>OU426972.1:12704166-14052500 GCA_911387765.1 Pyrgus malvae | reverse complement strand
AAATAAAAATTTTCGATAGTCCTTAGTTACTAAGCGCTATAACAGCGTATCCGACCGCTTGGCGTTGATAGACTGCCAAAACTGAAAAACTCGGTTTTTCGCTGGAGTCTTGTTTTTTGGTGCATTCTTAGCATACCTGACCGATTGGCTTTAATTTTAAGGCAAATGGAGGAAATAAAATTTTTCGATAGTCCTTAGTTACTAAGCGCTATAACAGCGTATCCGACCGCGTTACGTTGGTAGACTGCCAAAACTTAAAAACTCGGTTTTTCGCTGGAGTCTTGTTTTTTGGTGCATTCTTAGCATACCTGACCGATTGGTTATAATTTTAAGGCAAATGGAGGAAATAAAATTTTTCGATAGGCCTTAGTTACTAAGCGCTATAACAGCGTATCCAACCGCTTGGTGTTGGTAGACTGCCAAAACTAAAAAACTCGGTTTTTCGCTGGAGTCTTGTTTTTTGGTGCATTCTTAGCATACCTGACCGATTGGCTTGAATTTTAAGGCAAATGGAGGAAATAAACATTTTCGATAGTCCTTAGTTACTAAGGGCTATAACAGCGTATCCGACCGCTTGGCGCTGGTAGACTGCCAAAACTAAAAAACTCGGTTTTTCGCTGGAGTCTTGTTTTTTTGGTGCATTCTTAGCATACCTGACCGATTGGCTTTAATTTTAAGGCAAATGGAGGAAATAAAAATTTTCGATAGTCCTTAGTTACTAAGCGCTATAACAGCGTATCCGACCGCGTTACGTTGGTAGACTGCCAAAACTAAAAAACTCGGTTTTTCGCTGGAGTCTTGTTTTTTGGTGCATTCTTAGCATACCTGACCGATTGGCTTTAATTTTAAGGCAAATGGAGGAAATAAAAAATTTCGATAGTCCTTAGATACTAAGCGCTATAACAGCGTATCCGACCGCTTGGCGTTGGTAGACTGCCAAAACTAAAAAACTCGGTTTTTCGCTGGAGTCTTGTTTTTTGGTGCATTCTTAGCATACCTGACCGATTGGCTTGAATTTTAAGGCAAATGGAGGAAATAAACATTTTCGATAGTCCTTAGTAACTAAGGGCTATAACAGCGTATCCGACCGCTTGGCGCTGGTAGACTGCCAAAACTAAAAAACTCGGTTTTTCGCTGGAGTCTTGTTTTTTGGTGCATTCTTAGCATACCTGACCGATTGGCTTTAATTTTAAGGCAAATGGAGGAAATAAAAATTTTCGATAGTCCTTAGTTACTAAGCGCTATAACAGCGTATCCGACCGCTTGGCGTTGGTAGACTGCCAAAACTAAAAAACTCGGTTTTTCGCTGGAGTCTTGTTTTTTGGTGCATTCTTAGCATACCTGACCGATTGGCTTTAATTTTAAGGCAAATGGAGGAAATAAAAAATTTCGATAGTCCTTAGATACTAAGCGCTATAACAGCGTATCCGACCGCTTGGCGTTGGTAGACTGCCAAAACTAAAAAACTCGGTTTTTCGCTGGAGTCTTGTTTTTTGGTGCATTCTTAGCATAACTGACCGATTGGTTTTAATTTTAAGGCAAATGGAGGAAATAAAATTTTTCGATAGGCCTTAGTTACTAAGCGCTATAACAGCGTATCCGACCGCTTGGCGTTGGTAGACTGCCAAAACTAAAAAACTCGGTTTTTCGCTGGAGTCTTGTTTTTTGGTGCATTCTTAGCATACCTGACCGATTGGCTTGAATTTTAAGGCAAATGGAGGAAATAAACATTTTCGATAGTCCTTAGTTACTAAGGGCTATAACAGCATATCCGACCGCTTGGCGCTGGTAGACTGCCAAAACTAAAAAACTCGGTTTTTCGCTGGAGTCTTGTTTTTTGGTGCATTCTTAGCATACCTGACCGATTGGCTTTAATTTTAAGGCAAATGGAGGAAATAAAAATTTTCGATAGTCCTTAGTTACTAAGCGCTATAACAGCGTATCCGACCGCGTTACGTTGGTAGACTGCCAAAACTAAAAAACTCGGTTTTTCGCTGGAGTCTTGTTTTTTGGTGCATTCTTAGCATACCTGACCGATTGGCTTTAATTTTAAGGCAAATGGAGGAAATAAAAAATTTCGATAGTCCTTAGATACTAAGCGCTATAACAGCGTATCCGACCGCTTGGCGTTGGTAGACTGCCAAAACTAAAAAACTCGGTTTTTCGCTGGAGTCTTGTTTTTTGGTGCATTCTTAGCATACCTGACCGATTGGCTTGAATTTTAAGGCAAATGGAGGAAATAAACATTTTCGATAGTCCTTAGTTACTAAGGGCTATAACAGCGTATCCGACCGCTTGGCGCTGGTAGACTGCCAAAACTTAAAAACTCGGTTTTTCGCTGGAGTCTTGTTTTTTGGTGCATTCTTAGCATACCTGACCGATTGGCTTTAATTTTAAGGCAAATGGAGGAAATAAAAATTTTCGATAGTCCTTAGATACTAAGCGCTATAACAGCGTATCCGACCGCTTGGCGTTGGTAGACTGCCAAAACTAAAAAACTCGGTTTTTCGCTGGAGTCTTGTTTTTTGGTGCATTCTTAGCATACCTGACCGATTGGCTTTAATTTTAAGGCAAATGGAGGAAATAAAAATTTTCGATAGTCCTTAGTTACTAAGCACTATAACAGCGTATCCGACCGCGTTACGTTGGTAGACTGCCAAAACTAAAAAACTCGGTTTTTCGCTGGAGACTTGTTTTTTGGTGCATTCTTAGCATACCTGACCGATTGGCTTTAATTTTAAGGCAAATGGAGGAAATACAAAATTTCGATAGTCCTTAGATACTAAGCGCTATAACAGCGTATCCGACCGCTTGGCGTTGGTAGACTGCCAAAACTAAAAAACTCGGTTTTTCGCTGGAGTCTTGTTTTTTGGTGCATTCTTAGCATACCTGACCGATTGGCTTGAATTTTAAGGCAAATGGTGGAAATAAACATTTTCGATAGTCCTTAGTTACTAAGGGCTATAACAGCGTATCCGACCGCTTGGCGCTGGTAGACTGCCAAAACTAAAAAACTTGGTTTTTCGCTGGAGTCTTGTTTTTTGGTGCATTCTTAGCATACCTGACCGATTGGCTTTAATTTTAAGGCAAATGGAGGAAATAAAAATTTTCGATAGTCCTTAGTTACTAAGCGCTATAACAGCGTATCCGACCGCGTTACGTTGGTAGACTGCCAAAACTAAAAAACTCGGTTTTTCGCTGGAGTCTTGTTTTTTGGTGCATTCTTAGCATACCTGACCGATTGGCTTTAATTTTAAGGCAAATGGAAGAAATAAAATTTTTCGATAGTCCTTAGATACTAAGCGCTATAACAGCGTATCCGACCGCTTGGCGTTGGTAGACTGCCAAAACTAAAAAAACTCGGTTTTTCGCTGGAGTCTTGTTTTTTGGTGCATTCTTAGCATACCTGACCGATTGGCTTTAATTTTAAGGCAAATGGAGGAAATAAAAATTTTCGATAGTCCTTAGTTACTAAGCGCTATAACAGCGTATCCGACCGCTTGGCGTTGGTAGACTGCCAAAACTGAAAAACTCGGTTTTTCGCTGGAGTCTTGTTTTTTGGTGCATTCTTAGCATACCTGACCGATTGGCTTTAATTTTAAGGCAAATGGAGGAAATAAAAATTTTCGATAGTCCTTAGTTACTAAGCGCTATAACAGCGTATCCGACCGCGTTACGTTGGTAGACTGCCAAAACTTAAAAACTCGGTTTTTCGCTGGAGTCTTGTTTTTTGGTGCATTCTTAGCATACCTGACCGATTGGTTTTAATTTTAAGGCAAATGGAGGAAATAAAATTTTTCGATAGGCCTTAGTTACTAAGCGCTATAACAGCGTATCCAACCGCTTGGTGTTGGTAGACTGCCAAAACTAAAAAACTCGGTTTTTCGCTGGAGTCTTGTTTTTTGGTGCATTCTTAGCATACCTGACCGATTGGCTTGAATTTTAAGGCAAATGGAGGAAATAAACATTTTCGATAGTCCTTAGTTACTAAGGGCTATAACAGCGTATCCGACCGCTTGGCGCTGGTAGACTGCCAAAACTAAAAAACTCGGTTTTTCGCTGGAGTCTTGTTTTTTGGTGCATTCTTAGCATACCTGACCGATTGGCTTTAATTTTAAGGCAAATGGAGGAAATAAAAATTTTCGATAGTCCTTAGTTACTAAGCGCTATAACAGCGTATCCGACCGCGTTACGTTGGTAGACTGCCAAAACTAAAAAACTCGGTTTTTCGCTGGAGTCTTGTTTTTTGGTGCATTCTTAGCATACCTGACCGATTGGCTTTAATTTTAAGGCAAATGGAGGAAATAAAAAATTTCGATAGTCCTTAGATACTAAGCGCTATAACAGCGTATCCGACCGCTTGGCGTTGGTAGACTGCCAAAACTAAAAAACTCGGTTTTTCGCTGGAGTCTTGTTTTTTGGTGCATTCTTAGCATACCTGACCGATTGGCTTGAATTTTAAGGCAAATGGAGGAAATAAACATTTTCGATAGTCCTTAGTTACTAAGGGCTATAACAGCGTATCCGACCGCTTGGCGCTGGTAGACTGCCAAAACTAAAAAACTCGGTTTTTCGCTGGAGTCTTGTTTTTTGGTGCATTCTTAGCATACCTGACCGATTGGCTTTAATTTTAAGGCAAATGGAGGAAATAAAAATTTTCGATAGTCCTTAGTTACTAAGCGCTATAACAGCGTATCCGACCGCTTGGCGTTGGTAGACTGCCAAAACTAAAAAACTCGGTTTTTCGCTGGAGTCTTGTTTTTTGGTGCATTCTTAGCATACCTGACCGATTGGCTTTAATTTTAAGGCAAATGGAGGAAATAAAAAATTTCGATAGTCCTTAGATACTAAGCGCTATAACAGCGTATCCGACCGCTTGGCGTTGGTAGACTGCCAAAACTAAAAAACTCGGTTTTTCGCTGGAGTCTTGTTTTTTGGTGCATTCTTAGCATAACTGACCGATTGGTTTTAATTTTAAGGCAAATGGAGGAAATAAAATTTTTCGATAGGCCTTAGTTACTAAGCGCTATAACAGCGTATCCGACCGCTTGGCGTTGGTAGACTGCCAAAACTAAAAAACTCGGTTTTTCGCTGGAGTCTTGTTTTTTGGTGCATTCTTAGCATACCTGACCGATTGGCTTTAATTTTAAGGCAAATGGAGGAAATAAAAATTTTCGATAGTCCTTAGTTACTAAGCGCTATAACAGCGTATCCGACCGCTTGGCGTTGGTAGACTGCCAAAACTAAAAAACTCGGTTTTTCGCTGGAGTCTTGTTTTTTGGTGCATTCTTAGCATACCTGACCGATTGGTTTTAATTTTAAGGCAAATGGAGGAAATAAAATTTTTCGATAGGCCTTAGTTACTAAGCGCTATAACAGCGTATCCGACCGCTTGGCGTTGGTAGACTGCCAAAACTAAAAAACTCGGTTTTTCGCTGGAGTCTTGTTTTTTGGTGCATTCTTAGCATACCTGACCGATTGGCTTTAATTTTAAGGCAAATGGAGGAAATAAAAAATTTCGATAGTCCTTAGATACTAAGCGCTATAACAGCGTATCCGACCGCTTGGCGTTGGTAGACTGCCAAAACTAAAAAACTCTGTTTTTCGCTGGAGTCTTGTTTTTTGGTGCATTCTTAGCATACCTGACCGATTGGCTTTAATTTTAAGGCAAATGGAGGAAATAAAAAATTTCGATAGTCCTTAGATACTAAGCGCTATAACAGCGCATCCGACCGCTTGGCGTTGGTAGACTGCCAAAACTAAAAAAACTCGGTTTTTCGCTGGAGTCTTGTTTTTTGGTGCATTCTTAGCATACCTGACCGATTGGCTTTAATTTTAAGGCAAATGGAGGAAATAAAAAATTTCGATAGTCCTTAGTTACTAAGCGCTATAACAGCGTATCCGACCGCTTGGCGTTGGTAGACTGCCAAAACTGAAAAACTCGGTTTTTCGCTGGAGTCTTGTTTTTTGGTGCATTCTTAGCATACCTGACCGATTGGCTTTAATTTTAAGGCAAATGGAGGAAATAAAAATTTTCGATAGTCCTTAGTTACTAAGCGCTATAACAGCGTATCCGACCGCTTGGCGTTGGTAGACTGCCAAAACTAAAAAACTCGGTTTTTCGCTGGAGTCTTGTTTTTTGGTGCATTCTCAGCATACCTGACCGATTGGCTTTAATTTTAAGGCAAATGGAGGAAATAAAAATTTTCGATAGTCCTTAGTTACTAAGCGCTATAACAGCGTATCCGACCGCTTGGCGTTGGTAGACTGCCAAAACTAAAAAACTCGGTTTTTCGCTGGAGTCTTGTTTTTTGGTGCATTCTTAGCATACCTGACCGATTGGCTTTAATTTTAAGGCAAATGGAGGAAATAAAAATTTTCGATAGTCCTTAGATACTTAGCGCTATAACAGCGTATCCGACCGCTTGGCGTTGGTAGACTGCCAAAACTAAAAAACTCGGTTTTTCGCTGGAGTCTTGTTTTTTGGTGCATTCTTAGCATACCTGACCGATTGGCTTTAATTTTAAGGCAAATGGAAGAAATAAAAAATTTCGATAGTCCTTAGATACTAAGCTCTATAACAGCGTATCCGACCGCTTGGCGTTGGTAGACTGCCAAAACTAAAAAACTCGGTTTTTCGCTGGAGTCTTGTTTTTTGGTGCATTCTTAGCATACCTGACCGATTGGCTTGAATTTTAAGGCAAATGGAGGAAGTAAACATTTTCGATAGTCCTTAGTTACTAAGGGCTATAACAGCGTATCTGACCGCTTGGCGCTGGTAGACTGCCAAAACTAAAAACTCGGTTTTTCGCTGGAGTCTTGTTTTTTGGTGCATTCTTAGCATACCTGACCGATTGGCTTTAATTTTAAGGCAAATGGAGGAAATAAAAATTTTCGATAGTCCTTAGATACTAAGCGCTATAACAGCGTATCCGACCGCTTGGCGTTGGTAGACTGCCAAAACTAAAAAACTCGGTTTTTCGCTGGAGTCTTGTTTTTTGGTGCATTCTTAGCATAACTGACCGATTGGTTTTAATTTTAAGGCAAATGGAGGAAATAAAATTTTTCGATAGGCCTTAGTTACTAAGCGCTATAACAGCGTATCCGACCGCTTGGCGTTGGTAGACTGCCAAAACTAAAAAACTCGGTTTTTCGCTGGAGTCTTGTTTTTTGGTGCATTCTTAGCATACCTGACCGATTGGCTTTAATTTTAAGGCAAATGGAGGAAATAAAAATTTTCGATAGTCCTTAGTTACAAAGCGCTATAACAGCGTATCCGACCGCTTGGTGTTGGTAGACTGCCAAAACTAAAAAACTCGGTTTTTCGCTGGAGTCTTGTTTTATGGTGCATTCTTAGCATACCTGACCAATTGGCTTTAATTTTAAGGCAAATGGAGGAAATAAACATTTTCGATAGTCCTTAGTTACTAAGGGCTATAACAGCGTATCCGACCGCTTGGCGTTGGTAGACTGCCAAAACTAAAAAACTCGGTTTTTCGCTGGAGTCTTGTTTTTTGGTGCATTCTTAGCATACCTGACCGATTGGCTTTAATTTTAAGGCAAATGGAGGAAATAAAAATTTTCGATAGTCCTTAGTTACTAAGCGCTATAACAGCGTATCCGACCGCGTTACGTTGGTAGACTGCCAAAACTAAAAAACTCGGTTTTTCGCTGGAGTCTTGTTTTTTGGTGCATTCTTAGCATACCTGACCGATTGGCTTGAATTTTAAGGCAAATGGAGGAAATAAACATTTTCGATAGTCCTTAGTTACTAAGGGCTATAACAGCGTATCCGACCGCTTGGCGCTGGTAGACTGCCAAAACTAAAAAACTCGGTTTTTCGCTGGAGTCTTGTTTTTTGGTGCATTCTTAGCATACCTGACCGATTGGCTTTAATTTTAAGGCAAATTGAGGAAATAAAAATTTTCGATAGTCCTTTGTTACTAAGCGCTTTAACAGCGTATCCGACCGCTTGGCGTTGGTAGACTGCCAAAACTAAAAAACTCGGTTTTTCGCTGGAGTCTTGTTTTTTGGTGCATTCTTAGCATACCTGACCGATTGGCTTGAATTTTAAGGCAAATGGAGGAAATAAACATTTTCGATAGTCCTTTGTTACTAAGCGCTTTAACAGCGTATCCGACCGCTTGGCGTTGGTAGACTGCCAAAACTAAAAAACTCTGTTTTTCGCTGGAGTCTTGTTTTTTGGTGCATTCTTAGCATAACTGACCGATTGGTTTTAATTTTAAGGCAAATGGAGGAAATAAAATTTTTCGATAGGCCTTAGTTACTAAGCGCTATAACAGCGTATCCGACCGCTTGGCGTTGGTAGACTGCCAAAACTAAAAACTCGGTTTTTCGCTGGAGTCTTGTTTTTTGGTGCATTCTTAGCATACCTGACCGATTGGCTTTAATTTTAAGGCAAATGGAGGAAATAAAAATTTTCGATAGTCCTTAGTTACAAAGCGCTATAACAGCGTATCCGACCGCTTGGTGTTGGTAGACTGCCAAAACTAAAAAACTCGGTTTTTCGCTGGAGTCTTGTTTTTTGGTGCATTCTTAGCATACCTGACCAATTGGCTTTAATTTTAAGGCAAATGGAGGAAATAAACATTTTCGATAGTCCTTAGTTACTAAGGGCTATAACAGCGTATCCGACCGCTTGGCGTTGGTAGACTGCCAAAACTAAAAAACTCGGTTTTTCGCTGGAGTCTTGTTTTTTGGTGCATTCTTAGCATACCTGACCGATTGGCTTTAATTTTAAGGCAAATGGAGGAAATAAAAATTTTCGATAGTCCTTAGTTACTAAGCGCTATAACAGCGTATCCGACCGCGTAACGTTGGTAGACTGCCAAAACTAAAAAACTCGGTTTTTCGCTGGAGTCTTGTTTTTTGGTGCATTCTTAGCATACCTGACCGATTGGCTTGAATTTTAAGGCAAATGGAGGAAATAAACATTTTCGATAGTCCTTAGTTACTAAGGGCTATAACAGCGTATCCGACCGCTTGGCGCTGGTAGACTGCCAAAACTAAAAAACTCGGTTTTTCGCTGGAGTCTTGTTTTTTGGTGCATTCTTAGCATACCTGACCGATTGGCTTTAATTTTAAGGCAAATTGAGGAAATAAAAATTTTCGATAGTCCTTTGTTACTAAGCGCTTTAACAGCGTATCCGACCGCTTGGCGTTGGTAGACTGCCAAAACTAAAAAACTCTGTTTTTCGCTGGAGTCCTGTTTTTTGGTGCATTCTTAGCATACCTGACCGATTGGCTTTAATTTTAAGGCAAATGGAGGAAATAAAAAATTTCGATAGTCCTTAGATACTAAGCGCTATAACAGCGTATCTGACCGCTTGGCGTTGGTAGACTGCCAAAACTAAAAAACTCGGTTTTTCGCTGGAGTCTTGTTTTTTGGTGCATTCTTAGCATACCTGACCGATTGGCTTTAATTTTATGGCAAATGGAGGAAACAAAATTTTTCGAAAGTCCTTAGTTACTAAGCGCTATAACAGCGTATCCGACCGCTTGGCGTTGGTAGACTGCCAAAACTAAAAAACTCGGTTTTTCGCTGGAGTCTTGTTTTTTGGTGCAATCTTAGCATACCTGACCGATTGGCTTTAATTTTAAGGCAAATGGAGGAAATAAAAATTTTCGATAGTCCTTAGTTACTAAGCGCTATAACAGCGTATCCGACCGCTTGGCGTTGGTAGACTGCCAAAACTGAAAAACTCGGTTTTTCGCTGGAGTCTTGTTTTTTGGTGCATTCTTAGCATACCTGACCGATTGGCTTTAATTTTAAGGCAAATGGAGGAAATAAAAATTTTCGATAGTCCTTAGTTACTAAGCGCTATAACAGCGTATCCGACCGCGTTACGTTGGTAGACTGCCAAAACTTAAAAACTCGGTTTTTCGCTGGAGTCTTGTTTTTTGGTGCATTCTTAGCATACCTGACCGATTGGTTTTAATTTTAAGGCAAATGGAGGAAATAAAATTTTTCGATAGGCCTTAGTTACTAAGCGCTATAACAGCGTATCCAACCGCTTGGTGTTGGTAGACTGCCAAAACTAAAAAACTCGGTTTTTCGCTGGAGTCTTGTTTTTTGGTGCATTCTTAGCATACCTGACCGATTGGCTTGAATTTTAAGGCAAATGGAGGAAATAAACATTTTCGATAGTCCTTAGTTACTAAGGGCTATAACAGCGTATCCGACCGCTTGGCGCTGGTAGACTGCCAAAACTAAAAAACTCGGTTTTTCGCTGGAGTCTTGTTTTTTGGTGCATTCTTAGCATACCTGACCGATTGGCTTTAATTTTAAGGCAAATGGAGGAAATAAAAATTTTCGATAGTCCTTAGTTACTAAGCGCTATAACAGCGTATCCGACCGCGTTACGTTGGTAGACTGCCAAAACTAAAAAACTCGGTTTTTCGCTGGAGTCTTGTTTTTTGGTGCATTCTTAGCATACCTGACCGATTGGCTTTAATTTTAAGGCAAATGGAGGAAATAAAAAATTTCGATAGTCCTTAGATACTAAGCGCTATAACAGCGTATCCGACCGCTTGGCGTTGGTAGACTGCCAAAACTAAAAAACTCGGTTTTTCGCTGGAGTCTTGTTTTTTGGTGCATTCTTAGCATACCTGACCGATTGGCTTGAATTTTAAGGCAAATGGAGGAAATAAACATTTTCGATAGTCCTTAGTTACTAAGGGCTATAACAGCGTATCCGACCGCTTGGCGCTGGTAGACTGCCAAAACTAAAAAACTCGGTTTTTCGCTGGAGTCTTGTTTTTTGGTGCATTCTTAGCATACCTGACCGATTGGCTTTAATTTTAAGGCAAATGGAGGAAATAAAAATTTTCGATAGTCCTTAGTTACTAAGCGCTATAACAGCGTATCCGACCGCTTGGCGTTGGTAGACTGCCAAAACTAAAAAACTCGGTTTTTCGCTGGAGTCTTGTTTCTTGGTGCATTCTTAGCATACCTGACCGATTGGCTTTAATTTTAAGGCAAATGGAGGAAATAAAAAATTTCGATAGTCCTTAGATACTAAGCGCTATAACAGCGTATCCGACCGCTTGGCGTTGGTAGACTGCCAAAACTAAAAAACTCGGTTTTTCGCTGGAGTCTTGTTTTTTGGTGCATTCTTAGCATAACTGACCGATTGGTTTTAATTTTAAGGCAAATGGAGGAAATAAATTTTTTCGATAGGCCTTAGTTACTAAGCGCTATAACAGCGTATCCGACCGCTTGGCGTTGGTAGACTGCCAAAACTAAAAAACTCGGTTTTTCGCTGGAGTCTTGTTTTTTGGTGCATTCTTAGCATACCTGACCGATTGGCTTTAATTTTAAGGCAAATGGAGGAAATAAAAATTTTCGATAGTCCTTAGTTACTAAGCGCTATAACAGCGTATCCGACCGCTTGGCGTTGGTAGACTGTCAAAACTAAAAAACTCGGTTTTTCGCTGGAGTCTTGTTTTTTGGTGCATTCTTAGCATACCTGACCGATTGGTTTTAATTTTAAGGCAAATGGAGGAAATAAAATTTTTCGATAGGCCTTAGTTACTAAGCGCTATAACAGCGTATCCGACCGCTTGGCGTTGGTAGACTGCCAAAACTAAAAAACTCGGTTTTTCGCTGGAGTCTTGTTTTTTGGTGCATTCTTAGCATACCTGACCGATTGGCTTTAATTTTAAGGCAAATGGAGGAAATAAAAAATTTCGATAGTCCTTAGATACTAAGCGCTATAACAGCGTATCCGACCGCTTGGCGTTGGTAGACTGCCAAAACTAAAAAACTCTGTTTTTCGCTGGAGTCTTGTTTTTTGGTGCATTCTTAGCATACCTGACCGATTGGCTTTAATTTTAAGGCAAATGGAGGAAATAAAAAATTTCGATAGTCCTTAGATACTAAGCGCTATAACAGCGCATCCGACCGCTTGGCGTTGGTAGACTGACAAAACTAAAAAAACTCGGTTTTTCGCTGGAGTCTTGTTTTTTGGTGCATTCTTAGCATACCTGACCGATTGGCTTTAATTTTAAGGCAAATGGAGGAAATAAAAATTTTCGATAGTCCTTAGTTACTAAGCGCTATAACAGCGTATCCGACCGCTTGGCGTTGGTAGACTGCCAAAACTGAAAAACTCGGTTTTTCGCTGGAGTCTTGTTTTTTGGTGCATTCTTAGCCTGACCGATTGGCTTTAATTTTAAGGCAAATGGAGGAAATAAAATTTTTCGATAGTCCTTAGTTACTAAGCGCTATAACAGCGTATCCGACCGCGTTACGTTGGTAGACTGCCAAAACTAAAAAACTCGGTTTTTCGCTGGAGTCTTGTTTTTTTGGTGCATTCTTAGCATACCTGACCGATTGGTTTTAATTTTAAGGCAAATGGAGGAAATAAAAATTTTCGATAGTCCTTAGTTACTAAGCGCTATAACAGCGTATCCGACCGCTTGGTGTTGGTAGACTGCCAAAACTAAAAAACTCGGTTTTTCGCTGGAGTCTTGTTTTTTGGTGCATTCTTAGCATACCTGACCGATTGGCTTTAATTTTAAGGCAAATGGAGGAAATAAAAATTTTCGATAGTCCTTAGTTACTAAGCGCTATAACAGCGTATCCGACCGCTTGGCGTTGGTAGACTGCCAAAACTAAAAAACTCGGTTTTTCGCTGGAGTCTTGTTTTTTGGTGCATTCTTAGCATACCTGACCGATTGGCTTTAATTTTAAGGCAAATGGAGGAAATAAACATTTTCAATAGTCCTTAGTTACTAAGGGCTATTAAAGCGTATCCGACCGCTTGGCGCTGGTAGACTGCCAAAACTAAAAAACTCGGTTTTTCGCTGGAGTCTTGTTTTTTGGTGCATTCTTAGCATACCTGACCGATTGGCTTTAATTTTAAGGCAAATGGAGGAAATAAAAATTTTCGATAGTCCTTAGTTACTAAGCGCTATAACAGCGTATCCGACCGCTTGGCGTTGGTAGACTGCCAAAACTAAAAAACTCGGTTTTTCGCTGGAGTCTTGTTTTTTGGTGCATTCTCAGCATACCTGACCGATTGGCTTTAATTTTAAGGCAAATGGAGGAAATAAAAATTTTCGATAGTCCTTAGTTACTAAGCGCTATAACAGCGTATCCGACCGCTTGGCGTTGGTAGACTGCCAAAACTAAAAAACTCGGTTTTTCGCTGGAGTCTTGTTTTTTGGTGCATTCTTAGCATACCTGACCGATTGGCTTTAATTTTAAGGCAAATGGAGGAAATAAAAAATTTCGATAGTCCTTAGATACTAAGCGCTATAACAGCGTATCTGACCGCTTGGCGTTGGTAGACTGCCAAAACTAAAAAACTCGGTTTTTCGCTGGAGTCTTGTTTTTTGGTGCATTCTTAGCATACCTGACCGATTGGCTTTAATTTAAAGGCAAATGGAGGAAATAAAAATTTTCGATAGTCCTTAGATACTTAGCGCTATAACAGCGTATCCGACCGCTTGGCGTTGGTAGACTGCCAAAACTAAAAAACTCGGTTTTTCGCTGGAGTCTTGTTTTTTGGTGCATTCTTAGCATACCTGACCGATTGGCTTTAATTTTAAGGCAAATGGAAGAAATAAAAAATTTCGATAGTCCTTAGATACTAAGCTCTATAACAGCGTATCCGACCGCTTGGCGTTGGTAGACTGCCAAAACTAAAAAACTCGGTTTTTCGCTGGAGTCTTGTTTTTTGGTGCATTCTTAGCATACCTGACCGATTGGCTTGAATTTTAAGGCAAATGGAGGAAGTAAACATTTTCGATAGTCCTTAGTTACTAAGGGCTATAACAGCGTATCTGACCGCTTGGCGCTGGTAGACTGCCAAAACTAAAAACTCGGTTTTTCGCTGGAGTCTTGTTTTTTGGTGCATTCTTAGCATACCTGACCGATTGGCTTTAATTTTAAGGCAAATGGAGGAAATAAAAATTTTCGATAGTCCTTAGATACTAAGCGCTATAACAGCGTATCCGACCGCTTGGCGTTGGTAGACTGCCAAAACTAAAAAACTCGGTTTTTCGCTGGAGTCTTGTTTTTTGGTGCATTCTTAGCATAACTGACCGATTGGTTTTAATTTTAAGGCAAATGGAGGAAATAAAATTTTTCGATAGGCCTTAGTTACTAAGCGCTATAACAGCGTATCCGACCGCTTGGCGTTGGTAGACTGCCAAAACTAAAAAACTCGGTTTTTCGCTGGAGTCTTGTTTTTTGGTGCATTCTTAGCATACCTGACCGATTGGCTTTAATTTTAAGGCAAATGGAGGAAATAAAAATTTTCGATAGTCCTTAGTTACAAAGCGCTATAACAGCGTATCCGACCGCTTGGTGTTGGTAGACTGCCAAAACTAAAAAACTCGGTTTTTCGCTGGAGTCTTGTTTTATGGTGCATTCTTAGCATACCTGACCAATTGGCTTTAATTTTAAGGCAAATGGAGGAAATAAACATTTTCGATAGTCCTTAGTTACTAAGGGCTATAACAGCGTATCCGACCGCTTGGCGTTGGTAGACTGCCAAAACTAAAAAACTCGGTTTTTCGCTGGAGTCTTGTTTTTTGGTGCATTCTTAGCATACCTGACCGATTGGCTTTAATTTTAAGGCAAATGGAGGAAATAAAAATTTTCGATAGTCCTTAGTTACTAAGCGCTATAACAGCGTATCCGACCGCGTTACGTTGGTAGACTGCCAAAACTAAAAAACTCGGTTTTTCGCTGGAGTCTTGTTTTTTGGTGCATTCTTAGCATACCTGACCGATTGGCTTGAATTTTAAGGCAAATGGAGGAAATAAACATTTTCGATAGTCCTTAGTTACTAAGGGCTATAACAGCGTATCCGACCGCTTGGCGCTGGTAGACTGCCAAAACTAAAAAACTCGGTTTTTCGCTGGAGTCTTGTTTTTTGGTGCATTCTTAGCATACCTGACCGATTGGCTTTAATTTTAAGGCAAATTGAGGAAATAAAAATTTTCGATAGTCCTTTGTTACTAAGCGCTTTAACAGCGTATCCGACCGCTTGGCGTTGGTAGACTGCCAAAACTAAAAAACTCGGTTTTTCGCTGGAGTCTTGTTTTTTGGTGCATTCTTAGCATACCTGACCGATTGGCTTGAATTTTAAGGCAAATGGAGGAAATAAACATTTTCGATAGTCCTTTGTTACTAAGCGCTTTAACAGCGTATCCGACCGCTTGGCGTTGGTAGACTGCCAAAACTAAAAAACTCTGTTTTTCGCTGGAGTCTTGTTTTTTGGTGCATTCTTAGCATAACTGACCGATTGGTTTTAATTTTAAGGCAAATGGAGGAAATAAAATTTTTCGATAGGCCTTAGTTACTAAGCGCTATAACAGCGTATCCGACCGCTTGGCGTTGGTAGACTGCCAAAACTAAAAACTCGGTTTTTCGCTGGAGTCTTGTTTTTTGGTGCATTCTTAGCATACCTGACCGATTGGCTTTAATTTTAAGGCAAATGGAGGAAATAAAAATTTTCGATAGTCCTTAGTTACAAAGCGCTATAACAGCGTATCCGACCGCTTGGTGTTGGTAGACTGCCAAAACTAAAAAACTCGGTTTTTCGCTGGAGTCTTGTTTTTTGGTGCATTCTTAGCATACCTGACCAATTGGCTTTAATTTTAAGGCAAATGGAGGAAATAAACATTTTCGATAGTCCTTAGTTACTAAGGGCTATAACAGCGTATCCGACCGCTTGGCGTTGGTAGACTGCCAAAACTAAAAAACTCGGTTTTTCGCTGGAGTCTTGTTTTTTGGTGCATTCTTAGCATACCTGACCGATTGGCTTTAATTTTAAGGCAAATGGAGGAAATAAAAATTTTCGATAGTCCTTAGTTACTAAGCGCTATAACAGCGTATCCGACCGCGTTACGTTGGTAGACTGCCAAAACTAAAAAACTCGGTTTTTCGCTGGAGTCTTGTTTTTTGGTGCATTCTTAGCATACCTGACCGATTGGCTTGAATTTTAAGGCAAATGGAGGAAATAAACATTTTCGATAGTCCTTAGTTACTAAGGGCTATAACAGCGTATCCGACCGCTTGGCGCTGGTAGACTGCCAAAACTAAAAAACTCGGTTTTTCGCTGGAGTCTTGTTTTTTGGTGCATTCTTAGCATACCTGACCGATTGGCTTTAATTTTAAGGCAAATTGAGGAAATAAAAATTTTCGATAGTCCTTTGTTACTAAGCGCTTTAACAGCGTATCCGACCGCTTGGCGTTGGTAGACTGCCAAAACTAAAAAACTCTGTTTTTCGCTGGAGTCCTGTTTTTTGGTGCATTCTTAGCATACCTGACCGATTGGCTTTAATTTTAAGGCAAATGGAGGAAATAAAAAATTTCGATAGTCCTTAGATACTAAGCGCTATAACAGCGTATCTGACCGCTTGGCGTTGGTAGACTGCCAAAACTAAAAAACTCGGTTTTTCGCTGGAGTCTTGTTTTTTGGTGCATTCTTAGCATACCTGACCGATTGGCTTTAATTTTATGGCAAATGGAGGAAACAAAATTTTTCGAAAGTCCTTAGTTACTAAGCGCTATAACAGCGTATCCGACCGCTTGGCGTTGGTAGACTGCCAAAACTAAAAAACTCGGTTTTTCGCTGGAGTCTTGTTTTTTGGTGCAATCTTAGCATACCTGACCGATTGGCTTTAATTTTAAGGCAAATGGAGGAAATAAAAATTTTCGATAGTCCTTAGTTACTAAGCGCTATAACAGCGTATCCGACCGCTTGGCGTTGGTAGACTGCCAAAACTAAAAAACTCGGTTTTTCGCTGGAGTCTTGTTTTTTGGTGCATTCTTAGCATACCTGACCGATTGGCTTTAATTTTAAGGCAAATGGAGGAAATAAAAAATTTCGATAGTCCTTAGATACTAAGCGCTTTAACAGCGTATCCGACCGCTTGGCGTTGGTAGACTGCCAAAACTAAAAAACTCGGTTTTTCGCTGGAGTCTTGTTTTTTGGTGCAATCTTAGCATACCTGACCGATTGGCTTTAATTTTAAGGCAAATGGAGGAAATAAAAAATTTCGATAGTCCTTAGATACTAATCGCTATAACAGCGTATCCGACCGCTTGGCGTTGGTAGACTGCCAAAACTAAAAAACTCTGTTTTTCGCTGGAGTCTTGTTTTTTGGTGCATTCTTAGCATACCTGACCGATTGGCTTTAATTTTAAGGCAAATGGAGGAAATAAAAAATTTCGATAGTCCTTAGATACTAAGCGCTATAACAGCGCATCCGACCGCTTGGCGTTGGTAGACTGCCAAAACTAAAAAAACTCGGTTTTTCGCTGGAGTCTTGTTTTTTGGTGCATTCTTAGCATACCTGACCGATTGGCTTTAATTTTAAGGCAAATGGAGGAAATAAAAATTTTCGATAGTCCTTAGTTACTAAGCGCTATAACAGCGTATCCGACCGCTTGGCGTTGGTAGACTGCCAAAACTGAAAAACTCGGTTTTTCGCTGGAGTCTTGTTTTTTGGTGCATTCTTAGCATACCTGACCGATTGGCTTAAATTTAAATAATAATAATAATAATAAATAATAAATCGTTTATTTCGACCACCGAGGATCATATTTCAACATAAAAAAAAAAAAAAAAAAAAAAAAAAAAAGCATATTAGATGTTAGTAGAAATACAAATCTTAAAGCTAATGTTAGTAGACTTAAAAAACTAATTATCTTACCCTAAGAACTATATCTAAGACAGGCCTGATTAGTCAGTACGTGCACCATATGACAATGGTTCAGGTACTGACAATCAAACCTGTCAGAAAATGCCCTCAGGATGCCATTGGAACTGGCCCGCACCCTGCGCATCAGGGATGTGCACCGTTTGCGCATAGTAGTGTAGAAACAATCCACACGCGCATCCGCGAACATACCCGACGCGCTACAGTAACGAGGCAGACCCAACAACATCCTGAAAGCATTATTGTATTGAACACGCAGAGCATTGTACTGTTTCTGCGTGTAGTCCACCCACAGGCTGCTCGTGTAAAAAGATGTACAGTAAGCTCTAAAGAGCGTTACTTTTACCGAGACAGAACAACGAGCGAACCTGCGAGCAATCATGTTCGCTCTAACAGACAATGCCCTGCGCTCTCTTTCTATATCCGCATCATCTTTCAGGTCAAAGGACACCATATGACCCAGGTACTTAAAATGAAACACCCTTTTTAACGGCGTACCATATAATTTAATGGGTGGTACATATGATGGCAAGGGTTTACCCTTGGCCTGAAAAACCATGCATTCGCTTTTCTTCACGTTATATATCAATCCATGACTGCTAGCGTAGCTTTCACATATGCTCAACAGTTTTGCCAAGCCACAAACAGAAGCACTCAGCAACACCATGTCGTCTGCGTAGCTAATGTTGTTAAGGCATACTCCGTCTATATGACAACCGACATGGGTGTTGCTAAGCAATTCCACCAGAGCATTTACATATAGGTTGAAGAGCTTAGGGGAAGTTAAGCCCCCCTGTCGTACCCCGCACTCCAACCCATATGGCCGCGAATAGGTTTCGGACCATCGCACGACATTGACTTGGTTTCGATACCAAAATTTGAAGATACTAGTAATTTCTTCTGGCAGTCCGGTATCTTTTAATTTCTGCCATAGGATATCATAATTTACCAGGTCAAACGCCTTGCTTAGGTCCAAAAAACAGGCATAAATAGGAGTTCGTCTAGTCGAGTAGTACTTCACAGTTTGCTTCAAACATAATATGGCGGACTCAGTTGACAAACCCGGCCTAAAGCCAAACTGATTGTCGTGTAGGCATATATGTCTATCAAGCTGGGCGTTAAGCAAACTGTCAAGCACTTTCGCAACAACCGTGGCAAGTGAGATAGGCCTGTAGTTAGACTTATCAGATATGTCTCCAGTTTTATTCTTCACAATTGGCACCACCACGGTTCTCATCAGTGCCGCAGGCAAGTACGAATGCGCTATACATAGGTTATAAAACATGGCAAGTACTCTAGGTAAGTGAGGACCCGCATGCTTTAGATGTTCAATACTAAGCCCGTCATGGCCTGGAGACTTTCCACGCGACATAGAAGCTATAACATTATTGACATCCTTTGCTGTAAATCGGATTCCAATCTCCTGGCCACACGTACCCCCATCTTCTACGTACCGTGATGGCCCCAACGGTGATGTCACAGCAAAATGCTCTCTAAACATATCTGCTATAAGACCATGATCATTTATACCATTTACGCTCACTGGTAGGGCAGGTTTACTATTTAATTTATTGGTCGATTTCCAAAAGTTACGAAAATCATTTTTCGCGTGCTGAGTAGCCAAGATGTCCATTTTTATTTGTTCGCTGTGGTTCTGACACCACTTTAAGCGTGACTTAAATAAACTGCGACTTTGATGCATGTCCTCATACACACAACCACTTTTTGGTTTCCCCCACCAAACCCACATTAAAAACTTCGACCTAGCCTCCCTGTGGGCATCGCGAACATACCTGTTCCACCCAACCACAGGCCGCCTACCAACGCGCAATATTACAGTCTTGGATTCAGAGGCAGCCACGGATAAAGCACTTACAATTTCGCCATATAATTTATCTATAAGTAATCTGTGATCGATACACTTACAAACACAATGACTACAAGAACGAAATTCCTTGGGAAAATCGATCAGTCTTAACTTTTCATGACATATTTTCGTATATATTCCGATCTCCTCCGGTTTTCTATCTCCCCATAGAATATCGTTAGTCATTTTATGTACAATATTAAGTTTTGGTTTGACAATATTCAAGTTACACTCAATTACTAAAGGATAGTGGTCAGACCAATAGACATCATATTTAACATAAGCATTTAAAATAGACGATTCCGCGGATTTTGTCACCACACAGTGATCAAGCCACCTTCTTGACCCATGGGCCTCACTTACAAAAGTGTGTGTGTCCGATCTTATACCTAAAAGCTGTACATCCACACATGACCACTCTTGTTCGTCACAAAAACACGTCAACTCGTCATAAAAGCGTTCATTCGGATGGGCGTTAAAGTCACCAAGGATATAAACACATTCTATGTTAATACTATTAATAATAGCACTCACCGAACTTAGGCAATCCGTAAATTCCGCAAGGTTAACCATTTTATCTGTAGGCATGTACACACTAAACACTAAAATGGACCTATCGCCCAGCACTATTTGTATGCCACATAAACGTGGATTATCACAACACACGACCGACACATTTTTAAAAACACTTTTGTTCCAAAGCAGTCCAACACCCCCATAAGGCCTGCCAGTCACTATGCCCGCCGCCGAATCCATTGCAGACGTGCCCGTGCTGCCGAAACGCTCATCAATCCCGCTAAGAAATTGAATATCGTGTTCAAATAACCATGTTTCTTGAAGTGCTATCACACTCGCCGACTGACACAAACGCCTCACATCGCCAACTGAGCGTTTTATGTTTTTACAGTTGAAGCTAACTAAATTACAGTTGAGACTTTTATCCATTGACAGTAGGGACAGGGCCGTTCACGGTATTTAGCGTCTCACCGTTCGTGTTTCGGCTATTATTTCGCCTGAAGTTGACAAATCGCCTAAATATAACGCCTTCCGGCCAAAGGGTTGCATCTAAAAATATTTTAATTTTCCGCTCTGATACAAAAAATTTGAACGCGTTATAGTCATTGCTTCCTCTCATAATAGAAATCTTTTCTGGTTTAATATTTTCTTGCGTCTTATTGTAAACGTATTCCATGATATCTTTCTCCGTCGTGTCCTTATTCACCATAGTAATAAAAATTGGAACTTTTCTGTCCGCGGCTTTGAAATTACCATTCTCGTCATTGGAGACACCCGCGGCTCCCATATAACGATACGATCTCGTTTTAGGTTTCCGACGCTGCACAATATTCCATTCGCCCTCTGTCTTCGACACCTCGGCGAACGATAAGATACGCGCGGGCCCTTCAGCCCTGCTCGGCGCAGGCTTACCGCTCAGCTGAGCGCTCGATGCACTCGCCATTTGCGATAACAATTCACTCGCCCCGCCCGCACCCTCGCCCGCTCCGCTTACCTGTTCCGCGGTGCGTGCGTCTGTACCGCTTGAGGCACGAGATTTGTAACTTCCACGCGCACTACCCTCCAAATAATTTATACTTCTATATTTTAAATTAAGATCTCTTGGAGATGACGCTTCCACATCGGGATGATCGCTATGATTCGTAATAATCGTATCATCAAGTTGAGACAAACCCATGGGTCCGCTGTCTCGATAAGCGCCTCTTCTCATATTAACCTTTACAGCTGAGAAGGGTGGTGATATATGCTTGAGATTTTGGCATTCCGATTTCACTTTTTCTAACTGGTCGATAGTTGCGTATGTCGACTTAATGTTTTTTATCTCAGCCTGCACAACAACTAGGTCCTTAAGTAATTTTGAGACGTCAAGATGATCGAAGGTAATTGGAGGTAACTTATTTAAGTCTCTCGCTACGAACACTGGCAATACGTCAGGGTCGGTGCCCTTAAAAAGGCTGATTATATCGTTTAAGAAACGGTTTTCTTTTCCTTTTCCCTTCCTCGTAGTTTTACGCAGATCCTGTGGTAGGGAATCCACTAGTAAATTTTTCGCCTGCTCGATCTCTTCAGACGAAAACGTCGCAGCACATATCCTCACAATACTGTCTTCGTCCGCTACAGACAGCTTGTTTTGTACATAACACAATAATTCACATATGACGATTCTACAACTACTGCACGATAGCGTCATTTTATTTTCCGATCAGCACCGCCGCCGACACAGGATATCAGTACACACTGTACACGACCGATACGTGGGACGGCGTTCGCGCAACTGAAAGGCAAATGGAGGAAATAAAAATTTTCGATAGTCCTTAGTTACTAAGCGCTATAACAGCGTATCCGACCGCGTTACGTTGGTAGACTGCCAAAACTAAAAAACTCGGTTTTTCGCTGGAGTCTTGTTTTTTGGTGCATTCTTAGCATACCTGACCGATTGGCTTTAATTTTAAGGCAAATGGAGGAAATAAAAATTTTCGATAGTCCTTAGTTACTAAGCGCTATAACAGCGTATCCGACCGCTTGGCGTTGGTAGACTGCCAAAACAAAAAAACTCGGTTTTTCGCTGGAGTCTTGTTTTTTTGGTGCATTCTTAGCATACCTGACCGATTGGTTTTAATTTTAAGGCAAATGGAGGAAATAAAAATTTTCGATAGTCCTTAGTTACTAAGCGCTATAACAGCGTATCCGACCGCTTGGTGTTGGTAGACTGCCAAAACTAAAAAACTCGGTTTTTCGCTGGAGTCTTGTTTTTTGGTGCATTCTTAGCATACCTGACCGATTGGCTTTAATTTTAAGGCAAATGGAGGAAATAAAAATTTTCGATAGTCCTTAGTTGCTAAGCGCTATAACAGCGTATCCGACCGCTTGGCGTTGGTAGACTGCCTAAACTAAAAAACTCGGTTTTTCGCTGGAGTCTTGTTTTTTGGTGCATTCTTAGCATACCTGACCGATTGGCTTTAATTTTAAGGCAAATGGAGGAAATAAACATTTTCAATAGTCCTTAGTTACTAAGGGCTATTAAAGCGTATCCGACCGCTTGGCGCTGGTAGACTGCCAAAACTAAAAAACTCGGTTTTTCGCTGGAGTCTTGTTTTTTGGTGCATTCTTAGCATACCTGACCGATTGGCTTTAATTTTAAGGCAAATGGAGGAAATAAAAATTTTCGATAGTCCTTAGTTACTAAGGGCTATAACAGCGTATCCGACCGCTTGGCGCTGGTAGACTGCCAAAACTAAAAAACTCGGTTTTTCGCTGGAGTCTTGTTTTTTGGTGCATTCTTAGCATACCTGACCGATTGGCTTTAATTTTAAGGCAAATGGAGGAAATAAAAATTTTCGATAGTCCTTAGTTACTAAGCGCTATAACAGCGTATCCGACCGCTTGGCGTTGGTAGACTGCCAAAACTAAAAAACTCGTTTTTTCGCTGGAGTCTTGTTTTTTGGTGCATTCTTAGCATACCTGACCGATTGGGCTTTGTGAACTTAGCACCCGACTTTTGAAAATTTGTTCTTTTTTTGGTTTACTTGATAGATTTAGGTTAGTAGTGGATAGTAGTGAAGCTAACTTCGTTTGTAGTAGCTTAAATTTTTTTTTTCGAAATTTAAAAAAAACGTCATCCCCCGAAATTTTCAAAAGTAAGATTTTTTGGTTATTTCGTATAGAGAAAGGTTAGTAGTGGATTGTAGTGAAATTTTTTTCGTTTGTAGTAAAACACAAAAATTATAAAAAAATAAATAAATTTCCATTAAATTTCCGGAATACAATTTGTGATGTACACTCACTAATAATGATTAAACTATTACAAAAAACACATTAATCGACAGAGGGACGTACATAGAGGTTTGTAATGAAAATATTTTTGATTGTAGTAGCCCGGATTTTGAATGAAAAACGTTAGATTGAAAAAAAGTGGTTTTTCGGTACTTAGGACATAATTTCTTCCAAATCTAAGCTTTTACGACAACTAGAAACATTTGAATCGACAGAGGGACATGCGTAGAGGTTTGTAGTGAAAATATTTTTGATTGTAGTAGCCCGGATTTTGAATGAAAAACGTTAGATTGAATAAAAGTGGTATTTCGGTACTTAGGCCAAAATTTCTTCCAAACCTAAGCTTTTACGACAGCTTCAAACGTTAAAATCGACAGAGGGACGTGCGTAGAGGTTTGTAGTGAAAATATTTTTGATTGTAGTAGCCCGAATTTTGAATGAAAAACATTTGATTGAAAAAAAGTGGTATTTCGGTACTTAGGCCAAAATTTCTTCCAAACCTGGGCTTTAACGACAACTACAAACGTCTGAATCGACAGAGGGACATGCGTAGAGGTTTGTAGTGAAAATATTTTTGATTGTAGTAGCCCGGATTTTGAATGAAAAACGTTTGATTGAAAAAAAGTGGTATTTCGGTACTTAGGACAAAATTTCTTCCAAACCTAAGCTTTTACGACAACTACAAACGTCTGAATCGACAGAGGGACATGCATGTAGGTTTGTAGTGAAAATATTTTTGATTGTAGTAGCCCGAATTTTGAATGAAAAACGTTTGATTGAAAAAAAAGTGGTTTTACGGTACTTAGGACAAAATTCCTTCCAAACCTAAGCTTTTACGACAGCTTCAAACGTCTGAATCGACAGAGGGACATGCGAAGAGGTTTGTAGTGAAAATATTTTTGATTGTAGTAGCCCGAATTTTGAATGAAAAGCATTTGATTGAAAAAAGTGGTATTTCGGTACTTAGGCCAAAATTTCTTCCAAACCTGGGCTTTAACGACAACTACAAACGTCTGAATCGACAGAGGGACATGCGTGGAGGTTTGTAGTGAAAATATTTTTGATTGTAGTAGCCCGAATTTTGAATGAAAAACGTTTGATTGAAAAAAAGTGGTTTTACGGTACTTAGGACAAAATTCCTTCCAAACCTAAGCTTTTACGACAGCTTCAAACGTCTGAATCGACAGAGGGACATGCGAAGAGGTTTGTAGTGAAAATATTTTTGATTGTAGTAGCCCGGATTTTGAATAAAAACGTTTGATTGAAAAAAAGTGGTATTTCGGTACTTAGGACAAAATTTCTTCCAAACCTAAGCTTTTACGACAGCTACAAACGTTAAAATCGACAGAGGGACGTGCGTAGAGGTTTGTAGTGAAAATATTTTTGATTGTAGTAGCCCCAATTTTGAATGAAAAACATTTGATTGAAAAAAGTGGTATTTCGGTACTTAGGCCAAAATTTCTTCCAAACCTGGGCGTTAACGACAACTACAAACGTCTGAATCGACAGAGGGACATGCGTGGAGGTTTGTAGTGAAAATATTTTTGATTGTAGTAGCCCGAATTTTGAATGAAAAACGTTTGATTGAAAAAAAGTGGTATTTCGGTACTTAGGACAAAATTTCTTCCAAACCTAAGCTTTTACGACAGCTACAAACGTTAAAATCGACAGAGGGACGTGCGTAGAGGTTTGTAGTGAAAATATTTTTGATTGTAGTAGCCCGAATTTTGAATGAAAAACATTTGATTGAAAAAAAGTGGTATTTCGGTACTTAGGCCAAAATTTCTTCCAAACCTGGGCTTTAACGACAACTACAAACGTCTGAATCGACAGAGGGACATGCGTAGAGGTTTGTAGTGAAAATATTTTTGATTGTAGTAGCCCGGATTTTGAATGAAAAACGTTTGATTGAAAAAAAGTGGTATTTCGGTACTTAGGACAAAATTTCTTCCAAACCTAAGCTTTTACGACAACTACAAACGTCTGAATCGACAGAGGGACATGCATGTAGGTTTGTAGTGAAAATATTTTTGATTGTAGTAGCCCGAATTTTGAATGAAAAACGTTTGATTGAAAAAAAGTG
The DNA here is from genome assembly GCA_911387765.1 of Pyrgus malvae. NCBI lineage: Eukaryota > Metazoa > Arthropoda > Insecta > Lepidoptera > Hesperiidae > Pyrgus > Pyrgus malvae. Next base: position 14,027,061 of record OU426972.1, on the reverse strand, counting down.
GTAATTCGGTACTTAGGACAAAATTTCTTCCAAACCTAAGCTTTTACGACAGCTACAAACGTTAAAATCGACAGAGGGACGTGCGTAGAGGTTTGTAGTGAAAATATTTTTGATTGTAGTAGCCCGAATTTTGAATGAAAAGCATTTGATTGAAAAAAGTGGTATTTCGGTACTTAGGCCAAAATTTCTTCCAAACCTGGGCTTTAACGACAACTACAAACGTCTGAATCGACAGAGGGACATGCGTGGAGGTTTGTAGTGAAAATATTTTTGATTGTAGTAGCCCGAATTTTGAATGAAAAACGTTTGATTGAAAAAAAGTGGTTTTACGGTACTTAGGACAAAATTCCTTCCAAACCTAAGCTTTTACGACAGCTTCAAACGTCTGAATCGACAGAGGGACATGCGAAGAGGTTTGTAGTGAAAATATTTTTGATTGTAGTAGCCCGGATTTTGAATAAAAACGTTTGATTGAAAAAAAGTGGTATTTCGGTACTTAGGACAAAATTTCTTCCAAACCTAAGCTTTTACGACAGCTACAAACGTTAAAATCGACAGAGGGACGTGCGTAGAGGTTTGTAGTGAAAATATTTTTGATTGTAGTAGCCCCAATTTTGAATGAAAAACATTTGATTGAAAAAAGTGGTATTTCGGTACTTAGGCCAAAATTTCTTCCAAACCTGGGCGTTAACGACAACTACAAACGTCTGAATCGACAGAGAGACATGCGTGGAGGTTTGTAGTGAAAATATTTTTGATTGTAGTAGCCCGAATTTTGAATGAAAAACATTTGATTGAAAAAAAGTGGTATTTCGGTACTTAGGCCAAAATTTCTTCCAAACCTGGGCGTTAACGACAACTACAAACGTCTGAATCGACAGAGGGACATGCGTGGAGGTTTGTAGTGAAAATATTTTTGATTGTAGTAGCCCGAATTTTGAATGAAAAGCATTTGATTGAAAAAAGTGGTATTTCGGTACTTAGGCCAAAATTTCTTCCAAATCTGGGCGTTAACGACAACTACAAACGTCTGAATCGACAGAGGGACATGCGTGGAGGTTTGTAGTGAAAATATTTTTGATTGTAGTAGCCCCAATTTTGAATGAAAAACATTTGATTGAAAAAAGTGGTATTTCGGTACTTAGGCCAAAATTTCTTCCAAACCTGGGCGTTAACGACAACTACAAACGTCTGAATCGACAGAGAGACATGCGTGGAGGTTTGTAGTGAAAATATTTTTGATTGTAGTAGCCCGAATTTTGAATGAAAAACATTTGATTGAAAAAAAGTGGTATTTCGGTACTTAGGCCAAAATTTCTTCCAAACCTGGGCGTTAACGACAACTACAAACGTCTGAATCGACAGAGGGATATGCGTGGAGGTTTGTAGTGAAAATATTTTTGATTGTAGTAGCCCGAATTTTGAATGAAAAGCATTTGATTGAAAAAAGTGGTATTTCGGTACTTAGGCCAAAATTTCTTCCAAATCTGGGCGTTAACGACAACTACAAACGTCTGAATCGACAGAGGGACATGCGTGGAGGTTTGTAGTGAAAATATTTTTGATTGTAGTAGCCCCAATTTTGAATGAAAAACATTTGATTGAAAAAAGTGGTATTTCGGTACTTAGGCCAAAATTTCTTCCAAACCTGGGCGTTAACGACAACTACAAACGTCTGAATCGACAGAGAGACATGCGTGGAGGTTTGTAGTGAAAATATTTTTGATTGTAGTAGCCCGAATTTTGAATGAAAAACATTTGATTGAAAAAAAGTGGTATTTCGGTACTTAGGCCAAAATTTCTTCCAAACCTGGGCGTTAACGACAACTACAAACGTCTGAATCGACAGAGGGACATGCGTGGAGGTTTGTAGTGAAAATATTTTTGATTGTAGTAGCCCGAATTTTGAATGAAAAGCATTTGATTGAAAAAAGTGGTATTTCGGTACTTAGGCCAAAATTTCTTCCAAATCTGGGCGTTAACGACAACTACAAACGTCTGAATCGACAGAGGGACATGCGTGGAGGTTTGTAGTGAAAATATTTTTGATTGTAGTAGCCCCAATTTTGAATGAAAAACATTTGATTGAAAAAAGTGGTATTTCGGTACTTAGGCCAAAATTTCTTCCAAACCTGGGCGTTAACGACAACTACAAACGTCTGAATCGACAGAGAGACATGCGTGGAGGTTTGTAGTGAAAATATTTTTGATTGTAGTAGCCCGAATTTTGAATGAAAAACATTTGATTGAAAAAAAGTGGTATTTCGGTACTTAGGCCAAAATTTCTTCCAAACCTGGGCGTTAACGACAACTACAAACGTCTGAATCGACAGAGGGACATGCGTGGAGGTTTGTAGTGAAAATATTTTTGATTGTAGTAGCCCGAATTTTGAATGAAAAACATTTGATTGAAAAAAAGTGGTATTTCGGTACTTAGGCCAAAATTTCTTCCAAATCTGGGCGTTAACGACAACTACAAACGTCTGAATCGACAGAGGGACATGCGTGGAGGTTTGTAGTGAAAATATTTTTGATTGTAGTAGCCCGCATTTTGAATGAAAAGCATTTGATTGAAAAAAGTGGTATTTCGGTACTTAGGCCAAAATTTCTTCCAAACCTGGGCGTTAACGACAACTACAAACGTCTGAATCGACAGAGGGACATGCGTGGAGGTTTGTAGTGAAAATATTTTTGATTGTAGTAGCCCGAATTTTGAATGAAAAGCATTTGATTGAAAAACGTGGTATTTCGGTACTTAGGCCAAAATTTCTTCCAAACCTAAGCTTTTACGACAGCTTCAAACGTTAAAATTGACAGAGGGACGTGCGTAGAGGTTTGTAGTGAAAATATTTTTGATTGTAGTAGCCCGAATTTTGAATGAAAAACGTTTGATTGAAAAAAAGTGGTATTTCGGTACTTAGGACAAAATTTCTTCCAAACCTAAGCTTTTAAGACAACTACAAACGTTCAAATCGACAGAGGGACGTGTGTAGAGGTTTGTAGTGAAAACATTTTTAATTGTACTAGCCTGGACTTTAAAAAAAAACCTTAGATTGAAAAACACACGCACATTTCCATAATTTAGATGTTTGCCAAATTATTTATTAGTTTCAACATATGTTTTGGATTTTTATTACAGTTTATAAATTCTTTGTAGGTATTGTTTGTATCTTGGATTACTTTAGCAACATTTTCTTTGGTTTGGTTAAATTCAGCTTTTAAAATATTGTCATCACGACTTTGTATATATTTTACCCAAAAACTATTTCTTTTGGTTATTGCAAATATTACATTTTTATTAATCCAATCTTGTTTTGGGTAGGTTAAGGATTTTTTTCTTCATAACTTTGCTCTGCTCTAATAGACCTTTTATTCTGTTTTCCAATTCTCTGTAGTTTTCGATAATATTGTCGAATTTAGGCACTTTTGTTAAGGGACTTAATTTTTCATTATCTATAATATATTGTATACGTTGTTTTGGCAAGGTTTGAATTTTTTTTAATTCAATGTATATTTGTTTATGGTCCGTCATCGCGAAGTTGATTATTGCCATGTGAAAGTTGTCATCTATAGGTTGGTAGCGATGTGATCTATGATAGATTTGTTTGTGGAACATTCTCTGGTGCAATATTTCTTTGCTATTTTATTTAGTATGTAAAATCCATTTTCTTTAAATAACCATTTTATATTGATTAGTCCTTTTGTCTTTTGTAAGTAGATTCTAATTGTTTTAATTGGCTTTGGGATATCTTGGCGCACTGAAGTAGTTATTTTTATTACCTCATTTAGAAAGAAAGAAAGATAGAAAAAATATTTATTTCATATTAGGAATACAAAATATTCGCTTAATGAATGTCATTTTATCCCGGTCATCGCCTTTAAGTGCCCGTTTGGGCTAGATGTTGAATTGAGAGAAAAAAGGCGGCGGAAAAAAAATCCCAGCACTCTTTTAAAAAAAAGTACAAAATAATATATTTGAGATAACAAAATGGCTATGGGCTGATAATGGTCACACGTGACAGCTGATCATGTGAGACACCATCAACCCACTTACACCTGCTCACAGATGCAAGTAATTACTAAAACTAATACAATCTATTGTAGCGACCTTCCGCTACTCATCAAGAGATGGCACCACGGGTATTTCTGAATCACGCTATCGAAGTTTTCGGAATATCCTACTATATATACAAGCTCCGAATTGAGTCAGTTGGAGCGCGACCGCTCCCCGGGCATGACCACCTCGCCCGGCGGGAGATCTCCCTTTGCCAAACTGGTGACCCCGGACAAGAATACGTCCCTTCTGACCTTCGTCAGTCGCACCTTCACTCCCTGAATGGGCCGCAACATCACTTCACCAGCTCGTCAGGTTCATCGCAGCGCACCTAGTACACACTTCCTGTTCCTGATCAAGCTGCCTCCTGCGACGTCGTGGACGGCTCGAGTACCCACTCTACTCGTCTCCACATTCCAACCTACCCTCACATCTCGACTCACCGAAGATAGAGGGCATCTCCACACTTCGCTACACCCTCACATCCCGACTCACAGTGGACAGAGGGCGACACAAGGTCTGCAACCTCACATCTCGACTCACCGCAGATAGAGGGCATTCAAGGCGCTTGTAAGCGAAGATTACTCAAGCATGGATAGAAGTTATCGACCTCCGGTCTGAGCAGGGGGTGATGTAGCGACCTTCCGCTATTCATCAAGAGATGGCACCACGGGTATTTCTGAATCACGCTATCGAAGTTTTCGGAATATCCTATCATATATACAAGCTCCGAAATAAGTCAGTTGGAGCGCGGCCGCTCCTCGGGCATGACCACCTCGCCCGGCGGGAGATCTCCCTTTGCCAAACTATGAAGAAATAGCCTTGTGTGAGCGAGATTCATTCCCACGCTCCTTTATCATTAAGATAGTTCTTAGTGTTATAATAAGCCTAACGGCACAGGACTTGTTTGTCTGCCTTCTTAAAAGGTTTTAAAGGCAGGGATTGAATCTTTAGTGGGATTTTAATATATATCCTGATGGACATCCCCATAAAAGAATGACTTTTTTTATGAAGCCGGCATTTCGGAAATGCCAGCTTGTGGCCGTTCCTAGTTGAGACACAATTAGGACTATGCAATGACTATGTCCAATATAGTAGTGGATTTTTCTTTGTTTTTACGTACATATATGATGTTTTCGTAAATATATTGCGAAGCAAATGTTAGAATATCTATCTCTTTAATTTTTTCTCTGAGAGATTCTCTAGCACCTAAGTTATAAATTTCGCGAATAGCCCTTTTCTGTAAAATAAAGATTGAATCAATATCAGCCGCATTACCCCACAGTAAAATGCCATATGACATTAAACTATGGAAATAACTGAAATAAACTAATCTGGCTGTTGTAATGTCTGTGAGGGAACGAATTTTCTTTAATGCAAAAACTGCAGAACTAAGTCTATTCGTTAAATGAGAGATGTGGGGTCTCCACTGTAATTTGGAGTCTATTGTGATTCCAAGAAAAGGAGTTTCTTCAACAATGGCAGGATCCTCACCATTTAATTGAGGATTTACATTTTCTTTCTTTACATTTGGGGGTGAAAATCTTATACAATTAGTTTTTTTTATTATTTAATAGCAAATAATTACATTAAGAGGAAACGCTAGCGCCGTTTTTCCATACAAACGTATTCTCCTATTTCTCCCTGCATAATGCTTCTAGAGGAATGGTTTTTTGTGACAATATCTATGTCTTCTAAAGCTATGCCCCTATGTTTTGTTTTTTTCAATCAACTAATTAGATCAGAAAATATGACTCATCAAATATCGTAGAAAATGACTCTTTCATACAGCCCTAATCCAACAACTGCAAAACAAATTTGAAAGGTTTTTACGACCAAAAAAAAACATAGGGGCATAGACTTATTCTATTTCTTGATATTTGTGAAAAAAAAATATTTAATAAACTCAATTTTGAAGGAGGGAAGAGGAGAATACGAAACCTCGATTTAGTAAGAAATTTTGTAGGTAAAATCGGTCTGAGCTGCATCTGTTCCTATCGCACGCGGCGGATAGCACAGGGCGCAGCGCGATAGCAATAGTTATTCCAAAATACCTAATTTTCAAATTCGGCTGAACCCGCGTTTCCTCTTAAACCACTGGACCACCTTAGAGAGAGCATTGTTCACGTCGTCAAGATTTGATTTTCGTCTATCAATTTTAAATAAAAGTGAAGTATCATCTGCGAACAATACAATCTCATGACTGTTTTCTACCATGAATGGAAGATCATTTATATATAATAAAAACAGAAATGGTCCTAAAATTGAACCCTTTGGGACCCCCATCTCTACAGGTGACCCAGACGACCTTTTACCATTCACCTCAACTCTCTGAGTCCTATCCCTCAAATAGGATGACCGGAGTTTAAGCGCGGTACCTTTAATGCCATAGTGGTTTACATCTTGGGACCGTCTTTCTTCTGCATTGGTTGATGACTGTTCGGGTAATCCTACGAGTATAATATTCTTCTCTCTGTATTTGCGATCTTGCAACTCCCAAATTATTTGTTCATTACTAAAAAGTTGATTTTCCATTTTAAATGACTTGTTCTCCCCTGAGATAAGTCCATGTCACACCTATACCGGTTATTGTTGATGGCGCTACTCTCGAAGTTGTCGACGAGTACATCTACCTGGGACAAGCGATCCGTATGGGTAAGTCCAGCTTCGAGAGAGAGATAACTCGTAGAATCCAACTCGGTTGGGCAGCGTTCGGGAAATTACAAAGTGTCTTCTCGTCCAGAATACCTAAGTACCGAAATACCACTTTTTTTCAATCAAACGTTTTTCATTCAAAATTCGGGCTACTACAATCAAAAATATTTTCACTACAAACCTCCACGCATGTCCCTCTGCCGATTCAGACGTTTGTAGTTGTCGTTAAAGCCCACGTTTGGGAGAAATTTTGGCCTAAGTACAGAAATACCACTTTTTTCAATCAAATGCTTTTCATTCAAAATTCGGGCTACTACAATCAAAAATATTTTCACTACAAACCTCCACGCATGTCCCTCTGTCGATTTTAATGTTTGTAGTTGTCGTTAAAGCCCAGGTTTGGAAGAAATTTTGGCCTAAGTACCGAAATACCACTTTTTTTCAATCAAATGTTTTTCATTCAAAATTCGGGCTACTACAATCAAAAATATTTTCACTACAAACCTCTACGCATGTCCCTCTGTCGATTCAAATGTTTGTAGTTGTCGTAAAAGCTTAGATTTGGAAGAAATTTTGTTCTTAGTACCGAAAAACCCCTTTTTTTTCAATCTAACGTTTTTCATTCAAAATCCGGGCTACTACAATCAAAAATATTTTCACTACAAACCTCTACGCACGTCCCTCTGTCGATTCAAACGTTTGTTGCTGTCGTAAAAGCTTAGATTTGGAAGAAATTTTGTCCTAAGTACCGAAATACCACTTTTTTTCAATCAAACGTTTTTCATTCTAAATCCGGGATACTACAATCAAAATTATTTTCACTACAAACCTCTTCGCATGTCTCTCTATCGATTCAAACGTTTGTAGTTGTCGTTAAAGCCCAGGTTTGGAAGAAATTTTGTCCTAAGTACCGAAATACCACTTTTTTTCAATCAAACGTTTTTCATTCAAAATTCGGGCTACTACAATCAAAAATATTTTCACTACAAACCTCCACGCATGTCCCTCTGTCGATTCAAACGTTTGTAGTTGTCGTAAAAGCTTAGGTTTGGAAGAAATTTTGGCCTTAGTACCGAAATACCACTTTTTTTCATTCAAATGTTTTTCATTCAAAATTCGGGCTACTACAATCAAAAATATTTTCACTACAAACCTCTACGCACGTCCCTCTCTCGATTTTAACGTTTGTAGCTGTCGTAAAAGCTTAGGTTTGGAAGAAATTTTGGCCTAAGTACCGAAATACCACTTTTTTTCAATCTAACGTTTTTCATTCAAAATCCGGGCTACTACAATCAAAAATATTTTCACTACAAACCCTACGCATGTCCCTCTGTCGATTAAAATGTTTGTAGTTGTCGTAAAAGCTTAGATTTGGAAGAAATTTTGTTCTTAGTACCGAAAAACCCCTTTTTTTTCAATCTAACGTTTTTCATTCAAAATTCGGGCTACTACAATCAAAAATATTTTCACTACAAACCTCCACGCATGTCCCTCTGTCGATTCAGACGTTTGTAGTTGTCGTTAACGCCCAGGTTTGGAAGAAATTTTGGCCTAAGTACCGAAATACCACTTTTTTTCAATCAAATGTTTTTCATTCAAAATTCGGGCTACTACAATCAAAAATATTATCACTACAAACCTCTACGCACGTCCCTCTGTCGATTTGAACGTTTGTAGCTGTCGTAAAAGCTTAGGTTTGGAAGAAATTTTGTCCTAAGTACCGAAATACCACTTTTTTTCAATCAAACGTTTTTCATTCAAAATTCGGGCTACTACAATCAAAAATATTTTCACTACAAACCTCCACTCATGTCCCTCTGTCGATTCAGACGTTTGTAGCTGTCGTAAAAGCTTAGGTTTGGAAGAAATTTTGGCCTAAGTACCGAAATACCACTTTTTTCAATCTAACGTTTTTCATTCAAAATCCGGGCTACTACAATCAAAAATATTTTCACTACAAACCTCTACGCATGTCCCTCTGTCGATTCAAATGTTTGTAGTTGTCGTAAAAGCTTAGATTTGGAAGAAATTTTGTTCTTAGTACCGAAAAACCCCTTTTTTTCAATCTAACGTTTTTCATTCAAAATCCGGGCTACTACAATCAAAAATATTTTCACTACAAACCTCTACGCACGTCCCTCTATCGATTCAAACGTTTGTTGCTGTCGTAAAAGCTTAGATTTGGAAGAAATTTTGTCCTAAGTACCGAAATACCACTTTTTTTCAATCAAACGTTTTTCATTCAAAATCCGGGCTACTACAATCAAAAATATTTTCACTACAAACCTCTACGCATGTCCCTCTGTCGATTCAAATGTTTGTAGTTGTCGTAAAAGCTTAGATTTGGAAGAAATTTTGTTCTTAGTACCGAAAAACCCCTTTTTTTTCAATCTAACGTTTTTCATTCAAAATCCGGGCTACTACAATCAAAAATATTTTCACTACAAACCTCTTCGCATGTCTCTCTGTCGATTCAAACGTTTGTAGTTGTCGTTAAAGCCCAGGTTTGGAAGAAATTTTGTCCTAAGTACCGAAATACCACTTTTTTTTCAATCAAACGTTTTTCATTCAAAATTCGGGCTACTACAATCAACAATATTTTCACTACAAACCTCTACGCACGTCCCTCTGTCGATTTGAACGTTTGTAGTTGACGTAAAAGCTTAGGTTTGGAAGAAATTTTGTCCTAAGTACCGAAATACCACTTTTTTTCAATCAAACGTTTTTCGTTCAAAATTCGGGCTACTACAATCAAAAATATTTTCACTACAAACCTCCATGCATGTCCCTCTGTCGATTTTAACGTTTGTAGCTGTCGTAAAAGCTTAGGTTTGGAAGAAATTTTGTCCTAAGTACCGAAATACCACTTTTTTTCAAATAAACGTTTTTCATTCAAAATTCGGGCTACTACAATCAAAAATATTTTCACTACAAACCTGTATGTACGTCCCTCTGTCGTTTCATGCGTTTTTTGTAATAGTTTAATCATTATTAGTGAGTGTACATCACAAATTGTATTCCGGAAATTTAATGGAAATTTATTTATTTTTTTATAATTTTCGTGTTTTACTACAAACGAAAAAAATTTCACTACAATCCACTACTAACCTTTCTCTATACGAAACAACCAAAAAATCTTACTTTTGAAAATTTCGGGGGATGACGTTTCTTTTAAATTTCGAAAAAAAAAATTAACCTACTACAAACGAAGTTAGCTTCACTACTATCCACTACTAACCTAAATCTATCAAATAAACCAAAAAAAGAACAAATTTTCAAAAGTCGGGTGCTAAGTTCACAAAGCCGACCGATTGGCTTTAATTTTAAGGCAAATGGAGGAAATAAAAAAATTCGATAGTCCTTAGATACTTAGCGCTATAACAGCGTATCCGACCGCTTGGCATTGGTAGACTGCCAAAACTAAAAAACTCGGTTTTTCGCTGGAGTCTTGTTTTTTGGTGCATTCTTAGCATACCTGACCGATTGGCTTTAATTTTAAGGCAAATGGAGGAAATAAAAAATTTCGATAGTCCTTAGATACTAAGCGCTATAACAGCGTATCCGACCGCTTGGCGTTGGTAGACTGCCAAAACTAAAAAACTCGGTTTTTCGCTGGAGTCTTGTTTTTTGGTGCATTCTTAGCATACCTGACCGATTGGCTTGAATTTTAAGGCAAATGGAGGAAATAAACATTTTCGATAGTCCTTAGTTACTAAGCGCTATAACAGCGTATCCGACCGCTTGGCGCTGGTAGACTGCCAAAACTAAAAACTCGGTTTTTCGCTGGAGTCTTGTTTTTTGGTGCATTCTTAGCATACCTGACCGATTGGCTTTAATTTTAAGGCAAATGGAGGAAATAAAAATTTTCGATAGTCCTTAGATACTAAGCGCTATAACAGCGTATCCGACCGCTTGGCGTTGGTAGACTGCCAAAACTAAAAAACTCGGTTTTTCGCTGGAGTCTTGTTTTTTGGTGCATTCTTAGCATACCTGACCGATTGGCTTTAATTTTAAGGCAAATGGAGGAAACAAAATTTTTCGAAATTCCTTAGTTACTAAGCGCTATAACAGCGTATCCGACCGCTTGGCGTTGGTAGACTGCCAAAACTAAAAAACTCGGTTTTTCGCTGGAGTCTTGTTTTTTGGTGCATTCTTAGCATACCTGACCGATTGGCTATAATTTTAAGGCAAATGGAGGAAATAAAAAAATTCGATAGTCCTTAGATACTAAGCGCTATAACAGAGTATCCGACCGCTTGGCGTTGGTAGACTGCCAAAACTAAAAAACTCGGTTTTTCGCTGGAGTCTTGTTTTTTGGTGCATTCTTAGCATACCTGACCGATTGGCTTTAATTTTAAGGCAAATGGAGGAAACAAAATTTTTCGAAAGTCCTTAGTTACTAAGCGCTATAACAGCGTATCCGACCGCTTGGCGTTGGTAGACTGCCAAAACTAAAAAACTCGGTTTTTCGCTGGAGTCTTGTTTTTTGGTGCATTCTTAGCATACCTGACCGATTGGTTTTAATTTTAAGGCAAATGGAGGAAATAAAATTTTTCGATAGGCCTTAGTTACTAAGCGCTATAACAGCGTATCCGACCGCTTGGCGTTGGTAGACTGCCAAAACTAAAAAACTCGGTTTTTCGCTGGAGTCTTGTTTTTTGGTGCATTCTTAGCATACCTGACCGATTGGCTTTAATTTTAAGGCAAATGGAGGAAATAAAAATTTTCGATAGTCCTTAGTTACTAAGCGCTATAACAGCGTATCCGACCGCTTGGCGTTGGTAGACTGCCAAAACTAAAAAACTCGGTTTTTCGCTGGAGTCTTGTTTTTTGGTGCATTCTTAGCATACCTGACCAAATGGAGGAAATAAACATTTTCGATAGTCCTTAGTTACTAAGGGCTATAACAGCGTATCCGACCGCTTGGCGTTGGTAGACTGCCAAAACTAAAAAACTCGGTTTTTCGCTGGAGTCTTGTTTTTTGGAGCATTCTTAGCATACCTGACCGATTGGTTTTAATTTTAAGGCAAATGGAGGAAATAAAAATTTTCGATAGTCCTTAGTTACTAAGCGCTATAACAGCGTATCCGACCGCGTTACGTTGGTAGACTGCCAAAACTAAAAAACTCGGTTTTTCGCTGGAGTCTTGTTTTTTGGTGCATTCTTAGCATACCTGACCGATTGGCTTGAATTTTAAGGCAAATGGAGGAAATAAACATTTTCGATAGTCCTTAGTTACTAAGGGCTATAACAGCGTATCCGACCGCTTGGCGCTGGTAGACTGCCAAAACTAAAAAACTCGGTTTTTCGCTGGAGTCTTGTTTTTTGGTGCATTCTTAGCATACCTGACCGATTGGCTTTAATTTTAAGGCAAATTGAGGAAATAAAAATTTTCGATAGTCCTTTGTTACTAAGCGCTTTAACAGCGTATCCGACCGCTTGGCGTTGGTAGACTGCCAAAACTAAAAAAACTCGGTTTTTCGCTGGAGTCTTGTTTTTTAGGTTTAAAGATATTTATTTCCCATAAAGAATTATACATTCACTTATATAATAGGAAATTAAAACTAAAAATGTTACATAAATACATGAGCGTTAGCACAGAAGGACCAACTTATTACAACAAATACCTATTTACAACCAAAGTAAGAAAGAGTGGTTCGTACAAATATTCTGCTAGCATTTTTTACAATTTTAAATAACATGTTACAATAATATTTTACAATTTGAATGAAAATATAACTATAAGAAATTACTTGTTTGATATTTAATTACTTTAATACAATGTGGGTAATTGTTAAAATGCGTTAGAACAAATACGTACTTATGATGCGTTGAGCGAGGCGAGTTACACGGATCTATGACGCAGTGGTGACTGGATGAGCTAAGTGAGCGTAGTTTATAGGATTGTAGATATAAGTTTGTGGTAAGATATTTAGGTTCGTAGATATATTTTAAATTAAAGATAGTTTTATGAAGTTTGTAAATAGTTATTTCTTTAGTTTTTAGACAATTTTTATTAGGTATTTTATCTTTATAGATAACATTTTTAAGTTTCAGGATATATTTTTAGTATTAGGTAGTTAATCATTGGTAGACTAAGATTACCTGTTTCTATAGTTTTAGTTATTTATTAAGTAGTTCAATTTTAAGAAGATGTTTAAATATCTTTTCGTTTTTTGCTAGTTTAATGTTGTTAGGTAGTTTATTATATAATTGGGCTCCTTCACAGGTAACATTCTTTTTACCATATTTAGTTCTCGTCCTATGCAATATTATATTATTTGCACTTCTTAATCTTTTTAAGTATGGATGATCTTTTTTAATGTCAAATGAAATATTAGTATGAATTTTTTTATTTAGTATTTTATGTATAAGAATGCAGGTATAGTATTTATAAGTCGTATCTATGTCCATTAGTTTAGTTTCACTATACAATCTTGACGTTGGCGTTAGAAAATGATAATGGAAAAGTGCTTTTACAACTTTATTTTGTGCAATTTGTAACGTATTAAGATTAGTCTTGGCGGCTGAACCCCATATTTCTATCAAGTAATCGATGTGGGGTTTGACTAAAGAATTATATATTGTAAATCTTACTTTTTGAGGTAGGCAACGAGCAATGCTGCGTAGAGCGCCAGTTAAAGATCTTAATTTAGATTTAATCTTTTCGATGTGCGGCTTCCATGTTAACTGATTGTCAAGGATGAGACCTAGATATTTTTCACTATATGTTCTGTTAATTATTACGTTATTAATCTTTAATGGTTCAAAGTTCGCAATTTTTTTGTTTTTGGCGGCAAATATAACATAGTGCGTCTTATCAATATTAAGAGTTAGTAGATTACACTGAAACCACACATTTAGAAGATTAAGATCGTTTTGTGCATCTTCAATGATTGATTCGATGTTATGACCGAAGTAAAATAAACTAGTATCGTCCGCGTATAAAGATAGGTCACCTTTGAGCTTAAGTGTGCTAATATTATTAATATAAATTAAAAATAACAAAGGCCCGACAAGGGAGCCCTGTGGTATTCCGTAAGCTACTGACTTAGGAGAACTTTGAAATTCTCCTATTTTTACTACTTGAGATCGATCTGTAAGGTATGATTGAAATATTTTATGAGCATTGCCAGTAATCCCGATGTCTGAAAGTTTGCTTAAAAGAATTGTGTGACTCACTGTGTCAAATGCCTTTTTTAAATCAATAAATATGCCGAGACTAATTTTCTTTTCGTCTATGTTGTTTTTTATCTTTGTAATTAGGTCAGCCGTTGCAGACAAGGTATTAGATTTTGGCCTAAAACCATATTGTTTATCATATAAAAAATTTATAGTATTTAAGTAAGTTTCGAGGCGACTATAAAGTATTCTTTCAAAAACTTTTGATATTACTGGCAATACGGATATGGGGCGATAGTTACTTGGGTCTGACTTCATACCTGATTTGTAGATAGGTGTAACTTTCGCGATTTTTAAACTCGACGGAAATACGCCTTGCTCCAAACAGTAGTTAATGCAATTTGTAAGTTCACTGCTAATTTGATGTTTAATACATTTGATTGTTTTTGTACTTATATTATCAATACCCACACTTGTATTAATATCTAAATTATTTATTATTTTAAGGACTTCCTCGTTCGTGGTTGGGCTTAAGTTCTCAAGGCCAAAATTATTATTTGTTGTATAAGTTTTTGAAGAGGTAAATGTTTTATTATTATAAAATTTAGAGGAGATGTTCTGAGCTAGTGTTGCTCCAATTGTCGAAAAATAGTTATTAAAATGTTCGCAAATTTCTTCTTCCTTCGTTACTACTTCGTTGTCTTTTTCTAGTTTAAGTGGCATTAAATTTTCCTTCGTTTTGTTGCGTGTTAAGCTGTCTATAAGATTCCACATTTTCTTAGGTTTATTTCTGCAGGCATTAAATTGTTTTTGGTAATAGTCACATTTGAGAGTCTGGATTTCCTCTGAAACTGCTTTATTTTCGGTTAAAAAGTCATTTTTTAGTTTGTCGTTTTAGGACTGGTTTTATGTTGATGGTAGAGGTCATTTTTTCTCCTAATCTTTTCCAGAATTGTTTTATTAATCCAGTCTTGTCTTGGCGGATTTATAATTTTTGTCTTCTTAACTTTGTGGAGATTAATAGCATGATGAAGTTTTTGTTCAAATTTATTAAAATTATTGTTCTTGTGGGGGCTGATTGCGGTGCTCCCACGGCGCAATGAAAATGAAAACTGCTTTTCTTCGATAACTTGTTGTATTTGAATAAATTTATACAATATTTGCGTACTTTATAGATATAATTACACGTTTTCGCTTCGTTAGTTAGGCGCAATTAAAAAACCGAAAAAAAAAGGGAAATCAACGTGGCTGTGCGCGGGCGACTCCTAGAGGGGGGCAGTGATGTGTGGTTCCCTGATTGGGCGGCTCCTCGTATCACGTCATCATCGGCCAATCACGAGCCCGCCTGCTGACGCCATACGGTGCTGGAGATGGTGATGGTCGTGGGACAAGGATGCCTATACGTCCTCACTGCTCCAACATGCCCCCGGCCTTGGAAGGTCCCTCTTCCAATGAAGAAAATCCTACATCCAGCAGAGGACATATCTTAGAAAATGCGCGTCGTACAACTCCAGTGGCCGTCCTGATGTCGGCTACTCGACTTATGCCATCTCGCCCAGGTATAGTGGCAATAATGCGGCCTAAACTCCACTTTAGAGGAGTAGAGCCATCTTCCTTAATGACGACAAGGGTATTTGGTTTTAGATCGGTTTTTTGATCTCTCCATTTGCTTCGTGTCTGCAGCTCCGAGACGTATTCCTTGGTCCACCTGGCCCAAAAATGCTGGCGAATTTGTTCTATTCGCTGGTACCTATCAAGCCTTGGCATAGGTATGTCCGTGAGGTCGGTGCTGGCAGGTGCTGTCAACGGCCGGCCAACCAGGAAGTGAGCAGGACTTAAGGGCAGGTAGTCATTTGAATCTGTGGACATGGGACTTAGAGGACGGGAGTTCAGGATAGCCTCTATTTGCGTTAACGCTGTACTGAACTCCTCGAAGGTTAAGTGCGCGTTACCCATCGATCGAAGCAAATGGTGCTTGCAGGATTTTACTCCCGCCTCCCAAAGTCCGCCAAAATGGGGCGAATAAGGCGGAATAAATTTAAAATTTATATTTTGACTGGCAGCATAATCAATGACATCTCCAGCACAATTAGCTAGAAACTTTGAAAATTCATTTTTAAGACCTACGAAATTTTTGCCGTTGTCTGAATATATTTCAATAGGCTTACCGCGACGAGAAATGAAACGTTTGAGTGCTAATAAATAGGCGCCTGTTGAAAGGTCACTAGCAAGCTCTAGGTGAACAGCTCTAGTCACAAAACAGATAAACAAGCAAATGTAACCTTTGACTAGTCTGGAGCCTCTACCTTTACGATTTAAAACAAAGACTGGCCCCGCATAATCTACGCCACAACGTAAGAAAGGGAAGGATGGCGTTATTCTCTCCTGAGGTAAATTCCCCATTAAAGGAGTTAAGGTTGTACCTCTAAAGCGCTTACACGTAATACAGTTATGAACTACCTGTCTAGCGAGATCCCTTCCCCCTACAGGCCAGTAAGATTCCCGCACATTATACAGGACTGCTTGCGGCCCTGCGTGCAGCAATTGTTTGTGCTCGTGCCGAAATAAAAGAACTGAAAACCAATGTTTAGAGGAAATTAGAATTGGATGTTTTTTATCGAATGTGAAATAAGGTGAATGTTTCAAACGTCCACCTACTCGTATGATTTGATTAGTGTCCATAAATAAATTCAATTTAGATAAATTATGACTATTTTTTAATTCTCTATTATTCATGATTAAATTATATTCTATAGGATAAGATTCAAATTGCGAAAATCGAACTAACATAATATCTGCGTTTTTTAATTCATCTGTAGATAAATTACCGCTACGACGATTATTTTTACAACGTGCATTATGAATGAAACGCAGTACATATGCCGCAGCACGTTTCATCCGGTTAAATTCCGAAAATCTATGAAACGGAAACATTGATTTCATATTGTTAGATTCCGTAACGAAAGAATGAGTCGGTTTTGATTTTAGTTCTGGCAATGAGTCGATTGGAACTTCAAAATATTGATCAGAGCCTGCCACGGTACCGCTGAACTCACGAAGAAACGATGGCCCCTTCCACCAATGGGTGCACGAAGAAAGGTCCTCCAGCCGTACTCCTCGCGAAATTAAGTCGGCTGGATTCTCCTTACCGCTTACATGACGCCAAGAAACTTCCTTCGTCAGTTCATGGATTTCCACGACTCTGTTCTGCACGAAAGTTTTCAATGTGTTAGGCGGCATACGTATCCAGGCTAACACGATCGTAGAATCGCACCAAAATGTTACATTATGAAATTGACAGCGTAGCGACTCACACACCTTTTGGTACAGTCTAGCTCCAAGTAACGCCCCACACAACTCGAGCCTCGGTATGCTTACAGGCTTCAGAGGTGCAACTTTACTTTTGGAGCACAGTAGAACACACGTTATTGTACCATCGGTATTAACTGTGCGTACGTATACACAAGCGCCATAAGCTGTCTCTGATGCGTCTGTAAAAATGTGCAGTTCTAAGTATTTTGGATTAGTACCTATAACATGCCGTGGTATGCGTAGTGTGTCCAGAATGGGCATTGCCTTAGCAAACTGCTGCCATTGCTGATTGACCTCGCCAGGAACCTCGTCGTCCCAGCCCAGCTTCAGCAACCATAGCCTCTGAAGCATCACCTTCGCTGTAATGATAACAGGACTAAGTAATCCGAGAGGGTCAAAAATTTGTGATATAACCGACATAATATACCGCTTAGTTATTTTATGAGACGTGTATTTAAATTGTGTACTGAAATAAAATTCATCGCTTAGGTTATACCACCCTAGACCTAACGTTTTTGCGTTAATATTATCGCCTAATGTTAACGTTTTAGAAGTTAAATGCGTATTTAAATCTAGCAGGTTATTGCAATCAAAATTAAATAACCATTTACGTAGCGGAAAGCAACCAGATTGCAATACCTCAGAAGTTTTTTGACAATTTCGTAATAATAGATTTTTGTCATCATGACCCGTGATCATGTCATCGACATAGAAATCCTCATTAATAATGCGTTTAACGTCAGGATTATCACAGTCTAATGCTAGCTGCTTAAGACATCGACAGCTAAGATATGGCGCAGACGCGGTTCCGTACGTGACAGTATTTAGTCGATAGATACCTATTGGCTCTGATGGGTCTTCGCGCCACAGAATAAGCTGTAGATCTCGTTGGCTACTATCGACCAAACACTGCCTGTACATTTTTTCGATGTCCGCGCAGGCTGTGTATTTATGCTGCCGAAAGCGCAATAAAATGGACACTAAATCCCCTTGAATAGGCGGCCCAACCATTTGTAGATTATTAAGTGATATGTTTGTAGTAGACGCAGCACTAGCATCAAATACCACACGTAATTTGGTGGTCGTACTGTGTTCCCTGAACACACCATGGTGTGGCATGAAGTAATGTGGACTGCCGTACGTGTGAACACGAGTCATGTGACCTAAGTCCATGTATTCGTTAATAAATTTAACGTATAAATTTTTATAAGTAGCGTTGCGCTGTAAGCGCTTCTCTAGCGCCAGGAACCGGCGTTCAGCCATGGAAAAAGTTTCACCTAACGTATCAGGCGATGATTTGAAGGGAATACATACTAAGAACCTTCCATCGTCAGTGCGCATCGTAGTTTCGACGAAGTGTTTCTCGCATGCACGTTCCTCATCAGTCCGCATGTCAGCGCCTGTGGTGTTCACCTCCTCCAGTTCCCAAAATTTGCGTAATTGCTCCTCGAGCGACTGTGTGAAATTACAATAAATATTATTATTGTTTCGCGTATAAATTTTAATAGGACCAGAAATAATCCAGCCCAAGAACGTATCCTGTAAGAAAGGCCCGTTAGGTAACCTAATCTTATCGCTTTTAATTAATTCCCAGAATTTATCTGCGCCTATTAGTATATCTATAGAGTGGGAATCATAGTAATACGGGTCCGCTAGCTGAATCCTATCAGGTATAGCCTGTGCGCATAGTTTGGAAACAGCTGGCAACGACGACGTTATGCTCGGCAAAACGTAGCATCTTAAACGCATTGTGTATTCGGGGTTGGCGCGCGATTTGATCTCGATGTCGCAGACTTCTGTCGTCTTTGTCACCGAGTTTCCAACACCACGAATTTCCGTAGTAGTATGTACTAACGGAGTGTTAAGAAGTTCGCATAAAGATTTCGTAATAAAACAGCTTTGACTGCCGCTGTCTAAAAGGGCGCGTGCTAGATGATAATTATTACGATCATCGGCTATTTCAACTAACGCCGTTGATAACAAAACAGGTTGCACACACGAAGATTGCGCGTAATGTTTACTGTTATCTATGTGCGCTTCGTTTACCTGAATGGGATGACTTGATTCACTACTAACAGAGGGATGCGGCGCAGGAGACGCGGAAGACTGACCGGCAGCCGCCCGCACGACCTGCTCATTAGTCAGCTGTGACGAATGATATGAAACGGACTGATTAACTTCATTCATATTTTCGCTATGCATTAACGAGTTATGTTTTTTGTTACATAATTTGCACGATCCGAATCGACATTCACTCGCATTGTGTCCTGCACGCAGGCAGTTAACACATAGATTATTCTTTTTTAAGAAAGCAAACTTAGCGTCTAAAGTAAAATCTATAAATTTTTGACAACTATAAAGTGGATGATTTGCATTACAGGCCAAACAAGGTTTATTACAATTACTAGTGCTGTCGCGGAACTGTGATTTATTCGCTAAAACATTACATTGTACCTTAGACTTAATATTTACATTGTTTTTGTTAATGTGTTGTTTATTGTGGGATACTAACAATGTTTCGAGCATGTCAGCCCTATCTTTTAAGAACTTAAACAAGTGATCTAGCTTAAGTATTATTTTAGAATCATTAGTGCTAGAAAATATCGTGCTTTTATGTTGTTCCCACTCGCGTTCGGTTGTGGAATCTAATTTAGACACAATAATGTAAATGACTAAGGTATCCCACGAGTCTGTAGGCTCACCAAGAATTTTTAAGGCACGCAGGTTTTTTAACACTGTGTCAATTAATTTACGTATTAAATGAGGTGATTCTTTATTAAGTGTAGGCAAGTTAAATAATGACCTGACATGATTATGAATTAATAACCTACTGTTATTGTACCTATTAAGAAGTAGTTCCCATGCAATTTCGTAATTACTACTTGAAAATTCCAACGAGTCTATAACTAATTCGGCACTACCCTTTATAGATGACTTTAAATAATGAAATTTCTGAATATTGCTTATTTCCTTTGAGTTGTGTACTAAAGATAGGAAAGTGTCACGGAACTCAAGCCAGTGTTCGTATGAACCGTCAAAGGTAGGCATATTAATCGTAGGTAACTTAATTGAACTCAGTTTAGCACTGCCATTGTCAAGGTCATGCGTAGCTGTACTCTTACTGTAAACACATTCCGCTTGCGATAATACGGTATAATAATTATCTTCAAATAGTTCTCTTTGTGTGAGCTGTTCATCTAGACCTATATCAGGCACAGACTCTTCAATTTGAGTCTGAATATTATTAAATTCAGAAAAAAGATTGGTAACACCTTGAATACGCAACTTGAGGTCTACCATTTGTTGGTTGCTTAAATCGACCTCAGCGCTTAACAATTTCACATAATTAGCAAATTTGGTAAATCGCCCTTTGATTATGCCACGCTTTTTAATAAGATCGCGAACTTTGACATCGTCACATGCTCTATAAGGTGATTTATCACGAGATTTTCCGGCAATCTCTAAACTATCGGTCGAACCCATTTTGGTAGCCATTGAAAGACGTAGTACTTACGTTTAATCCTGGAATCGTAGGCTCGCTTACTAGGTATGCACTGGCCGCGTTTCGCTTTTTGCTTGATTGCTTCGATCAAACGGGTAACTCACCTCCACCAACACTGAAATCAGTTGAAGCACAGGATCAACACAAAAGAAAACTGGATGGGTTTGGAAATAGGATGGTTGGATGACCGTACCGTGCGCGTTTATCCTTGGTAGGTAGGTTATTCCGTCCACCGTCTATGTCCAATTTAGCGCTTAGGTCTTCTTTGTGTCCAAGAGTTTCAGATGTCCAGGGAGGCCCAGTCTTGTATCATCCAGAGGTTGAAGTTCAATCCGGCTCGAAGGACCAGCATGTGGGGGCTGATTGCGGTGCTCCCACGGCGCAATGAAAATGAAAACTGCTTTTCTTCGATAACTTGTTGTATTTGAATAAATTTATACAATATTTGCGTACTTTATAGATATAATTACACGTTTTCGCTTCGTTAGTTAGGCGCAATTAAAAAACCGAAAAAAAAGGGAAATCAACGTGGCTGTGCGCGGGCGACTCCTAGAGGGGGGCAGTGATGTGTGGTTCCCTGATTGGGCGGCTCCTCGTATCACGTCATCATCGGCCAATCACGAGCCCGCCTGCTGACGCCATACGGTGCTGGAGATGGTGATGGTCGTGGGACAAGGATGCCTATACGTCCTCACTGCTCCAACAGTTCTTGTTATCCACCATAGTTTTTTCTGCGAATATTTGTAGGTTTTTATAATCTATTGCTTCATACTGCTTTTTTAATTTTGTGGGTGGCTCATATTTAGCTATTTCTAAAAATAATTGTTTATGGTCAGATATACATGATTCTATCGTGACCAGATGGAAATGGTTTTCTTTAATGTTCGTAGAAACGTGATCTATTAAGGTCTTTTTTTGTGTACTTTCACGGGTGCAGAACTTTGCCGAGATATTATTAACTATTATATATCCATTTTCCTGAAGGGTCTCCATATATTCTTTAGCGTCATTTTTAGGATCTAGTAAATCAAGATTAAAATCGCCCAATATAACAGCTCTTTTCCTTTGATTTAGTTGCATCGAAAAGGTTTGAAGGAAAGTTTTGACGTTTGTTCTTCCGGGTTTATATATGGCTCCAACGTCAAGACCGAATTTCTTTAAATGTATCCATAAGAAATGGTTATCATCTTGAGAAAATTCTGTGGTCTGACAATGTTTTAAAGAATTTATCACGAAGATTGAGACCCCGCCACCAATTGTGTTCCGTCTAAAATGATAGTTGTGAGTGTAGCCTGGAATTTGGAATCTTTTGGCTTCTTCATCTGATTTAATCCATGTTTCTGTTAGTATCAGGATGTGTATGACAAATTTGAAAGATTTTATGGCACAGCAGATTTCATCAAATTTCCCAGGTTTTACTATGCTTCTGGCATTTGCGTATAGGAACTTAAGTGAGTTTTTGTTACATCTAATTTCCTCGTAGTTTTTTACAGATTGGTGTGTCAGGAGTGCTCTAGGTTGGTCATGACAGGTTGTTAGGGGTTTTTTGGAGAATGTTTTACAATTTGTGGGACGCCTTTGTGATACCTAATTGTAATGTCGTTTTCACCTGCTGCTAGTCGATTATTAAATTCATCTTTGAGTTTCTTAAATTGCACTTGTTGGTATGGTGTTTGGTCGGAGTATAATTTGAAGTTCAAGTTTTTTATTTTGTTCTTATTTCGCAGCAAATCTTTTACTGTTTCCTCGGACTCGAAGCATACTTTGATAGGGCGATTTGACGTTTGCCAATTCGTATTGTATTTACAGGTTCTGGGCAATTTTCTAGTATCTGCTGTAGAATTTTCAGGGCTTCTGCTTTATCAGAGATGCGCCGTTCTTTGCTGTGAATAGACTGAGATTCCGGGATGCCAGCTATTATTATGTTTTTCCTCCGCAAACTTTGTTCTTTAATTTCTGCCAAGATTTCCTCTAATGAAGTTTTATTACCTTCCGTTGTGTTGTTTGTAGATGTTTTTAGGTTTTGTACATCAATTTCTAGGGCTGCGACCTTTGTGTTTGTTGCTTCTATAGAGCTCGTAAGGTTATGAACAGTGTTTTTTATTTCTGATTGCTCCAAAATTAAATTCGTGATTTTTTCTTCCGTATTTGCCATGCCGTTTTTAATGTCAATTAGATCATTTTTGATGGTTGTTATGTCATTTTGGATCTTTGTGACATTGGCATTATGTGTACTGACCGACGACGTTAATAGTTGCATCATTTCAGATATTTGGGATTGAATACCGCTTAATTGGGATTCGACGTCAAAATCATGTGGATTTTTGCGTTTGCGGTATGGTGTCTCAATTGTATCCATCGCAGTCGAATTACCAGATAGCAAATTTGGTTGAGATCCACTTCGACCCATGTTCGTGCCGCTTCCAGTCGGCGAGCGTAGTAGGCTCATCGTATATCTTTGTTCACTTGGGGCAATACAAAAGATGCGTATGCGTCACTGGGTGAGCAAGATAAAAAATAGGAGTCCGTCTCACTTACCCGAAGTGGTGAGGGGCGCTTGTCACCTCGCCGACAGGTTGCGCTTGGGATGAAACGGTAGTAAGTTACGTAGTACTGGTGCAATTTAATTACTGTTTTATGCTAGGTGTCGAATAGGTTGATATAAGTTTGCTGTGGTTAATTAGAAATTATTAACAACTAATAACACGTCCGTACTGCACGAGCGCTCAGTGGATAATCCCTCCTCCTAGTCCTTTGTTACTAAGCGCTATAACAGCGTATCCGACCGCTTGGCGCTGGTAGACTGCCAAAACTAAAAAACTCGGTTTTTCGCTGGAGTCTTGTTTTTTGGTGCATTCTTAGCATACCTGACCGATTGGCTTTAATTTTAAGGCAAATGGAGGAAATAAAAAATTTCGATAGTCCTTAGATACTAAGCGCTATAACAGCGTATCTGACCGCTTGGCGTTGGTAGACTGCCAAAACTAAAAAACTCGGTTTTTCGCTGGAGTCTTGTTTTTTGGTGCATTCTTAGCATACCTGACCGATTGGCTTTAATTTTATGGCAAATGGAGGAAACAAAATTTTTCGAAAGTCCTTAGTTACTAAGCGCTATAACAGCGTATCCGACCGCTTGGCGTTGGTAGACTGCCAAAACTAAAAAACTCGGTTTTTCGCTGGAGTCTTGTTTTTTGGTGCATTCTTAGCATACCTGACCGATTGGCTTTAATTTTAAGGCAAATGGAGGAAATAAAAATTTTCGATAGTCCTTAGTTACTAAGCGCTATAACAGCGTATCCGACCGCGTTACGTTGGTAGACTGCCAAAACTAAAAAACTCGGTTTTTCGCTGGAGTCTTGTTTTTTGGTGCATTCTTAGCATACCTGACCGATTGGCTTGAATTTTAAGGCAAATGGAGGAAATAAACATTTTCGATAGTCCTTAGTTACTAAGGGCTATAACAGCGTATCCGACCGCTTGGCGCTGGTAGACTGCCAAAACTAAAAAACTCGGTTTTTCGCTGGAGTCTTGTTTTTTGGTGCATTCTTAGCATACCTGACCGATTGGCTTTAATTTTAAGGCAAATTGAGGAAATAAAAATTTTCGATAGTCCTTTGTTACTAAGCGCTTTAACAGCGTATCCGACCGCTTGGCGTTGGTAGACTGCGAAAACTAAAAAACTCGGTTTTTCGCTGGAGTCTTGTTTTTTGGTGCATTCTTAGCATACCTGACCGATTGGCTTGAATTTTAAGGCAAATGGAGGAAATAAACATTTTCGATAGTCCTTTGTTACTAAGCGCTTTAACAGCGTATCCGACCGCTTGGCGTTGGTAGACTGCCAAAACTAAAAAACTCGGTTTTTCGCTGGAGTCTTGTTTTTTGGTGCATTCTTAGCATACCTGACCGATTGGCTTTAATTTTAAGGCAAATGGAGGAAATAAAAATTTTCGATAGTCCTTAGTTACTAAGCGCTATAACAGCGTATCCGACCGCGTTACGTTGGTAGACTGCCAAAACTAAAAAACTCGGTTTTTCGCTGGAGTCTTGTTTTTTGGTGCATTCTTAGCATACCTGACCGATTGGCTTTAATTTTAAGGCAAATGGAGGAAATAAAAAATTTCGATAGTCCTTAGATACTAAGCGCTATAACAGCGTATCTGACCGCTTGGCGTTGGTAGACTGCCAAAACTAAAAAACTCGGTTTTTCGCTGGAGTCTTGTTTTTTGGTGCATTCTTAGCATACCTGACCGATTGGCTTTAATTTTATGGCAAATGGAGGAAACAAAATTTTTCGAAAGTCCTTAGTTACTAAGCGCTATAACAGCGTATCCGACCGCTTGGCGTTGGTAGACTGCCAAAACTAAAAAACTCGGTTTTTCGCTGGAGTCTTGTTTTTTGGTGCAATCTTAGCATACCTGACCGATTGGCTTTAATTTTAAGGCAAATGGAGGAAATAAAAATTTTCGATAGTCCTTAGTTACTAAGCGCTATAACAGCGTATCCGACCGCTTGGCGTTGGTAGACTGCCAAAACTAAAAAACTCGGTTTTTCGCTGGAGTCTTGTATTTTGGTGCAATCTTAGCATACCTGACCGATTGGCTTTAATTTTAAGGCAAATGGAGGAAATAAAAAATTTCGATAGTCCTTAGATACTAATCGCTATAACAGCGTATCCGACCGCTTGGCGTTGGTAGACTGCCAAAACTAAAAAACTCTGTTTTTCGCTGGAGTCTTGTTTTTTGGTGCATTCTTAGCATACCTGACCGATTGGCTTTAATTTTAAGGCAAATGGAGGAAATAAAAAATTTCGATAGTCTTTAGATACTAAGCGCTATAACAGCGCATCCGACTGCTTGGCGTTGGTAGACTGCCAAAACTAAAAAAACTCGGTTTTTCGCTGGAGTCTTGTTTTTTGGTGCATTCTTAGCATACCTGACCGATTGGCTTTAATTTTAAGGCAAATGGAGGAAATAAAAATTTTCGATAGTCCTTAGTTACTAAGCGCTATAACAGCGTATCCGACCGCTTGGCGTTGGTAGACTGCCAAAACTGAAAAACTCGGTTTTTCGCTGGAGTCTTGTTTTTTGGTGCATTCTTAGCATACCTGACCGATTGGCTTAAATTTAAAGGCAAATGGAGGAAATAAAAATTTTCGATAGTCCTTAGTTACTAAGCGCTATAACAGCGTATCCGACCGCGTTACGTTGGTAGACTGCCAAAACTAAAAAACTCGGTTTTTCGCTGGAGTCTTGTTTTTTGGTGCATTCTTAGCATACCTGACCGATTGGCTTTAATTTTAAGGCAAATGGAGGAAATAAAAATTTTCGATAGTCCTTAGTTACTAAGCGCTATAACAGCGTATCCGACCGCTTGGCGTTGGTAGACTGCCAAAACAAAAAAACTCGGTTTTTCGCTGGAGTCTTGTTTTTTTGGTGCATTCTTAGCATACCTGACCGATTGGCTTTAATTTTAAGGCAAATGGAGGAAATAAAAATTTTCGATAGTCCTTAGTTACTAAGCGCTATAACAGCGTATCCGACCGCTTGGCGTTGGTAGACTGCCAAAACTGAAAAACTCGGTTTTTCGCTGGAGTCTTGTTTTTTGGTGCATTCTTAGCATACCTGACCGATTGGCTTAAATTTAAAGGCAAATGGAGGAAATAAAAATTTTCGATAGTCCTTAGTTACTAAGCGCTATAACAGCGTATCCGACCGCGTTACGTTGGTAGACTGCCAAAACTAAAAAACTCGGTTTTTCGCTGGAGTCTTGTTTTTTTGGTGCAATCTTAGCATACCTGACCGATTGGCTTTAATTTTAAGGCAAATGGAGGAAATAAAAAATTTCGATAGTCCTTAGATACTAATCGCTATAACAGCGTATCCGACCGCTTGGCGTTGGTAGACTGCCAAAACTAAAAAACTCTGTTTTTCGCTGGAGTCTTGTTTTTTGGTGCATTCTTAGCATACCTGACCGATTGGCTTTAATTTTAAGGCAAATGGAGGAAATAAAAAATTTCGATAGTCTTTAGATACTAAGCGCTATAACAGCGCATCCGACTGCTTGGCGTTGGTAGACTGCCAAAACTAATAAAACTCGGTTTTTCGCTGGAGTCTTGTTTTTTGGTGCATTCTTAGCATACCTGACCGATTGGCTTTAATTTTAAGGCAAATGGAGGAAATAAAAATTTTCGATAGTCCTTAGTTACTAAGCGCTATAACAGCGTATCCGACCGCTTGGCGTTGGTAGACTGCCAAAACTGAAAAACTCGGTTTTTCGCTGGAGTCTTGTTTTTTGGTGCATTCTTAGCATACCTGACCGATTGGCTTAAATTTAAAGGCAAATGGAGGAAATAAAAATTTTCGATAGTCCTTAGTTACTAAGCGCTATAACAGCGTATCCGACCGCGTTACGTTGGTAGACTGCCAAAACTAAAAAACTCGGTTTTTCGCTGGAGTCTTGTTTTTTGGTGCATTCTTAGCATACCTGACCGATTGGCTTTAATTTTAAGGCAAATGGAGGAAATAAAAATTTTCGATAGTCCTTAGTTACTAAGCGCTATAACAGCGTATCCGACCGCTTGGCGTTGGTAGACTGCCAAAACAAAAAAACTCGGTTTTTCGCTGGAGTCTTGTTTTTTTGGTGCATTCTTAGCATACCTGACCGATTGGTTTTAATTTTAAGGCAAATGGAGGAAATAAAAATTTTCGATAGTCCTTAGTTACTAAGCGCTATAACAGCGTATCCGACCGCTTGGCGTTGGTAGACTGCCAAAACTAAAAAACTCGGTTTTTCGCTGGAGTCTTGTTTTTTGGTGCATTCTTAGCATACCTGACCGATTGGCTTTAATTTTAAGGTAAATGGAGGAAATAAACATTTTCAATAGTCCTTAGTTACTAAGGGCTATTAAAGCGTATCCGACCGCTTGGCGCTGGTAGACTGCCAAAACTAAAAAACTCGGTTTTTCGCTGGAGTCTTGTTTTTTGGTGCATTCTTAGCATACCTGACCGATTGGCTTTAATTTTAAGGCAAATGGAGGAAATAAAAATTTTCGATAGTCCTTAGTTACTAAGGGCTATAACAGCGTATCCGACCGCTTGGCGCTGGTAGACTGCCAAAACTAAAAAACTCGGTTTTTCGCTGGAGTCTTGTTTTTTGGTGCATTCTTAGCATACCTGACCGATTGGCTTTAATTTTAAGGCAAATGGAGGAAATAAAAATTTTCGATAGTCCTTAGTTACTAAGCGCTATAACAGCGTATCCGACCGCTTGGCGTTGGTAGACTGCCAAAACTAAAAAACTCGTTTTTTCGCTGGAGTCTTGTTTTTTGGTGCATTCTTAGCATACCTGACCGATTGGCTTTAATTTTAAGGCAAATGGAGGAAATAAAAAATTTCGATAGTCCTTAGATACTTAGCGCTATAACAGCGTATCCGACCGCTTGGCGTTGGTAGACTGCCAAAACTAAAAAACTCGGTTTTTCGCTGGAGTCTTGTTTTTTGGTGCATTCTTAGCATACCTGACCGATTGGCTTTAATTTTAAGGCAAATGGAGGAAATAAAAAATTTCGATAGTCCTTAGATACTAAGCGCTATAACAGCGTATCCGACCGCTTGGCGTTGGTAGACTGCCAAAACTAAAAAACTCGGTTTTTCGCTGGAGTCTTGTTTTTTGGTGCATTCTTAGCATACCTGACCGATTGGCTTGAATTTTAAGGCAAATGGAGGAAATAAACATTTTCGATAGTCCTTAGTTACTAAGCGCTATAACAGCGTATCCGACCGCTTGGCGCTGGTAGACTGCCGAAACTAAAAACTCGGTTTTTCGCTGGAGTCTTGTTTTTTGGTGCATTCTTAGCATACCTGACCGATTGGCTTTAATTTTAAGGCAAATGGAGGAAAAAAAAATTTTCGATAGTCCTTAGATACTAAGCGCTATAACAGCGTATCCGACCGCTTGGCGTTGGTAGACTGCCAAAACTAAAAAACTCGGTTTTTCGCTGGAGTCTTGTTTTTTGGTGCATTCTTAGCATACCTGACCGATTGGCTTTAATTTTAAGGCAAATGGAGGAAACAAAATTTTTCGAAATTCCTTAGTTACTAAGCGCTATAACAGCGTATCCGACCGCTTGGCGTTGGTAGACTGCCAAAACTAAAAAACTCGGTTTTTCGCTGGAGTCTTGTTTTTTGGTGCATTCTTAGCATACCTGACCGATTGGCTTTAATTTTAAGGCAAATGGAGGAAATAAAAAATTTCGATAGTCCTTAGATACTAAGCGCTATAACAGAGTATCCGACCGCTTGGCGTTGGTAGACTGCCAAAACTAAAAAACTCGGTTTTTCGCTGGAGTCTTGTTTTTTGGTGCATTCTTAGCATACCTGACCGATTGGCTTTAAAAGGCAAATGGAGGAAACAAAATTTTTCGAAAGTCCTTAGATACTAAGCGCTATAACAGCGTATCCGACCGCTTGGCGTTGGTAGACTGCCAAAACTAAAAAACTCGGTTTTTCGCTGGAGTCTTGTTTTTTGGTGCATTCTTAGCATACCTGACCGATTGGTTTTAATTTTAAGGCAAATGGAGGAAATAAAATTTTTCGATAGGCCTTAGTTACTAAGCGCTATAACAGCGTATCCGACCGCTTGGCGTTGGTAGACTGCCAAAACTAAAAAACTCGGTTTTTCGCTGGAGTCTTGTTTTTTGGTGCATTCTTAGCATACCTGACCGATTGGCTTTAATTTTAAGGCAAATGGAGGAAATAAAAATTTTCGATAGTCCTTAGATACTAAGCGCTATAACAGCGTATCCGACCGCTTGGCGTTGGTAGACTGCCAAAACTAAAAAACTCGGTTTTTCGCTGGAGTCTTGTTTTTTGGTGCATTCTTAGCATACCTGACCGATTGGCTTTAATTTTAAGGCAAATGGAGGAAATAAACATTTTCGATAGTCCTTAGTTACTAAGGGCTATAACAGCGTATCCGACCGCTTGGCGTTGGTAGACTGCCAAAACTAAAAAACTCGGTTTTTCGCTGGAGTCTTGTTTTTTGGAGCATTCTTAGCATACCTGACCGATTGGTTTTAATTTTAAGGCAAATGGAGGAAATAAAAATTTTCGATAGTCCTTAGTTACTAAGCGCTATAACAGCGTATCCGACCGCGTTACGTTGGTAGACTGCCAAAACTGAAAAACTCGGTTTTTCGCTGGAGTCTTGTTTTTTGGTGCATTCTTAGCATACCTGACCGATTGGCTTAAATTTAAAGGCAAATGGAGGAAATAAAAATTTTCGATAGTCCTTAGTTACTAAGCGCTATAACAGCGTATCCGACCGCGTTACGTTGGTAGACTGCCAAAACTAAAAAACTCGGTTTTTCGCTGGAGTCTTGTTTTTTGGTGCATTCTTAGCATACCTGACCGATTGGCTTTAATTTTAAGGCAAATGGAGGAAATAAAAATTTTCGATAGTCCTTAGTTACTAAGCGCTATAACAGCGTATCCGACCGCTTGGCGTTGGTAGACTGCCAAAACAAAAAAACTCGGTTTTTCGCTGGAGTCTTGTTTTTTTGGTGCATTCTTAGCATACCTGACCGATTGGTTTTAATTTTAAGGCAAATGGAGGAAATAAAAATTTTCGATAGTCCTTAGTTACTAAGCGCTATAACAGCGTATCCGACCGCTTGGCGTTGGTAGACTGCCAAAACTAAAAAACTCGGTTTTTCGCTGGAGTCTTGTTTTTTGGTGCATTCTTAGCATACCTGACCGATTGGCTTTAATTTTAAGGCAAATGGAGGAAATAAAAATTTTCGATAGTCCTTAGTTACTAAGGACTATCACAGCGTATCCGACCGCTTGGCGCTGGTAGACTGCCAAAACTAAAAAACTCGGTTTTTCGCTGGAGTCTTGTTTTTTGGGGCATTCTTAGCATACCTGACCGATTGGCTTTAATTTTAAGGCAAATGGAGGAAATAAAAATTTTCGATAGTCCTTAGTTACTAAGCGCTATAACAGCGTATCCGACCGCTTGGCGTTGGTAGACTGCCAAAACTAAAAAACTCGTTTTTTCGCTGGAGTCTTGTTTTTTGGTGCATTCTTAGCATACCTGACCGATTGGCTTTAATTTTAAGGCAAATGGAGGAAATAAAAAATTTCGATAGTCCTTAGATACTTAGCGCTATAACAGCGTATCCGACCGCTTGGCGTTGGTAGACTGCCAAAACTAAAAAACTCGGTTTTTCGCTGGAGTCTTGTTTTTTGGTGCATTCTTAGCATACCTGACCGATTGGCTTTAATTTTAAGGCAAATGGAGGAAATAAAAAATTTCGATAGTCCTTAGATACTAAGCGCTATAACAGCGTATCCGACCGCTTGGCGTTGGTAGACTGCCAAAACTAAAAAACTCGGTTTTTCGCTGGAGTCTTGTTTTTTGGTGCATTCTTAGCATACCTGACCGATTGGCTTGAATTTTAAGGCAAATGGAGGAAATAAACATTTTCGATAGTCCTTAGTTACTAAGCGCTATAACAGCGTATCCGACCGCTTGGCGCTGGTAGACTGCCGAAACTAAAAACTCGGTTTTTCGCTGGAGTCTTGTTTTTTGGTGCATTCTTAGCATACCTGACCGATTGGCTTTAATTTTAAGGCAAATGGAGGAAAAAAAAATTTTCGATAGTCCTTAGATACTAAGCGCTATAACAGCGTATCCGACCGCTTGGCGTTGGTAGACTGCCAAAACTAAAAAACTCGGTTTTTCGCTGGAGTCTTGTTTTTTGGTGCATTCTTAGCATACCTGACCGATTGGCTTTAATTTTAAGGCAAATGGAGGAAACAAAATTTTTCGAAATTCCTTAGTTACTAAGCGCTATAACAGCGTATCCGACCGCTTGGCGTTGGTAGACTGCCAAAACTAAAAAACTCGGTTTTTCGCTGGAGTCTTGTTTTTTGGTGCATTCTTAGCATACCTGACCGATTGGCTTTAATTTTAAGGCAAATGGAGGAAATAAAAAATTTCGATAGTCCTTAGATACTAAGCGCTATAACAGAGTATCCGACCGCTTGGCGTTGGTAGACTGCCAAAACTAAAAAACTCGGTTTTTCGCTGGAGTCTTGTTTTTTGGTGCATTCTTAGCATACCTGACCGATTGGCTTTAAAAGGCAAATGGAGGAAACAAAATTTTTCGAAAGTCCTTAGTTACTAAGCGCTATAACAGCGTATCCGACCGCTTGGCGTTGGTAGACTGCCAAAACTAAAAAACTCGGTTTTTCGCTGGAGTCTTGTTTTTTGGTGCATTCTTAGCATACCTGACCGATTGGTTTTAATTTTAAGGCAAATGGAGGAAATAAAATTTTTCGATAGGCCTTAGTTACTAAGCGCTATAACAGCGTATCCGACCGCTTGGCGTTGGTAGACTGCCAAAACTAAAAAACTCGGTTTTTCGCTGGAGTCTTGTTTTTTGGTGCATTCTTAGCATACCTGACCGATTGGCTTTAATTTTAAGGCAAATGGAGGAAATAAAAATTTTCGATAGTCCTTAGTTACTAAGCGCTATAACAGCGTATCCGACCGCTTGGCGTTGGTAGACTGCCAAAACTAAAAAACTCGGTTTTTCGCTGGAGTCTTGTTTTTTGGTGCATTCTTAGCATACCTGACCGATTGGCTTTAATTTTAAGGCAAATGGAGGAAATAAACATTTTCGATAGTCCTTAGTTACTAAGGGCTATAACAGCGTATCCGACCGCTTGGCGTTGGTAGACTGCCAAAACTAAAAAACTCGGTTTTTCGCTGGAGTCTTGTTTTTTGGAGCATTCTTAGCATACCTGACCGATTGGTTTTAATTTTAAGGCAAATGGAGGAAATAAAAATTTTCGATAGTCCTTAGTTACTAAGCGCTATAACAGCGTATCCGACCGCGTTACGTTGGTAGACTGCCAAAACTAAAAAACTCGGTTTTTCGCTGGAGTCTTGTTTTTTGGTGCATTCTTAGCATACCTGACCGATTGGCTTGAATTTTAAGGCAAATGGAGGAAATAAACATTTTCGATAGTCCTTAGTTACTAAGGGCTATAACAGCGTATCCGACCGCTTGGCGCTGGTAGACTGCCAAAACTAAAAAACTCGGTTTTTCGCTGGAGTCTTGTTTTTTGGTGCATTCTTAGCATACCTGACCGATTGGCTTTAATTTTAAGGCAAATTGAGGAAATAAAAATTTTCGATAGTCCTTTGTTACTAAGCGCTTTAACAGCGTATCCGACCGCTTGGCGTTGGTAGACTGCCAAAACTAAAAAACTCGGTTTTTCGCTGGAGTCTTGTTTTTTGGTGCATTCTTAGCATACCTGACCGATTGGCTTTACTTTTAAGGCAAATGGAGGAAATAAAAATTTTCGATAGTCCTTAGTTACTAAGCACTATAACAGCGTATCCGACC
Organism: Pyrgus malvae; assembly: GCA_911387765.1. Lineage (NCBI taxonomy): Eukaryota > Metazoa > Arthropoda > Insecta > Lepidoptera > Hesperiidae > Pyrgus > Pyrgus malvae. Next base: position 13,994,001 of record OU426972.1, on the reverse strand, counting down.
GCGTTACGTTGGTAGACTGCCAAAACTAAAAAACTCGGTTTTTCGCTGGGGTCTTGTTTTTTGGTGCATTCTTAGCATACCTGACCGATTGGCTTTAATTTTAAGGCAAATGGAGGAAATAAAAAATTTCGATAGTCCTTAGATACTAAGCGCTATAACAGCGTATCTGACCGCTTGGCGTTGGTAGACTGCCAAAACTAAAAAACTCGGTTTTTCGCTGGAGTCTTGTTTTTTGGTGCATTCTTAGCATACCTGACCGATTGGCTTTAATTTTATGGCAAATGGAGGAAACAAAATTTTTCGAAAGTCCTTAGTTACTAAGCGCTATAACAGCGTATCCGACCGCTTGGCGTTGGTAGACTGCCAAAACTAAAAAACTCGGTTTTTCGCTGGAGTCTTGTTTTTTGGTGCATTCTTAGCATACCTGACCGATTGGCTTTAATTTTAAGGCAAATGGAGGAAATAAAAATTTTCGATAGTCCTTAGTTACTAAGCGCTATAACAGCGTATCCGACCGCGTTACGTTGGTAGACTGCCAAAACTAAAAAACTCGGTTTTTCGCTGGAGTCTTGTTTTTTGGTGCATTCTTAGCATACCTGACCGATTGGCTTGAATTTTAAGGCAAATGGAGGAAATAAACATTTTCAATAGTCCTTAGTTACTAAGGGCTATAACAGCGTATCCGACCGCTTGGCGCTGGTAGACTGCCAAAACTAAAAAACTCGGTTTTTCGCTGGAGTCTTGTTTTTTGGTGCATTCTTAGCATACCTGACCGATTGGCTTTAATTTTAAGGCAAATTGAGGAAATAAAAATTTTCGATAGTCCTTTGTTACTAAGCGCTTTAACAGCGTATCCGACCGCTTGGCGTTGGTAGACTGCCAAAACTAAAAAACTCGGTTTTTCGCTGGAGTCTTGTTTTTTGGTGCATTCTTAGCATACCTGACCGATTGGCTTGAATTTTAAGGCAAATGGAGGAAATAAACATTTTCGATAGTCCTTTGTTACTAAGCGCTTTAACAGCGTATCCGACCGCTTGGCGTTGGTAGACTGCCAAAACTAAAAAACTCGGTTTTTCGCTGGAGTCTTGTTTTTTGGTGCATTCTTAGCATATCTGACCGATTGGCTTTAATTTTAAGGCAAATGGAGGAAATAAAAATTTTCGATAGTCCTTAGTTACTAAGCGCTATAACAGCGTATCCGACCGCTTGGCGTTGGTAGACTGCCAAAACTAAAAAACTCGGTTTTTCGCTGGAGTCTTGTTTTTTGGTGCATTCTTAGCATACCTGACCGATTGGCTTTAATTTTAAGGCAAATGGAGGAAATAAACATTTTCGATAGTCCTTAGTTACTAAGGGCTATAACAGCGTATCCGACCGCTTGGCGCTGGTAGACTGCCAAAACTAAAAAACCCGGTTTTTCGCTGGAGTCTTGTTTTTTGGTGCATTCTTAGCATACCTGACCGATTGGTTTTAATTTTAAGGCAAATGGAGGAAATAAAAATTTTCGATAGTCCTTAGTTACTAAGCGCTATAACAGCGTATCCGACCGCGTTACGTTGGTAGACTGCCAAAACTAAAAAACTCGGTTTTTCGCTGGAGTCTTGTTTTTTGGTGCATTCTTAGCATACCTGACCGATTGGCTTTAATTTTAAGGCAAATGGAGGAAATAAAAAATTTCGATAGTCCTTAGATACTAAGCGCTATAACAGCGTATCCGACCGCTTGGCGTTGGTAGACTGCCAAAACTAAAAAACTCGGTTTTTCGCTGGAGTCTTGTTTTTTGGTGCATTCTTAGCATACCTGACCGATTGGCTTTAATTTTAAGGCAAATGGAGGAAATAAAATTTTTTGATAGTCCTTAGATACTAAGCGCTATAACAGCGTATCCGACCGCTTGGCGTTGGTAGACTGCCAAAACTAAAAAACTCGGTTTTTCGCTGGAGTCTTGTTTTTTGGTGCATTCTTAGCATACCTGACCGATTGGCTTTAATTTTAAGGCAAATGGAGGAAATAAAAATTTTCGATAGTCCTTAGTTACTAAGGACTATAACAGCGTATCCGACCGCGTTACGTTGGTAGACTGCCAAAACTAAAAAACTCGGTTTTTCGCTGGAGTCTTGTTTTTTGGTGCATTCTTAGCATACCTGACCGATTGGCTTTAATTTTAAGGCAAATGGAGGAAATACAAAATTTCGATAGTCCTTAGATACTAAGCGCTATAACAGCGTATCCGACCGCTTGGCGTTGGTAGACTGCCAAAACTAAAAAACTCGGTTTTTCGCTGGAGTCTTGTTTAAGGCAAATGGAGGAAATAAAATTTTTCGATAGTCCTTAGATACTAAGCGCTATAACAGCGTATCCGACCGCTTGGCTTTGGTAGACTGCCAAAACTAAAAAAACTCGGTTTTTCGCTGGAGTCTTGTTTTTTGGTGCATTCTTAGCATACCTGACCGATTGGCTTTAATTTTAAGGCAAATGGAGGAAATAAAAATTTTCGATAGTCCTTAGTTACTAAGCGCTATAACAGCGTATCCGACCGCTTGGCGTTGGTAGACTGCCAAAACTGAAAAACTCGGTTTTTCGCTGGAGTCTTGTTTTTTGGTGCATTCTTAGCATACCTGACCGATTGGCTTTAATTTTAAGGCAAATGGAGGAAATAAAAATTTTCGATAGTCCTTAGTTACTAAGCGCTATAACAGCGTATCCGACCGCGTTACGTTGGTAGACTGCCAAAACTAAAAAACTCGGTTTTTCGCTGGAGTCTTGTTTTTTGGTGCATTCTTAGCATACCTGACCGATTGGTTTTAATTTTAAGGCAAATGGAGGAAATAAACATTTTCGATAGTCCTTAGTTACTAAGCGCTATAACAGCGTATCCGACCGCTTGGCGTTGGTAGACTGCCAAAACAAAAAAACTCGGTTTTTCGCTGGAGTCTTGTTTTTTGGTGCATTCTTAGCATACCTGACCGATTGGCTTTAATTTTAAGGCAAATGGAGGAAATACAAAATTTCGATAGTCCTTAGATACTAAGCGCTATAACAGCGTATCCGACCGCTTGGCGTTGGTAGACTGCCAAAACTAAAAAACTCGGTTTTTCGCTGGAGTCTTGTTTAAGGCAAATGGAGGAAATAAAATTTTTCGATAGTCCTTAGATACTAAGCGCTATAACAGCGTATCCGACCGCTTGGCGTTGGTAGACTGCCAAAACTAAAAAACTCGGTTTTTCGCTGGAGTCTTGTTTTTTGGTGCATTCTTAGCATACCTGACCGATTGGCTTTAATTTTAAGGCAAATTGAGGAAATAAAAATTTCGATAGTCCTTAGATACTAAGCGCTATAACAGCGTATCCGACCGCTTGGCGTTGGTAGACTGCCAAAACTAAAAAACTCGGTTTTTCGCTGGAGTCTTGTTTAAGGCAAATGGAGGAAATAAAATTTTTCGATAGTCCTTAGATACTAAGCGCTATAACAGCGTATCCGACCGCTTGGCGTTGGTAGACTGCCAAAACTAAAAAAACTCGGTTTTTCGCTGGAGTCTTGTTTTTTGGTGCATTCTTAGCATACCTGACCGATTGGCTTTAATTTTAAGGCAAATGGAGGAAATAAAAAATTTCGATAGTCCTTAGATACTAAGCGCTATAACAGCGTATCTGACCGCTTGGCGTTGGTAGACTGCCAAAACTAAAAAACTCGGTTTTTCGCTGGAGTCTTGTTTTTTGGTGCATTCTTAGCATACCTGACCGATTGGCTTTAATTTTATGGCAAATGGAGGAAACAAAATTTTTCGAAAGTCCTTAGTTACTAAGCGCTATAACAGCGTATCCGACCGCTTGGCGTTGGTAGACTGCCAAAACTAAAAAACTCGGTTTTTCGCTGGAGTCTTGTTTTTTGGTGCATTCTTAGCATACCTGACCGATTGGCTTTAATTTTAAGGCAAATGGAGGAAATAAAAATTTTCGATAGTCCTTAGTTACTAAGCGCTATAACAGCGTATCCGACCGCGTTACGTTGGTAGACTGCCAAAACTAAAAAACTCGGTTTTTCGCTGGAGTCTTGTTTTTTGGTGCATTCTTAGCATACCTGACCGATTGGCTTGAATTTTAAGGCAAATGGAGGAAATAAACATTTTCAATAGTCCTTAGTTACTAAGGGCTATAACAGCGTATCCGACCGCTTGGCGCTGGTAGACTGCCAAAACTAAAAAACTCGGTTTTTCGCTGGAGTCTTGTTTTTTGGTGCATTCTTAGCATACCTGACCGATTGGCTTTAATTTTAAGGCAAATTGAGGAAATAAAAATTTTCGATAGTCCTTTGTTACTAAGCGCTTTAACAGCGTATCCGACCGCTTGGCGTTGGTAGACTGCCAAAACTAAAAAACTCGGTTTTTCGCTGGAGTCTTGTTTTTTGGTGCATTCTTAGCATACCTGACCGATTGGCTTGAATTTTAAGGCAAATGGAGGAAATAAACATTTTCGATAGTCCTTTGTTACTAAGCGCTTTAACAGCGTATCCGACCGCTTGGCGTTGGTAGACTGCCAAAACTAAAAAACTCGGTTTTTCGCTGGAGTCTTGTTTTTTGGTGCATTCTTAGCATATCTGACCGATTGGCTTTAATTTTAAGGCAAATGGAGGAAATAAAAATTTTCGATAGTCCTTAGTTACTAAGCGCTATAACAGCGTATCCGACCGCTTGGCGTTGGTAGACTGCCAAAACTAAAAAACTCGGTTTTTCGCTGGAGTCTTGTTTTTTGGTGCATTCTTAGCATACCTGACCGATTGGCTTTAATTTTAAGGCAAATGGAGGAAATAAACATTTTCGATAGTCCTTAGTTACTAAGGGCTATAACAGCGTATCCGACCGCTTGGCGCTGGTAGACTGCCAAAACTAAAAAACTCGGTTTTTCGCTGGAGTCTTGTTTTTTGGTGCATTCTTAGCATACCTGACCGATTGGTTTTAATTTTAAGGCAAATGGAGGAAATAAAAATTTTCGATAGTCCTTAGTTACTAAGCGCTATAACAGCGTATCCGACCGCTTGGCGTTGGTAGACTGCCAAAACTAAAAAACTCGGTTTTTCGCTGGAGTCTTGTTTTTTGGTGCATTCTTAGCATACCTGACCGATTGGCTTTAATTTTAAGGCAAATGGAGGAAATAAAAATTTTCGATAGTCCTTAGTTACTAAGCACTATAACAGCGTATCCGACCGCGTTACGTTGGTAGACTGCCAAAACTAAAAAACTCGGTTTTTCGCTGGAGTCTTGTTTTTTGGTGCATTCTTAGCATACCTGACCGATTGGCTTTAATTTTAAGGCAAATGGAGGAAATACAAAATTTCGATAGTCCTTAGATACTAAGCGCTATAACAGCGTATCCGACCGCTTGGCGTTGGTAGACTGCCAAAACTAAAAAACTCGGTTTTTCGCTGGAGTCTTGTTTAAGGCAAATGGAGGAAATAAAATTTTTCGATAGTCCTTAGATACTAAGCGCTATAACAGCGTATCCGACCGCTTGGCGTTGGTAGACTGCCAAAACTAAAAAAACTCGGTTTTTCGCTGGAGTCTTGTTTTTTGGTGCATTCTTAGCATACCTGACCGATTGGCTTTAATTTTAAGGCAAATGGAGGAAATAAAAATTTTCGATAGTCCTTAGTTACTAAGCGCTATAACAGCGTATCCGACCGCTTGGCGTTGGTAGACTGCCAAAACTGAAAAACTCGGTTTTTCGCTGGAGTCTTGTTTTTTGGTGCATTCTTAGCATACCTGACCGATTGGCTTTAATTTTAAGGCAAATGGAGGAAATAAAAATTTTCGATAGTCCTTAGTTACTAAGCGCTATAACAGCGTATCCGACCGCGTTACGTTGGTAGACTGCCAAAACTAAAAAACTCGGTTTTTCGCTGGAGTCTTGTTTTTTGGTGCATTCTTAGCATACCTGACCGATTGGTTTTAATTTTAAGGCAAATGGAGGAAATAAACATTTTCGATAGTCCTTAGTTACTAAGCGCTATAACAGCGTATCCGACCGCTTGGCGTTGGTAGACTGCCAAAACAAAAAAACTCGGTTTTTCGCTGGAGTCTTGTTTTTTTGGTGCATTCTTAGCATACCTGACCGATTGGTTTTAATTTTAAGGCAAATGGAGGAAATAAAAATTTTCGATAGTCCTTAGTTACTAAGCGCTATAACAGCGTATCCGACCGCTTGGTGTTGGTAGACTGCCAAAACTAAAAAACTCGGTTTTTCGCTGGAGTCTTGTTTTTTGGTGCATTCTTAGCATACCTGACCGATTGGCTTTAATTTTAAGGCAAATGGAGGAAATAAAAATTTTCGATAGTCCTTAGTTACTAAGCGCTATAACAGCGTATCCGACCGCTTGGCGTTGGTAGACTGCCAAAACTAAAAAACTCGGTTTTTCGCTGGAGTCTTGTTTTTTGGTGCATTCTTAGCATACCTGACCGATTGGCTTTAATTTTAAGGCAAATGGAGGAAATAAACATTTTCAATAGTCCTTAGTTACTAAGGGCTATTAAAGCGTATCCGACCGCTTGGCGCTGGTAGACTGCCAAAACTAAAAAACTCGGTTTTTCGCTGGAGTCTTGTTTTTTGGTGCATTCTTAGCATACCTGACCGATTGGCTTTAATTTTAAGGCAAATGGAGGAAATAAAAATTTTCGATAGTCCTTAGTTACTAAGGACTATAACAGCGTATCCGACCGCTTGGCGCTGGTAGACTGCCAAAACTAAAAAACTCGGTTTTTCGCTGGAGTCTTGTTTTTTGGTGCATTCTTAGCATACCTGACCGATTGGCTTTAATTTTAAGGCAAATGGAGGAAATAAAAATTTTCGATAGTCCTTAGTTACTAAGCGCTATAACAGCGTATCCGACCGCTTGGCGTTGGTAGACTGCCAAAACTAAAAAACTCGTTTTTTCGCTGGAGTCTTGTTTTTTGGTGCATTCTTAGCATACCTGACCGATTGGCTTTAATTTTAAGGCAAATGGAGGAAATAAAAAATTTCGATAGTCCTTAGATACTTAGCGCTATAACAGCGTATCCGACCGCTTGGCGTTGGTAGACTGCCAAAACTAAAAAACTCGGTTTTTCGCTGGATTCTTGTTTTTTGGTGCATTCTTAGCATACCTGACCGATTGGCTTTAATTTTAAGGCAAATGGAGGAAATAAAAAATTTCGATAGTCCTTAGATACTAAGCGCTATAACAGCGTATCCGACCGCTTGGCGTTGGTAGACTGCCATAACTAAAAAACTCGGTTTTTCGCTGGAGTCTTGTTTTTTGGTGCATTCTTAGCATACCTGACCGATTGGCTTGAATTTTAAGGCAAATGGAGGAAATAAACATTTTCGATAGTCCTTAGTTACTAAGCGCTATAACAGCGTATCCGACCGCTTGGCGCTGGTAGACTGCCAAAACTAAAAACTCGGTTTTTCGCTGGAGTCTTGTTTTTTGGTGCATTCTTAGCATACCTGACCGATTGGCTTTAATTTTAAGGCAAATGGAGGAAATAAAAAATTTCGATAGTCCTTAGATACTAAGCGCTATAACAGAGTATCCGACCGCTTGGCGTTGGTAGACTGCCAAAACTAAAAAACTCGGTTTTTCGCTGGAGTCTTGTTTTTTGGTGCATTCTTAGCATACCTGACCGATTGGCTTTAAAAGGCAAATGGAGGAAACAAAATTTTTCGAAAGTCCTTAGTTACTAAGCGCTATAACAGCGTATCCGACCGCTTGGCGTTGGTAGACTGCCAAAATTAAAAAACTCGGTTTTTCGCTGGAGTCTGTTTTTTGGTGCATTCTTAGCATACCTGACCGATTGGCTTTAATTTTAAGGCAAATGGAGGAAATAAAAATTTTCGATAGTCCTTAGTTACTAAGGGCTATAACAGCGTATCCGACCGCTTGGCGCTGGTAGACTGCCAAAACTAAAAAACTCGGTTTTTCGCTGGAGTCTTGTTTTTTGGTGCATTCTTAGCATACCTGACCGATTGGCTTTAATTTTAAGGCAAATGGAGGAAATAAAAATTTTCGATAGTCCTTAGTTACTAAGCGCTATAACAGCGTATCCGACCGCTTGGCGTTGGTAGACTGCCAAAACTAAAAAACTCGGTTTTTCGCTGGAGTCTTGTTTTTTGGTGCATTCTTAGCATACCTGACCGATTGGCTTTAATTTTAAGGCAAATGGAGGAAACAAAATTTTTCGAAATTCCTTAGTTACTAAGCGCTATAACAGCGTATCCGACCGCTTGGCGTTGGTAGACTGCCAAAACTAAAAAACTCGGTTTTTCGCTGGAGTCTTGTTTTTTGGTGCATTCTTAGCATACCTGACCGATTGGCTTTAATTTTAAGGCAAATGGAGGAAATAAAAAATTTCGATAGTCCTTAGATACTAAGCGCTATAACAGCGTATCCGACCGCTTGGCGTTGGTAGACTGCCAAAACTAAAAAACTCGGTTTTTCGCTGGAGTCTTGTTTTTTGGTGCATTCTTAGCATACCTGACCGATTGGCTTGAATTTTAAGGGAAATGGAGGAAATAAACATTTTCGATAGTCCTTAGTTACTAAGCGCTATAACAGCGTATCCGACCGCTTGGCGCTGGTAGACTGCCAAAACTAAAAACTCGGTTTTTCGCTGGAGTCTTGTTTTTTGGTGCATTCTTAGCATACCTGACCGATTGGCTTTAATTTTAAGGCAAATGGAGGAAATAAAAATTTTCGATAGTCCTTAGATACTAAGCGCTATAACAGCGTATCCGACCGCTTGGCGTTGGTAGACTGCCAAAACTAAAAAACTCGGTTTTTCGCTGGAGTCTTGTTTTTTGGTGCATTCTTAGCATACCTGACCGATTGGCTTTAATTTTAAGGCAAATGGAGGAAACAAAATTTTTCGAAATTCCTTAGTTACTAAGCGCTATAACAGCGTATCCGACCGCTTGGCGTTGGTAGACTGCCAAAACTAAAAAACTCGGTTTTTCGCTGGAGTCTTGTTTTTTGGTGCATTCTTAGCATACCTGACCGATTGGCTTTAATTTTAAGGCAAATGGAGGAAATAAAAAATTTCGATAGTCCTTAGATACTAAGCGCTATAACAGCGTATCCGACCGCTTGGCGTTGGTAGACTGCCAAAACTAAAAAACTCGGTTTTTCGCTGGAGTCTTGTTTTTTGGTGCATTCTTAGCATACCTGACCGATTGGCTTTAAAAGGCAAATGGAGGAAACAAAATTTTTCGAAAGTCCTTAGTTACTAAGCGCTATAACAGCGTATCCGACCGCTTGGCGTTGGTAGACTGCCAAAACTAAAAAACTCGGTTTTTCGCTGGAGTCTTGTTTTTTGGTGCATTCTTAGCATACCTGACCGATTGGTTTTAATTTTAAGGCAAATGGAGGAAATAAAATTTTTCGATAGGCCTTAGTTACTAAGCGCTATAACAGCGTATCCGACCGCTTGGCGTTGGTAGACTGCCAAAACTAAAAAACTCGGTTTTTCGCTGGAGTCTTGTTTTTTGGTGCATTCTTAGCATACCTGACCGATTGGCTTTAATTTTAAGGCAAATGGAGAAAATAAAAATTTTCGATAGTCCTTAGTTACTAAGCGCTATAACAGCGTATCCGACCGCTTGGCGTTGGTAGACTGCCAAAACTAAAAAACTCGGTTTTTCGCTGGAGTCTTGTTTTTTGGTGCATTCTTAGCATACCTGACCGATTGGCTTTAATTTTAAGGCAAATGGAGGAAATAAACATTTTCGATAGTCCTTAGTTACTAAGGGCTATAACAGCGTATCCGACCGCTTGGCGTTGGTAGACTGCCAAAACTAAAAAACTCGGTTTTTCGCTGGAGTCTTGTTTTTTGGAGCATTCTTAGCATACCTGACCGATTGGTTTTAATTTTAAGGCAAATGGAGGAAATAAAAATTTTCGATAGTCCTTAGTTACTAAGCGCTATAACAGCGTATCCGACCGCGTTACGTTGGTAGACTGCCAAAACTAAAAAACTCGGTTTTTCGCTGGAGTCTTGTTTTTTGGTGCATTCTTAGCATACCTGACCGATTGGCTTGAATTTTAAGGCAAATGGAGGAAATAAACATTTTCGATAGTCCTTAGTTACTAAGGGCTATAACAGCGTATCCGACCGCTTGGCGCTGGTAGACTGCCAAAACTAAAAAACTCGGTTTTTCGCTGGAGTCTTGTTTTTTGGTGCATTCTTAGCATACCTGACCGATTGGCTTTAATTTTAAGGCAAATTGAGGAAATAAAAATTTTCGATAGTCCTTTGTTACTAAGCGCTTTAACAGCGTATCCGACCGCTTGGCGTTGGTAGACTGCCAAAACTAAAAAACTCGGTTTTTCGCTGGAGTCTTGTTTTTTGGTGCATTCTTAGCATACCTGACCGATTGGCTTTACTTTTAAGGCAAATGGAGGAAATAAAAATTTTCGATAGTCCTTAGTTACTAAGCACTATAACAGCGTATCCGACCGCGTTACGTTGGTAGACTGCCAAAACTAAAAAACTCGGTTTTTCGCTGGGGTCTTGTTTTTTGGTGCATTCTTAGCATACCTGACCGATTGGCTTTAATTTTAAGGCAAATGGAGGAAATAAAAAATTTCGATAGTCCTTAGATACTAAGCGCTATAACAGCGTATCTGACCGCTTGGCGTTGGTAGACTGCCAAAACTAAAAAACTCGGTTTTTCGCTGGAGTCTTGTTTTTTGGTGCATTCTTAGCATACCTGACCGATTGGCTTTAATTTTATGGCAAATGGAGGAAACAAAATTTTTCGAAAGTCCTTAGTTACTAAGCGCTATAACAGCGTATCCGACCGCTTGGCGTTGGTAGACTGCCAAAACTAAAAAACTCGGTTTTTCGCTGGAGTCTTGTTTTTTGGTGCATTCTTAGCATACCTGACCGATTGGCTTTAATTTTAAGGCAAATGGAGGAAATAAAAATTTTCGATAGTCCTTAGTTACTAAGCGCTATAACAGCGTATCCGACCGCGTTACGTTGGTAGACTGCCAAAACTAAAAAACTCGGTTTTTCGCTGGAGTCTTGTTTTTTGGTGCATTCTTAGCATACCTGACCGATTGGCTTGAATTTTAAGGCAAATGGAGGAAATAAACATTTTCAATAGTCCTTAGTTACTAAGGGCTATAACAGCGTATCCGACCGCTTGGCGCTGGTAGACTGCCAAAACTAAAAAACTCGGTTTTTCGCTGGAGTCTTGTTTTTTGGTGCATTCTTAGCATACCTGACCGATTGGCTTTAATTTTAAGGCAAATTGAGGAAATAAAAATTTTCGATAGTCCTTTGTTACTAAGCGCTTTAACAGCGTATCCGACCGCTTGGCGTTGGTAGACTGCCAAAACTAAAAAACTCGGTTTTTCGCTGGAGTCTTGTTTTTTGGTGCATTCTTAGCATACCTGACCGATTGGTTTTAATTTTAAGGCAAATGGAGGAAATAAAATTTTTCGATAGGCCTTAGTTACTAAGCGCTATAACAGCGTATCCGACCGCTTGGCGTTGGTAGACTGCCAAAACTAAAAAACTCGGTTTTTCGCTGGAGTCTTGTTTTTTGGTGCATTCTTAGCATACCTGACCGATTGGCTTTAATTTTAAGGCAAATGGAGGAAATAAAAATTTTCGATAGTCCTTAGTTACTAAGCGCTATAACAGCGTATCCGACCGCTTGGCGTTGGTAGACTGCCAAAACTAAAAAACTCGGTTTTTCGCTGGAGTCTTGTTTTTTGGTGCATTCTTAGCATACCTGACCGATTGGCTTTAATTTTAAGGCAAATGGAGGAAATAAACATTTTCGATAGTCCTTAGTTACTAAGGGCTATAACAGCGTATCCGACCGCTTGGCGTTGGTAGACTGCCAAAACTAAAAAACTCGGTTTTTCGCTGGAGTCTTGTTTTTTGGGGCATTCTTAGCATACCTGACCGATTGGTTTTAATTTTAAGGCAAATGGAGGAAATAAAAATTTTCGATAGTCCTTAGCTACTAAGCGCTATAACAGCGTATCCGACCGCGTTACGTTGGTAGACTGCCAAAACTAAAAAACTCGGTTTTTCGCTGGAGTCTTGTTTTTTGGTGCATTCTTAGCATACCTGACCGATTGGCTTGAATTTTAAGGCAAATGGAGGAAATAAACATTTTCGATAGTCCTTAGTTACTAAGGGCTATAACAGCGTATCCGACCGCTTGGCGCTGGTAGACTGCCAAAACTAAAAAACTCGGTTTTTCGCTGGAGTCTTGTTTTTTGGTGCATTCTTAGCATACCTGACCGATTGGCTTTAATTTTAAGGCAAATTGAGGAAATAAAAATTTTCGATAGTCCTTTGTTACTAAGCGCTTTAACAGCGTATCCGACCGCTTGGCGTTGGTAGACTGCCAAAACTAAAAAACTCGGTTTTTCGCTGGAGTCTTGTTTTTTGGTGCATTCTTAGCATACCTGACCGATTGGCTTTACTTTTAAGGCAAATGGAGGAAATAAAAATTTTCGATAGTCCTTAGTTACTAAGCACTATAACAGCGTATCCGACCGCGTTACGCTGGTAGACTGCCAAAACTAAAAAACTCGGTTTTTCGCTGGGGTCTTGTTTTTTGGTGCATTCTTAGCATACCTGACCGATTGGCTTTAATTTTAAGGCAAATGGAGGAAATAAAAAATTTCGATAGTCCTTAGATACTAAGCGCTATAACAGCGTATCTGACCGCTTGGCGTTGGTAGACTGCCAAAACTAAAAAACTCGGTTTTTCGCTGGAGTCTTGTTTTTTGGTGCATTCTTAGCATACCTGACCGATTGGCTTTAATTTTATGGCAAATGGAGGAAACAAAATTTTTCGAAAGTCCTTAGTTACTAAGCGCTATAACAGCGTATCCGACCGCTTGGCGTTGGTAGACTGCCAAAACTAAAAAACTCGGTTTTTCGCTGGAGTCTTGTTTTTTGGTGCATTCTTAGCATACCTGACCGATTGGCTTTAATTTTATGGCAAATGGAGGAAACAAAATTTTTCGTAAGTCCTTAGTTACTAAGCGCTATAACAGCGTATCCGACCGCTTGGCGTTGGTAGACTGCCAAAACTAAAAAACTCGGTTTTTCGCTGGAGTCTTGTTTTTTGGTGCATTCTTAGCATACCTGACCGATTGGCTTTAATTTTAAGGCAAATGGAGGAAATAAAAATTTTCGATAGTCCTTAGTTACTAAGCGCTATAACAGCGTATCCGACCGCGTTACGTTGGTAGACTGCCAAAACTAAAAAACTCGGTTTTTCGCTGGAGTCTTGTTTTTTGGTGCATTCTTAGCATACCTGACCGATTGGCTTGAATTTTAAGGCAAATGGAGGAAATAAACATTTTCAATAGTCCTTAGTTACTAAGGGCTATAACAGCGTATCCGACCGCTTGGCGCTGGTAGACTGCCAAAACTAAAAAACTCGGTTTTTCGCTGGAGTCTTGTTTTTTGGTGCATTCTTAGCATACCTGACCGATTGGCTTTAATTTTAAGGCAAATTGAGGAAATAAAAATTTTCGATAGTCCTTTGTTACTAAGCGCTTTAACAGCGTATCCGACCGCTTGGCGTTGGTAGACTGCCAAAACTAAAAAACTCGGTTTTTCGCTGGAGTCTTGTTTTTTGGTGCATTCTTAGCATACCTGACCGATTGGCTTGAATTTTAAGGCAAATGGAGGAAATAAACATTTTCGATAGTCCTTTGTTACTAAGCGCTTTAACAGCGTATCCGACCGCTTGGCGTTGGTAGACTGCCAAAACTAAAAAACTCGGTTTTTCGCTGGAGTCTTGTTTTTTGGTGCATTCTTAGCATATCTGACCGATTGGCTTTAATTTTAAGGCAAATGGAGGAAATAAAAATTTTCGATAGTCCTTAGTTACTAAGCGCTATAACAGCGTATCCGACCGCTTGGCGTTGGTAGACTGCCAAAACTAAAAAACTCGGTTTTTCGCTGGAGTCTTGTTTTTTGGTGCATTCTTAGCATACCTGACCGATTGGCTTTAATTTTAAGGCAAATGGAGGAAATAAACATTTTCGATAGTCCTTAGTTACTAAGGGCTATAACAGCGTATCCGACCGCTTGGCGCTGGTAGACTGCCAAAACTAAAAAACTCGGTTTTTCGCTGGAGTCTTGTTTTTTGGTGCATTCTTAGCATACCTGACCGATTGGTTTTAATTTTAAGGCAAATGGAGGAAATAAAAATTTTCGATAGTCCTTAGTTACTAAGCGCTATAACAGCGTATCCGACCGCGTTACGTTGGTAGACTGCCAAAACTAAAAAACTCGGTTTTTCGCTGGAGTCTTGTTTTTTGGTGCATTCTTAGCATACCTGACCGATTGGCTTTAATTTTAAGGCAAATGGAGGAAATAAAAAATTTCGATAGTCCTTAGATACTAAGCGCTATAACAGCGTATCCGACCGCTTGGCGTTGGTAGACTGCCAAAACTAAAAAACTCGGTTTTTCGCTGGAGTCTTGTTTTTTGGTGCATTCTTAGCATACCTGACCGATTGGCTTTAATTTTAAGGCAAATGGAGGAAATAAAATTTTTTGATAGTCCTTAGATACTAAGCGCTATAACAGCGTATCCGACCGCTTGGCGTTGGTAGACTGCCAAAACTAAAAAACTCGGTTTTTCGCTGGAGTCTTGTTTTTTGGTGCATTCTTAGCATACCTGACCGATTGGCTTTAATTTTAAGGCAAATGGAGGAAATAAAAATTTTCGATAGTCCTTAGTTACTAAGCACTATAACAGCGTATCCGACCGCGTTACGTTGGTAGACTGCCAAAACTAAAAAACTCGGTTTTTCGCTGGAGTCTTGTTTTTTGGTGCATTCTTAGCATACCTGACCGATTGGCTTTAATTTTAAGGCAAATGGAGGAAATACAAAATTTCGATAGTCCTTAGATACTAAGCGCTATAACAGCGTATCCGACCGCTTGACGTTGGTAGACTGCCAAAACTAAAAAACTCGGTTTTTCGCTGGAGTCTTGTTTAAGGCAAATGGAGGAAATAAAATTTTTCGATAGTCCTTAGATACTAAGCGCTATAACAGCGTATCCGACCGCTTGGCGTTGGTAGACTGCCAAAACTAAAAAAACTCGGTTTTTCGCTGGAGTCTTGTTTTTTTGGTGCATTCTTAGCATACCTGACCGATTGGCTTTAATTTTAAGGCAAATGGAGGAAATAAAAATTTTCGATAGTCCTTAGTTACTAAGCGCTATAACAGCGTATCCGACCGCTTGGCGTTGGAAGACTGCCAAAACTGAAAAACTCGGTTTTTCGCTGGAGTCTTGTTTTTTGGTGCATTCTTAGCATACCTGACCGATTGGCTTTAATTTTAAGGCAAATGGAGGAAATAAAAATTTTCGATAGTCCTTAGTTACTAAGCGCTATAACAGCGTATCCGACCGCGTTACGTTGGTAGACTGCCAAAACTAAAAAACTCGGTTTTTCGCTGGAGTCTTGTTTTTTGGTGCATTCTTAGCATACCTGACCGATTGGTTTTAATTTTAAGGCAAATGGAGGAAATAAACATTTTCGATAGTCCTTAGTTACTAAGCGCTATAACAGCGTATCCGACCGCGTTACGTTGGTAGACTGCCAAAACTAAAAAACTCGGTTTTTCGCTGGAGTCTTGTTTTTTGGTGCATTCTTAGCATACCTGACCGATTGGCTTTAATTTTAAGGCAAATGGAGGAAATAAAAAATTTCGATAGTCCTTAGATACTAAGCGCTATAACAGCGTATCCGACCGCTTGGCGTTGGTAGACTGCCAAAACTAAAAAACTCGGTTTTTCGCTGGAGTCTTGTTTTTTGGTGCATTCTTAGCATACCTGACCGATTGGCTTTAATTTTAAGGCAAATGGAGGAAATAAAAATTTTCGATAGTCCTTAGTTACTAAGCGCTATAACAGCGTATCCGACCGCGTTACGTTGGTAGACTGCCAAAACTAAAAAACTCGGTTTTTCGCTGGAGTCTTGTTTTTTGGTGCATTCTTAGCATACCTGACCGATTGGTTTTAATTTTAAGGCAAATGGAGGAAATAAAAATTTTCGATAGTCCTTAGTTACTAAGCGCTATAACAGCGTATCCGACCGCGTTACGTTGGTAGACTGCCAAAACTAAAAAACTCGGTTTTTCGCTGGAGTCTTGTTTTTTGGTGCATTCTTAACGCGGTCGGATACGCTGTTATAGCGCTTAGTAACTAAGGCCTATCGAAAAATTTTATTTCCTCCATTTGCCTTAAAATTAAAACCAATCGGTCAGGTATGCTAAGAATGCACCAAAAAACAAGACTCCAGCGAAAAACCGAGTTTTTTAGTTTTGGCAGTCTACCAACACCAAGCGGTCGGATACGCTGTTATAGCGCTTAGTAACTAAGGCCTATCGAAAAATTTTATTTCCTCCATTTGCCTTAAAATTAAAACCAATCGGTCAGGTATGCTAAGAATGCCCCAAAAAACAAGACTCCAGCGAAAAACCGAGTTTTTTAGTTTTGGCAGTCTACCAACGCCAAGCGGTCGGATACGCTGTTATAGCGCTTAGTATCTAAGGACTATCGAAATTTTTTATTTCCTCCATTTGCCTTAAAATTAAAGCCAATCGGTCAGGTATGCTAAGAATGCACCAAAAAACAAGACTCCAGCGAAAAACCGAGTTTTTTAGTTTTGGAAGTCTACCAGCGCCAAGCGGTCGGATACGCTGTTATAGCGCTTAGTAACTAAGGACTATCGAAAATGTTTATTTCCTCCATTTGCCTTAAAATTAAAGCCAATCGGTCAGGTATGCTAAGAATGCACCAAAAAACAAGACTCCAGCGAAAAACCGAGTTTTTTAGTTTTGGCAGTTGGTAGACTGCCAAAACTCGGTTTTTCGCTGGAGTCTTGTTTTTTGGTGCATTCTTAGCATACCTGACCGATTGGCTTTAATTTTAAGGCAAATGGAGGAAATAAAAAATTTCGATAGTCCTTAGATACTAAGCGCTATAACAGCGTATCCGACCGCTTGGCGTTGGTAGACTGCCAAAACTAAAAAACTCGGTTTTTCGCTGGAGTCTTGTTTTTTGGTGCATTCTTAGCATACCTGACCGATTGGTTTTAATTTTAAGGCAAATGGAGGAAATAAAATTTTTCGATAGGCCTTAGTTACTAAGCGCTATAACAGCGTATCCGACCGCTTGGTGTTGGTAGACTGCCAAAACTAAAAAACTCGGTTTTTCGCTGGAGTCTTGTTTTTTGGTGCATTCTTAGCATACCTGACTGATTGGCTTTAATTTTAAGGCTAATGGAGGAAATAAAAATTTTCGATAGTCCTTAGTTACTAAGCGCTATAACAGCGTATCCGAACGCTTGGCGTTGGTAGACTGCCAAAACTAAAAAACTCGGTTTTTCGCTGGAGTCTTGTTTTTTGGTGCATTCTTAGCATACCTGACCGATTGGCTTTAATTTTAAGGCAAATGGAGGAAATAAAAATTTTCGATAGTCCTTAGTTACTAAGCGCTATAACAGCGTATCCGACCGCTTGGCGTTGGTAGACTGCCAAAACTAAAAAACTCGGTTTTTCGCTGAAGTCTTGTTTTTTGGTGCATTCTTAGCATACCTGACCGATTGGCTTTAATTGTAAGGCAAATGGAGGAAATAAACATTTTCAATAGTCCTTAGTTACTAAGGGCTATAACAGCGTATCCGACCGCTTGGCGCTGGTAGACTGCCAAAACTAAAAAACTCGGTTTTTCGCTGGAGTCTTGTTTTTTGGTGCATTCTTAGCATACCTGACCGATTGGCTTTAATTTTAAGGCAAATGGAGGAAATAAAAAATTTTCGATAGTCCTTAGTTACTAAGCGCTATAACAGCGTATCCGACCGCTTGGCGTTGGTAGACTGCCAAAACTAAAAAACTCGGTTTTTCGCTGGAGTCTTGTTTTTTGGTGCATTCTTAGCATACCTGACCAATTGGCTTTAATTTTAAGGCAAATTGAGGAAATAAAAATTTTCGATAGTCCTTTGTTACTAAGCGCTTTAACAGCGTATCCGACCGCTTGGCGTTGGTAGACTGCCAAAACTAAAAAACTCGGTTTTTCGCTGGAGTCTTGTTTCTTGGTGCATTCTTAGCATACCTGACCGATTGGCTTTAATTTTAAGGCAAATGGAGGAAATAAAAAATTTCGATAGTCCTTAGATACTAAGCGCTATAACAGCGTATCTGACCGCTTGGCGTTGGTAGACTGCCAAAACTAAAAAACTCGGTTTTTCGCTGGAGTCTTGTTTTTTGGTGCATTCTTAGCATACCTGACCGATTGGCTTTAATTTTAAGGCAAATGGAGGAAATAAAAAATTTCGATAGTCCTTAGATACTAAGCGCTATAACAGCGTATCTGACCGCTTGGCGTTGGTAGACTGCCAAAACTAAAAAACTCGGTTTTTCGCTGGAGTCTTGTTTTTTGGTGCATTCTTAGCATACCTGACCGATTGGCTTTAATTTTAAGGCAAATGGAGGAAATAAAAAATTTCGATAGTCCTTAGATACTAAGCGCTATAACAGCGTATCCGACCGCTTGGCGATGGTAGACTGCCAAAACTAAAAAACTCGGTTTTTCGCTGGAGTCTTGTTTTTTGGTGCATTCTTAGCATACCTGACCGATTGGCTTTAATTTTAAGGCAAATGGAGGAAATAAAATTTTTCGATAGTCCTTAGTTACTAAGCGCTATAACAGCGTATCCGACCGCTTGGCGTTGGTAGACTGCCAAAACTGAAAAACTCGGTTTTTTGCTGGAGTCTTGTTTTTTGGTGCATTCTTAGCATACCTGACCGATTGGCTTTAATTTTAAGGCAAATGGAGGAAATAAACATTTTCGATAGTCCTTAGTTACTAAGGGCTATAACAGCGTATCCGACCGCTTGGCGCTGGTAGACTGCCAAAACTAAAAAACTTGGTTTTTCGCTGGAGTCTTGTTTTTTGGTGCATTCTTAGCATACCTGACCGATTGGTTTTAATTTTAAGGCAAATGGAGGAAATAAAAATTTTCGATAGTCCTTAGTTACTAAGCGCTATAACAGCGTATCCGACCGCGTTACGTTGGTAGACTGCCAAAACTAAAAAACTCGGTTTTTCGCTGGAGTCTTGTTTTTTGGTGCATTCTTAGCATACCTGACCGATTGGCTTTAATTTTAAGGCAAATGGAGGAAATAAAAAATTTCGATAGTCCTTAGTAACTAAGGACTATCACAGCGTATCCGACCGCTTGGCGCTGGTAGACTGCCAAAACTAAAAAACTCGGTTTTTCGCTGGAGTCTTGTTTTTTGGTGCATTCTTAGCATACCTGACCGATTGGCTTCAATTTTAAGGCAAATGGAGGAAATAAAAATTTTCGATAGTCCTTAGATACTAAGCGCTATAACAGCGTATCCGACCGCTTGGCGTTGGTAGACTGCCAAAACTAAAAAACTCGGTTTTTCGCTGGAGTCTTGTTTTTTGGTGCATTCTTAGCATACCTGACCGATTGGCTTTACTTTTAAGGCAAATGGAGGAAATAAAAATTTTCGATAGTCCTTAGTTACTAAGGACTATAACAGCGTATCCGACCGCGTTACGTTGGTAGACTGCCAAAACTAAAAAACTCGGTTTTTCGCTGGAGTCTTGTTTTTTGGTGCATTCTTAGCATACCTGACCGATTGGCTTTAATTTTAAGGCAAATGGAGGAAATAAAAATTTTCGATAGTCCTTAGTTACTAAGCGCTATAACAGCGTATCCGACCGCTTGGCGTTGGTAGACTGCCAAAACTAAAAAACTCGGTTTTTCGCTGGAGTCCTGTTTTTTTGGTGCATTCTTAGCATACCTGACCGATTGGTTTTAATTTTAAGGCAAATGGAGGAAATAAAATTTTTCGATAGTCCTTAGTTACTAAGCGCTATAACAGCGTATCCGACCGCTTGGTGTTGGTAGACTGCCAAAACTAAAAAACTCGGTTTTTCGCTGGAGTCTTGTTTTTTGGTGCATTCTTAGCATACCTGACCGATTGGCTTTAATTTTAAGGCAAATGGAGGAAATAAAAATTTTCGATAGTTCTTAGTTACTAAGCGCTATAACAGCGTATCCGACCGCTTGGCGTTGGTAGACTGCCAAAACTAAAAAACTCGGTTTTTCGCTGGAGTCTTGTTTTTTGGTGCATTCTCAGCATTCCTGACCGATTGGCTTTAATTGTAAGGCAAATGGAGGAAATAAACATTTTCAATAGTCCTTAGTTACTAAGGGCTATAACAGCGTATCCGACCGCTTGGCGCTGGTAGACTGCCAAAACTAAAAAACTCGGTTTTTCGCTGGAGTCTTGTTTTTTGGTGCATTCTTAGCATACCTGACCGATTGGCTTTAATTTTAAGGCAAATGGAGGAAATAAAAAATTTCGATAGTCCTTAGTTACTAAGCGCTATAACAGCGTATCCGACCGCTTGGCGTTGGTAGACTGCCAAAACAAAAAAACTCGGTTTTTCGCTGGAGTCTTGTTTTTTGGTGCATTCTTAGCATACCTGACCAATTGGCTTTAATTTTAAGGCAAATTGAGGAAATAAAAATTTTCGATAGTCCTTTGTTACTAAGCGCTTTAACAGCGTATCCGACCGCTTGGCGTTGGTAGACTGCCAAAACTAAAAAACTCGGTTTTTCGCTGGAGTCTTGTTTCTTGGTGCATTCTTAGCATACCTGACCGATTGGCTTTAATTTTAAGGCAAATGGAGGAAATAAAATTTTTCGATAGGCCTTAGTAACTAAGCGCTATAACAGCGTATCCGACCGCTTGGCGTTGGTAGACTGCCAAAACTAAAAAACTCGGTTTTTCGCTGGAGTCTTGTTTTTTGGTGCATTCTTAGCATACCTGACCGATTGGCTTTAATTTTAAGGCAAATGGAGGAAATAAAAAATTTCGATAGTCCTTAGATACTAAGCGCTATAACAGCGTATCTGACCGCTTGGCGTTGGTAGACTGCCAAAACTAAAAAACTCGGTTTTTCGCTGGAGTCTTGTTTTTTGGTGCATTCTTAGCATACCTGACCGATTGGCTTTAATTTTAAGGCAAATGGAGGAAATAAAAATTTTCGATAGTCCTTAGTTACTAAGCGCTATAACAGCGTATC
The DNA here is from genome assembly GCA_911387765.1 of Pyrgus malvae. Taxonomy (NCBI): domain Eukaryota; kingdom Metazoa; phylum Arthropoda; class Insecta; order Lepidoptera; family Hesperiidae; genus Pyrgus; species Pyrgus malvae. Next base: position 13,972,851 of record OU426972.1, on the reverse strand, counting down.
CGACCGCTTGGCGTTGGTAGACTGCCAAAACTAAAAAACTCGGTTTTTCGCTGAAGTCTTGTTTTTTGGTGCATTCTTAGCATACCTGACCGATTGGCTTTAATTGTAAGGCAAATGGAGGAAATAAACATTTTCAATAGTCCTTAGTTACTAAGGGCTATAACAGCGTATCCGACCGCTTGGCGCTGGTAGATTGCCAAAACTAAAAAACTCGGTTTTTCGCTGGAGTCTTGTTTTTTGGTGCATTCTTAGCATACCTGACCGATTGGCTTTAATTTTAAGGCAAATGGAGGAAATAAAAAATTTTCGATAGTCCTTAGTTACTAAGCGCTATAACAGCGTATCCGACCGCTTGGCGTTGGTAGACTGCCAAAACTAAAAAACTCGGTTTTTCGCTGGAGTCTTGTTTTTTGGTGCATTCTTAGCATACCTGACCAATTGGCTTTAATTTTAAGGCAAATTGAGGAAATAAAAATTTTCGATAGTCCTTTGTTACTAAGCGCTTTAACAGCGTATCCGACCGCTTGGCGTTGGTAGACTGCCAAAACTAAAAAACTCGGTTTTTCGCTGGAGTCTTGTTTCTTGGTGCATTCTTAGCATACCTGACCGATTGGCTTTAATTTTAAGGCAAATGGAGGAAATAAAAAATTTCGATAGTCCTTAGATACTAAGCGCTATAACAGCGTATCTGACCGCTTGGCGTTGGTAGACTGCCAAAACTAAAAAACTCGGTTTTTCGCTGGAGTCTTGTTTTTTGGTGCATTCTTAGCATACCTGACCGATTGGCTTTAATTTTAAGGCAAATGGAGGAAATAAAAATTTTCGATAGTCCTTAGATACTAAGCGCTATAACAGCGTATCCGACCGCTTGGCGTTGGTAGACTGCCAAAACTAAAAAAACTCGGTTTTTCGCTGGAGTCTTGTTTTTTGGTGCATTCTTAGCATACCTGACCGATTGGCTTTAATTTTAAGGCAAATGGAGGAAATAAAATTTTTCGATAGTCCTTAGTTACTAAGCGCTATAACAGCGTATCCGACCGCTTGGCGTTGGTAGACTGCCAAAACTGAAAAACTCGGTTTTTTGCTGGAGTCTTGTTTTTTGGTGCATTCTTAGCATACCTGACCGATTGGCTTTAATTTTAAGGCAAATGGAGGAAATAAATATTTTCGATAGTCCTTAGTTACTAAGGGCAATAACAGCGTATCCGACCGCTTGGCGCTGGTAGACTGCCAAAACTAAAAAACTTGGTTTTTCGCTGGAGTCTTGTTTTTTGGTGCATTCTTAGCATACCTGACCGATTGGTTTTAATTTTAAGGCAAATGGAGGAAATAAAAATTTTCGATAGTCCTTAGTTACTAAGCGCTATAACAGCGTATCCGACCGCGTTACGTTGGTAGACTGCCAAAACTAAAAAACTCGGTTTTTCGCTGGAGTCTTGTTTTTTGGTGCATTCTTAGCATACCTGACCGATTGGCTTTAATTTTAAGGCAAATGGAGGAAATAAAAATTTCGATAGTCCTTAGTTACTAAGGGCTATAACAGCGTATCCGACCGCTTGGCGCTGGTAGACTGCCAAAACTAAAAAACTCGGTTTTTCGCTGGAGTCTTGTTTTTTGGTGCATTCTTAGCATACCTGACCGATTGGCTTCAATTTTAAGGCAAATGGAGGAAATAAAAATTTTCGATAGTCCTTAGATACTAAGCGCTATAACAGCGTATCCGACCGCTTGGCGTTGGTAGACTGCCAAAACTAAAAAAACTCGGTTTTTCGCTGGAGTCTTGTTTTTTCTTGCATTCTTAGCATACCTGACCGATTGGCTTTACTTTTAAGGCAAATGGAGGAAATAAAAATTTTCGATAGTCCTTAGTTACTAAGCACTATAACAGCGTATCCGACCGCGTTACGTTGGTAGACTGCCAAAACTAAAAAACTCGGTTTTTCGCTGGAGTCTTGTTTTTTGGTGCATTCTTAGCATACCTGACCGATTGGCTTTAATTTTAAGGCAAATGGAGGAAATAAAAATTTTCGATAGTCCTTAGTTACTAAGCGCTATAACAGCGTATCCGACCGCTTGGCGTTGGTAGACTGCCAAAACTAAAAAACTCGGTTTTTCGCTGGAGTCCTGTTTTTTTGGTGCATTCTTAGCATACCTGACCGATTGGTTTTAATTTTAAGGCAAATGGAGGAAATAAAATTTTTCGATAGTCCTTAGTTACTAAGCGCTATAACAGCGTATCCGACCGCTTGGTGTTGGTAGACTGCCAAAACTAAAAAACTCGGTTTTTCGCTGGAGTCTTGTTTTTTGGTGCATTCTTAGCATACCTGACCGATTGGCTTTAATTTTAAGGCAAATGGAGGAAATAAAAATTTTCGATAGTTCTTAGTTACTAAGCGCTATAACAGCGTATCCGACCGCTTGGCGTTGGTAGACTGCCAAAACTAAAAACTCGGTTTTTCGCTGGAGTCTTGTTTTTTGGTGCATTCTCAGCATTCCTGACCGATTGGCTTTAATTGTAAGGCAAATGGAGGAAATAAACATTTTCAATAGTCCTTAGTTACTAAGGGCTATAACAGCGTATCCGACCGCTTGGCGCTGGTAGACTGCCAAAACTAAAAAACTCGGTTTTTCGCTGGAGTCTTGTTTTTTGGTGCATTCTTAGCATACCTGACCGATTGGCTTTAATTTTAAGGCAAATGGAGGAAATAAACATTTTCGATAGTCCTTAGTTACTAAGGACTATAACAGCGTATCCGACCGCTTGGCGCTGGTAGACTGCCAAAACTAAAAAACTTGGTTTTTCGCTGGAGTCTTGTTTTTTGGTGCATTCTTAGCATACCTGACCGATTGGTTTTAATTTTAAGGCAAATGGAGGAAATAAAAATTTTCGATAGTCCTTAGTTACTAAGCGCTATAACAGCGTATCCGACCGCGTTACGTTGGTAGACTGCCAAAACTAAAAAACTCGGTTTTTCGCTGGAGTCTTGTTTTTTGGTGCATTCTTAGCATACCTGACCGATTGGCTTTAATTTTAAGGCAAATGGAGGAAATAAAAAATTTCGATAGTCCTTAGTAACTAAGGACTATCACAGCGTATCCGACCGCTTGGCGCTGGTAGACTGCCAAAACTAAAAAACTCGGTTTTTCGCTGGAGTCTTGTTTTTTGGTGCATTCTTAGCATACCTGACCGATTGGCTTCAATTTTAAGGCAAATGGAGGAAATAAAAATTTTCGATAGTCCTTAGATACTAAGCGCTATAACAGCGTATCCGACCGCTTGGCGTTGGTAGACTGCCAAAACTAAAAAACTCGGTTTTTCGCTGGAGTCTTGTTTTTTGGTGCATTCTTAGCATACCTGACCGATTGGCTTTACTTTTAAGGCAAATGGAGGAAATAAAAATTTTCGATAGTCCTTAGTTACTAAGCACTATAACAGCGTATCCGACCGCGTTACGTTGGTAGACTGCCAAAACTAAAAAACTCGGTTTTTCGCTGGAGTCTTGTTTTTTGGTGCATTCTTAGCATACCTGACCGATTGGCTTTAATTTTAAGGCAAATGGAGGAAATAAAAATTTTCGATAGTCCTTAGTTACTAAGCGCTATAACAGCGTATCCGACCGCTTGGCGTTGGTAGACTGCCAAAACTAAAAAACTCGGTTTTTCGCTGGAGTCCTGTTTTTTTGGTGCATTCTTAGCATACCTGACCGATTGGTTTTAATTTTAAGGCAAATGGAGGAAATAAAATTTTTCGATAGTCCTTAGTTACTAAGCGCTATAACAGCGTATCCGACCGCTTGGTGTTGGTAGACTGCCAAAACTAAAAAACTCGGTTTTTCGCTGGAGTCTTGTTTTTTGGTGCATTCTTAGCATACCTGACCGATTGGCTTTAATTTTAAGGCAAATGGAGGAAATAAAAATTTTCGATAGTTCTTAGTTACTAAGCGCTATAACAGCGTATCCGACCGCTTGGCGTTGGTAGACTGCCAAAACTAAAAAACTCGGTTTTTCGCTGGAGTCTTGTTTTTTGGTGCATTCTCAGCATTCCTGACCGATTGGCTTTAATTGTAAGGCAAATGGAGGAAATAAACATTTTCAATAGTCCTTAGTTACTAAGGGCTATAACAGCGTATCCGACCGCTTGGCGCTGGTAGACTGCCAAAACTAAAAAACTCGGTTTTTCGCTGGAGTCTTGTTTTTTGGTGCATTCTTAGCATACCTGACCGATTGGCTTTAATTTTAAGGCAAATGGAGGAAATAAAAATTTTCGATAGTCCTTAGTTACTAAGCGCTATAACAGCGTATCCGACCGCTTGGCGTTGGTAGACTGCCAAAACAAAAAAACTCGGTTTTTCGCTGGAGTCTTGTTTTTTGGTGCATTCTTAGCATACCTGACCAATTGGCTTTAATTTTAAGGCAAATTGAGGAAATAAAAATTTTCGATAGTCCTTTGTTACTAAGCGCTTTAACAGCGTATCCGACCGCTTGGCGTTGGTAGACTGCCAAAACTAAAAAACTCGGTTTTTCGCTGGAGTCTTGTTTCTTGGTGCATTCTTAGCATACCTGACCGATTGGCTTTAATTTTAAGGCAAATGGAGGAAATAAAATTTTTCGATAGGCCTTAGTTACTAAGCGCTATAACAGCGTATCCGACCGCTTGGCGTTGGTAGACTGCCAAAACTAAAAAACTCGGTTTTTCGCTGGAGTCTTGTTTTTTGGTGCATTCTTAGCATACCTGACCGATTGGCTTTAATTTTAAGGCAAATGGAGGAAATAAAAAATTTCGATAGTCCTTAGATACTAAGCGCTATAACAGCGTATCTGACCGCTTGGCGTTGGTAGACTGCCAAAACTAAAAAACTCGGTTTTTCGCTGGAGTCTTGTTTTTTGGTGCATTCTTAGCATACCTGACCGATTGGCTTTAATTTTAAGGCAAATGGAGGAAATAAAAATTTTCGATAGTCCTTAGTTACTAAGCGCTATAACAGCGTATCCGACCGCTTGGCGTTGGTAGACTGCCAAAACTAAAAAACTCGGTTTTTCGCTGAAGTCTTGTTTTTTGGTGCATTCTTAGCATACCTGACCGATTGGCTTTAATTGTAAGGCAAATGGAGGAAATAAACATTTTCAATAGTCCTTAGTTACAAAGGGCTATAACAGCGTATCCGACCGCTTGGCGCTGGTAGATTGCCAAAACTAAAAAACTCGGTTTTTCGCTGGAGTCTTGTTTTTTGGTGCATTCTTAGCATACCTGACCGATTGGCTTTAATTTTAAGGCAAATGGAGGAAATAAAAAATTTTCGATAGTCCTTAGTTACTAAGCGCTATAACAGCGTATCCGACCGCTTGGCGTTGGTAGACTGCCAAAACTAAAAAACTCGGTTTTTCGCTGGAGTCTTGTTTTTTGGTGCATTCTTAGCATACCTGACCAATTGGCTTTAATTTTAAGGCAAATTGAGGAAATAAAAATTTTCGATAGTCCTTTGTTACTAAGCGCTTTAACAGCGTATCCGACCGCTTGGCGTTGGTAGACTGCCAAAACTAAAAAACTCGGTTTTTCGCTGGAGTCTTGTTTCTTGGTGCATTCTTAGCATACCTGACCGATTGGCTTTAATTTTAAGGCAAATGGAGGAAATAAAAAATTTCGATAGTCCTTAGATACTAAGCGCTATAACAGCGTATCTGACCGCTTGGCGTTGGTAGACTGCCAAAACTAAAAAACTCGGTTTTTCGCTGGAGTCTTGTTTTTTGGTGCATTCTTAGCATACCTGACCGATTGGCTTTAATTTTAAGGCAAATGGAGGAAATAAAAATTTTCGATAGTCCTTAGATACTAAGCGCTATAACAGCGTATCCGACCGCTTGGCGTTGGTAGACTGCCAAAACTAAAAAAACTCGGTTTTTCGCTGGAGTCTTGTTTTTTGGTGCATTCTTAGCATACCTGACCGATTGGCTTTAATTTTAAGGCAAATGGAGGAAATAAAATTTTTCGATAGTCCTTAGTTACTAAGCGCTATAACAGCGTATCCGACCGCTTGGCGTTGGTAGACTGCCAAAACTGAAAAACTCGGTTTTTTGCTGGAGTCTTGTTTTTTGGTGCATTCTTAGCATACCTGACCGATTGGCTTTAATTTTAAGGCAAATGGAGGAAATAAATATTTTCGATAGTCCTTAGTTACTAAGGGCAATAACAGCGTATCCGACCGCTTGGCGCTGGTAGACTGCCAAAACTAAAAAACTTGGTTTTTCGCTGGAGTCTTGTTTTTTGGTGCATTCTTAGCATACCTGACCGATTGGTTTTAATTTTAAGGCAAATGGAGGAAATAAAAATTTTCGATAGTCCTTAGTTACTAAGCGCTATAACAGCGTATCCGACCGCGTTACGTTGGTAGACTGCCAAAACTAAAAAACTCGGTTTTTCGCTGGAGTCTTGTTTTTTGGTGCATTCTTAGCATACCTGACCGATTGGCTTTAATTTTAAGGCAAATGGAGGAAATAAAAATTTCGATAGTCCTTAGTTACTAAGGGCTATAACAGCGTATCCGACCGCTTGGCGCTGGTAGACTGCCAAAACTAAAAAACTCGGTTTTTCGCTGGAGTCTTGTTTTTTGGTGCATTCTTAGCATACCTGACCGATTGGCTTCAATTTTAAGGCAAATGGAGGAAATAAAAATTTTCGATAGTCCTTAGATACTAAGCGCTATAACAGCGTATCCGACCGCTTGGCGTTGGTAGACTGCCAAAACTAAAAAAACTCGGTTTTTCGCTGGAGTCTTGTTTTTTCTTGCATTCTTAGCATACCTGACCGATTGGCTTTACTTTTAAGGCAAATGGAGGAAATAAAAATTTTCGATAGTCCTTAGTTACTAAGCACTATAACAGCGTATCCGACCGCGTTACGTTGGTAGACTGCCAAAACTAAAAAACTCGGTTTTTCGCTGGAGTCTTGTTTTTTGGTGCATTCTTAGCATACCTGACCGATTGGCTTTAATTTTAAGGCAAATGGAGGAAATAAAAATTTTCGATAGTCCTTAGTTACTAAGCGCTATAACAGCGTATCCGACCGCTTGGCGTTGGTAGACTGCCAAAACTAAAAAACTCGGTTTTTCGCTGGAGTCCTGTTTTTTTGGTGCATTCTTAGCATACCTGACCGATTGGTTTTAATTTTAAGGCAAATGGAGGAAATAAAATTTTTCGATAGTCCTTAGTTACTAAGCGCTATAACAGCGTATCCGACCGCTTGGTGTTGGTAGACTGCCAAAACTAAAAAACTCGGTTTTTCGCTGGAGTCTTGTTTTTTGGTGCATTCTTAGCATACCTGACAGATTGGCTTTAATTTTAAGGCAAATGGAGGAAATAAAAATTTTCGATAGTTCTTAGTTACTAAGCGCTATAACAGCGTATCCGACCGCTTGGCGTTGGTAGACTGCCAAAACTAAAAACTCGGTTTTTCGCTGGAGTCTTGTTTTTTGGTGCATTCTCAGCATTCCTGACCGATTGGCTTTAATTGTAAGGCAAATGGAGGAAATAAACATTTTCAATAGTCCTTAGTTACTAAGGGCTATAACAGCGTATCCGACCGCTTGGCGCTGGTAGACTGCCAAAACTAAAAAACTCGGTTTTTCGCTGGAGTCTTGTTTTTTGGTGCATTCTTAGCATACCTGACCGATTGGCTTTAATTTTAAGGCAAATGGAGGAAATAAAAATTTTCGATAGTCCTTAGTTACTAAGCGCTATAACAGCGTATCCGACCGCTTGGCGTTGGTAGACTGCCAAAACAAAAAAACTCGGTTTTTCGCTGGAGTCTTGTTTTTTGGTGCATTCTTAGCATACCTGACCAATTGGCTTTAATTTTAAGGCAAATTGAGGAAATAAAAATTTTCGATAGTCCTTTGTTACTAAGCGCTTTAACAGCGTATCCGACCGCTTGGCGTTGGTAGACTGCCAAAACTAAAAAACTCGGTTTTTCGCTGGAGTCTTGTTTCTTGGTGCATTCTTAGCATACCTGACCGATTGGCTTTAATTTTAAGGCAAATGGAGGAAATAAAATTTTTCGATAGGCCTTAGTTACTAAGCGCTATAACAGCGTATCCGACCGCTTGGCGTTGGTAGACTGCCAAAACTAAAAAACTCGGTTTTTCGCTGGAGTCTTGTTTTTTGGTGCATTCTTAGCATACCTGACCGATTGGCTTTAATTTTAAGGCAAATGGAGGAAATAAAAAATTTCGATAGTCCTTAGATACTAAGCGCTATAACAGCGTATCTGACCGCTTGGCGTTGGTAGACTGCCAAAACTAAAAAACTAGGTTTTTCGCTGGAGTCTTGTTTTTTGGTGCATTCTTAGCATACCTGACCGATTGGCTTTAATTTTAAGGCAAATGGAGGAAATAAACATTTTTGATAGTCCTTAGTTACTAAGGGCTATAACAGCGTATCCGACCGCTTGGCGCTGGTAGACTGCCAAAACTAAAAAACTCGGTTTTTCGCTGGAGTCTTGTTTTTTGGTGCATTCTTAGCATACCTGACCGATTGGTTTTAATTTTAAGGCAAATGGAGGAAATAAAAATTTTCGATAGTCCTTAGTTACTAAGCGCTATAACAGCGTATCCGACCGCGTTACGTTGGTAGACTGCCAAAACTAAAAAACTCGGTTTTTCGCTGGAGTCTTGTTTTTTGGTGCATTCTTAGCATACCTGACCGATTGGCTTTAATTTTAAGGCAAATGGAGGAAATAAAAAATTTCGATAGTCCTTAGATACTAAGCGCTATAACAGCGTATCCGACCGCTTGGCGTTGGTAGACTGCCAAAACTAAAAAACTCGGTTTTTCGCTGGAGTCTTGTTTTTTGGTGCATTCTTAGCATACCTGACCGATTGGCTTGAATTTTAAGGCAAATGGAGGAAATAAACATTTTCGATAGTCCTTAGTTACTAAGGGATATAACAGCGTATCCGACCGCTTGGCGCTGGTAGACTGCCAAAACTAAAAAACTCGGTTTTTCGCTGGAGTCTTGTTTTTTGGTGCATTCTTAGCATACCTGACCGATTGGCTTTAATTTTAAGGCAAATGGAGGAAATAAAAATTTTCGATAGTCCTTAGATACTAAGCGCTATAACAGCGTATCCGACCGCTTGGCGTTGGTAGACTGCCAAAACTAAAAAACTCGGTTTTTCGCTGGAGTCTTGTTTTTTGGTGCATTCTTAGCATACCTGACCGATTGGCTTTAATTTTAAGGCAAATGGAGGAAATAAAAATTTTCGATAGTCCTTAGTTACTAAGCACTATAACAGCGTATCCGACCGCGTAACGTTGGTAGACTGCCAAAACTAAAAAACTCGGTTTTTCGCTGGAGTCTTGTATTTTGGTGCATTCTTAGCATACCTGACCGATTGGCTTTAATTTTAAGGCAAATGGAGGAAATAAAAATTTTCGATAGTTCTTAGTTACTAAGCGCTATAACAGCGTATCCGACCGCTTGGCGTTGGTAGACTGCCAAAACTAAAAAACTCGGTTTTTCGCTGGAGTCTTGTTTTTGGTGCATTCTCAGCATTCCTGACCGATTGGCTTTAATTGTAAGGCAAATGGAGGAAATAAACATTTTCAATAGTCCTTAGTTACTAAGGGCTATAACAGCGTATCCGACCGCTTGGCGCTGGTAGACTGCCAAAACTAAAAAACTCGGTTTTTCGCTGGAGTCTTGTTTTTTGGTGCATTCTTAGCATACCTGACCGATTGGCTTTAATTTTAAGGCAAATGGAGGAAATAAAAATTTTCGATAGTCCTTAGTTACTAAGCGCTATAACAGCGTATCCGACCGCTTGGCGTTGGTAGACTGCCAAAACAAAAAAACTCGGTTTTTCGCTGGAGTCTTGTTTTTTGGTGCATTCTTAGCATACCTGACCAATTGGCTTTAATTTTAAGGCAAATTGAGGAAATAAAAATTTTCGATAGTCCTTTGTTACTAAGCGCTTTAACAGCGTATCCGACCGCTTGGCGTTGGTAGACTGCCAAAACTAAAAAACTCGGTTTTTCGCTGGAGTCTTGTTTCTTGGTACATTCTTAGCATACCTGACCGATTGGCTTTAATTTTAAGGCAAATGGAGGAAATAAAAAATTTCGATAGTCCTTAGATACTAAGCGCTATAACAGCGTATCTGACCGCTTGGCGTTGGTAGACTGCCAAAACTAAAAAACTCGGTTTTTCGCTGGAGTCTTGTTTTTTGGTGCATTCTTAGCATACCTGACCGATTGGCTTTAATTTTAAGGCAAATGGAGGAAATAAAAATTTTCGATAGTCCTTAGATACTAAGCGCTATAACAGCGTATCTGACCGCTTGGCGTTGGTAGACTGCCAAAACTAAAAAACTCGGTTTTTCGCTGGAGTCTTGTTTCTTGGTACATTCTTAGCATACCTGACCGATTGGCTTTAATTTTAAGGCAAATGGAGGAAATAAAAAATTTCGATAGTCCTTAGTTACTAAGCGCTATAACAGCGTATCCGACCGCGTTACGTTGGTAGACTGCCAAAACTAAAAAACTCGGTTTTTCGCTGGAGTCTTGTTTCTTGGTACATTCTTAGCATACCTGACCGATTGGCTTTAATTTTAAGGCAAATGGAGGAAATAAAAAATTTCGATAGTCCTTAGATACTAAGCGCTATAACAGCGTATCTGACCGCTTGGCGTTGGTAGACTGCCAAAACTAAAAAACTCGGTTTTTCGCTGGAGTCTTGTTTTTTCTTGCATTCTTAGCATACCTGACCGATTGGCTTTACTTTTAAGGCAAATGGAGGAAATAAAAATTTTCGATAGTCCTTAGTTACTAAGCACTATAACAGCGTATCCGACCGCGTTACGTTGGTAGACTGCCAAAACTAAAAAACTCGGTTTTTCGCTGGAGTCTTGTTTTTTGGTGCATTCTTAGCATACCTGACCGATTGGCTTTAATTTTAAGGCAAATGGAGGAAATAAAAATTTTCGATAGTCCTTAGTTACTAAGCGCTATAACAGCGTATCCGACCGCTTGGCGTTGGTACACTGCCAAAACTAAAAAACTCGGTTTTTCGCTGGAGTCCTGTTTTTTTGGTGCATTCTTAGCATACCTGACCGATTGGTTTTAATTTTAAGGCAAATGGAGGAAATAAAATTTTTCGATAGTCCTTAGTTACTAAGCGCTATAACAGCGTATCCGACCGCTTGGTGTTGGTAGACTGCCAAAACTAAAAAACTCGGTTTTTCGCTGGAGTCTTGTTTTTTGGTGCATTCTTAGCATACCTGACCGATTGGCTTTAATTTTAAGGCAAATGGAGGAAATAAAAATTTTCGATAGTTCTTAGTTACTAAGCGCTATAACAGCGTATCCGACCGCTTGGCGTTGGTAGACTGCCAAAACTAAAAAACTCGGTTTTTCGCTGGAGTCTTGTTTTTTGGTGCATTCTCAGCATTCCTGACCGATTGGCTTTAATTGTAAGGCAAATGGAGGAAATAAACATTTTCAATAGTCCTTAGTTACTAAGGGCTATAACAGCGTATCCGACCGCTTGGCGCTGGTAGACTGCCAAAACTAAAAAACTCGGTTTTTCGCTGGAGTCTTGTTTTTTGGTGCATTCTTAGCATACCTGACCGATTGGCTTTAATTTTAAGGCAAATGGAGGAAATAAAAATTTTCGATAGTCCTTAGTTACTAAGCGCTATAACAGCGTATCCGACCGCTTGGCGTTGGTAGACTGCCAAAACAAAAAAACTCGGTTTTTCGCTGGAGTCTTGTTTTTTGGTGCATTCTTAGCATACCTGACCAATTGGCTTTAATTTTAAGGCAAATTGAGGAAATAAAAATTTTCGATAGTCCTTTGTTACTAAGCGCTTTAACAGCGTATCCGACCGCTTGGCGTTGGTAGACTGCCAAAACTAAAAAACTCGGTTTTTCGCTGGAGTCTTGTTTCTTGGTGCATTCTTAGCATACCTGACCGATTGGCTTTAATTTTAAGGCAAATGGAGGAAATAAAATTTTTCGATAGGCCTTAGTTACTAAGCGCTATAACAGCGTATCCGACCGCTTGGCGTTGGTAGACTGCCAAAACTAAAAAACTCGGTTTTTCGCTGGAGTCTTGTTTTTTGGTGCATTCTTAGCATACCTGACCGATTGGCTTTAATTTTAAGGCAAATGGAGGAAATAAAAAATTTCGATAGTCCTTAGATACTAAGCGCTATAACAGCGTATCTGACCGCTTGGCGTTGGTAGACTGCCAAAACTAAAAAACTCGGTTTTTCGCTGGAGTCTTGTTTTTTGGTGCATTCTTAGCATACCTGACCGATTGGCTTTAATTTTAAGGCAAATGGAGGAAATAAACATTTTTGATAGTCCTTAGTAACTAAGGGCTATAACAGCGTATCCGACCGCTTGGCGCTGGTAGACTGCCAAAACTAAAAAACTCGGTTTTTCGCTGGAGTCTTGTTTTTTGGTGCATTCTTAGCATACCTGACCGATTGGTTTTAATTTTAAGGCAAATGGAGGAAATAAAAATTTTCGATAGTCCTTAGTTACTAAGCGCTATAACAGCGTATCCGACCGCGTTACGTTGGTAGACTGCCAAAACTAAAAAACTCGGTTTTTCGCTGGAGTCTTGTTTTTTGGTGCATTCTTAGCATACCTGACCGATTGGCTTTAATTTTAAGGCAAATGGAGGAAATAAAAAATTTCGATAGTCCTTAGATACTAAGCGCTATAACAGCGTATCCGACCGCTTGGCGTTGGTAGACTGCCAAAACTAAAAAACTCGGTTTTTCGCTGGAGTCTTGTTTTTTGGTGCATTCTTAGCATACCTGACCGATTGGCTTGAATTTTAAGGCAAATGGAGGAAATAAACATTTTCGATAGTCCTTAGTTACTAAGGGATATAACAGCGTATCCGACCGCTTGGCGCTGGTAGACTGCCAAAACTAAAAAACTCGGTTTTTGGCTGGAGTCTTGTTTTTTGGTGCATTCTTAGCATACCTGACCGATTGGCTTTAATTTTAAGGCAAATGGAGGAAATAAAAATTTTCGATAGTCCTTAGATACTAAGCGCTATAACAGCGTATCCGACCGCTTGGCGTTGGTAGACTGCCAAAACTAAAAAACTCGGTTTTTCGCTGGAGTCTTGTTTTTTGGTGCATTCTTAGCATACCTGACCGATTGGCTTTAATTTTAAGGCAAATGGAGGAAATAAAAATTTTCGATAGTCCTTAGTTACTAAGCACTATAACAGCGTATCCGACCGCTTGGCGTTGGTAGACTGCCAAAACTAAAAAACTCGGTTTTTCGCTGGAGTCTTGTTTTTGGTGCATTCTCAGCATTCCTGACCGATTGGCTTTAATTGTAAGGCAAATGGAGGAAATAAACATTTTCAATAGTCCTTAGTTACTAAGGGCTATAACAGCGTATCCGACCGCTTGGCGCTGGTAGACTGCCAAAACTAAAAAACTCGGTTTTTCGCTGGAGTCTTGTTTTTTGGTGCATTCTTAGCATACCTGACCGATTGGCTTTAATTTTAAGGCAAATGGAGGAAATAAAAATTTTCGATAGTCCTTAGTTACTAAGCGCTATAACAGCGTATCCGACCGCTTGGCGTTGGTAGACTGCCAAAACAAAAAAACTCGGTTTTTCGCTGGAGTCTTGTTTTTTGGTGCATTCTTAGCATACCTGACCAATTGGCTTTAATTTTAAGGCAAATTGAGGAAATAAAAATTTTCGATAGTCCTTTGTTACTAAGCGCTTTAACAGCGTATCCGACCGCGTAACGTTGGTAGACTGCCAAAACTAAAAAACTCGGTTTTTCGCTGGAGTCTTGTATTTTGGTGCATTCTTAGCATACCTGACCGATTGGCTTTAATTTTAAGGCAAATGGAGGAAATAAAAATTTTCGATAGTTCTTAGTTACTAAGCGCTATAACAGCGTATCCGACCGCTTGGCGTTGGTAGACTGCCAAAACTAAAAAACTCGGTTTTTCGCTGGAGTCTTGTTTTTGGTGCATTCTCAGCATTCCTGACCGATTGGCTTTAATTGTAAGGCAAATGGAGGAAATAAACATTTTCAATAGTCCTTAGTTACTAAGGGCTATAACAGCGTATCCGACCGCTTGGCGCTGGTAGACTGCCAAAACTAAAAAACTCGGTTTTTCGCTGGAGTCTTGTTTTTTGGTGCATTCTTAGCATACCTGACCGATTGGCTTTAATTTTAAGGCAAATGGAGGAAATAAAAATTTTCGATAGTCCTTAGTTACTAAGCGCTATAACAGCGTATCCGACCGCTTGGCGTTGGTAGACTGCCAAAACAAAAAAACTCGGTTTTTCGCTGGAGTCTTGTTTTTTGGTGCATTCTTAGCATACCTGACCAATTGGCTTTAATTTTAAGGCAAATTGAGGAAATAAAAATTTTCGATAGTCCTTTGTTACTAAGCGCTTTAACAGCGTATCCGACCGCTTGGCGTTGGTAGACTGCCAAAACTAAAAAACTCGGTTTTTCGCTGGAGTCTTGTTTCTTGGTACATTCTTAGCATACCTGACCGATTGGCTTTAATTTTAAGGCAAATGGAGGAAATAAAAAATTTCGATAGTCCTTAGATACTAAGCGCTATAACAGCGTATCTGACCGCTTGGCGTTGGTAGACTGCCAAAACTAAAAAACTCGGTTTTTCGCTGGAGTCTTGTTTTTTGGTGCATTCTTAGCATACCTGACCGATTGGCTTTAATTTTAAGGCAAATGGAGGAAATAAAAATTTTCGATAGTCCTTAGATACTACGCGCTATAACAGCGTATCCGACCGCTTGGCGTTGGTAGACTGCCAAAACTAAAAAACTCGGTTTTTCGCTGGAGTCTTGCTTTTTGGTGCATTCTTAGCATATCTGACCGATTGGCTTTAATTTTAAGGCAAATGGAGGAAATAAAAATTTTCGATAGTCCTTAGATACTAAGCGCTATAACAGCGTATCCGACCGCTTGGCGTTGGTAGACTGCCAAAACTAAAAAACTCGGTTTTTCGCTGGAGTCTTCTTTTTTGGTGCATTCTTAGCATACCTGACCGATTGGCTTTAATTTTAAGGCAAATGGAGGAAATAAACATTTTCGATAGTCCTTAGTTACTAAGGGCTATAACAGCGTATCCGACCGCTTGGCGCTGGTAGACTGCCAAAACTAAAAAACTCGGTTTTTCGCTGGAGTCTTGTTTTTTGGTGCATTCTTAGCATACCTGACCGATTGGTTTTAATTTTAAGGCAAATGGAGGAAATAAAAATTTTCGATAGTCCTTAGTTACTAAGCGCTATAACAGCGTATCCGACCGCGTTACGTTGGTAGACTGCCAAAACTAAAAAACTCGGTTTTTCGCTGGAGTCTTGTTTTTTGGTGCATTCTTAGCATACCTGACCAATTGGCTTTAATTTTAAGGCAAATGGAGGAAATAAAAAATTTCGATAGTCCTTAGATACTAAGCGCTATAACAGCGTATCCGACCGCTTGGCGTTGGTAGACTGCCAAAACTAAAAAACTCGGTTTTTCGCTGGAGTCTTGTTTTTTGGTGCATTCTTAGCATACCTGACCGATTGGCTTGAATTTTAAGGCAAATGGAGGAAATAAACATTTTCGATAGTCCTTAGTTACTAAGGGCTATAACAGCGTATCCGACCGCTTGGCGCTGGTAGACTGCCAAAACTAAAAAACTCGGTTTTTCGCTGGAGTCTTGTTTTTTGGTGCATTCTTAGCATACCTGACCGATTGGCTTATTTTTAAGGCAAATGGAGGAAACAAAATTTTTCGAAAGTCCTTAATTACTAAGCGCTATAACAGCGTATCCGACCGCTTGGCGTTGGTAGACTGCCAAAACTAAAAAACTCGGTTTTTCGCTGGAGTCTTGTTTTTTGGTGCATTCTTAGCATACCTGACCGATTGGCTTTAATTTTAAGGCAAATGGAGGAAATAAAAATTTTCGATAGTCCTTAGATACTAAGCGCTATAACAGCGTATCCGACCGCTTGGCGTTGGTAGACTGCCAAAACTAAAAAAACTCTGTTTTTCGCTGGAGTCTTGTTTTTTGGTGCATTCTTAGCATACCTGACCGATTGGCTTTAATTTTAAGGCAAATGGAGGAAATAAAAATTTTCGATAGTCCTTAGTTACTAAGCGCTATAACAGCGTATCCGACCGCTTGGCGTTGGTAGACTGCCAAAACTGAAAAACTCGGTTTTTCGCTGGAGTCTTGTTTTTTGGTGCATTCTTAGCATACCTGACCGATTGGCTTTAATTTTAAGGCAAATGGAGGAAATAAAAATTTTCGATAGTCCTTAATTACTAAGCGCTATAACAGCGTATCCGACCGCGTTACGTTGGTAGACTGCCAAAACTAAAAAACTCGGTTTTTCGCTGGAGTCTTGTTTTTTGGTGCATTCTTAGCATACCTGACCGATTGGCTTGAATTTTAAGGCAAATGGAGGAAATAAACATTTTCGATAGTCCTTAGTTACTAAGGGCTATAACAGCGTATCCGACCGCTTGGCGCTGGTAGACTGCCAAAACTACAAAACTCGGTTTTTCGCTGGAGTCTTGTTTTTTGGTGCATTCTTAGCATACCTGACCGATTGGCTTTAATTTTAAAGCAAATGGAGGAAATAAAAATTTTCGATAGTCCTTAGATACTAAGCGCTATAACAGCGTATCCGACCGCTTGGCGTTGGTAGACTGCCAAAACTAAAAAACTCGGTTTTTCGCTGGAGTCTTGTTTTTTGGTGCATTCTTAGCATACCTGACCGATTGGCTTTAATTTTAAGGCAAATGGAGGAAATAAAAATTTTCGATAGTCCTTAGTTACTAAGCACTATAACAGCGTATCCGACCGCGTTACGTTGGTAGACTGCCAAAACTAAAAAACTCGGTTTTTCGCTGGAGTCTTGTTTTTTGGTGCATTCTTAGCATACCTGACCGATTGGCTTTAATTTTAAGGCAAATGGAGGAAATACAAAATTTCGATAGTCCTTAGATACTAAGCGCTATAACAGCGTATCCGACCGCTTGGCGTTGGTAGACTGCCAAAACTAAAAAACTCGGTTTTTCGCTGGAGTCTTGTTTTTTGGTGCATTCTTAGCATACCTGACCGATTGGCTTGAATTTTAAGGCAAATGGTGGAAATAAACATTTTCGATAGTCCTTAGTTACTAAGGGCTATAACAGCGTATCCGACCGCTTGGCGCTGGTAGACTGCCAAAACTAAAAAACTTGGTTTTTCGCTGGAGTCTTGTTTTTTGGTGCATTCTTAGCATACCTGACCGATTGGCTTTAATTTTAAGGCAAATGGAGGAAATAAAAATTTTCGATAGTCCTTAGTTACTAAGCGCTATAACAGCGTATCCGACCGCGTTACGTTGGTAGACTGCCAAAACTAAAAAACTCGGTTTTTCGCTGGAGTCTTGTTTTTTGGTGCATTCTTAGCATACCTGACCGATTGGCTTTAATTTTAAGGCAAATGGAGGAAATAAAATTTTTCGATAGTCCTTAGATACTAAGCGCTATAACAGCGTATCCGACCGCTTGGCGTTGGTAGACTGCCAAAACTAAAAAAACTCGGTTTTTCGCTGGAGTCTTGTTTTTTGGTGCATTCTTAGCATACCTGACCGATTGGCTTTAATTTTAAGGCAAATGGAGGAAATAAAAATTTTCGATAGTCCTTAGTTACTAAGCGCTATAACAGCGTATCCGACCGCTTGGCGTTGGTAGACTGCCAAAACTAAAAAACTCGGTTTTTCGCTGGAGTCTTGTTTTTTGGTGCATTCTTAGCATACCTGACCGATTGGCTTGAATTTTAAGGCAAATGGTGGAAATAAACATTTTCGATAGTCCTTAGTTACTAAGGGCTATAACAGCGTATCCGACCGCTTGGCGCTGGTAGACTGCCAAAACTAAAAAACTTGGTTTTTCGCTGGAGTCTTGTTTTTTGGTGCATTCTTAGCATACCTGACCGATTGGCTTTAATTTTAAGGCAAATGGAGGAAATAAAAATTTTCGATAGTCCTTAGTTACTAAGCGCTATAACAGCGTATCCGACCGCGTTACGTTGGTAGACTGCCAAAACTAAAAAACTCGGTTTTTCGCTGGAGTCTTGTTTTTTGGTGCATTCTTAGCATACCTGACCGATTGGCTTTAATTTTAAGGCAAATGGAGGAAATAAAATTTTTCGATAGTCCTTAGATAATAAGCGCTATAACAGCGTATCCGACCGCTTGGCGTTGGTAGACTGCCAAAACTAAAAAAACTCGGTTTTTCGCTGGAGTCTTGTTTTTTGGTGCATTCTTAGCATACCTGACCGATTGGCTTTAATTTTAAGGCAAATGGAGGAAATAAAAATTTTCGATAGTCCTTAGTTACTAAGCGCTATAACAGCGTATCCGACCGCTTGGCGTTGGTAGACTGCCAAAACTGAAAAACTCGGTTTTTCGCTGGAGTCTTGTTTTTTGGTGCATTCTTAGCATACCTGACCGATTGGCTTTAATTTTAAGGCAAATGGAGGAAATAAAAATTTTCGATAGTCCTTAGTTACTAAGCGCTATAACAGCGTATCCGACCGCGTTACGTTAGTAGACTGCCAAAACTAAAAAACTCGGTTTTTCGCTGGAGTCTTGTTTTTTGGTGCATTCTTAGCATACCTGACCGATTGGTTTTAATTTTAAGGCAAATGGAGGAAATAAAATTTTTCGATAGGCCTTAGTTACTAAGCGCTATAACAGCGTATCCGACCGCTTGGTGTTGGTAGACTGCCAAAACTAAAAAACTCGGTTTTTCGCTGGAGTCTTGTTTTTTGGTGCATTCTTACCATACCTGACCGATTGGCTTTAATTTTAAGGCAAATGGAGGAAATAAAATTTTTCGATAGTCCTTAGTTACTAAGCGCTATAACAGCGTATCCGACCGCTTGGCGCTGGTAGACTGCCAAAACTAAAAAACTCGGTTTTTCGCTGGAGTCTTGTTTTTTGGTGCATTCTTAGCATACCTGACCGATTGGCTTTAATTTTAAGGCAAATGGAGGAAATAAAAATTTTCGATAGTCCTTAGTTACTAAGCGCTATAACAGCGTATCCGACCGCGTTACGTTGGTAGACTGCCAAAACTAAAAAACTCGGTTTTTCGCTGGAGTCTTGTTTTTTGGTGCATTCTTAGCATACCTGACCGATTGGCTTTAATTTTAAGGCAAATGGAGGAAATAAAAAATTTCGATAGTCCTTAGATACTAAGCGCTATAACAGCGTATCCGACCGCTTGGCGTTGGTAGACTGCCAAAACTAAAAAACTCGGTTTTTCGCTGGAGTCTTGTTTTTTGGTGCATTCTTAGCATACCTGACCGATTGGCTTGAATTTTAAGGCAAATGGAGGAAATAAACATTTTCGATAGTCCTTAGTTACTAAGGGCTATAACAGCGTATCCGACCGCTTGGCGCTGGTAGACTGCCAAAACTAAAAAACTCGGTTTTTCGCTGGAGTCTTGTTTTTTGGTGCATTCTTAGCATACCTGACCGATTGGCTTTAATTTTAAGGCAAATGGAGGAAATAAAAATTTTCGATAGTCCTTAGTTACTAAGCGCTATAACAGCGTATCCGACCGCTTGGCGTTGGTAGACTGCCAAAACTGAAAAACTCGGTTTTTCGCTGGAGTCTTGTTTTTTGGTGCATTCTTAGCATACCTGACCGATTGGCTTTAATTTTAAGGCAAATGGAGGAAATAAAAATTTTCGATAGTCCTTAGTTACTAAGCGCTATAACAGCGTATCCGACCGCTTTACGTTGGTAGACTGCCAAAACTAAAAAACTCGGTTTTTCGCTGGAGTCTTGTTTTTTGGTGCATTCTTAGCATACCTGACCGATTGGCTTTAATTTTAAGGCAAATGGAGGAAATAAAAATTTTCGATAGTCCTTAGTTACTAAGCGCTATAACAGCGTATCCGACCGCTTGGCGTTGGTAGACTGCCAAAACTAAAAAACTCGGTTTTTCGCTGGAGTCTTGTTTTTTTGGTGCATTCTTAGCATACCTGACCGATTGGTTTTAATTTTAAGGCAAATGGAGGAAATAAAAATTTTCGATAGTCCTTAGTTACTAAGCGCTATAACAGCGTATCCGACCGCTTGGCGTTGGTAGACTGCCAAAACTGAAAAACTCGGTTTTTCGCTGGAGTCTTGTTTTTTGGTGCATTCTTAGCATACCCGCTCGGTTGTACGAACGGCCTTGACCGCTATCCCTAGGGCGCCCCAACTTTTTTATGCTAGCCGCCGCGCCACGCCGCGAGGCTCGGGTTTCACTAAACCATTCATTGTGTCTCAATTTGTTATTGTAACTATCAAGTGTTATGTTTTTTATGTTAAGGATGAATGAAGCTGTATATTTAAGTGTTTTGTTTCTCAATATTAAACTACGGTGTAGAAATATGATACGCTGAACAAAGCAAATGGCCACATTTGTATCGGGTTTAAAAACGGCTTAATTTCGGCAAAATTTTTGTGTCTCATGCTGAAACCTTTATTTATATGTATTATTAGATAACTTACCTCGTAAATTCCAATAATTCACTGCAATCCCAACACTCAATCTTATAAATTAACACAACACAAATCACTATGCCACACCCGAACACGATTGCGCAACACAGACTACTGTCAACTTTATTTTTCTTTTTTTACGTCATGGCACGGATTTCTAACTTTTTGGTTTCATTGCATAGATAATTTAACGCAGAAACAGGATAGATATATAGAATAGACCTTAGACAAACAGTGACAACACTATTTCAGTTAAGACCGACCAGGATAGAGAAGGGAGCCACTCCGCCCCCTTGTCGCACTCGATTGGCTTTAATTTTAAGGCAAATGGAGGAAATAAAAATTTTCGATAGTCCTTAGTTACTAAGCGCTATAACAGCGTATCCGACCGCGTTACGTTGGTAGACTGCCAAAACTAAAAAACTCGGTTTTTCGCTGGAGTCTTGTTTTTTGGTGCATTCTTAGCATACCTGACCGATTGGATTTAATTTTAAGGCAAATGGAGGAAATAAAAATTTTCGATAGTCCTTAGTTACTAAGCGCTATAACAGCGTATCCGACCGCTTGGCGTTGGTAGACTGCCAAAACAAAAAAAACTCGGTTTTTCGCTGGAGTCTTGTTTTTTTGGTGCATTCTTAGCATACCTGACCGATTGGCTTTAATTTTAAGGCAAATGGAGGAAATAAAAATTTTCGATAGTCCTTAGTTACTTAGCGCTATAACAGCGTATCCGACCGCTTGGCGTTGGTAGACTGCCAAAACTAAAAAACTCGGTTTTTCGCTGGAGTCTTGTTTTTTGGTGCATTCTTAGCATACCTGACCGATTGGCTTTAATTTTAAGGCAAATGGAGGAAATAAAAAATTTCGATAGTCCTTAGATACTAAGCGCTATAACAGCGTATCCGACCGCTTGGCGTTGGTAGACTGCCAAAACTAAAAAACTCTGTTTTTCGCTGGAGTCTTGTTTTTTGGTGCATTCTTAGCATACCTGACCGATTGGCTTGAATTTTAAGGCAAATGGAGGAAATAAACATTTTCGATAGTCCTTAGTTACTAAGGGCTATAACAGCGTATCCGACCGCTTGGCGCTGGTAGACTGCCAAAACTAAAAACTCGGTTTTTCGCTGGAGTCTTGTTTTTTGGTGCATTCTTAGCATACCTGACCGATTGGCTTTAATTTTAAGGCAAATGGAGGAAATAAAAATTTTCGATAGTCCTTAGATACTAAGCGCTATAACAGCGTATCCGAACGCTTGGCGTTGGTAGACTGCCAAAACTAAAAAACTCGGTTTTTCGCTGGAGTCTTGTTTTTTGGTGCATTCTTAGCATACCTGACCGATTGGCTTGAATTTTAAGGCAAATGGAGGAAATAAACATTTTCGATAGTCCTTAGTTACTAAGGGCTATAACAGCGTATCCGACCGCTTGGCGCTGGTAGACTGCCAAAACTAAAAACTCGGTTTTTCGCTGGAGTCTTGTTTTTTGGTGCATTCTTAGCATACCTGACCGATTGGCTTTAATTTTAAGGCAAATGGAGGAAATAAAAATTTTCGATAGTCCTTAGTTACTAAGCGCTATAACAGCGTATCCGACCGCTTGGCGTTGGTAGACTGCCAAAACTAAAAAACTCGGTTTTTCGCTGGAGTCTTGTTTTTTGGTGCATTCTTAGCATACCTGACCGATTGGCTTTAATTTTAAGGCAAATGGAGGAAATAAACATTTTCGATAGTCCTTAGTTACTAAGGGCTATAACAGCGTATCCGACCGCTTGGCGTTGGTAGACTGCCAAAACTAAAAAACTCGGTTTTTCGCTGGAGTCTTGTTTTTTGGTGCATTCTTAGCATACCTGACCGATTGGCTTTAATTTTCAGGCAAATGGAGGAAATAAAAATTTTCGATAGTCCTTAGTTACTAAGCGCTATAACAGCGTATCCGACCGCGTTACGTTGGTAGACTGCCAAAACTAAAAAACTCGGTTTTTCGCTGGAGTCTTGTTTTTTGGTGCATTCTTAGCATACCTGACCGATTGGCTTGAATTTTAAGGCAAATGGAGGAAATAAACATTTTCGATAGTCCTTAGTTACTAAGGGCTATAACAGCGTATCCGACCGCGTTACGTTGGTAGACTGCCAAAACTAAAAAACACGATTTTTCGTTGGAGTCTTGTTTTTTGGTGCATTCTTAGCATACCTGACCGATTGGCTTGAATTTTAAGGCAAATGGAAGAAATAAACATTTTCGATAGTCCTTAGTTACTAAGGGCTATAACAGCGTATCCGACCGCTTGGCGCTGGTAGACTGCCAAAACTAAAAAACTCGGTTTTTCGCTGGAGTCTTGTTTTTTGGTGCATTCTTAGCATACCTGACCGATTGGCTTTAATTTTAAAGCAAATTGAGGAAATAAAAATTTTCGATAGTCCTTTGTTACTAAGCGCTTTAACAGCGTATCCGACCGCTTGGCGTTGGTAGACTGCCAAAACTAAAAAACTCGGTTTTTCGCTGGAGTCTTGTTTTTTGGTGCATTCTTAGCATACCTGACCGATTGGCTTGAATTTTAAGGCAAATGGAGGAAATAAACATTTTCGATAGTCCTTTGTTACTAAGCGCTTTAACAGCGTATCCGACCGCTTGGCGTTGGTAGACTGCCAAAACTAAAAAACTCGGTTTTTCGCTGGAGTCTTGTTTTTTGGTGCATTCTTAGCATACCTGACCGATTGGCTTGAATTTTAAGGCAAATGGAGGAAATAAACATTTTCGATAGTCCTTTGTTACTAAGCGCTTTAACAGCGTATCCGACCGCTTGGCGTTGGTAGACTGCCAAAACTAAAAAACTCTGTTTTTCGCTGGAGTCTTGTTTTTTGGTGCATTCTTAGCATACCTGACCGATTGGCTTTAATTTTAAGGCAAATGGAGGAAATAAAAAATTTCGATAGTCCGTAGATACTAAGCGCTATAACAGCGTATCTGACCGCTTGGCGTTGGTAGACTGCCAAAACTAAAAAACTCGGTTTTTCGCTGGAGTCTTGTTTTTTGGTGCATTCTTAGCATACCTGACCGATTGGCTTTAATTTTATGGCAAATGAAGGAAACAAAATTTTTCGAAAGTCCTTAGTTACTAAGCGCTATAACAGCGTATCCGACCGCTTGGCGTTGGTAGACTGCCAAAACTAAAAAACTCGGTTTTTCGCTGGAGTCTTGTTTTTTGGTGCAATCTTAGCATACCTGACCGATTGGCTTTAATTTTAAGGCAAATGGAGGAAATAAAAATTTTCGATAGTCCTTAGTTACTAAGCGCTATAACAGCGTATCCGACCGCTTGGCGTTGGTAGACTGCCAAAACTAAAAAACTCGGTTTTTCGCTGGAGTCTTGTTTTTTGGTGCATTCTTAGCATACCTGACCGATTGGCTTTAATTTTAAGGCAAATGGAGGAAATAAAAAATTTCGATAGTCCTTAGATACTAAGCGCTTTAACAGCGTATCCGACCGCTTGGCGTTGGTAGACTGCCAAAACTAAAAAACTCGGTTTTTCGCTGGAGTCTTGTTTTTTGGTGCAATCTTAGCATACCTGACCGATTGGCTTTAATTTTAAGGCAAATGGAGGAAATAAAAAATTTCGATAGTCCTTAGATACTAAGCGCTATAACAGCGTATCCGACCGCTTGGCGTTGGTAGACTGCCAAAACTAAAAAACTCTGTTTTTCGCTGGAGTCTTGTTTTTTGGTGCATTCTTAGCATACCTGACCGATTGGCTTTAATTTTAAGGCAAATGGAGGAAATAAAAAATTTCGATAGTCCTTAGATACTAAGCGCTATAACAGCGCATCCGACCGCTTGGCGTTGGTAGACTGCCAAAACTAAAAAAACTCGGTTTTTCGCTGGAGTCTTGTTTTTTGGTGCATTCTTAGCATACCTGACCGATTGGCTTTAATTTTAAGGCAAATGGAGGAAATAAAAATTTTCGATAGTCCTTAGTTACTAAGCGCTATAACAGCGTATCTGACCGCTTGGCGTTGGTAGACTGCCAAAACTGAAAAACTCGGTTTTTCGCTGGAGTCTTGTTTTTTGGTGCATTCTTAGCATACCTGACCGATTGGCTTTAATTTAAAGGCAAATGGAGGAAATAAAAATTTTCGATAGTCCTTAGTTACTAAGCGCTATAACAGCGTATCCGACCGCGTTACGTTGGTAGACTGCCAAAACTAAAAAACTCGGTTTTTCGCTGGAGTCTTGTTTTTTGGTGCATTCTTAGCATACCTGACCGATTGGCTTTAATTTTAAGGCAAATGGAGGAAATAAAAATTTTCGATAGTCCTTAGTTACTAAGCGCTATAACAGCGTATCCGACCGCTTGGCGTTGGTAGACTGCCAAAACAAAAAAACTCGGTTTTTCGCTGGAGTCTTGTTTTTTTGGTGCATTCTTAGCATACCTGACCGATTGGTTTTAATTTTAAGGCAAATGGAGGAAATAAAAATTTTCGATAGTCCTTAGTTACTAAGCGCTATAACAGCGTATCCGACCGCTTGGTGTTGGTAGACTGCCAAAACTAAAAAACTCGGTTTTTCGCTGGAGTCTTGTTTTTTGGTGCATTCTTAGCATACCTGACCGATTGGCTTTAATTTTAAGGCAAATGGAGGAAATAAAAATTTTCGATAGTCCTTAGTTACTAAGCGCTATAACAGCGTATCCGACCGCTTGGCGTTGGTAGACTGCCAAAACTAAAAAACTCGGTTTTTCGCTGGAGTCTTGTTTTTTGGTGCATTCTTAGCATACCTGACCGATTGGCTTTAATTTTAAGGCAAATGGAGGAAATAAACATTTTCAATAGTCCTTAGTAACTAAGGACTATTGAAGCGTATCCGACCGCTTGGCGCTGGTAGACTGCCAAAACTAAAAAACTCGGTTTTTCGCTGCAGTCTTGTTTTTTGGTGCATTCTTAGCATACCTGACCGATTGGCTTTAATTTTAAGGCAAATGGAGGAAATAAAAATTTTCGATAGTCCTTAGTTACTAAGGACTATAACAGCGTATCCGACCGCTTGGCGCTGGTAGACTGCCAAAACTAAAAAACTCGGTTTTTCGCTGGAGTCTTGTTTTTTGGTGCATTCTTAGCATACCTGACCGATTGGCTTTAATTTTAAGGCAAATGGAGGAAATAAAAATTTTCGATAGTCCTTAGTTACTAAGCGCTATAACAGCGTATCCGACCGCTTGGCGTTGGTAGACTGCCAAAACTAAAAAACTCGGTTTTTCGCTGGAGTCTTGTTTTTTGGTGCATTCTTAGCATACCTGACCGATTGGCTTGAATTTTAAGGCAAATGGAGGAAATAAACATTTTCGATAGTCCTTTGTTACTAAGCGCTTTAACAGCGTATCCGACCGCTTGGCGTTGGTAGACTGCCAAAACTAAAAAACTCTGTTTTTCGCTGGAGTCTTGTTTTTTGGTGCATTCTTAGCATACCTGACCGATTGGCTTTAATTTTAAGGCAAATGGAGGAAATAAAAAATTTCGATAATCCGTAGATACTAAGCGCTATAACAGCGTATCTGACCGCTTGGCGTTGGTAGACTGCCAAAACTAAAAAACTCGGTTTTTCGCTGGAGTCTTGTTTTTTGGTGCATTCTTAGCATACCTGACCGATTGGCTTTAATTTTATGGCAAATGAAGGAAACAAAATTTTTCGAAAGTCCTTAGTTACTAAGCGCTATAACAGCGTATCCGACCGCTTGGCGTTGGTAGACTGCCAAAACTAAAAAACTCGGTTTTTCGCTGGAGTCTTGTTTTTTGGTGCAATCTTAGCATACCTGACCGATTGGCTTTAATTTTAAGGCAAATGGAGGAAATAAAAATTTTCGATAGTCCTTAGTTACTAAGCGCTATAACAGCGTATCCGACCGCTTGGCGTTGGTAGACTGCCAAAACTAAAAAACTCGGTTTTTCGCTGGAGTCTTGTTTTTTGGTGCATTCTTAGCATACCTGACCGATTGGCTTTAATTTTAAGGCAAATGGAGGAAATAAAAAATTTCGATAGTCCTTAGATACTAAGCGCTTTAACAGCGTATCCGACCGCTTGGCGTTGGTAGACTGCCAAAACTAAAAAACTCGGTTTTTCGCTGGAGTCTTGTTTTTTGGTGCAATCTTAGCATACCTGACCGATTGGCTTTAATTTTAAGGCAAATGGAGGAAATAAAAAATTTCGATAGTCCTTAGATACTAAGCGCTATAACAGCGTATCCGACCGCTTGGCGTTGGTAGACTGCCAAAACTAAAAAACTCTGTTTTTCGCTGGAGTCTTGTTTTTTGGTGCATTCTTAGCATACCTGACCGATTGGCTTTAATTTTAAGGCAAATGGAGGAAATAAAAAATTTCGATAGTCCTTAGATACTAAGCGCTATAACAGCGCATCCGACCGCTTGGCGTTGGTAGACTGCCAAAACTAAAAAAACTCGGTTTTTCGCTGGAGTCTTGTTTTTTGGTGCATTCTTAGCATACCTGACCGATTGGCTTTAATTTTAAGGCAAATGGAGGAAATAAAAATTTTCGATAGTCCTTAGTTACTAAGCGCTATAACAGCGTATCTGACCGCTTGGCGTTGGTAGACTGCCAAAACTGAAAAACTCGGTTTTTCGCTGGAGTCTTGTTTTTTGGTGCATTCTTAGCATACCTGACCGATTGGCTTTAATTTAAAGGCAAATGGAGGAAATAAAAATTTTCGATAGTCCTTAGTTACTAAGCGCTATAACAGCGTATCCGACCGCGTTACGTTGGTAGACTGCCAAAACTAAAAAACTCGGTTTTTCGCTGGAGTCTTGTTTTTTGGTGCATTCTTAGCATACCTGACCGATTGGCTTTAATTTTAAGGCAAATGGAGGAAATAAAAATTTTCGATAGTCCTTAGTTACTAAGCGCTATAACAGCGTATCCGACCGCTTGGCGTTGGTAGACTGCCAAAACAAAAAAACTCGGTTTTTCGCTGGAGTCTTGTTTTTTTGGTGCATTCTTAGCATACCTGACCGATTGGTTTTAATTTTAAGGCAAATTGAGGAAATAAAAATTTTCGATAGTCCTTAGTTACTAAGCGCTATAACAGCGTATCCGACCGCTTGGTGTTGGTAGACTGCCAAAACTAAAAAACTCGGTTTTTCGCTGGAGTCTTGTTTTTTGGTGCATTCTTAGCATACCTGACCGATTGGCTTTAATTTTAAGGCAAATGGAGGAAATAAAAATTTTCGATAGTCCTTAGTTACTAAGCGCTATAACAGCGTATCCGACCGCTTGGCGTTGGTAGACTGCCAAAACTAAAAAACTCGGTTTTTCGCTGGAGTCTTGTTTTTTGGTGCATTCTTAGCATACCTGACCGATTGGCTTTAATTTTAAGGCAAATGGAGGAAATAAACATTTTCAATAGTCCTTAGTTACTAAGGGCTATTAAAGCGTATCCGACCGCTTGGCGCTGGTAGACTGCCAAAACTAAAAAACTCGGTTTTTCGCTGCAGTCTTGTTTTTTGGTGCATTCTTAGCATACCTGACCGATTGGCTTTAATTTTAAGGCAAATGGAGGAAATAAAAATTTTCGATAGTCCTTAGTTACTAAGGGCTATAACAGCGTATCCGACCGCTTGGCGCTGGTAGACTGCCAAAACTAAAAAACTCGGTTTTTCGCTGGAGTCTTGTTTTTTGGTGCATTCTTAGCATACCTGACCGATTGGCTTTAATTTTAAGGCAAATGGAGGAAATAAAAATTTTCGATAGTCCTTAGTTACTAAGCGCTATAACAGCGTATCCGACCGCTTGGCGTTGGTAGACTGCCAAAACTAAAAAACTCGGTTTTTCGCTGGAGTCTTGTTTTTTGGTGCATTCTTAGCATACCTGACCGATTGGCTTTAATTTTAAGGCAAATGGAGGAAATAAAAATTTTCGATAGTCCTTAGATACTTAGCGCTATAACAGCGTATCCGACCGTTTGGCGTTGGTAGACTGCCAAAACTAAAAAACTCGGTTTTTCGCTGGAGTCTTGTTTTTTGGTGCATTCTTAGCATACCTGACCGATTGGCTTTAATTTTAAGGCAAATGGAGGAAATAAAAAATTTCGATAGTCCTTAGATACTAAGCGCTATAACAGCGTATCCGACCGCTTGGCGTTGGTAGACTGCCAAAACTAAAAAACTCGGTTTTTCGCTGGAGTCTTGTTTTTTGGTGCATTCTTAGCATACCTGACCGATTGGCTTGAATTTTAAGGCAAATGGAGGAAATAAACATTTTCGATAGTCCTTAGTTACTAAGCGCTATAACAGCGTATCCGACCGCTTGGCGCTGGTAGACTGCCAAAACTAAAAACTCGGTTTTTCGCTGGAGTCTTGTTTTTTGGTGCATTCTTAGCATACCTGACCGATTGGCTTTAATTTTAAGGCAAATGGAGGAAATAAAAATTTTCGATAGTCCTTAGATACTAAGCGCTATAACAGCGTATCCGACCGCTTGGCGTTGGTAGACTGCCAAAACTTAAAAAACTCGGTTTTTCGCTGGAGTCTTGTTTTTTGGTGCATTCTTAGCATACCTGACCGATTGGCTTTAATTTTAAGGCAAATGGAGGAAACAAAATTTTTCGAAAGTCCTTAGTTACTAAGCGCTATAACAGCGTATCCGACCGCTTGGCGTTGGTAGACTGCCAAAACTAAAAAACTCGGTTTTTCGCTAGAGTCTTGTTTTTTGGTGCATTCTTAGCATACCTGACCGATTGGCTTTAATTTTAAGGCAAATGGAGGAAATAAAAAATTTCGATAGTCCTTAGATACTAAGCGCTATAACAGAGTATCCGACCGCTTGGCGTTGGTAGACTGCCAAAACTAAAAAACTCGGTTTTTCGCTGGAGTCTTGTTTTTTGGTGCATTCTTAGCATACCTGACCGATTGGCTTTAATTTTAAGGCAAATGGAGGAAACAAAATTTTTCGAAAGTCCTTAGTTACTAAGCGCTATAACAGCGTATCCGACCGCTTGGCGTTGGTAGACTGCCAAAACTAAAAAACTCGGTTTTTCGCTGGAGTCTTGTTTTTTGGTGCATTCTTAGCATACCTGACCGATTGGTTTTAATTTTAAGGCAAATGGAGGAAATAAAATTTTTCGATAGGCCTTAGTTACTAAGCGCTATAACAGCGTATCCGACCGCTTGGCGTTGGTAGACTGCCAAAACTAAAAAACTCGGTTTTTCGCTGGAGTCTTGTTTTTTGGTGCATTCTTAGCATACCTGACCGATTGGCTTTAATTTTAAGGCAAATGGAGGAAATAAAAATTTTCGATAGTCCTTAGTTACTAAGCGCTATAACAGCGTATCCGACCGCTTGGCGTTGGTAGACTGCCAAAACTAAAAAACTCGGTTTTTCGCTGGAGTCTTGTTTTTTGGTGCATTCTTAGCATACCTGACCGATTGGCTTTAATTTTAAGGCAAATGGAGGAAATAAACATTTTCGATAGTCCTTAGTTACTAAGGGCTATAACAGCGTATCCGACCGCTTGGCGTTGGTAGACTGCCAAAACTAAAAAAACTCGGTTTTTCGCTGGAGTCTTGTTTTTTGGAGCATTCTTAGCATACCTGACCGATTGGTTTTAATTTTAAGGCAAATGGAGGAAATAAAAATTTTCGATAGTCCTTAGTTACTAAGCGCTATAACAGCGTATCCGACCGCGTTACGTTGGTAGACTGCCAAAACTAAAAAACTCGGTTTTTCGCTGGAGTCTTGTTTTTTGGTGCATTCTTAGCATACCTGACCGATTGGCTTGAATTTTAAGGCAAATGGAGGAAATAAACATTTTCGATAGTCCTTAGTTACTAAGGGCTATAACAGCGTATCCGACCGCTTGGCGCTGGTAGACTGCCAAAACTAAAAAACTCGGTTTTTCGCTGGAGTCTTGTTTTTTGGTGCATTCTTAGCATACCTGACCGATTGGCTTTAATTTTAAGGCAAATTGAGGAAATAAAAATTTTCGATAGTCCTTTGTTATTAAGCGCTTTAACAGCGTATCCGACCGCTTGGCGTTGGTAGACTGCCAAAACTAAAAAACTCGGTTTTTCGCTGGAGTCTTGTTTTTTGGTGCATTCTTAGCATACCTGACCGATTGGCTTGAATTTTAAGGCAAATGGAGGAAATAAACATTTTCGATAGTCCTTAGTTACTAAGGGCTATAACAGCGTATCCGACCGCTTGGCGCTGGTAGACTGCCAAAACTAAAAAACTCGGTTTTTCGCTGGAGTCTTGTTTTTTGGTGCATTCTTAGCATACCTGACCGATTGGCTTTAATTTTAAGGCAAATGGAGGAAATAAAAAATTTCGATAGTCCTTAGATACTAAGCGCTATAACAGCGTATCTGACCGCTTGGCGTTGGTAGACTGCCAAAACTAAAAAACTCGGTTTTTCGCTGGAGTCTTGTTTTTTGGTGCATTCTTAGCATACCTGACCGATTGGCTTTAATTTTATGGCAAATGGAGGAAACAAAATTTTTCGAAAGTCCTTAGTTACTAAGCGCTATAACAGCGTATCCGACCGCTTGGCGTTGGTAGACTGCCAAAACTAAAAAACTCGGTTTTTCGCTGGAGTCTTGTTTTTTGGTGCATTCTTAGCATACCTGACCGATTGGCTTGAATTTTAAGGCAAATGGAGGAAATAAACATTTTCGATAGTCCTTAGTTACTAAGGGCTATAACAGCGTATACGACCGCTTGGCGCTGGTAGACTGCCAAAACTAAAAAACTCGGTTTTTCGCTGGAGTCTTGTTTTTTGGTGCATTCTTAGCATACCTGACCGATTGGCTTTAATTTTAAGGCAAATTGAGGAAATAAAAATTTTCGATAGTCCTTTGTTACTAAGCGCTTTAACAGCGTATCCGACCGCTTGGCGTTGGTAGACTGCCAAAACTAAAAAACTCGGTTTTTCGCTGGAGTCTTGTTTTTTGGTGCATTCTTAGCATACCTGACCGATTGGCTTGAATTTTAAGGCAAATGGAGGAAATAAACATTTTCGATAGTCCTTTGTTACTAAGCGCTTTAACAGCGTATCCGACCGCTTGGCGTTGGTAGACTGCCAAAACTAAAAAACTCGGTTTTTCGCTGGAGTCTTGTTTTTTGGTGCATTCTTAGCATACCTGACCGATTGGCTTTAATTTTAAGGCAAATGGAGGAAATAAAAAATTTCGATAGTCCTTAGATACTAAGCGCTATAACAGCGTATCTGACCGCTTGGCGTTGGTAGACTGTCAAAACTAAAAAACTCGGTTTTTCGCTGGAGTCTTGTTTTTTGGTGCATTCTTAGCATACCTGACCGATTGGCTTTAATTTTATGGCAAATGGAGGAAACAAAATTTTTCGAAAGTCCTTAGTTACTAAGCGCTATAACAGCGTATCCGACCGCTTGGCGTTGGTAGACTGCCAAAACTAAAAAACTCGGTTTTTCGCTGGAGTCTTGTTTTTTGGTGCAATCTTAGCATACCTGACCGATTGGCTTTAATTTTAAGGCAAATGGAGGAAATAAAAAATTTCGATAGTCCTTAGTTACTAAGCGCTATAACAGCGTATCCGACCGCTTGGCGTTGGTAGACTGCCAAAACTAAAAAACTCGGTTTTTCGCTGGAGTCTTGTTTTTTGGTGCATTCTTAGCATACCTGACCGATTGGCTTTAATTTTAAGGCAAATGGAGGAAATAAAAAATTTCGATAGTCCTTAGATACTAAGCGCTTTAACAGCGTATCCGACCGCTTGGCGTTGGTAGACTGCCAAAACTAAAAAACTCGGTTTTTCGCTGGAGTCTTGTTTTTTGGTGCAATCTTAGCATACCTGACCGATTGGCTTTAATTTTAAGGCAAATGGAGGAAATAAAAATTTCGATAGTCCTTAGATACTAAGCGCTATAACAGCGTATCCGACCGCTTGGCGTTGGTAGACTGCCAAAACTAAAAAACTCTGTTTTTCGCTGGAGTCTTGTTTTTTGGTGCATTCTTAGCATACCTGACCGATTGGCTTTAATTTTAAGGCAAATGGAGGAAATAAAAAAATTTCGATAGTCCTTAGATACTAAGCGCTATAACAGCGCATCTGACCGCTTGGCGTTGGTAGACTGCCAAAACTAAAAAAACTCGGTTTTTCGCTGGAGTCTTGTTTTTTGGTGCATTCTTAGCATACCTGACCGATTGGCTTTAATTTTAAGGCAAATGGAGGAAATAAAAATTTTCGATAGTCCTTAGTTACTAAGCGCTATAACAGCGTATCCGACCGCTTGGCGTTGGTAGACTGCCAAAATTGAAAAACTCGGTTTTTCGCTGGAGTCTTGTTTTTTGGTGCATTCTTAGCATACCTGACCGATTGGCTTTAATTTTAAGGCAAATGGAGGAAATAAAAATTTTCGATAGTCCTTAGTTACTAAGCGCTATAACAGCGTATCCGACCGCTTGGCGTTGGTAGACTGCCAAAACTGAAAAACTCGGTTTTTCGCTGGAGTCTTGTTTTTTGGTGCATTCTTAGCATACCTGACCGATTGGCTTTAATTTTAAGGCAAATGGAGGAAATAAAAATTTTCGATAGTCCTTAGTTACTAAGCGCTATAACAGCGTATCCGACCGCGTTACGTTAGTAGACTGCCAAAACTAAAAAACTCGGTTTTTCGCTGGAGTCTTGTTTTTTGGTGCATTCTTAGCATACCTGACCGATTGGTTTTAATTTTAAGGCAAATGGAGGAAACAAAATTTTTCGAAAGTCCTTAGTTACTAAGCGCTATAACAGCGTATCCGACCGCTTGGCGTTGGTAGACTGCCAAAACTAAAAAACTCGGTTTTTCGCTGGAGTCTTGTTTTTTGGTGCATTCTTAGCATACCTGACCGATTGGTTTTAATTTTAAGGCAAATGGAGGAAATAAAATTTTTCGATAGGCCTTAGTTACTAAGCGCTATAACAGCGTATCCGACCGCTTGGCGTTGGTAGACTGCCAAAACTAAAAAACTCGGTTTTCCGCTGGAGTCTTGTTTTTTGGTGCATTCTTAGCATACCTGACCGATTGGCTTTAATTTTAAGGCAAATGGAGGAAATAAAAATTTTCGATAGTCCTTAGTTACTAAGCGCTATAACAGCGTATCCGACTGCTTGGCGTTGGTAGACTGCCAAAACTAAAAAACTCGGTTTTTCGCTGGAGTCTTGTTTTTTGGTGCATTCTTAGCATACCTGACCGATTGGCTTTAATTTTAAGGCAAATGGAGGAAATAAACATTTTCGATAGTCCTTAGTTACTAAGGGCTATAACAGCGTATCCGACCGCTTGGCGTTGGTAGACTGCCAAAACTAAAAAAACTCGGTTTTTCGCTGGAGTCTTGTTTTTTGGAGCATTCTTAGCATACCTGACCGATTGGTTTTAATTTTAAGGCAAATGGAGGAAATAAAAATTTTCGATAGTCCTTAGTTACTAAGCGCTATAACAGCGTATCCGACCGCGTTACGTTGGTAGACTGCCAAAACTAAAAAACTCGGTTTTTCGCTGGAGTCTTGTTTTTTGGTGCATTCTTAGCATACCTGACCGATTGGCTTGAATTTTAAGGCAAATGGAGGAAATAAACATTTTCGATAGTCCTTAGTTACTAAGGGCTATAACAGCGTATCCGACCGCTTGGCGCTGGTAGACTGCCAAAACTAAAAAACTCGGTTTTTCGCTGGAGTCTTGTTTTTTGGTGCATTCTTAGCATACCTGACCGATTGGCTTTAATTTTAAGGCAAATTGAGGAAATAAAAATTTTCGATAGTCCTTTGTTACTAAGCGCTTTAACAGCGTATCCGACCGCTTGGCGTTGGTAGACTGCCAAAACTAAAAAACTCGGTTTTTCGCTGGAGTCTTGTTTTTTGGTGCATTCTTAGCATACCTGACCGATTGGATTTAATTTTAAGGCAAATGGAGGAAATAAAAAATTTCGATAGTCCTTAGTTACTAAGCGCTATAACAGCGTATCCGACCGCTTGGTGTTGGTAGACTGCCAAAACTAAAAAACTCGGTTTTTCGCTGGAGTCTTGTTTTTTGGTGCATTCTTAGCATACCTGACCGATTGGCTTTAATTTTAAGGCAAATGGAGGAAATAAAAATTTTCGATAGTCCTTAGTTACTAAGCGCTATAACAGCGTATCCGACCGCTTGGCGTTGGTAGACTGCCAAAACTAAAAAACTCGGTTTTTCGCTGGAGTCTTGTTTTTTGGTGCATTCTTAGCATACCTGACCGATTGGCTTTAATTTTAAGGCAAATGGAGGAAATAAAAAAATTCGATAGTCCTTAGATACTAAGCGCTATAACAGCGTATCTGACCGCTTGGCGTTGGTAGACTGCCAAAACTAAAAAACTCGGTTTTTCGCTGGATTCTTGTTTTTTGGTGCATTCTTAGCATACCTGACGGATTGGCTTTAATTTTAAGGCAAATGGAGGAAATAAAAATTTTCGATAGTCCTTAGATACTAAGCGCTATAACAGCGTATCCGACCGCTTGGCGTTGGTAGACTGCCAAAACTAAAAAATCGGTTTTTCGCTGGAGTCTTGTTTTTTGGTGCATTCTTAGCATACCTGACCGATTGGCTTTAATTTTAAGGCAAATGGAGGAAACAAAATTTTTCGAAAGTCCTTAGTTACTAAGCGCTATAACAGCGTATCCGACCGCTTGGCGTTGGTAGACTGCCAAAACTAAAAAACTCGGTTTTTCGCTGGAGTCTTGTTTTTTGGTGCATTCTTAGCATACCTGACCGATTGGCTTTAATTTTAAGGCAAATGGAGGAAATAAAAAATTTCGATAGTCCTTAGATACTAAGCGCTATAACAGAGTATCCGACCGCTTGGCGTTGGTAGACTGCCAAAACTAAAAAACTCGGTTTTTCGCTGGAGTCTTGTTTTTTGGTGCATTCTTAGCATACCTGACCGATTGGCTTTAATTTTAAGGCAAATGGAGGAAATAAACATTTTCAATAGTCCTTAGTTACTAAGGGCTATAACAGCGTATCCGACCGCTTGGCGCTGGTAGACTGCCAAAACTAAAAAACTCGGTTTTTCGCTGGAGTCTTGTTTTTTGGTGCATTCTTAGCATACCTGACCGATTGGCTTTAATTTTAAGGCAAATGGAGGAAATAAAAATTTTCGATAGTCCTTAGTTACTAAGCGCTATAACAGCGTATCCGACCGCTTGGTGTTGGTAGACTGCCAAAACTAAAAAACTCGGTTTTTCGCTGGAGTCTTGTTTTTTGGTGCATTCTTAGCATACCTGACCGATTGGTTTTAATTTTAAGGCAAATGGAGGAAATAAAATTTTTCGATAGGCCTTAGTTACTAAGCGCTATAACAGCGTATCCGACCGCTTGGTGTTGGTAGACTGCCAAAACTAAAAAACTCGGTTTTTCGCTGGAGTCTTGTTTTTTGGTGCATTCTTAGCATACCTGACCGATTGGCTTGAATTTTAAGGCAAATGGAGGAAATAAACATTTTCGATAGTCCTTAGTTACTAAGGGCTATAACAGCGTATCCGACCGCTTGGCGCTGGTAGACTGCCAAAACTAAAAAACTCGGTTTTTCGCTGGAGTCTTGTTTTTTGGTGCATTCTTAGCATACCTGACCGATTGGCTTTAATTTTAAGGCAAATTGAGGAAATAAAAATTTTCGATAGTCCTTTGTTACTAAGCGCTTTAACAGCGTATCCGACCGCTTGGCGTTGGTAGACTGCCAAAACTAAAAAACTCGGTTTTTCGCTGGAGTCTTGTTTTTTGGTGCATTCTTAGCATACCTGACCGATTGGCTTTAATTTTAAGGCAAATGGAGGAAATAAAAAATTTCGATAGTCCTTAGTTACTAAGCGCTATAACAGCGTATCCGACCGCTTGGTGTTGGTAGACTGCCAAAACTAAAAAACTCGGTTTTTCGCTGGAGTCTTGTTTTTTGGTGCATTCTTAGCATACCTGACCGATTGGCTTTAATTTTAAGGCAAATGGAGGAAATAAAAATTTTCGATAGTCCTTAGTTACTAAGCGCTATAACAGCGTATCCGACCGCTTGGCGTTGGTAGACTGCCAAAACTAAAAAACTCGGTTTTTCGCTGGAGTCTTGTTTTTTGGTGCATTCTTAGCATACCTGACCGATTGGCTTTAATTTTAAGGCAAATGGAGGAAATAAAAAAATTCGATAGTCCTTAGATACTAAGCGCTATAACAGCGTATCTGACCGCTTGGCGTTGGTAGACTGCCAAAACTAAAAAACTCGGTTTTTCGCTGGATTCTTGTTTTTTGGTGCATTCTTAGCATACCTGACGGATTGGCTTTAATTTTAAGGCAAATGGAGGAAATAAAAATTTTCGATAGTCCTTAGATACTAAGCGCTATAACAGCGTATCCGACCGCTTGGCGTTGGTAGACTGCCAAAACTAAAAAATCGGTTTTTCGCTGGAGTCTTGTTTTTTGGTGCATTCTTAGCATACCTGACCGATTGGCTTTAATTTTAAGGCAAATGGAGGAAACAAAATTTTTCGAAAGTCCTTAGTTACTAAGCGCTATAACAGCGTATCCGACCGCTTGGCGTTGGTAGACTGCCAAAACTAAAAAACTCGGTTTTTCGCTGGAGTCTTGTTTTTTGGTGCATTCTTAGCATACCTGACCGATTGGCTTTAATTTTAAGGCAAATGGAGGAAATAAAAAATTTCGATAGTCCTTAGATACTAAGCGCTATAACAGAGTATCCGACCGCTTGGCGTTGGTAGACTGCCAAAACTAAAAAACTCGGTTTTTCGCTGGAGTCTTGTTTTTTGGTGCATTCTTAGCATACCTGACCGATTGGCTTTAATTTTAAGGCAAATGGAGGAAATAAACATTTTCAATAGTCCTTAGTTACTAAGGGCTATAACAGCGTATCCGACCGCTTGGCGCTGGTAGACTGCCAAAACTAAAAAACTCGGTTTTTCGCTGGAGTCTTGTTTTTTGGTGCATTCTTAGCATACCTGACCGATTGGCTTTAATTTTAAGGCAAATGGAGGAAATAAAAATTTTCGATAGTCCTTAGTTACTAAGCGCTATAACAGCGTATCCGACCGCTTGGTGTTGGTAGACTGCCAAAACTAAAAAACTCGGTTTTTCGCTGGAGTCTTGTTTTTTGGTGCATTCTTAGCATACCTGACCGATTGGTTTTAATTTTAAGGCAAATGGAGGAAATAAAATTTTTCGATAGGCCTTAGTTACTAAGCGCTATAACAGCGTATCCGACCGCTTGGTGTTGGTAGACTGCCAAAACTAAAAAACTCGGTTTTTCGCTGGAGTCTTGTTTTTTGGTGCATTCTTAGCATACCTGACCGATTGGCTTTAATTTTAAGGCAAATGGAGGAAATAAAAATTTTCGATAGTCCTTAGTTACTAAGCGCTATAACAGCGTATCCGACCGCTTGGCGTTGGTAGACTGCCAAAACTAAAAAACTCGGTTTTTCGCTGGAGTCTTGTTTTTTGGTGCATTCTTAGCATACCTGACCGATTGGCTTTAATTTTAAGGCAAATGGAGGAAATAAAAATTTTCGATAGTCCTTAGTTACTAAGCGCTATAACAGCGTATCCGACCGCTTGGCGTTGGTAGACTGCCAAAACTAAAAAACTCGGTTTTTCGCTGGAGTCTTGTTTTTTGGTGCATTCTTAGCATACCTGACCGATTGGCTTTAATTTTAAGGCAAATGGAGGAAATAAAAATTTTCGATAGTCCTTAGTTACTAAGCGCTATAACAGCGTATCCGACCGCGTTACGTTGGTAGACTGCCAAAACTAAAAAACTCGGTTTTTCGCTGGAGTCTTGTTTTTTGGTGCATTCTTAGCATACCTGACCGATTGGCTTTAATTTTAAGGCAAATGGAGGAAATAAACATTTTCGATAGTCCTTAGTTACTAAGGGCTATAACAGCGTATCCGACCGCTTGGCGCTGGCAGACTGCCAAAACTAAATAACTCGGTTTTTCGCTGGAGTCTTGTTTTTTGGTGCATTCTTAGCATACCTGACCGATTGGCTTTAATTTTAAGGCAAATGGAGGAAATAAACATTTTCGATAGTCCTTAGTTACTAAGCGCTATAACAGCGTATCCGACCGCGTTACGTTGGTAGGCTGCCAAAACTAAAAAACTCGGTTTTTCGCTGGAGTCTTGTTTTTTGGTGCATTCTTAGCATACCTGACCGATTGGCTTTAATTTTAAGGCAAATGGAGGAAATAAAAATTTTCGATAGTCCTTAGTTACTAAGCGCTATAACAGCGTATCCGACCGCTTGGTGTTGGTAGACTGCCAAAACTAAAAAACTCGGTTTTTCGCTGGAGTCTTGTTTTTTGGTGCATTCTTAGCATACCTGACCGATTGGTTTTAATTTTAAGGCAAATGGAGGAAATAAAATTTTTCGATAGGCCTTAGTTACTAAGCGCTATAACAGCGTATCCGACCGCTTGGTGTTGGTAGACTGCCAAAACTAAAAAACTCGGTTTTTCGCTGGAGTCTTGTTTTTTGGTGCATTCTTAGCATACCTGACCGATTGGCTTTAATTTTAAGGCAAATGGAGGAAATAAAAATTTTCGATAGTCCTTAGTTACTAAGCGCTATAACAGCGTATCCGACCGCTTGGCGTTGGTAGACTGCCAAAACTAAAAAACTCGGTTTTTCGCTGGAGTCTTGTTTTTTGGTGCATTCTTAGCATACCTGACCGATTGGCTTTAATTTTAAGGCAAATGGAGGAAATAAAATTTTTCGATAGTCCTTAGTTACTAAGCGCTATAACAGCGTATCCGACCGCGTTTCGTTGGTAGACTGCCAAAACTAAAAAACTCGGTTTTTTGCTGGAGTCTTGTTTTTTGGTGCATTCTTAGCATACCTGACCGATTGGCTTTAATTTTAAGGCAAATGGAGGAAATAAACATTTTCGATAGTCCTTAGTTACTAAGGGCTATAACAGCGTATCCGACCGCTTGGCGCTGGTAGACTGCCAAAACTAAAAAACTCGGTTTTTCGCTGGAGTCTTGTTTTTTGGTGCATTCTTAGCATACCTGACCGATTGGCTTTAATTTTAAGGCAAATGGAGGAAATAAAAATTTTCGATAGTCCTTAGTTACTAAGCGCTATAACAGCGTATCCGACCGCGTTACGTTGGTAGACTGCCAAAACTAAAAAACTCGGTTTTTCGCTGGAGTCTTGTTTTTTGGTGCATTCTTAGCATACCTGACCGATTGGCTTGAATTTTAAGGCAAATGGAGGAAATAAACATTTTCGATAGTCCTTAGTTACTAAGGGCTATAACAGCGTATCCGACCGCGTTACGTTGGTAGACTGCCAAAACTAAAAAACACGATTTTTCGTTGGAGTCTTGTTTTTTGGTGCATTCTTAGCATACCTGACCGATTGGCTTGAATTTTAAGGCAAATGGAAGAAATAAACATTTTCGATAGTCCTTAGTTACTAAGGGCTATAACAGCGTATCCGACCGCTTGGCGCTGGTAGACTGCCAAAACTAAAAAACTCGGTTTTTCGCTGGAGTCTTGTTTTTTGGTGCATTCTTAGCATACCTGACCGATTGGCTTTAATTTTAAGGCAAATTGAGGAAATAAAAATTTTCGATAGTCCTTTGTTACTAAGCGCTTTAACAGCGTATCCGACCGCTTGGCGTTGGTAGACTGCCAAAACTAAAAAACTCGGTTTTTCGCTGGAGTCTTGTTTTTTGGTGCATTCTTAGCATACCTGACCGATTGGCATGAATTTTAAGGCAAATGGAGGAAATAAACATTTTCGATAGTCCTTTGTTACTAAGCGCTTTAACAGCGTATCCGACCGCTTGGCGTTGGTAGACTGCCAAAACTAAAAAACTCGGTTTTTCGCTGGAGTCTTGTTTTTTGGTGCATTCTTAGCATACCTGAACGATTGGCTTTAATTTTAAGGCAAATGGAGGAAATAAAAAATTTCGATAGTCCTTAGATACTAAGCGCTATAACAGCGTATCTGACCGCTTGGCGTTGGTAGACTGCCAAAACTAAAAAACTCGGTTTTTCGCTGGAGTCTTGTTTTTTGGTGCATTCTTAGCATACCTGACCGATTGGCTTTAATTTTAAGGCAAATGGAGGAAATAAAAAATTTCGATAGTCCTTAGTTACTAAGCGCTATAACAGCGTATCCGACCGCGTTACGTTGGTAGACTGCCAAAACTAAAAAACTCGGTTTTTCGCTGGAGTCTTGTTTTTTGGTGCATTCTTAGCATACCTGACCGATTGGCTTTAATTTTAAGGCAAATGGAGGAAATAAAAATTTTCGATAGTCCTTAGTTACTAAGCGCTATAACAGCGTATCCGACCGCTTGGCATTGGTAGACTGCCAAAACTAAAAAACTCGGTTTTTCGCTGGAGTCTTGTTTTTTGGTGCAATCTTAGCATACCTGACCGATTGGCTTTAATTTTAAGGCAAATGGAGGAAATAAAAATTTTCGATAGTCCTTAGTTACTAAGCGCTATAACAGCGTATCCGACCGCGTTACGTTGGTAGACTGCCAAAACTAAAAAACTCGGTTTTTCGCTGGAGTCTTGTTTTTTGGTGCATTCTTAGCATACCTGACCGATTGGCTTTAATTTTAAGGCAAATGGAGGAAATAAAAAATTTCGATAGTCCTTAGTTACTAAGCGCTATAACAGCGTATCCGACCGCGTTACGTTGGTAGACTGCCAAAACTAAAAAACTCGGTTTTTCGCTGGAGTCTTGTTTTTTGGTGCATTCTTAGCATACCTGACCGATTGGCTTTAATTTTAAGGCAAATGGAGGAAATAAAAATTTTCGATAGTCCTTAGTTACTAAGCGCTATAACAGCGTATCCGACCGCGTTACGTTGGTAGACTGCCAAAACTAAAAAACTCGGTTTTTCGCTGGAGTCTTGTTTTTTGGTGCATTCTTAGCATACCTGACCGATTGGCTTTAATTTTAAGGCAAATGGAGGAAATAAAAATTTTCGATAGTCCTTAGTTACTAAGCGCTATAACAGCGTATCCGACCGCTTGGCGTTGGTAGACTGCCAAAACTAAAAAACTCGGTTTTTCGCTGGAGTCTTGTTTTTTGGTGCAATCTTAGCATACCTGACCGATTGGCTTTAATTTTAAGGCAAATGGAGGAAATAAAAATTTTCGATAGTCCTTAGTTACTAAGCGCTATAACAGCGTATCCGACCGCGTTACGTTGGTAGACTGCCAAAACTAAAAAACTCGGTTTTTCGCTGGAGTCTTGTTTTTTGGTGCATTCTTAGCATACCTGACCGATTGGCTTTAATTTTAAGGCAAATGGAGGAAATAAAAATTTTCGGTAGTCCTTAGTTACTAAGCGCTATAACAGCGTATCCGACCGCGTTACGTTGGTAGACTGCCAAAACTAAAAAACTCGGTTTTTCGCTGGAGTCTTGTTTTTTGGTGCATTCTTAGCATACCTGACCGATTGGCTTGAATTTTAAGGCAAATGGAGGAAATAAACATTTTCGATAGTCCTTAGTTACTAAGGGCTATAACAGCGTATCCGACCGCGTTACGTTGGTAGACTGCCAAAACTAAAAAACTCGGTTTTTCGCTGGAGTCTTGTTTTTTG
Organism: Pyrgus malvae; assembly: GCA_911387765.1. Taxonomy (NCBI): domain Eukaryota; kingdom Metazoa; phylum Arthropoda; class Insecta; order Lepidoptera; family Hesperiidae; genus Pyrgus; species Pyrgus malvae. The sequence continues at coordinate 13,930,689 of OU426972.1, read as the reverse complement.
GTGCATTCTTAGCATACCTGACCGATTGGCTTGAATTTTAAGGCAAATGGAGGAAATAAACATTTTCGATAGTCCTTAGTTACTAAGGGCTATAACAGCGTATCCGACCGCTTGGCGCTGGTAGACTGCCAAAACTAAAAAACTCGGTTTTTCGCTGGAGTCTTGTTTTTTGGTGCATTCTTAGCATACCTGACCGATTGGCTTTAATTTTAAGGCAAATTGAGGAAATAAAAATTTTCGATAGTCCTTTGTTACTAAGCGCTTTAACAGCGTATGCGACCGCTTGGCGTTGGTAGACTGCCAAAACTAAAAAACTCGGTTTTTCGCTGGAGTCTTGTTTTTTGGTGCATTCTTAGCATACCTGACCGATTGGCTTGAATTTTAAGGCAAATGGAGGAAATAAACATTTTCGATAGTCCTTTGTTACTAAGCGCTTTAACAGCGTATCCGACCGCTTGGCGTTGGTAGACTGCCAAAACTAAAAAACTCGGTTTTTCGCTGGAGTCTTGTTTTTTGGTGCATTCTTAGCATACCTGACCGATTGGCTTTAATTTTAAGGCAAATGGAGGAAATAAAAAATTTCGATAGTCCTTAGATACTAAGCGCTATAACAGCGTATCTGACCGCTTGGCGTTGGTAGACTGCCAAAACTAAAAAACTCGGTTTTTCGCTGGAGTCTTGTTTTTTGGTGCATTCTTAGCATACCTGACCGATTGGCTTTAATTTTATGGCAAATGGAGGAAACAAAATTTTTCGAAAGTCCTTAGTTACTAAGCGCTATAACAGCGTATCCGACCGCTTGGCGTTGGTAGACTGCCAAAACTAAAAAACTCGGTTTTTCGCTGGAGTCTTGTTTTTTGGTGCAATCTTAGCATACCTGACCGATTGGCTTTAATTTTAAGGCAAATGGAGGAAATAAAAAATTTCGATAGTCCTTAGTTACTAAGCGCTATAACAGCGTATCCGACCGCTTGGCGTTGGTAGACTGCCAAAACTAAAAAACTCGGTTTTTCGCTGGAGTCTTGTTTTTTGGTGCAATCTTAGCATACCTGACCGATTGGCTTTAATTTTAAGGCAAATGGAGGAAATAAAAATTTCGATAGTCCTTAGATACTAAGCGCTATAACAGCGTATCCGACCGCTTGGCGTTGGTAGACTGCCAAAACTAAAAAACTCTGTTTTTCGCTGGAGTCTTGTTTTTTGGTGCATTCTTAGCATACCTGACCGATTGGCTTTAATTTTAAGGCAAATGGAGGAAATAAAAAATTTCGATAGTCCTTAGATACTAAGCGCTATAACAGCGCATCTGACCGCTTGGCGTTGGTAGACTGCCAAAACTAAAAAAAACTCGGTTTTTCGCTGGAGTCTTGTTTTTTGGTGCATTCTTAGCATACCTGACCGATTGGCTTTAATTTTAAGGCAAATGGAGGAAATAAAAATTTTCGATAGTCCTTAGTTACTAAGCGCTATAACAGCGTATCCGACCGCTTGGCGTTGGTAGACTGCCAAAACTGAAAAACTCGGTTTTTTGCTGGAGTCTTCTTTTTTGGTGCATTCTTAGCATACCTGACCGATTGGCTTTAATTTTAAGGCAAATGGAGGAAATAAAATTTTTCGATAGTCCTTAGTTACTAAGCGCTATAACAGCGTATCCGACCGCGTTACGTTGGTAGACTGCCAAAACTAAAAAACTCGGTTTTTCGCTGGAGTCTTGTTTTTTGGTGCATACTTAGCATACCTGACCGATTGGCTTTAATTTTAAGGCAAATGGAGGAAATAAAAATTTTCGATAGTCCTTAGTTACTAAGCGCTATAACAGCGTATCCGACCGCTTGGCGTTGGTAGACTGCCAAAACTAAAAAACTCGGTTTTTCGCTGGAGTCTTGTTTTTTGGTGCATTCTTAGCATACCTGACCGATTGGCTTTAATTTTAAGGCAAATGGAGGAAATAAACATTTTCAATAGTCCTTAGTTACTAAGGGCTATAACAGCGTATCCGACCGCTTGGCGCTGGTAGACTGCCAAAACTAAAAAACTCGGTTTTTCGCTGGAGTCTTGTTTTTTGGTGCATTCTTAGCATACCTGACCGATTGGCTTTAATTTTAAGGCAATTGGAGGAAATAAAAATTTTCGATAGTCCTTAGTTACTAAGCGCTATAACAGCGTATCCGACCGCTTGGCGTTGGTAGACTGCCAAAACTAAAAAACTCGGTTTTTCGCTGGAGTCTTGTTTTTTGGTGCATTCTTAGCATACCTGACCGATTGGCTTTAATTTTAAGGCAAATGGAGGAAATAAACATTTTCAATAGTCCTTAGTTACTAAGGGCTATTAAAGCGTATCCGACCGCTTGGCGCTGGTAGACTGCCAAAACTAAAAAACTCGGTTTTTCGCTGGAGTCTTGTTTTTTGGTGCATTCTTAGCATACCTGACCGATTGGCTTTAATTTTAAGGCAAATGGAGGAAATAAAAATTTTCGATAGTCCTTAGTTACTAAGCGCTATAACAGCGTATCCGACCGCTTGGCGTTGGTAGACTGCCAAAACTAAAAAACTCGGTTTTTCGCTGGAGTCTTGTTTTTTGGTGCATTCTTAGCATACCTGACCGATTGGCTTTAATTGTAAGGCAAATGGAGGAAATAAACATTTTCAATAGTCCTTATTTACTAAGGGCTATAACAGCGTATCCGACGGCTTGGCGCTGGTAGACTGCCAAAACTAAAAAACTCGGTTTTTCGCTGGAGTCTTGTTTTTTGGTGCATTCTTAGCATACCTGACCGATTGGCTTTAATTTTAAAGCAAATGGAGGAAATAAAAATTATCGATAGTCCTTAGTTACTAAGCGCTATAACAGCGTATCCGACCGCTTGGTGTTGGTAGACTGCCAAAACTAAAAAACTCGGTTTTTCGCTGGAGTCTTGTTTTTTGGTGCATTCTTAGCATACCTGACCGATTGGCTTTAATTTTAAGGCAAATGGAGGAAATAAAAATTTTCGATAGTCCTTAGTTACTAAGCGCTATAACAGCGTATCCGACCGCGTTACGTTGGTAGACTGCCAAAACTAAAAAACTCGGTTTTTCGCTGGAGTCTTGTTTTTTGGTGCATTCTTAGCATACCTGACCGATTGGCTTTAATTTTAAGGCAAATGGAGGAAATAAAAAAATTCGATAGTCCTTAGATACTAAGCGCTATAACAGCGTATCTGACCGCTTGGCGTTGGTAGACTGCCAAAACTAAAAAACTCGGTTTTTCGCTGGAGTCTTGTTTTTTGGTGCATTCTTAGCATACCTGACCGATTGGCTTTAATTTTAAGGCAAATGGAGGAAATAAAAATTTTCGATAGTCCTTAGATACTAAGCGCTATAACAGCGTATCCGACCGCTTGGCGTTGGTAGACTGCCAAAACTAAAAAACTCGGTTTTTCGCTGGAGTCTTGTTTTTTGGTGCATTCTTAGCATACCTGACCGATTGGCTTTAATTTTAAGGCAAATGGAGGAAATAAACATTTTCGATAGTCCTTAGTTACTAAGGGCTATAACAGCGTATCCGACCGCTTGGCGCTGGTAGACTGCCAAAACTAAAAAACTCGGTTTTTCGCTTGAGTCTTGTTTTTTGGTGCATTCTTAGCATACCTGACCGATTGGCTTTAATTTTAAGGCAAATGGAGGAAATAAAAATTTTCGATAGTCCTTAGTTACTAAGCACTATAACAGCGTATCCGACCGCGTTACGTTGGTAGACTGCCAAAACTAAAAAACTCGGTTTTTCGCTGGAGTCTTGTTTTTTGGTGCATTCTTAGCATACCTGACCGATTGGCTTGAATTTTAAGGCAAATGGAGGAAATAAACATTTTCGATAGTCCTTAGTTACTAAGGGCTATAACAGCGTATCCGAGCGCTTGGCGCTGGTAGACTGCCAAAACTAAAAAACTCGGTTTTTCGCTGGAGTCTTGTTTTTTGGTGCATTCTTAGCATACCTGACCGATTGGCTTTAATTTTAAGGCAAATGGAGGAAATAAAAATTTTCGATAGTCCTTAGTTACTAAGCGCTATAACAGCGTATCCGACCGCTTGGTGTTGGTAGACTGCCAAAACTAAAAAACTCGGTTTTTCGCTGGAGTCTTGTTTTTTGGTGCATTCTTAGCATACCTGACCGATTGGTTTTAATTTTAAGGCAAATGGAGGAAATAAAATTTTTCGATAGGCCTTAGTTACTAAGCGCTATAACAGCGTATCCGACCGCTTGGTGTTGGTAGACTGCCAAAACTAAAAAAACTCGGTTTTACGCTGGAGTCTTGTTTTTTGGTGCATTCTTAGCATACCTGACCGATTGGCTTTAATTTTAAGGCAAATGGAGGAAATAAAAATTTTCGATAGTCCTTAGTTACTAAGCGCTATAACAGCGTATCCGACCGCTTGGCGTTGGTAGACTGCCAAAACTAAAAAACTCGGTTTTTCGCTGGAGTCTTGTTATTTGGTGCATTCTTAGCATACCTGACCGATTGGCTTTAATTTTAAGGCAAATGGAGGAAATAAAAATTTTCGATAGTCCTTAGTTACTAAGCGCTATAACAGCGTATCCGACCGCGTTACGTTGGTAGACTGCCAAAACTAAAAAACTCGGTTTTTCGCTGGAGTCTTGTTTTTTGGTGCATTCTTAGCATACCTGACCGATTGGCTTTAATTTTAAGGCAAATGGAGGAAATAAACATTTTCGATAGTCCTTAGTTACTAAGGGCTATAACAGCGTATCCGACCGCTTGGCGCTGGTAGACTGCCAAAACTGAAAAACTCGGTTTTTCGCTGGAGTCTTGTTTTTTGGTGCATTCTTAGCATACCTGACCGATTGGCTTTAATTTTAAGGCAAATGGAGGAAATAAACATTTTCAATAGTCCTTAGTTACTAAGGGCTATAACAGCGTATCCGACCGCTTGGCGCTGGTAGACTGCCAAAACTAAAAAACTCGGTTTTTCGCTGGAGTCTTGTTTTTTGGTGCATTCTTAGCATACCTGACCGATTGGCTTTAATTTTAAGGCAAATGGAGGAAATAAAAATTTTCGATAATCCTTAGTTACTAAGCGCTATAACAGCGTATCCGACCGCGTTACGTTGGTAGACTGCCAAAACTAAAAAACTCGGTTTTTCGCTGGAGTCTTGTTTTTTGGTGCATTCTTAGCATACCTGACCGATTGGCTTGAATTTTAAGGCAAATGGAGGAAATAAACATTTTCGATAGTCCTTAGTTACTAAGGGCTATAACAGCGTATCCGAGCGCTTGGCGCTGGTAGACTGCCAAAACTAAAAAACTCGGTTTTTCGCTGGAGTCTTGTTTTTTGGTGCATTCTTAGCATACCTGACCGATTGGCTTTAATTTTAAGGCAAATTGAGGAAATAAAAATTTTCGATAGTCCTTTGTTACTAAGCGCTTTAACAGCGTATCCGACCGCTTGGCGTTGGTAGACTGCCAAAACTAAAAAACTCGGTTTTTCGCTGGAGTCTTGTTTTTTGGTGCATTCTTAGCATACCTGACCGATTGGCTTGAATTTTAAGGCAAATGGAGGAAATAAACATTTTCGATAGTCCTTTGTTACTAAGCGCTTTAACAGCGTATCCGACCGCTTGGCGTTGGTAGACTGCCAAAACTAAAAAACTCGGTTTTTCGCTGGAGTCTTGTTTTTTGGTGCATTCTTAGCATACCTGACCGATTGGCTTTAATTTTAAGGCAAATGGAGGAAATAAAAAATTTCGATAGTCCTTAGATACTAAGCGCTATAACAGCGTATCCGACCGCTTGGTGTTGGTAGACTGCCAAAACTAAAAAACTCGGTTTTTCGCTGGAGTCTTGTTTTTTGGTGCATTCTTAGCATACCTGACCGATTGGCTTTAATTTTAAGGCAAATGGAGGAAATAAACATTTTCGATAGTCCTTAGTTACTAAGCGCTATAACAGCGTATCCGACCGCGTTACGTTGGTAGACTGCCAAAACTAAAAAACTCGGTTTTTCGCTGGAGTCTTGTTTTTTGGTGCATTCTTAGCATACCTGACCGATTGGCTTTAATTTTAAGGCAAATGGCGGAAATAAACATTTTCGATAGTCCTTAGTTACTAAGGGCTATAACAGCGTATCCGACCGCTTGGCGCTGGTAGACTGCCAAAACTAAAAAACTCGGTTTTTCGCTTGAGTCTTGTTTTTTGGTGCATTCTTAGCATACCTGACCGATTGGCTTTAATTTTAAGGCAAATGGAGGAAATAAAAATTTTCGATAGTCCTTAGTTACTAAGCGCTATAACAGCGTATCCGACCGCGTTACGTTGGTAGACTGCCAAAACTAAAAAACTCGGTTTTTCGCTGGAGTCTTGTTTTTTGGTGCATTCTTAGCATACCTGACCGATTGGCTTGAATTTTAAGGCAAATGGAGGAAATAAACATTTTCAATAGTCCTTAGTTACTAAGGGCTATAACAGCGTATCCGACCGCTTGGCGCTGGTAGACTGCCAAAACTAAAAAACTCGGTTTTTCGCTGGAGTCTTGTTTTTTGGTGCATTCTTAGCATACCTGACCGATTGGCTTTAATTTTAAGGCAAATGGAGGAAATAAAAATTTTCGATAGTCCTTAGTTACTAAGCGCTATAACAGCGTATCCGACCGCTTGGTGTTGGTAGACTGCCAAAACTAAAAAACTCGGTTTTTCGCTGGAGTCTTGTTTTTTGGTGCATTCTTAGCATACCTGACCGATTGGTTTTAATTTTAAGGCAAATGGAGGAAATAAAATTTTTCGATAGGCCTTAGTTACTAAGCGCTATAACAGCGTATCCGACCGCTTGGTGTTGGTAGACTGCCAAAACTAAAAAAACTCGGTTTTACGCTGGAGTCTTGTTTTTTGGTGCATTCTTAGCATACCTGACCGATTGGCTTTAATTTTAAGGCAAATGGAGGAAATAAAAATTTTCGATAGTCCTTAGTTACTAAGCGCTATAACAGCGTATCCGACCGCTTGGCGTTGGTAGACTGCCAAAACTAAAAAACTCGGTTTTTCGCTGGAGTCTTGTTATTTGGTGCATTCTTAGCATACCTGACCGATTGGCTTTAATTTTAAGGCAAATGGAGGAAATAAAAATTTTCGATAGTCCTTAGTTACTAAGCGCTATAACAGCGTATCCGACCGCGTTACGTTGGTAGACTGCCAAAACTAAAAAACTCGGTTTTTCGCTGGAGTCTTGTTTTTTGGTGCATTCTTAGCATACCTGACCGATTGGCTTTAATTTTAAGGCAAATGGAGGAAATAAACATTTTCGATAGTCCTTAGTTACTAAGGGCTATAACAGCGTATCCGACCGCTTGGCGCTGGTAGACTGCCAAAACTGAAAAACTCGGTTTTTCGCTGGAGTCTTGTTTTTTGGTGCATTCTTAGCATACCTGACCGATTGGCTTTAATTTTAAGGCAAATGGAGGAAATAAACATTTTCAATAGTCCTTAGTTACTAAGGGCTATAACAGCGTATCCGACCGCTTGGCGCTGGTAGACTGCCAAAACTAAAAAACTCGGTTTTTCGCTGGAGTCTTGTTTTTTGGTGCATTCTTAGCATACCTGACCGATTGGCTTTAATTTTAAGGCAAATGGAGGAAATAAAAATTTTCGATAATCCTTAGTTACTAAGCGCTATAACAGCGTATCCGACCGCGTTACGTTGGTAGACTGCCAAAACTAAAAAACTCGGTTTTTCGCTGGAGTCTTGTTTTTTGGTGCATTCTTAGCATACCTGACCGATTGGCTTGAATTTTAAGGCAAATGGAGGAAATAAACATTTTCGATAGTCCTTAGTTACTAAGGGCTATAACAGCGTATCCGAGCGCTTGGCGCTGGTAGACTGCCAAAACTAAAAAACTCGGTTTTTCGCTGGAGTCTTGTTTTTTGGTGCATTCTTAGCATACCTGACCGATTGGCTTTAATTTTAAGGCAAATTGAGGAAATAAAAATTTTCGATAGTCCTTTGTTACTAAGCGCTTTAACAGCGTATCCGACCGCTTGGCGTTGGTAGACTGCCAAAACTAAAAAACTCGGTTTTTCGCTGGAGTCTTGTTTTTTGGTGCATTCTTAGCATACCTGACCGATTGGCTTGAATTTTAAGGCAAATGGAGGAAATAAACATTTTCGATAGTCCTTTGTTACTAAGCGCTTTAACAGCGTATCCGACCGCTTGGCGTTGTTAGACTGCCAAAACTAAAAAACTCGGTTTTTCGCTGGAGTCTTGTTTTTTGGTGCATTCTTAGCATACCTGACCGATTGGCTTTAATTTTAAGGCAAATGGAGGAAATAAAAAATTTCGATAGTCCTTAGATACTAAGCGCTATAACAGCGTATCCGACCGCTTGGTGTTGGTAGACTGCCAAAACTAAAAAACTCGGTTTTTCGCTGGAGTCTTGTTTTTTGGTGCATTCTTAGCATACCTGACCGATTGGCTTTAATTTTAAGGCAAATGGAGGAAATAAACATTTTCGATAGTCCTTAGTTACTAAGCGCTATAACAGCGTATCCGACCGCGTTACGTTGGTAGACTGCCAAAACTAAAAAACTCGGTTTTTCGCTGGAGTCTTGTTTTTTGGTGCATTCTTAGCATACCTGACCGATTGGCTTTAATTTTAAGGCAAATGGCGGAAATAAACATTTTCGATAGTCCTTAGTTACTAAGGGCTATAACAGCGTATCCGACCGCTTGGCGCTGGTAGACTGCCAAAACTAAAAAACTCGGTTTTTCGCTTGAGTCTTGTTTTTTGGTGCATTCTTAGCATACCTGACCGATTGGCTTTAATTTTAAGGCAAATGGAGGAAATAAAAATTTTCGATAGTCCTTAGTTACTAAGCGCTATAACAGCGTATCCGACCGCGTTACGTTGGTAGACTGCCAAAACTAAAAAACTCGGTTTTTCGCTGGAGTCTTGTTTTTTGGTGCATTCTTAGCATACCTGACCGATTGGCTTGAATTTTAAGGCAAATGGAGGAAATAAACATTTTCGATAGTCCTTAGTTACTAAGGGCTATAACAGCGTATCCGAGCGCTTGGCGCTGGTAGACTGCCAAAACTAAAAAACTCGGTTTTTCGCTGGAGTCTTGTTTTTTGGTGCATTCTTAGCATACCTGACCGATTGGCTTTAATTTTAAGGCAAATTGAGGAAATAAAAATTTTCGATAGTTCTTTGTTACTAAGCGCTTTAACAGCGTATCCGACCGCTTGGCGTTGGTAGACTGCCAAAACTAAAAAACTCGGTTTTTCGCTGGAGTCTTGTTTTTTGGTGCATTCTTAGCATACCTGACCGATTGGCTTGAATTTTAAGGCAAATGGAGGAAATAAACATTTTCGATAGTCCTTTGTTACTAAGCGCTTTAACAGCGTATCCGACCGCTTGGCGTTGTTAGACTGCCAAAACTAAAAAACTCGGTTTTTCGCTGGAGTCTTGTTTTTTGGTGCATTCTTAGCATACCTGACCGATTGGCTTTAATTTTAAGGCAAATGGAGGAAATAAAAAATTTCGATAGTCCTTAGATACTAAGCGCTATAACAGCGTATCTGACCGCTTGGCGTTGGTAGACTGCCAAAACTAAAAAACTCGGTTTTTCGCTGGAGTCTTGTTTTTTGGTGCATTCTTAGCATACCTGACCGATTGGCTTTAATTTTAAGGCAAATGGAGGAAATAAAAATTTTCGATAGTCCTTAGTTACTAAGCGCTATAACAGCGTATCCGACCGCGTTACGTTGGTAGACTGCCAAAACTAAAAAACTCGGTTTTTCGCTGGAGTCTTGTTTTTTTGTGCATTCTTAGCATACCTGACCGATTGGCTTTAATTTTAAGGCAAATGGAGGAAATAAAAAAATTCGATAGTCCTTAGATACTAAGCGCTATAACAGCGTATCTGACCGCTTGGCGTTGGTAGACTGCCAAAACTAAAAAACTCGGTTTTTCGCTGGAGTCTTGTTTTTTGGTGCATTCTTAGCATACCTGACCGATTGGCTTTAATTTTAAGGCAAATGGAGGAAATAAAAATTTTCGATAGTCCTTAGATACTAAGCGCTATAACAGCGTATCCGACCGCTTGGCGTTGGTAGACTGCCAAAACTAAAAAACTCGGTTTTTCGCTGGAGTATTGTTTTTTGGTGCATTCTTAGCATACCTGACCGATTGGCTTTAATTTTAAGGCAAATGGAGGAAACAAAATTTTTTGAAAGTCCTTAGTTACTAAGCGCTATAACAGCGTATCCGACCGCTTGGTGTTGGTAGACTGCCAAAACTAAAAAACTCGGTTTTTCGCTGGAGTCTTGTTTTTTGGTGCATTCTTAGCATACCTGACCGATTGGCTTTAATTTTAAGGCAAATGGAAGAAATAAAAAATTTCGATAGTCCTTAGATACTAAGCGCTATAACAGAGTATCCGACCGCTTGGCGTTGGTAGACTGCCAAAACTAAAAAACTCGGTTTTTCGCTGGAGTCTTGTTTTTTGGTGCATTCTTAGCATACCTGACCGATTGGCTTTAATTTTAAGGCAAATGGAGGAAATAAACATTTTCAATAGTCCTTAGTTACTAAGGGCTATAACAGCGTATCCGACCGCTTGGCGCTGGTAGACTGCCAAAACTAAAAAACTCGGTTTTTCGCTGGAGTCTTGTTTTTTGGTGCATTCTTAGCATACCTGACCGATTGGCTTTAATTTTAAGGCAAATGGAGGAAATAAAAATTTTCGATAGTCCTTAGTTACTAAGCGCTATAACAGCGTATCCGACCGCTTGGTGTTGGTAGACTGCCAAAACTAAAAAACTCGGTTTTTCGCTGGAGTCTTGTTTTTTGGTGCATTCTTAGCATACCTGACCGATTGGTTTTAATTTTAAGGCAAATGGAGGAAATAAAATTTTTCGATAGGCCTTAGTTACTAAGCGCTATAACAGCGTATCCGACCGCTTGGTGTTGGTAGACTGCCAAAACTAAAAAACTCGGTTTTTCGCTGGAGTCTTGTTTTTTGGTGCATTCTTAGCATACCTGACCGATAAGCTTTAATTTTAAGGCAAATGGAGGAAATAAAAATTTTCGATAGTCCTTAGTTACTAAGCGCTATAACAGCGTATCCGACCGCTTGGCGTTGGTAGACTGCCAAAACTAAAAAACTCGGTTTTTCGCTGGAGTCTTGTTATTTGGTGCATTCTTAGCATACCTGACCGATTGGCTTTAATTTTAAGGCAAATGGAGGAAATAAAAATTTTCGATAGTCCTTAGTTACTAAGCGCTATAACAGCGTATCCGACCGCGTTACGTTGGTAGACTGCCAAAACTAAAAAAATCGGTTTTTCGCTGGAGTCTTGTTTTTTGGTGCATTCTTAGCATACCTGACCGATTGGCTTTAATTTTAAGGCAAATGGAGGAAATAAAAATTTTCGATAGTCCTTAGTTACTAAGCGCTATAACAGCGTATCCGACCGCTTGGCGTTGGTAGACTGCCAGAACTAAAAAACTCGGTTTTTCGCTGGAGTCTTGTTTTTTGGTGCATTCTTAGCATACCTGACCGATTGGCTTTAATTTTAAGGCAAATGGAGGAAATAAAATTTTTCGATAGTCCTTAGTTACTAAGCGCTATAACAGCGTATCCGACCGCGTTACGTTGGTAGACTGCCAAAACTAAAAAAACTCGGTTTTTCGCTGGAGTCTTGTTTTTTGGTGCATTCTTAGCATACCTGACCGATTGGCTTTAATTTTAAGGCAAATGGAGGAAATAAAAATTTTCGATAGTCCTTAGTTACTAAGCGCTATAACAGCGTATCCGACCGCGTTACGTTGGTAGACTGCCAAAACTAAAAAACTCGGTTTTTCGCTGGAGTCTTGTTTTTTGGTGCATTCTTAGCATACCTGACCGATTGGCTTGAATTTTAAGGCAAATGGAGGAAATAAACATTTTCGATAGTCCTTAGTTACTAAGGGCTATAACAGCGTATCCGAGCGCTTGGCGCTGGTAGACTGCCAAAACTAAAAAACTCGGTTTTTCGCTGGAGTCTTGTTTTTTGGTGCATTCTTAGCATACCTGACCGATTGGCTTTAATTTTAAGGCAAATTGAGGAAATAAAAATTTTCGATAGTCCTTTGTTACTAAGCGCTTTAATAGCGTATCCGACCGCTTGGCGTTGGTAGACTGCCAAAACTAAAAAACTCGGTTTTTCGCTGGAGTCTTGTTTTTTGGTGCATTCTTAGCATACCTGACCGATTGGCTTGAATTTTAAGGCAAATGGAGGAAATAAACATTTTCGATAGTCCTTTGTTACTAAGCGCTTTAACAGCGTATCCGACCGCTTGGCGTTGGTAGACTGCCAAAACTAAAAAACTCGGTTTTTCGCTGGAGTCTTGTTTTTTGGTGCATTCTTAGCATACCTGACCGATTGGCTTTAATTTTAAGGCAAATGGAGGAAATAAAAAATTTCGATAGTCCTTAGATACTAAGCGCTATAACAGCGTATCTGACCGCTTGGCGTTGGTAGACTGCCAAAACTAAAAAACTCGGTTTTTCGCTGGAGTCTTGTTTTTTGGTGCATTCTTAGCATACCTGACCGATTGGCTTTAATTTTAAGGCAAATGGAGGAAATAAACATTTTCAATAGTCCTTAGTTACTAAGGGCTATAACAGCGTATCCGACCGCTTGGCGCTGGTAGACTGCCAAAACTAAAAAACTCGGTTTTTCGCTGGAGTCTTGTTTTTTGGTGCATTCTTAGCATACCTGACCGATTGGCTTTAATTTTAAGGCAAATGGAGGAAATAAAAATTTTCGATAGTCCTTAGTTACTAAGCGCTATAACAGCGTATCCGACCGCTTGGTGTTGGTAGACTGCCAAAACTAAAAAACTCGGTTTTTCGCTGGAGTCTTGTTTTTTGGTGCATTCTTAGCATACCTGACCGATTGGTTTTAATTTTAAGGCAAATGGAGGAAATAAAATTTTTCGATAGGCCTTAGTTACTAAGCGCTATAACAGCGTATCCGACCGCTTGGTGTTGGTAGACTGCCAAAACTAAAAAACTCGGTTTTTCGCTGGAGTCTTGTTTTTTGGTGCATTCTTAGCATACCTGACCGATTGGCTTTAATTTTAAGGCAAATGGAGGAAATAAAAATTTTCGATAGTCCTTAGTTACTAAGCGCTATAACAGCGTATCCGACCGCTTGGCGTTGGTAGACTGCCAAAACTAAAAAACTCGGTTTTTCGCTGGAGTCTTGTTATTTGGTGCATTCTTAGCATACCTGACCGATTGGCTTTAATTTTAAGGCAAATGGAGGAAATAAAAATTTTCGATAGTCCTTAGTTACTAAGCGCTATAACAGCGTATCCGACCGCGTTACGTTGGTAGACTGCCAAAACTAAAAAACTCGGTTTTTCGCTGGAGTCTTGTTTTTTGGTGCATTCTTAGCATACCTGACCGATTGGCTTTAATTTTAAGGCAAATGGAGGAAATAAACATTTTCGATAGTCCTTAGTTACTAAGGGCTATAACAGCGTATCCGACCGCTTGGCGCTGGTAGACTGCCAAAACTAAAAAACTCGGTTTTTCGCTGGAGTCTTGTTTTTTGGTGCATTCTTAGCATACCTGACCGATTGGCTTTAATTTTAAGGCAAATGGAGGAAACAAAATTTTTCGAAAGTCCTTAGTTACTAAGCGCTATAACAGCGTATCCGACCGCGTGGCGTTGGTAGACTGCCAAAACTAAAAAACTCGGTTTTTCGCTGGAGTCTTGTTTTTTGGTGCATTCTTAGCATACCTGACCGATTGGCTTTAATTTTAAGGCAAATGGAGGAAATAAACATTTTCAATAGTCCTTAGTTACTAAGGGCTATAACAGCGTATCCGACCGCTTGGCGCTGGTAGACTGCCAAAACTAAAAAACTCGGTTTTTCGCTGGAGTCTTGTTTTTTGGTGCATTCTTAGCATACCTGACCGATTGGCTTTAATTTTAAGGCAAATGGAGGAAATAAAAATTTTCGATAGTCCTTAGTTACTTAGCGCTATAACAGCGTATCCGACCGCTTGGTGTTGGTAGACTGCCAAAACTAAAAAACTCGGTTTTTCGCTGGAGTCTTGTTTTTTGGTGCATTCTTAGCATACCTGACCGATTGGTTTTAATTTTAAGGCAAATGGAGGAAATAAAATTTTTCGATAGGCATTAGTTACTAAGCGCTATAACAGCGTATCCGACCGCTTGGTGTTGGTAGACTGCCAAAACTAAAAAACTCGGTTTTTCGCTGGAGTCTTGTTTTTTGGTGCATTCTTAGCATACCTGACCGATTGGCTTTAATTTTAAGGCAAATGGAGGAAATAAAAATTTTCGATAGTCCTTAGTTACTAAGCGCTATAGCAGCGTATCCGACCGCTTGGCGTTGGTAGACTGCCAAAACTAAAAAACTCGGTTTTTCGCTGGAGTCTTGTTTTTTGGTGCATTCTTAGCATACCTGACCGATTGGCTTTAATTTTAAGGCAAATGGAGGAAATAAAATTTTTCGATAGTCCTTAGTTACTAAGCGCTATAACAGCGTATCCGACCGCGTTACGTTGGTAGACTGCCAAAACTAAAAAACTCGGTTTTTCGCTGGAGTCTTGTTTTTTGGTGCATTCTTAGCATACCTGACCGATTGGCTTTAATTTTAAGGCAAATGGAGGAAATAAACATTTTCGATAGTCCTTAGTTACTAAGGGCTATAACAGCGTATCCGACCGCTTGGCGCTGGTAGACTGCCAAAACTAAAAAAACTCGGTTTTTCGCTGGAGTCTTGTTTTTTGGTGCATTCTTAGCATACCTGACCGATTGGCTTTAATTTTAAGGCAAATGGAGGAAATAAAAATTTTCGATAGTCCTTAGTTACTAAGCGCTATAACAGCGTATCCGACCGCGTTACGTTGGTAGACTGCCAAAACTAAAAAACTCGGTTTTTCGCTGGAGTCTTGTTTTTTGGTGCATTCTTAGCATACCTGACCGATTGGCTTGAATTTTAAGGCAAATGGAGGAAATAAACATTTTCGATAGTCCTTAGTTACTAAGGGCTATAACAGCGTATCCGAGCGCTTGGCGCTGGTAGACTGCCAAAACTAAAAAACTCGGTTTTTCGCTGGAGTCTTGTTTTTTGGTGCATTCTTAGCATACCTGACCGATTGGCTTTAATTTTAAGGCAAATGGAGGAAATAAAAATTTTCGATAGTCCTTTGTTACTAAGCGCTTTAACAGCGTATCCGACCGCTTGGCGTTGGTAGACTGCCAAAACTAAAAAACTCGGTTTTTCGCTGGAGTCTTGTTTTTTGGTGCATTCTTAGCATACCTGACCGATTGGCTTGAATTTTAAGGCAAATGGAGGAAATAAACATTTTCGATAGTCCTTTGTTACTAAGCGCTTTAACAGCGTATCCGACCGCTTGGCGTTGGTAGACTGCCAAAACTAAAAAACTCGGTTTTTCGCTGGAGTCTTGTTTTTTGGTGCATTCTTAGCATACCTGACCGATTGGCTTTAATTTTAAGGCAAATGGAGGAAATAAAAAATTTCGATAGTCCTTAGATACTAAGCGCTATAACAGCGTATCTGACCGCTTGGCGTTGGTAGACTGCCAAAACTAAAAAACTCGGTTTTTCGCTGGAGTCTTGTTTTTTGGTGCATTCTTAGCATACCTGACCGATTGGCTTTAATTTTAAGGCAAATGGAGGAAATAAAAATTTTCGATAGTCCTTAGTTACTAAGCGCTATAACAGCGTATCCGACCGCGTTACGTTGGTAGACTGCCAAAACTAAAAAACTCGGTTTTTCGCTGGAGTCTTGTTTTTTGGTGCATTCTTAGCATACCTGACCGATTGGCTTTAATTTTAAGGCAAATGGAGGAAATAAAAAAATTCGATAGTCCTTAGATACTAAGCGCTATAACAGCGTATCCGACCGCTTGGCGTTGGTAGACTGCCAAAACTAAAAAACTCGGTTTTTCGCTGGAGTCTTGTTTTTTGGTGCATTCTTAGCATACCTGACCGATTGGCTTTAATTTTAAGGCAAATGGAGGAAACAAAATTTTTCGAAATTCCTTAGTTACTAAGCGCTATAACAGCGTATCCGACCGCTTGGCGTTGGTAGACTGCCAAAACTAAAAAACTCGGTTTTTCGCTGGAGTCTTGTTTTTTGGTGCATTCTTAGCATACCTGACCGATTGGCTTTAATTTTAAGGCAAATGGAGGAAATAAAAAATTTCGATAGTCCTTAGATACTAAGCGCTATAACAGAGTATCCGACCGCTTGGCGTTGGTAGACTGCCAAAACTAAAAAACTCGGTTTTTCGCTGGAGTCTTGTTTTTTGGTGCATTCTTAGCATACCTGACCGATTGGCTTTAAAAGGCAAATGGAGGAAACAAAATTTTTCGAAAGTCCTTAGTTACTAAGCGCTATAACAGCGTATCCGACCGCTTGGCGTTGGTAGACTGCCAAAACTAAAAAACTCGGTTTTTCGCTGGAGTCTTGTTTTTTGGTGCATTCTTAGCATACCTGACCGATTGGCTTTAATTTTAAGGCAAATGGAGGAAATAAAAATTTTCGATAGTCCTTAGATACTAAGCGCTATAACAGCGTATCCGACCGCTTGGCGTTGGTAGACTGCCAAAACTAAAAAACTCGGTTTTTCGCTGGAGTCTTGTTTTTTGGTGCATTCTTAGCATACCTGACCGATTGGCTTTAATTTTAAGGCAAATGGAGGAAACAAAATTTTTTGAAAGTCCTTAGTTACTAAGCGCTATAACAGCGTATCCGACCGCTTGGTGTTGGTAGACTGCCAAAACTAAAAAACTCGGTTTTTCGCTGGAGTCTTGTTTTTTGGTGCATTCTTAGCATACCTGACCGATTGGCTTTAATTTTAAGGCAAATGGAAGAAATAAAAAATTTCGATAGTCCTTAGATACTAAGCGCTATAACAGAGTATCCGACCGCTTGGCGTTGGTAGACTGCCAAAACTAAAAAACTCGGTTTTTCGCTGGAGTCTTGTTTTTTGGTGCATTCTTAGCATACCTGACCGATTGGCTTTAATTTTAAGGCAAATGGAGGAAATAAACATTTTCAATAGTCCTTAGTTACTAAGGGCTATAACAGCGTATCCGACCGCTTGGCGCTGGTAGACTGCCAAAACTAAAAAACTCGGTTTTTCGCTGGAGTCTTGTTTTTTGGTGCATTCTTAGCATACCTGACCGATTGGCTTTAATTTTAAGGCAAATGGAGGAAATAAAAATTTTCGATAGTCCTTAGTTACTAAGCGCTATAACAGCGTATCCGACCGCTTGGTGTTGGTAGACTGCCAAAACTAAAAAACTCGGTTTTTCGCTGGAGTCTTGTTTTTTGGTGCATTCTTAGCATACCTGACCGATTGGTTTTAATTTTAAGGCAAATGGAGGAAATAAAATTTTTCGATAGGCCTTAGTTACTAAGCGCTATAACAGCGTATCCGACCGCTTGGTGTTGGTAGACTGCCAAAACTAAAAAACTCGGTTTTTCGCTGGAGTCTTGTTTTTTGGTGCATTCTTAGCATACCTGACCGATTGGCTTTAATTTTAAGGCAAATGGAGGAAATAAAAATTTTCGATAGTCCTTAGTTACTAAGCGCTATAACAGCGTATCTGACCGCTTGGCGTTGGTAGACTGCCAAAACTAAAAAACTCGGTTTTTCGCTGGAGTCTTGTTATTTGGTGCATTCTTAGCATACCTGACCGATTGGCTTTAATTTTAAGGCAAATGGAGGAAATAAAAATTTTCGATAGTCCTTAGTTACTAAGCGCTATAACAGCGTATCCGACCGCGTTACGTTGGTAGACTGCCAAAACTAAAAAACTCGGTTTTTCGCTGGAGTCTTGTGTTTTGGTGCATTCTTAGCATACCTGACCGATTGGCTTTAATTTTAAGGCAAATGGAGGAAATAAACATCTTCGATAGTCCTTAGTTACTAAGGGCTATAACAGCGTATCCGACCGCTTGGCGCTGGTAGACTGCCAAAACTAAAAAACTCGGTTTTTCGCTGGAGTCTTGTTTTTTGGTGCATTCTTAGCATACCTGACCGATTGGCTTTAATTTTAAGGCAAATGGAGGAAACAAAATTTTTCGAAAGTCCTTAGTTACTAAGCGCTATAACAGCGTATCCGACCGCTTGGCGTTGGTAGACTGCCAAAACTAAAAAACTCGGTTTTTCGCTGGAGTCTTGTTTTTTGGTGCATTCTTAGCATACCTGACCGATTGGCTTTAATTTTAAGGCAAATGGAGGAAATAAAAAATTTCGATAGTCCTTAGATACTAAGCGCTATTACAGAGTATCCGACCGCTTGGCGTTGGTAGACTGCCAAAACTAAAAAACTCGGTTTTTCGCTGGAGTCTTGTTTTTTGGTGCATTCTTAGCATACCTGACCGATTGGCTTTAATTTTAAGGCAAATGGAGGAAATAAACATTTTCAATAGTCCTTAGTTACTAAGGGCTATAACAGCGTATCCGACCGCTTGGCGCTGGAAGACTGCCAAAACTAAAAAACTCGGTTTTTCGCTGGAGTCTTGTTTTTTGGTGCATTCTTAGCATACCTGACCGATTGGCTTTAATTTTAAGGCAAATGGAGGAAATAAAAATTTTCGATAGTCCTTAGTTACTAAGCGCTATAACAGCGTATCCGACCGCGTTACGTTGGTAGACTGCCAAAACTAAAAAACTCGGTTTTTCGCTGGAGTCTTGTTTTTTGGTGCATTCTTAGCATACCTGACCGATTGGCTTTAATTTTAAGGCAAATGGAGGAAATAAAAATTTTCGATAGTCCTTAGTTACTAAGCGCTATAACAGCGTATCCGACCGCTTGGCGTTGGTAGACTGCCAAAACTAAAAAACTCGGTTTTTCGCTGGAGTCTTGTTTTTTGGTGCATTCTTAGCATACCTGACCGATTGGCTTTAATTTTAAGGCAAATGGAGGAAATAAAATTTTTCGATAGTCCTTAGTTACTAAGCGCTATAACAGCGTATCCGACCGCGTTACGTTGGTAGACTGCCAAAACTAAAAAACTCGGTTTTTCGCTGGAGTCTTGTTTTTTGGTGCATTCTTAGCATACCTGACCGATTGGCTTTAATTTTAAGGCAAATGGAGGAAATAAACATTTTCGATAGTCCTTAGTTACTAAGGGCTATAACAGCGTATCCGACCGCTTGGCGCTGGTAGACTGCCAAAACTAAAAAACTCGGTTTTTCGCTGGAGTCTTGTTTTTTGGTGCATTCTTAGCATACCTGACCGATTGGCTTTAATTTTAAGGCAAATGGAGGAAATAAAAATTTTCGATAGTCCTTAGTTACTAAGCGCTATAACAGCGTATCCGACCGCGTTACGTTGGTAGACTGCCAAAACTAAAAAACTCGGTTTTTCGCTGGAGTCTTGTTTTTTGGTGCATTCTTAGCATACCTGACCGATTGGCTTGAATTTTAAGGCAAATGGAGGAAATAAAAAATTTCGATAGTCCTTAGATACTAAGCGCTATTACAGAGTATCCGACCGCTTGGCGTTGGTAGACTGCCAAAACTAAAAAACTCGGTTTTTCGCTGGAGTCTTGTTTTTTGGTGCATTCTTAGCATACCTGACCGATTGGCTTTAATTTTAAGGCAAATGGAGGAAATAAACATTTTCAATAGTCCTTAGTTACTAAGGGCTATAACAGCGTATCCGACCGCTTGGCGCTGGTAGACTGCCAAAACTAAAAAACTCGGTTTTTCGCTGGAGTCTTGTTTTAAGGTGCATTCTTAGCATACCTGACCGATTGGCTTTAATTTTAAGGCAAATGGAGGAAATAAAAATTTTCGATAGTCCTTAGTTACTAAGCGCTATAACAGCGTATCCGACCGCGTTACGTTGGTAAACTGCCAAAACTAAAAAACTCGGTTTTTCGCTGGAGTCTTGTTTTTTGGTGCATTCTTAGCATACCTGACCGATTGGCTTTAATTTTAAGGCAAATGGAAGAAATAAAAAATTTCGATAGTCCTTAGATACTAAGCGCTATAACAGAGTATCCGACCGCTTGGCGTTGGTAGACTGCCAAAACTAAAAAACTCGGTTTTTCGCTGGAGTCTTGTTTTTTGGTGCATTCTTAGCATACCTGACCGATTGGCTTTAATTTTAAGGCAAATGGAGGAAATAAACATTTTCAATAGTCCTTAGTTACTAAGGGCTATAACAGCGTATCCGACCGCTTGGCGCTGGTAGACTGCCAAAACTAAAAAACTCGGTTTTTCGCTGGAGTCTTGTTTTTTGGTGCATTCTTAGCATACCTGACCGATTGGCTTTAATTTTAAGGCAAATGGAGGAAATAAAAATTTTCGATAGTCCTTAGTTACTAAGCGCTATAACAGCGTATCCGACCGCTTGGTGTTGGTAGACTGCCAAAACTAAAAAACTCGGTTTTTCGCTGGAGTCTTGTTTTTTGGTGCATTCTTAGCATACCTGACCGATTGGTTTTAATTTTAAGGCAAATGGAGGAAATAAAATTTTTCGATAGGCCTTAGTTACTAAGCGCTATAACAGCGTATCCGACCGCTTGGTGTTGGTAGACTGCCAAAACTAAAAAACTCGGTTTTTCGCTGGAGTCTTGTTTTTTGGTGCATTCTTAGCATACCTGACCGATTGGCTTTAATTTTAAGGCAAATGGAGGAAATAAAAATTTTCGATAGTCCTTAGTTACTAAGCGCTATAACAGCGTATCCGACCGCTTGGCGTTGGTAGACTGCCAAAACTAAAAAACTCGGTTTTTCGCTGGAGTCTTGTTTTTTGGTGCATTCTTAGCATACCTGACCGATTGGCTTTAATTTTAAGGCAAATGGAGGAAATAAACATTTTCGATAGTCCTTAGTAACTAAGGGCTATAACAGCGTATCCGACCGCTTGGCGCTGGTAGACTGCCAAAACTAAAAAACTCGGTTTTTCGCTGGAGTCTTGTTTTTTGGTGCATTCTTAGCATACCTGACCGATTGGCTTTAATTTTAAGGCAAATGGAGGAAATAAAAATTTTCGATAGTCCTTAGTTACTAAGCGCTATAACAGCGTATCCGACCGCTTGGCGTTGGTAGACTGCCAAAACTAAAAAACTCGGTTTTTCGCTGGAGTCTTGTTTTTTGGTGCATTCTTAGCATACCTGACCGATTGGCTTTAATTTTAAGGCAAATGGAGGAAATAAAATTTTTCGATAGTCCTTAGTTACTAAGCGCTATAACAGCGTATCCGACCGCGTTACGTTGGTAGACTGCCAAAACTAAAAAACTCGGTTTTTCGCTGGAGTCTTGTTTTTTGGTGCATTCTTAGCATACCTGACCGATTGGCTTTAATTTTAAGGCAAATGGAGGAAATAAACATTTTCGATAGTCCTTAGTAACTAAGGACTATCACAGCGTATCCGACCGCTTGGCGCTGGTAGACTGCCAAAACTAAAAAACTCGGTTTTTCGCTGGAGTCTTGTTTTTTGGTGCATTCTTAGCATACCTGACCGATTGGCTTTAATTTTAAGGCAAATGGAGGAAATAAAAATTTTCGATAGTCCTTAGTTACTAAGCGCTATAACAGCGTATCCGACCGCGTTACGTTGGTAGACTGCCAAAACTAAAAAACTCGGTTTTTCGCTGGAGTCTTGTTTTTTGGTGCATTCTTAGCATACCTGACCGATTGGCTTGAATTTTAAGGCAAATGGAGGAAATAAACATTTTCGATAGTCCTTAGTTACTAAGAGCTATAACAGCGTATCCGAGCGCTTGGCGCTGGTAGACTGCCAAAACTAAAAAACTCGGTTTTTCGCTGGAGTCTTGTTTTTTGGTGCATTCTTAGCATACCTGACCGATTGGCTTTAATTTTAAGGCAAATTGAGGAAATAAAAATTTTCGATAGTCCTTTGTTACTAAGCGCTTTAACAGCGTATCCGACCGCTTGGCGTTGGTAGACTGCCAAAACTAAAAAACTCGGTTTTTCGCTGGAGTCTTGTTTTTTGGTGCATTCTTAGCATACCTGACCGATTGGCATGAATTTTAAGGCAAATGGAGGAAATAAACATTTTCGATAGTCCTTTGTTACTAAGCGCTTTAACAGCGTATCCGACCGCTTGGCGTTGTTAGACTGCCAAAACTAAAAAACTCGGTTTTTCGCTGGAGTCTTGTTTTTTGGTGCATTCTTAGCATACCTGACCGATTGGCTTTAATTTTAAGGCAAATGGAGGAAATAAAAAATTTCGATAGTCCTTAGATACTAAGCGCTATAACAGCGTATCTGACCGCTTGGCGTTGGTAGACTGCCAAAACTAAAAAACTCGGTTTTTCGCTGGAGTCTTGTTTTTTGGTGCATTCTTAGCATACCTGACCGATTGGCTTTAATTTTAAGGCAAATGGAGGAAATAAAAATTTTCGATAGTCCTTAGTTACTAAGCGCTATAACAGCGTATCCGACCGCGTTACGTTGGTAGACTGCCAAAACTAAAAAACTCGGTTTTTCGCTGGAGTCTTGTTTTTTGGTGCATTCTTAGCATACCTGACCGATTGGCTTTAATTTTAAGGCAAATGGAGGAAATAAAAAAATTCGATAGTCCTTAGTTACTAAGCGCTATAACAGCGTATCTGACCGCTTGGCGTTGGTAGACTGCCAAAACTAAAAAACTCGGTTTTTCGCTGGAGTCTTGTTTTTTGGTGCATTCTTAGCATACCTGACCGATTGGCTTTAATTTTAAGGCAAATGGAGGAAATAAAAATTTTCGATAGTCCTTAGATACTAAGCGCTATAACAGCGTATCCGACCGCTTGGCGTTGGTAGACTGCCAAAACTAAAAAACTCGGTTTTTCGCTGGAGTCTTGTTTTTTGGTGCATTCTTAGCATACCTGACCGATTGGCTTTAATTTTAAGGCAAATGGAGGAAACAAAATTTTTTGAAAGTCCTTAGTTACTAAGCGCTATAACAGCGTATCCGACCGCTTGGTGTTGGTAGACTGCCAAAACTAAAAAACTCGGTTTTTCGCTGGAGTCTTGTTTTTTGGTGCATTCTTAGCATACCTGACCGATTGGCTTTAATTTTAAGGCAAATGGAGGAAATAAACATTTTCAATAGCCCTTAGTTACTAAGGGCTATAACAGCGTATCCGACCGCTTGGCGCTGGTAGACTGCCAAAACTAAAAAACTCGGTTTTTCGCTGGAGTCTTGTTTTTTGGTGCATTCTTAGCATACCTGACCGATTGGCTTTAATTTTAAGGCAAATGGAGGAAATAAAAATTTTCGATAGTCCTTAGTTACTAAGCGCTATAACAGCGTATCCGACCGCTTGGTGTTGGTAGACTGCCAAAACTAAAAAACTCGGTTTTTCGCTGGAGTCTTGTTTTTTGGTGCATTCTTAGCATACCTGACCGATTGGCATGAATTTTAAGGCAAATGGAGGAAATAAACATTTTCGATAGTCCTTTGTTACTAAGCGCTTTAACAGCGTATCCGACCGCTTGGCGTTGTTAGACTGCCAAAACTAAAAAACTCGGTTTTTCGCTGGAGTCTTGTTTTTTGGTGCATTCTTAGCATACCTGACCGATTGGCTTTAATTTTAAGGCAAATGGAGGAAATAAAAAATTTCGATAGTCCTTAGATACTAAGCGCTATAACAGCGTATCTGACCGCTTGGCGTTGGTAGACTGCCAAAACTAAAAAACTCGGTTTTTCGCTGGAGTCTTGTTTTTTGGTGCATTCTTAGCATACCTGACCGATTGGCTTTAATTTTAAGGCAAATGGAGGAAATAAAAATTTTCGATAGTCCTTAGTTACTAAGCGCTATAACAGCGTATCCGACCGCGTTACGTTGGTAGACTGCCAAAACTAAAAAACTCGGTTTTTCGCTGGAGTCTTGTTTTTTGGTGCATTCTTAGCATACCTGACCGATTGGCTTTAATTTTAAGGCAAATGGAGGAAATAAAAAAATTCGATAGTCCTTAGATACTAAGCGCTATAACAGCGTATCTGACCGCTTGGCGTTGGTAGACTGCCAAAACTAAAAAACTCGGTTTTTCGCTGGAGTCTTGTTTTTTGGTGCATTCTTAGCATACCTGACCGATTGGCTTTAATTTTAAGGCAAATGGAGGAAATAAAAATTTTCGATAGTCCTTAGATACTAAGCGCTATAACAGCGTATCCGACCGCTTGGCGTTGGTAGACTGCCAAAACTAAAAAACTCGGTTTTTCGCTGGAGTCTTGTTTTTTGGTGCATTCTTAGCATACCTGACCGATTGGCTTTAATTTTAAGGCAAATGGAGGAAACAAAATTTTTTGAAAGTCCTTAGTTACTAAGCGCTATAACAGCGTATCCGACCGCTTGGTGTTGGTAGACTGCCAAAACTAAAAAACTCGGTTTTTCGCTGGAGTCTTGTTTTTTGGTGCATTCTTAGCATACCTGACCGATTGGCTTTAATTTTAAGGCAAATGGAAGAAATAAAAAATTTCGATAGTCCTTAGATACTAAGCGCTATAACAGAGTATCCGACCGCTTGGCGTTGGTAGACTGCCAAAACTAAAAAACTCGGTTTTTCGCTGGAGTCTTGTTTTTTGGTGCATTCTTAGCATACCTGACCGATTGGCTTTAATTTTAAGGCAAATGGAGGAAATAAACATTTTCAATAGTCCTTAGTTACTAAGGGCTATAACAGCGTATCCGACCGCTTGGCGCTGGTAGACTGCCAAAACTAAAAAACTCGGTTTTTCGCTGGAGTCTTGTTTTTTGGTGCATTCTTAGCATACCTGACCGATTGGCTTTAATTTTAAGGCAAATGGAGGAAATAAAAATTTTCGATAGTCCTTAGTTACTAAGCGCTATAACAGCGTATCCGACCGCTTGGTGTTGGTAGACTGCCAAAACTAAAAAACTCGGTTTTTCGCTGGAGTCTTGTTTTTTGGTGCATTCTTAGCATACCTGACCGATTGGTTTTAATTTTA
The DNA here is from genome assembly GCA_911387765.1 of Pyrgus malvae. Lineage (NCBI taxonomy): Eukaryota > Metazoa > Arthropoda > Insecta > Lepidoptera > Hesperiidae > Pyrgus > Pyrgus malvae. The sequence continues at coordinate 13,905,708 of OU426972.1, read as the reverse complement.
AGGCAAATGGAGGAAATAAAATTTTTCGATAGGCCTTAGTTACTAAGCGCTATAACAGCGTATCCGACCGCTTGGTGTTGGTAGACTGCCAAAACTAAAAAACTCGGTTTTTCGCTGGAGTCTTGTTTTTTGGTGCATTCTTAGCATACCTGACCGATTGGCTTTAATTTTAAGGCAAATGGAGGAAATAAAAATTTTCGATAGTCCTTAGTTACTAAGCGCTATAACAGCGTATCCGACCGCTTGGCGTTGGTAGACTGCCAAAACTAAAAAACTCGGTTTTTCGCTGGAGTCTTGTTATTTGGTGCATTCTTAGCATACCTGACCGATTGGCTTTAATTTTAAGGCAAATGGAGGAAATAAAAATTTTCGATAGTCCTTAGTTACTAAGCGCTATAACAGCGTATCCGACCGCGTTACGTTGGTAGACTGCCAAAACTAAAAAACTCGGTTTTTCGCTGGAGTCTTGTTTTTTGGTGCATTCTTAGCATACCTGACCGATTGGCTTTAATTTTAAGGCAAATGGAGGAAATAAACATTTTCGATAGTCCTTAGTTACTAAGGGCTATAACAGCGTATCCGACCGCTTGGCGCTGGTAGACTGCCAAAACTAAAAAACTCGGTTTTTCGCTGGAGTCTTGTTTTTTGGTGCATTCTTAGCATACCTGACCGATTGGCTTTAATTTTAAGGCAAATGGAGGAAACAAATTTTTTCGAAAGTCCTTAGTTACTAAGCGCTATAACAGCGTATCCGACCGCTTGGCGTTGGTAGACTGCCAAAACTAAAAAACTCGGTTTTTCGCTGGAGTCTTGTTTTTTGGTGCATTCTTAGCATACCTGACCGATTGGCTTTAATTTTAAGGCAAATGGAGGAAATAAAAAATTTCGATAGTCCTTAGATACTAAGCGCTATTACAGAGTATCCGACCGCTTGGCGTTGGTAGACTGCCAAAACTAAAAAACTCGGTTTTTCGCTGGAGTCTTGTTTTTTGGTGCATTCTTAGCATACCTGACCGATTGGCTTTAATTTTAAGGCAAATGGAGGAAATAAACATTTTCAATAGTCCTTAGTTACTAAGGGCTATAACAGCGTATCCGACCGCTTGGCGCTGGTAGACTGCCAAAACTAAAAAACTCGGTTTTTCGCTGGAGTCTTGTTTTTTGGTGCATTCTTAGCATACCTGACCGATTGGCTTTAATTTTAAGGCAAATGGAGGAAATAAAAATTTTCGATAGTCCTTAGTTACTAAGCGCTATAACAGCGTATCCGACCGCTTGGTGTTGGTAGACTGCCAAAACTAAAAAACTCGGTTTTTCGCTGGAGTCTTGTTTTTTGGTGCATTCTTAGCATACCTGACCGATTGGTTTTAATTTTAAGGCAAATGGAGGAAATAAAATTTTTCGATAGGCCTTAGTTACTAAGCGCTATAACAGCGTATCCGACCGCTTGGTGTTGGTAGACTGCCAAAACTAAAAAACTCGGTTTTTCGCTGGAGTCTTGTTTTTTGGTGCATTCTTAGCGTACCTGACCGATTGGCTTTAATTTTAAGGCAAATGGAGGAAATAAAAATTTTCGATAGTCCTTAGTTACTAAGCGCTATAACAGCGTATCCGACCGCTTGGCGTTGGTAGACTGCCAAAACTAAAAAACTCGGTTTTTCGCTGGAGTCTTGTTTTTTGGTGCATTCTTAGCATACCTGACCGATTGGCTTTAATTTTAAGGCAAATGGAGGAAATAAAATTTTTCGATAGTCCTTAGTTACTAAGCGCTATAACAGCGTATCCGACCGCGTTACGTTGGTAGACTGCCAAAACTAAAAAACTCGGTTTTTCGCTGGAGTCTTGTTTTTTGGTGCATTCTTAGCATACCTGACCGATTGGCTTTAATTTTAAGGCAAATGGAGGAAATAAACATTTTCGATAGTCCTTAGTTACTAAGGGCTATAACAGCGTATCCGACCGCTTGGCGCTGGTAGACTGCCAAAACTAAAAAACTCGGTTTTTCGCTGGAGTCTTGTTTTTTGGTGCATTCTTAGCATACCTGACCGATTGGCTTTAATTTTAAGGCAAATGGAGGAAATAAAAATTTTCGATAGTCCTTTGTTACTAAGCGCTATAACAGCGTATCCGACCGCGTTACGTTGGTAGACTGCCAAAACTAAAAAACTCGGTTTTTCGCTGGAGTCTTGTTTTTTGGTGCATTCTTAGCATACCTGACCGATTGGCTTGAATTTTAAGGCAAATGGAGGAAATAAACATTTTCGATAGTCCTTAGTTACTAAGGGCTATAACAGCGTATCCGAGCGCTTGGCGCTGGTAGACTGCCAAAACTAAAAAACTCGGTTTTTCGCTGGAGTCTTGTTTTTTGGTGCATTCTTAGCATACCTGACCGATTGGCTTTAATTTTAAGGCAAATTGAGGAAATAAAAATTTTCGATAGTCCTTTGTTACTAAGCGCTTTAACAGCGTATCCGACCGCTTGGCGTTGGTAGACTGCCAAAACTAAAAAACTCGGTTTTTCGCTGGAGTCTTGTTTTTTGGTGCATTCTTAGCATACCTGACCGATTGGCTTGAATTTTAAGGCAAATGGAGGAAATAAACATTTTCGATAGTCCTTTGTTACTAAGCGCTTTAACAGCGTATCCGACCGCTTGGCGTTGTTAGACTGCCAAAACTAAAAAACTCGGTTTTTCGCTGGAGTCTTGTTTTTTGGTGCATTCTTAGCATACCTGACCGATTGGCTTTAATTTTAAGGCAAATGGAGAAAATAAAAAATTTCGATAATCCTTAGATACTAAGCGCTATAACAGCGTATCTGACCGCTTGGCGTTGGTAGACTGCCAAAACTAAAAAACTCGGTTTTTCGCTGGAGTCTTGTTTTTTGGTGCATTCTTAGCATACCTGACCGATTGGCTTTAATTTTATGGCAAATGGAGGAAACAAAATTTTTCGAAAGTCCTTAGTTACTAAGCGCTATAACAGCGTATCCGACCGCTTGGCGTTGGTAGACTGCCAAAACTAAAAAACTCGGTTTTTCGCTGGAGTCTTGTTTTTTGGTGCAATCTTAGCATACCTGACCGATTGGCTTTAATTTTAAGGCAAATGGAGGAAATAAAAAATTTCGATAGTCCTTAGTTACTAAGCGCTATAACAGCGTATCCGACCGCTTGGCGTTGGTAGACTGCCAAAACTAAAAAACTCGGTTTTTCGCTGGAGTCTTGTTTTTTGGTGCATTCTTAGCATACCTGACCGATTGGCTTTAATTTTAAGGCAAATGGAGGAAATAAAAAAATTCGATAGTCCTTAGATACTAAGCGCTATAACAGCGTATCTGACCGCTTGGCGTTGGTGGACTGCCAAAACTAAAAAAACTCGGTTTTTCGCTGGAGTCTTGTTTTTTGGTGCATTCTTAGCATACCTGACCGATTGGCTTTAATTTTAAGGCAAATGGAGGAAATAAAAATTTTCGATAGTCCTTAGATACTAAGCGCTATAACAGCGTATCCGACCGCTTGGCGTTGGTAGACTGCCAAAACTAAAAAACTCTGTTTTTCGCTGGAGTCTTGTTTTTTGGTGCATTCTTAGCATACCTGACCGATTGGCTTTAATTTTAAGGCAAATGGAGGAAATAAAAATTTTCGATAGTCCTTAGATACTAAGCGCTATAACAGCGCATCCGACCGCTTGGCGTTGGTAGACTGCCAAAACTAAAAAACTCGGTTTTTCGCTGGAGTCTTGTTTTTTGGTGCATTCTTAGCATACCTGACCGATTGGCTTTAATTTTAAGGCAAATGGAGGAAATAAACATTTTCAATAGTCCTTAGTTACTAAGGGCTATTAAAGCGTATCCGACCGCTTGGCGCTGGTAGACTGCCAAAACTAAAAAACTCGGTTTTTCGCTGGAGTCTTGTTTTTTGGTGCATTCTTAGCATACCTGACCGATTGGCTTTAATTTTAAGGCAAATGGAGGAAATAAAATTTTTCGATAGTCCTTAGTTACTAAGCGCTATAACAGCGTATCCGACCGCGTTACGTTGGTAGACTGCCAAAACTAAAAAACTCGGTTTTTCGCTGGAGTCTTGTTTTTTGGTGCATTCTTAGCATACCTGACCGATTGGCTTTAATTTTAAGGCAAATGGAGGAAATAAACATTTTCGATAGTCCTTAGTTACTAAGGGCTATAACAGCGTATCCGACCGCTTGGCGCTGGTAGACTGCCAAAACTAAAAAACTCGGTTTTTCGCTGGAGTCTTGTTTTTTGGTGCATTCTTAGCATACCTGACCGATTGGCTTTAATTTTAAGGCAAATGGAGGAAATAAAAATTTTCGATAGTCCTTAGTTACTAAGCGCTATAACAGCGTATCCGACCGCGTTACGTTGGTAGACTGCCAAAACTAAAAAACTCGGTTTTTCGCTGGAGTCTTGTTTTTTGGTGCATTCTTAGCATACCTGACCGATTGGCTTGAATTTTAAGGCAAATGGAGGAAATAAACATTTTCGATAGTCCTTAGTTACTAAGGGCTATAACAGCGTATCCGAGCGCTTGGCGCTGGTAGACTGCCAAAACTAAAAAACTCGGTTTTTCGCCGGAGTCTTGTTTTTTGGTGCATTCTTAGCATACCTGACCGATTGGCTTGAATTTTAAGGCAAATGGAGGAAATAAACATTTTCGATAGTCCTTTGTTACTAAGCGCTTTAACAGCGTATCCGACCGCTTGGCGTTGTTAGACTGCCAAAACTAAAAAACTCGGTTTTTCGCTGGAGTCTTGTTTTTTGGTGCATTCTTAGCATACCTGACCGATTGGCTTTAATTTTAAGGCAAATGGAGGAAATAAAAAATTTCGATAGTCCTTAGATACTAAGCGCTATAACAGCGTATCCGACCGCTTGGCGTTGGTAGACTGCCAAAACTAAAAAACTCGGTTTTTCGCTGGAGTCTTGTTTTTTGGTGCATTCTTAGCATACCTGACCGATTGGCTTTAATTTTATGGCAAATGGAGGAAACAAAATTTTTCGAAAGTCCTTAGTTACTAAGCGCTATAACAGCGTATACGACCGCTTGGCGTTGGTAGACTGCCAAAACTAAAAAACTCGGTTTTTCGCTGGAGTCTTGTTTTTTGGTGCAATCTTAGCATACCTGACCGATTGGCTTTAATTTTAAGGCAAATGGAGGAAATAAAATTTTTCGATAGTCCTTAGTTACTAAGCGCTATAACAGCGTATCCGACCGCTTGGCGTTGGTAGACTGCCAAAACTAAAAAACTCGGTTTTTCGCTGGAGTCTTGTTTTTTGGTGCAATCTTAGCATACCTGACCGATTGGCTTTAATTTTAAGGCAAATGGAGGAAATAAAAAATTTCGATAGTCCTTAGATACTAAGCGCTATAACAGCGTATCTGACCGCTTGGCGTTGGTAGACTGCCAAAACTAAAAAACTCGGTTTTTCGCTGGAGTCTTGTTTTTTGGTGCATTCTTAGCATACCTGACCGATTGGCTTTAATTTTAAGGCAAATTGAGGAAATAAAAATTTTCGATAGTCCTTTGTTACTAAGCGCTTTATCAGCGTATCCGACCGCTTGGCGTTGGTAGACTGCCAAAACTAAAAAACTCGGTTTTTCGCTGGAGTCTTGTTTTTTGGTGCATTCTTAGCATACCTGACCGATTGGCTTGAATTTTAAGGCAAATGGAGGAAATAAACATTTTCGATAGTCCTTTGTTACTAAGCGCTTTAACAGCGTATCCGACCGCTTGGCGTTGTTAGACTGCCAAAACTAAAAAACTCGGTTTTTCGCTGGAGTCTTGTTTTTTGGTGCATTCTTAGCATACCTGACCGATTGGCTTTAATTTTAAGGCAAATGGAGGAAATAAAAAATTTCGATAGTCCTTAGATACTAAGCGCTATAACAGCGTATCTGACCGCTTGGCGTTGGTAGACTGCCAAAACTAAAAAACTCGGTTTTTCGCTGGAGTCTTGTTTTTTGGTGCATTCTTAGCATACCTGACCGATTGGCTTTAATTTTATGGCAAATGGAGGAAACAAAATTTTTCGAAAGTCCTTAGTTACTAAGCGCTATAACAGCGTATCCGACCGCTTGGCGTTGGTAGACTGCCAAAACTAAAAAACTCGGTTTTTCGCTGGAGTCTTGTTTTTTGGTGCAATCTTAGCATACCTGACCGATTGGCTTTAATTTTAAGGCAAATGGAGGAAATAAAAATTTTCGATAGTCCTTAGTTACTAAGCGCTATAACAGCGTATCCGACCGCTTGGCGTTGGTAGACTGCCAAAACTAAAAAACTCGGTTTTTCGCTGGAGTCTTGTTTTTTGGTGCATTCTTAGCATACCTGACCGATTGGCTTTAATTTTAAGGCAAATGGAGGAAATAAAAAATTTCGATAGTCCTTAGATACTAAGCGCTTTAACAGCGTATCCGACCGCTTGGCGTTGGTAGACTGCCAAAACTAAAAAACTCGGTTTTTCGCTGGAGTCTTGTTTTTTGGTGCAATCTTAGCATACCTGACCGATTGGCTTTAATTTTAAGGCAAATGGAGGAAATAAAAAACTTCGATAGTCCTTAGATACTAAGCGCTATAACAGCGTATCCGACCGCTTGGCGTTGGTAGACTGCCAAAACTAAAAAACTCTGTTTTTCGCTGGAGTCTTGTTTTTTGGTGCATTCTTAGCATACCTGACCGATTGGCTTTAATTTTAAGGCAAATGGAGGAAATAAAAATTTTCGATAGTCCTTAGATACTAAGCGCTATAACAGCGCATCCGACCGCTTGGCGTTGGTAGACTGCCAAAACTAAAAAAACTCGGTTTTTCGCTGGAGTCTTGTTTTTTGGTGCATTCTTAGCATACCTGACCGATTGGCTTTAATTTTAAGGCAAATGGAGGAAACAAAATTTTTCGAAAGTCCTTAGTTACTAAGCGCTATAACAGCGTATCCGACCGCTTGGCGTTGGTAGACTGCCAAAACTAAAAAACTCGGTTTTTCGCTGGAGTCTTGTTTTTTGGTGCATTCTTAGCATACCTGACCGATTGGCTTTAATTTTAAGGCAAATGGAGGAAATAAACATTTTCAATAGTCCTTAGTTACTAAGGGCTATTAAAGCGTATCCGACCGCTTGGCGCTGGTAGACTGCCAAAACTAAAAAACTCGGTTTTTCGCTGGAGTCTTGTTTTTTGGTGCATTCTTAGCATACCTGACCGATTGGCTTTAATTGTAAGGCAAATGGAGGAAATAAACATTTTCAATAGTCCTTAGTTACTAAGGGCTATAACAGCGTATCCGACCGCTTGGCGCTGGTAGACTGCCAAAACTAAAAAACTCGGTTTTTCGCTGGAGTCTTGTTTTTTGGTGCATTCTTAGCATACCTGACCGATTGGCTTTAATTTTAAGGCAAATGGAGGAAATAAAAATTTTCGATAGTCCTTAGTTACTAAGCGCTATAACAGCGTATCCGACCGCTTGGTGTTGGTAGACTGCCAAAACTAAAAAACTCGGTTTTTCGCTGGAGTCTTGTTTTTTGGTGCATTCTTAGCATACCTGACCGATTGGCTTTAATTTTAAGGCAAATGGAGGAAATAAAAATTTTCGATAGTCCTTAGTTACTAAGCGCTATAACAGCGTATCCGACCGCGTTACGTTGGTAGACTGCCAAAACTAAAAAACTCGGTTTTTCGCTGGAGTCTTGTTTTTTGGTGCATTCTTAGCATACCTGACCGATTGGCTTTAATTTTAAGGCAAATGGAGGAAATAAACATTTTCAATAGTCCTTAGTTACTAAGGGCTATTAAAGCGTATCCGACCGCTTGGCGCTGGTAGACTGCCAAAACTAAAAAACTCGGTTTTTCGCTGGAGTCTTGTTTTTTGGTGCATTCTTAGCATACCTGACCGATTGGCTTTAATTTTAAGGCAAATGGAGGAAATAAAAATTTTCGATAGTCCTTAGTTACTAAGCGCTATAACAGCGTATCCGACCGCTTGGCGTTGGTAGACTGCCAAAACTAAAAAACTCGGTTTTTCGCTGGAGTCTTGTTTTTTGGTGCATTCTTAGCATACCGGACCGATTGGCTTTAATTGTAAGGCAAATGGAGGAAATAAACATTTTCAATAGTCCTTAGTTACTAAGGGCTATAACAGCGTATCCGACCGCTTGGCGCTGGTAGACTGCCAAAACTAAAAAACTCGGTTTTTCGCTGGAGTCTTGTTTTTTGGTGCATTCTTAGCATACCTGACCGATTGGCTTTAATTTTAAGGCAAATGGAGGAAATAAAAATTTTCGATAGTCCTTAGTTACTAAGCGCTATAACAGCGTATCTGACCGCTTGGCGTTGGTAGACTGCCAAAACTAAAAAACTCGGTTTTTCGCTGGAGTCTTGTTTTTTGGTGCATTCTTAGCATACCTGACCAATTGGCTTTAATTTTAAGGCAAATGGAGGAAATAAAAATTTTCGATAGTCCTTAGTTACTAAGCGCTATAACAGCGTATCCGACCGCTTGGTGTTGGTAGACTGCCAAAACTAAAAAACTCGGTTTTTCGCTGGAGTCTTGTTTTTTGGTGCATTCTTAGCATACCTGACCGATTGGCTTTAATTTTAAGGCAAATGGAGGAAATAAAAATTTTCGATAGTCCTTAGTTACTAAGCGCTATAACAGCGTATCCGACCGCTTGGCGCTGGTAGACTGCCAAAACTAAAAAACTCGGTTTTTCGCTGGAGTCTTGTTTTTTGGTGCATTCTTAGCATACCTGACCGATTGGCTTTAATTTTAAGGCAAATGGAGGAAATAAAAAATTTCGATAGTCCTTAGATACTAAGCGCTATAACAGAGTATCCGACCGCTTGGCGTTGGTAGACTGCCAAAACTAAAAAACTCGGTTTTTCGCTGGAGTCTTGTTTTTTGGTGCATTCTTAGCATACCTGACCGATTGGCTTTAATTTTAAGGCAAATGGAGGAAATAAACATTTTCAATAGTCCTTAGTTACTAAGGGCTATAACAGCGTATCCGACCGCTTGGCGCTGGTAGACTGCCAAAACTAAAAAACTCGGTTTTTCGCTGGAGTCTTGTTTTTTGGTGCATTCTTAGCATACCTGACCGATTAGCTTTAATTTTAAGGCAAATGGAGGAAATAAAAATTTTCGATAGTCCTTAGTTACTAAGCGCTATAACAGCGTATCCGACCGCTTGGCGTTGGTAGACTGCCAAAACTAAAAAACTCGGTTTTTCGCTGGAGTCTTGTTTTTTTGTGCATTCTTAGCATACCTGACCGATTGGCTTTAATTTTAAGGCAAATGGAGGAAATAAAATTTTTCGATAGTCCTTAGTTACTAAGCGCTATAACAGCGTATCCGACCGCGATACGTTGGTAGACTGCCAAAACTAAAAAACTCGGTTTTTCGCTGGAGTCTTGTTTTTTGGTGCATTCTTAGCATACCTGACCGATTGGCTTTAATTTTAAGGCAAATGGAGGAAATAAACATTTTCGATAGTCCTTAGTTACTAAGGGCTATAACAGCGTATCCGACCGCTTGGCGCTGGTAGACTGCCAAAACTAAAAAACTCGGTTTTTCGCTGGAGTCTTGTTTTTTGGTGCATTCTTAGCATACCTGACCGATTGGCTTGAATTTTAAGGCAAATGGAGGAAATAAACATTTTCGATAGTCCTTTGTTACTAAGCGCTTTAACAGCGTATCCGACCGCTTGGCGTTGGTAGACTGCCAAAACTAAAAAACTCGGTTTTTCGCTGGAGTCTTGTTTTTTGGTGCATTCTTAGCATACCTGACCGATTGGCTTTAATTTTAAGGCAAATGGAGGAAATAAAAAATTTCGATAGTCCTTAGATACTAAGCGCTATAACAGCGTATCTGACCGCTTGGCGTTGGTAGACTGCCAAAACTAAAAAACTCGGTTTTTCGCTGGAGTCTTGTTTTTTGGTGCATTCTTAGCATACCTGACCGATTGGCTTTAATTTTATGGCAAATGGAGGAAACAAAATTTTTCGAAAGTCCTTAGTTACTAAGCGCTATAACAGCGTATCCGACCGCTTGGCGTTGGTAGACTGCCAAAACTAAAAAACTCGGTTTTTCGCTGGAGTCTTGTTTTTTGGTGCAATCTTAGCATACCTGACCGATTGGCTTTAATTTTAAGGCAAATGGAGGAAATAAAAAATTTCGATAGTCCTTAGTTACTAAGCGCTATAACAGCGTATCCGACCGCTTGGCGTTGGTAGACTGCCAAAACTAAAAAACTCGGTTTTTCGCTGGAGTCTTGTTTTTTGGTGCATTCTTAGCATACCTGACCGATTGGCTTTAATTTTAAGGCAAATGGAGGAAATAAAAAATTTCGATAGTCCTTAGATACTAAGCGCTTTAACAGCGTATCCGACCGCTTGGCGTTGGTAGACTGCCAAAACTAAAAAACTCGGTTTTTCGCTGGAGTCTTGTTTTTTGGTGCAATCTTAGCATACCTGACCGATTGGCTTTAATTTTAAGGCAAATGGAGGAAATAAAAATTTCGATAGTCCTTAGATACTAAGCGCTATAACAGCGTATCCGACCGCTTGGCGTTGGTAGACTGCCAAAACTAAAAAACTCTGTTTTTCGCTGGAGTCTTGTTTTTTGGTGCATTCTTAGCATACCTGACCGATTGGCTTTAATTTTAAGGCAAATGGAGGAAATAAAAAATTTCGATAGTCCTTAGATACTAAGCGCTATAACAGCGCATCTGACCGCTTGGCGTTGGTAGACTGCCAAAACTAAAAAAACTCGGTTTTTCGCTGGAGTCTTGTTTTTTGGTGCATTCTTAGCATACCTGACCGATTGGCTTTAATTTTAAGGCAAATGGAGGAAATAAAAATTTTCGATAGTCCTTAGTTACTAAGCGCTATAACAGCGTATCCGACCGCTTGGCGTTGGTAGACTGCCAAAACTGACAAACTCGGTTTTTCGCTGGAGTCTTGTTTTTTGGTGCATTCTTAGCATACCTGACCGATTGGCTTTAATTTTAAGGCAAATGGAGGAAATAAAAATTTTCGATAGTCCTTAGTTACTAAGCGCTATAACAGCGTATCCGACCGCGTTACGTTGGTAGACTGCCAAAACTAAAAAACTCGGTTTTTCGCTGGAGTCTTGTTTTTTGGTGCATTCTTAGCATACCTGACCGATTGGCTTTAATTTTAAGGCAAATGGAGGAAATAAACATTTTCAATAGTCCTTAGTTACTAAGGGCTATTAAAGCGTATCCGACCGCTTGGCGCTGGTAGACTGCCAAAACTAAAAAACTCGGTTTTTTGCTGGAGTCTTGTTTTTTGGTGCATTCATAGCATACCTGACCGATTGGCTTTAATTTTCAGGCAAATGGAGGAAATAAAAATTTTCGATAGTCCTTAGTTACTAAGCGCTATAACAGCGTATCCGACCGCTTGGCGTTGGTAGACTGCCAAAACTAAAAAACTCGGTTTTTCGCTGGAGTCTTGTTTTTAGGTGCATTCTTAGCATACCTGACCGATTGGCTATAATTGTAAGGCAAATGGAGGAAATAAAAATTTTCGATAGTCCTTAGTTACTAAGCGCTATAACAGCGTATCCGACCGCTTGGTGTTGGTAGACTGCCAAAACTAAAAAACTCGGTTTTTCGCTGGAGTCTTGTTTTTTGGTGCATTCTTAGCATACCTGACCGATTGGCTTTAATTTTAAGGCAAATGGAGGAAATAAAAATTTTCGATAGTCCTTAGTTACTAAGCGCTATAACAGCGTATCCGACCGCGTTACGTTGGTAGACTGCCAAAACTAAAAAACTCGGTTTTTCGCTGGAGTCTTGTTTTTTGGTGCATTCTTAGCATACCTGACCGATTGGCTTTAATTTTAAGGCAAATGGAGGAAATAAAAAAATTCGATAGTCCTTAGATACTAAGCGCTATAACAGCGTATCTGACCGCTTGGCGTTGGTAGACTGCCAAAACTAAAAAACTCGGTTTTTCGCTGGAGTCTTGTTTTTTGGTGCATTCTTAGCATACCTGACCGATTGGCTTTAATTTTAAGGCAAATGGAGGAAATAAAAATTTTCGATAGTCCTTAGATACTAAGCGCTATAACAGCGTATCCGACCGCTTGGCGTTGGTAGACTGCCAAAACTCAAAAACTCGGTTTTTCGCTGGAGTCTTGTTTTTTGGTGCATTCTTAGCATACCTGACCGATTGGCTTTAATTTTAAGGCAAATGGAGGAAATAAAAAATTTCGATAGTCCTTAGATACTAAGCGCTATAACAGCGTATCTGACCGCTTGGCGTTGGTAGACTGCCAAAACTAAAAAACTCGGTTTTTCGCTGGAGTCTTGTTTTTTGGTGCATTCTTAGCATACCTGACCGATTGGCTTTAATTTTAAGGCAAATGGAGGAAATAAAAATTTTCGATAGTCCTTAGGTACTAAGCGCTATAACAGCGTATCCGACCGCGTTACGTTGGTAGACTGCCAAAACTAAAAAACTCGGTTTTTCGCTGGAGTCTTGTTTTTTGGTGCATTCTTAGCATACCTGACCGATTGGCTTTAATTTTAAGGCAAATGGAGGAAATAAAAATTTTCGATAGTCCTTAGATACTAAGCGCTATAACAGCGTATCCGACCGCTTGGCGTTGGTAGACTGCCAAAACTAAAAAACTCGGTTTTTCGCTGGAGTATTGTTTTTTGGTGCATTCTTAGCATACCTGACCGATTGGCTTTAATTTTAAGGCAAATGGAGGAAACAAAATTTTTTGAAAGTCCTTAGTTACTAAGCGCTATAACAGCGTATCCGACCGCTTGGTGTTGGTAGACTGCCAAAACTAAAAAACTCGGTTTTTCGCTGGAGTCTTGTTTTTTGGTGCATTCTTAGCATACCTGACCGATTGGCTTTAATTTTAAGGCAAATGGAAGAAATAAAAAATTTCGATAGTCCTTAGATACTAAGCGCTATAACAGAGTATCCGACCGCTTGGCGTTGGTAGACTGCCAAAACTAAAAAACTCGGTTTTTCGCTGGAGTCTTGTTTTTTGGTGCATTCTTAGCATACCTGACCGATTGGCTTTAATTTTAAGGCAAATGGAGGAAATAAACATTTTCAATAGTCCTTAGTTACTAAGGGCTATAACAGCGTATCCGACCGCTTGGCGCTGGTAGACTGCCAAAACTAAAAAACTCGGTTTTTCGCTGGAGTCTTGTTTTTTGGTGCATTCTTAGCATACCTGACCGATTGGCTTTAATTTTAAGGCAAATGGAGGAAATAAAAATTTTCGATAGTCCTTAGTTACTAAGCGCTATAACAGCGTATCCGACCGCTTGGTGTTGGTAGACTGCCAAAACTAAAAAACTCGGTTTTTCGCTGGAGTCTTGTTTTTTGGTGCATTCTTAGCATACCTGACCGATTGGTTTTAATTTTAAGGCAAATGGAGGAAATAAAATTTTTCGATAGGCCTTAGTTACTAAGCGCTATAACAGCGTATCCGACCGCTTGGTGTTGGTAGACTGCCAAAACTAAAAAACTCGGTTTTTCGCTGGAGTCTTGTTTTTTGGTGCATTCTTAGCATACCTGACCGATTGGCTTTAATTTTAAGGCAAATGGAGGAAATAAAAATTTTCGATAGTCCTTAGTTACTAAGCGCTATAACAGCGTATCCGACCGCTTGGCGTTGGTAGACTGCCAAAACTAAAAAACTCGGTTTTTCGCTGGAGTCTTGTTATTTGGTGCATTCTTAGCATACCTGACCGATTGGCTTTAATTTTAAGGCAAATGGAGGAAATAAAAATTTTCGATAGTCCTTAGTTACTAAGCGCTATAACAGCGTATCCGACCGCGTTACGTTGGTAGACTGCCAAAACTAAAAAACTCGGTTTTTCGCTGGAGTCTTGTTTTTTGGTGCATTCTTAGCATACCTGACCGATTGGCTTTAATTTTAAGGCAAATGGAGGAAATAAAAATTTTCGATAGTCCTTAGTTACTAAGCGCTATAACAGCGTATCCGACCGCTTGGCGTTGGTAGACTGCCAGAACTAAAAAACGCGGTTTTTCGCTGGAGTCTTGTTTTTTGGTGCATTCTTAGCATACCTGACCGATTGGCTTTAATTTTAAGGCAAATGGAGGAAATAAAATTTTTCGATAGTCCTTAGTTACTAAGCGCTATAACAGCGTATCCGACCGCGTTACGTTGGTAGACTGCCAAAACTAAAAAACTCGGTTTTTCGCTGGAGTCTTGTTTTTTGGTGCATTCTTAGCATACCTGACCGATTGGCTTTAATTTTAAGGCAAATGGAGGAAATAAACATTTTCGATAGTCCTTAGTTACTAAGGGCTATAACAGCGTATCCGACCGCTTGGCGCTGGTAGACTGCCAAAACTAAAAAACTCGGTTTTTCGCTGGAGTCTTGTTTTTTGGTGCATTCTTAGCATACCTGACCGATTGGCTTTAATTTTAAGGCAAATGGAGGAAATAAAAATTTTCGATAGTCCTTAGTTACTAAGCGCTATAACAGCGTATCCGACCGCGTTACGTTGGTAGACTGCCAAAACTAAAAAACTCGGTTTTTCGCTGGAGTCTTGTTTTTTGGTGCATTCTTAGCATACCTGACCGATTGGCTTTAATTTTAAGGCAAATGGAGGAAATAAAAATTTTCGATAGTCCTTAGATACTAAGCGCTATAACAGCGTATCCGACCGCTTGGCGTTGGTAGACTGCCAAAACTAAAAAACTCGGTTTTTCGCTGGAGTCTTGTTTTTTGGTGCATTCTTAGCATACCTGACCGATTGGCTTTAATTTTAAGGCAAATGGAGGAAATAAAAAATTTCGATAGTCCTTAGATACTAAGCGCTATAACAGCGTATCTGACCGCTTGGCGTTGGTAGACTGCCAAAACTAAAAAACTCGGTTTTTCGCTGGAGTCTTGTTTTTTGGTGCATTCTTAGCATACCTGACCGATTGGCTTTAATTTTAAGGCAAATGGAGGAAATAAAATTTTTCGATAGTCCTTAGTTACTAAGCGCTATAACAGCGTATCCGACCGCGTTACGTTGGTAGACTGCCAAAACTAAAAAACTCGGTTTTTCGCTGGAGTCTTGTTTTTTGGTGCATTCTTAGCATACCTGACCGATTGGCTTTAATTTTAAGGCAAATGGAGGAAATAAAAAAATTCGATAGTCCTTAGATACTAAGCGCTATAACAGCGTATCTGACCGCTTGGCGTTGGTAGACTGCCAAAACTAAAAAACTCGGTTTTTCGCTGGAGTCTTGTTTTTTGGTGCATTCTTAGCATACCTGACCGATTGGCTTTAATTTTAAGGCAAATGAAGGAAATAAAAATTTTCGATAGTCCTTAGATACTAAGCGCTTTAACAGCGTATCCGACCGCTTGGCGTTGGTAGACTGCCAAAACTAAAAAACTCGGTTTTTCGCTGGAGTATTGTTTTTTGGTGCATTCTTAGCATACCTGACCGATTGGCTTTAATTTTAAGGCAAATGGAGGAAACAAAATTTTTTGAAAGTCCTTAGTTACTAAGCGCTATAACAGCGTATCCGACCGCTTGGTGTTGGTAGACTGCCAAAACTAAAAAACTCGGTTTTTCGCTGGAGTCTTGTTTTTTGGTGCATTCTTAGCATACCTGACCGATTGGCTTTAATTTTAAGGCAAATGGAAGAAATAAAAAATTTCGATAGTCCTTAGATACTAAGCGCTATAACAGAGTATCCGACCGCTTGGCGTTGGTAGACTGCCAAAACTAAAAAACTCGGTTTTTCGCTGGAGTCTTGTTTTTTGGTGCATTCTTAGCATACCTGACCGATTGGCTTTAATTTTAAGGCAAATGGAGGAAATAAACATTTTCAATAGTCCTTAGTTACTAAGGGCTATAACAGCGTATCCGACCGCTTGGCGCTGGTAGACTGCCAAAACTAAAAAACTCGGTTTTTCGCTGGAGTCTTGTTTTTTGGTGCATTCTTAGCATACCTGACCGATTGGCTTTAATTTTAAGGCAAATGGAGGAAATAAAAATTTTCGATAGTCCTTAGTTACTAAGCGCTATAACAGCGTATCCGACCGCTTGGTGTTGGTAGACTGCCAAAACTAAAAAACTCGGTTTTTCGCTGGAGTCTTGTTTTTTGGTGCATTCTTAGCATACCTGACCGATTGGTTTTAATTTTAAGGCAAATGGAGGAAATAAAATTTTTCGATAGGCCTTAGTTACTAAGCGCTATAACAGCGTATCCGACCGCTTGGTGTTGGTAGACTGCCAAAACTAAAAAACTCGGTTTTTCGCTGGAGTCTTGTTTTTTGGTGCATTCTTAGCATACCTGACCGATTGGCTTTAATTTTAAGGCAAATGGAGGAAATAAAATTTTTCGATAGTCCTTAGTTACTAAGCGCTATAACAGCGTATCCGACCGCTTGGCGTTGGTAGACTGCCAAAACTAAGAAACTCGGTTTTTCGCTGGAGTCTTGTTATTTGGTGCATTCTTAGCATACCTGACCGATTGGCTTTAATTTTAAGGCAAATGGAGGAAATAAAAATTTTCGATAGTCCTTAGTTACTAAGCGCTATAACAGCGTATCCGACCGCGTTACGTTGGTAGACTGCCAAAACTAAAAAACTCGGTTTTTCGCTGGAGTCTTGTTTTTTGGTGCATTCTTAGCATACCTGACCGATTGGCTTTAATTTTAAGGCAAATGGAGGAAATAAAAATTTTCGATAGTCCTTAGTTACTAAGCGCTATAACAGCGTATCCGACCGCTTGGCGTTGGTAGACTGCCAGAACTAAAAAACTCGGTTTTTCGCTGGAGTCTTGTTTTTTGGTGCATTCTTAGCATACCTGACCGATTGGCTTTAATTTTAAGGCAAATGGAGGAAATAAAATTTTTCGATAGTCCTTAGTTACTAAGCGCTATAACAGCGTATCCGACCGCGTTACGTTGGTAGACTGCCAAAACTAAAAAACTCGGTTTTTCGCTGGAGTCTTGTTTTTTGGTGCATTCTTAGCATACCTGACCGATTGGCTTTAATTTTAAGGCAAATGGAGGAAATAAACATTTTCGATAGTCCTTAGTTACTAAGGGCTATAACAGCGTATCCGACCGCTTGGCGCTGGTAGACTGCCAAAACTAAAAAACTCGGTTTTTCGCTGGAGTCTTGTTTTTTGGTGCATTCTTAGCATACCTGACCGATTGGCTTTAATTTTAAGGCAAATGGAGGAAATAAAAATTTTCGATAGTCCTTAGTTACTAAGCGCTATAACAGCGTATCCGACCGCGTTACGTTGGTAGACTGCCAAAACTAAAAAACTCGGTTTTTCGCTGGAGTCTTGTTTTTTGGTGCATTCTTAGCATACCTGACCGATTGGCTTTAATTTTAAGGCAAATGGAGGAAATAAACATTTTCGATAGTCCTTAGTAACTAAGGGCTATAACAGCGTATCCGACCGCTTGGCGCTGGTAGACTGCCAAAACTAAAAAACTCGGTTTTTCGCTGGAGTCTTGTTTTTTGGTGCATTCTTAGCATACCTGACCGATTGGCTTTAATTTTAAGGCAAATGGAGGAAATAAAAATTTTCGATAGTCCTTAGTTACTAAGCGCTATAACAGCGTATCTGACCGCTTGGCGTTGGTAGACTGCCAAAACTAAAAAACTCGGTTTTTCGCTGGAGTCTTGTTTTTTGGTGCATTCTTAGCATACCTGACCGATTGGCTTTAATTTTAAGGCAAATGGAGGAAATAAAAATTTTCGATAGTCCTTAGATACTAAGCGCTATAACAGCGTATCCGACCGCTTGGCGTTGGTAGACTGCCAAAACTAAAAAACTCGGTTTTTCGCTGGAGTCTTGTTTTTTGGTGCATTCTTAGCATACCTGACCGATTGGCTTTAATTTTAAGGCAAATGGAGGAAACAAAATTTTTCGAAAGTCCTTAGTTACTAAGCGCTATAACAGCGTATCCGACCGCTTGGCGTTGGTAGACTGCCAAAACTAAAAAACTCGGTTTTTCGCTGGAGTCTTGTTTTTTGGTGCATTCTTAGCATACCTGACCGATTGGCTTTAATTTTAAGGCAAATGGAGGAAATAAAAAATTTCGATAGTCCTTAGATACTAAGCGCTATAACAGAGTATCCGACCGCTTGGCGTTGGTAGACTGCCAAAACTAAAAAACTCGGTTTTTCGCTGGAGTCTTGTTTTTTGGTGCATTCTTAGCATACCTGACCGATTGGCTTTAATTTTAAGGCAAATGGAGGAAATAAACATTTTCAATAGTCCTTAGTTACTAAGGGCTATAACAGCGTATCCGACCGCTTGGCGCTGGTAGACTGCCAAAACTAAAAAACTCGGTTTTTCGCTGGAGTCTTGTTTTTTGGTGCATTCTTAGCATACCTGACCGATTGGCTTTAATTTTAAGGCAAATGGAGGAAATAAAAATTTTCGATAGTCCTTAGTTACTAAGCGCTATAACAGCGTATCCGACCGCTTGGTGTTGGTAGACTGCCAAAACTAAAAAACTCGGTTTTTCGCTGGAGTCTTGTTTTTTGGTGCATTCTTAGCATACCTGACCGATTGGTTTTAATTTTAAGGCAAATGGAGGAAATAAAATTTTTCGATAGGCCTTAGTTACTAAGCGCTATAACAGCGTATCCGACCGCTTGGTGTTGGTAGACTGCCAAAACTAAAAAAACTCGGTTTTTCGCTGGAGTCTTGTTTTTTGGTGCATTCTTAGCATACATGACCGATTGGCTTTAATTTTAAGGCAAATGGAGGAAATAAAAATTTTCGATAGTCCTTAGTTACTAAGCGCTATAACAGCGTATCCGACCGCGTTACGTTGGTAGACTGCCAAAACTAAAAAACTCGGTTTTTCGCTGGAGTCTTGTTTTTTGGTGCATTCTTAGCATACCTGACCGATTGGTTTTAATTTTAAGGCAAATGGAGGAAATAAAATTTTTCGATAGGCCTTAGTTACTAAGCGCTATAACAGCGTATCCGACCGCTTGGTGTTGGTAGACTGCCAAAACTAAAAAACTCGGTTTTTCGCTGGAGTCTTGTTTTTTGGTGCATTCTTAGCATACCTGACCGATTGGCTTTAATTTTAAGGCAAATGGAGGAAATAAAAATTTTCGATAGTCCTTAGTTACTAAGCGCTATAACAGCGTATCCGACCGCGTTACGTTGGTAGACTGCCAAAACTAAAAAACTCGGTTTTTCGCTGGAGTCTTGTTTTTTGGTGCATTCTTAGCATACCTGACCGATTGGCTTTAATTTTAAGGCAAATGGAGGAAATAAACATTTTCGATAGTCCTTAGTTACTAAGGGCTATAACAGCGTATCCGACCGCTTGGCGCTGGTAGACTGCCAAAACTAAAAAACTCGGTTTTTCGCTGGAGTCTTGTTTTTTGGTGCATTCTTAGCATACCTGACCGATTGGCTTTAATTTTAAGGCAAATGGAGGAAACAAAATTTTTCGAAAGTCCTTAGTTACTAAGCGCTATAACAGCGTATCCGACCGCTTGGCGTTGGTAGACTGCCAAAACTAAAAAACTCGGTTTTTCGCTGGAGTCTTGTTTTTTGGTGCATTCTTAGCATACCTGACCGATTGGCTTTAATTTTAAGGCAAATGGAGGAAATAAACATTTTCAATAGTCCTTAGTTACTAAGGGCTATAACAGCGTATCCGACCGCTTGGCGCTGGTAGACTGCCAAAACTAAAAAACTCGGTTTTTCGCTGGAGTCTTGTTTTTTGGTGCATTCTTAGCATACCTGACCGATTGCTTTAATTTTAAGGCAAATGGAGGAAATAAAAATTTTCGATAGTCCTTAGTTACTTAGCGCTATAACAGCGTATCCGACCGCTTGGTGTTGGTAGACTGCCAAAACTAAAAAACTCGGTTTTTCGCTGGAGTCTTGTTTTTTGGTGCATTCTTAGCATACCTGACCGATTGGTTTTAATTTTAAGGCAAATGGAGGAAATAAAATTTTTCGATAGGCATTAGTTACTAAGCGCTATAACAGCGTATCCGACCGCTTGGTGTTGGTAGACTGCCAAAACTAAAAAACTCGGTTTTTCGCTGGAGTCTTGTTTTTTGGTGCATTCTTAGCATACCTGACCGATTGGCTTTAATTTTAAGGCAAATGGAGGAAATAAAAATTTTCGATAGTCCTTAGTTACTAAGCGCTATAACAGCGTATCCGACCGCTTGGCGTTGGTAGACTGCCAAAACTAAAAAACTCGGTTTTTCGCTGGAGTCTTGTTTTTTGGTGCATTCTTAGCATACCTGACCGATTGGCTTTAATTTTAAGGCAAATGGAGGAAATAAAAATTTTCGATAGTCCTTAGTTACTAAGCGCTATAGCAGCGTATCCGACCGCTTGGCGTTGGTAGACTGCCAAAACTAAAAAACTCGGTTTTTCGCTGGAGTCTTGTTTTTTGGTGCATTCTTAGCATACCTGACCGATTGGCTTTAATTTTAAGGCAAATGGAGGAAATAAAATTTTTCGATAGTCCTTAGTTACTAAGCGCTATAACAGCGTATCCGACCGCGTTACGTTGGTAGACTGCCAAAACTAAAAAACTCGGTTTTTCGCTGGAGTCTTGTTTTTTGGTGCATTCTTAGCATACCTGACCGATTGGCTTTAATTTTAAGGCAAATGGAGGAAATAAACATTTTCGATAGTCCTTAGTTACTAAGGGCTATAACAGCGTATCCGACCGCTTGGCGCTGGTAGACTGCCAAAACTAAAAAAACTCGGTTTTTCGCTGGAGTCTTGTTTTTTGGTGCATTCTTAGCATACCTGACCGATTGGCTTTAATTTTAAGGCAAATGGAGGAAATAAAAATTTTCGATAGTCCTTAGTTACTAAGCGCTATAACAGCGTATCCGACCGCGTTACGTTGGTAGACTGCCAAAACTAAAAAACTCGGTTTTTCGCTGGAGTCTTGTTTTTTGGTGCATTCTTAGCATACCTGACCGATTGGCTTGAATTTTAAGGCAAATGGAGGAAATAAACATTTTCGATAGTCCTTAGTTACTAAGGGCTATAACAGCGTATCCGAGCGCTTGGCGCTGGTAGACTGCCAAAACTAAAAAACTCGGTTTTTCGCTGGAGTCTTGTTTTTTGGTGCATTCTTAGCATACCTGACCGATTGGCTTTAATTTTAAGGCAAATTGAGGAAATAAAAATTTTCGATAGTCCTTTGTTACTAAGCGCTTTAACAGCGTATCCGACCGCTTGGCGCTGGTAGACTGCCAAAACTAAAAAACTCGGTTTTTCGCTGGAGTCTTGTTTTTTGGTGCATTCTTAGCATACCTGACCGATTGGCTTGAATTTTAAGGCAAATGGAGGAAATAAACATTTTCGATAGTCCTTTGTTACTAAGCGCTTTAACAGCGTATCCGACCGCTTGGCGTTGTTAGACTGCCAAAACTAAAAAACTCGGTTTTTCGCTGGAGTCTTGTTTTTTGGTGCATTCTTAGCATACCTGACCGATTGGCTTTAATTTTAAGGCAAATGGAGGAAATAAAAAATTTCGATAGTCCTTAGATACTAAGCGCTATAACAGCGTATCTGACCGCTTGGCGTTGGTAGACTGCCAAAACTAAAAAACTCGGTTTTTCGCTGGAGTCTTGTTTTTTGGTGCATTCTTAGCATACCTGACCGATTGGCTTTAATTTTAAGGCAAATGGAGGAAATAAAAATTTTCGATAGTCCTTAGTTACTAAGCGCTATAACAGCGTATCCGACCGCGTTACGTTGGTAGACTGCCAAAACTAAAAAACTAGGTTTTTCGCTGGAGTCTTGTTTTTTGGTGCATTCTTAGCATACCTGACCGATTGGCTTTAATTTTAAGGCAAATGGAGGAAATAAAAAAATTCGATAGTCCTTAGATACTAAGCGCTATAACAGCGTATCTGACCGCTTGGCGTTGGTAGACTGCCAAAACTAAAAAACTCGGTTTTTCGCTGGAGTCTTGTTTTTTGGTGCATTCTTAGCATACCTGACCGATTGGCTTTAATTTTAAGGCAAATGGAGGAAATAAAAATTTTCGATAGTCCTTAGATACTAAGCGCTATAACAGCGTATCCGACCGCTTGGCGTTGGTAGACTGCCAAAACTAAAAAACTCGGTTTTTCGCTGGAGTCTTGTTTTTTGGTGCATTCTTAGCATACCTGACCGATTGGCTTTAATTTTAAGGCAAATGGAGGAAACAAAATTTTTTGAAAGTCCTTAGTTACTAAGCGCTATAACAGCGTATCCGACCGCTTGGTGTTGGTAGACTGCCAAAACTAAAAAACTCGGTTTTTCGCTGGAGTCTTGTTTTTTGGTGCATTCTTAGCATACCTGACCGATTGGCTTTAATTTTAAGGCAAATGGAAGAAATAAAAAATTTCGATAGTCCTTAGATACTAAGCGCTATAACAGAGTATCCGACCGCTTGGCGTTGGTAGACTGCCAAAACTAAAAAACTCGGTTTTTCGCTGGAGTCTTGTTTTTTGGTGCATTCTTAGCATACCTGACCGATTGGCTTTAATTTTAAGGCAAATGGAGGAAATAAACATTTTCAATAGTCCTTAGTTACTAAGGGCTATAACAGCGTATCCGACCGCTTGGCGCTGGTAGACTGCCAAAACTAAAAAACTCGGTTTTTCGCTGGAGTCTTGTTTTTTGGTGCATTCTTAGCATACCTGACCGATTGGCTTTAATTTTAAGGCAAATGGAGGAAATAAAAATTTTCGATAGTCCTTAGTTACTAAGCGCTATAACAGCGTATCCGACCGCTTGGTGTTGGTAGACTGCCAAAACTAAAAAACTCGGTTTTTCGCTGGAGTCTTGTTTTTTGGTGCATTCTTAGCATACCTGACCGATTGGTTTTAATTTTAAGGCAAATGGAGGAAATAACATTTTTCGATAGGCCTTAGTTACTAAGCGCTATAACAGCGTATCCGACCGCTTGGTGTTGGTAGACTGCCAAAACTAAAAAACTCGGTTTTTCGCTGGAGTCTTGTTTTTTGGTGCATTCTTAGCATACCTGACCGATTGGCTTTAATTTTAAGGCAAATGGAGGAAATAAAAATTTTCGATAGTCCTTAGTTACTAAGCGCTATAACAGCGTATCCGACCGCTTGGCGTTGGTAGACTGCCAAAACTAAAAAACTCGGTTTTTCGCTGGAGTCTTGTTATTTGGTGCATTCTTAGCATACCTGACCGATTGGCTTTAATTTTAAGGCAAATGGAGGAAATAAAAATTTTCGATAGTCCTTAGTTACTAAGCGCTATAACAGCGTATCCGACCGCGTTACGTTGGTAGACTGCCAAAACTAAAAAACTCGGTTTTTCGCTGGAGTCTTGTTTTTTGGTGCATTCTTAGCATACCTGACCGATTGGCTTTAATTTTAAGGCAAATGGAGGAAATAAACATTTTCGATAGTCCTTAGTTACTAAGGGCTATAACAGCGTATCCGACCGCTTGGCGCTGGTAGACTGCCAAAACTAAAAAACTCGGTTTTTCGCTGGAGTCTTGTTTTTTGGTGCATTCTTAGCATACCTGACCGATTGGCTTTAATTTTAAGGCAAATGGAGGAAACAAAATTTTTCGAAAGTCCTTAGTTACTAAGCGCTATAACAGCGTATCCGACCGCTTGGCGTTGGTAGACTGCCAAAACTAAAAAACTCGGTTTTTCGCTGGAGTCTTGTTTTTTGGTGCATTCTTAGCATACCTGACCGATTGGCTTTAATTTTAAGGCAAATGGAGGAAATAAAAAATTTCGATAGTCCTTAGATACTAAGCGCTATTACAGAGTATCCGACCGCTTGGCGTTGGTAGACTGCCAAAACTAAAAAACTCGGTTTTTCGCTGGAGTCTTGTTTTTTGGTGCATTCTTAGCATACCTGACCGATTGGCTTTAATTTTAAGGCAAATGGAGGAAATAAACATTTTCAATAGTCCTTAGTTACTAAGGGCTATAACAGCGTATCCGACCGCTTGGCGCTGGTAGACTGCCAAAACTAAAAAACTCGGTTTTTCGCTGGAGTCTTGTTTTTTGGTGCATTCTTAGCATACCTGACCGATTGGCTTTAATTTTAAGGCAAATGGAGGAAATAAAAATTTTCGATAGTCCTTAGTTACTAAGCGCTATAACAGCGTATCCGACCGCGTTACGTTGGTAGACTGCCAAAACTAAAAAACTCGGTTTTTCGCTGGAGTCTTGTTTTTTGGTGCATTCTTAGCATACCTGACCGATTGGCTTTAATTTTAAGGCAAATGGAGGAAATAAAAATTTTCGATAGTCCTTAGTTACTAAGCGCTATAACAGCGTATCCGACCGCTTGGCGTTGGTAGACTGCCAAAACTAAAAAACTCGGTTTTTCGCTGGAGTCTTGTTTTTTGGTGCATTCTTAGCATACCTGACCGATTGGCTTTAATTTTAAGGCAAATGGAGGAAATAAAAATTTTCGATAGTCCTTAGTTACTAAGCGCTATAACAGCGTATCCGACCGCGTTACGTTGGTAGACTGCCAAAACTAAAAAACTCGGTTTTTCGCTGGAGTCTTGTTTTTTGGTGCATTCTTAGCATACCTGACCGATTGGCTTTAATTTTAAGGCAAATGGAGGAAATAAACATTTTCGATAGTCCTTAGTTACTAAGGGCTATAACAGCGTATCCGACCGCTTGGCGCTGGTAGACTGCCAAAACTAAAAAACTCGGTTTTTCGCTGGAGTCTTGTTTTTTGGTGCATTCTTAGCATACCTGACCGATTGGCTTTAATTTTAAGGCAAATGGAGGAAATAAAAATTTTCGATAGTCCTTAGTTACTAAGCGCTATAACAGCGTATCCGACCGCGTTACGTTGGTAGACTGCCAAAACTAAAAAACTCGGTTTTTCGCTGGAGTCTTGTTTTTTGGTGCATTCTTAGCATACCTGACCGATTGGCTTGAATTTTAAGGCAAATGGAGGAAATAAACATTTTCGATAGTCCTTAGTTACTAAGAGCTATAACAGCGTATCCGAGCGCTTGGCGCTGGTAGACTGCCAAAACTAAAAAACTCGGTTTTTCGCTGGAGTCTTGTTTTTTGGTGCATTCTTAGCATACCTGACCGATTGGCTTTAATTTTAAGGCAAATTGAGGAAATAAAAATTTTCGATAGTCCTTTGTTACTAAGCGCTTTAACAGCGTATCCGACCGCTTGGCGTTGGTAGACTGCCAAAACTAAAAAACTCGGTTTTTCGCTGGAGTCTTGTTTTTTGGTGCATTCTTAGCATACCTGACAGATTGGCATGAATTTTAAGGCAAATGGAGGAAATAAACATTTTCGATAGTCCTTTGTTACTAAGCGCTTTAACAGCGTATCCGACCGCTTGGCGTTGTTAGACTGCCAAAACTAAAAAACTCGGTTTTTCGCTGGAGTCTTGTTTTTTGGTGCATTCTTAGCATACCTGACCGATTGGCTTTAATTTTAAGGCAAATGGAGGAAATAAAAAATTTCGATAGTCCTTAGATACTAAGCGCTATAACAGCGTATCTGACCGCTTGGCGTTGGTAGACTGCCAAAACTAAAAAACTCGGTTTTTCGCTGGAGTCTTGTTTTTTTGGTGCATTCTTAGCATACCTGACCGATTGGCTTTAATTTTAAGGCAAATGGAGGAAATAAAAATTTTCGATAGTCCTTAGTTACTAAGCGCTATAACAGCGTATCCGACCGCGTTACGTTGGTAGACTGCCAAAACTAAAAAACTCGGTTTTTCGCTGGAGTCTTGTTTTTTGGTGCATTCTTAGCATACCTGACCGATTGGCTTTAATTTTAAGGCAAATGGAGGAAATAAAAAAATTCGATAGTCCTTAGATACTAAGCGCTATAACAGCGTATCTGACCGCTTGGCGTTGGTAGACTGCCAAAACTAAAAAACTCGGTTTTTCGCTGGAGTCTTGTTTTTTGGTGCATTCTTAGCATACCTGACCGATTGGCTTTAATTTTAAGGCAAATGGAGGAAATAAAAATTTTCGATAGTCCTTAGATACTAAGCGCTATAACAGCGTATCCGACCGCTTGGCGTTGGTAGACTGCCAAAACTAAAAAACTCGGTTTTTCGCTGGAGTCTTGTTTTTTGGTGCATTCTTAGCATACCTGACCGATTGGCTTTAATTTTAAGGCAAATGGAGGAAACAAAATTTTTTGAAAGTCCTTAGTTACTAAGCGCTATAACAGCGTATCCGACCGCTTGGTGTTGGTAGACTGCCAAAACTAAAAAACTCGGTTTTTCGCTGGAGTCTTGTTTTTTGGTGCATTCTTAGCATACCTGACCGATTGGCTTTAATTTTAAGGCAAATGGAAGAAATAAAAAATTTCGATAGTCCTTAGATACTAAGCGCTATAACAGAGTATCCGACCGCTTGGCGTTGGTAGACTGCCAAAACTAAAAAACTCGGTTTTTCGCTGGAGTCTTGTTTTTTGGTGCATTCTTAGCATACCTGACCGATTGGCTTTAATTTTAAGGCAAATGGAGGAAATAAACATTTTCAATAGTCCTTAGTTACTAAGGGCTATAACAGCGTATCCGACCGCTTGGCGCTGGTAGACTGCCAAAACTAAAAAACTCGGTTTTTCGCTGGAGTCTTGTTTTTTGGTGCATTCTTAGCATACCTGACCGATTGGCTTTAATTTTAAGGCAAATGGAGGAAATAAAAATTTTCGATAGTCCTTAGTTACTAAGCGCTATAACAGCGTATCCGACCGCTTGGTGTTGGTAGACTGCCAAAACTAAAAAACTCGGTTTTTCGCTGGAGTCTTGTTTTTTGGTGCATTCTTAGCATACCTGACCGATTGGTTTTAATTTTAAGGCAAATGGAGGAAATAAAATTTTTCGATAGGCCTTAGTTACTAAGCGCTATAACAGCGTATCCGACCGCTTGGTGTTGGTAGACTGCCAAA
The DNA here is from genome assembly GCA_911387765.1 of Pyrgus malvae. Classification (NCBI taxonomy): domain Eukaryota; kingdom Metazoa; phylum Arthropoda; class Insecta; order Lepidoptera; family Hesperiidae; genus Pyrgus; species Pyrgus malvae. The sequence goes on along the minus strand of OU426972.1, from coordinate 13,878,779 downwards.
ACTAAAAAACTCGGTTTTTCGCTGGAGTCTTGTTTTTTGGTGCATTCTTAGCATACCTGACCGATTGGCTTTAATTTTAAGGCAAATGGAGGAAATAAAAATTTTCGATAGTCCTTAGTTACTAAGCGCTATAACAGCGTATCCGACCGCTTGGCGTTGGTAGACTGCCAAAACTAAAAAACTCGGTTTTTCGCTGGAGTCTTGTTATTTGGTGCATTCTTAGCATACCTGACCGATTGGCTTTAATTTTAAGGCAAATGGAGGAAATAAAAATTTTCGATAGTCCTTAGTTACTAAGCGCTATAACAGCGTATCCGACCGCGTTACGTTGGTAGACTGCCAAAACTAAAAAACTCGGTTTTTCGCTGGAGTCTTGTTTTTTGGTGCATTCTTAGCATACCTGACCGATTGGCTTTAATTTTAAGGCAAATGGAGGAAATAAACATTTTCGATAGTCCTTAGTTACTAAGGGCTATAACAGCGTATCCGACCGCTTGGCGCTGGTAGACTGCCAAAACTAAAAAACTCGGTTTTTCGCTGGAGTCTTGTTTTTTGGTGCATTCTTAGCATACCTGACCGATTGGCTTTAATTTTAAGGCAAATGGAGGAAACAAAATTTTTCGAAAGTCCTTAGTTACTAAGCGCTATAACAGCGTATCCGACCGCTTGGCGTTGGTAGACTGCCAAAACTAAAAAACTCGGTTTTTCGCTGGAGTCTTGTTTTTTGGTGCATTCTTAGCATACCTGACCGATTGGCTTTAATTTTAAGGCAAATGGAGGAAATAAAAAATTTCGATAGTCCTTAGATACTAAGCGCTATTACAGAGTATCCGACCGCTTGGCGTTGGTAGACTGCCAAAACTAAAAAACTCGGTTTTTCGCTGGAGTCTTGTTTTTTGGTGCATTCTTAGCATACCTGACCGATTGGCTTTAATTTTAAGGCAAATGGAGGAAATAAAATTTTTCGATAGTCCTTAGTTACTAAGCGCTATAACAGCGTATCCGACCGCGTTACGTTGGTAGACTGCCAAAACTAAAAAACTCGGTTTTTCGCTGGAGTCTTGTTTTTTGGTGCATTCTTAGCATACCTGACCGATTGGCTTTAATTTTAAGGCAAATGGAGGAAATAAACATTTTCGATAGTCCTTAGTTACTAAGGGCTATAACAGCGTATCCGACCGCTTGGCGCTGGTAGACTGCCAAAACTAAAAAACTCGGTTTTTCGCTGGAGTCTTGTTTTTTGGTGCATTCTTAGCATACCTGACCGATTGGCTTTAATTTTAAGGCAAATGGAGGAAATAAAAATTTTCGATAGTCCTTAGTTACTAAGCGCTATAACAGCGTATCCGACCGCTTGGCGTTGGTAGACTGCCAAAACTAAAAAACTCGGTTTTTCGCTGGAGTCTTGTTTTTTGGTGCATTCTTAGCATACCTGACCGATTGGCTTGAATTTTAAGGCAAATGGAGGAAATAAACATTTTCGATAGTCCTTAGTTACTAAGGGCTATAACAGCGTATCCGAGCGCTTGGCGCTGGTAGACTGCCAAAACTAAAAAACTCGGTTTTTCGCTGGAGTCTTGTTTTTTGGTGCATTCTTAGCATACCTGACCGATTGGCTTTAATTTTAAGGCAAATTGAGGAAATAAAAATTTTCGATAGTCCTTTGTTACTAAGCGCTTTAACAGCGTATCCGACCGCTTGGCGTTGGTAGACTGCCAAAACTAAAAAACTCGGTTTTTCGCTGGAGTCTTGTTTTTTGGTGCATTCTTAGCATACCTGACCGATTGGCTTGAATTTTAAGGCAAATGGAGGAAATAAACATTTTCGATAGTCCTTTGTTACTAAGCGCTTTAACAGCGTATCCGACCGCTTGGCGTTGTTAGACTGCCAAAACGAAAAAACTCGGTTTTTCGCTGGAGTCTTGTTTTTTGGTGCATTCTTAGCATACCTGACCGATTGGCTTTAATTTTAAGGCAAATGGAGAAAATAAAAAATTTCGATAGTCCTTAGATACTAAGCGCTATAACAGCGTATCTGACCGCTTGGCGTTGGTAGACTGCCAAAACTAAAAAACTCGGTTTTTCGCTGGAGTCTTGTTTTTTGGTGCATTCTTAGCATACCTGACCGATTGGCTTTAATTTTATGGCAAATGGAGGAAACAAAATTTTTCGAAAGTCCTTAGTTACTAAGCGCTATAACAGCGTATCCGACCGCTTGGCGTTGGTAGACTGCCAAAACTAAAAAACTCGGTTTTTCGCTGGAGTCTTGTTTTTTGGTGCAATCTTAGCATACCTGACCGATTGGCTTTAATTTTAAGGCAAATGGAGGAAATAAAAAATTTCGATAGTCCTTAGTTACTAAGCGCTATAACAGTGTATCCGACCGCTTGGCGTTGGTAGACTGCCAAAACTAAAAAACTCGGTTTTTCGCTGGAGTCTTGTTTTTTGGTGCATTCTTAGCATACCTGACCGATTGGCTTTAATTTTAAGGCAAATGGAGGAAATAAAAAAATTCGATAGTCCTTAGATACTAAGCGCTATAACAGCGTATCTGACCGCTTGGCGTTGGTGGACTGCCAAAACTAAAAAACTCGGTTTTTCGCTGGAGTCTTGTTTTTTGGTGCATTCTTAGCATACCTGACCGATTGGCTTTAATTTTAAGGCAAATGGAGGAAATAAAAATTTTCGATAGTCCTTAGATACTAAGCGCTATAACAGCGTATCCGACCGCTTGGCGTTGGTAGACTGCCAAAACTAAAAAACTCTGTTTTTCGCTGGAGTCTTGTTTTTTGGTGCATTCTTAGCATACCTGACCGATTGGCTTTAATTTTAAGGCAAATGGAGGAAATAAAAATTTTCGATAGTCCTTAGATACTAAGCGCTATAACAGCGCATCCGACCGCTTGGCGTTGGTAGACTGCCAAAACTAAAAAACTCGGTTTTTCGCTGGAGTCTTGTTTTTTGGTGCATTCTTAGCATACCTGACCGATTGGCTTTAATTTTAAGGCAAATGGAGGAAATAAACATTTTCAATAGTCCTTAGTTACTAAGGGCTATTAAAGCGTATCCGACCGCTTGGCGCTGGTAGACTGCCAAAACTAAAAAACTCGGTTTTTCGCTGGAGTCTTGTTTTTTGGTGCATTCTTAGCATACCTGACCGATTGGCTTTAATTTTAAGGCAAATGGAGGAAATACAATTTTTCGATAGTCCTTAGTTACTAAGCGCTATAACAGCGTATCCGACCGCGTTACGTTGGTAGACTGCCAAAACTAAAAAACTCGGTTTTTCGCTGGAGTCTTGTTTTTTGGTGCATTCTTAGCATACCTGACCGATTGGCTTTAATTTTAAGGCAAATGGAGGAAATAAACATTTTCGATAGTCCTTAGTTACTAAGGGCTATAACAGCGTATCCGACCGCTTGGCGCTGGTAGACTGCCAAAACTAAAAAACTCGGTTTTTCGCTGGAGTCTTGTTTTTTGGTGCATTCTTAGCATACCTGACCGATTGGCTTTAATTTTAAGGCAAATGGAGGAAATAAAAATTTTCGATAGTCCTTAGTTACTAAGCGCTATAACAGCGTATCCGACCGCGTTACGTTGGTAGACTGCCAAAACTAAAAAACTCGGTTTTTCGCTGGAGTCTTGTTTTTTGGTGCATTCTTAGCATACCTGACCGATTGGCTTTAATTTTAAGGCAAATGGAGGAAATAAACATTTTCGATAGTCCTTAGTTACTAAGGGCTATAACAGCGTATCCGAGCGCTTGGCGCTGGTAGACTGCCAAAACTAAAAAACTCGGTTTTTCGCCGGAGTCTTGTTTTTTGGTGCATTCTTAGCATACCTGACCGATTGGCTTTAATTTTATGGCAAATGGAGGAAACAAAATTTTTCGAAAGTCCTTAGTTACTAAGCGCTATAACAGCGTATCCGACCGCTTGGCGTTGGTAGACTGCCAAAACTAAAAAACTCGGTTTTTCGCTGGAATCTTGTTTTTTGGTGCAATCTTAGCATACCTGACCGATTGGCTTTAATTTTAAGGCAAATGGAGGAAATAAAAATTTTCGATAGTCCTTAGTTACTAAGCGCTATAACAGCGTATCCGACCGCTTGGCGTTGGTAGACTGCCAAAACTAAAAAACTCGGTTTTTCGCTGGAGTCTTGTTTTTTGGTGCAATCTTAGCATACCTGACCGATTGGCTTTAATTTTAAGGCAAATGGAGGAAATAAAAAATTTCGATAGTCCTTAGATACTAAGCGCTATAACAGCGTATCTGACCGCTTGGCGTTGGTAGACTGCCAAAACTAAAAAACTCGGTTTTTCGCTGGAGTCTTGTTTTTTGGTGCATTCTTAGCATACCTGACCGATTGGCTTTAATTTTAAGGCAAATTGAGGAAATAAAAATTTTCGATAGTCCTTTGTTACTAAGCGCTTTAACAGCGTATCCGACCGCTTGGCGTTGGTAGACTGCCAAAACTAAAAAACTCGGTTTTTCGCTGGAGTCTTGTTTTTTGGTGCATTCTTAGCATACCTGACCGATTGGCTTGAATTTTAAGGCAAATGGAGGAAATAAACATTTTCGATAGTCCTTTGTTACTAAGCGCTTTAACAGCGTATCCGACCGCTTGGCGTTGTTAGACTGCCAAAACTAAAAAACTCGGTTTTTCGCTGGAGTCTTGTTTTTTGGTGCATTCTTAGCATACCTGACCGATTGGCTTTAATTTTATGGCAAATGGAGGAAACAAAATTTTTCGAAAGTCCTTAGTTACTAAGCGCTATAACAGCGTATCCGACCGCTTGGCGTTGGTAGACTGCCAAAACTAAAAAACTCGGTTTTTCGCTGGAGTCTTGTTTTTTGGTGCAATCTTAGCATACCTGACCGATTGGCTTTAATTTTAAGGCAAATGGAGGAAATAAAAATTTTCGATAGTCCTTAGTTACTAAGCGCTATAACAGCGTATCCGACCGCTTGGCGTTGGTAGACTGCCAAAACTAAAAAACTCGGTTTTTCGCTGGAGTCTTGTTTTTTGGTGCATTCTTAGCATACCTGACCGATTGGCTTTAATTTTAAGGCAAATGGAGGAAATAAAAAATTTCGATAGTCCTTAGATACTAAGCGCTTTAACAGCGTATCCGACCGCTTGGCGTTGGTAGACTGCCAAAACTAAAAAACTCGGTTTTTCGCTGGAGTCTTGTTTTTTGGTGCAATCTTAGCATACCTGACCGATTGGCTTTAATTTTAAGGCAAATGGAGGAAATAAAAAACTTCGATAGTCCTTAGATACTAAGCGCTATAACAGCGTATCCGACCGCTTGGCGTTGGTAGACTGCCAAAACTAAAAAACTCTGTTTTTCGCTGGAGTCTTGTTTTTTGGTGCATTCTTAGCATACCTGACCGATTGGCTTTAATTTTAAGGCAAATGGAGGAAATAAAAATTTTCGATAGTCCTTAGATACTAAGCGCTATAACAGCGCATCCGACCGCTTGGCGTTGGTAGACTGCCAAAACTAAAAAAACTCGGTTTTTCGCTGGAGTCTTGTTTTTTGGTGCATTCTTAGCATACCTGACCGATTGGCTTTAATTTTAAGGCAAATGGAGGAAACAAAATTTTTCGAAAGTCCTTAGTTACTAAGCGCTATAACAGCGTATCCGACCGCTTGGCGTTGGTAGACTGCCAAAACTAAAAAACTCGGTTTTTCGCTGGAGTCTTGTTTTTTGGTGCATTCTTAGCATACCTGACCGATTGGCTTTAATTTTAAGGCAAATGGAGGAAATAAACATTTTCAATAGTCCTTAGTTACTAAGGGCTATTAAAGCGTATCCGACCGCTTGGCGCTGGTAGACTGCCAAAACTAAAAAACTCGGTTTTTCGCTGGAGTCTTGTTTTTTGGTGCATTCTTAGCATACCTGACCGATTGGCTTTAATTTTAAGGCAAATGGAGGAAATAAAAATTTTCGATAGTCCTTAGTTACTAAGCGCTATAACAGCGTATCCGACCGCTTGGCGTTGGTAGACTGCCAAAACTAAAAAACTCGGTTTTTCGCTGGAGTCTTGTTTTTTGGTGCATTCTTAGCATACCTGACCGATTGGCTTTAATTGTAAGGCAAATGGAGGAAATAAACATTTTCAATAGTCCTTAGTTACTAAGGGCTATAACAGCGTACGCCGTGTGGTGTCCGGCTAGAGTAGCACCACTCCGATTCTTCCCAGGAGGTCGTAGGAGGCGACCAAGGGACACATTCCAGGAGATGGGCAGCAGCATCTTCCTGAGTAACGTATCATCTACTGCGGTCACCAACCCGCAATGCCAAGCGTGGTGACTATGGCAAAAACCCCCTATGGCAGTCACAATTAAACCTCGGCCCCCAGTCCCCGGCGGCCCCGCTATCCCTGGTTACGACAGCGGCCATGGTAACGGCGGGGCAGGGGGTGCTAAGAATCTCCGGCAGAGATTCGGCTGTCACAAAAGAAAACGACCTCTGCACCTGGCAACATACAACACCAGGACACTGAGAACCGACGAGAAGATACATGAGCTGGAAGCAGAGATAGATAAGTTACGCTGGAGTATCATAGGATTATCCGAAGTCCGAAGAGAGGGGGAGGACACGGTAATCCTTAAATCCGGTAACTTATTCTATCACCGGGAGGGCGAACATCTGTCCCAAGGTGGTGTCGGGTTTCTCGTCCACAGGTCCCTCGTCAACAACGTGACGAAAGTCGAAAGTGTGTCAGCAAGGGTAGCGTACCTTATACTCAGAATATCAAAACGGTATTCGTTGAAGGTCATACAGGTATACGCACCGACCGCGACACACCCAGACGATGAGGTTGAGGCTATGTATGAGGACGTCAGTAGAGCCATACATGCCTCTAAGACTCATTTCACGGTGGTGATGGGGGATTTCAATGCAAGACTGGGCACGCGAGACGGCGACGAGCAGAAGGTAGGGCCCTTTGGATTTGGTCAACGGAACCACCGAGGCCACTTGCTTGCTAACTTCTTGGAGAAGGAGAACCTCTTTATGATGAACTCCTTCTTCAAGAAGAAGCCTCATCGCAAGTGGACTTGGATAAGTCCCAACGGTTCCACGAAAAGCGAGATAGACTTCATTTTGGCAGACAAACGGCACATATTTAATGATGTCTCCGTGATCAACAGGTTTAAAACCGGAAGTGATCACCGAATGGTACGAGGCACATTAAATATCAACATCAAGCTGGAACGGTCACGCCTAATGAAGTCTACGCTTCGACCAACACCTGTCCAAATCCAGGGCTCCGAGAACTTTCAGCTTGAGTTGCGAAATCGTTTCGCGGGCCTAGAAAAATGCGAGTCTGTGGACGAATACAACACCAGGATGGTACAAACCGTCCACGAGGTAGGGTCCAAGTTCTTTAAGACCCCCTCCAGTAGTAGACCCCAAGTGCTCTCTGAACAAACCCTCGGTCTTATAAAGGAAAGGCGTGAACTATGCATCCGGTCTCCGTCTTCAATGTCGAAATACAGGCAGCTCAACAAACAGATCTCTTGCTGCAGACGACGCGATCTGCGTGCTCACAACACACAGCGCGTCAAAAACACTATTGAGCGCAACCAAGGCACAAAAGTGTTCACAAGAGATCTGAGTGTAGGGCAAAGCCAGTTAACGAGGTTGAGGACTGAGTCTGGCGCTGTAGTTTCGTCTAAGCCTGAAGTTCAGAGAGAAATTGAGAGGTACTACGGACGGTTGTACAGCTCCTCAAAAGCTCCCGTTACCGATGTGGTAAACGATAAGAGAGCCAAATTGACCCGACACTATACCGAAGATATCCCGGACGTCAGCCTGTACGAAATTAGAAGGGCCCTTAATCAGCTTAAAAACAACAAAGCACCGGGAGATGACGGTATCACATCAGAGCTGCTGAAGGCTGGAGGGAAACCCCTCCTAGTGGCGCTCCAAAAATTGTTCGATACCGTCATCAGTAGCGGAACTGTCCCGGAGGCGTGGAGCGGAAGCGTGGTAGTTTTGTTCTTCAAAAAGGGTGACAGAGCCCTTTTGAAGAACTATAGACCCATCGCGCTTCTGAGCCACGTCTATAAGCTGTTTTCAAGGGTTCTTACTAATCGTATTGCGCGCAGGCTAGACGACTTCCAGCCTCCCGAACAAGCCGGATTCCGAAAAGGCTATAGTACCATGGACCACATACACACGCTGCGACAGGTTATACAAAAGACCGAGGAGTATAACCTGCCGCTATGTATTGCGTATGTGGACTATGAGAAAGCCTTTGATTCTATCGAGACCTGGGCGGTGCTAGAGTCTCTCCAGCGATGCCAGATTGACTATCGGTACATCGAGGTGTTGAAGTGTTTGTACAAAGCCGCAACTATGACAGTCCGAGTTCACGACGGAAGCACTGGACCTATTCCACTGCAGCGCGGAGTACGACAAGGGGATGTTATATCCCCGAAGCTGTTTACCGCTGCTTTGGAAGACGTGTTCAAGCTGATGGAGTGGAACGGGCTGGGTATTAACATCAATGGCGAACACCTCACACACCTTCGATTTGCCGATGATATAGTAGTCTTGGCGGAGAACCTGGAAGAGCTCAGCACTATGCTAGGTGACCTCCATAGCGCCTCACAAAGGGTGGGTCTTAAGATGAACATGGACAAGACGAAGATCATGTCTAACGTCCATGTCACACCTATACCGGTCGTTGTTGATGGCGCTACTCTCGAAGTTGTCGACGAGTACATTTACCTGGGACAAGCGATCCGTATGGGTAAGTCCAGCTTCGAGAGAGAGGTAACTCGTAGAATCCAACTCGGTTGGGCAGCGTTCGGGAAATTACAAAGTGTCTTCTCGTCCAGAATACCTCAGTGCCTGAAGTCGAAAGTTTACGAGCAGTGTGTGTTGCCAGTGATGACCTACGGCGCTGAGACGTGGTCTTTTACAGTTGGCCTTTTCCATAAGCTCAAGGTCGCTCAGCGCGCGATGGAGAGGGCTATGCTTGGTATTTCTCTACGCGACAGAATTCGTAACGATGAAATCCGTAGACGAACGAAAGTTACCGACATAGCTCTCAAAATTTGCAAGCTGAAGTGGCAATGGGCAGGCCATATAGTTAGAAGAACCGACAACCGATGGGGAAGAAAGGTTCTCGAATGGCGACCACGTATCGGCAAAAGGAGTACAGGCCGCCCTCCAACCAGGTGGACTGATGACCTGAAGAAGACAGCGGGTAGCCGCTGGATTCAGAAGGCCCAGGACCGGGAGGAGTGGCGAACGTTAGGGGAGGCCTATGTCCAGCAGTGGACTATAAAAGGCTGATGGATGGATGGATGGATGGATGATAACAGCGTATCCGACCGCTTGGCGCTGGTAGACTGCCAAAACTAAAAAACTCGGTTTTTCGCTGGAGTCTTGTTTTTTGGTGCATTCTTAGCATACCTGACCGATTGGCTTTAATTTTAAGGCAAATGGAGGAAATAAAAATTTTCGATAGTCCTTAGTTACTAAGCGCTATAACAGCGTATCTGACCGCTTGGCGTTGGTAGACTGCCAAAACTAAAAAACTCGGTTTTTCGCTGGAGTCTTGTTTTTTGGTGCATTCTTAGCATACCTGACCAATTGGCTTTAATTTTAAGGCAAATGGAGGAAATAAAAATTTTCGATAGTCCTTAGTTACTAAGCGCTATAACAGCGTATCCGACCGCTTGGTGTTGGTAGACTGCCAAAACTAAAAAACTCGGTTTTTCGCTGGAGTCTTGTTTTTTGGTGCATTCTTAGCATACCTGACCGATTGGCTTTAATTTTAAGGCAAATGGAGGAAATAAAAATTTTCGATAGTCCTTAGTTACTAAGCGCTATAACAGCGTATCCGACCGCGTTACGTTGGTAGACTGCCAAAACTAAAAAACTCGGTTTTTCGCTGGAGTCTTGTTTTTTGGTGCATTCTTAGCATACCTGACCGATTGGCTTTAATTTTAAGGCAAATGGAGGAAATAAAAAATTTCGATAGTCCTTAGATACTAAGCGCTATAACAGAGTATCCGACCGCTTGGCGTTGGTAGACTGCCAAAACTAAAAAACTCGGTTTTTCGCTGGAGTCTTGTTTTTTGGTGCATTCTTAGCATACCTGACCGATTGGCTTTAATTTTAAGGCAAATGGAGGAAATAAACATTTTCAATAGTCCTTAGTTACTAAGGGCTATAACAGCGTATCCGACCGCTTGGCGCTGGTAGACTGCCAAAACTAAAAAACTCGGTTTTTCGCTGGAGTCTTGTTTTTTGGTGCATTCTTAGCATACCTGACCGATTAGCTTTAATTCTAAGGCAAATGGAAGAAATAAAAATTTTCGATAGTCCTTAGTTACTAAGCGCTATAACAGCGTATCTGACCGCTTGGCGTTGGTAGACTGCCAAAACTAAAAAACTCGGTTTTTCGCTGGAGTCTTGTTTTTTGGTGCATTCTTAGCATACCTGACCGATTGGCTTGAATTTTAAGGCAAATGGAGGAAATAAACATTTTCGATAGTCCTTAGTTACTAAGGGCTATAACAGCGTATCCGACCGCTTGGCGCTGGTAGACTGCCAAAACTAAAAAACTCGGTTTTTCGCTGGAGTCTTGTTTTTTGGTGCATTCTTAGCATACCTGACCGATTGGCTTTAATTTTAAGGCAAATTGAGGAAATAAAAATTTTCGATAGTCCTTTGTTATTAAGCGCTTTAACAGCGTATCCGACCGCTTGGCGTTGGTAGACTGCCAAAACTAAAAAACTCGGTTTTTCGCTGGAGTCTTGTTTTTTGGTGCATTCTTAGCATACCTGACCGATTGGCTTGAATTTTAAGGCAAATGGAGGAAATAAACATTTTCGATAGTCCTTTGTTACTAAGCGCTTTAACAGCGTATCCGACCGCTTGGCGTTGGTAGACTGCCAAAACTAAAAAACTCGGTTTTTCGCTGGAGTCTTGTTTTTTGGTGCATTCTTAGCATACCTGACCGATTGGCTTTAATTTTAAGGCAAATGGAGGAAATAAAAAATTTCGATAGTCCTTAGATACTAAGCGCTATAACAGCGTATCTGACCGCTTGGCGTTGGTAGACTGCCAAAACTAAAAAACTCGGTTTTTCGCTGGAGTCTTGTTTTTTGGTGCATTCTTAGCATACCTGACCGATTGGCTTTAATTTTATGGCAAATGGAGGAAACAAAATTTTTCGATAGTCCTTAGTTACTAAGCGCTATAACAGCGTATCCGACCGCTTGGCGTTGGTAGACTGCCAAAACTAAAAAACTCGGTTTTTCGCTGGAGTCTTGTTTTTTGGTGCAATCTTAGCATACCTGACCGATTGGCTTTAATTTTAAGGCAAATGGAGGAAATAAAAAATTTCGATAGTCCTTAGTTACTAAGCGCTATAACAGCGTATCCGACCGCTTGGCGTTGGTAGACTGCCAAAACTAAAAAACTCGGTTTTTCGCTGGAGTCTTGTTTTTTGGTGCATTCTTAGCATACCTGACCGATTGGCTTTAATTTTAAGGCAAATGGAGGAAATAAAAAATTTCGATAGTCCTTAGATACTAAGCGCTTTAACAGCGTATCCGACCGCTTGGCGTTGGTAGACTGCCAAAACTAAAAAACTCGGTTTTTCGCTGGAGTCTTGTTTTTTGGTGCAATCTTAGCATACCTGACCGATTGGCTTTAATTTTAAGGCAAATGGAGGAAATAAAAATTTCGATAGTCCTTAGATACTAAGCGCTATAACAGCGTATCCGACCGCTTGGCGTTGGTAGACTGCCAAAACTAAAAAACTCTGTTTTTCGCTGGAGTCTTGTTTTTTGGTGCATTCTTAGCATACCTGACCGATTGGCTTTAATTTTAAGGCAAATGGAGGAAATAAAAAATTTCGATAGTCCTTAGATACTAAGCGCTATAACAGCGCATCTGACCGCTTGGCGTTGGTAGACTGCCAAAACTAAAAAAACTCGGTTTTTCGCTGGAGTCTTGTTTTTTGGTGCATTCTTAGCATACCTGACCGATTGGCTTTAATTTTAAGGCAAATGGAGGAAATAAAAATTTTCGATAGTCCTTAGTTACTAAGCGCTATAACAGCGTATCCGACCGCTTGGCGTTGGTAGACTGCCAAAACTGAAAAACTCGGTTTTTCGCTGGAGTCTTGTTTTTTGGTGCATTCTTAGCATACCTGACCGATTGGCTTTAATTTTAAGGCAAATGGAGGAAATAAAAATTTTCGATAGTCCTTAGTTACTAAGCGCTATAACAGCGTATCCGACCGCGTTACGTTGGTAGACTGCCAAAACTAAAAAACTCGGTTTTTCGCTGGAGTCTTGTTTTTTGGTGCATTCTTAGCATACCTGACCGATTGGCTTTAATTTGAAGGCAAATGGAGGAAATAAAAATTTTCGATAGTCCTTAGTTACTAAGCGCTATAACAGCGTATCCGACCGCTTGGCGTTGGTAGACTGCCAAAACAAAAAAACTCGGTTTTTCGCTGGAGTCTTGTTTTTTTGGTGCATTCTTAGCATACCTGACCGATTGGTTTTAATTTTAAGGCAAATGGAGGAAATAAAAATTTTCGATAGTCCTTAGTTACTAAGCGCTATAACAGCGTATCCGACCGCTTGGTGTTGGTAGACTGCCAAAACTAAAAAACTCGTTTTTTCGCTGGAGTCTTGTTTTTTGGTGCATTCTTAGCATACCTGACCGATTGGCTTTAATTTTAAGGCAAATGGAGGAAATAAAAATTTTCGATAGTCCTTAGTTACTAAGCGCTATAACAGCGTATCCGACCGCTTGGCGTTGGTAGACTGCCAAAACTAAAAAACTCGGTTTTTCGCTGGAGTCTTGTTTTTTGGTGCATTCTTAGCATACCTGACCGATTGGCTTTAATTTTAAGGCAAATGGAGGAAATAAACATTTTCAATAGTCCTTAGTTACTAAGGGCTATTAAAGCGTATCCGACCGCTTGGCGCTGGTAGACTGCCAAAACTAAAAAACTCGGTTTTTCGCTGGAGTCTTGTTTTTTGGTGCATTCTTAGCATACCTGACCGATTGGCTTTAATTTTCAGGCAAATGGAGGAAATAAAAATTTTCGATAGTCCTTAGTTACTAAGCGCTATAACAGCGTATCCGACCGCTTGGCGTTGGTAGACTGCCAAAACTAAAAAACTCGGTTTTTCGCTGGAGTCTTGTTTTTTGGTGCATTCTTAGCATACCTGACCGATTGGCTATAATTGTAAGGCAAATGGAGGAAATAAACATTTTCAATAGTCCTTAGTTACTAAGGGCTATTAAAGCGTATCCGACCGCTTGGCGCTGGTAGACTGCCAAAACTAAAAAACTCGGTTTTTCGCTGGAGTCTTGTTTTTTGGTGCATTCTTAGCATACCTGACCAATTGGCTTTAATTTTAAGGCAAATGGAGGAAATAAAAATTTTCGATAGTCCTTAGTTACTAAGCGCTATAACAGCGTATCCGACCGCTTGGTGTTGGTAGACTGCCAAAACTAAAAAACTCGGTTTTTCGCTGGAGTCTTGTTTTTTGGTGCATTCTTAGCATACCTGACCGATTGGCTTTAATTTTAAGGCAAATGGAGGAAATAAAAATTTTCGATAGTCCTTAGTTACTAAGCGCTATAACAGCGTATCCGACCGCGTTACGTTGGTAGACTGCCAAAACTAAAAAACTCGGTTTTTCGCTGGAGTCTTGTTTTTTGGTGCATTCTTAGCATACCTGACCGATTGGCTTTAATTTTAAGGCAAATGGAGGAAATAAAAAAATTCGATAGTCCTTAGATACTAAGCGCTATAACAGCGTATCTGACCGCTTGGCGTTGGTAGACTGCCAAAACTAAAAAACTCGGTTTTTCGCTGGAGTCTTGTTTTTTGGTGCATTCTTAGCATACCTGACCGATTGGCTTTAATTTTAAGGCAAATGGAGGAAATAAAAATTTTCGATAGTCCTTAGATACTAAGCGCTATAACAGCGTATCCGACCGCTTGGCGTTGGTAGACTGCCAAAACTAAAAAACTCGGTTTTTCGCTGGAGTCTTGTTTTTTGGTGCATTCTTAGCATACCTGACCGATTGGCTTTAATTTTAAGGCAAATGGAGGAAACAAAATTTTTCGAAAGTCCTTAGTTACTAAGCGCTATAACAGCGTATCCGACCGCTTGGCGTTGGTAGACTGCCAAAACTAAAAAACTCGGTTTTTCGCTGGAGTCATGTTTTTTAGTGCATTCTTAGCATACCTGACCGATTGGCTTTAATTTTAAGGCAAATGGAGGAAATAAAAAATTTCGATAGTCCTTAGATACTAAGCGCTATAACAGAGTATCCGACCGCTTGGCGTTGGTAGACTGCCAAAACTAAAAAAACTCGGTTTTTCGCTGGAGTCTTGTTTTTTGGTGCATTCTTAGCATACCTGACCGATTGGCTTTAATTTTAAGGCAAATGGAGGAAATAAACATTTTCAATAGTCCTTAGTTACTAAGGGCTATAACAGCGTATCCGACCGCTTGGCGCTGGTAGACTGCCAAAACTAAAAAACTCGGTTTTTCGCTGGAGTCTTGTTTTTTGGTGCATTCTTAGCATACCTGACCGATTGGCTTTAATTTTAAGGCAAATGGAGGAAATAAAAATTTTCGATAGTCCTTAGTTACTAAGCGCTATAACAGCGTATCCGACCGCTTGGTGTTGGTAGACTGCCAAAACAAAAAAACTCGGTTTTTCGCTGGAGTCTTGTTTTTTGGTGCATTCTTAGCATACCTGACCGATTGGTTTTAATTTTAAGGCAAATGGAGGAAATAAAAATTTTCGATAGGCCTTAGTTACTAAGCGCTATAACAGCGTATCCGACCGCTTGGTGTTGGTAGACTGCCAAAACTAAAAAACTCGGTTTTTCGCTGGAGTCTTGTTTTTTGGTGCATTCTTAGCATACCTGACCGATTGGCTTTAATTTTAAGGCAAATGGAGGAAATAAAAATTTTCGATAGTCCTTAGTTTCTAAGCGCTATAACAGCGTATCCGACCGCTTGGCGTTGGTAGACTGCCAAAACTAAAAAACTCGGTTTTTCGCTGGAGTCTTGTTTTTTGGTGCATTCTTAGCATACCTGACCGATTGGCTTTAATTTTAAGGCAAATGGAGGAAATAAAAATTTTCGATAGTCCTTAGATACTAAGCGCTATAACAGCGTATCCGACCGCTTGGCGTTGGTAGACTGCCAAAACTAAAAAACTCGGTTTTTCGCTGGAGTCTTGTTTTTTGGTGCATTCTTAGCATACCTGACCGATTGGCTTTAATTTTAAGGCAAATGGAGGAAATAAACATTTTCGATAGTCCTTAGTTACTAAGGGCTATAACAGCGTATCCGACCGCTTGGCGCTGGTAGACTGCCAAAACTAAAAAACTCGGTTTTTCGCTGGAGTCTTGTTTTTTGGTGCATTCTTAGCATACCTGACCGATTGGCTTTAATTTTAAGGCAAATGGAGGAAACAAAATTTTTCGAAAGTCCTTAGTTACTAAGCGCTATAACAGCGTATCCGACCGCTTGGCGTTGGTAGACTGCCAAAACTAAAAAACTCGGTTTTTCGCTGGAGTCTTGTTTTTTGGTGCATTCTTAGCATACCTGACCGATTGGCTTTAATTTTAAGGCAAATGGAGGAAATAAAAATTTTCGATAGTCCTTAGTTACTAAGCGCTATAACAGCGTATCCGACCGCGTTACGTTGGTAGACTGCCAAAACTAAAAAACTCGGTTTTTCGCTGGAGTCTTGTTTTTTGGTGCATTCTTAGCATACCTGACCGATTGGCTTTAATTTTAAGGCAAATGGAGGAAATAAAAAAATTCGATAGTCCTTAGATACTAAGCGCTATAACAGCGTATCTGACCGCTTGGCGTTGGTAGACTGCCAAAACTAAAAAACTCGGTTTTTCGCTGGAGTCTTGTTTTTTGGTGCATTCTTAGCATACCTGACCGATTGGCTTTAATTTTAAGGCAAATGGAGGAAATAAAAATTTTCGATAGTCCTTAGATACTAAGCGCTATAACAGCGTATCCGACCGCTTGGCGTTGGTAGACTGCCAAAACTAAAAAACTCGGTTTTTCGCTGGAGTCTTGTTTTTTGGTGCATTCTTAGCATACCTGACCGATTGGCTTTAATTTTAAGGCAAATGGAGGAAACAAAATTTTTCGAAAGTCCTTAGTTACTAAGCGCTATAACAGCGTATCCGACCGCTTGGCGTTGGTAGACTGCCAAAACTAAAAAACTCGGTTTTTCGCTGGAGTCTTGTTTTTTAGTGCATTCTTAGCATACCTGACCGATTGGCTTTAATTTTAAGGCAAATGGAGGAAATAAAAAATTTCGATAGTCCTTAGATACTAAGCGCTATAACAGAGTATCCGACCGCTTGGCGTTGGTAGACTGCCAAAACTAAAAAAACTCGGTTTTTCGCTGGAGTCTTGTTTTTTGGTGCATTCTTAGCATACCTGACCGATTGGCTTTAATTTTAAGGCAAATGGAGGAAATAAACATTTTCAATAGTCCTTAGTTACTAAGGGCTATAACAGCGTATCCGACCGCTTGGCGCTGGTAGACTGCCAAAACTAAAAAACTCGGTTTTTCGCTGGAGTCTTGTTTTTTGGTGCATTCTTAGCATACCTGACCGATTGGCTTTAATTTTAAGGCAAATGGAGGAAATAAAAAATTTCGATAGTCCTTAGTTACTAAGCGCTATAACAGCGTATCCGACCGCTTGGTGTTGGTAGACTGCCAAAACTAAAAAACTCAGTTTTTCGCTGGAGTCTTGTTTTTTGGTGCATTCTTAACATACCTGACCGATTGGTTTTAATTTTAAGGCAAATGGAGGAAATAAAATTTTTCGATAGGCCTTAGTTACTAAGCGCTATAACAGCGTATCCGACCGCTTGGTGTTGGTAGACTGCCAAAACTAAAAAACTCGGTTTTTCGCTGGAGTCTTGTTTTTTGGTGCATTCTTAGCATACCTGACCGATTGGCTTTAATTTTAAGGCAAATGGAGGAAATAAAAATTTTCGATAGTCCTTAGTTACTAAGCGCTATAACAGCGTATCCGACCGCGTTACGTTGGTAGACTGCCAAAACTAAAAAACTCGGTTTTTCGCTGGAGTCTTGTTTTTTGGTGCATTCTTAGCATACCTGACCGATTGGCTTTAATTTTAAGGCAAATGGAGGAAATAAAAATTTTCGATAGTCCTTAGATACTAAGCGCTATAACAGCGTATCCGACCGCTTGGCGTTGGTAGACTGCCAAAACTAAAAAACTCGGTTTTTCGCTGGAGTCTTGTTTTTTGGTGCATTCTTAGCATACCTGACCGATTGGCTTTAATTTTAAGGCAAATGGAGGAAATAAACATTTTCGATAGTCCTTAGTTACTAAGGGCTATAACAGCGTATCCGACCGCTTGGCGCTGGTAGACTGCCAAAACTAAAAAACTCGGTTTTTCGCTGGAGTCTTGTTTTTTGGTGCATTCTTAGCATACCTGACCGATTGGCTTTAATTTTAAGGCAAATGGAGGAAATAAACATTTTCAATAGTCCTTAGTTACTAAGGGCTATAACAGCGTATCCGACCGCTTGGCGCTGGTAGACTGCCAAAACTAAAAAACTCGGTTTTTCGCTGGAGTCTTGTTTTTTGGTGCATTCTTAGCATACCTGACCGATTGGCTTTAATTTTAAGGCAAATGGAGGAAATAAAAATTTTCGATAGTCCTTAGTTACTAAGCGCTATAACAGCGTATCCGACCGCTTGGTGTTGGTAGACTGCCAAAACTAAAAAACTCAGTTTTTCGCTGGAGTCTTGTTTTTTGGTGCATTCTTAGCATACCTGACCGATTGGTTTTAATTTTAAGGCAAATGGAGGAAATAAAATTTTTCGATAGGCCTTAGTTACTAAGCGCTATAACAGCGTATCCGACCGCTTGGTGTTGGTAGACTGCCAAAACTAAAAAACTCCGTTTTTCGCTGGAGTCTTGTTTTTTGGTGCATTCTTAGCATACCTGACCGATTGGCTTTAATTTTAAGGCAAATGGAGGAAATAAAAATTTTCGATAGTCCTTAGTTACTAAGCGCTATAACAGCGTATCCGACCGCTTGGCGTTGGTAGACTGCCAAAACTAAAAAACTCGGTTTTTCGCTGGAGTCTTGTTTTTTGGTGCATTCTTAGCATACCTGACCGATTGGCTTTAATTTTAAGGCAAATGGAGGAAATAAAAATTTTCGATAGTCCTTAGATACTAAGCGCTATAACAGCGTATCCGACCGCTTGGCGTTGGTAGACTGCCAAAACTAAAAAACTCGGTTTTTCGCTGGAGTCTTGTTTTTTGGTGCATTCTTAGCATACCTGACCGATTGGCTTTAATTTTAAGGCAAATGGAGGAAATAAACATTTTCGATAGTCCTTAGTTACTAAGGGCTATAACAGCGTATCCGACCGCTTGGCGCTGGTAGACTGCCAAAACTAAAAAACTCGGTTTTTCGCTGGAGTCTTGTTTTTTGGTGCATTCTTAGCATACCTGACCGATTGGCTTTAATTTTAAGGCAAATGGAGGAAACAAAATTTTTCGAAAGTCCTTAGTTACTAAGCGCTATAACAGCGTATCCGACCGCTTGGCGTTGGTAGACTGCCAAAACTAAAAAACTCGGTTTTTCGCTGGAGTCTTGTTTTTTGGTGCATTCTTAGCATACCTGACCGATTGGCTTTAATTTTAAGGCAAATGGAGGAAATAAAAAATTTCGATAGTCCTTAGATACTAAGCGCTATAACAGAGTATCCGACCGCTTGGCGTTGGTAGACTGCCAAAACTAAAAAACTCGGTTTTTCGCTGGAGTCTTGTTTTTTGGTGCATTCTTAGCATACCTGACCGATTGGCTTTAATTTTAAGGCAAATGGAGGAAATAAACATTTTCAATAGTCCTTAGTTACTAAGGGCTATAACAGCGTATCCGACCGCTTGGCGCTGGTAGACTGCCAAAACTAAATAACTCGGTTTTTCGCTGGAGTCTTGTTTTTTGGTGCATTCTTAGCATACCTGACCGATTGGCTTTAATTTTAAGGCAAATGGAGGAAATAAAAATTTTCGATAGTCCTTAGTTACTAAGCGCTATAACAGCGTATCCGACCGCTTGGTGGTGGTAGACTGCCAAAACTAAAAAACTCGGTTTTTCGCTGGAGTCTTGTTTTTTGGTGCATTCTTAGCATACCTGACCGATTGGTTTTAATTTTAAGGCAAATGGAGGAAATAAAATTTTTCGATAGGCCTTAGTTACTAAGCGCTATAACAGCGTATCCGACCGCTTGGTGTTGGTAGACTGCCAAAACTAAAAAACTCGGTTTTTCGCTGGAGTCTTGTTTTTTGGTGCATTCTTAGCATACCTGACCGATTGGTTTTAATTTTAAGGCAAATGGAGGAAATAAAATTTTTCGATAGTCCTTAGTTACTAAGCGCTATAACAGCGTATCCGACCGCTTGGCGTTGGTAGACTGCCAAAACTAAAAAACTCGGTTTTTCGCTGGAGTCTTGTTTTTTGGTGCATTCTTAGCATACCTGACCGATTGGCTTTAATTTTAAGGCAAATGGAGGAAATAAAATTTTTCGATAGTCCTTAGTTACTAAGCGCTATAACAGCGTATCCGACCGCTTGGCGTTGGTAGACTGCCAAAACTAAAAAACTCGGTTTTTCGCTGGAGTCTTGTTTTTTGGTGCATTCTTAGCATACCTGACCGATTGGCTTTAATTTTAAGGCAAATTGAGGAAATAAAAATTTTCGATAGTCCTTTGTTACTAAGCGCTTTAACAGCGTATCCGACCGCTTGGCGTTGGTAGACTGCCAAAACTAAAAAACTCGGTTTTTCGCTGGAGTCTTGTTTTTTGGTGCATTCTTAGCATACCTGACCGATTGGCTTGAATTTTAAGGCAAATGGAGGAAATAAACATTTTCGATAGTCCTTTGTTACTAAGCGCTTTAACAGCGTATCCGACCGCTTGGCGTTGGTAGACTGCCAAAACTAAAAAACTCGGTTTTTCGCTGGAGTCTTGTTTTTTGGTGCATTCTTAGCATACCTGACCGATTGGCTTTAATTTTAAGGCAAATGGAGGAAATAAAAAATTTCGATAGTCCTTAGATACTAAGCGCTATAACAGCGTATCTGACCGCTTGGCGTTGGTAGACTGCCAAAACTAAAAAACTCGGTTTTTCGCTGGAGTCTTGTTTTTTGGTGCATTCTTAGCATACCTGACCGATTGGCTTTAATTTTATGGCAAATGGAGGAAACAAAATTTTTCGAAAGTCCTTAGTTACTAAGCGCTATAACAGCGTATCCGACCGCTTGGCGTTGGTAGACTGCCAAAACTAAAAAACTCGGTTTTTCGCTGGAGTCTTGTTTTTTGGTGCAATCTTAGCATACCTGACCGATTGGCTTTAATTTTAAGGCAAATGGAGGAAATAAAAAATTTCGATAGTCCTTAGTTACTAAGCGCTATAACAGCGTATCCGACCGCTTGGCGTTGGTAGACTGCCAAAACTAAAAAACTCGGTTTTTCGCTGGAGTCTTGTTTTTTGGTGCATTCTTAGCATACCTGACCGATTGGCTTTAATTTTAAGGCAAATGGAGGAAATAAACATTTTCGATAGTCCTTAGTTACTAAGGGCTATAACAGCGTATCCGACCGCTTGGCGTTGGTAGACTGCCAAAACTAAAAAACTCGGTTTTTCGCTGGAGTCTTGTTTTTTGGTGCATTCTTAGCATACCTGACCGATTGGCTTTAATTTTAAGGCAAATGGAGGAAATAAAAATTTTCGATAGTCCTTAGATACTAAGCGCTATAACAGCGTATCCGACCGCTTGGCGTTGGTAGACTGCCAAAACTAAAAAACTCGGTTTTTCGCTGGAGTCTTGTTTTTTGGTGCATTCTTAGCATACCTGACCGATTGGCTTTAATTTTAAGGCAAATGGAGGAAATAAACATTTTCGATAGTCCTTAGTTACTAAGGGCTATAACAGCGTATCCGACCGCTTGGCGCTGGTAGACTGCCAAAACTAAAAAACTCGGTTTTTCGCTGGAGTCTTGTTTTTTGGTGCATTCTTAGCATACCTGACCGATTGGCTTTAATTTTAAGGCAAATGGAGGAAACAAAATTTTTCGAAAGTCCTTAGTTACTAAGCGCTATAACAGCGTATCCGACCGCTTGGCGTTGGTAGACTGCCAAAACTAAAAAACTCGGTTTTTCGCTGGAGTCTTGTTTTTTGGTGCATTCTTAGCATACCTGACCGATTGGCTTTAATTTTAAGGCAAATGGAGGAAATAAAAATTTTCGATAGTCCTTAGTTACTAAGCGCTATAACAGCGTATCCGACCGCGTTACGTTGGTAGACTGCCAAAACTAAAAAACTCGGTTTTTCGCTGGAGTCTTGTTTTTTGGTGCATTCTTAGCATACCTGACCGATTGGCTTTAATTTTAAGGCAAATGGAGGAAATAAAAAAATTCGATAGTCCTTAGATACTAAGCGCTATAACAGCGTATCTGACCGCTTGGCGTTGGTAGACTGCCAAAACTAAAAAACTCGGTTTTTCGCTGGAGTCTTGTTTTTTGGTGCATTCTTAGCATACCTGACCGATTGGCTTTAATTTTAAGGCAAATGGAGGAAATAAAAATTTTCGATAGTCCTTAGATACTAAGCGCTATAACAGCGTATCCGACCGCTTGGCGTTGGTAGACTGCCAAAACTAAAAAACTCGGTTTTTCGCTGGAGTCTTGTTTTTTGGTGCATTCTTAGCATACCTGACCGATTGGCTTTAATTTTAAGGCAAATGGAGGAAACAAAATTTTTCGAAAGTCCTTAGTTACTAAGCGCTATAACAGCGTATCCGACCGCTTGGCGTTGGTAGACTGCCAAAACTAAAAAACTCGGTTTTTCGCTGGAGTCTTGTTTTTTAGTGCATTCTTAGCATACCTGACCGATTGGCTTTAATTTTAAGGCAAATGGAGGAAATAAAAAATTTCGATAGTCCTTAGATACTAAGCGCTATAACAGAGTATCCGACCGCTTGGCGTTGGTAGACTGCCAAAACTAAAAAAACTCGGTTTTTCGCTGGAGTCTTGTTTTTTGGTGCATTCTTAGCATACCTGACCGATTGGCTTTAATTTTAAGGCAAATGGAGGAAATAAACATTTTCAATAGTCCTTAGTTACTAAGGGCTATAACAGCGTATCCGACCGCTTGGCGCTGGTAGACTGCCAAAACTAAAAAACTCGGTTTTTCGCTGGAGTCTTGTTTTTTGGTGCATTCTTAGCATACCTGACCGATTGGCTTTAATTTTAAGGCAAATGGAGGAAATAAAAATTTTCGATAGTCCTTAGTTACTAAGCGCTATAACAGCGTATCCGACCGCTTGGTGTTGGTAGACTGCCAAAACTAAAAAACTCAGTTTTTCGCTGGAGTCTTGTTTTTTGGTGCATTCTTAGCATACCTGACCGATTGGTTTTAATTTTAAGGCAAATGGAGGAAATAAAATTTTTCGATAGGCCTTAGTTACTAAGCGCTATAACAGCGTATCCGACCGCTTGGTGTTGGTAGACTGCCAAAACTAAAAAACTCGGTTTTTCGCTGGAGTCTTGTTTTTTGGTGCATTCTTAGCATACCTGACCGATTGGCTTTAATTTTAAGGCAAATGGAGGAAATAAAAATTTTCGATAGTCCTTAGTTACTAAGCGCTATAACAGCGTATCCGACCGCGTTACGTTGGTAGACTGCCAAAACTAAAAAACTCGGTTTTTCGCTGGAGTCTTGTTTTTTGGTGCATTCTTAGCATACCTGACCGATTGGCTTTAATTTTAAGGCAAATGGAGGAAATAAAAATTTTCGATAGTCCTTAGATACTAAGCGCTATAACAGCGTATCCGACCGCTTGGCGTTGGTAGACTGCCAAAACTAAAAAACTCGGTTTTTCGCTGGAGTCTTGTTTTTTGGTGCATTCTTAGCATACCTGACCGATTGGCTTTAATTTTAAGGCAAATGGAGGAAATAAACATTTTCGATAGTCCTTAGTTACTAAGGGCTATAACAGCGTATCCGACCGCTTGGCGCTGGTAGACTGCCAAAACTAAAAAACTCGGTTTTTCGCTGGAGTCTTGTTTTTTGGTGCATTCTTAGCATACCTGACCGATTGGCTTTAATTTTAAGGCAAATGGAGGAAATAAACATTTTCAATAGTCCTTAGTTACTAAGGGCTATAACAGCGTATCCGACCGCTTGGCGCTGGTAGACTGCCAAAACTAAAAAACTCGGTTTTTCGCTGGAGTCTTGTTTTTTGGTGCATTCTTAGCATACCTGACCGATTGGCTTTAATTTTAAGGCAAATGGAGGAAATAAAAATTTTCGATAGTCCTTAGTTACTAAGCGCTATAACAGCGTATCCGACCGCTTGGTGTTGGTAGACTGCCAAAACTAAAAAACTCAGTTTTTCGCTGGAGTCTTGTTTTTTGGTGCATTCTTAGCATACCTGACCGATTGGTTTTAATTTTAAGGCAAATGGAGGAAATAAAATTTTTCGATAGGCCTTAGTTACTAAGCGCTATAACAGCGTATCCGACCGCTTGGTGTTGGTAGACTGCCAAAACTAAAAAACTCCGTTTTTCGCTGGAGTCTTGTTTTTTGGTGCATTCTTAGCATACCTGACCGATTGGCTTTAATTTTAAGGCAAATGGAGGAAATAAAAATTTTCGATAGTCCTTAGTTACTAAGCGCTATAACAGCGTATCCGACCGCTTGGCGTTGGTAGACTGCCAAAACTAAAAAACTCGGTTTTTCGCTGGAGTCTTGTTTTTTGGTGCATTCTTAGCATACCTGACCGATTGGCTTTAATTTTAAGGCAAATGGAGGAAATAAAAATTTTCGATAGTCCTTAGATACTAAGCGCTATAACAGCGTATCCGACCGCTTGGCGTTGGTAGACTGCCAAAACTAAAAAACTCGGTTTTTCGCTGGAGTCTTGTTTTTTGGTGCATTCTTAGCATACCTGACCGATTGGCTTTAATTTTAAGGCAAATGGAGGAAATAAACATTTTCGATAGTCCTTAGTTACTAAGGGCTATAACAGCGTATCCGACCGCTTGGCGCTGGTAGACTGCCAAAACTAAAAAACTCGGTTTTTCGCTGGAGTCTTGTTTTTTGGTGCATTCTTAGCATACCTGACCGATTGGCTTTAATTTTAAGGCAAATGGAGGAAACAAAATTTTTCGAAAGTCCTTAGTTACTAAGCGCTATAACAGCGTATCCGACCGCTTGGCGTTGGTAGACTGCCAAAACTAAAAAACTCGGTTTTTCGCTGGAGTCTTGTTTTTTGGTGCATTCTTAGCATACCTGACCGATTGGCTTTAATTTTAAGGCAAATGGAGGAAATAAAAAATTTCGATAGTCCTTAGATACTAAGCGCTATAACAGAGTATCCGACCGCTTGGCGTTGGTAGACTGCCAAAACTAAAAAACTCGGTTTTTCGCTGGAGTCTTGTTTTTTGGTGCATTCTTAGCATACCTGACCGATTGGCTTTAATTTTAAGGCAAATGGAGGAAATAAACATTTTCAATAGTCCTTAGTTACTAAGGGCTATAACAGCGTATCCGACCGCTTGGCGCTGGTAGACTGCCAAAACTAAATAACTCGGTTTTTCGCTGGAGTCTTGTTTTTTGGTGCATTCTTAGCATACCTGACCGATTGGCTTTAATTTTAAGGCAAATGGAGGAAATAAAAATTTTCGATAGTCCTTAGTTACTAAGCGCTATAACAGCGTATCCGACCGCTTGGTGGTGGTAGACTGCCAAAACTAAAAAACTCGGTTTTTCGCTGGAGTCTTGTTTTTTGGTGCATTCTTAGCATACCTGACCGATTGGTTTTAATTTTAAGGCAAATGGAGGAAATAAAATTTTTCGATAGGCCTTAGTTACTAAGCGCTATAACAGCGTATCCGACCGCTTGGTGTTGGTAGACTGCCAAAACTAAAAAACTCGGTTTTTCGCTGGAGTCTTGTTTTTTGGTGCATTCTTAGCATACCTGACCGATTGGTTTTAATTTTAAGGCAAATGGAGGAAATAAAATTTTTCGATAGTCCTTAGTTACTAAGCGCTATAACAGCGTATCCGACCGCTTGGCGTTGGTAGACTGCCAAAACTAAAAAACTCGGTTTTTCGCTGGAGTCTTGTTTTTTGGTGCATTCTTAGCATACCTGACCGATTGGCTTTAATTTTAAGGCAAATGGAGGAAATAAAATTTTTCGATAGTCCTTAGTTACTAAGCGCTATAACAGCGTATCCGACCGCTTGGCGTTGGTAGACTGCCAAAACTAAAAAACTCGGTTTTTCGCTGGAGTCTTGTTTTTTGGTGCATTCTTAGCATACCTGACCGATTGGCTTTAATTTTAAGGCAAATTGAGGAAATAAAAATTTTCGATAGTCCTTTGTTACTAAGCGCTTTAACAGCGTATCCGACCGCTTGGCGTTGGTAGACTGCCAAAACTAAAAAACTCGGTTTTTCGCTGGAGTCTTGTTTTTTGGTGCATTCTTAGCATACCTGACCGATTGGCTTGAATTTTAAGGCAAATGGAGGAAATAAACATTTTCGATAGTCCTTTGTTACTAAGCGCTTTAACAGCGTATCCGACCGCTTGGCGTTGGTAGACTGCCAAAACTAAAAAACTCGGTTTTTCGCTGGAGTCTTGTTTTTTGGTGCATTCTTAGCATACCTGACCGATTGGCTTTAATTTTAAGGCAAATGGAGGAAATAAAAAATTTCGATAGTCCTTAGATACTAAGCGCTATAACAGCGTATCTGACCGCTTGGCGTTGGTAGACTGCCAAAACTAAAAAACTCGGTTTTTCGCTGGAGTCTTGTTTTTTGGTGCATTCTTAGCATACCTGACCGATTGGCTTTAATTTTATGGCAAATGGAGGAAACAAAATTTTTCGAAAGTCCTTAGTTACTAAGCGCTATAACAGCGTATCCGACCGCTTGGCGTTGGTAGACTGCCAAAACTAAAAAACTCGGTTTTTCGCTGGAGTCTTGTTTTTTGGTGCAATCTTAGCATACCTGACCGATTGGCTTTAATTTTAAGGCAAATGGAGGAAATAAAAAATTTCGATAGTCCTTAGATACTAAGCGCTTTAACAGCGTATCCGACCGCTTGGCGTTGGTAGACTGCCAAAACTAAAAAACTCGGTTTTTCGCTGGAGTCTTGTTTTTTGGTGCATTCTTAGCATACCTGACCGATTGGCTTTAATTTTAAGGCAAATGGAGGAAATAAACATTTTCGATAGTCCTTAGTTACTAAGGGCTATAACAGCGTATCCGACCGCTTGGCGCTGGTAGACTGCCAAAACTAAAAAACTCGGTTTTTCGCTGGAGTCTTGTTTTTTGGTGCATTCTTAGCATACCTGACCGATTGGCTTTAATTTTAAGGCAAATGGAGGAAACAAAATTTTTCGAAAGTCCTTAGTTACTAAGCGCTATAACAGCGTATCCGACCGCTTGGCGTTGGTAGACTGCCAAAACTAAAAAACTCGGTTTTTCGCTGGAGTCTTGTTTTTTGGTGCATTCTTAGCATACCTGACCGATTGGCTTTAATTTTAAGGCAAATGGAGGAAATAAAAAATTTCGATAGTCCTTAGATACTAAGCGCTATAACAGAGTATCCGACCGCTTGGCGTTGGTAGACTGCCAAAACTAAAAAACTCGGTTTTTCGCTGGAGTCTTGTTTTTTGGTGCATTCTTAGCATACCTGACCGATTGGCTTTAATTTTAAGGCAAATGGAGGAAATAAACATTTTCAATAGTCCTTAGTTACTAAGGGCTATAACAGCGTATCCGACCGCTTGGCGATGGTAGACTGCCAAAACTAAATAACTCGGTTTTTCGCTGGAGTCTTGTTTTTTGGTGCATTCTTAGCATACCTGACCGATTGGCTTTAATTTTAAGGCAAATGGAGGAAATAAAAATTTTCGATAGTCCTTAGTTACTAAGCGCTATAACAGCGTATCCGACCGCTTGGTGTTGGTAGACTGCCAAAACTAAAAAACTCGGTTTTTCGCTGGAGTCTTGTTTTTTGGTGCATTCTTAGCATACCTGACCGATTGGTTTTAATTTTAAGGCAAATGGAGGAAATAAAATTTTTCGATAGGCCTTAGTTACTAAGCGCTATAACAGCGTATCCGACCGCTTGGTGTTGGTAGACTGCCAAAACTAAAAAACTCGGTTTTTCGCTGGAGTCTTGTTTTTTGGTGCATTCTTAGCATACCTGACCGATTGGCTTTAATTTTAAGGCAAATGGAGGAAATAAAAATTTTCGATAGTCCTTAGTTACTAAGCGCTATAACAGCGTATCCGACCGCTTGGCGTTGGTAGACTGCCAAAACTAAAAAACTCGGTTTTTCGCTGGAGTCTTGTTTTTTGGTGCATTCTTAGCATACCTGACCGATTGGCTTTAATTTTAAGGCAAATGGAGGAAATAAAATTTTTCGATAGTCCTTAGTTACTAAGCGCTATAACAGCGTATCCGACCGCTTGGCGTTGGTAGACTGCCAAAACTAAAAAACTCGGTTTTTCGCTGGAGTCTTGTTTTTTGGTGCATTCTTAGCATACCTGACCGATTGGCTTTAATTTTAAGGCAAATTGAGGAAATAAAAATTTTCGATAGTCCTTTGTTACTAAGCGCTTTAACAGCGTATCCGACCGCTTGGCGTTGGTAGACTGCCAAAACTAAAAAACTCGGTTTTTCGCTGGAGTCTTGTTTTTTGGTGCATTCTTAGCATACCTGACCGATTGGCTTTAATTTTAAGGCAAATGGAGGAAATAAACATTTTCGATAGTCCTTTGTTACTAAGCGCTTTAACAGCGTATCCGACCGCTTGGCGTTGGTAGACTGCCAAAACTAAAAAACTCGGTTTTTCGCTGGAGTCTTGTTTTTTGGTGCATTCTTAGCATACCTGACCGATTGGCTTTAATTTTAAGGCAAATGGAGGAAATAAAAAATTTCGTTAGTCCTTAGATACTAAGCGCTATAACAGCGTATCTGACCGCTTGGCGTTGGTAGACTGCCAAAACTAAAAAACTCGGTTTTTCGCTGGAGTCTTGTTTTTTGGTGCATTCTTAGCATACCTGACCGATTGGCTTTAATTTTATGGCAAATGGAGGAAACAAAATTTTTCGAAAGTCCTTAGTTACTAAGCGCTATAACAGCGTATCCGACCGCTTGGCGTTGGTAGACTGCCAAAACTAAAAAACTCGGTTTTTCGCTGGAGTCTTGTTTTTTGGTGCAATCTTAGCATACCTGACCGATTGGCTTTAATTTTAAGGCAAATGGAGGAAATAAAAAATTTCGATAGTCCTTAGTTACTAAGCGCTATAACAGCGTATCCGACCGCTTGGCGTTGGTAGACTGCCAAAACTAAAAAACTCGGTTTTTCGCTGGAGTCTTGTTTTTTGGTGCATTCTTAGCATACCTGACCGATTGGCTTTAATTTTAAGGCAAATGGAGGAAATAAAAAATTTCGATAGTCCTTAGATACTAAGCGCTTTAACAGCGTATCCGACCGCTTGGCGTTGGTAGACTGCCAAAACTAAAAAACTCGGTTTTTCGCTGGAGTCTTGTTTTTTGGTGCAATCTTAGCATACCTGACCGATTGGCTTTAATTTTAAGGCAAATGGAGGAAATAAAAATTTCGATAGTCCTTAGATACTAAGCGCTATAACAGCGTATCCGACCGCTTGGCGTTGGTAGACTGCCAAAACTAAAAAACTCTGTTTTTCGCTGGAGTCTTGTTTTTTGGTGCATTCTTAGCATACCTGACCGATTGGCTTTAATTTTAAGGCAAATGGAGGAAATAAAAAATTTCGATAGTCCTTAGATACTAAGCGCTATAACAGCGCATCTGACCGCTTGGCGTTGGTAGACTGCCAAAACTAAAAAAACTCGGTTTTTCGCTGGAGTCTTGTTTTTTGGTGCATTCTTAGCATACCTGACCGATTGGCTTTAATTTTAAGGCAAATGGAGGAAATAAAAATTTTCGATAGTCCTTAGTTACTAAGCGCTATAACAGCGTATCCGACCGCTTGGCGTTGGTAGACTGCCAAAACTGAAAAACTCGGTTTTTCGCTGGAGTCTTGTTTTTTGGTGCATTCTTAGCATACCTGACCGATTGGCTTTAATTTTAAGGCAAATGGAGGAAATAAAAATTTTCGATAGTCCTTAGTTACTAAGCGCTATAACAGCGTATCCGACCGCTTGGCGTTGGTAGACTGCCAAAACTGAAAAACTCGGTTTTTCGCTGGAGTCTTGTTTTTTGGTGCATTCTTAGCATACCTGACCGATTGGCTTTAATTTTAAGGCAAATGGAGGAAATAAAAATTTTCGATAGTCCTTAGTTACTAAGCGCTATAACAGCGTATCCGACCGCGTTACGTTGGTAGACTGCCAAAACTAAAAAACTCGGTTTTTCGCTGGAGTCTTGTTTTTTGGTGCATTCTTAGCATACCTGACCGATTGGCTTTAATTTTAAGGCAAATGGAGGAAATAAACATTTTCAATAGTCCTTAGTTACTAAGGGCTATTAAAGTGTATCCGACCGCTTGGCGCTGGTAGACTGCCAAAACTAAAAAACTCGGTTTTTCGCTGGAGTCTTGTTTTTTGGTGCATTCTTAGCATACCTGACCGATTGGCTTTAATTTTAAGGCAAATGGAGGAAATAAAAATTTTCGATAGTCCTTAGTTACTAAGCGCTATAACAGCGTATCCGACCGCTTGGCGTTGGTAGACTGCCAAAACTAAAAAACTCGGTTTTTCGCTGGAGTCTTGTTTTTTGGTGCATTCTTAGCATACCTGACCGATTGGCTTTAATTGTAAGGCAAATGGAGGAAATAAACATTTTCAATAGTCCTTAGTTACTAAGGGCTATAACAGCGTATCCGACCGCTTGGCGCTGGTAGACTGCCAAAACTAAAAAACTCGGTTTTTCGCTGGAGTCTTGTTTTTTGGTGCATTCTTAGCATACCTGACCGATTGGCTTTAATTTTAAGGCAAATGGAGGAAATAAAAATTTTCGATAGTCCTTAGTTACTAAGCGCTATAACAGCGTATCCGACCGCTTGGCGTTGGTAGACTTCCAAAACTAAAAAACTCGGTTTTTCGCTGGAGTCTTGTTTTTTGGTGCATTCTTAGCATACCTGACCAATTGGCTTTAATTTTAAGGCAAATGGAGGAAATAAAAATTTTCGATAGTCCTTAGTTACTAAGCGCTATAACAGCGTATCCGACCGCTTGGTGTTGGTAGACTGCCAAAACTAAAAAACTCGGTTTTTCGCTGGAGTCTTGTTTTTTGGTGCATTCTTAGCATACCTGACCGATTGGCTTTAATTTTAAGGCAAATGGAGGAAATAAAAATTTTCGATAGTCCTTAGTTACTAAGCGCTATAACAGCGTATCCGACCGCGTTACGTTGGTAGACTGCCAAAACTAAAAAACTCGGTTTTTCGCTGGAGTCTTGTTTTTTGGTGCATTCTTAGCATACCTGACCGATTGGCTTTAATTTTAAGGCAAATGGAGGAAATAAAAAAATTCGATAGTCCTTAGATACTAAGCGCTATAACAGCGTATCTGACCGCTTGGCGTTGGTAGACTGCCAAAACTAAAAAACTCGGTTTTTCGCTGGAGTCTTGTTTTTTGGTGCATTCTTAGCATACCTGACCGATTGGCTTTAATTTTAAGGCAAATGGAGGAAATAAAAATTTTCGATAGTCCTTAGATACTAAGCGCTATAACAGCGTATCCGACCGCGTTACGTTGGTAGACTGCCAAAACTAAAAAACTCGGTTTTTCGCTGGAGTCTTGTTTTTTGGTGCATTCTTAGCATACCTGACCGATTGGCTTTAATTTTAAGGCAAATGGAGGAAATAAACATTTTCGATAGTCCTTAGTTACTAAGGGCTATAACAGCGTATCCGACCGCTTGGCGCTGGTAGACTGCCAAAACTAAAAAACTCGGTTTTTCGCTGGAGTCTTGTTTTTTGGTGCATTCTTAGCATACCTGACCGATTGACTTTAATTTTAAGGCAAATGGAGGAAATAAAAATTTTCGATAGTCCTTAGTTACTAAGCGCTATAACAGCGTATCCGACCGCGTTACGTTGGTAGACTGCCAAAACTAAAAAACTCTGTTTTTCGCTGGAGTCTTGTTTTTTGGTGCATTCTTAGCATACCTGACCGATTGGCTTGAATTTTAAGGCAAATGGAGGAAATAAACATTTTCGATAGTCCTTAGTTACTAAGGGCTATAACAGCGTATCCGAGCGCTTGGCGCTGGTAGACTGCCAAAACTAAAAAACTCGGTTTTTCGCTGGAGTCTTGTTTTTTGGTGCATTCTTAGCATACCTGACCGATTGGCTTTAATTTTAAGGCAAATTGAGGAAATAAAAATTTTCGATAGTCCTTTGTTACTAAGCGCTTTAACAGCGTATCCGACCGCTTGGCGTTGGTAGACTGCCAAAACTAAAAAACTCGGTTTTTCGCTGGAGTCTTGTTTTTTGGTGCATTCTTAGCATACCTGACCGATTGGCTTGAATTTTAAGGCAAATGGAGGAAATAAACATTTTCGATAGTCCTTTGTTACTAAGCGCTTTAACAGCGTATCCGACCGCTTGGCGTTGGTAGACTGCCAAAACTAAAAAACTCGGTTTTTCGCTGGAGTCTTGTTTTTTGGTGCATTCTTAGCATACCTGACCGATTGGCTTTAATTTTAAGGCAAATGGAGGAAATAAAAAATTTCGATAGTCCTTAGATACTAAGCGCTATAACAGCGTATCTGACCGCTTGGCGTTGGTAGACTGCCAAAACTAAAAAACTCGGTTTTTCGCTGGAGTCTTGTTTTTTGGTGCATTCTTAGCATACCTGACCGATTGGCTTTAATTTTATGGCAAATGGAGGAAACAAAATTTTTCGAAAGTCCTTAGTTACTAAGCGCTATAACAGCGTATCCGACCGCTTGGCGTTGGTAGACTGCCAAAACTAAAAAACTCGGTTTTTCGCTGGAGTCTTGTTTTTTGGTGCAATCTTAGCATACCTGACCGATTGGCTTTAATTTTAAGGCAAATGGAGGAAATAAAAATTTTCGATAGTCCTTAGTTACTAAGCGCTATAACAGCGTATCCGACCGCTTGGCGTTGGTAGACTGCCAAAACTAAAAAACTCTGTTTTTCGCTGGAGTCTTGTTTTTTGGTGCATTCTTAGCATACCTGACCGATTGGCTTTAATTTTAAGGCAAATGGAGGAAATAAAAATTTTCGATAGTCCTTAGATACTAAGCGCTATAACAGCGCATCCGACCGCTTGGCGTTGGTAGACTGCCAAAACTAAAAAAACTCGGTTTTTCGCTGGAGTCTTGTTTTTTGGTGCATTCTTAGCATACCTGACCGATTGGCTTTAATTTTAAGGCAAATGGAGGAAACAAAATTTTTCGAAAGTCCTTAGTTACTAAGCGCTATAACAGCGTATCCGACCGCTTGGCGTTGGTAGACTGCCGAAACTAAAAAACTCGGTTTTTCGCTGGAGTCTTGTTTTTTGGTGCATTCTTAGCATACCTGACCGATTGGCTTTAATTTTAAGGCAAGTGGAGGAAATAAACATTTTCAATAGTCCTTAGTTACTAAGGGCTATAACAGCGTATCCGACCGCTTGGCGCTGGTAGACTGCCAAAACTAAAAAACTCGGTTTTTCGCTGGAGTCTTGTTTTTTGGTGCATTCTTAGCATACCTGACCGATTGGCTTTAATTTTAAGGCAAATGGAGGAAACAAAATTTTTCGAAAGTCCTTAGTTACTAAGCGCTATAACAGCGTATCCGACCGCTTGGCGTTGGTAGACTGCCAAAACTAAAAAACTCGGTTTTTCGCTGGAGTCTTGTTTTTTGGTGCATTCTTAGCATACCTGACCGATTGGCTTTAATTTTAAGGCAAATGGAGGAAATAAAAAATTTCGATAGTCCTTAGATACTAAGCGCTATAACAGAGTATCCGACCGCTTGGCGTTGGTAGACTGCCAAAACTAAAAAGTCGGTTTTTCGCTGGAGTCTTGTTTTTTGGTGCATTCTTAGCATACCTGACCGATTGGCTTTAATTTTAAGGCAAATGGAGGAAATAAACATTTTCAATAGTCCTTAGTTACTAAGGGCTATAACAGCGTATCCGACCGCTTGGCGCTGGTAGACTGCCAAAACTAAAAAACTCGGTTTTTCGCTGGAGTCTTGTTTTTTGGTGCATTCTTAGCATACCTGACCGATTGGCTTTAATTTTAAGGCAAATGGAGGAAATAAAATTTTTCGATAGTCCTTAGTTACTAAGCGCTATAACAGCGTATCCGACCGCTTGGTGTTGGTAGACTGCCAAAACTAAAAAATTCGGTTTTTCGCTGGAGTCTTGTTTTTTGGTGCATTCTTAGCATACCTGACCGATTGGTTTTAATTTTAAGGCAAATGGAGGAAATAAAATTTTTCGATAGGCCTTAGTTACTAAGCGCTATAACAGCGTATCCGACCGCTTGGTGTTGGTAGACTGCCAAAACTAAAAAACTCGGTTTTTCGCTGGAGTCTTGTTTTTTGGTGCATTCTTAGCATACCTGACCGATTGGCTTTAATTTTAAGGCAAATGGAGGAAATAAAAATTTTCGATAGTCCTTAGTTACTAAGCGCTATAACAGCGTATCCGACCGCTTGGCGTTGGTAGACTGCCAAAACTAAAAAACTCGGTTTTTCGCTGGAGTCTTGTTTTTTTGTGCATTCTTAGCATACCTGACCGATTGGCTTTAATTTTAAGGCAAATGGAGGAAATAAAATTTTTCGATAGTCCTTAGTTACTAAGCGCTATAACAGCGTATCCGACCGCGTTACGTTGGTAGACTGCCAAAACTAAAAAACTCGGTTTTTCGCTGGAGTCTTGTTTTTTGGTGCATTCTTAGCATACCTGACCGATTGGCTTTAATTTTAAGGCAAATGGAGGAAATAAACATTTTCGATAGTCCTTAGTTACTAAGGGCTATAACAGCGTATCCGACCGCTTGGCGCTGGTAGACTGCCAAAACTAAAAAAACTCGGTTTTTCGCTGGAGTCTTGTTTTTTGGTGCAATCTTAGCATACCTGACCGATTGGCTTTAATTTTAAGGCAAATGGAGGAAATAAAAATTTTCGATAGTCCTTAGTTACTAAGCGCTATAACAGCGTATCCGACCGCTTGGCGTTGGTAGACTGCCAAAACTAAAAAACTCTGTTTTTCGCTGGAGTCTTGTTTTTTGGTGCATTCTTAGCATACCTGACCGATTGGCTTTAATTTTAAGGCAAATGGAGGAAATAAAAATTTTCGATAGGCCTTAGTTACTAAGCGCTATAACAGCGTATCCGACCGCTTGGTGTTGGTAGACTGCCAAAACTAAAAAACTCGGTTTTTCGCTGGAGTCTTGTTTTTTGGTGCATTCTTAGCATACCTGACCGATTGGCTTTAATTTTAAGGCAAATGGAGGAAATAAAAATTTTCGATAGTCCTTAGTTACTAAGCGCTATAACAGCGTATCCGACCGCTTGGCGTTGGTAGACTGCCAAAACTAAAAAACTCGGTTTTTCGCTGGAGTCTTGTTTTTTTGTGCATTCTTAGCATACCTGACCGATTGGCTTTAATTTTAAGGCAAATGGAGGAAATAAAATTTTTCGATAGTCCTTAGTTACTAAGCGCTATAACAGCGTATCCGACCGCGTTACGTTGGTAGACTGCCAAAACTAAAAAACTCGGTTTTTCGCTGGAGTCTTGTTTTTTGGTGCATTCTTAGCATACCTGACCGATTGGCTTTAATTTTAAGGCAAATGGAGGAAATAAACATTTTCGATAGTCCTTAGTTACTAAGGGCTATAACAGCGTATCCGACCGCTTGGCGCTGGTAGACTGCCAAAACTAAAAAAACTCGGTTTTTCGCTGGAGTCTTGTTTTTTGGTGCAATCTTAGCATACCTGACCGATTGGCTTTAATTTTAAGGCAAATGGAGGAAATAAAAATTTTCGATAGTCCTTAGTTACTAAGCGCTATAACAGCGTATCCGACCGCTTGGCGTTGGTAGACTGCCAAAACTAAAAAACTCTGTTTTTCGCTGGAGTCTTGTTTTTTGGTGCATTCTTAGCATACCTGACCGATTGGCTTTAATTTTAAGGCAAATGGAGGAAATAAAAATTTTCGATAGTCCTTAGATACTAAGCGCTATAACAGCGCATCCGACCGCTTGGCGTTGGTAGACTGCCAAAACTAAAAAAACTCGGTTTTTCGCTGGAGTCTTGTTTTTTGGTGCATTCTTAGCATACCTGACCGATTGGCTTTAATTTTAAGGCAAATGGAGGAAACAAAATTTTTCGAAAGTCCTTAGTTACTAAGCGCTATAACAGCGTATCCGACCGCTTGGCGTTGGTAGACTGCCAAAACTAAAAAACTCGGTTTTTCGCTGGAGTCTTGTTTTTTGGTGCATTCTTAGCATACCTGACCGATTGGCTTTAATTTTAAGGCAAGTGGAGGAAATAAACATTTTCAATAGTCCTTAGTTACTAAGGGCTATAACAGCGTATCCGACCGCTTGGCGCTGGTAGACTGCCAAAACTAAAAAACTCGGTTTTTCGCTGGAGTCTTGTTTTTTGGTGCATTCTTAGCATACCTGACCGATTGGCTTTAATTTTAAGGCAAATGGAGGAAACAAAATTTTTCGAAAGTCCTTAGTTACTAAGCGCTATAACAGCGTATCCGACCGCTTGGCGTTGGTAGACTGCCAAAACTAAAAAACTCGGTTTTTCGCTGGAGTCTTGTTTTTTGGTGCATTCTTAGCATACCTGACCGATTGGCTTTAATTTTAAGGCAAATGGAGGAAATAAAAAATTTCGATAGTCCTTAGATACTAAGCGCTATAACAGAGTATCCGACCGCTTGGCGTTGGTAGACTGCCAAAACTAAAAAACTCGGTTTTTCGCTGGAGTCTTGTTTTTTGGTGCATTCTTAGCATACCTGACCGATTGGCTTTAATTTTAAGGCAAATGGAGGAAATAAACATTTTCAATAGTCCTTAGTTACTAAGGGCTATAACAGCGTATCCGACCGCTTGGCGCTGGTAGACTGCCAAAACTAAAAAACTCGGTTTTTCGCTGGAGTCTTGTTTTTTGGTGCATTCTTAGCATACCTGACCGATTGGCTTTAATTTTAAGGCAAATGGAGGAAATAAAAATTTTCGATAGTCCTTAGTTACTAAGCGCTATAACAGCGTATCCGACCGCTTGGTGTTGGTAGACTGCCAAAACTAAAAAATTCGGTTTTTCGCTGGAGTCTTGTTTTTTGGTGCATTCTTAGCATACCTGACCGATTGGTTTTAATTTTAAGGCAAATGGAGGAAATAAAATTTTTCGATAGGCCTTAGTTACTAAGCGCTATAACAGCGTATCCGACCGCTTGGTGTTGGTAGACTGCCAAAACTAAAAAACTCGGTTTTTCGCTGGAGTCTTGTTTTTTGGTGCATTCTTAGCATACCTGACCGATTGGCTTTAATTTTAAGGCAAATGGAGGAAATAAAAATTTTCGATAGTCCTTAGTTACTAAGCGCTATAACAGCGTATCCGACCGCTTGGCGTTGGTAGACTGCCAAAACTAAAAAACTCGGTTTTTCGCTGGAGTCTTGTTTTTTTGTGCATTCTTAGCATACCTGACCGATTGGCTTTAATTTTAAGGCAAATGGAGGAAATAAAATTTTTCGATAGTCCTTAGTTACTAAGCGCTATAACAGCGTATCCGACCGCGTTACGTTGGTAGACTGCCAAAACTAAAAAACTCGGTTTTTCGCTGGAGTCTTGTTTTTTGGTGCATTCTTAGCATACCTGACCGATTGGCTTTAATTTTAAGGCAAATGGAGGAAATAAACATTTTCGATAGTCCTTAGTTACTAAGGGCTATAACAGCGTATCCGACCGCTTGGCGCTGGTAGACTGCCAAAACTAAAAAACTCGGTTTTTCGCTGGAGTCTTGTTTTTTGGTGCATTCTTAGCATACCTGACCGATTGACTTTAATTTTAAGGCAAATGGAGGAAATAAAAATTTTCGATAGTCCTTAGTTACTAAGCGCTATAACAGCGTATCCGACCGCGTTACGTTGGTAGACTGCCAAAACTAAAAAACTCGGTTTTTCGCTGGAGTCTTGTTTTTTGGTGCATTCTTAGCATACCTGACCGATTGGCTTTAATTTTAAGGCAAATGGAGGAAATAAACATTTTCGATAGTCCTTAGTTACTAAGGGCTATAACAGCGTATCCGACCGCTTGGCGTTGGTAGACTGCCAAAACTAAAAAACTCGGTTTTTCGCTGGAGTCTTGTTTTTTGGTGCATTCTTAGCATACCTGACCGATTGGCTTTAATTTTAAGGCAAATGGAGGAAATAAACATTTTCAATAGTCCTTAGTTACTAAGGGCTATAACAGCGTATCCGACCGCTTGGCGCTGGTAGACTGCCAAAACTAAAAAACTCGGTTTTTTGCTGGAGTCTTGTTTTTTGGTGCATTCTTAGCATACCTGACCGATTGGCTTTAATTTTAAGGCAAATGGAGGAAATAAAAATTTTCGATAGTCCTTAGTTACTAAGCGCTATAACAGCGTATCCGACCGCTTGGTGTTGGTAGACTGCCAAAACTAAAAAACTCGGTTTTTCGCTGGAGTCTTGTTTTTTGGTGCATTCTTAGCATACCTGACCGATTGGTTTTAATTTTAAGGCAAATGGAGGAAATAAAATTTTTCGATAAGCCTTAGTTACTAAGCGCTATAACAGCGTATCCGACCGCTTGGTGTTGGTAGACTGCCAAAACTAAAAAACTCGGTTTTTCGCTGGAGTCTTGTTTTTTGGTGCATTCTTAGCATACCTGACCGATTGGCTTTAATTTTAAGGCAAATGGAGGAAATAAAAATTTTCGATAGTCCTTAGTTACTAAGCGCTATAACAGCGTATCCGACCGCGTTACGTTGGTAGACTGCCAAAACTAAAAAACTCGGTTTTTCGCTGGAGTCTTGTTTTTTGGTGCATTCTTAGCATACCTGACCGATTGGCTTGAATTTTAAGGCAAATGGAGGAAATAAACATTTTCGATAGTCCTTAGTTACTAAGGGCTGTAATTATAATTTAAATTTAAATTAATAGAATAATGCCAATTTGTAATTTATAATGAAATGTTTTTGACATTGTATTGTGTGTATGTTTTATGAGCCAAAGATGCTTGAAATAAATAAATAAATAAATAAATAACAGCGTATCCGACCGCTTGGCGTTGGTAGACTGCCCAAACTAAAAAACTCGGTTTTTCGCTGGAGTCTTGTTTTTTGGTGCATTCTTAGCATACCTGACCGATTGGCTTGAATTTTAAGGCAAATGGAGGAAATAAACATTTTCGATAGTCCTTTGTTACTAAGCGCTTTAACAGCGTATCCGACCGCTTGGCGTTGGTAGACTGCCAAAACTAAAAAACTCGGTTTTTCGCTGGAGTCTTGTTTTTTGGTGCATTCTTAGCATACCTGACCGATTGGCTTTAATTTTAAGGCAAATGGAGGAAACAAAATTTTTCGAAAGTCCTTAGTTACTAAGCGCTATAACAGTGTATCCGACCGCTTGGCGTTGGTAGACTGCCAAAACTAAAAAACTCGGTTTTTCGCTGGAGTCTTGTTTTTTGGTGCATTCTTAGCATACCTGACCGATTGGCTTTAATTTTAAGGCAAATGGAGGAAATAAAAAATTTCGATAGTCCTTAGATACTAAGCGCTATAACAGAGTATCCGACCGCTTGGCGTTGGTAGACTGCCAAAACTAAAAAACTCGGTTTTTCGCTGGAGTCTTGTTTTTTGGTGCATTCTTAGCATACCTGACCGATTGGCTTTAATTTTAAGGCAAATGGAGGAAATAAACATTTTCAATAGTCCTTAGTTACTAAGGGCTATAACAGCGTATCCGACCGCTTGGCGCTGGTAGACTGCCAAAACTAAAAAACTCGGTTTTTTGCTGGAGTCTTGTTTTTTGGTGCATTCTTAGCATACCTGACCGATTGGCTTTAATTTTAAGTCAAATGGAGGAAATAAAAATTTTCGATAGTCCTTAGTTACTAAGCGCTATAACAGCGTATCCGACCGCTTGGTGTTGGTAGACTGCCAAAACTAAAAAACTCGGTTTTTCGCTGGAGTCTTGTTTTTTGGTGCATCCTTAGCATACCTGACCGATTGGTTTTAATTTTAAGGCAAATGGAGGAAATAAAATTTTTCGATAAGCCTTAGTTACTAAGCGCTATAACAGCGTATCCGACCGCTTGGTGTTGGTAGACTGCCAAAACTAAAAAACTCGGTTTTTCGCTGGAGTCTTGTTTTTTGGTGCATTCTTAGCATACCTGACCGATTGGTTTTAATTTTAAGGCAAATGGAGGAAATAAAAATTTTCGATAGTCCTTAGTTACTAAGCGCTATAACAGCGTATCCGACCGCTTGGCGTTGGTAGACTGCCAAAACTAAAAAACTCGGTTTTTCGCTGGAGTCTTGTTTTTTGGTGCATTCTTAGCATACCTGACCGATTGGCTTTAATTTTAAGGCAAATGGAGGAAATAAAGTCCTTAGTTACTAAGCGCTATAACAGCGTATCCGACCGCGTTACGTTGGTAGACCGCCAAAACTAAAAAACTCGGTTTTTCGCTGGAGTCTTGTTTTTTGGTGCATTCTTAGCATACCTGACCGATTGGCTTTAATTTTAAGGCAAATGGAGGAAATAAACATTTTCGATAGTCCTTAGTTACTAAGCGCTATAACAGCGTATCCGACCGCTTGGTGTTGGTAGACTGCCAAAACTAAAAAACTCGGTTTTTCGCTGGAGTCTTGTTTTTTGGTGCATTCTTAGCATACCTGACCGATTGGCTTTAATTTTAAGGCAAATGGAGGAAACAAAATTTTTCGAAAGTCCTTAGTTACTAAGCGCTATAACAGCGTATCCGACCGCTTGGCGTTGGTAGACTGCCAAAACTAAAAAACTCGGTTTTTCGCTGGAGTCTTGTTTTTTGGTGCATTCTTAGCATACCTGACCGATTGGCTTTAATTTTAAGGCAAATGGAGGAAATAAAAAATTTCGATAGTCCTTAGATACTAAGCGCTATAACAGAGTATCCGACCGCTTGGCGTTGGTAGACTGCCAAAACTAAAAAACTCGGTTTTTCGCTGGAGTCTTGTTTTTTTGGTGCATTCTTAGCATACCTGACCGATTGGCTTTAATTTTAAGGCAAATGGAGGAAATAAACATTTTCAATAGTCCTTAGTTACTAAGGGCTATAACAGCGTATCCGACCGCTTGGCGCTGGTAGACTGCCAAAACTAAAAAACTCGGTTTTTCGCTGGAGTCTTGTTTTTTGGTGCATTCTTAGCATACCTGACCGATTGGCTTTAATTTTAAGGCAAATGGAGGAAATAAAAATTTTCGATAGTCCTTAGTTACTAAGCGCTATAACAGCGTATCCGACCGCTTGGTGTTGGTAGACTGCCAAAACTAAAAAATTCGGTATTTCGCTGGAGTCTTGTTTTTTGGTGCATTCTTAGCATACCTGACCGATTGGTTTTAATTTTAAGGCAAATGGAGGAAATAAAATTTTTCGATAGGCCTTAGTTACTAAGCGCTATAACAGCGTATCCGACCGCTTGGTGTTGGTAGACTGCCAAAACTAAAAAACTCGGTTTTTCGCTGGAGTCTTGTTTTTTGGTGCATTCTTAGCATACCTGACCGATTGGCTTTAATTTTAAGGCAAATGGAGGAAATAAAAATTTTCGATAGTCCTTAGTTACTAAGCGCTATAACAGCGTATCCGACCGCTTGGCGTTGGTAGACTGCCAAAACTAAAAAAACTCGGTTTTTCGCTGGAGTCTTGTTTTTTGGTGCATTCTTAGCATACCTGACCGATTGGCTTTAATTTTAAGGCAAATGGAGGAAATAAAATTTTTCGATAGTCCTTAGTTACTAAGCGCTATAACAGCGTATCCGACCGCGTTACGTTGGTAGACTGCCAAAACTAAAAAACTCGGTTTTTCGCTGGAGTCTTGTTTTTTGGTGCATTCTTAGCATACCTGACCGATTGGCTTTAATTTTAAGGCAAATGGAGGAAATAAACATTTTCGATAGTCCTTAGTTACTAAGGGCTATAACAGCGTATCCGACCGCTTGGCGCTGGTAGACTGCCAAAACTAAAAAACTCGGTTTTTCGCTGGAGTCTTGTTTTTTGGTGCATTCTTAGCATACCTGACCGATTGACTTTAATTTTAAGGCAAATGGAGGAAATAAAAATTTTCGATAGTCCTTAGTTACTAAGCGCTATAACAGCGTATCCGACCGCGTTACGTTGGTAGACTGCCAAAACTAAAAAACTCGGTTTTTCGCTGGAGTCTTGTTTTTTGGTGCATTCTTAGCATACCTGACCGATTGGCTTGAATTTTAAGGCAAA
This sequence comes from Pyrgus malvae, assembly GCA_911387765.1. Classification (NCBI taxonomy): domain Eukaryota; kingdom Metazoa; phylum Arthropoda; class Insecta; order Lepidoptera; family Hesperiidae; genus Pyrgus; species Pyrgus malvae. The sequence goes on along the minus strand of OU426972.1, from coordinate 13,837,193 downwards.
TGGAGGAAATAAACATTTTCGATAGTCCTTAGTTACTAAGGGCTATAACAGCGTATCCGAGCGCTTGGCGCTGGTAGACTGCCAAAACTAAAAAACTCGGTTTTTCGCTGGAGTCTTGTTTTTTGGTGCATTCTTAGCATACCTGACCGATTGGCTTTAATTTTAAGGCAAATTGAGGAAATAAAAATTTTCGATAGTCCTTTGTTACTAAGCGCTTTAACAGCGTATCCGACCGCTTGGCGTTGGTAGACTGCCAAAACTAAAAAACTCGGTTTTTCGCTGGAGTCTTGTTTTTTGGTGCATTCTTAGCATACCTGACCGATTGGCTTGAATTTTAAGGCAAATGGAGGAAATAAACATTTTCGATAGTCCTTTGTTACTAAGCGCTTTAACAGCGTATCCGACCGCTTGGCGTTGGTAGACTGCCAAAACTAAAAAACTCGGTTTTTCGCTGGAGTCTTGTTTTTTGGTGCATTCTTAGCATACCTGACCGATTGGCTTTAATTTTAAGGCAAATGGAGGAAATAAAAAATTTCGATAGTCCTTAGATACTAAGCGCTATAACAGCGTATCTGACCGCTTGGCGTTGGTAGACTGCCAAAACTAAAAAACTCGGTTTTTCGCTGGAGTCTTGTTTTTTGGTGCATTCTTAGCATACCTGACCGATTGGCTTTAATTTTATGGCAAATGGAGGAAACAAAATTTTTCGAAAGTCCTTAGTTACTAAGCGCTATAACAGCGTATCCGACCGCTTGGCGTTGGTAGACTGCCAAAACTAAAAAACTCGGTTTTTCGCTGGAGTCTTGTTTTTTGGTGCAATCTTAGCATACCTGACCGATTGGCTTTAATTTTAAGGCAAATGGAGGAAATAAAAATTTTCGATAGTCCTTAGTTACTAAGCGCTATAACAGCGTATCCGACCGCGTTACGTTGGTAGACTGCCAAAACTAAAAAACTCGGTTTTTCGCTGGAGTCTTGTTTTTTGGTGCATTCTTAGCATACCTGACCGATTGGCTTTAATTTTAAGGCAAATGGAGGAAATAAACATTTTCGATAGTCCTTAGTTACTAAGGGCTATAACAGCGTATCCGACCGCTTGGCGCTGGTAGACTGCCAAAACTAAAAAACTCGGTTTTTCGCTGGAGTCTTGTTTTTTGGTGCATTCTTAGCATACCTGACCGATTGACTTTAATTTTAAGGCAAATGGAGGAAATAAAAATTTTCGATAGTCCTTAGTTACTAAGCGCTATAACAGCGTATCCGACCGCGTTACGTTGGTAGACTGCCAAAACTAAAAAACTCGGTTTTTCGCTGGAGTCTTGTTTTTTGGTGCATTCTTAGCATACCTGACCGATTGGCTTGAATTTTAAGGCAAATGGAGGAAATAAACATTTTCGATAGTCCTTAGTTACTAAGGGCTATAACAGCGTATCCGAGCGCTTGGCGCTGGTAGACTGCCAAAACTAAAAAACTCGGTTTTTCGCTGGAGTCTTGTTTTTTGGTGCATTCTTAGCATACCTGACCGATTGGCTTTAATTTTAAGGCAAATTGAGGAAATAAAAATTTTCGATAGTCCTTTGTTACTAAGCGCTTTAACAGCGTATCCGACCGCTTGGCGTTGGTAGACTGCCAAAACTAAAAAACTCGGTTTTTCGCTGGAGTCTTGTTTTTTGGTGCATTCTTAGCATACCTGACCGATTGGCTTGAATTTTAAGGCAAATGGAGGAAATAAACATTTTCGATAGTCCTTTGTTACTAAGCGCTTTAACAGCGTATCCGACCGCTTGGCGTTGGTAGACTGCCAAAACTAAAAAACTCGGTTTTTCGCTGGAGTCTTGTTTTTTGGTGCATTCTTAGCATACCTGACCGATTGGCTTTAATTTTAAGACAAATGGAGGAAATAAAAAATTTCGATAGTCCTTAGATACTAAGCGCTATAACAGCGTATCTGACCGCTTGGCGTTGGTAGACTGCCAAAACTAAAAAACTCGGTTTTTCGCTGGAGTCTTGTTTTTTGGTGCATTCTTAGCATACCTGACCGATTGGCTTTAATTTTATGGCAAATGGAGGAAACAAAATTTTTCGAAAGTCCTTGGTTACTAAGCGCTATAACAGCGTATCCGACCGCTTGGCGTTGGTAGACTGCCAAAACTAAAAAACTCGGTTTTTCGCTGGAGTCTTGTTTTTTGGTGCAATCTTAGCATACCTGACCGATTGGCTTTAATTTTAAGGCAAATGGAGGAAATAAAAATTTTCGATAGTCCTTAGTTACTAAGCGCTATAACAGCGTATCCGACCGCTTGGCGTTGGTAGACTGCCAAAACTAAAAAACTCTGTTTTTCGCTGGAGTCTTGTTTTTTGGTGCATTCTTAGCATACCTGACCGATTGGCTTTAATTTTAAGGCAAATGGAGGAAATAAAAATTTTCGATAGTCCTTAGATACTAAGCGCTATAACAGCGCATCCGACCGCTTGGCGTTGGTAGACTGCCAAAACTAAAAAAACTCGGTTTTTCGCTGGAGTCTTGTTTTTTGGTGCATTCTTAGCATACCTGACCGATTGGCTTTAATTTTAAGGCAAATGGAGGAAACAAAATTTTTCGAAAGTCCTTAGTTACTAAGCGCTATAACAGCGTATCCGACCGCTTGGCGTTGGTAGACTGCCGAAACTAAAAAACTCGGTTTTTCGCTGGAGTCTTGTTTTTTGGTGCATTCTTAGCATACCTGACCGATTGGCTTTAATTTTAAGGCAAGTGGAGGAAATAAACATTTTCAATAGTCCTTAGTTACTAAGGGCTATAACAGCGTATCCGACCGCTTGGCGCTGGTAGACTGCCAAAACTAAAAAACTCGGTTTTTCGCTGGAGTCTTGTTTTTTGGTGCATTCTTAGCATACCTGACCGATTGGCTTTAATTTTAAGGCAAATGGAGGAAACAAAATTTTTCGAAAGTCCTTAGTTACTAAGCGCTATAACAGCGTATCCGACCGCTTGGCGTTGGTAGACTGCCAAAACTAAAAAACTCGGTTTTTCGCTGGAGTCTTGTTTTTTGGTGCATTCTTAGCATACCTGACCGATTGGCTTTAATTTTAAGGCAAATGGAGGAAATAAAAATTTTCGATAGTCCTTAGTTACTAAGCGCTATAACAGCGTATCCGACCGCTTGGTGTTGGTAGACTGCCAAAACTAAAAAACTCGGTTTTTCGCTGGAGTCTTGTTTTTTGGTGCATTCTTAGCATACCTGACCGATTGGCTTTAATTTTAAGGCAAATGGAGGAAATAAAAATTTTCGATAGTCCTTAGTTACTAAGCGCTATAACAGCGTATCCGACCGCTTGGCGTTGGTAGACTGCCAAAACTAAAAAACTCGGTTTTTCGCTGGAGTCTTGTTTTTTGGTGCATTCTTAGCATACCTGACCGATTGGCTTTAATTTTAAGGCAAATGGAGGAAATAAACATTTTCAATAGTCCTTAGTAACTAAGGACTATAACAGCGTATCCGACCGCTTGGCGTTGGTAGACTGCCAAAACTAAAAAACTCGGTTTTTCGCTGGAGTCTTGTTTTTTGGTGCATTCTTAGCATACCTGACCGATTGGCTTTAATTTTAAGGCAAATGGAGGAAATAAAAAATTTCGATAGTCCTTAGATACTAAGCGCTATAACAGAGTATCCGACCGCTTGGCGTTGGTAGACTGCCAAAACTAAAAAACTCGGTTTTTCGCTGGAGTCTTGTTTTTTGGTGCATTCTTAGCATACCTGACCGATTGGCTTTAATTTTAAGGCAAATGGAGGAAATAAAAATTTTCGATAGTCCTTAGTTACTAAGCGCTATAACAGCGTATCCGACCGCTTGGTGTTGGTAGACTGCCAAAACTAAAAAATTCGGTTTTTCGCTGGAGTCTTGTTTTTTGGTGCATTCTTAGCATACCTGACCGATTGGTTTTAATTTTAAGGCAAATGGAGGAAATAAAATTTTTCGATAGGCCTTAGTTACTAAGCGCTATAACAGCGTATCCGACCGCTTGGTGTTGGTAGACTGCCAAAACTAAAAAACTCGGTTTTTCGCTGGAGTCTTGTTTTTTGGTGCATTCTTAGCATACCTGACCGATTGGCTTTAATTTTAAGGCAAATGGAGGAAATAAAAATTTTCGATAGTCCTTAGTTACTAAGCGCTATAACAGCGTATCCGACCGCTTGGCGTTGGTAGACTGCCAAAACTAAAAAACTCGGTTTTTCGCTGGAGTCTTGTTTTTTTGTGCATTCTTAGCATACCTGACCGATTGGCTTTAATTTTAAGGCAAATGGAGGAAATAAAATTTTTCGATAGTCCTTAGTTACTAAGCGCTATAACAGCGTATCCGACCGCGTTACGTTGGTAGACTGCCAAAACTAAAAAACTCGGTTTTTCGCTGGAGTCTTGTTTTTTGGTGCATTCTTAGCATACCTGACCGATTGGCTTTAATTTTAAGGCAAATGGAGGAAATAAACATTTTCGATAGTCCTTAGTTACTAAGGGCTATAACAGCGTATCCGACCGCTTGGCGCTGGTAGACTGCGAAAACTAAAAAACTCGGTTTTTCGCTGGAGTCTTGTTTTTTGGTGCATTCTTAGCATACCTGACCGATTGACTTTAATTTTAAGGCAAATGGAGGAAATAAAAATTTTCGATAGTCCTTAGTTACTAAGCGCTATAACAGCGTATCCGACCGCGTTACGTTGGTAGACTGCCAAAACTAAAAAACTCGGTTTTTCGCTGGAGTCTTGTTTTTTGGTGCATTCTTAGCATACCTGACCGATTGGCTTGAATTTTAAGGCAAATGGAGGAAATAAACATTTTCGATAGTCCTTAGTTACTAAGGGCTATAACAGCGTATCCGAGCGCTTGGCGCTGGTAGACTGCCAAAACTAAAAAACTCGGTTTTTCGCTGGAGTCTTGTTTTTTGGTGCATTCTTAGCATACCTGACCGATTGGCTTTAATTTTAAGGCAAATTGAGGAAATAAAAATTTTCGATAGTCCTTTGTTACTAAGCGCTTTAACAGCGTATCCGACCGCTTGGCGTTGGTAGACTGCCAAAACTAAAAAACTCGGTTTTTCGCTGGAGTCTTGTTTTTTGGTGCATTCTTAGCATACCTGACCGATTGGCTTGAATTTTAAGGCAAATGGAGGAAATAAACATTTTCGATATTCCTTTGTTACTAAGCGCTTTAACAGCGTATCCGACCGCTTGGCGTTGGTAGACTGCCAAAACTAAAAAACTCGGTTTTTCGCTGGAGTCTTGTTTTTTGGTGCATTCTTAGCATACCTGACCAATTGGCTTTAATTTTAAGGCAAATGGAGGAAATAAAAAATTTCGATAGTCCTTAGATACTAAGCGCTATAACAGCGTATCTGACCGCTTGGCGTTGGTAGACTGCCAATACTAAAAAACTCGGTTTTTCGCTGGAGTCTTGTTTTTTGGTGCATTCTTAGCATACCTGACCGATTGGCTTTAATTTTATGGCAAATGGAGGAAACAAAATTTTTCGAAAGTCCTTAGTTACTAAGCGCTATAACAGCGTATCCGACCGCTTGGCGTTGGTAGACTGCCAAAACTAAAAAACTCGGTTTTTCGCTGGAGTCTTGTTTTTTGGTGCAATCTTAGCATACCTGACCGATTGGCTTTAATTTTAAGGCAAATGGAGGAAATAAAAATTTTCGATAGTCCTTAGTTACTAAGCGCTATAACAGCGTATCCGACCGCTTGGCGTTGGTAGACTGCCAAAACTAAAAAACTCTGTTTTTCGCTGGAGTCTTGTTTTTTGGTGCATTCTTAGCATACCTGACCGATTGGCTTTAATTTTAAGGCAAATGGAGGAAATAAAAATTTTCGATAGTCCTTAGATACTAAGCGCTATAACAGCGCATCCGACCGCTTGGCGTTGGTAGACTGCCAAAACTAAAAAAACTCGGTTTTTCGCTGGAGTCTTGTTTTTTGGTGCATTCTTAGCATACCTGACCGATTGGCTTTAATTTTAAGGCAAATGGAGGAAACAAAATTTTTCGAAAGTCCTTAGTTACTAAGCGCTATAACAGCGTATCCGACCGCTTGGCGTTGGTAGACTGCCGAAACTAAAAAACTCGGTTTTTCGCTGGAGTCTTGTTTTTTGGTGCATTCTTAGCATACCTGACCGATTGGCTTTAATTTTAAGGCAAATGGAGGAAATAAACATTTTCAATAGTCCTTAGTTACTAAGGGCTATAACAGCGTATCCGACCGCTTGGCGCTGGTAGACTGCCAAAACTAAAAAACTCGGTTTTTCGCTGGAGTCTTGTTTTTTGGTGCATTCTTAGCATACCTGACCGATTGGCTTTAATTGTAAGGCAAATGGAGGAAATAAACATTTTCAATAGTCCTTAGTTACTAAGGGCTATAACAGCGTATCCGACCGCTTGGCGCTGGTAGACTGCCAAAACTAAAAAACTCGGTTTTTCGCTGGAGTCTTGTTTTTTGGTGCATTCTTAGCATACCTGACCGATTGGCTTTAATTTTAAGGCAAATGGAGGAAATAAAAATTTTCGATAGTCCTTAGTTACTAAGCGCTATAACAGCGTATCTGACCGCTTGGCGTTGGTAGACTGCCAAAACTAAAAAACTCGGTTTTTCGCTGGAGTCTTGTTTTTTGGTGCATTCTTAGCATACCTGACCAATTGGCTTTAATTTTAAGGCAAATGGAGGAAATAAAAATTTTCGATAGTCCTTAGTTACTAAGCGCTATAACAGCGTATCCGACCGCGTTACGTTGGTAGACTGCCAAAACTAAAAAACTCGGTTTTTCGCTGGAGTCTTGTTTTTTGGTGCATTCTTAGCATACCTGACCGATTGGCTTTAATTTTAAGGCAAATGGAGGAAATAAAAAAATTCGATAGTCCTTAGATACTAAGCGCTATAACAGCGTATCTGACCGCTTGGCGTTGGTAGACTGCCAAAACTAAAAAACTCGGTTTTTCGCTGGAGTCTTGTTTTTTGGTGCATTCTTAGCATACCTGACCAATTGGCTTTAATTTTAAGGCAAATGGAGGAAATAAAATTTTTCGATAGTCCTTAGATACTAAGCGCTATAACAGCGTATCCGACCGCTTGGCGTTGGTAGACTGCCAAAACTAAAAAACTCGGTTTTTCGCTGGAGTCTTGTTTTTTGGTGCATTCTTAGCATACCTGACCGATTGGCTTTAATTTTAAGGCAAATGGAGGAAACAAAATTTTTCGAAAGTCCTTAGTTACTAAGCGCTATAACAGCGTATCCGACCGCTTGGCGTTGGTAGACTGCCAAAACTAAAAAACTCGGTTTTTCGCTGGAGTCTTGTTTTTTGGTGCATTCTTAGCATACCTGACCGATTGGCTTTAATTTTAAGGCAAATGGAGGAAATAAAAAATTTCGATAGTCCTTAGATACTAAGCGCTATAACAGAGTATCCGACCGCTTGGCGTTGGTAGACTGCCAAAACTAAAAAACTCGGTTTTTCGCTGGAGTCTTGTTTTTTGGTGCATTCTTAGCATACCTGACCGATTGGCTTTAATTTTAAGGCAAATGGAGGAAATAAACATTTTCAATAGTCCTTAGTTACTAAGGGCTATAACAGCGTATCCGACCGCTTGGCGCTGGTAGACTGCCAAAACTAAAAAACTCGGTTTTTCGCTGGAGTCTTGTTTTTTGGTGCATTCTTAGCATACCTGACCGATTGGCTTTAATTTTAAGGCAAGTGGAGGAAATAAACATTTTCAATAGTCCTTAGTTACTAAGGGCTATAACAGCGTATCCGACCGCTTGGCGCTGGTAGACTGCCAAAACTAAAAAACTCGGTTTTTCGCTGGAGTCTTGTTTTTTGGTGCATTCTTAGCATACCTGACCGATTGGCTTTAATTTTAAGGCAAATGGAGGAAACAAAATTTTTCGAAAGTCCTTAGTTACTAAGCGCTATAACAGCGTATCCGACCGCTTGGCGTTGGTAGACTGCCAAAACTAAAAAACTCGGTTTTTCGCTGGAGTCTTGTTTTTTGGTGCATTCTTAGCATACCTGACCGATTGGCTTTAATTTTAAGGCAAATGGAGGAAATAAAAATTTTCGATAGTCCTTAGTTACTAAGCGCTATAACAGCGTATCCGACCGCTTGGTGTTGGTAGACTGCCAAAACTAAAAAACTCGGTTTTTCGCTGGAGTCTTGTTTTTTGGTGCATTCTTAGCATACCTGACCGATTGGCTTTAATTTTAAGGCAAATGGAGGAAATAAAAATTTTCGATAGTCCTTAGTTACTAAGCGCTATAACAGCGTATCCGACCGCTTGGCGTTGGTAGACTGCCAAAACTAAAAAACTCGGTTTTTCGCTGGAGTCTTGTTTTTTGGTGCATTCTTAGCATACCTGACCGATTGGCTTTAATTTTAAGGCAAATGGAGGAAATAAACATTTTCAATAGTCCTTAGTTACTAAGGGCTATAACAGCGTATCCGACCGCTTGGCGCTGGTAGACTGCCAAAACTAAAAAACTCGGTTTTTCGCTGGAGTCTTGTTTTTTGGTGCATTCTTAGCATACCTGACCGATTGGCTTTAATTTTAAGGCAAATGGAGGAAATAAAAAATTTCGATAGTCCTTAGATACTAAGCGCTATAACAGAGTATCCGACCGCTTGGCGTTGGTAGACTGCCAAAACTAAAAAACTCGGTTTTTCGCTGGAGTCTTGTTTTTTGGTGCATTCTTAGCATACCTGACCGATTGGCTTTAATTTTAAGGCAAATGGAGGAAATAAACATTTTCAATAGTCCTTAGTTACTAAGGGCTATAACAGCGTATCCGACCGCTTGGCGCTGGTAGACTGCCAAAACTAAAAAACTCGGTTTTTCGCTGGAGTCTTGTTTTTTGGTGCATTCTTAGCATACCTGACCGATTGGCTTTAATTTTAAGGCAAATGGAGGAAATAAAAATTTTCGATAGTCCTTAGTTACTAAGCGCTATAACAGCGTATCCGACCGCTTGGTGTTGGTAGACTGCCAAAACTAAAAAATTCGGTTTTTCGCTGGAGTCTTGTTTTTTGGTGCATTCTTAGCATACCTGACCGATTGGTTTTAATTTTAAGGCAAATGGAGGAAATAAAATTTTTCGATAGGCCTTAGTTACTAAGCGCTATAACAGCGTATCCGACCGCTTGGTGTTGGTAGACTGCCAAAACTAAAAAACTCGGTTTTTCGCTGGAGTCTTGTTTTTTGGTGCATTCTTAGCATACCTGACCGATTGGCTTTAATTTTAAGGCAAATGGAGGAAATAAAAATTTTCGATAGTCCTTAGTTACTAAGCGCTATAACAGCGTATCCGACCGCTTGGCGTTGGTAGACTGCCAAAACTAAAAAACTCGGTTTTTCGCTGGAGTCTTGTTTTTTTGTGCATTCTTAGCATACCTGACCGATTGGCTTTAATTTTAAGGCAAATGGAGGAAATAAAATTTTTCGATAGTCCTTAGTTACTAAGCGCTATAACAGCGTATCCGACCGCGTTACGTTGGTAGACTGCCAAAACTAAAAAACTCGGTTTTTCGCTGGAGTCTTGTTTTTTGGTGCATTCTTAGCATACCTGACCGATTGGTTTTAATTTTAAGGCAAATGGAGGAAATACAATTTTTCGATAGGCCTTAGTTACTAAGCGCTATAACAGCGTATCCGACCGCTTGGTGTTGGTAGACTGCCAAAACTAAAAAACTCGGTTTTTCGCTGGAGTCTTGTTTTTTGGTGCATTCTTAGCATACCTGACCGATTGGCTTTAATTTTAAGGCAAATGGAGGAAATAAAAATTTTCGATAGTCCTTAGTTACTAAGCGCTATAACAGCGTATCCGACCGCTTGGCGTTGGTAGACTGCCAAAACTAAAAAACTCGGTTTTTCGCTGAAGTCTTGTTTTTTGGTGCATTCTTAGCATACCTGACCGATTGGCTTTAATTTTAAGGCAAATGGAGGAAATAAACATTTTCGATAGTCCTTAGTTACTAAGGGCTATAACAGCGTATCCGACCGCTTGGCGCTGGTAGACTGCCAAAACTAAAAAACTCGGTTTTTCGCTGGAGTCTTGTTTTTTGGTGCATTCTTAGCATACCTGACCGATTGGCTTTAATTTTAAGGCAAATGGAGGAAATAAAAATTTTCGATAGTCCTTAGTTACTAAGCGCTATAACAGCGTATCCGAACGCGTTACGTTGGTAGACTGCCAAAACTAAAAAACTCGGTTTTTCGCTGGAGTCTTGTTTTTTGGTGCATTCTTAGCATACCTGACCGATTGGCTTGAATTTTAAGGCAAATGGAGGAAATAAACATTTTCGATAGTCCTTAGTTACTAAGGGCTATAACAGCGTATCCGACCGCTTGGCGCTGGTAGACTGCCAAAACTAAAAAACTCGGTTTTTCGCTGGAGTCTTGTTTTTTGGTGCATTCTTAGCATACCTGACCGATTGGCTTTAATTTTAAGGCAAATTGAGGAAATAAAAATTTTCGATAGTCCTTTGTTACTAAGCGCTTTAACAGCGTATCCGACCGCTTGGCGTTGGTAGACTGCCAAAACTAAAAAACTCGGTTTTTCGCTGGAGTCTTGTTTTTTGGTGCATTCTTAGCATACCTGACCAATTGGCTTTAATTTTAAGGCAAATGGAGGAAATAAAAAATTTCGATAGTCCTTAGTTACTAAGCGCTATAACAGCGTATCCGACCGCTTGGCGCTGGTATACTGCCAAAACTAAAAAACTCGGTTTTTCGCTGGAGTCTTGTTTTTTGGTGCATTCTTAGCATACCTGACTGATTGGCTTTAATTTTAAGGCAAATGGAGGAAATAAAAATTTTCGATAGTCCTTAGTTACTTAGCGCTATAACAGCGTATCCGACCGCTTGGCGTTGGTAGAATGCCAAAACTAAAAAACTCGGTTTTTCGCTGGAGTCTTGTTTTTTGGTGCATTCTTAGCATACCTGACCGATTGGCTTTAATTTTAAGGCAAATGGAGGAAATAAAAATTTTCGATAGTCCTTAGTTACTTAGCGCTATAACAGCGTATCCGACCGCTTGGCGTTGGTAGACTGCCAAAACTAAAAAACTCGGTTTTTCGCTGGAGTCTTGTTTTTTGGTGCATTCTTAGCATACCTGACCGATTGGCTTTAATTTTAAGGCAAATGGAGGAAATAAAAATTTTCGATAGTCCTTAGTTACTAAGCGCTATAACAGCGTATCCGACCGCTTGGTGTTGGTAGACTGCCAAAACTAAAAAACTCGGTTTTTCGCTGGAGTCTTGTTTTTTGGTGCATTCTTAGCATACCTGACCGATTGGTTTTAATTTTAAGGCAAATGGAGGAAATACAATTTTTCGATAGGCCTTAGTTACTAAGCGCTATAACAGCGTATCCGACCGCTTGGTGTTGGTAGACTGCCAAAACTAAAAAACTCGGTTTTTCGCTGGAGTCTTGTTTTTTGGTGCATTCTTAGCATACCTGACCGATTGGCTTTAATTTTAAGGCAAATGGAGGAAATAAAAATTTTCGATAGTCCTTAGTTACTAAGCGCTATAACAGCGTATCCGACCGCTTGGCGTTGGTAGACTGCCAAAACTAAAAAACTCGGTTTTTCGCTGAAGTCTTGTTTTTTGGTGCATTCTTAGCATACCTGACCGATTGGCTTGAATTTTAAGGCAAATGGAGGAAATAAAAAATTTCGATAGTCCTTAGTTACTAAGCGCTATAACAGCGTATCCGACCGCTTGGCGCTGGTATACTGCCAAAACTAAAAAACTCGGTTTTTCGCTGGAGTCTTGTTTTTTGGTGCATTCTTAGCATACCTGACTGATTGGCTTTAATTTTAAGGCAAATGGAGGAAATAAAAATTTTCGATAGTCCTTAGTTACTTAGCGCTATAACAGCGTATCCGACCGCTTGGCGTTGGTAGAATGCCAAAACTAAAAAACTCGGTTTTTCGCTGGAGTCTTGTTTTTTGGTGCATTCTTAGCATACCTGACCGATTGGCTTTAATTTTAAGGCAAATGGAGGAAATAAAAATTTTCGATAGTCCTTAGTTACTTAGCGCTATAACAGCGTATCCGACCGCTTGGCGTTGGTAGACTGCCAAAACTAAAAAACTCGGTTTTTCGCTGGAGTCTTGTTTTTTGGTGCATTCTTAGCATACCTGACCGATTGGCTTTAATTTTAAGGCAAATGGAGGAAATAAAAATTTTCGATAGTCCTTAGTTACTAAGCGCTATAACAGCGTATCCGACCGCTTGGTGTTGGTAGACTGCCAAAACTAAAAAACTCGGTTTTTCGCTGGAGTCTTGTTTTTTGGTGCATTCTTAGCATACCTGACCGATTGGTTTTAATTTTAAGGCAAATGGAGGAAATACAATTTTTCGATAGGCCTTAGTTACTAAGCGCTATAACAGCGTATCCGACCGCTTGGTGTTGGTAGACTGCCAAAACTAAAAAACTCGGTTTTTCGCTGGAGTCTTGTTTTTTGGTGCATTCTTAGCATACCTGACCGATTGGCTTTAATTTTAAGGCAAATGGAGGAAATAAAAATTTTCGATAGTCCTTAGTTACTAAGCGCTATAACAGCGTATCCGACCGCTTGGCGTTGGTAGACTGCCAAAACTAAAAAACTCGGTTTTTCGCTGAAGTCTTGTTTTTTGGTGCATTCTTAGCATACCTGACCGATTGGCTTTAATTTTAAGGCAAATGGAGGAAATAAACATTTTCGATAGTCCTTAGTTACTAAGGGCTATAACAGCGTATCCGACCGCTTGGCGCTGGTAGACTGCCAAAACTAAAAAACTCGGTTTTTCGCTGGAGTCTTGTTTTTTGGTGCATTCTTAGCATACCTGACCGATTGGCTTGAATTTTAAGGCAAATGGAGGAAATAAACATTTTCGATAGTCCTTAGTTACTAAGGGCTATAACAGCGTATCCGACCGCTTGGCGCTGGTAGACTGCCAAAACTAAAAAAACTCGGTTTTTCGCTGGAGTCTTGTTTTTTGGTGCATTCTTAGCATACCTGACCGATTGGCTTTAATTTTAAGGCAAATTGAGGAAATAAAAATTTTCGATAGTCCTTTGTTACTAAGCGCTTTAACAGCGTATCCGACCGCTTGGCGTTGGTAGACTGCCAAAACTAAAAAACTCGGTTTTTCGCTGGAGTCTTGTTTTTTGGTGCATTCTTAGCATACCTGACCAATTGGCTTTAATTTTAAGGCAAATGGAGGAAATAAAAAATTTCGATAGTCCTTAGTTACTAAGCGCTATAACAGCGTATCCGACCGCTTGGCGCTGGTATACTGCCAAAACTAAAAAACTCGGTTTTTCGCTGGAGTCTTGTTTTTTGGTGCATTCTTAGCATACCTGACTGATTGGCTTTAATTTTAAGGCAAATGGAGGAAATAAAAATTTTCGATAGTCCTTAGTTACTTAGCGCTATAATAGCGTATCCGACCGCTTGGCGTTGGTAGACTGCCAAAACTAAAAAAACTCGGATTTTCGCTGGAGTCTTGTTTTTTGGTGCATTCTTAGCATACCTGACCGATTGGCTTTAATTTTTAGGCAAATGGAGGAAATAAAAATTTTCGATACTCCTTAGTTACTTAGCGCTATAACAGCGTATCCGACCGCTTGGCGTTGGTAGACTGCCAAAACTAAAAAACTCGGTTTTTCGCTGGAGTCTTGTTTTTTGGTGCATTCTTAGCATACCTGACCAATTGGCTTTAATTTTAAGGCAAATGGAGGAAATAAAATTTTTCGATAGTCCTTAGTTACTAAGCGCTATAACAGCGTATCCGACCGCTTGGCGTTGGTAGACTGCCAAAACTGAAAAACTCGGTTTTTCACTGGAGTCTTGTTTTTTGGTGCATTCTTAGCATACCTGACCGATTGGCTTTAATTTTAAGGCAAATGGAGGAAATAAAAATTTTCGATAGTCCTTAGTTACTAAGCGCTATAACAGCGTATCCGACCGCGTTACGTTGGTAGACTGCCAAAACTAAAAAACTCGGTTTTTCGCTGGAGTCTTGTTTTTTGGTGCATTCTTAGCATACCTGACCGATTGGCTTTAATTTTAAGGCAAATGGAGGAAATAAAAATTTTCGATAGTCCTTAGTTACTAAGCGCTATAACAGCGTATCCGACCGCTTGGCGTTGGTAGACTGCCAAAACAAAAAAACTCGGTTTTTCGCTGGAGTCTTGTTTTTTTGGTGCATTCTTAGCATACCTGACCGATTGGTTTTAATTTTAAGGCAAATGGAGGAAATAAAAATTTTCGATAGTCCTTAGTTACTAAGCGCTATAACAGCGTATCCGACCGCTTGGTGTTGGTAGACTGCCAAAACTAAAAAACTCGGTTTTTCGCTGGAGTCTTGTTTTTTGGTGCATTCTTAGCATACCTGACCGATTGGCTTTAATTTTAAGGCAAATGGAGGAAATAAAAATTTTCGATAGTCCTTAGTTACTAAGCGCTATAACAGCGTATCCGACCGCTTGGCGTTGGTAGACTGCCAAAACTAAAAAACTCGGTTTTTCGCTGGAGTCTTGTTTTTTGGTGCATTCTTAGCATACCTGACCGATTGGCTTTAATTTTAAGGCAAATGGAGGAAATAAACATTTTCAATAGTCCTTAGTTACTAAGGGCTATAACAGCGTATCCGACCGCTTGGCGCTGGTAGACTGCCAAAACTAAAAAACTCGGTTTTTCGCTGGAGTCTTGTTTTTTGGTGCATTCTTAGCATACCTGACCGATTGGCTTTAATTTTAAGGCAAATGGAGGAAATAAAAATTTTCGATAGTCCTTAGTTACTAAGCGCTATAACAGCGTATCCGACCGCTTGGCGTTGGTAGACTGCCAAAACTAAAAAACTCGGTTTTTCGCTGGAGTCTTGTTTTTTGGTGCATTCTTAGCATACCTGACCGATTGGCTTTAATTGTAAGGCAAATGGAGGAAATAAACATTTTCAATAGTCCTTAGTTACTAAGCGCTATAACAGCGTATCCGACCGCTTGGCGTTGGTAGACTGCCAAAACTAAAAAACTCGGTTTTTCGCTGGAATCTTGTTTTTTGGTGCATTCTTAGCATACCTGACCGATTGGCTTTAATTTTAAGGCAAATGGAGGAAATAAAAATTTTTGATAGCCCTTAGATACTAAGCGCTATAACAGCGTATCCGACCGCTTGGCGTTGGTAGACTGCCAAAACTAAAAAACTCGGTTTTTCGCTGGAGTCTTGTTTTTTGGTGCATTCTTAGCATACCTGACCGATTGGCTTTAATTTTAAGGCAAATGGAGGAAACAAAATTTTTCGAAAGTGCTTAATTACTAAGCGCTATAACAGCGTATCCGACCGCTTGGCGTTGGTAGACTGCCAAAACTAAAAAACTCGGTTTTTCGCTGGAGTCTTGTTTTTTGGTGCATTCTTAGCATACCTGACCGATTGGCTTTAATTTTAAGGCAAATGGAGGAAATAAAAATTTTCGATAGTCCTTAGTTACTATGCGCTATAACAGCGTATCCGACCGCGTTACGTTGGTAGACTGCCAAAACTAAAAAACTCGGTTTTTCGCTGGAGTCTTGTTTTTTGGTGCATTCTTAGCATACCTGACCGATTGGCTTTAATTTTAAGGCAAATGGAGGAAATAAAAAAATTCGATAGTCCTTAGATACTAAGCGCTATAACAGCGTATCTGACCGCTTGGCGTTGGTAGACTGCCAAAACTAAAAAACTCGGTTTTTCGCTGGAGTCTTGTTTTTTGGTGCATTCTTAGCATAACTGACCGATTGGCTTTAATTTTAAGGCAAATGGAGGAAATAAAAATTTTCGATAGTCCTTAGTTACTAAGCGCTATAACAGCGTATCCGACCGCGTTACGTTGGTAGACTGCCAAAACTAAAAAACTCGGTTTTTCGCTGGAGTCTTGTTTTTTGGTGCATTCTTAGCATACCTGACCGATTGGCTTGAATTTTAAGGCAAATGGAGGAAATAAACATTTTCGATAGTCCTTAGTTACTAAGGGCTATAACAGCGTATCCGAGCGCATGGCGCTGGTAGACTGCCAAAACTAAAAAACTCGGTTTTTCGCTGGAGTCTTGTTTTTTGGTGCATTCTTAGCATACCTGACCGATTGGCTTTAATTTTAAGGCAAATGGAGGAAACAAAAAATTTCGATAGTCCTTAGTTACTAAGCGCTATAACAGCGTATCCGACCGCTTGGCGCTGGTATACTGCCAAAACTAAAAAACTCGGTTTTTCGCTGGAGTCTTGTTTTTTGGTGCATTCTTAGCATACCTGACTGATTAGCTTTAATTTTAAGGCAAATGGAGGAAATAAAAATTTTCGATAGTCCTTAGTTACTTAGCGCTATAACAGCTTATCCGACCGCTTGGCGTTGGTAGACTGCCAAAACTAAAAAACTCGGTTTTTCGCTGGAGTCTTGTTTTTTGGTGCATTCTTAGCATACCTGACCGATTGGCTTTAATTTTAAGGCAAATGGAGGAAATAAAAATTTTCGATAGTCCTTAGTTACTTAGCGCTATAACAGCGTATCCGACCGCTTGGCGTTGGTAGACTGCCAAAACTAAAAAACTCGGTTTTTCGCAGGAGTCTTGTTTTTTGGTGCATTCTTAGCATACCTGACCGATTGGCTTTAATTTTAAGGCAAATGGAGGAAATAAAAATTTTCGATAGTCCTTAGTTACTAAGCGCTATAACAGCGTATCCGACCGCTTGGTGTTGGTAGACTGCCAAAACTAAAAAACTCGGTTTTTCGCTGGAGTCTTGTTTTTTGGTGCATTCTTAGCATACCTGACCGATTGGTTTTAATTTTAAGGCAAATGGAGGAAATACAATTTTTCGATAGGCCTTAGTTACTAAGCGCTATAACAGCGTATCCGACCGCTTGGTGTTGGTAGACTGCCAAAACTAAAAAACTCGGTTTTTCGCTGGAGTCTTGTTTTTTGGTGCATTCTTAGCATACCTGACCGATTGGCTTTAATTTTAAGGCAAATGGAGGAAATAAAAATTTTCGATAGTCCTTAGTTACTAAGCGCTATAACAGCGTATCCGACCGCTTGGCGTTGGTAGACTGCCAAAACTAAAAAACTCGGTTTTTCGCTGAAGTATTGTTTTTTGGTGCATTCTTAGCATACCTGACCGATTGGCTTTAATTTTAAGGCAAATGGAGGAAATAAACATTTTCGATAGTCCTTAGTTACTAAGGGCTATAACAGCGTATCCGACCGCTTGGCGCTGGTAGACTGCCAAAACTAAAAAACTCGGTTTTTCGCTGGAGTCTTGTTTTTTGGTGCATTCTTAGCATACCTGACCGATTGGCTTTAATTTTAAGGCAAATGGAGGAAATAAAAATTTTCGATAGTCCTTAGTTACTAAGCGCTATAACAGCGTATCCGACCGCGTTACGTTGGTAGACTGCCAAAACTAAAAAACTCGGTTTTTCGCTAGAGTCTTGTTTTTTGGTGCATTCTTAGCATACCTGACCGATTGGCTTGAATTTTAAGGCAAATGGAGGAAATAAACATTTTCGATAGTCCTTAGTTACTAAGGGCTATAACAGCGTATCCGACCGCTTGGCGCTGGTAGACTGCCAAAACTAAAAAACTCGGTTTTTCGCTGGAGTCTTGTTTTTTGGTGCATTCTTAGCATACCTGACCGATTGGCTTTAATTTTAAGGCAAATTGAGGAAATAAAAATTTTCGATAGTCCTTTTTTACTAAGCGCTTTAACAGCGTATCCGACCGCTTGGCGTTGGTAGACTGCCAAAACTAAAAAACTCGGTTTTTCGCTGGAGTCTTGTTTTTTGGTGCATTCTTAGCATACCTGACCAATTGGCTTTAATTTTAAGGCAAATGGAGGAAATAAAAAATTTCGATAGTCCTTAGTTACTAAGCGCTATAACAGCGTATCCGACCGCTTGGCGCTGGTATACTGCCAAAACTAAAAAACTCGGTTTTTCGCTGGAGTTTTGTTTTTTGGTGCATTCTTAGCATACCTGACTGATTGGCTTTAATTTTAAGGCAAATGGAGGAAATAAAAATTTTCGATAGTCCTTAGTTACTTAGCGCTATAACAGCGTATCCGACCGCTTGGCGTTGGTAGACTGCCAAAACTAAAAAACTCGGTTTTTCGCTGGAGTCTTGTTTTTTGGTGCATTCTTAGCATACCTGACCGATTGGCTTTAATTTTAAGGCAAATGGAGGAAACAAAATTTTTCGAAAGTCCTAAATTACTAAGCGCTATAACAGCGTATCCGACCGCTTGGCGTTGGTAGACTGCCAAAACTAAAAAACTCGGTTTTTCGCTGGAGTCTTGTTTTTTGGTGCATTCTTAGCATACCTGACCGATTGGCTTTAATTTTAAGGCAAATGGAGGAAATAAAAATTTTCGATAGTCCTTAGTTACTAAGCGCTATAACAGCGTATCCGACCGCTTGGCGTTGGTAGACTGCCAAAACTGAAAAACTCGGTTTTTCGCTGGAGTCTTGTTTTTTGGTGCATTCTTAGCATACCTGACCGATTGGCTTTAATTTTAAGGCAAATGGAGGAAATAAAAATTTTCGATAGTCCTTAGTTACTAAGCGCTATAACAGCGTATCCGACCGCGTTACGTTGGTAGACTGCCAAAACTAAAAAACTCGGTTTTTCGCTGGAGTCTTGTTTTTTGGTGCATTCTTAGCATACCTGACCGATTGGCTTTAATTTTAAGGCAAATGGAGGAAATAAAAATTTTCGATAGTCCTTAGTTACTAAGCGCTATAACAGCGTATCCGACCGCTTGGCGTTGGTAGACTGCCAAAACAAAAAAACTCGGTTTTTCGCTGGAGTCTTGTTTTTTTGGTGCATTCTTAGCATACCTGACCGATTGGTTTTAATTTTAAGGCAAATGGAGGAAATAAAAATTTTCGATAGTCCTTAGTTACTAAGCGCTATAACAGCGTATCCGACCGCTTGGTGTTGGTAGACTGCCAAAACTAAAAAACTCGGTTTTTCGCTGGAGTCTTGTTTTTTGGTGCATTCTTAGCATACCTGACCGATTGGCTTTAATTTTAAGGCAAATGGAGGAAATAAACATTTTCGATAGTCCTTAGTTACTAAGGGCTATAACAGCGTATCCGACCGCTTGGCGTTGGTAGACTGCCAAAACTAAAAAACTCGGTTTTTCGCTGGAGTCTTGTTTTTTGGTGCATTCTTAGCATACCTGACCGATTGGCTTTAATTTTAAGGCAAATGGAGGAAATAAACATTTTCAATAGTCCTTAGTTACTAAGGGCTATAACAGCGTATCCGACCGCTTGGCGCTGGTAGACTGCCAAAACTAAAAAACTCGGTTTTTCGCTGGAGTCTTGTTTTTTGGTGCATTCTTAGCATACCTGACCGATTGGCTTTAATTTTAAGGCAAATGGAGGAAATAAACATTTTCAATAGCCCTTAGATACTAAGCGCTATAACAGCGTATCCGACCGCTTGGCGTTGGTAGACTGCCAAAACTAAAAAACTCGGTTTTTCGCTGGAGTCTTGTTTTTTGGTGCATTCTTAGCATACCTGACCGATTGGCTTTTATTTTAAGGCAAATGGAGGAAACAAAATTTTTCGAAAGTGCTTAATTACTAAGCGCTATAACAGCGTATCCGACCGCTTGGCGTTGGTAGACTGCCAAAACTAAAAAACTCGGTTTTTCGCTGGAGTCTTGTTTTTTGGTGCATTCTTAGCATACCTGACCGATTGGCTTTAATTTTAAGGCAAATGGAGGAAATAAAAATTTTCGATAGTCCTTAGTTACTAAGCGCTATAACAGCGTATCCGACCGCTTGGCGTTGGTAGACTGCCAAAACTAAAAAACTCGGTTTTTCGCTGGAGTCTTGTTTTTTGGTGCATTCTTAGCATACCTGACCGATTGGCTTTAATTTTAAGGCAAATGGAGGAAATAAAAAAATTCGATAGTCCTTAGATACTAAGCGCTATAACAGCGTATCTGACCGCTTGGCGTTGGTAGACTGCCAAAACTAAAAAACTCGGTTTTTCGCTGGAGTCTTGTTTTTTGGTGCATTCTTAGCATACCTGACCGATTGGCTTTAATTTTAAGGCAAATGGAGGAAATAAAAAATTTCGATAGTCCTTAGATACTAAGCGCTATAACAGCGTATCTGACCGCTTGGCGTTGGTAGACTGCCAAAACTAAAAAACTCGGTTTTTCGCTGGAGTCTTGTTTTTTGGTGCATTCTTAGCATACCTGACCGATTGGCTTTAATTTTAAGGCAAATGGAGGAAATAAAAAATTTTGATAGCCCTTAGATACTAAGCGCTATAACAGCGTATCCGACCGCTTGGCGTTGGTAGACTGCCAAAACTAAAAAACTCGGTTTTTCGCTGGAGTCTTGTTTTTTGGTGCATTCTTAGCATACCTGACCGATTGGCTTTAATTTTAAGGCAAATGGAGGAAACAAAATTTTTCGAAAGTCCTTAATTACTAAGCGCTATAACAGCGTATCCGACCGCTTGGCGTTGGTAGACTGCCAAAACTAAAAAACTCGGTTTTTCGCTGGAGTCTTGTTTTTTGGTGCATTCTTAGCATACCTGACCGATTGGCTTTAATTTTAAGGCAAATGGAGGAAATAAAAATTTTCGATAGTCCTTAGATACTAAGCGCTATAACAGCGTATCCGACCGCTTGGCGTTGGTAGACTGCCAAAACTAAAAAAACTCTGTTTTTCGCTGGAGTCTTGTTTTTTGGTGCATTCTTAGCATACCTGACCGATTGGCTTTAATTTTAAGGCAAATGGAGGAAATAAAAATTTTCGATAGTCCTTAGTTACTAAGCGCTATAACAGCGTATCCGACCGCTTGGCGTTGGTAGACTGCCAAAACTAAAAAACTCGGTTTTTCGCTGGAGTCTTGTTTTTTGGTGCAATCTTAGCATACCTGACCGATTGGCTTTAATTTTAAGGCAAATGGAGGAAATAAAATTTTTCGATAGTCCTTAGTTACTAAGCGCTATAACAGCGTATCCGACCGCTTGGCGTTGGTAGACTGCCAAAACTAAAAAACTCGGTTTTTCGCTGGAGTCTTGTTTTTTGGTGCATTCTTAGCATACCTGACCGATTGGCTTTAATTTTAAGGCAAATGGAGGAAACAAAATTTTTCGAAAGTCTTTAGTTACTAAGCGCTATAACAGCGTATCCGACCGCTTGGCGTTGGTAGACTGCCAAAACTAAAAAACTCGGTTTTTCGCTGGAGTCTTGTTTTTTGGTGCATTCTTAGCATACCTGACCGATTGGCTTTAATTTTAAGGCAAATGGAGGAAATAAAAAATTTCGATAGTCCTTAGATACTAAGCGCTATAACAGAGTATCCGACCGCTTGGCGTTGGTAGACTGCCAAAACTAAAAAACTCGGTTTTTCGCTGGAGTCTTGTTTTTTGGTGCATTCTTAGCATACCTGACCGATTGGCTTTAATTTTAAGGCAAATGGAGGAAATAAACATTTTCAATAGTCCTTAGTTACTAAGGGCTATAACAGCGTATCCGACCGCTTGGCGCTGGTAGACTGCCAAAACTAAAAAACTCGGTTTTTCGCTGGAGTCTTGTTTTTTGGTGCATTCTTAGCATACCTGACCGATTGGCTTTAATTTTAAGGCAAATGGAGGAAATAAAAATTTTCGATAGTCCTTAGTTACTAAGCGCTATAACAGCGTATCCGACCGCTTGGTGTTGGTAGACTGCCAAAACTAAAAAACTCGGTTTTTCGCTGGAGTCTTGTTTTTTGGTGCATTCTTAGCATACCTGACCGATTGGTTTTAATTTTAAGGCAAATGGAGGAAATACAATTTTTCGATAGGCCTTAGTTACTAAGCGCTATAACAGCGTATCCGACCGCTTGGTGTTGGTAGACTGCCAAAACTAAAAAACTCGGTTTTTCGCTGGAGTCTTGTTTTTTGGTGCATTCTTAGCATACCTGACCGATTGGCTTTAATTTTAAGGCAAATGGAGGAAATAAAAATTTTCGATAGTCCTTAGTTACTAAGCGCTATAACAGCGTATCCGACCGCTTGGCGTTGGTAGACTGCCAAAACTAAAAAACTCGGTTTTTCGCTGGAGTCTTGTTTTTTGGTGCATTCTTAGCATACCTGACCGATTGGCTTTAATTTTAAGGCAAATGGAGGAAACAAAATTTTTCGAAAGTCCTTAATTACTAAGCGCTATAACAGCGTATCCGACCGCTTGGCGTTGGTAGACTGCCAAAACTAAAAAACTCGGTTTTTCGCTGGAGTCTTGTTTTTTGGTGCATTCTTAGCATACCTGACCGATTGGCTTTAATTTTAAGGCAAATGGAGGAAATAAAAATTTTCGATAGTCCTTAGATACTAAGCGCTATAACAGCGTATCCGACCGCTTGGCGTTGGTAGACTGCCAAAACTAAAAAAACTCTGTTTTTCGCTGGAGTCTTGTTTTTTGGTGCATTCTTAGCATACCTGACCGATTGGCTTTAATTTTAAGGCAAATGGAGGAAATAAAAATTTTCGATAGTCCTTAGTTACTAAGCGCTATAACAGCGTATCCGACCGCTTGGCGTTGGTAGACTGCCAAAACTAAAAAACTCGGTTTTTCGCTGGAGTCTTGTTTTTTGGTGCAATCTTAGCATACCTGACCGATTGGCTTTAATTTTAAGGCAAATGGAGGAAATAAAATTTTTCGATAGTCCTTAGTTACTAAGCGCTATAACAGCGTATCCGACCGCTTGGCGTTGGTAGACTGCCAAAACTAAAAAACTCGGTTTTTCGCTGGAGTCTTGTTTTTTGGTGCATTCTTAGCATACCTGACCGATTGGCTTTAATTTTAAGGCAAATGGAGGAAACAAAATTTTTCGAAAGTCTTTAGTTACTAAGCGCTATAACAGCGTATCCGACCGCTTGGCGTTGGTAGACTGCCAAAACTAAAAAACTCGGTTTTTCGCTGGAGTCTTGTTTTTTGGTGCATTCTTAGCATACCTGACCGATTGGCTTTAATTTTAAGGCAAATGGAGGAAATAAAAATTTCGATAGTCCTTAGATACTAAGCGCTATAACAGAGTATCCGACCGCTTGGCGTTGGTAGACTGCCAAAACTAAAAAACTCGGTTTTTCGCTGGAGTCTTGTTTTTTGGTGCATTCTTAGCATACCTGACCGATTGGCTTTAATTTTAAGGCAAATGGAGGAAATAAACATTTTCAATAGTCCTTAGTTAATAAGGGCTATAACAGCGTATCCGACCGCTTGGCGCTGGTAGACTGCCAAAACTAAAAAACTCGGTTTTTCGCTGGAGTCTTGTTTTTTGGTGCATTCTTAGCATACCTGACCGATTGGCTTTAATTTTAAGGCAAATGGAGGAAATAAAAATTTTCGATAGTCCTTAGTTACTAAGCGCTATAACAGCGTATCCGACCGCTTGGTGTTGGTAGACTGCCAAAACTAAAAAACTCGGTTTTTCGCTGGAGTCTTGTTTTTTGGTGCATTCTTAGCATACCTGACCGATTGGTTTTAATTTTAAGGCAAATGGAGGAAATACAATTTTTCGATAGGCCTTAGTTACTAAGCGCTATAACAGCGTATCCGACCGCTTGGTGTTGGTAGACTGCCAAAACTAAAAAACTCGGTTTTTCGCTGGAGTCTTGTTTTTTGGTGCATTCTTAGCATACCTGACCGATTGGCTTTAATTTTAAGGCAAATGGAGGAAATAAAAATTTTCGATAGTCCTTAGTTACTAAGCGCTATAACAGCGTATCCGACCGCTTGGCGTTGGTAGACTGCCAAAACTAAAAAACTCGGTTTTTCGCTGAAGTCTTGTTTTTTGGTGCATTCTTAGCATACCTGACCGATTGGCTTTAATTTTAAGGCAAATGGATGAAATAAAAATTTTCGATAGTCCTTAGTTACTAAGCGCTATAACAGCGTATCCGACCGCTTGGCGTTGGTAGACTGCCAAAACTAAAAAACTCGGTTTTTCGCTGGAGTCTTGTTTTTTGGTGCAATCTTAGCATACCTGACCGATTGGCTTTAATTTTAAGGCAAATGGAGGAAATAAAAATTTTCGATAGTCCTTAGTTACTAAGCGCTATAACAGCGTATCCGACCGCTTGGCGTTGGTAGACTGCCAAAACTAAAAAACTCGGTTTTTCGCTGGAGTCTTGTTTTTTGGTGCATTCTTAGCATACCTGACCGATTGGCTTTAATTTTAAGGCAAATGGAGGAAATAAAAATTTTCGATAGTCCTTAGTTACTAAGCGCTATAACAGCGTATCCGACCGCTTGGCGTTGGTAGACTGCCAAAACAAAAAAACTCGGTTTTTCGCTGGAGTCTTGTTTTTTTGGTGCATTCTTAGCATACCTGACCGATTGGTTTTAATTTTAAGGCAAATGGAGGAAATAAAAATTTTCGATAGTCCTTAGTTACTAAGCGCTATAACAGCGTATCCGACCGCTTGGTGTTGGTAGACTGCCAAAACTAAAAAACTCGGTTTTTCGCTGGAGTCTTGTTTTTTGGTGCATTCTTAGCATACCTGACCGATTGGCTTTAATTTTAAGGCAAATGGAGGAAATAAAAATTTTCGATAGTCCTTAGTTACTAAGCGCTATAACAGCGTATCCGACCGCTTGGCGTTGGTAGACTGCCAAAACTAAAAAACTCGGTTTTTCGCTGGAGTCTTGTTTTTTGGTGCATTCTTAGCATACCTGACCGATTGGCTTTAATTTTAAGGCAAATGGAGGAAATAAAAATTTTCGATAGTCCTTAGTTACTAAGCGCTATAACAGCGTATCCGACCGCGTTACGTTGGTAGACTGCCAAAACTAAAAAACTCGGTTTTTCGCTGGAGTCTTGTTTTTTGGTGCATTCTTAGCATACCTGACCGATTGGCTTTAATTTTAAGGCAAATGGAGGAAATAAAAAAATTCGATAGTCCTTAGATACTAAGCGCTATAACAGCGTATCTGACCGCTTGGCGTTGGTAGACTGCCAAAACTAAAAAACTCGGTTTTTCGCTGGAGTCTTGTTTTTTGGTGCATTCTTAGCATACCTGACCGATTGGCTTTAATTTTAAGGCAAATGGAGGAAATAAAAAATTTTGATAGCCCTTAGATACTAAGCGCTATAACAGCGTATCCGACCGCTTGGCGTTGGTAGACTGCCAAAACTAAAAAACTCGGTTTTTCGCTGGAGTCTTGTTTTTTGGTGCATTCTTAGCATACCTGACCGATTGGCTTTAATTTTAAGGCAAATGGAGGAAACAAAATTTTTCGAAAGTCCTTAATTACTAAGCGCTATAACAGCGTATCCGACCGCTTGGCGTTGGTAGACTGCCAAAACTAAAAAACTCGGTTTTTCGCTGGAGTCTTGTTTTTTGGTGCATTCTTAGCATACCTGACCGATTGGCTTTAATTTTAAGGCAAATAGAGGAAATAAAAATTTTCGATAGTCCTTAGATACTAAGCGCTATAACAGCGTATCCGACCGCTTGGCGTTGGTAGACTGCCAAAACTAAAAAAACTCTGTTTTTCGCTGGAGTCTTGTTTTTTGGTGCATTCTTAGCATACCTGACCGATTGGCTTTAATTTTAAGGCAAATGGAGGAAATAAAAATTTTCGATAGTCCTTAGTTACTAAGCGCTATAACAGCGTATCCGACCGCTTGGCGTTGGTAGACTGCCAAAACTAAAAAACTCGGTTTTTCGCTGGAGTCTTGTTTTTTGGTGCAATCTTAGCATACCTGACCGATTGGCTTTAATTTTAAGGCAAATGGAGGAAATAAAAATTTTCGATAGTCCTTAGTTACTAAGCGCTATAACAGCGTATCCGACCGCTTGGCGTTGGTAGACTGCCAAAACTAAAAAACTCGGTTTTTCGCTGGAGTCTTGTTTTTTGGTGCATTCTTAGCATACCTGACCGATTGGCTTTAATTTTAAGGCAAATGGAGGAAACAAAATTTTTCGAAAGTCCTTAGTTACTAAGCGCTATAACAGCGTATCCGACCGCTTGGCGTTGGTAGACTGCCAAAACTAAAAAACTCGGTTTTTCGCTGGAGTCTTGTTTTTTGGTGCAATCTTAGCATACCTGACCGATTGGCTTTAATTTTAAGGCAAATGGAGGAAATAAAAATTTTCGATAGTCCTTAGTTACTAAGCGCTATAACAGCGTATCCGACCGCTTGGCGTTGGTAGACTGCCAAAACTAAAAAACTCGGTTTTTCGCTGGAGTCTTGTTTTTTCGTGCATTCTTAGCATACCTGACCGATTGGCTTTAATTTTAAGGCAAATAGAGGAAACAAAATTTTTCGAAAGTCCTTAGTTACTAAGCGCTATAACAGCGTATCCGACCGCTTGGCGTTGGTAGACTGCCAAAACTAAAAAACTCGGTTTTTCGCTGGAGTCTTGTTTTTTGGTGCATTCTTAGCATACCTGACCGATTGGCTTTAATTTTAAGGCAAATGGAGGAAATAAAAAATTTCGATAGTCCTTAGATACTAAGCGCTATAACAGAGTATCCGACCGCTTGGCGTTGGTAGACTGCCAAAACTAAAAAACTCGGTTTTTCGCTGGAGTCTTGTTTTTTGGTGCATTCTTAGCATACCTGACCGATTGGCTTTAATTTTAAGGCAAATGGAGGAAATAAACATTTTCAATAGTCCTTAGTTACTAAGGGCTATAACAGCGTATCCGACCGCTTGGCGCTGGTAGACTGCCAAAACTAAAAAACTCGGTTTTTCGCTGGAGTCTTGTTTTTTGGTGCATTCTTAGCATACCTGACCGATTGGCTTTAATTTTAAGGCAAATGGAGGAAATAAAAATTTTCGATAGTCCTTAGTTACTAAGCGCTATAACAGCGTATCCGACCGCTTGGTGTTGGTAGACTGCCAAAACTAAAAACTCGGTTTTTCGCTGGAGTCTTGTTTTTTGGTGCATTCTTAGCATACCTGACCGATTGGTTTTAATTTTAAGGCAAATGGAGGAAATACAATTTTTCGATAGGCCTTAGTTACTAAGCGCTATAACAGCGTATCCGACCGCTTGGTGTTGGTAGACTGCCAAAACTAAAAAACTCGGTTTTTCGCTGGAGTCTTGTTTTTTGGTGCATTCTTAGCATACCTGACCGATTGGCTTTAATTTTAAGGCAAATGGAGGAAATAAAAATTTTCGATAGTCCTTAGTTACTAAGCGCTATAACAGCGTATCCGACCGCTTGGCGTTGGTAGACTGCCAAAACTAAAAAACTCGGTTTTTCGCTGAAGTCTTGTTTTTTGGTGCATTCTTAGCATACCTGACCGATTGGCTTTAATTTTAAGGCAAATGGAGGAAATAAAAATTTTCGATAGTCCTTAGTTACTAAGCGCTATAACAGCGTATCCGACCGCTTGGCGTTGGTAGACTGCCAAAACTAAAAAACTCGGTTTTTCGCTGGAGTCTTGTTTTTTGGTGCAATCTTAGCATACCTGACCGATTGGCTTTAATTTTAAGGCAAATGGAGGAAATAAAATTTTTCGATAGTCCTTAGTTACTAAGCGCTATAACAGCGTATCCGACCGCTTGGCGTTGGTAGACTGCCAAAACTAAAAAACTCGGTTTTTCGCTGGAGTCTTGTTTTTTGGTGCATTCTTAGCATACCTGACCGATTGGCTTTAATTTTAAGGCAAATGGAGGAAACAAAATTTTTCGAAAGTCTTTAGTTACTAAGCGCTATAACAGCGTATCCGACCGCTTGGCGTTGGTAGACTGCCAAAACTAAAAAACTCGGTTTTTCGCTGGAGTCTTGTTTTTTGGTGCATTCTTAGCATACCTGACCGATTGGCTTTAATTTTAAGGCAAATGGAGGAAATAAAAAATTTCGATAGTCCTTAGATACTAAGCGCTATAACAGAGTATCCGACCGCTTGGCGTTGGTAGACTGCCAAAACTAAAAAACTCGGTTTTTCGCTGGAGTCTTGTTTTTTGGTGCATTCTTAGCATACCTGACCGATTGGCTTTAATTTTAAGGCAAATGGAGGAAATAAACATTTTCAATAGTCCTTAGTTACTAAGGGCTATAACAGCGTATCCGACCGCTTGGCGCTGGTAGACTGCCAAAACTAAAAAACTCGGTTTTTCGCTGGAGTCTTGTTTTTTGGTGCATTCTTAGCATACCTGACCGATTGGCTTTAATTTTAAGGCAAATGGAGGAAATAAAAATTTTCGATAGTCCTTAGTTACTAAGCGCTATAACAGCGTATCCGACCGCTTGGTGTTGGTAGACTGCCAAAACTAAAAAACTCGGTTTTTCGCTGGAGTCTTGTTTTTTGGTGCATTCTTAGCATACCTGACCGATTGGTTTTAATTTTAAGGCAAATGGAGGAAATACAATTTTTCGATAGGCCTTAGTTACTAAGCGCTATAACAGCGTATCCGACCGCTTGGTGTTGGTAGACTGCCAAAACTAAAAAACTCGGTTTTTCGCTGGAGTCTTGTTTTTTGGTGCATTCTTAGCATACCTGACCGATTGGCTTTAATTTTAAGGCAAATGGAGGAAATAAAAATTTTCGATAGTCCTTAGTTACTAAGCGCTATAACAGCGTATCCGACCGCTTGGCGTTGGTAGACTGCCAAAACTAAAAAACTCGGTTTTTCGCTGGAGTCTTGTTTTTTGGTGCATTCTTAGCATACCTGACCGATTGGCTTTAATTTTAAGGCAAATGGAGGAAACAAAATTTTTCGAAAGTCCTTAATTACTAAGCGCTATAACAGCGTATCCGACCGCTTGGCGTTGGTAGACTGCCAAAACTAAAAAACTCGGTTTTTCGCTGGAGTCTTGTTTTTTGGTGCATTCTTAGCATACCTGACCGATTGGCTTTAATTTTAAGGCAAATGGAGGAAATAAAAATTTTCGATAGTCCTTAGATACTAAGCGCTATAACAGCGTATCCGACCGCTTGGCGTTGGTAGACTGCCAAAACTAAAAAAACTCTGTTTTTCGCTGGAGTCTTGTTTTTTGGTGCATTCTTAGCATACCTGACCGATTGGCTTTAATTTTAAGGCAAATGGAGGAAATAAAAATTTTCGATAGTCCTTAGTTACTAAGCGCTATAACAGCGTATCCGACCGCTTGGCGTTGGTAGACTGCCAAAACTAAAAAACTCGGTTTTTCGCTGGAGTCTTGTTTTTTGGTGCAATCTTAGCATACCTGACCGATTGGCTTTAATTTTAAGGCAAATGGAGGAAATAAAATTTTTCGATAGTCCTTAGTTACTAAGCGCTATAACAGCGTATCCGACCGCTTGGCGTTGGTAGACTGCCAAAACTAAAAAACTCGGTTTTTCGCTGGAGTCTTGTTTTTTGGTGCATTCTTAGCATACCTGACCGATTGGCTTTAATTTTAAGGCAAATGGAGGAAACAAAATTTTTCGAAAGTCTTTAGTTACTAAGCGCTATAACAGCGTATCCGACCGCTTGGCGTTGGTAGACTGCCAAAACTAAAAAACTCGGTTTTTCGCTGGAGTCTTGTTTTTTGGTGCATTCTTAGCATACCTGACCGATTGGCTTTAATTTTAAGGCAAATGGAGGAAATAAAAAATTTCGATAGTCCTTAGATACTAAGCGCTATAACAGAGTATCCGACCGCTTGGCGTTGGTAGACTGCCAAAACTAAAAAACTCGGTTTTTCGCTGGAGTCTTGTTTTTTGGTGCATTCTTAGCATACCTGACCGATTGGCTTTAATTTTAAGGCAAATGGAGGAAATAAACATTTTCAATAGTCCTTAGTTACTAAGGGCTATAACAGCGTATCCGACCGCTTGGCGCTGGTAGACTGCCAAAACTAAAAAACTCGGTTTTTCGCTGGAGTCTTGTTTTTTGGTGCATTCTTAGCATACCTGACCGATTGGCTTTAATTTTAAGGCAAATGGAGGAAATAAACATTTTCGATAGTCCTTAGTTACTAAGCGCTATAACAGCGTATCCGACCGCTTGGTGTTGGTAGACTGCCAAAACTAAAAAACTCGGTTTTTCGCTGGAGTCTTGTTTTTTGGTGCATTCTTAGCATACCTGACCGATTGGTTTTAATTTTAAGGCAAATGGAGGAAATACAATTTTTCGATAGGCCTTAGTTACTAAGCGCTATAACAGCGTATCCGACCGCTTGGTGTTGGTAGACTGCCAAAACTAAAAAACTCGGTTTTTCGCTGGAGTCTTGTTTTTTGGTGCATTCTTAGCATACCTGACCGATTGGCTTTAATTTTAAGGCAAATGGAGGAAATAAAAATTTTCGATAGTCCTTAGTTACTAAGCGCTATAACAGCGTATCCGACCGCTTGGCGTTGGTAGACTGCCAAAACTAAAAAACTCGGTTTTTCGCTGAAGTCTTGTTTTTTGGTGCATTCTTAGCATACCTGACCGATTGGCTTTAATTTTAAGGCAAATGGATGAAATAAAAATTTTCGATAGTCCTTAGTTACTAAGCGCTATAACAGCGTATCCGACCGCTTGGCGTTGGTAGACTGCCAAAACTAAAAAACTCGGTTTTTCGCTGGAGTCTTGTTTTTTGGTGCAATCTTAGCATACCTGACCGATTGGCTTTAATTTTAAGGCAAATGGAGGAAATAAAAATTTTCGATAGTCCTTAGTTACTAAGCGCTATAACAGCGTATCCGACCGCTTGGCGTTGGTAGACTGCCAAAACTAAAAAACTCGGTTTTTCGCTGGAGTCTTGTTTTTTGGTGCATTCTTAGCATACCTGACCGATTGGCTTTAATTTTAAGGCAAATGGAGGAAATAAAAATTTTCGATAGTCCTTAGTTACTAAGCGCTATAACAGCGTATCCGACCGCTTGGCGTTGGTAGACTGCCAAAACAAAAAAACTCGGTTTTTCGCTGGAGTCTTGTTTTTTTGGTGCATTCTTAGCATACCTGACCGATTGGTTTTAATTTTAAGGCAAATGGAGGAAATAAAAATTTTCGATAGTCCTTAGTTACTAAGCGCTATAACAGCGTATCCGACCGCTTGGTGTTGGTAGACTGCCAAAACTAAAAAACTCGGTTTTTCGCTGGAGTCTTGTTTTTTGGTGCATTCTTAGCATACCTGACCGATTGGCTTTAATTTTAAGGCAAATGGAGGAAATAAAAATTTTCGATAGTCCTTAGTTACTAAGCGCTATAACAGCGTATCCGACCGCTTGGCGTTGGTAGACTGCCAAAACTAAAAAACTCGGTTTTTCGCTGGAGACTTGTTTTTTGGTGCATTCTTAGCATACCTGACCGATTGGCTTTTATTTTAAGGCAAATGGAGGAAATAAAAATTTTCGATAGTCCTTAGTTACTAAGCGCTATAACAGCGTATCCGACCGCGTTACGTTGGTAGACTGCCAAAACTAAAAAACTCGGTTTTTCGCTGGAGTCTTGTTTTTTGGTGCATTCTTAGCATACCTGACCGATTGGCTTTAATTTTAAGGCAAATGGAGGAAATAAAAAAATTCGATAGTCCTTAGATACTAAGCGCTATAACAGCGTATCTGACCGCTTGGCGTTGGTAGACTGCCAAAACTAAAAAACTCGGTTTTTCGCTGGAGTCTTGTTTTTTGGTGCATTCTTAGCATACCTGACCGATTGGCTTTAATTTTAAGGCAAATGGAGGAAATAAAAAATTTCGATAGTCCTTAGATACTAAGCGCTATAACAGCGTATCTGACCGCTTGGCGTTGGTAGACTGCCAAAACTAAAAAACTCGGTTTTTCGCTGGAGTCTTGTTTTTTGGTGCATTCTTAGCATACCTGACCGATTGGCTTTAATTTTAAGGCAAATGGAGGAAATAAAAAATTTTGATAGCCCTTAGATACTAAGCGCTATAACAGCGTATCCGACCGCTTGGCGTTGGTAGACTGCCAAAACTAAAAAACTCGGTTTTTCGCTGGAGTCTTGTTTTTTGGTGCATTCTTAGCATACCTGACCGATTGGCTTTAATTTTAAGGCAAATGGAGGAAACAAAATTTTTCGAAAGTCCTTAATTACTAAGCGCTATAACAGCGTATCCGACCGCTTGGCGTTGGTAGACTGCCAAAACTAAAAAACTCGGTTTTTCGCTGGAGTCTTGTTTTTTGGTGCATTCTTAGCATACCTGACCGATTGGCTTTAATTTTAAGGCAAATGGAGGAAATAAAAATTTTCGATAGTCCTTAGATACTAAGCGCTATAACAGCGTATCCGACCGCTTGGCGTTGGTAGACTGCCAAAACTAAAAAAACTCTGTTTTTCGCTGGAGTCTTGTTTTTTGGTGCATTCTTAGCATACCTGACCGATTGGCTTTAATTTTAAGGCAAATGGAGGAAATAAAAATTTTCGATAGTCCTTAGTTACTAAGCGCTATAACAGCGTATCCGACCGCTTGGCGTTGGTAGACTGCCAAAACTAAAAAACTCGGTTTTTCGCTGGAGTCTTGTTTTTTGGTGCATTCTTAGCATACCTGACCGATTGGCTTTAATTTTAAGGCAAATGGAGGAAATAAAAAATTTTGATAGCCCTTAGATACTAAGCGCTATAACAGCGTATCCGACCGCTTGGCGTTGGTAGACTGCCAAAACTAAAAAACTCGGTTTTTCGCTGGAGTCTTGTTTTTTGGTGCATTCTTAGCATACCTGACCGATTGGCTTTAATTTTAAGGCAAATGGAGGAAACAAAATTTTTCGAAAGTCCTTAATTACTAAGCGCTATAACAGCGTATCCGACCGCTTGGCGTTGGTAGACTGCCAAAACTAAAAAACTCGGTTTTTCGCTGGAGTCTTGTTTTTTGGTGCATTCTTAGCATACCTGACCGATTGGCTTTAATTTTAAGGCAAATGGAGGAAATAAAAATTTTCGATAGTCCTTAGATACTAAGCGCTATAACAGCGTATCCGACCGCTTGGCGTTGGTAGACTGCCAAAACTAAAAAAACTCTGTTTTTCGCTGGAGTCTTGTTTTTTGGTGCATTCTTAGCATACCTGACCGATTGGCTTTAATTTTAAGGCAAATGGAGGAAATAAAAATTTTCGATAGTCCTTAGTTACTAAGCGCTATAACAGCGTATCCGACCGCTTGGCGTTGGTAGACTGCCAAAACTAAAAAACTCGGTTTTTCGCTGGAGTCTTGTTTTTTGGTGCAATCTTAGCATACCTGACCGATTGGCTTTAATTTTAAGGCAAATGGAGGAAATAAAAATTTTCGATAGTCCTTAGTTACTAAGCGCTATAACAGCGTATCCGACCGCTTGGCGTTGGTAGACTGCCAAAACTAAAAAACTCGGTTTTTCGCTGGAGTCTTGTTTTTTGGTGCATTCTTAGCATACCTGACCGATTGGCTTTAATTTTAAGGCAAATGGAGGAAACAAAATTTTTCGAAAGTCCTTAGTTACTAAGCGCTATAACAGCGTATCCGACCGCTTGGCGTTGGTAGACTGCCAAAACTAAAAAACTCGGTTTTTCGCTGGAGTCTTGTTTTTTGGTGCAATCTTAGCATACCTGACCGATTGGCTTTAATTTTAAGGCAAATGGAGGAAATAAAAATTTTCGATAGTCCTTAGTTACTAAGCGCTATAACAGCGTATCCGACCGCTTGGCGTTGGTAGACTGCCAAAACTAAAAAACTCGGTTTTTCGCTGGAGTCTTGTTTTTTGGTGCATTCTTAGCATACCTGACCGATTGGCTTTAATTTTAAGGCAAATGGAGGAAACAAAATTTTTCGAAAGTCCTTAGTTACTAAGCGCTATAACAGCGTATCCGACCGCTTGGCGTTGGTAGACTGCCAAAACTAAAAAACTCGGTTTTTCGCTGGAGTCTTGTTTTTTGGTGCATTCTTAGCATACCTGACCGATTGGCTTTAATTTTAAGGCAAATGGAGGAAATAAAAAATTTCGATAGTCCTTAGATACTAAGCGCTATAACAGAGTATCCGACCGCTTGGCGTTGGTAGACTGCCAAAACTAAAAAACTCGGTTTTTCGCTGGAGTCTTGTTTTTTGGTGCATTCTTAGCATACCTGACCGATTGGCTTTAATTTTAAGGCAAATGGAGGAAATAAAAATTTTCGATAGTCCTTAGTTACTAAGCGCTATAACAGCGTATCCGACCGCTTGGCGTTGGTAGACTGCCAAAACTAAAAAACTCGGTTTTTCGCTGGAGTCTTGTTTTTTTGGTGCATTCTTAGCATACCTGACCGATTGGTTTTAATTTTAAGGCAAATGGAGGAAATAAAAATTTTCGATAGTCCTTAGTTACTAAGCGCTATAACAGCGTATCCGACCGCTTGGTGTTGGTAGACTGCCAAAACTAAAAAACTCGGTTTTTCGCTGGAGTCTTGTTTTTTGGTGCATTCTTAGCATACCTGACCGATTGGCTTTAATTTTAAGGCAAATGGAGGAAATAAAAATTTTCGATAGTCCTTAGTTACTAAGCGCTATAACAGCGTATCCGACCGCTTGGCGTTGGTAGACTGCCAAAACTAAAAAACTCGGTTTTTCGCTGGAGACTTGTTTTTTGGTGCATTCTTAGCATACCTGACCGATTGGCTTTAATTTTAAGGCAAATGGAGGAAATAAAAATTTTCGATAGTCCTTAGTTACTAAGCGCTATAACAGCGTATCCGACCGCGTTACGTTGGTAGACTGCCAAAACTAAAAAACTCGGTTTTTCGCTGGAGTCTTGTTTTTTGGTGCATTCTTAGCATACCTGACCGATTGGCTTTAATTTTAAGGCAAATGGAGGAAATAAAAAAATTCGATAGTCCTTAGATACTAAGCGCTATAACAGCGTATCTGACCGCTTGGCGTTGGTAGACTGCCAAAACTAAAAAACTCGGTTTTTCGCTGGAGTCTTGTTTTTTGGTGCATTCTTAGCATACCTGACCGATTGGCTTTAATTTTAAGGCAAATGGAGGAAATAAAAAATTTCGATAGTCCTTAGATACTAAGCGCTATAACAGCGTATCTGACCGCTTGGCGTTGGTAGACTGCCAAAACTAAAAAACTCGGTTTTTCGCTGGAGTCTTGTTTTTTGGTGCATTCTTAGCATACCTGACCGATTGGCTTTAATTTTAAGGCAAATGGAGGAAATAAAAAATTTTGATAGCCCTTAGATACAAAGCGCTATAACAGCGTATCCGACCGCTTGGCGTTGGTAGACTGCCAAAACTAAAAAACTCGGTTTTTCGCTGGAGTCTTGTTTTTTGGTGCATTCTTAGCATACCTGACCGATTGGCTTTAATTTTAAGGCAAATGGAGGAAACAAAATTTTTCGAAAGTCCTTAATTACTAAGCGCTATAACAGCGTATCCGACCGCTTGGCGTTGGTAGACTGCCAAAACTAAAAAACTCGGTTTTTCGCTGGAGTCTTGTTTTTTGGTGCATTCTTAGCATACCTGACCGATTGGCTTTAATTTTAAGGCAAATGGAGGAAATAAAAATTTTCGATAGTCCTTAGATACTAAGCGCTATAACAGCGTATCCGACCGCTTGGCGTTGGTAGACTGCC
Source organism: Pyrgus malvae (assembly GCA_911387765.1). Lineage (NCBI taxonomy): Eukaryota > Metazoa > Arthropoda > Insecta > Lepidoptera > Hesperiidae > Pyrgus > Pyrgus malvae. The sequence goes on along the minus strand of OU426972.1, from coordinate 13,801,665 downwards.
AAAACTAAAAAAACTCTGTTTTTCGCTGGAGTCTTGTTTTTTGGTGCATTCTTAGCATACCTGACCGATTGGCTTTAATTTTAAGGCAAATGGAGGAAATAAAAATTTTCGATAGTCCTTAGTTACTAAGCGCTATAACAGCGTATCCGACCGCTTGGCGTTGGTAGACTGCCAAAACTAAAAAACTCGGTTTTTCGCTGGAGTCTTGTTTTTTGGTGCAATCTTAGCATACCTGACCGATTGGCTTTAATTTTAAGGCAAATGGAGGAAATAAAAATTTTCGATAGTCCTTAGTTACTAAGCGCTATAACAGCGTATCCGACCGCTTGGCGTTGGTAGACTGCCAAAACTAAAAAACTCGGTTTTTCGCTGGAGTCTTGTTTTTTGGTGCATTCTTAGCATACCTGACCGATTGGCTTTAATTTTAAGGCAAATGGAGGAAACAAAATTTTTCGAAAGTCCTTAGTTACTAAGCGCTATAACAGCGTATCCGACCGCTTGGCGTTGGTAGACTGCCAAAACTAAAAAACTCGGTTTTTCGCTGGAGTCTTGTTTTTTGGTGCAATCTTAGCATACCTGACCGATTGGCTTTAATTTTAAGGCAAATGGAGGAAATAAAAATTTTCGATAGTCCTTAGTTACTAAGCGCTATAACAGCGTATCCGACCGCTTGGCGTTGGTAGACTGCCAAAACTAAAAAACTCGGTTTTTCGCTGGAGTCTTGTTTTTTGGTGCATTCTTAGCATACCTGACCGATTGGCTTTAATTTTAAGGCAAATGGAGGAAACAAAATTTTTCGAAAGTCCTTAGTTACTAAGCGCTATAACAGCGTATCCGACCGCTTGGCGTTGGTAGACTGCCAAAACTAAAAAACTCGGTTTTTCGCTGGAGTCTTGTTTTTTGGTGCATTCTTAGCATACCTGACCGATTGGCTTTAATTTTAAGGCAAATGGAGGAAATAAAAAATTTCGATAGTCCTTAGATACTAAGCGCTATAACAGAGTATCCGACCGCTTGGCGTTGGTAGACTGCCAAAACTAAAAAACTCGGTTTTTCGCTGGAGTCTTGTTTTTTGGTGCATTCTTAGCATACCTGACCGATTGGCTTTAATTTTAAGGCAAATGGAGGAAATAAACATTTTCAATAGTCCTTAGTTACTAAGGGCTATAACAGCGTATCCGACCGCTTGGCGCTGGTAGACTGCCAAAACTAAAAAACTCGGTTTTTCGCTGGAGTCTTGTTTTTTGGTGCATTCTTAGCATACCTGACCGATTGGCTTTAATTTTAAGGCAAATGGAGGAAATAAAAATTTTCGATAGTCCTTAGTTACTAAGCGCTATAACAGCGTATCCGACCGCTTGGTGTTGGTAGACTGCCAAAACTAAAAAACTCGGTTTTTCGCTGGAGTCTTGTTTTTTGGTGCATTCTTAGCATACCTGACCGATTGGTTTTAATTTTAAGGCAAATGGAGGAAATACAATTTTTCGATAGGCCTTAGTTACTAAGCGCTATAACAGCGTATCCGACCGCTTGGTGTTGGTAGACTGCCAAAACTAAAAAACTCGGTTTTTCGCTGGAGTCTTGTTTTTTGGTGCATTCTTAGCATACCTGACCGATTGGCTTTAATTTTAAGGCAAATGGAGGAAATAAAAATTTTCGATAGTCCTTAGTTACTAAGCGCTATAACAGCGTATCCGACCGCTTGGCGTTGGTAGACTGCCAAAACTAAAAAACTCGGTTTTTCGCTGAAGTCTTGTTTTTTGGTGCATTCTTAGCATACCTGACCGATTGGCTTTAATTTTAAGGCAAATGGAGGAAATAAAAATTTTCGATAGTCCTTAGTTACTAAGCGCTATAACAGCGTATCCGACCGCTTGGCGTTGGTAGACTGCCAAAACTAAAAAACTCGGTTTTTCGCTGGAGTCTTGTTTTTTGGTGCAATCTTAGCATACTTTCAACATGCGCGTTATATCATGTATGCCGATGATACTAAAGTTTATATGAATATTAAACAATTTTCCGACTGTTCAAAACTTCAAGCCGATTTAGATAGACTGAGTTGCTACTACGCTAATAATCGTATTGGTGTTAACTTAAAGAAATGTTCGTTTGTATCATTTACTAGAAAAAAACATCCCATTACCTATAACTACTCAATAAATAATATTAATATAATTAAAGTAAACTCTGTTGTAGACCTCGGGGTTACACTTGATTCAAAATTAACGTTCTCTGAACACATTGGCACCATTGTATCTAAAGCTTATAAAAATCTTGGTTTTATCTTAAGGGTTAGTCAACCATTTACTGATATTGGTTGCTTGCGCATCCTGTACTCGTCATATGTGAGAAGCATATTAGAGTATTGCAGCATTGTCTGGAATCCCCAATACGTAACTTATATTCAAAACCTAGAGCGTATACAACTTAAATTTTTAAAACACTTAAGCTATCGTGCTTCACGTAATGTTTCTGACTATTTGGAGTCATGTCTTCATCATCATATCATGCCTCTTCAGTGTAGACGAACTTTAATTGATATGTCATTTATGCATGGATTATGTAACGGCTACATAGACTGTCAAGAACTAGCATCAAGTCTCCTACGTTTCTGTGTTCCGAAATATCGAACGAGACACACTGCACTATTTGCTACTGATTGCAAGAAAACAAAGTACGCGCGTAATTCGGTAATAAGTCGGTTACAAAGACATTATAATAACAAGTTTACTAAAATCGATATTTTTAATACTAGTAAAAGTTCCTTTCAACAAGCTGTTAGAAAGTCGTTGAAAGAAAATTGCGAATGTGGCGAAAATAATAATAATAATAATAATAATAATACATAAACTCGCACACACTCACACGCATTCACACACGCACACACCCACACACACACACACACACACACACACACACACACACAATAGATTTTTGATTAAATTGTATATGTATTTAGATTTACTTAGTGTAATCATTTAGTTAAAACCAAAAAATGAAAATCCGTAATTGGCTGTCAGTTAGTTTGTAAGTTACATGTATGCTATTCCTTGGAGAGCTGTGGATTTTTTATTTACAATAAATAAATAAATAAATAAATACCTGACCGATTGGCTTTAATTTTAAGGCAAATGGAGGAAATAAAAATTTTCGATAGTCCTTAGTTACTAAGCGCTATAACAGCGTATCCGACCGCTTGGCGTTGGTAGACTGCCAAAACTAAAAAACTCGGTTTTTCGCTGGAGTCTTGTTTTTTGGTGCATTCTTAGCATACCTGACCGATTGGCTTTAATTTTAAGGCAAATGGAGGAAATAAAATTTTTCGATAGTCCTTAGTTACTAAGCGCTATAACAGCGTATCCGACCGCTTGGCGTTGGTAGACTGCCAAAACAAAAAAACTCGGTTTTTCGCTGGAGTCTTGTTTTTTTGGTGCATTCTTAGCATACCTGACCGATTGGTTTTAATTTTAAGGCAAATGGAGGAAATAAAAATTTTCGATAGTCCTTAGTTACTAAGCGCTATAACAGCGTATCCGACCGCTTGGTGTTGGTAGACTGCCAAAACTAAAAAACTCGGTTTTTCGCTGGAGTCTTGTTTTTTGGTGCATTCTTAGCATACCTGACCGATTGGCTTTAATTTTAAGGCAAATGGAGGAAATAAAAATTTTCGATAGTCCTTAGTTACTAAGCGCTATAACAGCGTATCCGACCGCTTGGCGTTGGTAGACTGCCAAAACTAAAAAACTCGGTTTTTCGCTGGAGTCTTGTTTTTTGGTGCATTCTTAGCATACCTGACCGATTGGCTTTAATTTTAAGGCAAATGGAGGAAATAAAAATTTTCGATAGTCCTTAGTTACTAAGCGCTATAACCGCGTATCCGACCGCTTGGCGTTGGTAGACTGCCAAAACTAAAAAACTCGGTTTTTCGCTGGAGTCTTGTTTTTTGGTGCATTCTTAGCATACCTGACCGATTGGCTTTAAATTTAAGGCAAATGGATGAAATAAAAATTTTCGATAGTCCTTAGTTACTAAGCGCTATAACAGCGTATCCGACCGCGTTACGTTGGTAGACTGCCAAAACTAAAAAACTCTGTTTTTCGCTGGAGTCTTGTTTTTTGGTGCATTCTTAGCATACCTGACCGATTGGCTTTAATTTTAAGGCAAATGGAGGAAATAAAAAAATTCGATAGTCCTTAGATACTAAGCGCTATAACAGCGTATCTGACCGCTTGGCGTTGGTAGACTGCCAAAACTAAAAAACTCGGTTTTTCGCTGGAGTCTTGTTTTTTGGTGCATTCTTAGCATACCTGACCGATTGGCTTTAATTTTAAGGCAAATGGAGGAAATAAAAATTTTCGATAGTCCTTAGTTACTAAGCGCTATAACAGCGTATCCGACCACTTGGCGTTGGTAGACTGCCAAAACTAAAAAACTCGGTTTTTCGCTGGAGTCTTGTTTTTTGGTGCATTCTTAGCATACCTGACCAATTGGCTTTAATTTTAAGGCAAATGGAGGAAATAAAAATTTTCGATAGTCCTTAGTTACTAAGCGCTATAACAGCGTATCCGACCGCTTGGTGTTGGTAGACTGCCAAAACTAAAAAACTCGGTTTTTCGCTGGAGTCTTGTTTTTTGGTGCATTCTTAGCATACCTGACCGATTGGCTTTAATTTTAAGGCAAATGGAGGAAATAAAAATTTTCGATAGTCCTTTGTTACTAAGCGCTTTAACAGCGTATCCGACCGCTTGGCGTTGGTAGACTGCCAAAACTAAAAAACTCGGTTTTTCGCTGGAGTCTTGTTTTTTGGTGCATTCTTAGCATACCTGACCGATTGGCTTTAATTTTAAGGCAAATGGAGGAAATAAACATTTTCGATAGTCCTTAGTTACTTAGCGCTATAACAGCGTATCCGACCGCTTGGCGTTGGTAGACTGCCAAAACTAAAAAACTCGGTTTTTCGCTGGAGTCTTGTTTTTTGGTGCATTCTTAGCATACCTGACCGATTGGCTTTAATTTTAAGGCAAATGGAGGAAATAAAAATTTTCGATAGTCCTTAGTTACTAAGCGCTATAACAGCGTATCCGACCGCTTGGTGTTGGTAGACTGCCAAAACTAAAAAACTCGGTTTTTCGCTGGAGTCTTGTTTTTTGGTGCATTCTTAGCATACCTGACCGATTGGCTTTAATTTTAAGGCAAATGGAGGAAATAAAAATTTTCGATAGTCCTAAGATAATAAGCGCTATAACAGCGTATCCGACCGCTTGGCGTTGGTAGACTGCCAAAACTAAAAAACTCGGTTTTTCGCTGGAGTCTTGTTTTTTGGTGCATTCTTAGCATACCTGACCGATTGGCTTTAATTTTAAGGCAAATGGAGGAAATAAAAAATTTCGATAGTCCTTAGTTACTAAGCGCTATAACAGCGTATCTGACCGCTTGGCGCTGGTAGACTGCCAAAACTAAAAAACTCGGTTTTTTGCTGGAGTCTTGTTTTTTGGTGCATTCTTAGCATACCTGACCGATTGGCTTTAATTTTAAGGCAAATGGAGGAAATAAAAATTTTCGATAGTCCTTAGTTACTTAGCGCTATAACAGCGTATCCGACCGCTTGGCGTTGGTAGACTGCCAAAACTAAAAAACTCGGTTTTTCGCTGGAGTCTTGTTTTTTGGTGCATTCTTAGCATACCTGACCGATTGGCTTTAATTTTAAGGCAAATGGAGGAAATAAAAATTTTCGAAAGTCCTTTACTAAGCGCTATAACAGCGTATCCGACCGCTTGGCGTTGGTAGACTGCCAAAACTAAAAAAACTCGGTTTTTCGCTGGAGTCTTGTTTTTTGGTGCATTCTTAGCATACCTGACCGATTGGCTTTAATTTTAAGGCAAATGGAGGAAATAAAATTTTTCGATAGTCCTTAGTTACTAACCGCTATAACAGCGTATCCGACCGCTTGGCGTTGGTAGACTGGCAAAACTAAAAAACTCGGTTTTTCGCTGGAGTCTTGTTTTTTGGTGCATTCTTAGCATACCTGACCGATTGGCTTTAATTTTAAGGCAAATGGAGGAAATAAAATTTTTCGATAGTCCTTAGTTACTAAGCGCTATAACAGCGTATCCGACCGCTTGGCGCTGGTAGACTGCCAAAACTAAAAAAACTCGGTTTTTCGCTGGAGTCTTGTTTTTTGGTGCATTCTTAGCATACCTGACCGATTGGCTTTAATTTTAAGGCAAATGGAGGAAATAAAAATTTTCGATAGTCCTTAGTTACTTAGCGCTATAACAGCGTATCCGACCGCTTGGCGTTGGTAGACTGCCAAAACTAAAAAACTCGGTTTTTCGCTGGAGTCTTGTTTTTTGGTGCAATCTTAGCATACCTGACCGATTGGCTTTAATTTTAAGGCAAATGGAGGAAATAAAAATTTTCGATAGTCCTTAGTTACTAAGCGCTATAACAGCGTATCCGACCGCTTGGCGTTGGTAGACTGCCAAAACTAAAAAACTCGGTTTTTCGCTGGAGTCTTGTTTTTTGGTGCATTCTTAGCATACCTTACCGATTGGCTTTAATTTTAAGGCAAATGGAGGAAATAAAAATTTTCGATAGTCCTTAGTTACTAAGCGCTATAACAGCGTATCCGACCGCTTGGCGTTGGTAGAATGCCAAAACAAAAAAACTCGGTTTTTCGCTGGAGTCTTGTTTTTTTGGTGCATTCTTAGCATACCTGACCGATTGGTTTTAATTTTAAGGCAAATGGAGGAAATAAAAATTTTCGATAGTCCTTAGTTACTAAGCGCTATAACAGCGTATCCGACCGCTTGGTGTTGGTAGACTGCCAAAACTAAAAAACTCGGTTTTTCGCTGGAGTCTTGTTTTTTGGTGCATTCTTAGCATACCTGACCGATTGGCTTTAATTTTAAGGCAAATGGAGGAAATAAAAATTTTCGATAGTCCTTAGTTACTAAGCGCTATAACAGCGTATCCGACCGCTTGGCGTTGGTAGACTGCCAAAACTAAAAAACTCGGTTTTTCGCTGGAGTCTTGTTTTTTGGTGCATTCTTAGCATACCTGACCGATTGGCTTTAATTTTAAGGCAAATGGAGGAAATAAAAATTTTCGATAGTCCTTAGTTACTAAGCGCTATAACAGCGTATCCGACCGCTTGGCGTTGGTAGACTGCCAAAACTAAAAAACTCGGTTTTTCGCTGGAGTCTTGTTTTTTGGTGCATTCTTAGCATACCTGACCGATTGGCTTTAAATTTAAGGCAAATGGATGAAATAAAAATTTTCGATAGTCCTTAGTTACTAAGCGCTATAACAGCGTATCCGACCGCGTTACGTTGGTAGACTGCCAAAACTAAAAAACTCTGTTTTTCGCTGGAGTCTTGTTTTTTGGTGCATTCTTAGCATACCTGACCGATTGGCTTTAATTTTAAGGCAAATGGAGGAAATAAAAAAATTCGATAGTCCTTAGATACTAAGCGCTATAACAGCGTATCTGACCGCTTGGCGTTGGTAGACTGCCAAAACTAAAAAACTCGGTTTTTCGCTGGAGTCTTGTTTTTTGGTGCATTCTTAGCATACCTGACCGATTGGCTTTAATTTTAAGGCAAATGGAGGAAATAAAAATTTTCGATAGTCCTTAGTTACTAAGCGCTATAACAGCGTATCCGACCACTTGGCGTTGGTAGTCTGCCAAAACTAAAAAACTCGGTTTTTCGCTGGAGTCTTGTTTTTTGGTGCATTCTTAGCATACCTGACCAATTGGCTTTAATTTTAAGGCAAATGGAGGAAATAAAAATTTTCGATAGTCCTTAGTTACTAAGCGCTATAACAGCGTATCCGACCGCTTGGTGTTGGTAGACTGCCAAAACTAAAAAACTCGGTTTTTCGCTGGAGTCTTGTTTTTTGGTGCATTCTTAGCATACCTGACCGATTGGCTTTAATTTTAAGGCAAATGGAGGAAATAAAAATTTTCGATAGTCCTTTGTTACTAAGCGCTTTAACAGCGTATCCGACCGCTTGGCGTTGGTAGACTGCCAAAACTAAAAAACTCGGTTTTTCGCTGGAGTCTTGTTTTTTGGTGCATTCTTAGCATACCTGACCGATTGGCTTTAATTTTAAGGCAAATGGAGGAAATAAACATTTTCGATAGTCCTTAGTTACTTAGCGCTATAACAGCGTATCCGACCGCTTGGCGTTGGTAGACTGCCAAAACTAAAAAACTCGGTTTTTCGCTGGAGTCTTGTTTTTTGGTGCATTCTTAGCATACCTGACCGATTGGCTTTAATTTTAAGGCAAATGGAGGAAATAAAAATTTTCGATAGTCCTTAGTTACTAAGCGCTATAACAGCGTATCCGACCGCGTTACGTTGGTAGACTGCCAAAACTAAAAAACTCGGTTTTTCGCTGGAGTCTTGTTTTTTGGTGCATTCTTAGCATACCTGACCGATTGGCTTTAATTTTAAGGCAAATGGAGGAAATAAAAATTTTCGAAAGTCCTTTACTAAGCGCTATAACAGCGTATCCGACCGCTTGGCGTTGGTAGACTGCCAAAACTAAAAAAACTCGGTTTTTCGCTGGAGTCTTGTTTTTTGGTGCATTCTTAGCATACCTGACCGATTGGCTTTAATTTTAAGGCAAATGGAGGAAATAAAATTTTTCGATAGTCCTTAGTTACTAACCGCTATAACAGCGTATCCGACCGCTTGGCGTTGGTAGACTGCCAAAACTAAAAAACTCGGTTTTTCGCTGGAGTCTTGTTTTTTGGTGCATTCTTAGCATACCTGACCGATTGGCTTTAATTTTAAGGCAAATGGAGGAAATAAAAATTTTCGATAGTCCTTAGTTACTTAGCGCTATAACAGCGTATCCGACCGCTTGGCGTTGGTAGACTGCCAAAACTAAAAAACTCGGTTTTTCGCTGGAGTCTTGTTTTTTGGTGCAATCTTAGCATACCTGACCGATTGGCTTTAATTTTAAGGCAAATGGAGGAAATAAAAATTTTCGATAGTCCTTAGTTACTAAGCGCTATAACAGCGTATCCGACCGCTTGGTGTTGGTAGACTGCCAAAACTAAAAAACTCGGTTTTTCGCTGGAGTCTTGTTTTTTGGTGCATTCTTAGCATACCTGACCGATTGGCTTTAATTTTAAGGCAAATGGAGGAAATAAACATTTTCGATAGTCCTTAGTTACTTAGCGCTATAACAGCGTATCCGACCGCTTGGCGTTGGTAGACTGCCAAAACTAAAAAACTCGGTTTTTCGCTGGAGTCTTGTTTTTTGGTGCATTCTTAGCATACCTGACCGATTGGCTTTAATTTTAAGGCAAATGGAGGAAATAAAAATTTTCGATAGTCCTTAGTTACTAAGCGCTATAACAGCGTATCCGACCGCGTTACGTTGGTAGACTGCCAAAACTAAAAAACTCGGTTTTTCGCTGGAGTCTTGTTTTTTGGTGCATTCTTAGCATACCTGACCGATTGGCTTTAATTTTAAGGCAAATGGAGGAAATAAAAATTTTCGATAGTCCTAAGATAATAAGCGCTATAACAGCGTATCCGACCGCTTGGCGTTGGTAGACTGCCAAAACTAAAAAACTCGGTTTTTCGCTGGAGTCTTGTTTTTTGGTGCATTCTTAGCATACCTGACCGATTGGCTTTAATTTTAAGGCAAATGGAGGAAATAAAATTTTTCGATAGTCCTTAGTTACTAAGCGCTATAACAGCGTATCCGACCGCTTGGCGCTGGTAGACTGCCAAAACTAAAAAAACTCGGTTTTTCGCTGGAGTCTTGTTTTTTGGTGCATTCTTAGCATACCTGACCGATTGGCTTTAATTTTAAGGCAAATGGAGGAAATAAAAATTTTCGATAGTCCTTAGTTACTTAGCGCTATAACAGCGTATCCGACCGCTTGGCGTTGGTAGACTGCCAAAACTAAAAAACTCGGTTTTTCGCTGGAGTCTTGTTTTTTGGTGCATTCTTAGCATACCTGACCGATTGGCTTTAATTTTAAGGCAAATGGAGGAAATAAAAATTTTCGATAGTCCTTAGTTACTAAGCGCTATAACAGCGTATCCGACCGCTTGGTGTTGGTAGACTGCCAAAACTAAAAAACTCTGTTTTTCGCTGGAGTCTTGTTTTTTGGTGCATTCTTAGCATACCTGACCGATTGGCTTTAATTTTAAGGCAAATGGAGGAAATAAAAATTTTCGATAGTCCTTAGATACTAAGCGCTATAACAGCGTATCCGACCGCTTGGCGTTGGTAGACTGCCAAAACTAAAAAAACTCTGTTTTTCGCTGGAGTCTTGTTTTTTGGTGCATTCTTAGCATACCTGACCGATTGGCTTTAATTTTAAGGCAAATGGAGGAAATAAAAAATTTCGATAGTCCTTAGTTACTAAGCGCTATAACAGCGTATCTTACCGCTTGGCGTTGGTAGACTGCCAAAACTAAAAAAACTCTGTTTTTCGCTGGAGTCTTGTTTTTTGGTGCATTCTTAGCATACCTGACCGATTGGCTTTAATTTTAAGGCAAATGGAGGAAATAAAAAATTTCGATAGTCCTTAGTTACTAAGCGCTATAACAGCGTATCTTACCGCTTGGCGTTGGTAGACTGCCAAAACAAAAAAACTCGGTTTTTCGCTGGAGTCTTGTTTTTTTGGTGCATTCTTAGCATACCTGACCGATTGGCTTTAATTTTAAGGCAAATGGAGGAAATAAAAATTTTCGATAGTCCTTAGTTACTTAGCGCTATAACAGCGTATCCGACCGCTTGGCGTTGGTAGACTGCCAAAACTAAAAAAACTCTGTTTTTCGCTGGAGTCTTGTTTTTTGGTGCATTCTTAGCATACCTGACCGATTGGCTTTAATTTTAAGGCAAATGGAGGAAATAAAAAATTTCGATAGTCCTTAGTTACTAAGCGCTATAACAGCGTATCTTACCGCTTGGCGTTGGTAGACTGCCAAAACAAAAAAACTCGGTTTTTCGCTGGAGTCTTGTTTTTTTGGTGCATTCTTAGCATACCTGACCGATTGGCTTTAATTTTAAGGCAAATGGAGGAAATAAAAAATTTCGATAGTCCTTAGTTACTAAGCGCTATAACAGCGTATCCGACCGCTTGGCGTTGGTAGACTGCCAAAACTAAAAAACTCGGTTTTTCGCTGGAGTCTTGTTTTTTGGTGCAATCTTAGCATACCTGACCGATTGGCTTTAATTTTAAGGCAAATGGAGGAAATAAAAATTTTCGATAGTCCTTAGTTACTAAGCGCTATAACAGCGTATCCGACCGCTTGGCGTTGGTAGACTGCCAAAACTAAAAAACTCGGTTTTTCGCTGGAGTCTTGTTTTTTGGTGCATTCTTAGCATACCTTACCGATTGGCTTTAATTTTAAGGCAAATGGAGGAAATAAAAATTTTCGATAGTCCTTAGTTACTAAGCGCTATAACAGCGTATCCGACCGCTTGGTGTTGGTAGACTGCCAAAACTAAAAAACTCGGTTTTTCGCTGGAGTCTTGTTTTTTGGTGCATTCTTAGCATACCTGACCGATTGGCTTTAATTTTAAGGCAAATGGAGGAAATAAAAATTTTCGATAGTCCTTAGTTACTAAGCGCTATAACAGCGTATCCGACCGCTTGGCGTTGGTAGACTGCCAAAACTAAAAAACTCGGTTTTTCGCTGGAGTCTTGTTTTTTGATGCATTCTTAGCATACCTGACCGATTGGCTTTAATTTTAAGGCAAATGGAGGAAATAAAAAATTTCGATAGTCCTTAGATACTAAGCGCTTTAACAGCGTATCCGACCGCTTGGCGTTGGTAGACTGCCAAAACTAAAAAACTCGGTTTTTCGCTGGAGTCTTGTTTTTTGGTGCAATCTTAGCATACCTGACCGATTGGCTTTAATTTTAAGGCAAATGGAGAAAATAAAAAATTTCGATAGTCCTTAGATACTAAGCGCTATAACAGCGTATCCGACCGCTTGGCGTTGGTAGACTGCCAAAACTAAAAAACTCTGTTTTTCGCTGGAGTCTTGTTTTTTGGTGCATTCTTAGCATACCTGACCGATTGGCTTTAATTTTAAGGCAAATGGAGGAAATAAAAATTTTCGATAGTCCTTAGATACTAAGCGCTATAACAGCGCATCCGACCGCTTGGCGTTGGTAGACTGCCAAAACTAAAAAAACTCGGTTTTTCGCTGGAGTCTTGTTTTTTGGTGCATTCTTAGCATACCTGACCGATTGGCTTTAATTTTAAGGCAAATGGAGGAAATAAAAATTTTCGATAGTCCTTAGTTACTAAGCGCTATAACAGCGTATCCGACCGCTTGGCGTTGGTAGACTGCCAAAACTGAAAAACTCGGTTTTTCGCTGGAGTCTTGTTTTTTGGTGCATTCTTAGCATACCTGACCGATTGGCTTTAATTTTAAGGCAAATGGAGGAAATAAAAATTTTCGATAGTCCTTAGTTACTAAGCGCTATAACAGCGTATCCGACCGCGTTACGTTGGTAGACTGCCAAAACTAAAAAACTCGGTTTTTCGCTGGAGTCTTGTTTTTTGGTGCATTCTTAGCATACCTGACCGATTGGCTTTAATTTTAAGGCAAATGGAGGAAATAAAAATTTTCGATAGTCCTTAGTTACTAAGCGCTATAACAGCGTATCCGACCGCTTGGCGTTGGTAGACTGCCAAAACAAAAAAACTCGGTTTTTCGCTGGAGTCTTGTTTTTTTGGTGCATTCTTAGCATACCTGACCGATTGGTTTTAATTTTAAGGCAAATGGAGGAAATAAAAATTTTCGATAGTCCTTAGTTACTAAGCGCTATAACAGCGTATCCGACCGCTTGGTGTTGGTAGACTGCCAAAACTAAAAAACTCGGTTTTTCGCTGGAGTCTTGTTTTTTGGTGCATTCTTAGCATACCTGACCGATTGGCTTTAATTTTAAGGCAAATGGAGGAAATAAACATTTTCAATAGTCCTTAGTTACTAAGGGCTATAACAGCGTATCCGACCGCTTGGCGCTGGTAGACTGCCAAAACTAAAAAACTCGGTTTTTCGCTGGAGTCTTGTTTTTTGGTGCATTCTTAGCATACCTGACCGATTGGCTTTAATTTTAAGGCAAATGGAGGAAATAAAAATTTTCGATAGTCCTTAGTTACTAAGCGCTATAACAGCGTATCCGACCGCTTGGCGTTGGTAGACTGCCAAAACTAAAAAACTCGGTTTTTCGCTGGAGTCTTGTTTTTTGGTGCATTCTTAGCATACCTGACCGATTGGCTTTAATTTTAAAGCAAATGGATGAAATAAAAATTTTCGATAGTCCTTAGTTACTAAGCGCTATAACAGCGTATCCGACCGCGTTACGTTGGTAGACTGCCAAAACTAAAAAACTCTGTTTTTCGCTGGAGTCTTGTTTTTTGGTGCATTCTTAGCATACCTGACCGATTGGCTTTAATTTTAAGGCAAATGGAGGAAATAAAAAATTTCGATAGTCCTTAGATACTAAGCGCTATAACAGCGTATCTGACCGCTTGGCGTTGGTAGACTGCCAAAACTAAAAAACTCGGTTTTTCGCTGGAGTCTTGTTTTTTGGTGCATTCTTAGCATACCTGACCGATTGGCTTTAATTTTAAGGCAAATGGAGGAAATAAAAATTTTCGATAGTCCTTAGTTACTAAGCGCTATAACAGCGTATCCGACCGCTTGGTGTTGGTAGACTGCCAAAACTAAAAAACTCGGTTTTTCGCTGAAGTCTTGTTTTTTGGTGCATTCTTAGCATACCTGACCGATTGGCTTTAATTTTAAGGCAAATGGAGGAAATAAAAATTTTCGATAGTCCTTAATTACTAAGCACTATAACAGCGTATCCGACCGCTTGGCGTTGGTAGACTGCCAAAACTAAAAAACTCGGTTTTTCGCTGGAGTCTTGTTTTTTGGTGCATTCTTAGCATACCTGACCGATTGGCTTTAATTTTAAGGCAAATGGAGGAAATAAAAATTTTCGATAGTCCTTAGTTACTAAGCGCTATAACAGCGTATCCGACCGCTTGGCGTTGGTAGACTGCCAAAACTAAAAAACTCGGTTTTTCGCTGGAGTCTTGTTTTTTGGTGCATTCTTAGCATACCTGACCGATTGGCTTTAATTTTAAGGCAAATGGAGGAACTAAAAATTTTCGATAATCCTTAGATAACCTCTCGTACGTTAAGTGTCTAAATGACAATTCAAGCCCATCTGTGGATCCCATTACAGGACTTTCCACAGATATGGGTTTGAGTACAAATTTTTGAGACCTAGGTTTGGAAAAAGTAAATGTTCTCTAAACCTAGTTGGAATATTGTAAAACTACAGTTATTTTTATAATTAAGATATATTTTTGTACTTTCTTACACCACTTACAATTAACTTTGAATTGCATTGCAACTGTTATGGGTGAAATAATATGGGTATCCTAACTTCTAACATTTATTCTCTCATGTATAAAAAAATAAAACGATTGCTGGATGTAATATTATATTTTTTATACAATCTTACATATATGACAAAATTAAAAAAACATATGGCATATGTTGCTTATAATTTTTAGTCAGTGCGCTTGTTTTTGCTTGATGTTTGTTTGTTTGGTCACAGATTAAAACAACAAATTTCAAATTTTTGTACCATAGACGTGCTAAATTATACGTGAGAGCGAGAGTCAGTTCATTCTAATACGATTCGATTCATGTGTGCGAAAGCGTAAGAGAACTATAAAAGCGTCAAAATATGCTCGAAACTGAACAAGGTGATTACAGCTGTGGCGGGTCCTGTGACAGGACCTTCCACAGATGCGAACAAATTACTGTGTCCTGTGATGGGACGCGTTAACGTACGAGAGGTTAATAAGCGCTATAACAGCGTATCCGACCGCTTGGCGTTGGTAGACTGCCAAAACTAAAAAACTCGGATTTTCGCTGGAGTCTTGTTTTTTGGTGCATTCTTAGCATACCTGACCGATTGGCTTTAATTTTAAGGCAAATGCAGGAAATAAATTTTTTCGATAGTCCTTAGTTACTAAGCGCTATAACAGCGTATCCGACCGCTTGGCGTTGGTAGACTGCCAAAACTAAAAAACTCGATTTTTCGCTGGAGTGTTGTTTTTTGGTGCATTCTTAGCATACCTGACCGATTGGCTTTAATTTTAAGGCAAATGGAGGAAATAAAAATTTTCGATAGTCCTTAGTTACTAAGCGCTATAACAGCGTATCCGACCGCTTGGCGTTGGTAGACTGCCAAAACTAAAAAACTCGGTTTTTCGCTGGAGTCTTGTTTTTTGGTGCATTCTTAGCATACCTGACCGATTGGCTTTAATTTTAAGGCAAATGGAGGAAATAAAATTTTTCGATAGTTCTTAGTTACTAAGCGCTATAACAGCGTATCCGACCGCTTGGCGTTGGTAGACTGCCAAAACTAAAAAACTCGGTTTTTCGCTGGAGTCTTGTTTTTTGGTGCATTCTTAGCATACCTGACCGATTGGCTTTAATTTTAAGGCAAATGGAGGAAATAAAAATTTTCGATAGTCCTTAGTTACTAAGCGCTATAACAGCGTATCCAACCACTTGGTGTTGGTAGACTGCCAAAACTAAAAAACTTGGTTTTTCGCTGGAGTCTTGTTTTTTGGTGCATTCTTAGCATACCTGACCGATTGGCTTTAATTTTAAGGCAAATGGAGGAAATAAAAATTTTCGATAGTCCTTAGTTACTAAGCGCTATAACAGCGTATCCGACCGCTTGGCGTTGGTAGACTGCCAAAACTAAAAAACTCGGTTTTTCGCTGGAGTCTTGTTTTTTGGTGCATTCTTAGCATACCTGACCGATTGGCTTTAATTTTAAGGCAAATGGAGGAAATAAAAATTTTCGATAGTCCTTAGTTACTAAGCGCTATAACAGCGTATCCGACCGCTTGGCGTTGGTAGACTGCCAAAACTAAAAAACTCGGTTTTTCGCTGGAGTCTTGTTTTTTGGTGCATTCTTAGCATACCTGACCGATTGGCTTTAATTTTAAGGCAAATGGAGGAAATAAAATTTTTCGAAAGTCCTTAGTTACTAAGCGCTATAACAGCGTATCCGACCGCTTGGCGTTGGTAGACTGCCAAAACTAAAAAAACTCGGTTTTTCGCTGGAGTCTTGTTTTTTGGTGCATTCTTAGCATACCTGACCAATTGGCTTTAATTTTAAGGCAAATGGAGGAAATAAAAATTTTCGATAGTCCTTAGTTACTAAGCGCTATAACAGCGTATCCGACCGCTTGGTGTTGGTAGACTGCGTAAACTAAAAAACTCGGTTTTTCGCTGGAGTCTTGTTTTTTGGTGCATTCTTAGCATACCTGACCGATTGGCTTTAATTTTAAGGCAAATGGAGGAAATAAAAATTTTCGATAGTCCTTTGTTACTAAGCGCTTTAACAGCGTTTCCGACCGCTTGGCGTTGGTAGACTGCCAAAACTAAAAAACTCGGTTTTTCGCTGGAGTCTTGTTTTTTGGTGCATTCTTAGCATACCTGACCGATTGGCTTTAATTTTAAGGCAAATGGAGGAAATAAAAATTTTCGATAGTCCTTAGTTACTAAGCGCTATAACAGCGTATCCGACCGCTTGGCGTTGGTAGACTGCCAAAACTAAAAAACTCGGTTTTTCGCTGGAGTCTTGTTTTTTGGTGCATTCTTAGCATACCTGACCGATTGGCTTTAATTTTAAGGCAAATGGAGGAAATAAAAATTTTCGATAGTCCTAAGTTACTAAGCGCTATAACAGCGTATCCGACCGCTTGGCGTTGGTAGACTGCCAAAACTAAAAAACTCGGTTTTTCGCTGGAGTCTTGTTTTTTGGTGCATTCTTAGCATACCTGACCGATTGGCTTTAATTTTAAGGCAAATGGAGGAAATAAAAATTTTCGATAGTCCTTAGTTACTAAGCGCTATAACAGCGTATCCGACCGCTTGGCGTTGGTAGACTGCCAAAACTGAAAAACTCGGTTTTTCGCTGGAGTCTTGTTTTTTGGTGCATTCTTAGCATACCTGACCGATTGGCTTTAATTTTAAGGCAAATGGAGGAAATAAAAATTTTCGATAGTCCTTAGTTACTAAGCGCTATAACAGCGTATCCGACCGCTTGGCGTTGGTAGACTGCCAAAACTGAAAAACTCGGTTTTTCGCTGGAGTCTTGTTTTTTGGTGCATTCTTAGCATACCTGACCGATTGGCTTTAATTTTAAGGCAAATGGAGGAAATAAAAATTTTCGATAGTCCTTAGTTACTAAGCGCTATAACAGCGTATCCGACCGCTTGGCGTTGGTAGACTGCCAAAACTAAAAAACTCGGTTTTTCGCTGGAGTCTTGTTTTTTTGGTGCATTCTTAGCATACCTGACCGATTGGTTTTAATTTTAAGGCAAATGGAGGAAATAAACATTTTCGATAGTCCTTAGTTACTAAGCGCTATAACAGCGTATCCGACCGCTTGGTGTTGGTAGACTGCCAAAACTAAAAAACTCGGTTTTTCGCTGGAGTCTTGTTTTTTGGTGCATTCTTAGCATACCTGACCGATTGGCTTTAATTTTAAGGCAAATGGAGGAAATAAAAATTTTCGATAGTCCTTAGTTACTAAGCGCTATAACAGCGTATCCGACCGCTTGGCGTTGGTAGACTGCCAAAACTAAAAAACTCGGTTTTTCGCTGGAGTCTTGTTTTTTGGTGCATTCTTAGCATACCTGACCGATTGGCTTTAATTTTAAGGCAAATGGAGGAAATAAACATTTTCAATAGTCCTTAGTTACTAAGGGCTATAACAGCGTATCCGACCGCTTGGCGCTGGTAGACTGCCAAAACTAAAAAACTCGGTTTTTCGCTGGAGTCTTGTTTTTTGGTGCATTCTTAGCATACCTGACCGATTGGCTTTAATTTTAAGGCAAATGGAGGAAATAAAAATTTTCGATAGTCCTTAGTTACTAAGCGCTATAACAGCGTATCCGACCGCTTGGCGTTGGTAGACTGCCAAAACTAAAAAACTCGGTTTTTCGCTGGAGTCTTGTTTTCTGGTGCATTCTTAGCATACCTGACTGATTGGCTTTAATTTTAAGGCAAATGGATGAAATAAGAATTTTCGATAGTCCTTAGTTACTAAGCGCTATAACAGCGTATCCGACCGCGTTACGTTGGTAGACTGCCAAAACTAAAAAACTCTGTTTTTCGCTGGAGTCTTGTTTTTTGGTGCATTCTTAGCATACCTGACCGATTGGCTTTAATTTTAAGGCAAATGGAGGAAATAAAAATTTTCGATAGTCCTTAGTTACTAAGCGCTATAACAGCGTATCCGACCGCTTGGCGTTGGTAGACTGCCAAAACTAAAAAACTCGGTTTTTCGCTGGAGTCTTGTTTTTTGGTGCATTCTTAGCATACCTGACTGATTGGCTTTAATTTTAAGGCAAATGGATGAAATAAAAATTTTCGATAGTCCTTAGTTACTAAGCGCTATAACAGCGTATCCGACCGCGTTACGTTGGTAGACTGCCAAAACTAAAAAACTCTGTTTTTCGCTGGAGTCTTGTTTTTTGGTGCATTCTTAGCATACCTGACCGATTGGCTTTAATTTTAAGGCAAATGGAGGAAATAAACATTTTCGATAGTCCTTAGTTACTAAGCGCTATAACAGCGTATCCGACCGCTTGGTGTTGGTAGACTGCCAAAACTAAAAAACTCGGTTTTTCGCTGGAGTCTTGTTTTTTGGTGCATTCTTAGCATACCTGACCGATTGGCTTTAATTTTAAGGCAAATGGAGGAAATAAAAATTTTCGATAGTCCTTTGTTACTAAGCGCTTTAACAGCGTATCCGACCGCTTGGCGTTGGTAGACTGCCAAAACTAAAAAACTCGGTTTTTCGCTGGAGTCTTGTTTTTTGGTGCATTCTTAGCATACCTGACCGATTGGCTTTAATTTTAAGGCAAATGGAGGAAATAAAAAATTTCGATAGTCCTTAGATACTAAGCGCTATAACAGCGTATCCGACCGCTTGGCGTTGGTAGACTGCCAAAACTAAAAAACTCGGTTTTTCGCTGGAGTCTTGTTTTTTGGTGCATTCTTAGCATACCTGACCGATTGGCTTTAATTTTATGGCAAATGGAGGAAACAAAATTTTTCGAAAGTCCTTAGTTACTAAGCGCTATAACAGCGTATCCGACCGCTTGGCGTTGGTAGACTGCCAAAACTAAAAAACTCGGTTTTTCGCTGGAGTCTTGTTTTTTGGTGCATTCTTAGCATACCTGACCGATTGGCTTTAATTTTAAGGCAAATGGAGGAAACAAAATTTTTCGAAAGTCCTTAATTACTAAGCGCTATAACAGCGTATCCGACCGCTTGGCGTTGGTAGACTGCCAAAACTAAAAAACTCGGTTTTTCGCTGGAGTCTTGTTTTTTGGTGCATTCTTAGCATACCTGACCGATTGGCTTTAATTTTAAGGCAAATGGATGAAATAAAAATTTTCGATAGTCCTTAGTTACTAAGCGCTATAACAGCGTATCCGACCGCGTTACGTTGGTAGACTGCCAAAACTAAAAAACTCTGTTTTTCGCTGGAGTCTTGTTTTTTGGTGCATTCTTAGCATACCTGACCGATTGGCTTTAATTTTATGGCAAATGGAGGAAACAAAATTTTTCGAAAGTCCTTAGTTACTAAGCGCTATAACAGCGTATCCGACCGCTTGGCGTTGGTAGACTGCCAAAACTAAAAAACTCGGTTTTTCGCTGGAGTCTTGTTTTTTGGTGCATTCTTAGCATACCTGACCGATTGGCTTTAATTTTAAGGCAAATGGAGGAAATAAACATTTTCAATAGTCCTTAGTTACTAAGGGCTATAACAGCGTATCCGACCGTTTGGCGCTGGTAGACTGCCAAAACTAAAAAACTCGGTTTTTCGCTGGAGTCTTGTTTTTTGGTGCATTCTTAGCATACCTGACCGATTGGCTTTAATTTAAAGGCAAATGGAGGAAATAAAATTTTTCGATAGTCCTTAGTTACTAAGCGCTATAACAGCGTATCCGACCGCTTGGCGTTGGTAGACTGCCAAAACTAAAAAACTCGGTTTTTCGCTGGAGTCTTGTTTTTTGGTGCATTCTTAGCATACCTGACCGATTGGCTTTAATTTTAAGGCAAATGGAGGAAATAAAAAATTTCGATAGTCCTTAGATACTAAGCGCTATAACAGCATATCCGACCGCTTGGCGTTGGTAGACTGCCAAAACTAAAAAACTCGGTTTTTCGCTGGAGTCTTGTTTTTTTGGTGCATTCTTAGCATACCTGACCGATTGGCTTTAATTTTAAGGCAAATGGAGGAAATAAAAATTTTCGATAGTCCTTAGTTACTAAGCGCTATAACAGCGTATCCGACCGCTTGGCGTTGGTAAACTGCCAAAACTAAAAAACTCGGTTTTTCGCTGGAGTCTTGTTTTTTGGTGCATTCTTAGCATACCTGACCGATTGGCTTTAATTTTAAGGCAAATGGAGGAAATAAAAATTTTCGATAGTCCTTAGTTACTAAGCGCTATAACAGCGTATCCGACCGCTTGGCGTTGGTAGACTGCCAAAACTAAAAAACTCGGTTTTTCGCTGGAGTCTTGTTTTTTGGTGCATTCTTAGCATACCTGACTGATTGGCTTTAATTTTAAGGCAAATGGATGAAATAAAAATTTTCGATAGTCCTTAGTTACTAAGCGCTATAACAGCGTATCCGACCGCGTTACGTTGGTAGACTGCCAAAACTAAAAAACTCTGTTTTTCGCTGGAGTCTTGTTTTTTGGTGCATTCTTAGCATACCTGACCGATTGGCTTTAATTTTAAGGCAAATGGAGGAAATAAACATTTTCGATAGTCCTTAGTTACTAAGCGCTATAACAGCGTATCCGACCGCTTGGTGTTGGTAGACTGCCAAAACTAAAAAACTCGGTTTTTCGCTGGAGTCTTGTTTTTTGGTGCATTCTTAGCATACCTGACCGATTGGCTTTAATTTTAAGGCAAATGGAGGAAATAAAAATTTTCGATAGTCCTTTGTTACTAAGCGCTTTAACAGCGTATCCGACCGCTTGGCGTTGGTAGACTGCCAAAACTAAAAAACTCGGTTTTTCGCTGGAGTCTTGTTTTTTGGTGCATTCTTAGCATACCTGACCGATTGGCTTTAATTTTAAGGCAAATGGAGGAAATAAAACATTTCGATAGTCCTTAGATACTCAGCGCTATAACAGCGTATCCGACCGCTTGGCGTTGGTAGACTGCCAAAACTAAAAAACTCGGTTTTTCGCTGGAGTCTTGTTTTTTGGTGCATTCTTAGCATACCTGACCGATTGGCTTTAATTTTATGGCAAATGGAGGAAACAAAATTTTTCGAAAGTCCTTAGTTACTAAGCGCTATAACAGCGTATCCGACCGCTTGGCGTTGGTAGACTGCCAAAACTAAAAAACTCGGTTTTTCGCTGGAGTCTTGTTTTTTGGTGCATTCTTAGCATACCTGACCGATTGGCTTTAATTTTAAGGCAAATGGAGGAAACAAAATTTTTCGAAAGTCCTTAATTACTAAGCGCTATAACAGCGTATCCGACCGCTTGGCGTTGGTAGACTGCCAAAACTAAAAAACTCGGTTTTTCGCTGGAGTCTTGTTTTTTGGTGCATTCTTAGCATACCTGACCGATTGGCTTTAATTTTAAGGCAAATGGAGGAAATAAAAATTTTCGATAGTCCTTAGTTACTAAGCGCTATAATAGCGTATCCGACCGCTTGGTGTTGGTAGACTGCCAAAACTAAAAAACTCGGTTTTTCGCTGGAGTCTTGTTTTTTGGTGCATTCTTAGCATACCTGACCGATTGGCTTTAATTTTAAGGCAAATGGAGGAAATAAAAATTTTCGATAGTCCTTAGATACTAAGCGCTATAACAGCGTATCCGACCGCTTGGCGCTGGTAGACTGTCAAAACTAAAAAACTCGGTTTTTCGCTGGAGTCTTGTTTTTTGGTGCATTCTTAGCATACCTGACCGATTGGCTTTAATTTTAAGGCAAATGGAGGAAATAAAATTTTTCGATAGTCCTTAGTTACTAAGCGCTATAACAGCGCATCCGACCGCGTTACGTTGGTAGACTGCCAAAACTAAAAAACTCGGTTTTTCGCTGGAGTCTTGTTTTTTGGTGCATTCTTAGCATACCTGACCGATTGGCTTTAATTTTAAGGCAAATGGAGGAAATAAAAAATTTCGATAGTCCTTAGATACTAAGCGCTATAACAGCATATCCGACCGCTTGGCGTTGGTAGACTGCCAAAACTAAAAAACTCGGTTTTTCGCTGGAGTCTTGTTTTTTGGTGCATTCTTAGCATACCTGACCGATTGGCTTTAATTTTAAGGCAAATGGAGGAAATAAAATTTTTCGATAGTCCTTAGATACTAAGCGCTATAACAGCGTATCCGACCGCTTGGCGTTGGTAGACTGCCAAAACTAAAAAAACTCGGTTTTTCGCTGGAGTCTTGTTTTTTGGTGCATTCTTAGCATACCTGACCGATTGGCTTTAATTTTAAGGCAAATGGAGGAAATAAAATTTTCGATAGTCCTTAGTTACTAAGCGCTATAACAGCGTATCCGACCGCTTGGCGTTGGTAGACTGCCAAAACAAAAAAACTCGGTTTTTCGCTGGAGTCTTGTTTTTTTGGTGCATTCTTAGCATACCTGACCGATTGGCTTTAATTTTAAGGCAAATGGAGGAAATAAAAATTTTCGATAGTCCTTAGATACTAAGCGCTATAACAGCGTATCCGACCGCTTGGCGTTGGTAGACTGCCAAAACTAAAAAAACTCGGTTTTTCGCTGGAGTCATGTTTTTTGGTGCATTCTTAGCATACCTGACCGATTGGCTTTAATTTTAAGGCAAATGGAGGAAATAAAAATTTTCGATAGTCCTTAGTTACTAAGCGCTATAACAGCGTATCCGACCGCGTTACGTTGGTAGACTGCCAAAACTAAAAAACTCTGTTTTTCGCTGGAGTCTTGTTTTTTGGTGCATTCTTAGCATACCTGACCGATTGGCTTTAATTTTAAGGCAAATGGAGGAAATAAAAATTTTCGATAGTCCTTAGTTACTAAGCGCTATAACAGCGTATCCGACCGCTTGGTGTTGGTAGACTGCCAAAACTAAAAAACTCGGTTTTCGCTGGAGTCTTGTTTTTTGGTGCATTCTTAGCATACCTGACCGATTGGCTTTAATTTGAAGGCAAATGGAGGAAATAAAAATTTTCGATAGTCCTTAGTTACTAAGCGCTATAACAGCGTATCCGACCGCTTGGCGTTGGTAGACTGCCAAAACTAAAAAACTCGGTTTTTCGCTGGAGTCTTGTTTTTTGGTGCATTCTTAGCATACCTGACCGATTGGCTTTAATTTTAAGGCAAATGGAGGAAATAAAAAATTTCGATAGTCCTTAGATACTAAGCGCTATAACAGCATATCTGACCGCTTGGCGTTGGTAGACTGCCAAAACTAAAAAACTCGGTTTTTCGCTGGAGTCTTGTTTTTTGGTGCATTCTTAGCATACCTGACCGATTGGCTTTAATTTTAAGGCAAATGGAGGAAATAAAAATTTTCGATAGTCCTTAGTTTCTTAGCGCTATAACAGCGTATCCGACCGCTTGGCGTTGGTAGACTGCCAAAACTAAAAAACTCGGTTTTTCGCTGGAGTCTTGTTTTTTGGTGCATTCTTAGCATACCTGACCGATTGGCTTTAATTTTAAGGCAAATGGAGGAAATAAAATTTTTCGATAGTCCGTAGTTACTAAGCGCTATAACAGCGTATCCGACCGCTTGGCGTTGGTAGACTGCCAAAACTAAAAAACTCGGTTTTTCGCTGGAGCCTTGTTTTTTTGTGCATTCTTAGCATACCTGACCGATTGGCTTTAATTTTAAGGCAAATGGAGGAAATAAACATTTTCGATAGTCCTTAGTTACTTAGCGCTATAACAGCGTATCCGACCGCTTGGCGTTGGTAGACTGCCAAAACTAAAAAACTCGGTTTTTCGCTGGAGTCTTGTTTTTTGGTGCATTCTTAGCATACCTGACCGATTGGCTTTAATTTTAAGGCAAATGGAGGAAATAAAAATTTTCGATAGTCCTTAGTTACTAAGCGCTATAACAGCGTATCCGACCGCTTGGCGTTGGTAGACTGCCAAAACTAAAAAACTCGGTTTTTCGCTGGAGTCTTGTTTTTTGGTGCATTCTTAGCATACCTGACCGATTGGCTTTAATTTTAAGGCAAATGGAGGAAATAAAAATTTTCGATAGTCCTAAGATAATAAGCGCTATAACAGCGTATCCGACCGCTTGGCGTTGGTAGACTGCCAAAACTAAAAAACTCGGTTTTTCGCTGGAGTCTTGTTTTTTGGTGCATTCTTAGCATACTTGACCGATTGGCTTTAATTTTAAGGCAAATGGAGGAAATAAAAATTTTCGATAGTCCTTAGTTACTAAGCGCTATAACACCTTCACTTGTAGAGATGGGGGTCCCGCAAGGTTCCATTTTAGGACCTTTTCTGTTTCTGTTGTATATAAACGATCTTCCTTTCATGGTTGAAAACAGTCATGAGATTGTATTGTTCGCAGATGATACTTCTTTGTTATTTAAAATCGATAGACGAATTTCCAATTATGACGATGTGAACAATGCTCTCTCTAAGGTAGTTCAGTGGTTCAATGTAAATAATTTACTATTAAACAACAAAAAAACTAATTGCATAAGATTTTCACCCCCAAATGTAAAAAAAGAAAATGTAAATCCTCAATTAAATGGTGAGGATCTTGCCATTGTTGAAGCAGCTCCTTTTCTGGGAATTACAATAGACTCGAAATTACAGTGGGGACCCCACATCTCTCAGTTGGCGAATAGACTTAGTTCTGCAGTTTTTGCGATAAAGAAAATTCGTTCCCTCACAGACATTGAAACAGCCAGATTAGTTTATTTCAGTTACTTCCATAGTTTAATGTCATATGGCATTTTACTGTGGGGTAATGCGGCTGATATTGAATCAATTTTTATTTTGCAGAAAAGGGCTATTCGCGCAATTTATAACTTAGGTGTTAGAGAATCACTTAGAGAAAAATTTAAAGAGATCAATATTCTTACATTTGCTTCGCAATATATCTACGAAAACATAATGTATGTACGCAAAAATAAAGAGAAATTCACAACCATATTGGACTTGCATAGTCCTAACTGTGTCTCAACTAGGAACGGCCACAAGCTGGCATTTCCGAAATGCCGGCTCCATAAAAAAAGCTCTTCTTTTATTGGGATGTCCATTAGGATATATAATAAAATCCCAATAAAGATTCAATCCCTGCCTTTAAAACCTTTTAAGAAGACAGTCAAACAAGTCCTCTGCCGCAAGGCTTACTACAACACTAAGGACTATCTTAATGATAAAAGAGCGTGGGAATGAATCTCGCCCACACAAAGCTATTTCTAAATGAAATGTAATATATAGTTTTAGTAATTACTCGCAACTGTGAGCAGCTGGAAGTGGGTTTATAGTGTCTCATACGATCAGCTGTCACGTGTGCCCATTATGGACCCATAGCCATACTGTTATCTCAATTATATATGTACTGTTTTTTTTTTAAAAGAGTGCTGGGAGTTTTTTTCCGCCGCCTTTTTTCTCTCAGCTCAACATCTAGCCCAAACGGGCACTTAAAGGCGATGACCGGGAAAAAATGACATTCATTAAGCGAATATTTTGTATTCCTAATATGAAATAAATATTTTTTCTTTCTTTCTTTCTTTCTTACAGCGTATCCGACCGCGTTACGTTGGTAGACTGCCAAAACTAAAAAACTCGGTTTTTCGCTGGAGTCTTGTTTTTTGGTGCATTCTTAGCATACCTGACCGATTGGCTTTAATTTTAAGGCAAATGGAGGAAATAAAAATTTTCGATAGTCCTAAGATAATAAGCGCTATAACAGCGTATCCGACCGCTTGGCGTTGGTAGACTGCCAAAACTAAAAAACTCGGTTTTTCGCTGGAGTCTTGTTTTTTGGTGCATTCTTAGCATACCTGACCGATTGGCTTTAATTTTAAGGCAAATGGAGGAAATAAAAAATTTCGATAGTCCTTAGTTACTAAGCGCTATAACAGCGTATCCGACCGCTTGGCGCTGGTAGACTGCCAAAACTAAAAAACTCGGTTTTTCGCTGGAGTCTTGTTTTTTGGTGCATTCTTAGCATACCTGACCGATTGGCTTTAATTTTAAGGCAAATGGAGGAAATAAAAATTTTCGATAGTCCTTAGTTACTTAGCGCTATAACAGCGTATCCGACCGCTTGGCGTTGGTAGACTGCCAAAACTAAAAAACTCGGTTTTTCGCTGGAGTCTTGTTTTTTGGTGCATTCTTAGCATATCTGACCGATTGGCTTTAATTTTAAGGCAAATGGAGGAAATAAAAATTTTCGAAAGTCCTTTAATAAGCGCTATAACAGCGTATCCGACCGCTTGGCGTTGGTAGACTGCCAAAACTAAAAAAACTCGGTTTTTCGCTGGAGTCTTGTTTTTTGGTGCATTCTTAGCATACCTGACCGATTGGCTTTAATTTTAAGGCAAATGGAGGAAATAAAATTTTTCGATAGTCCTTAGTTACTAAGCGCTATAACAGCGTATCCGACCGCTTGGCGTTGGTAGACTGCCAAAACTAAAAAACTCGGTTTTTCGCTGGAGTCTTGTTTTTTGGTGCATTCTTAGCATACCTGACCGATTGGCTTTAATTTTAAGGCAAATGGAGGAAATAAAATTTTTCGATAGTCCTTAGTTACTAAGCGCTATAACAGCGTATCCGACCGCTTGGCGTTGGTAGACTGCCAAAACTAAAAAACTCGGTTTTTCGCTGGAGTCTTGTTTTTTGGTGCATTCTTAGCATACCTGACCGATTGGCTTTAATTTTAAGGCAAATGGAGGAAATAAAATTTTTCGATAGTCCTTAGTTACTAAGCGCTATAACAGCGTATCCGACCGCTTGGCGTTGGTAGACTGCCAAAACTAAAAAAACTCGGTTTTTCGCTGGAGTCTTGTTTTTTGGTGCATTCTTAGCATACCTGACCGATTGGCTTTAATTTTAAGGCAAATGGAGGAAATAAAAATTTTCGATAGTCCTTAGTTACTTAGCGCTATAACAGCGTATCCGACCGCTTGGCGTTGGTAGACTGCCAAAACTAAAAAACTCGGTTTTTCGCTGGAGTCTTGTTTTTTGGTGCATTCTTAGCATACCTGACCGATTGGCTTTAATTTTAAGGCAAATGGAGGAAATAAAAATTTTCGATAGTCCTTAGTTACTAAGCGCTATAACAGCGTATCCGACCGCTTGGTGTTGGTAGACTG
Source organism: Pyrgus malvae (assembly GCA_911387765.1). Taxonomy (NCBI): domain Eukaryota; kingdom Metazoa; phylum Arthropoda; class Insecta; order Lepidoptera; family Hesperiidae; genus Pyrgus; species Pyrgus malvae. Next base: position 13,774,264 of record OU426972.1, on the reverse strand, counting down.
CCAAAACTAAAAAACTCGGTTTTTCGCTGGAGTCTTGTTTTTTGGTGCATTCTTAGCATACCTGACCGATTGGCTTTAATTTTAAGGCAAATGGAGGAAATAAACATTTTCGATAGTCCTAAGATAATAAGCGCTATAACAGCGTATCCGACCGCTTGGCGTTGGTAGACTGCCAAAACTAAAAAACTCGGTTTTTCGCTGGAGTCTTGTTTTTTGGTGCATTCTTAGCATACTTGACCGATTGGCTTTAATTTTAAGGCAAATGGAGGAAATAAAAATTTTCGATAGTCCTTAGTTACTAAGCGCTATAACAGCGTATCCGACCGCTTGGCGTTGGTAGACTGCCAAAACTGAAAAACTCGGTTTTTCGCTGGAGTCTTGTTTTTTGGTGCATTCTTAGCATACCTGACCGATTGGCTTTAATTTTAAGGCAAATGGAGGAAATAAAATTTTTCGATAGTCCTTAGTTACTAAGCGCTATAACAGCGTATCCGACCGCGTTACGTTGGTAGACTGCCAAAACTAAAAAACTCGGTTTTTCGCTGGAGTCTTGTTTTTTGGTGCATTCTTAGCATACCTGACCGATTGGCTTTAATTTTAAGGCAAATGGAGGAAATAAAAATTTTCGATAGTCCTTAGTTACTAAGCGCTATAACAGCGTATCCGACCGCTTGGCGTTGGTAGACTGCCAAAACAAAAAAACTCGGTTTTTCGCTGGAGTCTTGTTTTTTTGGTGCATTCTTAGCATACCTGACCGATTGGTTTTAATTTTAAGGCAAATGGAGGAAATAAAAATTTTCGATAGTCCTTAGTTACTAAGCGCTATAACAGCGTATCCGACCGCTTGGTGTTGGTAGACTGCCAAAACTAAAAAACTCGGTTTTTCGCTGGAGTCTTGTTTTTTGGTGCATTCTTAGCATACCTGACCGATTGGCTTTAATTTTAAGGCAAATGGAGGAAATAAACATTTTCAATAGTCCTTAGTTACTAAGGGCTATAACAGCGTATCCGACCGCTTGGCGCTGGTAGACTGCCAAAACTAAAAAACTCGGTTTTTCGCTGGAGTCTTGTTTTTTGGTGCATTCTTAGCATACCTGACCGATTGGCTTTAATTTTAAGGCAAATGGAGGAAATAAAAATTTTCGATAGTCCTTAGTTACTAAGCGCTATAACAGCGTATCCGACCGCTTGGCGTTGGTAGACTGCCAAAACTAAAAAACTCGGTTTTTCGCTGGAGTCTTGTTTTTTGGTGCATTCTTAGCATACCTGACCGATTGGCTTTAATTTTAAGGCAAATGGATGAAATAAAAATTTTCGATAGTCCTTAGTTACTAAGCGCTATAACAGCGTATCCGACCGCGTTACGTTGGTAGACTGCCAAAACTAAAAAACTCTGTTTTTCGCTGGAGTCTTGTTTTTTGGTGCATTCTTACCTGACTATACCTGACCGATTGGCTTTAATTTTAAGGCAAATGGAGGAAATAAAAAATTTCGATAGTCCTTAGATACTAAGCGCTATAACAGCGTATCTGACCGCTTGGCGTTGGTAGACTGCCAAAACTAAAAAACTCGGTTTTTCGCTGGAGTCTTGTTTTTTGGTGCATTCTTAGCATACCTGACCGATTGGCTTTAATTTTAAGGCAAATGGAGGAAATAAAAATTTTCGATAGTCCTTAGTTACTAAGCGCTATAACAGCGTATCCGACCGCTTGGTGTTGGTAGACTGCCAAAACTAAAAAACTCGGTTTTTCGCTGGAGTCTTGTTTTTTGGTGCATTCTTAGCATACCTGACCGATTGGCTTTAATTTTAAGGCAAATGGAGGAAATAAAAATTTTCGATAGTCCTTAATTACTAAGCGCTATAACAGCGTATCCGACCGCTTGGCGTTGGTAGACTGCCAAAACTAAAAAACTCGGTTTTTCGCTGGAGTCTTGTTTTTTGGTGCATTCTTAGCATACCTGACCGATTGGCTTTAATTTTAAGGCAAATGGAGGAAATAAAAATTTTCGATAGTCCTTAGTTACTAAGCGCTATAACAGCGTATCCGACCGCTTGGCGTTGGTAGACTGCCAAAACTAAAAAACTCGGTTTTTCGCTGGAGTCTTGTTTTTTGGTGCATTCTTAGCATACCTGACCGATTGGCTTTAATTTTAAGGCAAATGGAGGAACTAAAAATTTTCGATAATCCTTAGATAACCTCTCGTACTGTTATACCCGGTCCCAGTAAGGGATACTGCTGACCTGTCCACCCACTCCTGTTCTTCCCTTTCCAGCATAAATGCTGACCATACTTTATTAAACCTATATAAGCTCCGCTTTCCCTTCCATTCACCAGTCTATCCCCGGAAGTCAGTCTATGACAATCGAATCTTAAACACGCGCGTCTGCCAAAGGATCCCAAAATTCTAAATAACTAATTTGTTTCTTTTTAGTTAATTAAAATATTGTTTTTTAAAAAGGGACTTTAAATTAACCCCGTAACATTTTGGTGGCAGCGGTGGGATCCGGATATTCCAAGTGCCATAAAGGACAAAAGTGTATAAAAGCGCATAAAGTGTTAAAAGAAAAGTGAAACAGTGCATAAAAATAAATAAAAGTGCATAAAAGTGGGATAGGCTCCGTGGAACACCATCGGTCTACAAGGACGACTTCACCCTGGTGACCAGGAAGTCACCAAAACCAAAAGCCCAGCGAGATACCGGTTTCTCCGGTCCTGGATTGAACTCCAGAGGCCACCAAGTTGGCCATCCTCACGAGGTACTCATCGGTAGCGGACCAAGGTTACAGCCGGCGCATTGCCGAATTCTCCGAAAGTGCAACGCTGTCTCTCCGGAATGCGTCTCATATCCGCTATCGCGCTACTCGCTGCGTAAGTCTTTTGGTCATGCTAAATAGGGTTCCACGTTAAATAAAATTAAAATCATAATAATATTCAATGTAATATTTTTTTTCTTTAATCATTAATTAATGTGTACAAAATATTGTATTACTATGTTGTAAAAAACATTTAATTTTACTTTTAAATCTAATTTCTGTTTACAAGAAATTCGTTGCATGAGTTGGCTTATTTTTATTTTTCTTTATTGTTCTGTATTTTTTATTAATTGTGTATTCTGTGTGACATTGTGCCATTTTTACAGAGCCATTTATTTTTTTTGTGTATTTTTATTGTGCCTTTTTTGTTTTGTGTTTTTTAGTGTTTCGTGTAATCTTTATAAAACAACATAAATAGTTTTCTTGACTATAGTTATGCCAAAAGCAACCAAGGGAGAGGATACTAAATTAACTATTAGCATACCGGAAGCAGAACCAACATCTGACGTAAAATCTCCTATAAATTCTCCTAGGCTCACTAGATCTGCTTTTGCTGCTGCAGCAATGGCGGAACTAGATTTAAATACACTATTCAAATTCATAAAACAGTATGATGGTAGCCGCGAAACCGTAAATTCATTTATAATTAATTGTAATAACGCATATGAATTAGCCTCAGAAGCACAAAAGCCAATTTTATTTAAATATATTATAAGCCAGCTCCAGGGTAAAGCAGAAGTTGCTTGCTCTATAAAAGAGTTCGTTAGCTGGGAACAGTTAAAAGACTTTCTGAAAACTCAATTCTGTGAGCGCAAACATTATGCTCATTTACTCACAGACCTACAAGAGAGCAAGCAGGGCCCACAAGATAATGTTAGCCAATTTTCTCTGCGAATAGAGACATATCTATCGCAGCTGCTTACCGAAATTACGTTGTCCAATACTAAGCCCAAAGAGCTTTTAGGCCGTTGCGCAGCAATGGAGGATCTAGCCCTCCATCACTTTTTAATGGGTTTACACCCTCGTATATCTAATATAGTTAGATGCAGGTCGCCAAAAACTCTTAATGAGGCCATAAATATGGCAATTTCAGAAGAACGTATTCAGCAAAGTTTATATAAAAGTTCTTCTACAGAACCCAAATTAGGTCTTAAGCCTAGACCAGGTCCTTCGAGACCCATTATACATCAGGCCTCATCTAATCAAAATCAATATTCAAATAGGCCTGGTAATTTATTCTGCCGTTTTTGTAAAAAGACAGGTCACGATATAAATAATTGTTTCAGAAGAAGGAATTCTCAAAATTTCTCTCAATTTAAAAAACCAAACCCATTTAATAGGGTCAATTATGCAGAAGAAGAAGAAGGTCACGATGAAGTAGACCTTGACGATACTGCTGTTAACGAAGAATATTTAAACGAGTAGGCGTCCCGCTTACGTGTCGAGCGCGACAAATATCAATAAAAGGCACGCCACAAACTCTTCATCATTCTTCTTCTCTTAAATATAGGGTACTCACGGGTAACCAGTCCCAAACTAAGGCCCTATCTTCAAATTTAAATTCAAGGGTACTCACGGGTAACCAGTCCCAAACTAAGGCCCTATCTTCAAATTTAAATTCAAGGGTACTCACGGGTAACCAGTCCCAAACTAAGGCCCTATCTTCAAATTTAAATTCAAGGGTACTCACGGGTAACCAGTCCCAAACTAAGGCCCTATCTTCAAATTTAAATTCAAGGGTACTCACGGGTAACCAGTCCCAAACCAAGGCCCTATCTTTAAATTCAAATTCAAGGGACCACACGGGTAACCAGCCCCAAATAAGCGCCCAATGTTTAAATTCAAATTCAAGGGACCACACGGGTAACCAGCCCCAAATAAGCGCCCAATCTTTAAATTTTAATTCAAGGGACCACACGGGTAACCAGCCCCAAATAAGCGCCCAATCTTCAAATTCAAATTCAAGGGACCACACGGGTAACCAGCCCCAAATAAGCGCCCAATCTTTAAATTCGAATTCAAGGGACCACTCGGGTAATCAGCCCCAAACAAGCGCCCTACCTTCAATTATTAAATCAAGGGACCAAATATGTAATCAGGCCCAAACTCTCCACCGAGAGATTTATAAAATTATCGATAAAGAAAGGTACTTACCTCATATAAGGGTTTATACAACTGCAAATACAAAACCCTTAAATTTATTAATCGATACAGGTGCATCACTATGCCTCATAAAAAAATCATGCATTAAAAATGATATTAATGTATCTCCTAGTGATGTCTCAGTACAAGGAATTGACTCAAAAGACGAAGCCTTAAAAAGTCTCGGTTTTATTAAATTAAAACTTAAATTAAATGAAAATAAAGTAGAGCATAAATTTCACGTGTTTGAGCACTTAAATCTCCCGTATGATGGAATAATTGGCAATGATTTATTTATGCAACATAACTGTCATATAAATTATAATTCGGGTACTTTATTAATTAATAATTATACAATACAGTTATCTTTTAATGAACCTTCATATATAATAAATCCCAGAACAGAAACAATTATTGAATGTTCTGTCGACAACCCTGAAATTAAGGAAGGCTTGATATTAAATCAGCATATATCGGATAGTGTTCTTATATCAAATTGTTTAGTTAAAGTTAAACCAAACAACAGAATTAATATTTCTATTTTAAACACAACTGATAAACCAATTAATGTTAAATCAAATTTAAACTTAAAATTAGAACCAATTAACAGTTGTGACATTAAACCAATTAATAATTTTAATAACTTCTCTAATAGAACCCAAGAAGTTCTAGAGTCATTAAGAACATCTCATCTTAATTCCGAAGAATTAGACAACCTCCTTAACTTATGCTATGATTATTCCGACATTTTTCACCTTCCTCATGACAAATTGACCTTTACTACTGCTCTTACCCATCAAATTAAAACTAGCTCAGATATACCCATTAATACAAAATCTTATAGATTTCCTCAATGCCATAAGGCAGAAGTAGGTTCACAGATGAAGAAAATGCTAGACCAAGATATTATAGAACCTTCTTTGTCCCCTTGGTCTTCTCCAATATGGGTCGTCCCCAAAAAAATTGGACGCATCTGGAGAACGAAAGTGGCGAGTAGTCATAGACTATCGCAAACTTAATGACATAACAATTGGTGAATCATACCCTATACCTCAAATTAATGAGATACTTGACCAATTAGGCAATAGTACCTATTTTAGCACCCTGGACTTAGCCTCAGGGTTCCACCAAATTCAAGTAGACCCAAAGGATGCAGAAAAAACAGCATTTAGTATTCCCGAAGGTCACTTCCAATTTAAAAGAATGCCTTTTGGCCTTAAAAATGCTCCAGCCACTTTTCAAAGGCTGATGAATACCGTCTTATCCGGCCTACAGGGTATTCATTGTTATGTATACTTGGACGACATAGTTATATATTCATATGATCTTAAGTCACACATAGAAAAATTAAGCAAAGTGTTCAAGAGATTAAGACAGTTTAATCTGAAACTTCAACCGGACAAATGTGAGTTTCTTCGTAAAGAAGTGACCTACTTAGGTCACATCATAACCGGTGATGGTGTCAAACCAAACCCGGAAAAAGTCAAGGCCGTGGAACAATTTCCGGTTCCAAAAACCCAAAAAGATATAAAGTCCTTTCTTGGGCTTATTTCATACTACCGTAGGTTCATCCCACAGTTTTCTAAATTTGCCAAACCTTTAACAACCCTCTTGAAAAAAGATAACCAATTTATATGGAATAACGAACAACAATTATCTTTTGAATCTTTAAAAAATAAATTAGTAACAGCACCAATATTGGTTTATCCGGATTTTTCACAACCATTTGTGCTCACCTGTGATGCATCCGGTTTTGCAATCTCAGCAATATTATCCCAGGGTGAGATTGGGAAAGACCGTCCGATTGCTTTTGCATCCCGGACACTTAATAAGGCTGAAACAAATTATAGTACCACAGAAAAAGAATGTCTCGCCATAGTTTTTGGAACAAAAACCTTTCGTCCCTATCTTTACGGTAACCGTTTCACAATAGTAACCGATCATAAACCACTTCAATGGTTATTTAATTGTAAAGACCCAGGTTCTAGACTTGTCAGATGGCGTCTAAAACTGGAAGAGTATAACTATGACATAAAATACAAAAAGGGCAAGATAAATGCCAACGCAGATGCTCTTTCCAGATACCCGGTTAATCCTATACAAATAGGATCTGAACAACCCGTCGACCCGGTTGAACAACCTGACGACTTAGACCGAGATCTTAACGACCTTTTAATCTCACCTCCTTCATTTATATTAGACGATATAATAAATGAAGACCCACTTACAGACTTACCTACTCCTGACCCATTAATTATTGAAGAACCTGTAGAATCACCATTAGAACCCGTAGTAGTAGAACCTCCTGAAGAACATGTTGTAGAACCCGTTGTTGAAGAACCTGAAATAGAACCCTTCGCAGATATTATTTCATCTCCAAATTTAAGTCCTCGGACAGACGATTATACAACCTTTTTAAAGACCATTGCCGATAAAAACAAAACATTTAACACCCAAATTGTAGAACACAATGAAAGTCTTTTAAAAAGTAATTGTAAAGTTCTTTTAATCCCAACATCTATCGACCTCGACGAGTCGAACCCTTTTGTTTTAGAAGTCCTGGATAAAACTGAAAATAAAGAAGAAATAATTAATAACGAAAAACAATTACACTCTTTTTATAAAATAGAATTAAATAATAAAACTTACCTTCTTTTGTTCACCAAGGTTCATCACTTTGATGAAGCTCGTTACCCGGAGATATTTGAAACTCTAAAAAATATTAGAAATGAACTTTTAATATCTAGTAATACAGATGAAATAGGGATTTCAGATCTTAAGAACCCTTTTGAAAAACACTCTTTTACTAAAATTTATAATATGATTAGCTACTTATTTCATAATACAAATATTAAAATTAATATTTATCACGATAATATTACTTACCCAACACCTGTAGAAGTAAAGAAAATTCTTCGTGATAATCACGATATACCGGTTGCAGGTCATCTGGGTTCCGCCCGGATGTATAATAGAATAAAAGATATGTTTTATTGGAAAGGCATGAGAAGTGATATAGAGTCTTACGTTAAGCAGTGTAAGTCCTGTCAAGAGAACAAAGCTCTTAGAAGGGTAAATCGTGCTCCCATGCAGATTACCAGCACCTCGACTGTACCTTGTGAACGTGTCAGTCTCGACATCGTAGGGCCACTTCCAGAAGCAGGTCCAGCTAAATTAAGGTTCATCCTTACCCTACAAGACGACCTGACAAAATTTTCGATAGCTTACCCTATCCGCAGTACTACAGCTGAAGAAACCAGTGAATGTCTTCTTCATTTTATTTCTATCTTTGGGTTACCTAAAAGGATTTTAACTGATCAGGGAACTAACTTTACAGCTGAGTTATTTAAGAAAACGTGTGAGTTCCTAAAGATAAAACAACTCTGGTCCTCACCTTACCACCCGCAGACCCAAGGTGCACTTGAAAGAAGTCACTCTACTCTGAAAGAGTATTTAAAGTCATACGTAAATGATGATCAAACAAATTGGCCTCGTTACGTTTATACAGCCATGCTGGCTTATAATACAGCAGTTCATAGCACAACCCATTATACTCCCTATGAGTTAATGTTTGGTCGAAAACCTTTTATTCCAAATACATTATTTGAAGAAACACCCGGTGCAACCTACCCGGAATATGTAAGGATGCTCCAAAACCGGTTAAAATATTCCCACGACAAAGCTCTGGAGAATATCCGCCGTTCTAAGGCAAACTCTAAAACCTATTATGACTCCCGTACTCGTCCTATAAGATATAAAGTAGGAGATTATGTCTATTTAAAGAACCACGCGAGATTGAGAAAATCTCTCTCTCCATTGTGGAAGGGACCTTATAAGGTCATTAAAATTAATGGGAACAATACATTAACTCTATTAATTAATCGGAGACACGTAACACATCATTACGATGAGTTGAAACCTGCATATACAAATAATTGATTAATTATACTACACAATTAATTATCTTAAAATACTAGGTTTAAAATTAATTAAACATTTTATACTTACCTTTTAATTTTATACTTACCTTTTAATTTTATACTTACCTTTTAATTTTATACTTACCTTTTATATGGTACTCGATGACACGAAGATGTCCTGAAAAAAATTAGATTAGTTCTTAAATTACAATTAAGTAATTAGTACTTACTTTATACTTACCTTAGTTATTATTGTTATTTTCAGTTTCTCTTCCGCTATGTCACAACATGAATATATTCAACATATAACTTCTGGCTCCGGCATCTTCTTTGATTATTTAGGAGAACTAAAGATAAATGGCGGTCAATTAAATGTAATAATTCCATTAGATATTGCACACATTAAACCGCATATTGAAAATCTAAACTCAACTATTAAGCTGGCTAAAGATATTTGTAAGCAAACTTTAAATTTAATGGAATGTCAAAATATGTTTGAGCCCATAGGATTAAGATTAAAAGATGTAGAGAAACAGTTTTCATCCTTATCACATTTATTTAGTCCCAAAACTAAACGCAGCTGGTTCGGAGGTATCGGAACCATGATGAAAACTATATTTGGCACTTTAGATGAAAATGATGCTCTTAATTACGATAACGCAATTGAAAGTGTAATTAATAATGAGAAAAAACTTAATTCATTAATGAAACAAAATATGTTAGTTACTAATTCAGTCATATCAAATTTTAACGCTACTGTAAACAAAATTAAATTTAACGAAGACAGATTAAATGAAGCTATGTTTAATTTATCATCAAGCCTAAACAATATTTCTCGGGAAGCAAATGTTATGCAAAGTCAACTTAATATTAATTCAATCTTCAACTGTCTAGACATATCAATGATGACCGTATCATTTCAATTAGACGACATCATTAATTCCATCCTGTTCAGTAGTCAAAACATTCTGCATCCTGCCATGATAACACCTCAGCAGTTATTCCGAGAACTTGCTGATAACCATAGGCATATTCCTAATAACTTGGAACTGCCAGCTAAGTTAGACTTAAGCTCGATACATACTATTATTAATGTATCTAAGATTGTATGTTACTTTTTAAATAATAGAATAACTTTTGTATTACGTATACCTTTAGTATTTAATAAGGAATATAACCTGTTCCATAATATTCCTTTACCTGTGCCTCATAACTCTGTAAAGCCCGATACTTTTAGTTTAATAATTCCTAATTTTAAATATATTGGCATGACCAAAGACAAAACGCATTTTTGTAATTTGGACACTTTAGATAAGTGTATTCTTGTAGCGAGCGGACAATACATTTGTGAGATCTCTAACATATACGCGGTGGACGCACATCATACTTGTGAAAGTGAGTTATTATCAAAAGTGATCAGTGAAATTCCCAGTGAATGTAACACTAAGTTAATTTACGGCAAAATAGATTTATGGAAGAAACTTTTCGGAAATAGGTGGATCTTTGTTCAATCCACATCCAGTAGACTTTTTATTGATTGTTTAAATTCCGAAACATTTGAAACAAATATTCTTGGTACAGGAATACTTTCCTTACCCGGACTTTGTACCGGATATTGTCTAAATACCATATTAATTCCAAATTCAAATTATTTTAATATAACAATTCCTAATGTAACTTCAGATTTTAATTTAATAAATGATTCTTGTTGTAACTTTAATAAAATCAAAAACATTGTTAATGATAAATATAATAATATGCCTCCTACAACGCTTAAAAATTTAGACTTAGATGATATGGCATTTGATAAAAATACATTAATAAAATCTTTATTAAATACAGAATTAGAGATAAATACACCTCACATTCTGAAGTACGGGGCACATTATTCAATAATCACTATTATTGTATTAGTTTTAATAACTTTGTTTATCTTTTATAAAATTTATCTTTTTACTATAAAATGTAAATCTGGCAGCAGCCGAGCGGTTTTAATACCCTTAAAAACTATTAATAAGTCCAATGAGGATATCCACAATATAGAAACAGGAACTGATCCTGATGAATCCGCTCCAGCTCCTCGAGCTCATCCAGCTCCTCCTCTTCGCACTTCTGTGTGATGTCTATTCCATAAACTTCGGAACATTGCCCGAAGTTTACCTAATGGGGGGAGATGTTATACCCGGTCCCAGTAAGGGATACTGCTGACCTGTCCACCCACTCCTGTTCTTCCCTTTCCAGCATAAATGCTGACCATACTTTATTAAACCTATATAAGCTCCGCTTTCCCTTCCATTCACCAGTCTATCCCCGGAAGTCAGTCTATGACAATCGAATCTTAAACACGCGCGTCTGCCAAAGGATCCCAAAATTCTAAATAACTAATTTGTTTCTTTTTAGTTAATTAAAATATTGTTTTTTAAAAAGGGACTTTAAATTAACCCCGTAACAGTACGTTAAGTGTCTAAATGACAATTCAAGCCCATCTGTGGATCCCATTACAGGACTTTCCACAGATATGGGTTTGAGTACAAATTTTTGAGACCTAGGTTTGGAAAAAGTAAATGTTCTCTAAACCTAGTTGGAATATTGTAAAACTACAGTTATTTTTATAATTAAGATATATTTTTGTACTTTCTTACACCACTTACAATTAACTTTGAATTGCATTGCAACTGTTATGGGTGAAATAATATGGGTATCCTAACTTCTAACATTTATTCTCTCATGTATAAAAAAATAAAACGATTGCTGGATGTAATATTATATTTTTTATACAATCTTACATATATGACAAAATTAAAAAAACATATGGCATATGTTGCTTATAATTTTTATTCAGTGCGCTTGTTTTTGCTTGATGTTTGTTTGTTTGGTCACAGATTAAAACAACAAATTTCAAATTTTTGTACCATAGACGTGCTAAATTATACGTAAGAGCGAGAGTCAGTTCATTCTAATACGATTCGATTCATGTGTGCGAAAGCGTAAGAGAACTATAAAAGCGTCAAAATATGCTCGAAACTGAACAAGGTGATTACAGCTGTGGCGGGTCCTGTGACAGGACCTTCCACAGATGCGAACAAATTACTGTGTCCTGTGATGGGACGCGTTAACGTACGAGAGGTTAATAAGCGCTATAACAGCGTATCCGACCGCTTGGCGTTGGTAGACTGCCAAAACTAAAAAACTCGGATTTTCGCTGGAGTCTTGTTTTTTGGTGCATTCTTAGCATACCTGACCGATTGGCTTTAATTTTAAGGCAAATGCAGGAAATAAAATTTTTCGATAGTCCTTAGTTACTAAGCGCTATAACAGCGTATCCGACCGCTTGGCGTTGGTAGACTGCCAAAACTAAAAAACTCGATTTTTCGCTGGAGTGTTGTTTTTTGGTGCATTCTTAGCATACCTGACCGATTGGCTTTAATTTTAAGGCAAATGGAGGAAATAAAAATTTTCGATAGTCCTTAGTTACTAAGCGCTATAACAGCGTATCCGACCGCTTGGCGTTGGTAGACTGCCAAAACTAAAAAACTCGGTTTTTCGCTGGAGTCTTGTTTTTTGGTGCATTCTTAGCATACCTGACCGATTGGCTTTAATTTTAAGGCAAATGGAGGAAATAAAATTTTTCGATAGTTCTTAGTTACTAAGCGCTATAACAGCGTATCCGACCGCTTGGCGTTGGTAGACTGCCAAAACTAAAAAAATCGGTTTTTCGCTGGAGTCTTTTTTTTTGGTGCATTCTTAGCATACCTGACCGAATGTCTTTAATTTTAAGGCAAATGGAGGAAATAAAAAATTTCGATTGTCCTTAGTTACTAAGCGCTATAACAACGTATCCGACCGCTTGGCGTTGGTAGACTGCCAAAACTAAAAAACTCAGTTTTTCGCTTGAGTCTTGTTTTTTGGTGCATTCTTAGCATACCTGACCGATTGGCTTTAATTTTAAGGCAAATGGAGGAAATAAAAATTTTCGATAGTCCTTAGTTACTAAGCGCTATAACAGCGTATCCGACCGCTTGGTGTTGGTAGACTGCCAAAACTAAAAAACTCGGTTTTTCGCTGGAGTCTTGTTTTTTGGTGCATTCTTAGCATACCTGACCGATTGGCTTTAATTTTAAGGCAAATAGAGGAAATAAAAATTTTCGATAGTTCTTAGTTACTAAGCGCTATAACAGCGTATCCGACCGCTTGGCGTTGGTAGACTGCCAAAACTAAAAAACTCGGTTTTTCGCTGGAGTCTTGTTTTTTGGTGCATTCTTAGCATACCTGACCGATTGGCTTTAATTTTAAGGCAAATGGAGGAAATAAAAATTTTCGATAGTCCTTAGTTACTAAGCGCTATAACAGCGTATCCGACCGCTTGGTGTTGGTAGACTGCCAAAACTAAAAAACTCGGTTTTTCGCTGGAGTCTTGTTTTTTGGTGCATTCTTAGCATACCTGACCGATTGGCTTTAATTTTAAGGCAAATGGAGGAAATAAAAATTTTCGATAGTCCTTAGTTACTAAGCGCTATAACAGCGTATCCGACCGCTTGGCGTTGGTAGACTGCCAAAACTAAAAAACTCGGTTTTTCGCTGGAGTCTTGTTTTTTGGTGCATTCTTAGCATACCTGACCGATTGGCTTTAATTTTAAGGCAAATGGAGGAAATAAAAATTTTCGATAGTCCTTAGTTACTAAGCGCTATAACAGCGTATCCGACCGCTTGGCGTTGGTAGACTGCCAAAACTAAAAAACTCGGTTTTTCGCTGGAGTCTTGTTTTTTGGTGCATTCTTAGCATACCTGACCGATTGGCTTTAATTTTAAGGCAAATGGAGGAAATAAAAATTTTCGATAGTCCTTAGTTACTAAGCGCTATAACAGCGTATCCGACCACTTGGCGTTGGTAGACTGCCAAAATCAAAAAAACTCGGTTTTTCGCTGGAGTCTTGTTTTTTGGTGCATTCTTAGCATACCTGACCGATTGGCTTTAATTTTAAGGCAAATGGAGGAAATAAAAAATTTCGATAGTCCTTAGATACTAAGCGCTATAACAGCATATCCGACTGCTTGGCGTTGGTAGACTGCCAAAACTAAAAAACTCGGTTTTTCGCTGGAGTCTTGTTTTTTGGTGCATTCTTAGCATACCTGACCGATTGGCTTTAATTTTAAGGCAAATGGAGGAAATAAAATTTTTCGATAGTCCTTAGATACTAAGCGCTATAACAGCGTATCCGACCGCTTGGCGTTGGTAGACTGCCAAAACTAAAAAAACTCGGTTTTTCGCTGGAGTCTTGTTTTTTGGTGCATTCTTAGCATACCTGACCGATTGGCTTTAATTTTAAGGCAAATGGAGGAAATAAAATTTTCGATAGTCCTTAGTTACTAAGCGCTATAACAGCGTATCCGACCGCTTGGCGTTGGTAGACTGCCAAAACAAAAAAACTCGGTTTTTCGCTGGAGTCTTGTTTTTTTGGTGCATTCTTAGCATACCTGACCGATTGGCTTTAATTTTAAGGCAAATGGAGGAAATAAAAATTTTCGATAGTCCTTAGATACTAAGCGCTATAACAGCGTATCCGACCGCTTGGCGTTGGTAGACTGCCAAAACTAAAAAAACTCGGTTTTTCGCTGGAGTCTTGTTTTTTGGTGCATTCTTAGCATACCTGACCGATTGGCTTTAATTTTAAGGCAAATGGAGGAAATAAAAATTTTCGATAGTCCTTAGTTACTAAGCGCTATAACAGCGTATCCGACCGCGTTACGTTGGTAGACTGCCAAAACTAAAAAACTCTGTTTTTCGCTGGAGTCTTGTTTTTTGGTGCATTCTTAGCATACCTGACCGATTGGCTTTAATTTTAAGGCAAATGGAGGAAATAAAAATTTTCGATAGTCCTTAGTTACTAAGCGCTATAACAGCGTATCCGACCGCTTGGTGTTGGTAGACTGCCAAAACTAAAAAACTCGGTTTTCGCTGGAGTCTTGTTTTTTGGTGCATTCTTAGCATACCTGACCGATTGGCTTTAATTTGAAGGCAAATGGAGGAAATAAAAATTTTCGATAGTCCTTAGTTACTAAGCGCTATAACAGCGTATCCGACCGCTTGGCGTTGGTAGACTGCCAAAACTAAAAAACTCGGTTTTTCGCTGGAGTCTTGTTTTTTGGTGCATTCTTAGCATACCTGACCGATTGGCTTTAATTTTAAGGCAAATGGAGGAAATAAAAAATTTCGATAGTCCTTAGATACTAAGCGCTATAACAGCATATCCGACCGCTTGGCGTTGGTAGACTGCCAAAACTAAAAAACTCGGTTTTTCGCTGGAGTCTTGTTTTTTGGTGCATTCTTAGCATACCTGACCGATTGGCTTTAATTTTAAGGCAAATGGAGGAAATAAAAAATTTCGATAGTCCTTAGATACTAAGCGCTATAACAGCATATCCGACCGCTTGGCGTTGGTAGACTGCCAAAACTAAAAAACTCGGTTTTTCGCTGGAGTCTTGTTTTTTGGTGCATTCTTAGCATACCTGACCGATTGGCTTTAATTTTAAGGCAAATGGAGGAAATAAAAATTTTCGATAGTCCTTAGTTTCTTAGCGCTATAACAGCGTATCCGACCGCTTGGCGTTGGTAGACTGCCAAAACTAAAAAACTCGGTTTTTCGCTGGAGTCTTGTTTTTTGGTGCATTCTTAGCATACCTGACCGATTGGCTTTAATTTTAAGGCAAATGGAGGAAATAAAATTTTTCGATAGTCCGTAGTTACTAAGCGCTATAACAGCGTATCCGACCGCTTGGCGTTGGTAGACTGCCAAAACTAAAAAACTCGGTTTTTCGCTGGAGCCTTGTTTTTTTGTGCATTCTTAGCATACCTGACCGATTGGCTTTAATTTTAAGGCAAATGGAGGAAATAAAAATTTTCGATAGTCCTTAGTTACTTAGCGCTATAACAGCGTATCCGACCGCTTGGCGTTGGTAGACTGCCAAAACTAAAAAACTCGGTTTTTCGCTGGAGTCTTGTTTTTTGGTGCATTCTTAGCATACCTGACCGATTGGCTTTAATTTTAAGGCAAATGGAGGAAATAAAAATTTTCGATAGTCCTTAGTTACTAAGCGCTATAACAGCGTATCCGACCGCTTGGCGTTGGTAGACTGCCAAAACTAAAAAACTCGGTTTTTCGCTGGAGTCTTGTTTTTTGGTGCATTCTTAGCATACCTGACCGATTGGCTTTAATTTTAAGGCAAATGGAGGAAATAAAAATTTTCGATAGTCCTAAGATAATAAGCGCTATAACAGCGTATCCGACCGCTTGGCGTTGGTAGACTGCCAAAACTAAAAAACTCGGTTTTTCGCTGGAGTCTTGTTTTTTGGTGCATTCTTAGCATACTTGACCGATTGGCTTTAATTTTAAGGCAAATGGAGGAAATAAAAATTTTCGATAGTCCTTAGTTACTAAGCGCTATAACACCTTCACTTGTAGAGATGGGGGTCCCGCAAGGTTCCATTTTAGGACCTTTTCTGTTTCTGTTGTATATAAACGATCTTCCTTTCATGGTTGAAAACAGTCATGAGATTGTATTGTTCGCAGATGATACTTCTTTGTTATTTAAAATCGATAGACGAATTTCCAATTATGACGATGTGAACAATGCTCTCTCTAAGGTAGTTCAGTGGTTCAATGTAAATAATTTACTATTAAACAACAAAAAAACTAATTGCATAAGATTTTCACCCCCAAATGTAAAAAAAGAAAATGTAAATCCTCAATTAAATGGTGAGGATCTTGCCATTGTTGAAGCAGCTCCTTTTCTGGGAATTACAATAGACTCGAAATTACAGTGGGGACCCCACATCTCTCAGTTGGCGAATAGACTTAGTTCTGCAGTTTTTGCGATAAAGAAAATTCGTTCCCTCACAGACATTGAAACAGCCAGATTAGTTTATTTCAGTTACTTCCATAGTTTAATGTCATATGGCATTTTACTGTGGGGTAATGCGGCTGATATTGAATCAATTTTTATTTTGCAGAAAAGGGCTATTCGCGCAATTTATAACTTAGGTGTTAGAGAATCACTTAGAGAAAAATTTAAAGAGATCAATATTCTTACATTTGCTTCGCAATATATCTACGAAAACATAATGTATGTACGCAAAAATAAAGAGAAATTCACAACCATATTGGACTTGCATAGTCCTAACTGTGTCTCAACTAGGAACGGCCACAAGCTGGCATTTCCGAAATGCCGGCTCCATAAAAAAAGCTCTTCTTTTATTGGGATGTCCATTAGGATATATAATAAAATCCCAATAAAGATTCAATCCCTGCCTTTAAAACCTTTTAAGAAGACAGTCAAACAAGTCCTCTGCCGCAAGGCTTACTACAACACTAAGGACTATCTTAATGATAAAAGAGCGTGGGAATGAATCTCGCCCACACAAAGCTATTTCTAAATGAAATGTAATATATAGTTTTAGTAATTACTCGCAACTGTGAGCAGCTGGAAGTGGGTTTATAGTGTCTCATACGATCAGCTGTCACGTGTGCCCATTATGGACCCATAGCCATACTGTTATCTCAATTATATATGTACTGTTTTTTTTTAAAAGAGTGCTGGGAGTTTTTTTCCGCCGCCTTTTTTCTCTCAGCTCAACATCTAGCCCAAACGGGCACTTAAAGGCGATGACCGGGAAAAAATGACATTCATTAAGCGAATATTTTGTATTCCTAATATGAAATAAATATTTTTTCTTTCTTTCTTTCTTTCTTACAGCGTATCCGACCGCGTTACGTTGGTAGACTGCCAAAACTAAAAAACTCGGTTTTTCGCTGGAGTCTTGTTTTTTGGTGCATTCTTAGCATACCTGACCGATTGGCTTTAATTTTAAGGCAAATGGAGGAAATAAAAATTTTCGATAGTCCTAAGATAATAAGCGCTATAACAGCGTATCCGACCGCTTGGCGTTGGTAGACTGCCAAAACTAAAAAACTCGGTTTTTCGCTGGAGTCTTGTTTTTTGGTGCATTCTTAGCATACCTGACCGATTGGCTTTAATTTTAAGGCAAATGGAGGAAATAAAAAATTTCGATAGTCCTTAGTTACTAAGCGCTATAACAGCGTATCCGACCGCTTGGCGCTGGTAGACTGCCAAAACTAAAAAACACGGTTTTTTGCTGGAGTCTTGTTTTTTGGTGCATTCTTAGCATACCTGACCGATTGGCTTTAATTTTAAGGCAAATGGAGGAAATAAAAATTTTCGATAGTCCTTAGTTACTTAGCGCTATAACAGCGTATCCGACCGCTTGGCGTTGGTAGACTGCCAAAACTAAAAAACTCGGTTTTTCGCTGGAGTCTTGTTTTTTGGTGCATTCTTAGCATACCTGACCGATTGGCTTTAATTTTAAGGCAAATGGAGGAAATAAAAATTTTCGAAAGTCCTTTACTAAGCGCTATAACAGCGTATCCGACCGCTTGGCGTTGGTAGACTGCCAAAACTAAAAAAACTCGGTTTTTCGCTGGAGTCTTGTTTTTTGGTGCATTCTTAGCATACCTGACCGATTGGCTTTAATTTTAAGGCAAATGGAGGAAATAAAATTTTTCGATAGTCCTTAGTTACTAACCGCTATAACAGCGTATCCGACCGCTTGGCGTTGGTAGACTGCCAAAACTAAAAAACTCGGTTTTTCGCTGGAGTCTTGTTTTTTGGTGCATTCTTAGCATACCTGACCGATTGGCTTTAATTTTAAGGCAAATGGAGGAAATAAAATTTTTCGATAGTCCTTAGTTACTAAGCGCTATAACAGCGTATCCGACCGCTTGGCGCTGGTAGACTGCCAAAACTAAAAAACTCGGTTTTTCGCTGGAGTCTTGTTTTTTGGTGCATTCTTAGCATACCTGACCGATTGGCTTTAATTTTAAGGCAAATGGAGGAAATAAAAATTTTCGATAGTCCTTAGTTACTTAGCGCTATAACAGCGTATCCGACCGCTTGGCGTTGGTAGACTGCCAAAACTAAAAAACTCGGTTTTTCGCTGGAGTCTTGTTTTTTGGTGCATTCTTAGCATACCTGACCGATTGGCTTTAATTTTAAGGCAAATGGAGGAAATAAAAATTTTCGATAGTCCTTAGTTACTAAGCGCTATAACAGCGTATCCGACCGCTTGGTGTTGGTAGACTGCCAAAACTAAAAAACTCGGTTTTTCGCTGGAGTCTTGTTTTTTGGTGCATTCTTAGCATACCTGACCGATTGGCTTTAATTTTAAGGCAAATGGAGGAAATAAACATTTTCGATAGTCCTTAGTTACTAAGCGCTATAACAGCGTATCCGACCGCGTTACGTTGGTAGACTGCCAAAACTAAAAAACTCGGTTTTTCGCTGGAGTCTTGTTTTTTGGTGCATTCTTAGCATACCTGACCGATTGGCTTTAATTTTAAGGCAAATGGAGGAAATAAAAATTTTCGATAGTCCTTAGATACTAAGCGCTATAACAGCGTATCCGACCGCTTGGCGTTGGTAGACTGCCAAAACTAAAAAAACTCTGTTTTTCGCTGGAGTCTTGTTTTTTGGTGCATTCTTAGCATACCTGACCGATTGGCCTTAATTTTAAGGCAAATGGAGGAAATAAAAATTTTCGATAGTCCTTAGTTACTAAGCGCTATAACAGCGTATCCGACCGCTTGGCGTTGGTAGACTGCCAAAACTAAAAAACTCGGTTTTTCGCTGGAGTCTTGTTTTTTGGTGCATTCTTAGCATACCTGACCGATTGGCTTTAATTTTAAGGCAAATGGAGGAAATAAAAATTTTCGATAGTCCTTAGTTACTAAGCGCTATAACAGCGTATCCGACCGCTTGGCGTTGGTAGACTGCCAAAACTAAAAAAACTCGGTTTTTCGCTGGAGTCTTGTTTTTTGGTGCATTCTTAGCATACCTGACCGATTGGCTTTAATTTTAAGGCAAATGGAGGAAATAAAATTTTTCGATAGTCCTTAGTTACTAACCGCTATAACAGCGTATCCGACCGCTTGGCGTTGGTAGACTGCCAAAACTAAAAAACTCGGTTTTTCGCTGGAGTCTTGTTTTTTGGTGCATTCTTAGCATACCTGACCGATTGGCTTTAATTTTAAGGCAAATGGAGGAAATAAAAATTTTCGATAGTCCTTAGTTACTAAGCGCTATAACAGCGTATCCGACCGCGTTACGTTGGTAGACTGCCAAAACTAAAAAAACTCGGTTTTTCGCTGGAGTCTTGTTTTTTGGTGCATTCTTAGCATACCTGACCGATTGGCTTTAATTTTAAGGCAAATGGAGGAAATAAACATTTTCGATAGTCCTTAGTTACTTAGCGCTATAACAGCGTATCCGACCGCTTGGCGTTGGTAGACTGCCAAAACTAAAAAACTCGGTTTTTCGCTGGAGTCTTGTTTTTTGGTGCATTCTTAGCATACCTGACCGATTGGCTTTAATTTTAAGGCAAATGGAGGAAATAAAAATTTTCGATAGTCCTTAGTTACTAAGCGCTATAACAGCGTATCCGACCGCGTTACGTTGGTAGACTGCCAAAACTAAAAAACTCGGTTTTTCGCTGGAGTCTTGTTTTTTGGTGCATTCTTAGCATACTTGACCGATTGGCTTTAATTTTAAGGCAAATGGAGGAAATAAAAATTTTCGATAGTCCTTAGTTACTAAGCGCTATAACAGCGTATCCGACCGCGTTACGTTGGTAGACTGCCAAAACTAAAAAACTCGGTTTTTCGCTGGAGTCTTGTTTTTTGGTGCATTCTTAGCATACCTGACCGATTGGCTTTAATTTTAAGGCAAATGGAGGAAATAAAAATTTTCGATAGTCCTAAGATAATAAGCGCTATAACAGCGTATCCGACCGCTTGGCGTTGGTAGACTGCCAAAACTAAAAAACTCGGTTTTTCGCTGGAGTCTTGTTTTTTGGTGCATTCTTAGCATACCTGACCGATTGGCTTTAATTTTAAGGCAAATGGAGGAAATAAAAATTTTCGAAAGTCCTTTACTAAGCGCTATAATAGCGTATCCGACCGCTTGGCGTTGGTAGACTGCCAAAACTAAAAAAACTCGGTTTTTCGCTGGAGTCTTGTTTTTTGGTGCATTCTTAGCATACCTGACCGATTGGCTTTAATTTAAAGGCAAATGGAGGAAATAAAAATTTTCGATAGTCCTTAGTTACTAAGCGCTATAACAGCGTATCCGACCGCTTGGCGTTGGTAGACTGCAAAATCTAAAAAACTCGATTTTTCGCTGGAGTCTTGTTTTTTGGTGCATTCTTAGCATACCTGACCGATTGGCTTTAATTTTAAGGCAAATGGAGGAAATAAAATTTTTCGATAGTCCTTAGTTACTAAGCGCTATAACAGCGTATCCGACCGCTTGGCGCTGGTAGACTGCCAAAATTAAAAAACTCGGTTTTTCGCTGGAGTCTTGTTTTTTGGTGCATTCTTAGCATACCTGACCGATTGGCTTTAATTTTAAGGCAAATGGAGGAAATAAAAATTTTCGATAGTCCTTAGTTACTTAGCGCTATAACAGCGTATCCGACCGCTTGGCGTTGGTAGACTGCCAAAACTAAAAAACTCGGTTTTTCGCTGGAGTCTTGTTTTTTGGTGCATTCTTAGCATACCTGACCGATTGGCTTTAATTTTAAGGCAAATGGAGGAAATAAAAATTTTCGAAAGTCCTTTACTAAGCGCTATAACAGCGTATCCGACCGCTTGGCGTTGGTAGACTGCCAAAACTAAAAAAACTCGGTTTTTCGCTGGAGTCTTGTTTTTTGGTGCATTCTTAGCATACCTGACCGATTGGCTATAATTTTAAGGCAAATGGAGGAAATAAAATTTTTCGATAGTCCTTAGTTACTAACCGCTATAACAGCGTATCCGACCGCTTGGCGTTGGTAGACTGCCAAAACTAAAAAACTCGGTTTTTCGCTGGAGTCTTGTTTTTTGGTGCATTCTTAGCATACCTGACCGATTGGCTTTAATTTTAAGGCAAATGGAGGAAATAAAAAATTTCGATAGTCCTTAGTTACTAAGCGCTATAACAGCGTATCCGACCGCTTGGCGCTGGTAGACTGCCAAAACTAAAAAACTCGGTTTTTTGCTGGAGTCTTGTTTTTTGGTGCATTCTTAGCATACCTGACCGATTGGCTTTAATTTTAAGGCAAATGGAGGAAATAAAAATTTTCGATAGTCCTTAGTTACTTAGCGCTATAACAGCGTATCCGACCGCTTGGCGTTGGTAGACTGCCAAAACTAAAAAACTCGGTTTTTCGCTGGAGTCTTGTTTTTTGGTGCATTCTTAGCATACCTGACCGATTGGCTTTAATTTTAAGGCAAATGGAGGAAATAAAAATTTTCGAAAGTCCTTTACTAAGCGCTATAACAGCGTATCCGACCGCTTGGCGTTGGTAGACTGCCAAAACTAAAAAACTCGGTTTTTCGCTGGAGTCTTGTTTTTTGGTGCATTCTTAACATACCTGACCGATTGGCTTTAATTTTAAGGCAAATGGAGGAAATAAAAATTTTCGATAGTCCTTAGTTACTAAGCGCTATAACAGCGTATCCGACCGCTTGGCGTTGGTAGACTGCCAAAACTAAAAAACTCGGTTTTTCGCTGGAGTCTTGTTTTTTGGTGCATTCTTAGCATACCTGACAGATTGGCTTTAATTTTAAGGCAAATGGAGGAAATAAACATTTTCGATAGTCCTTAGTTACTTAGCGCTATAACAGCGTATCCGACCGCTTGGCGTTGGTAGACTGCCAAAACTGAAAAACTCGGTTTTTCGCTGGAGTCTTGTTTTTTGGTGCATTCTTAGCATACCTGACCGATTGGCTTTAATTTTAAGGCAAATGGAGGAAATAAAAATTTTCGATAGTCCTTAGTTACTAAGCGCTATAACAGCGTTTCCGACCGCTTGGCGTTGGTAGACTGCCAAAACTAAAAAACTCGGTTTTTCGCTGGAGTCTTGTTTTTTGGTGCATTCTTAGCATACCTGACCGATTGGCTTTAATTTTAAGGCAAATGGAGGAAATAAAAATTTTCGATAGTCCTAAGATAATAAGCGCTATAACAGCGTATCCGACCGCTTGGCGTTGGTAGACTGCCAAAACTAAAAAACTCGGTTTTTCGCTGGAGTCTTGTTTTTTGGTGCATTCTTAGCATACTTGACCGATTGGCTTTAATTTTAAGGCAAATGGAGGAAATAAAAATTTTCGATAGTCCTTAGTTACTAAGCGCTATAACAGCGTATCCGACCGCGTTACGTTGGTAGACTGCCAAAACTAAAAAACTCGGTTTTTCGCTGGAGTCTTGTTTTTTGGTGCATTCTTAGCATACCTGACCGATTGGCTTTAATTTTAAGGCAAATGGAGGAAATAAAAATTTTCGATAGTCCTTAGTTACTTAGCGCTATAACAGCGTATCCGACCGCTTGGCGTTGGTAGACTGCCAAAACTAAAAAACTCGGTTTTTCGCTGGAGTCTTGTTTTTTGGTGCATTCTTAGCATACCTGACCGATTGGCTTTAATTTTAAGGCAAATGGAGGAAATAAAAATTTTCGATAGTCCTTAGTTACTAAGCGCTATAACAGCGTATCCGACCGCTTGGTGTTGGTAGACTGCCAAAACTAAAAAACTCGGTTTTTCGCTGGAGTCTTGTTTTTTGGTGCATTCTTAGCATACCTGACCGATTGGCTTTAATTTTAAGGCAAATGGAGGAAATAAACATTTTCGATAGTCCTTAGTTACTAAGCGCTATAACAGCGTATCCGACCGCGTTACGTTGGTAGACTGCCAAAACTAAAAAACTCGGTTTTTCGCTGGAGTCTTGTTTTTTGGTGCATTCTTAGCATACCTGACCGATTGGCTTTAATTTTAAGGCAAATGGAGGAAATAAAAATTTTCGATAGTCCTTGGTTACTAAGCGCTATAACAGCGTATCCGACCGCTTGGCGTTGGTAGACTGCCAAAACTAAAAAACTCGGTTTTTCGCTGGAGTCTTGTTTTTTGGTGCATTCTTAGCATACCTGACCGATTGGCTTTAATTTTAAGGCAAATGGAGGAAATAAAAATTTTCGATAGTCCTTAGTTACTAAGCGCTATAACAGCGTATCCGACCGCTTGGCGTTGGTAGACTGCCAAAACTAAAAAACTCGGTTTTTCGCTGGAGTCTTGTTTTTTGGTGCATTCTTAACATACCTGACCGATTGGCTTTAATTTTAAGGCAAATGGAGGAAATAAAAATTTTCGATAGTCCTTAGTTACTAAGCGCTATAACAGCGTATCCGACCGCTTGGCGTTGGTAGACTGCCAAAACTAAAAAACTCGGTTTTTCGCTGGAGTCTTGTTTTTTGGTGCATTCTTAGCATACCTGACCGATTGGCTTTAATTTTAAGGCAAATGGAGGAAATAAACATTTTCGATAGTCCTTAGTTACTTAGCGCTATAACAGCGTATCCGACCGCTTGGCGTTGGTAGACTGCCAAAACTGAAAAACTCGGTTTTTCGCTGGAGTCTTGTTTTTTGGTGCATTCTTAGCATACCTGACCGATTGGCTTTAATTTTAAGGCAAATGGAGGAAATAAAAATTTTCGATAGTCCTTAGTTACTGAGCGCTATAACAGCGTATCCGACCGCTTGGCGTTGGTAGACTGCCAAAACTAAAAAACTCGGTTTTTCGCTGGAGTCTTGTTTTTTGGTGCATTCTTAGCATACCTGACCGATTGGCTTTAATTTTAAGGCAAATGGAGGAAATAAAAATTTTCGATAGTCCTTAGTTACTAAGCGCTATAACAGCGTATCCGACCGCTTGGCGTTGGTAGACGGCCATAACTAAAAAACTCGGTTTTTCGCTGGAGTGTTGTTTTTTGGTGCTTTCTTAGCATACCTGACCGATGGGCTTTAATTTTAAGGCAAATGGAGGAAATAAAAATTTTCGATAGTCCTTAGTTACTAAGCGCTATAACAGCGTATCCGACCGCGTTACGTTGGTAGACTGCCAAAACTAAAAAACTCGGTTTTTCGCTGGAGTCTTGTTTTTTGGTGCATTCTTAGCATACCTGACCTATTGGCTTTAATTTTAAGGCAAATGGAGGAAATAAAAATTTTCGATAGTCCTTAGTTACTACGCGCTATAACAGCGTATCCGACCGCTTGGCGTTGGTAGACTGCCAAAACTAAAAAACTCGGTTTTTCGCTGGAGTCTTGTTTTTTGGTGCATTCTTAGCATACCTGACCGATTGGCTTTAATTTTAAGGCAAATGGAGGAAATAAAAATTTTCGAAAGTCCTTTACTAAGCGCTATAATAGCGTATCCGACCGCTTGGCGTTGGTAGACTGCCAAAACTAAAAAAACTCGGTTTTTCGCTGGAGTCTTGTTTTTTGGTGCATTCTTAGCATACCTGACCGATTGGCTTTAATTTTAAGGCAAATGGAGGAAATAAAAAATTTCGATAGTCCTTAGTTACTAAGCGCTATAACAGCGTATCCGACCGCTTGGCGCTGGTAGACTGCCAAAACTAAAAAACTCGGTTTTTTGCTGGAGTCTTGTTTTTTGGTGCATTCTTAGCATACCTGACCGATTGGCTTTAATTTTAAGGCAAATGGAGGAAATAAAAATTTTCGATAGTCCTTAGTTACAAAGCGCTATAACAGCGTATCCGACCGCTTGGCGTTGGTAGACTGCCAAAACTAAAAAAACTCGGTTTTTCGCTGGAGTCTTGTTTTTTGGTGCATTCTTAGCATACCTGACCGATTGGCTTTAATTTTAAGGCAAATGGAGGAAATAAAATTTTTCGATAGTCCTTAGTTACTAAGCGCTATAACAGCGTATCCGACCGCTTGGCGCTGGTAGACTGCCAAAACTAAAAAACTCGGTTTTTCGCTGGAGTCTTGTTTTTTGGTGCATTCTTAGCATACCTGACCGATTGGCTTTAATTTAAAGGCAAATGGAGGAAATAAAAATTTTCGATAGTCCTTAGTTACTTAGCGCTATAACAGCGTATCCGACCGCTTGGCGTTGGTAGACTGCCAAAACTAAAAAACTCGGTTTTTCGCTGGAGTCTTGTTTTTTGGTGCATTCTTAGCATACCTGACCGATTGGCTTTAATTTTAAGGCAAATGGAGGAAATAAAAATTTTCGATAGTCCTTAGTTACTAAGCGCTATAACAGCGTATCCGACCGCTTGGTGTTGGTAGACTGCCGAAACTAAAAACTCGGTTTTTCGCTGGAGTCTTGTTTTTTGGTGCATTCTTAGCATACCTGACCGATTGGCTTTAATTTTAAGGCAAATGGAGGAAATAAACATTTTCGATAGTCCTTAGTTACTAAGCGCTATAACAGCGTATCCGACCGCGTTACGTTGGTAGACTGCCAAAACTAAAAAACTCGGTTTTTCGCTGGAGTCTTGTTTTTTGGTGCATTCTTAGCATACCTGACCGATTGGCTTTAATTTTAAGGCAAATGGAGGAAATAAAAATTTTCGATAGTCCTTAGTTACTAAGCGCTATAACAGCGTATCCGACCGCGTTACGTTGGTAGACTGCCAAAACTAAAAAACTCGGTTTTTCGCTGGAGTCTTGTTTTTTGGTGCATTCTTAGCATACCTGACCGATTGGCTTTAATTTTAAGGCAAATGGAGGAAATAAAAATTTTCGATTGTCCTAAGATAATAAGCGCTATTACAGCGTATCCGACCGCTTGGCGTTGGTAGACTGCCAAAACTAAAAAACTCGGTTTTTCGCTGGAGTCTTGTTTTTTGGTGCATTCTTAGCATACCTGACCGATTGGCTTTAATTTTAAGGCAAATGGAGGAAATAAAAATTTTCGAAAGTCCTTTACTAAGCGCTATAATAGCGTATCCGACCGCTTGGCGTTGGTAGACTGCAAAAACTAAAAAAACTCGGTTTTTCGCTGGAGTCTTGTTTTTTGGTGCATTCTTAGCATACCTGACCGATTGGCTTTAATTTTAAGGCAAATGGAGGAAATAAAAATTTTCGATAGTCCTTAGTTACAAAGCGCTATAACAGCGTATCCGACCGCTTGGCGTTGGTAGACTGCCAAAACTAAAAAACTCGGTTTTTCGCTGGAGTCTTGTTTTTTGGTGCATTCTTAGCATACCTGACCGATTGGCTTTAATTTAAAGGCAAATGGAGGAAATAAAAATTTTCGATTGTCCTTAGTTACTTAGCGCTATAACAGCGTATCCGACCGCTTGGCGTTGGTAGACTGCCAAAACTAAAAAACTCGGTTTTTCGCTGGAGTCTTGTTTTTTGGTGCATTCTTAGCATACCTGACCGATTGGCTTTAATTTTAAGGCAAATGGAGGAAATAAAAATTTTCGAAAGTCCTTAGTTACTAAGCGCTATAACAGCGTATCCGACCGCTTGGTGTTGGTAGACTGCCAAAACTAAAAACTCGGTTTTTCGCTGGAGTCTTGTTTTTTGGTGCATTCTTAGCATACCTGACCGATTGGCTTTAATTTTAAGGCAAATGGAGGAAATAAACATTTTCGATAGTCCTTAGTTACTAAGCGCTATAACAGCGTATCCGACCGCGTTACGTTGGTAGACTGCCAAAACTAAAAAACTCGGTTTTTCGCTGGAGTCTTGTTTTTTGGTGCATTCTTAGCATACCTGACCGATTGGCTTTAATTTTAAGGCAAATGGAGGAAATAAAAATTTTCGATAGTCCTTGGTTACTAAGCGCTATAACAGCGTATCCGACCGCTTGGCGTTGGTAGACTGCCAAAACTAAAAAACTCGGTTTTTCGCTGGAGTCTTGTTTTTTGGTGCATTCTTAGCATACCTGACCGATTGGCTTTAATTTTAAGGCAAATGGAGGAAATAAAAATTTTCGATAGTCCTTGGTTACTAAGCGCTATAACAGCGTATCCGACCGCTTGGCGTTGGTAGACTGCCAAAACTAAAAAACTCGGTTTTTCGCTGGAGTCTTGTTTTTTTGGTGCATTCTTAGCATACCTGACCGATTGGCTTTAATTTTAAGGCAAATGGAGGAAATAAAAATTTTCGATAGTCCTTGGTTACTAAGCGCTATAACAGCGTATCCGACCGCTTGGCGTTGGTAGACTGCCAAAACTAAAAAACTCGGTTTTTCGCTGGAGTCTTGTTTTTTGGTGCATTCTTAGCATACCTGACCGATTGGCTTTAATTTTAAGGCAAATGGAGGAAATAAAAATTTTCGATAGTCCTTAGTTACTAAGCGCTATAACAGCGTATCCGACCGCTTGGCGTTGGTAGACTGCCAAAACTAAAAAACTCAGTTTTTCGCTGGAGTCTTGTTTTTTGGTGCATTCTTAGCATACCTGACCGATTGGCTTTGATTTTAAGGCAAATGGAGGAAATAAACATTTTCGATAGTCCTTAGTTACTTAGCGCTATAACAGCGTATCCGACCGCTTGGCGTTGGTAGACTGCCAAAACTAAAAAACTCGGTTTTTCACTGGAGTCTTGTTTTTTGGTGCATTCTTAGCATACCTGACCGATTGGCTTTAATTTTAAGGCAAATGGAGGAAATAAAATTTTTCGATAGTCCTTAGTTACTAAGCGCTATAACAGCGTATCCGACCGCTTGGCGCTGGTAGACTGCCAAAACTAAAAAACTCGGTTTTTCGCTGGAGTCTTGTTTTTTGGTGCATTCTTAGCATACCTGACCGATTGGCTTTAATTTTAAGGCAAATGGAGGAAATAAAATTTTTCGATAGTCCTTAGTTACTAAGCGCTATAACAGCGTATCCGACCGCTTGGCGCTGGTAGACTGCCAAAACTAAAAAACTCGGTTTTTCGCTGGAGTCTTGTTTTTTGGTGCATTCTTAGCATACCTGACCGATTGGCTTTAATTTTAAGGCAAATGGAGGAAATAAAAAATTTCGATAGTCCTTAGTTACTAAGCGCTATAACAGCGTATCCGACCGCTTGGTGTTGGTAGACTGCCAAAACTAAAAAACTCGGTTTTTCGCTGGAGTCTTGTTTTTTGGTGCATTCTTAGCATACCTGACCGATTGGCTTTAATTTTAAGGCAAATGGAGGAAATAAACATTTTCGATAGTCCTTAGTTACTAAGCGCTATAACAGCGTATCCGACCGCGTTACGTTGGTAGACTGCCAAAACTAAAAAACTCAGTTTTTCGCTGGAGTCTTGTTTTTTGGTGCATTCTTAGCATACCTGACCGATTGGCTTTAATTTTAAGGCAAATGGAGGAAATAAAAATTTTCGATAGTCCTTGGTTACTAAGCGCTATAACAGCGTATCCGACCGCTTGGCGTTGGTAGACTGCCAAAACTAAAAAACTCGGTTTTTCGCTGGAGTCTTGTTTTTTGGTGCATTCTTAGCATACCTGACCGATTGGCTTTAATTTTAAGGCAAATGGAGGAAATAAAAATTTTCGATAGTCCTTAGTTACTAAGCGCTATAACAGCGTATCCGACCGCTTGGCGTTGGTAGACTGCCAAAACTAAAAACTCCAATTATAATTTTAAACATCTTATTGTATGTGTGTAAACAGTCAACAATAAAGTATTTTCATTTCATTTCATTTCATTTCATTTCATTTCATTTCATTTCATTTCATTTCATTTACCTGACCGATTGGCTTTAATTTTAAGGCAAATGGAGGAAATAAAAATTTTCGATAGTCCTTAGTTACTAAGCGCTATAACAGCGTATCCGACCGCTTGGCGTTGGTAGACTGCCAAAACTAAAAAACTCGGTTTTTCGCTGGAGTCTTGTTTTTTGGTGCATTCTTAGCATACCTGACCGATTGGCTTTAATTTTAAGGCAAATGGAGGAAATAAAATTTTTCGATAGTCCTTAGTTACTAAGCGCTATAACAGCGTATCCGACCGCTTGGCGTTGGTAGACTGCCAAAACTAAAAAACTCGGTTTTTCGCTGGAGTCTTGTTTTTTGGTGCATTCTTAGCATACCTGACCGATTGGCTTTAATTTTAAGGCAAATGGAGGAAATAAACATTTTCAATAGTCCTTAGTTACTTAGCGCTATAACAGCGTATCCGACCGCTTGGCGTTGGTAGACTGCCAAAACTAAAAAACTCGGTTTTTCGCTGGAGTCTTGTTTTTTGGTGCATTCTTAGCATACCTGACCGATTGGCTTTAATTTTAAGGCAAATGGAGGAAATAAAAATTTTCGATAGTCCTTAGTGGAGTGTACAGTATATAGTGGGTACTCTTAACTATAATAAAGTTAGTTAGCAACCGACCGCGGTCTTTCATTGTCGTACCTTACATTGGCGACGAGGCGGGTTTTAAATTCGCAACGCGTGTGTGCAGTGCAATATTGAGTGATTTGAAAAATGCCTTTTGGAAAAATCGAACCTTTTGACCCGTTTACCGGCCAGTGGTCACTTTATATACGACGAGTCGAACAATTCATTTTCTTAAATGACATCAAGGACACTCATAAAGTGGCCACCTTGGTAACGCTAGTGGGTGAGCGGACATACAATTTAATGTGTGATTTGTGTGCACCAAATAAGCCGGAGAATAAAACGTTTGCGGAATTGATCGAGATCGTAAGGAAGCATTTGGAGCCCCAGAGGTCCGATTATGCCGAACGAGAAATATTTCGACAACGTAGACAAATGCCAGGCGAAGGTATTTTGGAATTTCTGCAACAATTGAAACACTTAGCTGCAACATGTAATTTCGGCCAAAACCTCGAAGAGAATCTTTGCGAGCAATTTGTGACCGGGCTAAGAAGCGCCGAGATTAAATCCAGACTGTTGTTTGATACGAAGTTGACCTATAAAAAGGCGGTGGAGCTAGCTCTCGGTTTGGAAGCGGCGGAGAAGCACGTGGAGAGAGTGAGCGGCCGCATGAGCATGGGTGGTGCTCGCTCCGAGGGCTTCGGAGACCGGGACGGAGCCGGCGGCGGCGGGGCGGCGGCCGCGCCGGGCGAGGCGCTGCACGCGCTGCGCGGCGCGCGCGGCGGGACGGCGGCGTCGGGGTCCGCGCCCGCCGTGCAATGTTGGAGATGTGGTAAACCACATCGAGCAGATAAGTGTCGTTTTAAGCAATATAATTGTGATAGGTGTAATGTGAAAGGCCATTTAAAAGCCATGTGCAAGGCAGGCAATAATAAGAGTGTAGGGAAAAGACATAATTACATTAGTGACGATTCTGAGAACGAGATGTTTAATATACGCGCATTTTCTAGTGGGGATAAACCGTTTTTCGTAGAAGTTAAAATCGGAGATCAAGTCCTAAACTGTGAATTAGATACGGGAAGTAAAATTTCGGCTATAAGTGAAAGTTGTTACAGATCTAGGTTTTCGAAGTATCCATTGTTCGCGGATAGTATTAAGTTATGTTCATACTCGGGCTCTCGAATAGAACCGGTAGGCTTTATAGTAGTTAACGCATCCATTGAAAATAACTTTCAGGAAAACTTACAATTATACGTGATTAAAAATGGTAGTCGGCCGTTGATCGGTAGAAGTTGGATTCAAAAATTTAATATTAATGAATTGTGCATTAACAACTTATTACAGTCATCACAGAGTAATTTATCGATGGTAGATGATTATCGAGATCGGTTCATTCGCGAGTTGGAGCGTGAGTTTCCAGCAGTGTTTACGGATAAGCTCGGGGAATGTAAACAACACATTCGATTGCAGCTCACAGATAGCAAACCGGTTTTTGTTCGCGCGCGGCCCGTGCCGTTAGCATTACGAGCGCCTGTCGAGAAAGAATTAAAGCGTCTCGAGGCGGAGGGGTCTATTTATCCGGTAGAACATTCAGATTATGGTACACCTATAGTTCCAGTTATTAAATCATCGGGGGAAATACGTATATGTGGGGACTATAAGGCCACAATTAATTCTAAATTAAAAATGGATCATTACCCACTACCGCGCATTGAGGAATTGTTTGCAGCATTAAGTGGAGGTCAAGAATTTTCTAAAATCGATCTCACGACCGCGTATATGCAGGTACCTCTTCACCCGGACTCACAAGCATGCACGGCCATTTCGACACATGTGGGTACCTTTGCTTTTCGGCGGACCCCGTATGGGTTATGTTGCATCCCTCAGAAGTTTCAAAAAATCATGGAGGAGACGCTACGGGGTCTCCCTCATACTGTTGTTTTTTTAGATGATATTTGTGTTACAGGAGTAGACAGAGAAACGCATAAAAATAATCTGAGAGCTGTAATCGAAAGGTTGGCGAGGATGGGTCTTACGGTGAAAATAAAAAAATGTAAATTTTTACAACCTAGTGTGTCATACTTAGGCTTCGTTATCGATAAGGAAGGGTTACATCCTGACAGTTCAAAAGTAGAAGCCATTGTTATAGCCCCAAAGCCCACGAACGTTACTCAATTGAAAGCTTTTTTGGGTTTAATTAATTATTATGGTAAATTCGTCCCGAACTTAAGTTCACTGATCCATCCCTTATACGCCCTTCTAAAAAAGGACCAAGCGTGGAATTGGACTGGACACTGTCAAGAGGCTTTCGAACACATAAAAAAAGTTTTAGCTAGCGATAAGGTTTTGTGTCACTACGACCCCGCGCTTCCCCTCGTGCTGGCCGTGGACAGCAGCGCGTACGGAGTGGGCGCAGTGCTCGCGCACGCTTTCCCCGACGGCTCGGAGCGTCCTATTAGCTGTGCCTCTCGGACACTAGGGGACGCCGAAAGGAATTACAGTCAATTAGACAAGGAGGCTCTAGCGATCATGTACGGCGTGCAAAAGCATCACCAATACCTATTTGGGAGACGTTTTACATTAAAGACGGACCACAAGCCGTTGGTGCATATTTTGGGACCTAAATGTGGAATTCCGCAGACGGCGGCGAGTCGCCTTCAGAGATGGGCGGCTAAATTGGCCGCATATGATTTTGACATTTGTTACGTAAAGTCATCTTGTAACAGCAACGCGGACGCACTGTCGCGCTTGCCGCTGGAGCAGCGGGGCGCGCCAGCGGCGGCGCCTCCCCGCTCCATGCGCCCCGCGCCGCATCACTATTTAATGTACGTAGATGAAACCTTACCGGTGACTCATAAAGAAATAGCCGCGGAAACAGCTAAAGATAAATTATTTAGTAGGATCTACGGATATGTAATGTTCGGTTGGCCAGAAAAGGTTACAGATGAAGAAAAACCCTTTTATGTTAGGCGCTCGGAGTTGTTTATTGATCATGGTTGCATTCTGTATAAGTATAGATTAATAATTCCACAGAAGTTACAAGAAAAAGTTTTATTAGAAATTCATTCGGGACACTTAGGGGTAGTGAAAATGAAGTCGATGGCTCGGAATTATGTTTTTTGGCCGGCGTTAGACAAAGATATAGAAGCAATTGGACAACGTTGTGAGGCGTGCCGAAGCGTGCGCGATGCGCCCCCCAGGGCCACGCTGCACCCTTGGGAGTTTCCCACGCGCCCGTGGGTGCGCCTTCATGCTGACTTCGGGCAAATATATGGCAAATATTATATTGTGGTAGTAGATGCACATAGTAAATGGCTAGAAGCGGAGGAAATAAAAAGTATTTCGGCTTTACAGACTATAAAATTTTTCCGAGGTCTCTTTGCGAAATTCGGGTTGCCCGAGCAATTAGTAACTGACAATGGTCCTCCGTTCCAGAGTACAGAATTTCGAGATTTTTGCGACAAAAACATAATAAGACATATTACCTCATCCCCGTACAGACCACAAGGAAATGGAGCAGCAGAAAACTCGGTTAAAATAATCAAAAAGACAATTAAAAGAGCAGTTTTGGAGGGAGTGGATATCCACACTAGCTTAAGTCGATTTCTGTTTCAATATCGTAACTGTCCACATGCTACGACGGGCGTAGCCCCGGCGGTAGCCTTATTGGGACATCGCTTGCGCAACAGACTAGACGCGATGCGGCCGAGCACATCAGGTATTGTGGCGGAGTCGCAGAGTAAGCAAATGGAGAGGAAAGGCGGCACCGATCGCGATTTTGGTGTTGGGGATGCTATTTTAGCTAGAGACTATACGGCGAGCCGCAACAAATGGGTCAGAGGTCACATAGTGGACAAAACAGGGCCGGTATCATATAAAGTGGCATTAAAGAATGGTGACGTCTGTCGTCGGCATTTGGATCAAATTTTGCCTCTAAAGAATAGCCTGTTCTCGTGGGAAAGCTCGGAACCAGAACCGGATAGCGAGACAAGAGGTAGCATGGGCGATCAATTTGTTAACAAAGAGCCTAGAGGTAGGAAATACCGGGAAGAGCATTGGTCAGAGGGCGAGACAGAGGGCGAGCTTGGCGCCAAATCGCATCGAGAGGGGGAGCGCGACACGTCGGTGGAACCCGGAAACACCGGCGGGGGTCGCCAAGTCGAAGTACCGGCGAACGCCCAGCCAGGACCACCACTAGGACTTTCAGGAAGGACTAGAAGAGCTTTACTTAGAGATGAAAGGAAAGGGATGGGTGCAGTTGGAAATAAGTAAGGAATATTGTTTTTTTTATTTATAAGTGTTTAATTGGGTAAAAGGTGTTAGGTTTTGGGTGGCTGATAGAGGTTTAATTTGTATTCATGTGTTTGACTGTAAAAGGTAACTTATCAATTTACTTTACAACTTATTATTTATTAATTTTTGTTGAGGGATAGTTGGTACCTACTTTTTGTTGTTTTTTAAAATAACTTAGAGAAATTTATGAATTTAAAAAAAATGTACTTTGGCTCTTTTGTATAGGGGAGAGGTATGGAGTGTACAGTATATAGTGGGTACTCTTAACTATAATAAAGTTAGTTAGCAACCGACCGCGGTCTTTCATTGTCGTACCTTACACTTAGTTACTAAGCGCTATAACAGCGTATCCGACCGCTTGGTGTTGGTAGACTGCCAAAACTAAAAACTCGGTTTTTCGCTGGAGTCTTGTTTTTTGGTGCATTCTTAGCATACCTGACCGATTGGCTTTAATTTTAAGGCAAATGGAGGAAATAAACATTTTCGATAGTCCTTAGTTACTAAGCGCTATAACAGCGTATCCGACCGCGTTACGTTGGTAGACTGCCAAAACTAAAAAACTCGGTTTTTCGCTGGAGTCTTGTTTTTTGGTGCATTCTTAGCATACCTGACCGATTGGCTTTGATTTTAAGGCAAATGGAGGAAATAAACATTTTCGATAGTCCTTAGTTACTTAGCGCTATAACAGCGTATCCGACCGCTTGGCGTTGGTAGACTGCCAAAACTAAAAAACTCGGTTTTTCGCTGGAGTCTTGTTTTTTGGTGCATTCTTAGCATACCTGCCCGATTGGCTTTAATTTTAAGGCAAATGGAGGAAATAAACATTTTCGATAGTCCTTAGTTTCTAAGCGCTATAACAGCGTATCCGACCGCTTGGCGTTGGTAGACTGCCAAAACTCAAAAACTCGGTTTTTCGCTGGAGTCTTGTTTTTTGGTGCATTCTTAGCATACCTGACCGATTGGCTTTAATTTTAAGGCAAATGGAGGAAATAAAATTTTTCGATAGTCCTTAGTTACTAAGCGCTATAACAGCGTATCCGACCGCTTGGCGCTGGTAGACTGCCAAAACTAAAAAACTCGGTTTTTCGCTGGAGTCTTGTTTTTTGGTGCATTCTTAGCATACCTGACCGATTGGCTTTAATTTTAAGGCAAATGGAGGAAATAAACATTTTCGATAGTCCTTAGTTTCTAAGCGCTATAACAGCGTATCCGACCGCTTGGCGTTGGTAAACTGCCAAAACTCAAAAACTCGGTTTTTCGCTGGAGTCTTGTTTTTTGGTGCATTCTTAGCATACCTGACCGATTGGCTTTAATTTTAAGGCAAATGGAGGAAATAAAATTTTTCGATAGTCCTTAGTTACTAAGCGCTATAACAGCGTATCCGACCGCTTGGCGCTGGTAGACTGCCAAAACTAAAAACCTCGGTTTTTCGCTGGAGTCTTGTTTTTTGGTGCATTCTTAGCATACCTGACCGATTGGCTTTAATTTTAAGGCAAATGGAGGAAATAAAAATTTTCGATAGTCCTTAGTTACTAAGCGCTATAACAGCGTATCCGACCGCTTGGTGTTGGTAGACTGCCAAAACTAAAAAACTCGGTTTTTCGCTGGAGTCTTGTTTTTTGGTGCATTCTTAGCATACCTGACCGATTGGCTTTGATTTTAAGGCAAATGGAGGAAATAAACATTTTCGATAGTCCTTAGTTACTAAGCGCTATAACAGCGTATCCGACCGCGTTACGTTGGTAGACTGCCAAAACTAAAAAACTCGGTTTTTCGCTGGAGTCTTGTTTTTTGGTGCATTCTTAGCATACCTGACCGATTGGCTTTAATTTTAAGGCAAATGGAGGAAATAAAAATTTTCGATAGTCCTTGGTTACTAAGCGCTATAACAGCGTATCCGACCGCTTGGCGTTGGTAGACTGCCAAAACTAAAAAACTCGGTTTTTCGCTGGAGTCTTGTTTTTTGGTGCATTCTTAGCATACCTGACCGATTGGCTTTAATTTTAAGGCAAATGGAGGAAATAAAAATTTTCGATAGTCCTTAGTTACTAAGCGCTATAACAGCGTATCCGACCGCTTGGCGTTGGTAGACTGCCAAAACTAAAAAACTCGGTTTTTCGCTGGAGTCTTGTTTTTTGGTGCATTCTTAGCATACCTGACCGATTGGCTTTAATTTTAAGGCAAATGGAGGAAATAAAAATTTTCGATAGTCCTTAGTTACTAAGCGCTATAACAGCGTATCCGACCGCTTGGCGTTGGTAGACTGCCAAAACTAAAAAACTCGGTTTTTCGCTGGAGTCTTGTTTTTTGGTGCATTCTTAGCATACCTGACCGATTGGCTTTAATTTTAAGGCAAATGGAGGAAATAAACATTTTCAATAGTCCTTAGTTACTTAGCGCTATAACAGCGTATCCGACCGCTTGGCGTTGGTAGACTGCCAATACTAAAAAACTCGGTTTTTCGCTGGAGTCTTGTTTTTTGGTGCATTCTTAGCATACCTGACCGATTGGCTTTAATTTTAAGGCAAATGGAGGAAATAAAAATTTTCGATAGTCCTTAGTTACTAAGCGCTATAACAGCGTATCCGACCGCTTGGCGTTGGTAGACTGCCAAAACTAAAAAACTCGGTTTTTCGCTGGAGTCTTGTTTTTTGGTGCATTCTTAGCATACCTGACCGATTGGCTTTAATTTTAAGGCAAATGGAGGAAATAAAAATTTTCGATAGTCCTAAGATAATAAGCGCTATAACAGCGTATCCGACCGCTTGGCGTTGGTAGACTGCCAAAACTAAAAAACTCGGTTTTTCGCTGGAGTCTTGTTTTTTGGTGCATTCTTAGCATACTTGACCGATTGGCTTTAATTTTAAGGCAAATGGAGGAAATAAAAATTTTCGATAGTCCTTAGTTACTAAGCGCTATAACAGCGTATCCGAACGCGTTACGTTGGTAGACTGCCAAAACTAAAAAACTCGGTTTTTCGCTGGAGTCTTGTTTTTTGGTGCATTCTTAGCATACCTGACCGATTGGCTTTAATTTTAAGGCAAATGGAGGAAATAAAAATTTTCGATAGTCCTAAGATAATAAGCGCTATAACAGCGTATCCGACCGCTTGGCGTTGGTAGACTGCCAAAACTAAAAAACTCGGTTTTTCGCTGGAGTCTTGTTTTTTGGTGCATTCTTAGCATACCTGACCGATTGGCTTTAATTTTAAGGCAAATGGAGGAAATAAAAATTTTCGAAAGTCCTTTACTAAGCGCTATAATAGCGTATCCGACCGCTTGGCGTTGGTAGACTGCCAAAACTAAAAAAACTCGGTTTTTCGCTGGAGTCTTGTTTTTTGGTGCATTCTTAGCATACCTGACCGATTGGCTTTAATTTTAAGGCAAATGGAGGAAATAAAAATTTTCGATAGTCCTTAGTTACTAAGCGCTATAACAGCGTATCCGACCGCTTGGCGTTGGTAGACTGCCAAAACTAAAAAACTCGGTTTTTCGCTGGAGTCTTGTTTTTTGGTGCATTCTTAGCATACCTGACCGATTGGCTTTAATTTTAAGGCAAATGGAGGAAATAAAATTTTTCGATAGTCCTTAGTTACTAAGCGCTATAACAGCGTATCCGACCGCTTGCCGCTGGTAGACTGCCAAAACTAAAAAACTCGGTTTTTCGCTGGAGTCTTGTTTTTTGGTGCATTCTTAGCATACCTGACCGATTGGCTTTAATTTTAAGGCAAATGGAGGAAATAAAAATTTTCGATAGTCCTTAGTTACTAAGCGCTATAACAGCGTATCCGACCGCTTGGCGTTGGTAGACTGCCAAAACTAAAAAACTCGGTTTTTCGCTGGAGTCTTGTTTTTTGGTGCATTCTTAGCATACCTGACCGATTGGCTTTAATTTTAAGGCAAATGGAGGAAATAAAAATTTTCGATAGTCCTTAGTTACTAAGCGCTATAACAGCGTATCCGACCGCTTGGCGTTGGTAGACTGCCAAAACTAAAAAACTCGGTTTTTCGCTGGAGTCTTGTTTTTTGGTGCATTCTTAGCATACCTGACCGATTGGCTTTAATTTTAAGGCAAATGGAGGAAATAAACATTTTCAATAGTCCTTAGTTACTTAGCGCTATAACAGCGTATCCGACCGCTTGGCGTTGGTAGACTGCCAATACTAAAAAACTCGGTTTTTCGCTGGAGTCTTGTTTTTTGGTGCATTCTTAGCATACCTGACCGATTGGCTTTAATTTTAAGGCAAATGGAGGAAATAAAAATTTTCGATAGTCCTTAGTTACTAAGCGCTATAACAGCGTATCCGACCGCTTGGCGTTGGTAGACTGCCAAAACTAAAAAACTCGGTTTTTCGCTGGAGTCTTGTTTTTTGGTGCATTCTTAGCATACCTGACCGATTGGCTTTAATTTTAAGGCAAATGGAGGAAATAAAAATTTTCGATAGTCCTAAGATAATAAGCGCTATAACAGCGTATCCGACCGCTTGGCGTTGGTAGACTGCCAAAACTAAAAAACTCGGTTTTTCGCTGGAGTCTTGTTTTTTGGTGCATTCTTAGCATACTTGACCGATTGGCTTTAATTTTAAGGCAAATGGAGGAAATAAAAATTTTCGATAGTCCTTAGTTACTAAGCGCTATAACAGCGTATCCGAACGCGTTACGTTGGTAGACTGCCAAAACTAAAAAACTCGGTTTTTCGCTGGAGTCTTGTTTTTTGGTGCATTCTTAGCATACCTGACCGATTGGCTTTAATTTTAAGGCAAATGGAGGAAATAAAAATTTTCGATAGTCCTAAGATAATAAGCGCTATAACAGCGTATCCGACCGCTTGGCGTTGGTAGACTGCCAAAACTAAAAAACTCGGTTTTTCGCTGGAGTCTTGTTTTTTGGTGCATTCTTAGCATACCTGACCGATTGGCTTTAATTTTAAGGCAAATGGAGGAAATAAAAATTTTCGAAAGTCCTTTACTAAGCGCTATAATAGCGTATCCGACCGCTTGGCGTTGGTAGACTGCCAAAACTAAAAAAACTCGGTTTTTCGCTGGAGTCTTGTTTTTTGGTGCATTCTTAGCATACCTGACCGATTGGCTTTAATTTTAAGGCAAATGGAGGAAATAAAAATTTTCGATAGTCCTTAGTTACTAAGCGCTATAACAGCGTATCCGACCGCTTGGCGTTGGTAGACTGCCAAAACTAAAAAACTCGGTTTTTCGCTGGAGTCTTGTTTTTTGGTGCATTCTTAGCATACCTGACCGATTGGCTTTAATTTTAAGGCAAATGGAGGAAATAAAATTTTTCGATAGTCCTTAGTTACTAAGCGCTATAACAGCGTATCCGACCGCTTGCCGCTGGTAGACTGCCAAAACTAAAAAACTCGGTTTTTCGCTGGAGTCTTGTTTTTTGGTGCATTCTTAGCATACCTGACCGATTGGCTTTAATTTTAAGGCAAATGGAGGAAATAAAAATTTTCGATAGTCCTTAGTTACTTAGCGCTATAACAGCGTATCCGACCGCTTGGCGTTGGTAGACTGCCAAAACTAAAAAACTCGGTTTTTCGCTGGAGTCTTGTTTTTTGGTGCATTCTTAGCATACCTGACCGATTGGCTTTAATTTTAAGGCAAATGGAGGAAATAAAATTTTTCGATAGTCCTTAGTTACTAAGCGCTATAACAGCGTATCCGACCGCTTGGTGTTGGTAGACTGCCAAAACTAAAAAACTCGGTTTTTCGCTGGAGTCTTGTTTTTTGGTGCATTCTTAGCATACCTGACCGATTGGCTTTAATTTTAAGGCAAATGGAGGAAATAAACATTTTCGATAGTCCTTAGTTACTAAGCGCTATAACAGCGTATCCGACCGCGTTACGTTGGTAGACTGCCAAAACTAAAAAACTCGGTTTTTCGCTGGAGTCTTGTTTTTTGGTGCATTCTTAGCATACCTGACCGATTGGCTTTGATTTTAAGGCAAATGGAGGAAATAAACATTTTCGATAGTCCTTAGTTACTTAGCGCTATAACAGCGTATCCGACCACTTGGCGTTGGTAGACTGCCAAAACTAAAAAACTCGGTTTTTCGCTGGAGTCTTGTTTTTTGGTGCATTCTTAGCATACCTGCCCGATTGGCTTTAATTTTAAGGCAAATGGAGGAAATAAACATTTTCGATAGTCCTTAGTTTCTAAGCGCTATAACAGCGTATCCGACCGCTTGGCGTTGGTAGACTGCCAAAACTCAAAAACTCGGTTTTTCGCTGGAGTCTTGTTTTTTGGTGCATTCTTAGCATACCTGACCGATTGGCTTTAATTTTAAGGCAAATGGAGGAAATAAAATTTTTCGATAGTCCTTAGTTACTAAGCGCTATAACAGCGTATCCGACCGCTTGGCGCTGGTAGACTGCCAAAACTAAAAAACTCGGTTTTTCGCTGGAGTCTTGTTTTTTGGTGCATTCTTAGCATACCTGACCGATTGGCTTTAATTTTAAGGCAAATGGAGGAAATAAACATTTTCGATAGTCCTTAGTTTCTAAGCGCTATAACAGCGTATCCGACCGCTTGGCGTTGGTAAACTGCCAAAACTCAAAAACTCGGTTTTTCGCTGGAGTCTTGTTTTTTGGTGCATTCTTAGCATACCTGACCGATTGGCTTTAATTTTAAGGCAAATGGAGGAAATAAAATTTTTCGATAGTCCTTAGTTACTAAGCGCTATAACAGCGTATCCGACCGCTTGGCGCTGGTAGACTGCCAAAACTAAAAAACTCGGTTTTTCGCTGGAGTCTTGTTTTTTGGTGCATTCTTAGCATACCTGACCGATTGGCTTTAATTTTAAGGCAAATGGAGGAAATAAAAATTTTCGATAGTCCTTAGTTACTAAGCGCTATAACAGCGTATCCGACCGCTTGGTGTTGGTAGACTGCCAAAACTAAAAAACTCGGTTTTTCGCTGGAGTCTTGTTTTTTGGTGCATTCTTAGCATACCTGACCGATTGGCTTTGATTTTAAGGCAAATGGAGGAAATAAACATTTTCGATAGTCCTTAGTTACTAAGCGCTATAACAGCGTATCCGACCGCGTTACGTTGGTAGACTGCCAAAACTAAAAAACTCGGTTTTTCGCTGGAGTCTTGTTTTTTGGTGCATTCTTAGCATACCTGACCGATTGGCTTTAATTTTAAGGCAAATGGAGGAAATAAAAATTTTCGATAGTCCTTGGTTACTAAGCGCTATAACAGCGTATCCGACCGCTTGGCGTTGGTAGACTGCCAAAACTAAAAAACTCGGTTTTTCGCTGGAGTCTTGTTTTTTGGTGCATTCTTAGCATACCTGACCGATTGGCTTTAATTTTAAGGCAAATGGAGGAAATAAAAATTTTCGATAGTCCTTAGTTACTAAGCGCTATAACAGCGTATCCGACCGCTTGGCGTTGGTAGACTGCCAAAACTAAAAAACTCGGTTTTTCGCTGGAGTCTTGTTTTTTGGTGCATTCTTAGCATACCTGACCGATTGGCTTTAATTTTAAGGCAAATGGAGGAAATAAAAATTTTCGATAGTCCTTAGTTACTAAGCGCTATAACAGCGTATCCGACCGCTTGGCGTTGGTAGACTGCCAAAACTAAAAAACTCGGTTTTTCGCTGGAGTCTTGTTTTTTGGTGCATTCTTAGCATACCTGACCGATTGGCTTTAATTTTAAGGCAAATGGAGGAAATAAACATTTTCAATAGTCCTTAGTTACTTAGCGCTATAACAGCGTATCCGACCGCTTGGCGTTGGTAGACTGCCAATACTAAAAAACTCGGTTTTTCGCTGGAGTCTTGTTTTTTGGTGCATTCTTAGCATACCTGACCGATTGGCTTTAATTTTAAGGCAAATGGAGGAAATAAAAATTTTCGATAGTCCTTAGTTACTAAGCGCTATAACAGCGTATCCGACCGCTTGGCGTTGGTAGACTGCCAAAACTAAAAAACTCGGTTTTTCGCTGGAGTCTTGTTTTTTGGTGCATTCTTAGCATACCTGACCGATTGGCTTTAATTTTAAGGCAAATGGAGGAAATAAAAAATTTCGATAGTCCTAAGATAATAAGCGCTATAACAGCGTATCCGACCGCTTGGCGTTGGTAGACTGCCAAAACTAAAAAACTCGGTTTTTCGCTGGAGTCTTGTTTTTTGGTGCATTCTTAGCATACTTGACCGATTGGCTTTAATTTTAAGGCAAATGGAGGAAATAAAAATTTTCGATAGTCCTTAGTTACTAAGCGCTATAACAGCGTATCCGAACGCGTTACGTTGGTAGACTGCCAAAACTAAAAAACTCGGTTTTTCGCTGGAGTCTTGTTTTTTGGTGCATTCTTAGCATACCTGACCGATTGGCTTTAATTTTAAGGCAAATGGAGGAAATAAAAATTTTCGATAGTCCTAAGATAATAAGCGCTATAACAGCGTATCCGACCGCTTGGCGTTGGTAGACTGCCAAAACTAAAAAACTCGGTTTTTCGCTGGAGTCTTGTTTTTTGGTGCATTCTTAGCATACCTGACCGATTGGCTTTAATTTTAAGGCAAATGGAGGAAATAAAAATTTTCGAAAGTCCTTTACTAAGCGCTATAATAGCGTATCCGACCGCTTGGCGTTGGTAGACTGCCAAAACTAAAAAAACTCGGTTTTTCGCTGGAGTCTTGTTTTTTGGTGCATTCTTAGCATACCTGACCGATTGGC
This sequence comes from Pyrgus malvae, assembly GCA_911387765.1. NCBI lineage: Eukaryota > Metazoa > Arthropoda > Insecta > Lepidoptera > Hesperiidae > Pyrgus > Pyrgus malvae. The sequence goes on along the minus strand of OU426972.1, from coordinate 13,731,214 downwards.
TTTAATTTTAAGGCAAATGGAGGAAATAAAAATTTTCGATAGTCCTTAGTTACTAAGCGCTATAACAGCGTATCCGACCGCTTGGCGTTGGTAGACTGCCAAAACTAAAAAACTCGGTTTTTCGCTGGAGTCTTGTTTTTTGGTGCATTCTTAGCATACCTGACCGATTGGCTTTAATTTTAAGGCAAATGGAGGAAATAAAATTTTTCGATAGTCCTTAGTTACTAAGCGCTATAACAGCGTATCCGACCGCTTGCCGCTGGTAGACTGCCAAAACTAAAAAACTCGGTTTTTCGCTGGAGTCTTGTTTTTTGGTGCATTCTTAGCATACCTGACCGATTGGCTTTAATTTTAAGGCAAATGGAGGAAATAAAAATTTTCGATAGTCCTTAGTTACTTAGCGCTATAACAGCGTATCCGACCGCTTGGCGTTGGTAGACTGCCAAAACTAAAAAACTCGGTTTTTCGCTGGAGTCTTGTTTTTTGGTGCATTCTTAGCATACCTGACCGATTGGCTTTAATTTTAAGGCAAATGGAGGAAATAAAATTTTTCGATAGTCCTTAGTTACTAAGCGCTATAACAGCGTATCCGACCGCTTGGTGTTGGTAGACTGCCAAAACTAAAAAACTCGGTTTTTCGCTGGAGTCTTGTTTTTTGGTGCATTCTTAGCATACCTGACCGATTGGCTTTAATTTTAAGGCAAATGGAGGAAATAAAAATTTTCGATAGTCCTTAGTTACTAAGCGCTATAACAGCGTATCCGACCGCGTTACGTTGGTAGACTGCCAAAACTAAAAAACTCGGTTTTTCGCTGGAGTCTTGTTTTTTTGGTGCATTCTTAGCATACCTGACCGATTGGCTTTAATTTTAAGGCAAATGGAGGAAATAAAAATTTTCGATAGTCCTTGGTTACTAAGCGCTATAACAGCGTATCCGACCGCTTGGCGTTGGTAGACTGCCAAAACTAAAAAACTCGGTTTTTCGCTGGAGTCTTGTTTTTTGGTGCATTCTTAGCATACCTGACCGATTGGCTTTAATTTTAAGGCAAATGGAGGAAATAAAAATTTTCGATAGTCCTTAGTTACTAAGCGCTATAACAGCGTATCCGACCGCTTGGCGTTGGTAGACTGCCAAAACTAAAAAACTCGGTTTTTCGCTGGAGTCTTGTTTTTTGGTGCATTCTTAGCATACCTGACCGATTGACTTTAATTTTAAGGCAAATGGAGGAAATAAAAATTTTCGATAGTCCTTAGTTACTAAGCGCTATAACAGCGTATCCGACCGCTTGGCGGTGGTAGACTGCCAAAACTAAAAAACTCGGTTTTTCGCTGGAGTCTTGTTTTTTGGTGCATTCTTAGCATACCTGACCGATTGGCTTTAATTTTAAGGCAAATGGAGGAAATAAAAATTTTCGATAGTCCTTAGTTACTAAGCGCTATAACAGCGTATCCGACCGCTTGGCGTTGGTAGACTGCCAAAACTAAAAAACTCGGTTTTTCGCTGGAGTCTTGTTTTTTGGTGCATTCTTAGCATACCTGACCGATTGGCTTTAATTTTAAGGCAAATGGAGGAAATAAAAATTTTCGATAGTCCTAAGATAATAAGCGCTATAACAGCGTATCCGACCGCTTGGCGTTGGTAGACTGCCAAAACTAAAAAACTCGGTTTTTCGCTGGAGTCTTGTTTTTTGGTGCATTCTTAGCATACTTGACCGATTGGCTTTAATTTTAAGGCAAATGGAGGAAATAAACATTTTCGATAGTCCTTAGTTACTAAGCGCTATAACAGCGTATCCGACCGCGTTACGTTGGTAGACTGCCAAAACTAAAAAACTCGGTTTTTCGCTGGAGTCTTGTTTTTTGGTGCATTCTTAGCATACCTGACCGATTGGCTTTAATTTTAAGGCAAATGGAGGAAATAAAAATTTTCGATAGTCCTTGGTTACTAAGCGCTATAACAGCGTATCCGACCGCTTGGCGTTGGTAGACTGCCAAAACTAAAAAACTCGGTTTTTCGCTGGAGTCTTGTTTTTTGGTGCATTCTTAGCATACCTGACCGATTGGCTTTAATTTTAAGGCAAATGGAGGAAATAAAAATTTTCGATAGTCCTTAGTTACTAAGCGCTATAACAGCGTATCCGACCGCTTGGCGTTGGTAGACTGCCAAAACTAAAAAACTCGGTTTTTCGCTGGAGTCTTGTTTTTTGGTGCATTCTTAGCATACCTGACCGATTGGCTTTAATTTTAAGGCAAATGGAGGAAATAAAAATTTTCGATAGTCCTTAGTTACTAAGCGCTATAACAGCGTATCCGACCGCTTGGCGTTGGTAGACTGCCAAAACTAAAAAACTCGGTTTTTCGCTGGAGTCTTGTTTTTTGGTGCATTCTTAGCATACCTGACCGATTGGCTTTAATTTTAAGGCAAATGGAGGAAATAAACATTTTCAATAGTCCTTAGTTACTTAGCGCTATAACAGCGTATCCGACCGCTTGGCGTTGGTAGACTGCCAATACTAAAAAACTCGGTTTTTCGCTGGAGTCTTGTTTTTTGGTGCATTCTTAGCATACCTGACCGATTGGCTTTAATTTTAAGGCAAATGGAGGAAATAAAAATTTTCGATAGTCCTTAGTTACTAAGCGCTATAACAGCGTATCCGACCGCTTGGCGTTGGTAGACTGCCAAAACTAAAAAACTCGGTTTTTCGCTGGAGTCTTGTTTTTTGGTGCATTCTTAGCATACCTGACCGATTGGCTTTAATTTTAAGGCAAATGGAGGAAATAAACATTTTCAATAGTCCTTAGTTACTTAGCGCTATAACAGCGTATCCGACCGCTTGGCGTTGGTAGACTGCCAATACTAAAAAACTCGGTTTTTCGCTGGAGTCTTGTTTTTTGGTGCATTCTTAGCATACCTGACCGATTGGCTTTAATTTTAAGGCAAATGGAGGAAATAAAAATTTTCGATAGTCCTTAGTTACTAAGCGCTATAACAGCGTATCCGACCGCTTGGCGTTGGTAGACTGCCAAAACTAAAAAACTCGGTTTTTCGCTGGAGTCTTGTTTTTTGGTGCATTCTTAGCATACCTGACCGATTGGCTTTAATTTTAAGGCAAATGGAGGAAATAAAAATTTTCGATAGTCCTAAGATAATAAGCGCTATAACAGCGTATCCGACCGCTTGGCGTTGGTAGACTGCCAAAACTAAAAAACTCGGTTTTTCGCTGGAGTCTTGTTTTTTGGTGCATTCTTAGCATACCTGACCGATTGGCTTTAATTTTAAGGCAAATGGAGGAAATAAAAATTTTCGATAGTCCTTAGTTACTTAGCGCTATAACAGCGTATCCGACCGCTTGGCGTTGGTAGACTGCCAAAACTAAAAAACTCGGTTTTTCGCTGGAGTCTTGTTTTTTGGTGCATTCTTAGCATACCTGACCGATTGGCTTTAATTTTAAGGCAAATGGAGGAAATAAAATTTTTCGATTGTCCTTAGTTACTAAGCGCTATAACAGCGTATCCGACCGCTTGGTGTTGGTAGACTGCCAAAACTAAAAAACTCGGTTTTTCGCTGGAGTCTTGTTTTTTGGTGCATTCTTAGCATACCTGACCGATTGGCTTTAATTTTAAGGCAAATGGAGGAAATAAACATTTTCGATAGTCCTTAGTTACTAAGCGCTATAACAGCGTATCCGACCGCGTTACGTTGGTAGACTGCCAAAACTAAAAAACTCGGTTTTTCGCTGGAGTCTTGTTTTTTGGTGCATTCTTAGCATACCTGACCGATTGGCTTTGATTTTAAGGCAAATGGAGGAAATAAACATTTTCGATAGTCCTTAGTTACTTAGCGCTATAACAGCGTATCCGACCGCTTGGCGTTGGTAGACTGCCAAAACTAAAAAACTCGGTTTTTCGCTGGAGTCTTGTTTTTTGGTGCATTCTTAGCATACCTGCCCGATTGGCTTTAATTTTAAGGCAAATGGAGGAAATAAACATTTTCGATAGTCCTTAGTTTCTAAGCGCTATAACAGCGTATCCGACCGCTTGGCGTTGGTAGACTGCCAAAACTCAAAAACTCGGTTTTTCGCTGGAGTCTTGTTTTTTGGTGCATTCTTAGCATACCTGACCGATTGGCTTTAATTTTAAGGCAAATGGAGGAAATAAAATTTTTCGATAGTCCTTAGTTACTAAGCGCTATAACAGCGTATCCGACCGCTTCGCGCTGGTAGACTGCCAAAACTAAAAAACTCGGTTTTTCGCTGGAGTCTTGTTTTTTGGTGCATTCTTAGCATACCTGACCGATTGGCTTTAATTTTAAGGCAAATGGAGGAAATAAACATTTTCGATAGTCCTTAGTTTCTAAGCGCTATAACAGCGTATCCGACCGCTTGGCGTTGGTAAACTGCCAAAACTCAAAAACTCGGTTTTTCGCTGGAGTCTTGTTTTTTGGTGCATTCTTAGCATACCTGACCGATTGGCTTTAATTTTAAGGCAAATGGAGGAAATAAAATTTTTCGATAGTCCTTAGTTACTAAGCGCTATAACAGCGTATCCGACCGCTTGGCGCTGGTAGACTGCCAAAACTAAAAAACTCGGTTTTTCGCTGGAGTCTTGTTTTTTGGTGCATTCTTAGCATACCTGACCGATTGGCTTTAATTTTAAGGCAAATGGAGGAAATAAACATTTTCGATAGTCCTTAGTTACTAAGCGCTATAACAGCGTATCCGACCGCGTTACGTTGGTAGACTGCCAAAACTAAAAAACTCGGTTTTTCGCTGGAGTCTCGTTTTTTGGTGCATTCTTAGCATACCTGACCGATTGGCTTTAATTTTAAGGCAAATGGAGGAAATAAAAATTTTCGATAGTCCTTGGTTACTAAGCGCTATAACAGCGTATCCGACCGCTTGGCGTTGGTAGACTGCCAAAACTAAAAAACTCGGTTTTTCGCTGGAGTCTTGTTTTTTGGTGCATTCTTAGCATACCTGACCGATTGGCTTTAATTTTAAGGCAAATGGAGGAAATAAAAATTTTCGATAGTCCTTAGTTACTAAGCGCTATAACAGCGTATCCGACCGCTTGGCGTTGGTAGACTGCCAAAACTAAAAAACTCGGTTTTTCGCTGGAGTCTTGTTTTTTGGTGCATTCTTAGCATACCTGACCGATTGGCTTTAATTTTAAGGCAAATGGAGGAAATAAAAATTTTCGATAGTCCTTAGTTACTAAGCGCTATAACAGCGTATCCGACCGCTTGGCGTTGGTAGACTGCCAAAACTAAAAAACTCGGTTTTTCGCTGGAGTCTTGTTTTTTGGTGCATTCTTAGCATACCTGACCGATTGGCTTTAATTTTAAGGCAAATGGAGGAAATAAACATTTTCAATAGTCCTTAGTTACTTAGCGCTATAACAGCGTATCCGACCGCTTGGCGTTGGTAGACTGCCAATACTAAAAAACTCGGTTTTTCGCTGGAGTCTTGTTTTTTGGTGCATTCTTAGCATACCTGACCGATTGGCTTTAATTTTAAGGCAAATGGAGGAAATAAAAATTTTCGATAGTCCTTAGTTACTAAGCGCTATAACAGCGTATCCGACCGCTTGGCGTTGGTAGACTGCCAAAACTAAAAAACTCGGTTTTTCGCTGGAGTCTTGTTTTTTGGTGCATTCTTAGCATACCTGACCGATTGGCTTTAATTTTAAGGCAAATGGAGGAAATAAAAATTTTCGATAGTCCTAAGATAATAAGCGCTATAACAGCGTATCCGACCGCTTGGCGTTGGTAGACTGCCAAAACTAAAAAACTCGGTTTTTCGCTGGAGTCTTGTTTTTTGGTGCATTCTTAGCATACTTGACCGATTGGCTTTAATTTTAAGGCAAATGGAGGAAATAAAAATTTTCGATAGTCCTTAGTTACTAAGCGCTATAACAGCGTATCCGAACGCGTTACGTTGGTAGACTGCCAAAACTAAAAAACTCGGTTTTTCGCTGGAGTCTTGTTTTTTGGTGCATTCTTAGCATACCTGACCGATTGGCTTTAATTTTAAGGCAAATGGAGGAAATAAAAATTTTCGATAGTCCTAAGATAATAAGCGCTATAACAGCGTATCCGACCGCTTGGCGTTGGTAGACTGCCAAAACTAAAAAACTCGGTTTTTCGCTGGAGTCTTGTTTTTTGGTGCATTCTTAGCATACCTGACCGATTGGCTTTAATTTTAAGGCAAATGGAGGAAATAAAAATTTTCGAAAGTCCTTTACTAAGCGCTATAATAGCGTATCCGACCGCTTGGCGTTGGTAGACTGCCAAAACTAAAAAAACTCGGTTTTTCGCTGGAGTCTTGTTTTTTGGTGCATTCTTAGCATACCTGACCGATTGGCTTTAATTTTAAGGCAAATGGAGGAAATAAAAATTTTCGATAGTCCTTAGTTACTAAGCGCTATAACAGCGTATCCGACCGCTTGGCGTTGGTAGACTGCCAAAACTAAAAAACTCGGTTTTTCGCTGGAGTCTTGTTTTTTGGTGCATTCTTAGCATACCTGACCGATTGGCTTTAATTTTAAGGCAAATGGAGGAAATAAAATTTTTCGATAGTCCTTAGTTACTAAGCGCTATAACAGCGTATCCGACCGCTTGCCGCTGGTAGACTGCCAAAACTAAAAAACTCGGTTTTTCGCTGGAGTCTTGTTTTTTGGTGCATTCTTAGCATACCTGACCGATTGGCTTTAATTTTAAGGCAAATGGAGGAAATAAAAATTTTCGATAGTCCTTAGTTACTTAGCGCTATAACAGCGTATCCGACCGCTTGGCGTTGGTAGACTGCCAAAACTAAAAAACTCGGTTTTTCGCTGGAGTCTTGTTTTTTGGTGCATTCTTAGCATACCTGACCGATTGGCTTTAATTTTAAGGCAAATGGAGGAAATAAAATTTTTCGATAGTCCTTAGTTACTAAGCGCTATAACAGCGTATCCGACCGCTTGGTGTTGGTAGACTGCCAAAACTAAAAAACTCGGTTTTTCGCTGGAGTCTTGTTTTTTGGTGCATTCTTAGCATACCTGACCGATTGGCTTTAATTTTAAGGCAAATGGAGGAAATAAACATTTTCGATAGTCCTTAGTTACTAAGCGCTATAACAGCGTATCCGACCGCGTTACGTTGGTAGACTGCCAAAACTAAAAAACTCGGTTTTTCGCTGGAGTCTTGTTTTTTTGGTGCATTCTTAGCATACCTGACCGATTGGCTTTAATTTTAAGGCAAATGGAGGAAATAAAAATTTTCGATAGTCCTTGGTTACTAAGCGCTATAACAGCGTATCCGACCGCTTGGCGTTGGTAGACTGCCAAAACTAAAAAACTCGGTTTTTCGCTGGAGTCTTGTTTTTTGGTGCATTCTTAGCATACCTGACCGATTGGCTTTAATTTTAAGGCAAATGGAGGAAATAAAAATTTTCGATAGTCCTTAGTTACTAAGCGCTATAACAGCGTATCCGACCGCTTGGCGTTGGTAGACTGCCAAAACTAAAAAACTCGGTTTTTCGCTGGAGTCTTGTTTTTTGGTGCATTCTTAGCATACCTGACCGATTGACTTTAATTTTAAGGCAAATGGAGGAAATAAAAATTTTCGATAGTCCTTAGTTACTAAGCGCTATAACAGCGTATCCGACCGCTTGGCGGTGGTAGACTGCCAAAACTAAAAAACTCGGTTTTTCGCTGGAGTCTTGTTTTTTGGTGCATTCTTAGCATACCTGACCGATTGGCTTTAATTTTAAGGCAAATGGAGGAAATAAAAATTTTCGATAGTCCTTAGTTACTAAGCGCTATAACAGCGTATCCGACCGCTTGGCGTTGGTAGACTGCCAAAACTAAAAAAACTCGGTTTTTCGCTGGAGTCTTGTTTTTTGGTGCATTCTTAGCATACCTGACCGATTGGCTTTAATTTTAAGGCAAATGGAGGAAATAAAAATTTTCGATAGTCCTAAGATAATAAGCGCTATAACAGCGTATCCGACCGCTTGGCGTTGGTAGACTGCCAAAACTAAAAAACTCGGTTTTTCGCTGGAGTCTTGTTTTTTGGTGCATTCTTAGCATACTTGACCGATTGGCTTTAACTTTAAGGCAAATGGAGGAAATAAACATTTTCGATAGTCCTTAGTTACTAAGCGCTATAACAGCGTATCCGACCGCGTTACGTTGGTAGACTGCCAACACTAAAAAACTCGGTTTTTCGCTGGAGTCTTGTTTTTTGGTGCATTCTTAGCATACCTGACCGATTGGCTTTAATTTTAAGGCAAATGGAGGAAATAAAAATTTTCGATAGTCCTAAGATAATAAGCGCTATAACAGCGTATCCGACCGCTTGGCGTTGGTAGACTGCCAAAACTAAAAAACTCGGTTTTTCGCTGGAGTCTTGTTTTTTGGTGCATTCTTAGCATACTTGACCGATTGGCTTTAATTTTAAGGCAAATGGAGGAAATAAAAATTTTCGATAGTCCTTAGTTACTAAGCGCTATAACAGCGTATCCGAACGCGTTACGTTGGTAGACTGCCAAAACTAAAAAACTCGGTTTTTCGCTGGAGTCTTGTTTTTTGGTGCATTCTTAGCATACCTGACCGATTGGCTTTAATTTTAAGGCAAATGGAGGAAATAAAAATTTTCGATAGTCCTAAGATAATAAGCGCTATAACAGCGTATCCGACCGCTTGGCGTTGGTAGACTGCCAAAACTAAAAAACTCGGTTTTTCGCTGGAGTCTTGTTTTTTGGTGCATTCTTAGCATACCTGACCGATTGGCTTTAATTTTAAGGCAAATGGAGGAAATAAAAATTTTCGAAAGTCCTTTACTAAGCGCTATAATAGCGTATCCGACCGCTTGGCGTTGGTAGACTGCCAAAACTAAAAAAACTCGGTTTTTCGCTGGAGTCTTGTTTTTTGGTGCATTCTTAGCATACCTGACCGATTGGCTTTAATTTTAAGGCAAATGGAGGAAATAAAAATTTTCGATAGTCCTTAGTTACTAAGCGCTATAACAGCGTATCCGACCGCTTGGCGTTGGTAGACTGCCAAAACTAAAAAACTCGGTTTTTCGCTGGAGTCTTGTTTTTTGGTGCATTCTTAGCATACCTGACCGATTGGCTTTAATTTTAAGGCAAATGGAGGAAATAAAATTTTTCGATAGTCCTTAGTTACTAAGCGCTATAACAGCGTATCCGACCGCTTGCCGCTGGTAGACTGCCAAAACTAAAAAACTCGGTTTTTCGCTGGAGTCTTGTTTTTTGGTGCATTCTTAGCATACCTGACCGATTGGCTTTAATTTTAAGGCAAATGGAGGAAATAAAAATTTTCGATAGTCCTTAGTTACTTAGCGCTATAACAGCGTATCCGACCGCTTGGCGTTGGTAGACTGCCAAAACTAAAAAACTCGGTTTTTCGCTGGAGTCTTGTTTTTTGGTGCATTCTTAGCATACCTGACCGATTGGCTTTAATTTTAAGGCAAATGGAGGAAATAAAATTTTTCGATAGTCCTTAGTTACTAAGCGCTATAACAGCGTATCCGACCGCTTGGTGTTGGTAGACTGCCAAAACTAAAAAACTCGGTTTTTCGCTGGAGTCTTGTTTTTTGGTGCATTCTTAGCATACCTGACCGATTGGCTTTAATTTTAAGGCAAATGGAGGAAATAAACATTTTCGATAGTACTTAGTTACTAAGCGCTATAACAGCGTATCCGACCGCGTTACGTTGGTAGACTGCCAAAACTAAAAAACTCGGTTTTTCGCTGGAGTCTTGTTTTTTTGGTGCATTCTTAGCATACCTGACCGATTGGCTTTAATTTTAAGGCAAATGGAGGAAATAAAAATTTTCGATAGTCCTTGGTTACTAAGCGCTATAACAGCGTATCCGACCGCTTGGCGTTGGTAGACTGCCAAAACTAAAAAACTCGGTTTTTCGCTGGAGTCTTGTTTTTTGGTGCATTCTTAGCATACCTGACCGATTGGCTTTAATTTTAAGGCAAATGGAGGAAATAAAAATTTTCGATAGTCCTTAGTTCCTAAGCGCTATAACAGCGTATCCGACCGCTTGGCGTTGGTAGACTGCCAAAACTAAAAAACTCGGTTTTTCGCTGGAGTCTTGTTTTTTGGTGCATTCTTAGCATACCTGACCGATTGACTTTAATTTTAAGGCAAATGGAGGAAATAAAAATTTTCGATAGTCCTTAGTTACTAAGCGCTATAACAGCGTATCCGACCACTTGGCGGTGGTAGACTGCCAAAACTAAAAAACTCGGTTTTTCGCTGGAGTCTTGTTTTTTGGTGCATTCTTAGCATACCTGACCGATTGGCTTTAATTTTAAGGCAAATGGAGGAAATAAAAATTTTCGATAGTCCTTAGTTACTAAGCGCTATAACAGCGTATCCGACCGCTTGGCGTTGGTAGACTGCCAAAACTAAAAAAACTCGGTTTTTCGCTGGAGTCTTGTTTTTTGGTGCATTCTTAGCATACCTGACCGATTGGCTTTAATTTTAAGGCAAATGGAGGAAATAAAAATTTTCGATAGTCCTAAGATAATAAGCGCTATAACAGCGTATCCGACCGCTTGGCGTTGGTAGACTGCCAAAACTAAAAAACTCGGTTTTTCGCTGGAGTCTTGTTTTTTGGTGCATTCTTAGCATACTTGACCGATTGGCTTTAACTTTAAGGCAAATGGAGGAAATAAACATTTTCGATAGTCCTTAGTTACTAAGCGCTATAACAGCGTATCCGACCGCGTTACGTTGGTAGACTGCCAAAACTAAAAAACTCGGTTTTTCGCTGGAGTCTTGTTTTTTGGTGCATTCTTAGCATACCTGACCGATTGGCTTTAATTTTAAGGCAAATGGAGGAAATAAAAATTTTCGATAGTCCTTGGTTACTAAGCGCTATAACAGCGTATCCGACCGCTTGGCGTTGGTAGACTGCCAAAACTAAAAAACTCGGTTTTTCGCTGGAGTCTTGTTTTTTGGTGCATTCTTAGCATACCTGACCGATTGGCTTTAATTTTAAGGCAAATGGAGGAAATAAAAATTTTCGATAGTCCTTAGTTACTAAGCGCTATAACAGCGTATCCGACCGCTTGGCGTTGGTAGACTGCCAAAACTAAAAAACTCGGTTTTTCGCTGGAGTCTTGTTTTTTGGTGCATTCTTAGCATACCTGACCGATTGGCTTTAATTTTAAGGCAAATGGAGGAAATAAAAATTTTCGATAGTCCTTAGTTACTAAGCGCTATAACAGCGTATCCGACCGCTTGGCGTTGGTAGACTGCCAAAACTAAAAAACTCGGTTTTTCGCTGGAGTCTTGTTTTTTGGTGCATTCTTAGCATACCTGACCGATTGGCTTTAATTTTAAGGCAAATGGAGGAAATAAACATTTTCAATAGTCCTTAGTTACTTAGCGCTATAACAGCGTATCCGACCGCTTGGCGTTGGTAGACTGCCAATACTAAAAAACTCGGTTTTTCGCTGGAGTCTTGTTTTTTGGTGCATTCTTAGCATACCTGACCGATTGGCTTTAATTTTAAGGCAAATGGAGGAAATAAAAATTTTCGATAGTCCTTAGTTACTAAGCGCTATAACAGCGTATCCGACCGCTTGGCGTTGGTAGACTGCCAAAACTAAAAAACTCGGTTTTTCGCTGGAGTCTTGTTTTTTGGTGCATTCTTAGCATACCTGACCGATTGGCTTTAATTTTAAGGCAAATGGAGGAAATAAAAATTTTCGATAGTCCTAAGATAATAAGCGCTATAACAGCGTATCCGACCGCTTGGCGTTGGTAGACTGCCAAAACTAAAAAACTCGGTTTTTCGCTGGAGTCTTGTTTTTTGGTGCATTCTTAGCATACTTGACCGATTGGCTTTAATTTTAAGGCAAATGGAGGAAATAAAAATTTTCGATAGTCCTTAGTTACTAAGCGCTATAACAGCGTATCCGAACGCGTTACGTTGGTAGACTGCCAAAACTAACAAACTCGGTTTTTCGCTGGAGTCTTGTTTTTTGGTGCATTCTTAGCATACCTGACCGATTGGCTTTAATTTTAAGGCAAATGGAGGAAATAAAAATTTTCGATAGTCCTAAGATAATAAGCGCTATAACAGCGTATCCGACCGCTTGGCGTTGGTAGACTGCCAAAACTAAAAAACTCGGTTTTTCGCTGGAGTCTTGTTTTTTGGTGCATTCTTAGCATACCTGACCGATTGGCTTTAATTTTAAGGCAAATGGAGGAAATAAAAATTTTCGAAAGTCCTTTACTAAGCGCTATAATAGCGTATCCGACCGCTTGGCGTTGGTAGACTGCCAAAACTAAAAAAACTCGGTTTTTCGCTGGAGTCTTGTTTTTTGGTGCATTCTTAGCATACCTGACCGATTGGCTTTAATTTTAAGGCAAATGGAGGAAATAAAAATTTTCGATAGTCCTTAGTTACTAAGCGCTATAACAGCGTATCCGACCGCTTGGCGTTGGTAGACTGCCAAAACTAAAAAACTCGGTTTTTCGCTGGAGTCTTGTTTTTTGGTGCATTCTTAGCATACCTGACCGATTGGCTTTAATTTTAAGGCAAATGGAGGAAATAAAATTTTTCGATAGTCCTTAGTTACTAAGCGCTATAACAGCGTATCCGACCGCTTGCCGTTGGTAGACTGCCAAAACTAAAAAACTCGGTTTTTCGCTGGAGTCTTGTTTTTTGGTGCATTCTTAGCATACCTGACCGATTGGCTTTAATTTTAAGGCAAATGGAGGAAATAAAAATTTTCGATAGTCCTTAGTTACTTAGCGCTATAACAGCGTATCCGACCGCTTGGCGTTGGTAGACTGCCAAAACTAAAAAACTCGGTTTTTCGCTGGAGTCTTGTTTTTTGGTGCATTCTTAGCATACCTGACCGATTGGCTTTAATTTTAAGGCAAATGGAGGAAATAAAATTTTTCGATAGTCCTTAGTTACTAAGCGCTATAACAGCGTATCCGACCGCTTGGTGTTGGTAGACTGCCAAAACTAAAAAACTCGGTTTTTCGCTGGAGTCTTGTTTTTTGGTGCATTCTTAGCATACCTGACCGATTGGCTTTAATTTTAAGGCAAATGGAGGAAATAAACATTTTCGATAGTCCTTAGTTACTAAGCGCTATAACAGCGTATCCGACCGCGTTACGTTGGTAGACTGCCAAAACTAAAAAACTCGGTTTTTCGCTGGAGTCTTGTTTTTTTGGTGCATTCTTAGCATACCTGACCGATTGGCTTTAATTTTAAGGCAAATGGAGGAAATAAAAATTTTCGATAGTCCTTGGTTACTAAGCGCTATAACAGCGTATCCGACCGCTTGGCGTTGGTAGACTGCCAAAACTAAAAAACTCGGTTTTTCGCTGGAGTCTTGTTTTTTGGTGCATTCTTAGCATACCTGACCGATTGGCTTTAATTTTAAGGCAAATGGAGGAAATAAAAATTTTCGATAGTCCTTAGTTACTAAGCGCTATAACAGCGTATCCGACCGCTTGGCGTTGGTAGACTGCCAAAACTAAAAAACTCGGTTTTTCGCTGGAGTCTTGTTTTTTGGTGCATTCTTAGCATACCTGACCGATTGGCTTTAATTTTAAGGCAAATGGAGGAAATAAAAATTTTCGATAGTCCTAAGATAATAAGCGCTATAACAGCGTATCCGACCGCTTGGCGTTGGTAGACTGCCAAAACTAAAAAACTCGGTTTTTCGCTGGAGTCTTGTTTTTTGGTGCATTCTTAGCATACTTGACCGATTGGCTTTAATTTTAAGGCAAATGGAGGAAATAAAAATTTTCGATAGTCCTTAGTTACTAAGCGCTATAACAGCGTATCCGACCGCGTTACGTTGGTAGACTGCCAAAACTAAAAAACTCGGTTTTTCGCTGGAGTCTTGTTTTTTGGTGCATTCTTAGCATACCTGACCGATTGGCTTTAATTTTAAGGCAAATGGAGGAAATAAAAATTTTCGATAGTTCTTAGTTACTTAGCGCTATAACAGCGTATCCGACCGCTTGGCGTTGGTAGACTGCCAAAACTAAAAAACTCGGTTTTTCGCTGGAGTCTTGTTTTTTGGTGCATTCTTAGCATACCTGACCGATTGGCTTTAATTTTAAGGCAAATGGAGGAAATAAAATTTTTCGATAGTCCTTAGTTACTAAGCGCTATAACAGCGTATCCGACCGCTTGGTGTTGGTAGACTGCCAAAACTAAAAAACTCGGTTTTTCGCTGGAGTCTTGTTTTTTGGTGCATTCTTAGCATACCTGACCGATTGGCTTTAATTTTAAGGCAAATGGAGGAAATAAACATTTTCGATAGTCCTTAGTTACTAAGCGCTATAACAGCGTATCCGACCGCTTGGCGTTGGTAGACTGCCAAAACTAAAAAACTCGGTTTTTCGCTGGAGTCTTGTTTTTTGGTGCATTCTTAGCATACCTGACCGATTGGCTTTAATTTTAAGGCAAATGGAGGAAATAAAAATTTTCGATAGTCCTTAGTTACTAAGCGCTATAACAGCGTATCTGACCGCTTGGCGTTGGTAGACTGCCAAAACTAAAAAAACTCGGTTTTCCGCTGGAGTCTTGTTTTTTGGTGCATTCTTAGCATACCTGACCGATTGGCTTTAATTTTAAGGCAAATGGAGGAAATAAAAATTTTCGATAGTCCTTAGTTACTAAGCGGTATAACAGCGTATCCGACCGCTTGGCGTTGGTAGACTGCCAAAACTAAAAAACTCGGTTTTTCGCTGGAGTCTTGTTTTTTGGTGCATTCTTAGCATACCTGACCGATTGGCTTTAATTTTAAGGCAAATGGAGGAAATAAAATTTTTCGATAGTCCTTAGTTACTAAGCGCTATAACAGCGTATCCGACCGCTTGGCGTTGGTAGACTGCCAAAACTAAAAAACTCGGTTTTTCGCTGGAGTCTTATTTTTTGGTGCATTCTTAGCATACCTGACCGATTGGCTTTAATTTTAAGGCAAATGGAGGAAATAAAAATTTTCGATAGTCCTTAGTTACTAAGCGCTATAACAGCGTATCCGACCGCTTGGCGTTGGTAGACTGCCAAAACTAAAAAACTCGGTTTTTCGCTGGAGTCTTGTTTTTTGGTGCATTCTTAGCATACCTGACCGATTGGCTTTAATTTTAAGGCAAATGGAGGAAATAAAAATTTTCGATAGTCCTTAGTTACTAAGCGCTATAACAGCGTATCCGACCGCTTGGCGCTGGTAGACTGCCAAAACTAAAAAACTCGGTTTTTCGCTGGAGTCTTGTTTTTTGGTGCATTCTTAGCATACCTGACCGATTAGCTTTGATTTTAAGGCAAATGGAGGAAATCAAAATTTTCGATAGTCCTTAGTTACTTAGCGCTATAACAGCGTATCCGACCGCTTGGCGTTGGTAGACTGCCAAAACTAAAAAACTCGGTTTTTCGCTGGAGTCTTGTTTTTTGGTGCATTCTTAGCATACCTGACCGATTGGCTTTAATTTTAAGGCAAATGGAGGAAATAAAATTTTTCGATAGCCCTTAGTTACTAAGCGCTATAACAGCGTATCCGACCGCTTGGCGTTGGTAGACTGCCAAAACTAAAAAAACTCGGTTTTTCGCTGGAGTCTTGATTTTTGGTGCATTCTTAGCATACCTGACCGATTGGCTTTAATTTTAAGGCAAATGGAGGAAATAAAAATTTTCGATAGTCCTTAGTTACTAAGCGCTATAACAGCGTATCCGACCGCTTGGCGTTGGTAGACTGCCAAAACTAAAAAACTCGGTTTTTCGCTGGAGTCTTGTTTTTTGGTGCATTCTTAGCATACCTGACCGATTGGCTTTAATTTTAAGGCAAATGGAGGAAATAAAATTTTTCGATAGTCCTTAGTTACTAAGCGCTATAACAGCGTATCCGACCGCTTGGCGCTGGTAGACTGCCAAAACTAAAAAACTCGGTTTTTCGCTGGAGTCTTGTTTTTTGGTGCATTCTTAGCATACCTGACCGATTGGCTTTGATTTTAAGGCAAATGGAGGAAATCAAAATTTTCGATAGTCCTTAGTTACTTAGCGCTATAACAGCGTATCCGACCGCTTGGCGTTGGTAGACTGCCAAAACTAAAAAACTCGGTTTCTCGCTGGAGTCTTGTTTTTTGGTGCATTCTTAGCATACCTGACCGATTGGCTTTAATTTTAAGGCAAATGGAGGAAATAAAATTTTTCGATAGCCCTTAGTTACTAAGCGCTATAACAGCGTATCCGACCGCTTGGCGTTGGTAGACTGCCAAAACTAAAAAAACTCGGTTTTTCGCTGGAGTCTTGATTTTTGGTGCATTCTTAGCATACCTGACCGATTGGCTTTAATTTTAAGGCAAATGGAGGAAATAAAAATTTTCGATAGTCCTTAGTTACTTAGCGCTATAACAGCGTATCCGACCGCTTGGCGTTGGTAGACTGCCATAACTAAAAAACTCGGTTTTTCGCTGGAGTCTTGTTTTTTGGTGCATTCTTAGCATACCTGACCGATTGGCTTTAATTTTAAGGCAAATGGAGGAAATAAAATTTTTCGATAGCCCTTAGTTACTAAGCGCTATAACAGCGTATCCGACCGCTTGGCGTTGGTAGACTGCCAAAACTAAAAAAACTCGGTTTTTCGCTGGAGTCTTGTTTTTTGGTGCATTCTTAGCATACCTGACCGATTGGCTTTAATTTTAAGGCAAATGGAGGAAATAAAAATTTTCGATAGTCCTTAGTTACTAAGCGCTATAACAGCGTATCCGACCGCTTGGCGTTGGTAGACTGCCAAAACTAAAAAACTCGGTTTTTCGCTGGAGTCTTGTTTTTTGGTGCATTCTTAGCATACCTGACCGATTGGCTTTAATTTTAAGGCAAATGGAGGAAATAAAATTTTTCGATAGTCCTTAGTTACTAAGCGCTATAACAGCGTATCCGACCGCTTGGCGTTGGTAGACTGCCAAAACTAAAAAACTCGGTTTTTCGCTGGAGTCTTATTTTTTGGTGCATTCTTAGCATACCTGACCGATTGGCTTTAATTTTAAGGCAAATGGAGGAAATAAAAATTTTCGATAGTCCTTAGTTACTAAGCGCTATAACAGCGTATCCGACCGCTTGGCGTTGGTAGACTGCCAAAACTAAAAAACTCGGTTTTTCGCTGGAGTCTTGTTTTTTGGTGCATTCTTAGCATACCTGACCGATTGGCTTTAATTTTAAGGCAAATGGAGGAAATAAACATTTTTGATAGTCCTTAGTTACTTAGCGCTATAACAGCGTATCCGACCGCTTGGCGTTGGTAGACTGCCAAAACTAAAAAACTCGGTTTTTCGCTGGAGTCTTGTTTTTTGGTGCATTCTTAGCATACCTGACCGATTGGCTTTAATTTTAAGGCAAATGGAGGAAATAAAAATTTTCGATAGTCCTTAGTTACTAAGCGCTATAACAGCGTATCCGACCGCTTGGCGTTGGTAGACTGCCAAAACTAAAAAAACTCGGTTTTCCGCTGGAGTCTTGTTTTTTGGTGCATTCTTAGCATACCTGACCGATTGGCTTTAATTTTAAGGCAAATGGAGGAAATAAAAATTTTCGATAGTCCTTAGTTACTAAGCGCTATAACAGCGTATCCGACCGCTTGGCGTTGGTAGACTGCCAAAACTAAAAAACTCGGTTTTTCGCTGGAGTCTTGTTTTTTGGTGCATTCTTAGCATACCTGACCGATTGGCTTTAATTTTAAGGCAAATAGAGGAAATAAAATTTTTCGATAGTCCTTAGTTACTAAGCGCTATAACAGCGTATCCGACCGCTTGGCGCTGGTAGACTGCCAAAACTAAAAAACTCGGTTTTTCGCTGGAGTCTTGTTTTTTGGTGCATTCTTAGCATACCTGACCGATTGGCTTTAATTTTAAGGCAAATGGAGGAAATAAAAATTTTCGATAGTCCTTAGTTACTTAGCGCTATAACAGCGTATCCGACCGCTTGGCGTTGGTAGACTGCCAAAACTAAAAAACTCGGTTTTTCGCTGGAGTCTTGTTTTTTGGTGCATTCTTAGCATACCTGACCGATTGGCTTTAATTTTAAGGCAAATGGAGGAAATAAAAATTTTCGATAGTCCTTAGTTACTAAGCGCTATAACAGCGTATCCGACCGCTTGGTGTTGGTAGACTGCCAAAACTAAAAAACTCGGTTTTTCGCTGGAGTCTTGTTTTTTGGTGCATTCTTAGCATACCTGACCGATTGGCTTTAATTTTAAGGCAAATGGAGGAAATAAACATTTTCGATAGTCCTTGGTTACTAAGCGCTATAACAGCGTATCCGACCGCTTGGCGTTGGTAGACTGCCAAAACTAAAAAACTCGGTTTTTCGCTGGAGTCTTGTTTTTTGGTGCATTCTTAGCATACCTGACCGATTGGCTTTAATTTTAAGGCAAATGGAGGAAATAAAAAATTTCGATAGTCCTTAGTTACTAAGCGCTATAACAGCGTATCCGACCACTTGGCGCTGGTAGACTGCCAAAACTAAAAAACTCGGTTTTTCGCTGGAGTCTTGTTTTTTGGTGCATTCTTAGCATACCTGACCGATTGGCTTTTATTTTAAGGCAAATGGAGGAAATAAAAATTTTCGATAGTCCTTAGTTACTTAGCGCTATAACAGCGTATCCGACCGCTTGGCGTTGGTAGACTGCCAAAACTAAAAAACTCGGTTTTCGCTGGAGTCTTGTTTTTTGGTGCATTCTTAGCATACCTGACCGATTGGCTTTAATTTTAAGGCAAATGGAGGAAATAAAATTTTTCGATAGTCCTTAGTTACTAAGCGCTATAACAGCGTATCCGACCGCTTGGTGTTGGTAGACTGCCAAAACTAAAAAACTCGGTTTTTCGCTGGAGTCTCGTTTTTTGGTGCATTCTTGGCATACCTGACCGATTGGCTTTAATTTTAAGGCAAATGGAGGAAATAAACATTTTCGATAGACCTTAGTTACTAAGCGCTATAACAGCGTATCCGACCGCTTGGCGTTGGTAGACTGCCAAAACTAAAAAACTCGGATTTTCGCTGGAGTCTTGTTTTTTGGTGCATTCTTAGCATACCTGACCGATTGGCTTTAATTTTAAGGCAAATGGAGGAACTAAAAATTTTCGATAGTGCTTAGTTTCTAAGCGCTATAACAGCGTATCCGACCGCTTGGCGTTGGTAGACTGCCAAAACTAAAAAAACTCGGTTTTTCGCTGGAGTCTTGTTTTTTGGTGCATTCTTAGCATACCTGACCGATTGGCTTTAATTTTAAGGCAAATGGAGGAACTAAAAATTTTCGATAGTCCTTAGTTACTAAGCGCTATAACAGCGTATCCGACCGCTTGGCGTTGGTAGACTGCCAAAACTAAAAAACTCGGATTTTCGCTGGAGTCTTGTTTTTTGGTGCATTCTTAGCATACCTGACCGATTGGCTTTAATTTTAAGGCAAATGGAGGAACTAAAAGTTTTCGATAGTCCTTAGTTACTAAGCGCTATAACAGCGTATCCGACCGCTTGGCGTTGGTAGACTGCTATAACTAAAAAACTCGGTTTTTCGCTGGAGTCTTGTTTTTTGGTGCTTTCTTAGCATACCTGACCGATTGGCTTTAATTTTAAGGCAAATGGAGGAAATAAATTTTTTCAATAGTCTTTAGTTACTAAGCGCTATAACAGCGTTTCCGACCGCTATTCGTTGGTAGACTGCCAAAACTAAAAAACTCGGTTTTTCGCTGGAGTCTTGTTTTTTGGTGCATTCTTAGCATACCTGACCGATTGGCTTTAATTTTAAGGCAAATGGAGGAAATAAAAATTTTCGATAGTCCTTAGTTACTTAGCGCTATAACAGCGTATCCGACCGCTTGGCGTTGGTAGACTGCCAAAACTAAAAAACTCGGTTTTTCGCTGGAGTCTTGTTTTTTGGTGCATTCTTAGCATACCTGACCGATTGGCTTTAATTTTAAAGCAAATGGAGGAAATAAAAATTTTCGATAGTCCTTAGTTACTAAGCGCTATAACAGCGTATCCGACCGCTTGGCGCTGGTAGACTGCCAAAACTAAAAAACTCGGTTTTTCGCTGGAGTCTTGTTTTTTGGTGCATTCTTAGCATACCTGACCGATTGGCTTTAATTTTAAGGCAAATGGAGGAAATAAAATTTTTCGATAGTCCTTAGTTACTTAGCGCTATAACAGCGTATCCGACCGCTTGGCGTTGGTAGACTGCCAAAACTAAAAAACTCGGTTTTTCGCTGGAGTCTTGTTTTTTGGTGCATTCTTAGCATACCTGACCGATTGGCTTTAATTTTAAGGCAAATGGAGGAAATAAAAATTTTCGATAGTCCTAAGATAATAAGCGCTATAACAGCGTATCCGACCGCTTGGCGTTGGTAGACTGCCAAAACTAAAAAACTCGGTTTTTCGCTGGAGTCTTGTTTTTTGGTGCATTCTTAGCATACTTGACCGATTGGCTTTAATTTTAAGGCAAATGGAGGAAATAAAAATTTTCGATAGTCCTTAGTTACTAAGCGCTATAACAGCGTATCCGACCGCGTTACGTTGGTAGACTGCCAAAACTAAAAAACTCGGTTTTTCGCTGGAGTCTTGTTTTTTGGTGCATTCTTAGCATACCTGACCGATTGGCTTTAATTTTAAGGCAAATGGAGGAAATAAAAAATTTCGATAGTTCTTAGTTACTTAGCGCTATAACAGCGTATCCGACCGCTTGGCGTTGGTAGACTGCCAAAACTAAAAAACTCGGTTTTTCGCTGGAGTCTTGTTTTTTGGTGCATTCTTAGCATACCTGACCGATTGGCTTTAATTTTAAGGCAAATGGAGGAAATAAAATTTTTCGATAGTCCTTAGTTACTAAGCGCTATAACAGCGTATCCGACCGCTTGGTGTTGGTAGACTGCCAAAACTAAAAAACTCGGTTTTTCGCTGGAGTCTTGTTTTTTGGTGCATTCTTAGCATACCTGACCGATTGGCTTTAATTTTAAGGCAAATGGAGGAAATAAACATTTTCGATAGTCCTTAGTTACTAAGCGCTATAACAGCGTATCCGACCGCTTGGCGTTGGTAGACTGCCAAAACTAAAAAACTCGGTTTTTCGCTGGAGTCTTGTTTTTTGGTGCATTCTTAGCATACCTGACCGATTGGCTTTAATTTTAAGGCAAATGGAGGAAATAAAAATTTTCGATAGTCCTTAGTTACTAAGCGCTATAACAGCGTATCCGACCGCTTGGCGTTGGTAGACTGCCAAAACTAAAAAAACTCGGTTTTCCGCTGGAGTCTTGTTTTTTGGTGCATTCTTAGCATACCTGACCGATTGGCTTTAATTTTAAGGCAAATGGAGGAAATAAAAATTTTCGATAGTCCTTAGTTACTAAGCGGTATAACAGCGTATCCGACCGCTTGGCGTTGGTAGACTGCCAAAACTAAAAAAACTCGGTTTTTCGCTGGAGTCTTGTTTTTTGGTGCATTCTTAGCATACCTGACCGATTGGCTTTAATTTTAAGGCAAATGGAGGAAATAAAATTTTTCGATAGTCCTTAGTTACTAAGCGCTATAACAGCGTATCCGACCGCTTGGCGTTGGTAGACTGCCAAAACTAAAAAACTCGGTTTTTCGCTGGAGTCTTATTTTTTGGTGCATTCTTAGCATACCTGACCGATTGGCTTTAATTTTAAGGCAAATGGAGGAAATAAAAATTTTCGATAGTCCTTAGTTACTAAGCGCTATAACAGCGTATCCGACCGCTTGGCGTTGGTAGACTGCCAAAACTAAAAAACTCGGTTTTTCGCTGGAGTCTTGTTTTTTGGTGCATTCTTAGCATACCTGACCGATTGGCTTTAATTTTAAGGCAAATGGAGGAAATAAAAATTTTCGATAGTCCTTAGTTACTAAGCGCTATAACAGCGTATCCGACCGCTTGGCGCTGGTAGACTGCCAAAACTAAAAAACTCGGTTTTTCGCTGGAGTCTTGTTTTTTGGTGCATTCTTAGCATACCTGACCGATTGGCTTTGATTTTAAGGCAAATGGAGGAAATCAAAATTTTCGATAGTCCTTAGTTACTTAGCGCTATAACAGCGTATCCGACCGCTTGGCGTTGGTAGACTGCCAAAACTAAAAAACTCGGTTTTTCGCTGGAGTCTTGTTTTTTGGTGCATTCTTAGCATACCTGACCGATTGGCTTTAATTTTAAGGCAAATGGAGGAAATAAAATTTTTCGATAGCCCTTAGTTACTAAGCGCTATAACAGCGTATCCGACCGCTTGGCGTTGGTAGACTGCCAAAACTAAAAAAACTCGGTTTTTCGCTGGAGTCTTGATTTTTGGTGCATTCTTAGCATACCTGACCGATTGGCTTTAATTTTAAGGCAAATGGAGGAAATAAAAATTTTCGATAGTCCTTAGTTACTAAGCGGTATAACAGCGTATCCGACCGCTTGGCGTTGGTAGACTGCCAAAACTAAAAAACTCGGTTTTTCGCTGGAGTCTTGTTTTTTGGTGCATTCTTAGCATACCTGACCGATTGGCTTTAATTTTAAGGCAAATGGAGGAAATAAATTTTTTCGATAGTCCTTAGTAACTAAGGACTATCACAGCGTATCCGACCGCTTGGCGTTGGTAGACTGCCAAAACTAAAAAACTCGGTTTTTCGCTGGAGTCTTATTTTTTGGTGCATTCTTAGCATACCTGACCGATTGGCTTTAATTTTAAGGCAAATGGAGGAAATAAAAATTTTCGATAGTCCTTAGTTACTAAGCGCTATAACAGCGTATCCGACCGCTTGGCGTTGGTAGACTGCCAAAACTAAAAAACTCGGTTTTTCGCTGGAGTCTTGTTTTTTGGTGCATTCTTAGCATACCTGACCGATTGGCTTTAATTTTAAGGCAAATGGAGGAAATAAAATTTTTCGATAGCGCTTAGTAACTAAGCGCTATAACAGCGTATCCGACCACTTGGCGCTGGTAGACTGCCAAAACTAAAAAACTCGGTTTTTCGCTGGAGTCTTGTTTTTTGGTGCATTCTTAGCATACCTGACCGATTGGCTTTAATTTTAAGGCAAATGGAGGAAATAAACATTTTCGATAGTCCTTGGTTACTAAGCGCTATAACAGCGTATCCGACCGCTTGGCGTTGGTAGACTGCCAAAACTAAAAAACTCGGTTTTTCGCTGGAGTCTTGTTTTTTGGTGCATTCTTAGCATACCTGACCGATTGGCTTTAATTTTAAGGCAAATGGAGGAAATAAAATTTTTCGATAGTCCTTAGTTACTAAGCGCTATAACAGCGTATCCGACCGCTTGGCGTTGGTAGACTGCCAAAACTAAAAAACTCGGTTTTTCGCTGGAGTCTTATTTTTTGGTGCATTCTTAGCATACCTGACCGATTGGCTTTAATTTTAAGGCAAATGGAGGAAATAAAAATTTTCGATAGTCCTTAGTTACTAAGCGCTATAACAGCGTATCCGACCGCTTGGCGTTGGTAGACTGCCAAAACTAAAAAACTCGGTTTTTCGCTGGAGTCTTGTTTTTTGGTGCATTCTTAGCATACCTGACCGATTGGCTTTAATTTTAAGGCAAATGGAGGAAATAAACATTTTCGATAGTCCTTAGTTACTAAGCGCTATAACAGCGTATCCGACCGCTTGGCGTTGGTAGACTGCCAAAACTAAAAAACTCGGTTTTTCGCTGGAGTCTTGTTTTTTGGTGCATTCTTAGCATACCTGACCGATTGGCTTTAATTTTAAGGCAAATGGAGGAAATAAAAATTTTCGATAGTCCTTAGTTACTAAGCGCTATAACAGCGTATCCGACCGCTTGGCGTTGGTAGACTGCCAAAACTAAAAAAACTCGGTTTTCCGCTGGAGTCTTGTTTTTTGGTGCATTCTTAGCATACCTGACCGATTGGCTTTAATTTTAAGGCAAATGGAGGAAATAAAAATTTTCGATAGTCCTTAGTTACTAAGCGCTATAACAGCGTATCCGACCGCTTGGCGTTGGTAGACTGCCAAAACTAAAAAACTCGGTTTTTCGCTGGAGTCTTGTTTTTTGGTGCATTCTTAGCATACCTGACCGATTGGCTTTAATTTTAAGGCAAATGGAGGAAATAAAAATTTTCGATAGTCCTTAGTTACTAAGCGCTATAACAGCGTATCCGACCGCTTGGCGTTGGTAGACTGCCAAAACTAAAAAACTCGGTTTTTCGCTGGAGTCTTGTTTTTTGGTGCATTCTTAGCATACCTGACCGATTGGCTTTAATTTTAAGGCAAATGGAGGAAATAAAAATTTTCGATAGTCCTTAGTTACTAAGCGCTATAACAGCGTATCCGACCGCTTGGCGCTGGTAGACTGCCAAAACTAAAAAACTCGGTTTTTCGCTGGAGTCTTGTTTTTTGGTGCATTCTTAGCATACCTGACCGATTGGCTTTGATTTTAAGGCAAATGGAGGAAATCAAAATTTTCGATAGTCCTTAGTTACTTAGCGCTATAACAGCGTATCCGACCGCTTGGCGTTGGTAGACTGCCAAAACTAAAAAACTCGGTTTTTCGCTGGAGTCTTGTTTTTTGGTGCATTCTTAGCATACCTGACCGATTGGCTTTAATTTTAAGGCAAATGGAGGAAATAAAATTTTTCGATAGCCCTTAGTTACTAAGCGCTATAACAGCGTATCCGACCGCTTGGCGTTGGTAGACTGCCAAAACTAAAAAAACTCGGTTTTTCGCTGGAGTCTTGATTTTTGGTGCATTCTTAGCATACCTGACCGATTGGCTTTAATTTTAAGGCAAATGGAGGAAATAAAAATTTTCGATAGTCCTTAGTTACTAAGCGGTATAACAGCGTATCCGACCGCTTGGCGTTGGTAGACTGCCAAAACTAAAAAACTCGGTTTTTCGCTGGAGTCTTGTTTTTTGGTGCATTCTTAGCATACCTGACCGATTGGCTTTAATTTTAAGGCAAATGGAGGAAATAAATTTTTTCGATAGTCCTTAGTTACTAAGGACTATAACAGCGTATCCGACCGCTTGGCGTTGGTAGACTGCCAAAACTAAAAAACTCGGTTTTTCGCTGGAGTCTTATTTTTTGGTGCATTCTTAGCATACCTGACCGATTGGCTTTAATTTTAAGGCAAATGGAGGAAATAAAAATTTTCGATAGTCCTTAGTTACTAAGCGCTATAACAGCGTATCCGACCGCTTGGCGTTGGTAGACTGCCAAAACTAAAAAACTCGGTTTTTCGCTGGAGTCTTGTTTTTTGGTGCATTCTTAGCATACCTGACCGATTGGCTTTAATTTTAAGGCAAATGGAGGAAATAAAATTTTTCGATAGCCCTTAGTTACTAAGCGCTATAACAGCGTATCCGACCACTTGGCGCTGGTAGACTGCCAAAACTAAAAAACTCGGTTTTTCGCTGGAGTCTTGTTTTTTGGTGCATTCTTAGCATACCTGACCGATTGGCTTTAATTTTAAGGCAAATGGAGGAAATAAACATTTTCGATAGTCCTTGGTTACTAAGCGCTATAACAGCGTATCCGACCGCTTGGCGTTGGTAGACTGCCAAAACTAAAAAACTCGGTTTTTCGCTGGAGTCTTGTTTTTTGGTGCATTCTTAGCATACCTGACCGATTGGCTTTAATTTTAAGGCAAATGGAGGAAATAAACATTTTCGATAGTCCTTGGTTACTAAGCGCTATAACAGCGTATCCGACCGCTTGGCGTTGGTAGACTGCCAAAACTAAAAAACTCGGTTTTTCGCTGGAGTCTTGTTTTTTGGTGCATTCTTAGCATACCTGACCGATTGGCTTTAATTTTAAGGCAAATGGAGGAAATAAAAATTTTCGATAGTCCTTAGTTACTAAGCGCTATAACAGCGTATCCGACCGCTTGGCGTTGGTAGACTGCCAAAACTAAAAAACTCGGTTTTTCGCTGGAGTCTTGTTTTTTGGTGCATTCTTAGCATACCTGACCGATTGGCTTTAATTTTAAGGCAAATGGAGGAAATAAAAAATTTCGATAGTCCTTAGTTACTAAGCGCTATAACAGCGTATCCGACCACTTGGCGCTGGTAGACTGCCAAAACTAAAAAACTCGGTTTTTCGCTGGAGTCTTGTTTTTTGGTGCATTCTTAGCATACCTGACCGATTGGCTTTTATTTTAAGGCAAATGGAGGAAATAAAAATTTTCGATAGTCCTTAGTTACTTAGCGCTATAACAGCGTATCCGACCGCTTGGCGTTGGTAGACTGCCAAAACTAAAAAACTCGGTTTTCGCTGGAGTCTTGTTTTTTGGTGCATTCTTAGCATACCTGACCGATTGGCTTTAATTTTAAGGCAAATGGAGGAAATAAAATTTTTCGATAGTCCTTAGTTACTAAGCGCTATAACAGCGTATCCGACCGCTTGGTGTTGGTAGACTGCCAAAACTAAAAAACTCGGTTTTTCGCTGGAGTCTCGTTTTTTGGTGCATTCTTGGCATACCTGACCGATTGGCTTTAATTTTAAGGCAAATGGAGGAAATAAACATTTTCGATAGACCTTAGTTACTAAGCGCTATAACAGCGTATCCGACCGCTTGGCGTTGGTAGACTGCCAAAACTAAAAAACTCGGATTTTCGCTGGAGTCTTGTTTTTTGGTGCATTCTTAGCATACCTGACCGATTGGCTTTAATTTTAAGGCAAATGGAGGAACTAAAAATTTTCGATAGCGCTTAGTATCTAAGCGCTATAACAGCGTATCCGACCGCTTGGCGTTGGTAGACTGCCAAAACTAAAAAAACTCGGTTTTTCGCTGGAGTCTTGTTTTTTGGTGCATTCTTAGCATACCTGACCGATTGGCTTTAATTTTAAGGCAAATGGAGGAACTAAAAATTTTCGATAGTCCTTAGTTACTAAGCGCTATAACAGCGTATCCGACCGCTTGGCGTTGGTAGACTGCCAAAACTAAAAAACTCGGATTTTCGCTGGAGTCTTGTTTTTTGGTGCATTCTTAGCATACCTGACCGATTGGCTTTAATTTTAAGGCAAATGGAGGAACTAAAAGTTTTCGATAGTCCTTAGTTACTAAGCGCTATAACAGCGTATCCGACCGCTTGGCGTTGGTAGACTGCTAAAACTAAAAAACTCGGTTTTTCGCTGGAGTCTTGTTTTTTGGTGCTTTCTTAGCATACCTGACCGATTGGCTTTAATTTTAAGGCAAATGGAGGAAATAAATTTTTTCAATAGTCTTTAGTTACTAAGCGCTATAACAGCGTTTCCGACCGCTATTCGTTGGTAGACTGCCAAAACTAAAAAACTCGGTTTTTCGCTGGAGTCTTGTTTTTTGGTGCATTCTTAGCATACCTGACCGATTGGCTTTAATTTTAAGGCAAATGGAGGAAATAAAAATTTTCGATAGTCCTTAGTTACTAAGCGCTATAACAGCGTATCCGACCGCTTGGCGTTGGTAGACTGCCAAAACTAAAAAAACTCGGTTTTTCGCTGGAGTCTTGTTTTTTGGTGCATTCTTAGCATACCTGACCGATTGGCTTTAATTTTAAGGCAAATGGAGGAAATAAAAATTTTCGATAGTCCTTAGTTACTTAGCGCTATAACAGCGTATCCGACCGCTTGGCGTTGGTAGACTGCCAAAACTAAAAAACTCGGTTTTTCGCTGGAGTCTTGTTTTTTGGTGCATTCTTAGCATACCTGACCGATTGGCTTTAATTTTAAAGCAAATGGAGGAAATAAAAATTTTCGATAGTCCTTAGCTACTAAGCGCTATAACAGCGTATCCGACCGCTTGGCGCTGGTAGACTGCCAAAACTAAAAAACTCGGTTTTTCGCTGGAGTCTTGTTTTTTGGTGCATTCTTAGCATACCTGACCGATTGGCTTTAATTTTAAGGCAAATGGAGGAAATAAAATTTTTCGATAGTCCTTAGTTACTAAGCGCTATAACAGCGTATCCGACCGCTTGGCGTTGGTAGACTGCCAAAACTTTAGCACTGGGGTGTAGTAGTGCCAATTGAATAGCTGTGTGTGGTATTTACCAGCGTGATGATAATGGTAGGATGATTCGTTACACTTGATGTATTAGGTGTTTAAGCACAAGCGGTAATGTCTGTGATGCGTAAGCAGGGAGCACTGAAGAAATAGTCCGAAGCACAGTTAATAGTTTATTAGAGACACACACGAGTTTAAGTTTACAACACACAAGAGAAAGAAGCAGAGATAGTCACAGTATAAAGTCATAGACGAATGAAAGTTCCACACACAATAACAGATTGAAAAGATAGAAGGAGTGAAGAGAAGCAGCACGAAAAGAAACAGTTTTACAGGGAAAGTAAGCGCGCACACAGAGATCGCGGGAGTGATAATTAGTCTACGAATGGTATCGAGCGGCACGGGCTTCGCGGCGGATCGCATAGGCAGACTGACCTGACTGGGCGAGCGGTGCGCGGGCGACGGGCGTGTGTTGTATGTCACCGCGCCGGTTGGCCGGGCTAGCGATAACGGTACAGCCGGTGCTTGTCCACTACGCTGGGCCGGGACGGCGGCGCGATGATAAATAATAAACGCGGCAACATAATATAATAAACTATTAAATATATATTGATAATTAATATGCATGTATTTATGTATTTGTGTGTTTAATATAATATATAAAGTTAATAATTACAAATTTTACTTATAGAAAATATATATGTATATGTGTGAAATGAATGTATGGCCGTGTATGTGTATGTTTGTGTGTGCGTGTGTATGTAAAGTGGGAGTAGCCCACATCACTCCCCCCCAGAGACCTGGTTAAGGGCGATAATAGTCGGGGAACCGAATCTGCCGTCCAAAGCGAGTTATCTTCGGTCGCGACGTTGCTGGAACTGGAGATGGAGGTGGAGTTCTAGCAGGTAAGCTGTCAGGAGAAGGAGGAGGAGGAGGTACAGTCTCTCTTGACCGGTTTTGGTCATCAGCGAGTATGTGTGCGGGTTTTAGGCGATCCATGCTGACGACCACAGGTTTGCCTTTGACAAGGAGTTTAAAGGTTTTGTCTCCTCTCTCCAGAACCTTATAAGGGCCTGTGTAGACCGGCTGGAGTGGGGCACGTGAAGCGTCTTCACGGAGGAAGACGTGTTCAGCGTTTGCCAACTCCTTAAAAATAAATACCTTTCCCCTGCTATGGCGTGATGCTGGTACCGGCTTCAACTTCCTGGCGAAGGAGCTCAAGCGAGCGGTAAAATCCGTTAAATCGGTGGTACCGGACGCGCTGGGATCGAAGAATTCGCCAGGAAGCCGTAAAGGCTCGCCATATAAGAGTTCCGCTGGCGATGCCTGCAGGTCCTCCTTAAATGCGCTGCGTATGCCCAACAGCACCAGCGGCAAGATCTCAGTCCAACTGTCGTGTGCATGGCAGGTGATTGATGCCTTCAGTTGGCGATGGAAGCGCTCGATGAGACCATTGCACGCTGGGTGGTACGCAGTTGTACGCCTGCGCTGAAATCCGATTGCCCTGGACAGATATTGGAACAGGGCAGACTCAAACTGTGCGCCGCGGTCTGTCACAATATCTACAGGGCAACCAAAACGCGCTACCCAGCCAGAAAGGAGTGCTTTGGCTACTGTTTCCGCAGTGATGTCAGGCAGCGGTACGACTTCGGGCCACCTGGTGAAGCGGTCGATAGCCGTCAGGCAGTACCTGAATCCCTGGGAAACTGGGAGAGGACCGATAAGATCTATGTGAACGTGCTTGAAACGCGCGCGGGGTAAGTCGAAGGTACCTAGCGGCGTAGATACGTGTCGACTTACCTTAGCACGTTGGCATGCCAAGCACGTTCGAGCCCAGTCGCGGCAATCCTTTCTGACACCGGGCCAGACAAATCGTTGGGTAACCAACTTAGCCGTTGCGTTAGGGCCAGGATGGCTAAGGCAATGGAGGCTTTGGAAGATTTGCTTCCGAAACTCTTTGGTGATGAATGGCCGGGGGGTCGATGTACTGATGTCACAGTACACAGATGCTCGATCCCCAGGTAATGTCACCTTTTGGAGACGGAGAGATGATCCGTCTTGGAGATACTGCGCCAACTCGGCGTCGCCTTCTTGGGCATTGGCGAGATCGGTGAGAGACATGGGCATCGTCAGTTCATCGACACGAGACAAGGTGTCGGCTACAACATTGTCCTTGCCGGAAATGTGCCTTATGTCGGTGGTGAACTGAGCGATGTAGTCAAGGTGTCTGAACTGCCTTGGCGAACAGTTATGCTTCCGTTCATGGAAGGCAAAACTGATCGGCTTATGGTCAGTGTACACCGTAAAGTGTCTCGCTTCCACCATATGCCTGAAGTACTTAATCGCCTCATAGATCGCTAGGAGTTCTCGATCGTATGGGGAGTACTTCGTCTGGGACGGGCTGAGCTTTCGGGAAAAGAAAGCCAAAGATTGCCACACTGCGTCTTTTAGTTGCTGCAAGACAGCGCCGATGGCCGTGTCTGATGCATCTGTCACTAATGCTAGCTTAGCTGCGCAATCTGGGTGCGCGAGGAGTGCTGCATTAGAAAGGCTTTCTTTGGTGTTCAAGAAAGCCTCCAGAGCATCGCCAGCAAGGGTGATGGGTGTGGAACCTTTGACTGCCCCGGTAAGAAGGGCGTTAAGTGGCGCTTGTATTTGGGCTGCGTTCGGCAGGAAACGCCGATAAAAATTGGCCATGCCCAAAAAGCGTCGAAGCGACTTAACGTCCTTGGGTGGGGGAAAGTCTCGGATGGCTTGGATCTTCGTGTCCAGTGGTTTGGTTCCGCTTGCCGAAATTTGATAACCTAAAAAGGTTACCTCGGAAGCTCCAAAAACACACTTGGACACGTTGATTACCATTCCGTAGTCCCGTAGTCTGGAAAAGACTTGACGCAGGTGGTGGCTGGGCAGTATCTCGGCTGAAGACAAGAATGTCGTCGAGATAACAATAGACGAAATCCAGTCCGCGAGTCATCTCGTCGACAAAACGCTGAAAGGTTTGGCCTGCGTTGCGCAAACCAAACGTCATGTACGGAAATTCGTACATGCCGAACGGTGTCGTAATCGCCGTCTTTGGTATGTCGTCCGGGCATACTGGAATCTGATTGTAGGCCTTCACTAGGTCTAGGACACTGAAGACGGTACAACCAGAAAGTTCGTGCGCGAAGTCATGTATATGACGTATTGGGTACCTGTCAGGTATCGTGCGGGCGTTGAGTAGCCTGTAGTCGCCACACGGCCGCCACCCGTTGTCCTTTTTAGGTGCCAGATGTAATGGCGATGACCAAGGGCTGTCGGATGGCCTTGCTGTTCCGTTGTTCAGCATAGCCTGAAACTCATTCTTGGCAACCTTGAGTTTGTCAGGAGCTAGGCGCCTTGGAGTGCAGGAAACTGGGGGACCTGGAGTGGTGCGGATGTGGTGTTGTGTAGTGTGAGGTATGCTACGGTGTGTGCCAGCGGGTCGAGTGATCTCAGAGAATTCATTTGTGAGAATTTCATGAAAGCGCGTGCCGCCGGTCGGTACCTTCACAGAAAAAGAATCATTACAATTATAGACAACAGACACAGAAGCACAGATAGAGGTAGTATTGTCTACTAGTTTTTTATTCTTACAGTCTACCATTAAATTATAGGACGACAAGAAATCTACGCCTAAGATTGGTTTGGTAACATCGGCTACCACAAATCGCCACGGATAATCTCGGCGAAGGCCCAGGTCCAACGTGAGGTGGTGATATCCATACGTATTTATGGACGTCCCGTTGGCTGCGAAGAGCTGGTATGACGACGGTGCACGTCGATCACGTAGCTGTGACCGAGGGAAGACACAGAGGTCGCTGCCAGTGTCGACCAGGAACTGTAGCTTCGTCCTACGGTCCATCACAAAAAGGCGACCAGGGGAGGGACAATCGTTCGTCGCCATTACCGACTGCCCGAGGAGTTGCTCTTCTTCCTGAAGTCGCAAGGCTCTTTGTGAACTTGCTGGCGAGGCACGTTTTTTGTATTCCGGCCGTCGAGTCGGCCGCCTGGATTGGCGCGTGAAACCTTCCAAACGCGCTGTCAACTGCTCCACCAATTTCCGTAGTTCCGCGATTTCTGACGAGGCACCGATAGGCGAAGAGCGTGACGCGGCGTACACGTTCGTGGGTGCAGTGATTTCCTGCACGCGATCGGCTAATTCTGCCAGCTGCTCCAGTGAGTGAGATGGTTGCGATGCCAGCACCGTCTGTATATACTGCGGTAGACGGCTGCTCCACAGGGATCTCACGAAGTCGTCAGGCACGGAACCTTCAGCCAGGTCTAGAAGGTGCCTGAGGAATTCTGAAGGCTTCCGGTCTCCTAGTTCTTCGTGAGTGAGTAGTTCGCGTGCCCGTTTTTCGCGTGAGGCCGATAAGCGCTTTATAAGCTCACTTTTGATTATATCGTATTTATTGTCGGCCGGCGGTTTGGTAATAATGTCCTTAACAGCTTTTGCATGTTTCATGTCTAGGCTGTTGATGACGTTTGCGAATTTAATTTTGTCATCACTGATACCATGGTTGATGAATTGGCTCTCCAACATGCAAAACCAGATCTCCGGATCTTCCGGTGCGAACGGAATCATTTTTATATTATAAATACCGTGCGTCGATTCGGGTGCAGTGGACAAGCGCACTTTCCTAGCGCGGCGTACCGTTACATGTTCGGCCGACGCCATCTTCTCGGACTCGCTGCTGCTCGACATTGTGTTCCAATGCGGGGTCACCACTTTAGCACTGGGGTGTAGTAGTGCCAATTAAATAGCTGTGTGTGGTATTTACCAGCGTGATGATAATGGTAGGATGATTCGTTACACTTGATGTATTAGGTGTTTAAGCACAAGCGGTAATGTCTGTGATGCGTAAGCAGGGAGCACTGAAGAAATAGTCCGAAGCACAGTTAATAGTTTATTAGAGACACACACGAGTTTAAGTTTACAACACACAAGAGAAAGAAGCAGAGATAGTCACAGTATAAAGTCATAGACGAATGAAAGTTCCACACACAATAACAGATTGAAAAGATAGAAGGAGTGAAGAGAAGCAGCACGAAAAGAAACAGTTTTACAGGGAAAGTAAGCGCGCACACAGAGATCGCGGGAGTGATAATTAGTCTACGAATGGTATCGAGCGGCACGGGCTTCGCGGCGGATCGCATAGGCAGACTGACCTGACTGGGCGAGCGGTGCGCGGGCGACGGGCGTGTGTTGTATGTCACCGCGCCGGTCGGCCGGGCTAGCGATAACGGTACAGCCGGTGCTTGTCCACTACGCTGGGCCGGGACGGCGGCGCGATGATAAATAATAAACGCGGCAACATAATATAATAAACTATTAAATATATATTGATAATTAATATGCATGTATTTATGTATTTGTGTGTTTAATATAATATATAAAGTTAATAATTACAAATTTTACTTATAGAAAATATATATGTATATGTGTGAAATGAATGTATGGCCGTGTATGTGTATGTTTGTGTGTGCGTGTGTATGTAAAGTGGGAGTAGCCCACAAAACTAAAAAACTCGGTTTTTCGCTGGAGTCTTATTTTTTGGTGCATTCTTAGCATACCTGACCGATTGGCTTTAATTTTAAGGCAAATGGAGGAAATAAAAATTTTCGATAGTCCTTAGTTACTAAGCGCTATAACAGCGTATCCGACCGCTTGGCGTTGGTAGACTGCCAAAACTAAAAAACTCGGTTTTTCGCTGGAGTCTTGTTTTTTGGTGCATTCTTAGCATACCTGACCGATTGGCTTTAATTTTAAGGCAAATGGAGGAAATAAAATTTTTCGATAGTCCTTAGTTACTAAGCGCTATAACAGCGTATCCGACCGCTTGGCGCTGGTAGACTGCCAAAACTAAAAAACTCGGTTTTTCGCTGGAGTCTTGTTTTTTGGTGCATTCTTAGCATACCTGACCGATTGGCTTTGATTTTAAGGCAAATGGAGGAAATAAACATTTTCGATAGTCCTTAGTTACTTAGCGCTATAACAGCGTATCCGACCGCTTGGCGTTGGTAGACTGCCAAAACTAAAAAACTCGGTTTTTCGCTGGAGTCTTGTTTTTTGGTGCATTCTTAGCATACCTGACCGATTGGCTTTAATTTTAAGGCAAATGGAGGAAATAAAATTTTTCGATAGTCCTTAGTTACTAAGCGCTATAACAGCGTATCCGACCGCTTGGCGCTGGTAGACTGCCAAAACTAAAAAACTCGGTTTTTCGCTGGAGTCTTGTTTTTTGGTGCATTCTTAGCATACCTGACCGATTGGCTTTAATTTTAAGGCAAATGGAGGAAATAAAAATTTTCGATAGTCCTTAGTTACTTAGCGCTATAACAGCGTATCCGACCGCTTGGCGTTGGTAGACTGCCAAAACTAAAAAACTCGGTTTTTCGCTGGAGTCTTGTTTTTTGGTGCATTCTTAGCATACCTGACCGATTGGCTTTAATTTTAAGGCAAATGGAGGAAATAAAAATTTTCGATAGTCCTTAGTTACTAAGCGCTATAACAGCGTATCCGACCGCTTGGTGTTGGTAGACTGCCAAAACTAAAAAACTCGGTTTTTCGCTGGAGTCTTGTTTTTTGGTGCATTCTTAGCATACCTGACCGATTGGCTTTAATTTTAAGGCAAATGGAGGAAATAAACATTTTCGATAGTCCTTAGTTACTAAGCGCTATAACAGCGTATCCGACCGCGTTACGTTGGTAGACTGCCAAAACTAAAAAACTCGGTTTTTCGCTGGAGTCTTGTTTTTTGGTGCATTCTTAGCATACCTGACCGATTGGCTTTAATTTTAAGACAAATGGAGGAAATAAAAATTTTCGATAGTCCTTAGTTACTAAGCGCTATAACAGCGTATCCGACCGCTTGGTGTTGGTAGACTGCCAAAACTAAAAAACTCGGTTTTTCGCTGGAGTCTTGTTTTTTGGTGCATTCTTAGCATACCTGACCGATTGGCTTTAATTTTAAGGCAAATGGAGGAAATAAAAATTTTCGATAGTCCTTAGTTACTAAGCGCTATAACAGCATATCCGACCGCTTGGCGTTTGTAGACTGCCAAAACAAAAAAACTCGGTTTTTCGCTAGAGTCTTGTTTTTTGGTGCATTCTTAGCATACCTGACCGATTGGCTTTAATTTTAAGGCAAATGGAGGAAATAAAAATTTTCGATGGTCCTTAGTTACTAAGCGCTATAACAGCGTATCTGACCGCTTGGCGTTGGTAGACTGCCAAAACTAAAAAACTCGGTTTTTCGCTGGAGTCTTGTTTTTTGGTGCATTCTTAGCATACCTGACCAATTGGCTTTAATTTTAAGGCAAATGGAGGAAATAAAAAATTTCGATAGTCCTTAGTTACTAAGCGCTATAACAGCGTATCCGACCGCTTGGCGCTGGTATACTGCCAAAACTAAAAAACTCGGTTTTTCGCTGGAGTCTTGTTTTTTGGTGCATTCTTAGCATACCTGACCGATTGGCTTTAATTTTAAGGCAAATGGAGGAAATAAAAATTTTCGATAGTCCTTAGTTACTTAGCGCTATAACAGCGTATCCGACCGCTTGGCGTTGGTAGACTGCCAAAACTAAAAAACTCGGTTTTTCGCTGGAGTCTTGTTTTTTGGTGCATTCTTAGCATACCTGACCGATTGGCTTTAATTTTAAGGTAAATGGAGGAAACAAAAATTTTCGAAAGTCCTTAGTTACTAAGCGCTATAACAGCGTATCTGACCGCTTGGCGTTGGTGGACTGCCAAAACTAAAAAACTCGGTTTTTCGCTGGAGTCTTGTTTTTTGGTGCATTCTTAGCATACCTGACCAATTGGCTTTAATTTTAAGGCAAATGGAGGAAATAAACATTTTCGATAGTCCTTAGTTACTAAGCGCTATAACAGCGTATCCGACCGCTTGGCGCTGGTATACTGCCAAAACTAAAAAACTCGGTTTTTCGCTGGAGTCTTGTTTTTTGGTGCATTCTTAGCATACCTGACCGATTGGCTTTAATTTTAAGGCAAATGGAGGAAATAAAAATTTTCGATAGTCCTTAGTTACTTAGCGCTATAACAGCGTATCCGACCGCTTGGCGTTGGTAGACTGCCAAAACTAAAAAACTCGGTTTTTCGCTGGAGTCTTGTTTTTTGGTGCATTCTTAGCATACCTGACCGATTGGCTTTAATTTTAAGGTAAATGGAGGAAACAAAAATTTTCGAAAGTCCTTAGTTACTAAGCGCTATAACAGCGTATCCGACCGCTTGGCGTTGGTAGACTCCCAAAACTAAAAAACTCGGTTTTTCGCTGGAGTCTTGTTTTTTGGTGCATTCTTAGCATACCTGACCGATTGGCTTTAATTTTAAGGCAAATGGAGGAAATAAAAATTTTCGATAGTCCTTGGTTACTAAGCGCTATAACAGCGTATCCGACCGCTTGGCGTTGGTAGACTGCCAAAACTAAAAAACTCGGTTTTTCGCTGGAGTCTTGTTTTTTGGTGCATTCTTAGCATACCTGACCGATTGGCTTTAATTTTAAGGCAAATGGAGGAAATAAAAATTTTCGATAGTCCTTAGTTACTAAGCGCTATAACAGCGTATCCGACCGCTTGGCGTTCGTAGACTGCCAAAACTAAAAAACTCGGTTTTTCGCTGGAGTCTTGTTTTTTGGTGCATTCTTAGCATACCTGACCGATTGGCTTTAATTTTAAGGCAAATGGAGGAAATAAAAAATTTCGATAGTCCTTAGTTACTAAGCGCTATAACAGCGTATCCGACCACTTGGCGCTGGTAGACTGCCAAAACTAAAAAACTCGGTTTTTCGCTGGAGTCTTGTTTTTTGGTGCATTCATAGCATACCTGACCGATTGGCTTTAATTTTAAGGCAAATGGAGGAAATAAAAATTTTCGATAGTCCTTAGTTACTTAGCGCTATAACAGCGTATCCGACCGCTTGGCGTTGGTAGACTGCCAAAACTAAAAAACTCGGTTTTTCGCTGGAGTCTTGTTTTTTGGTGCATTCTTAGCATACCTGACCGATTGGCTTTAATTTTAAGGCAAATGGAGGAAATAAAAATTTTCGATAGTCCTTAGTTACTAAGCGCTATAACAGCGTATCCGACCGCTTGGCGTTGGTAGACTGCCAAAACTAAAAAACTCGGTTTTTCGCTGGAGTCTTGTTTTTTGGTGCATTCTTAGCATACCTGACCGATTGGCTTTAATTTTAAGGCAAATGGAGGAAATAAAATTTTTCGATAGTCCTTAGTTACTAAGCGCTATAACAGCGTATCCGACCGCTTGGCGCTGGTAGACTGCCAAAACTAAAAAACTCGGTTTTTCGCTGGAGTCTTGTTTTTTGGTGCATTCTTAGCATACCTGACCGATTGGCTTTGATTTTAAGGCAAATGGAGGAAATAAACATTTTCGATAGTCCTTAGTTACTTAGCGCTATAACAGCGTATCCGACCGCTTGGCGTTGGTAGACTG
This sequence comes from Pyrgus malvae, assembly GCA_911387765.1. Lineage (NCBI taxonomy): Eukaryota > Metazoa > Arthropoda > Insecta > Lepidoptera > Hesperiidae > Pyrgus > Pyrgus malvae. The sequence continues at coordinate 13,693,742 of OU426972.1, read as the reverse complement.
CCAAAACTAAAAAACTCGGTTTTTCGCTGGAGTCTTGTTTTTTGGTGCATTCTTAGCATACCTGACCGATTGGCTTTAATTTTAAGGCAAATGGAGGAAATAAAATTTTTCGATAGTCCTTAGTTACTAAGCGCTATAACAGCGTATCCGACCGCTTGGCGCTGGTAGACTGCCAAAACTAAAAAACTCGGTTTTTCGCTGGAGTCTTGTTTTTTGGTGCATTCTTAGCATACCTGACCGATTGGCTTTAATTTTAAGGCAAATGGAGGAAATAAAAATTTTCGATAGTCCTTAGTTACTTAGCGCTATAACAGCGTATCCGACCGCTTGGCGTTGGTAGACTGCCAAAACTAAAAAACTCGGTTTTTCGCTGGAGTCTTGTTTTTTGGTGCATTCTTAGCATACCTGACCGATTGGCTTTAATTTTAAGGCAAATGGAGGAAATAAAAATTTTCGATAGTCCTTAGTTACTAAGCGCTATAACAGCGTATCCGACCGCTTGGTGTTGGTAGACTGCCAAAACTAAAAAACTCGGTTTTTCGCTGGAGTCTTGTTTTTTGGTGCATTCTTAGCATACCTGACCGATTGGCTTTAATTTTAAGGCAAATGGAGGAAATAAACATTTTCGATAGTCCTTAGTTACTAAGCGCTATAACAGCGTATCCGACCGCGTTACGTTGGTAGACTGCCAAAACTAAAAAACTCGGTTTTTCGCTGGAGTCTTGTTTTTTGGTGCATTCTTAGCATACCTGACCGATTGGCTTTAATTTTAAGGCAAATGGAGGAAATAAAAATTTTCGATGGTCCTTAGTTACTAAGCGCTATAACAGCGTATCTGACCGCTTGGCGTTGGTAGACTGCCAAAACTAAAAAACTCGGTTTTTCGCTGGAGTCTTGTTTTTTGGTGCATTCTTAGCATACCTGACCAATTGGCTTTAATTTTAAGGCAAATGGAGGAAATAAAAATTTTCGATAGTCCTTAGTTACTAAGCGCTATAACAGCATATCCGACCGCTTGGCGTTTGTAGACTGCCAAAACAAAAAAACTCGGTTTTTCGCTAGAGTCTTGTTTTTTGGTGCATTCTTAGCATACCTGACCGATTGGCTTTAATTTTAAGGCAAATGGAGGAAATAAAAATTTTCGATAGTCCTTAGTTACTTAGCGCTATAACAGCGTATCCGACCGCTTGGCGTTGGTAGACTGCCAAAACTAAAAAACTCGGTTTTTCGCTGGAGTCTTGTTTTTTGGTGCATTCTTAGCATACCTGACCGATTGGCTTTAATTTTAAGGCAAATGGAGGAAATAAAAATTTTCGATGGTCCTTAGTTACTAAGCGCTATAACAGCGTATCTGACCGCTTGGCGTTGGTAGACTGCCAAAACTAAAAAACTCGGTTTTTCGCTGGAGTCTTGTTTTTTGGTGCATTCTTAGCATACCTGACCGATTGGCTTTAATTTTAAGGCAAATGGAGGAAACAAAAATTTTCGATGGTCCTTAGTTACTAAGCGCTATAACAGCGTATCTGACCGCTTGGCGTTGGTAGACTGCCAAAACTAAAAAACTCGGTTTTTCGCTGGAGTCTTGTTTTTTGGTGCATTCTTAGCATACCTGACCAATTGGCTTTAATTTTAAGGCAAATGGAGGAAATAAAAAATTTCGATAGTCCTTAGTTACTAAGCGCTATAACAGCGTATCCGACCGCTTGGCGCTGGTATACTGCCAAAACTAAAAAACTCGGTTTTTCGCTGGAGTCTTGATTTTTGGTGCATTCTTAGCATACCTGACCGATTGGCTTTAATTTTAAGGCAAATGGAGGAAATAAAAATTTTCGATAGTCCTTAGTTACTTAGCGCTATAACAGCGTATCCGACCGCTTGGCGTTGGTAGACTGCCAAAACTAAAAAACTCGGTTTTTCGCTGGAGTCTTGTTTTTTGGTGCATTCTTAGCATACCTGACCGATTGGCTTTAATTTTAAGGTAAATGGAGGAAACAAAAATTTTCGAAAGTCCTTAGTTACTAAGCGCTATAACAGCGTATCTGACCGCTTGGCGTTGGTGGACTGCCAAAACTAAAAAACTCGGTTTTTCGCTGGAGTCTTGTTTTTTGGTGCATTCTTAGCATACCTGACCAATTGGCTTTAATTTTAAGGCAAATGGAGGAAATAAACATTTTCGATAGTCCTTAGTTACTAAGCGCTATAACAGCGTATCCGACCGCTTGGCGCTGGTATACTGCCAAAACTAAAAAACTCGGTTTTTCGCTGGAGTCTTGTTTTTTGGTGCATTCTTAGCATACCTGACCGATTGGCTTTAATTTTAAGGCAAATGGAGGAAATAAAAATTTTCGATAGTCCTTAGTTACTTAGCGCTATAACAGCGTATCCGACCGCTTGGCGTTGGTAGACTGCCAAAACTAAAAAACTCGGTTTTTCGCTGGAGTCTTGTTTTTTGGTGCATTCTTAGCATACCTGACCGATTGGCTTTAATTTTAAGGTAAATGGAGGAAACAAAAATTTTCGAAAGTCCTTAGTTACTAAGCGCTATAACAGCGTATCCGACCGCTTGGCGTTGGTAGACTCCCAAAACTAAAAAACTCGGTTTTTCGCTGGAGTCTTGTTTTTTGGTGCATTCTTAGCATACCTGACCGATTGGCTTTAATTTTAAGGCAAATGGAGGAAATAAAAATTTTCGATAGTCCTTGGTTACTAAGCGCTATAACAGCGTATCCGACCGCTTGGCGTTGGTAGACTGCCAAAACTAAAAAACTCGGTTTTTCGCTGGAGTCTTGTTTTTTGGTGCATTCTTAGCATACCTGACCGATTGGCTTTAATTTTAAGGCAAATGGAGGAAATAAAAATTTTCGATAGTCCTTAGTTACTAAGCGCTATAACAGCGTATCCGACCGCTTGGCGTTCGTAGACTGCCAAAACTAAAAAACTCGGTTTTTCGCTGGAGTCTTGTTTTTTGGTGCATTCTTAGCATACCTGACCGATTGGCTTTAATTTTAAGGCAAATGGAGGAAATAAAAAATTTCGATAGTCCTTAGTTACTAAGCGCTATAACAGCGTATCCGACCACTTGGCGCTGGTAGACTGCCAAAACTAAAAAACTCGGTTTTTCGCTGGAGTCTTGTTTTTTGGTGCATTCATAGCATACCTGACCGATTGGCTTTAATTTTAAGGCAAATGGAGGAAATAAAAATTTTCGATAGTCCTTAGTTACTTAGCGCTATAACAGCGTATCCGACCGCTTGGCGTTGGTAGACTGCCAAAACTAAAAAACTCGGTTTTTCGCTGGAGTCTTGTTTTTTGGTGCATTCTTAGCATACCTGACCGATTGGCTTTAATTTTAAGGCAAATGGAGGAAATAAAAATTTTCGATAGTCCTTAGTTACTTAGCGCTATAACAGCGTATCCGACCGCTTGGCGTTGGTAGACTGCCAAAACTAAAAAACTCGGTTTTTCGCTGGAGTCTTGTTTTTTGGTGCATTCTTAGCATACCTGACCGATTGGCTTTAATTTTAAGGCAAATGGAGGAAATAAAAAATTTCGATAGTCCTTAGTTACTAAGCGCTATAACAGCGTATCCGACCACTTGGCGCTGGTAGACTGCCAAAACTACTCGGATTTTCGCTGGAGTCTTGTTTTTTGGTGCATTCTTAGCATACCTGACCGATTGGCTTTAATTTTAAGGCAAATGGAGGAACTAAAAATTTTCGATAGTGCTTAGTTTCTAAGCGCTATAACAGCGTATCCGACCGCTTGGCGTTGGTAGACTGCCAAAACTCAAAAACTCGGTTTTTCGCTGGAGTCTTGTTTTTTGGTGCATTCTTAGCATACCTGACCGATTGGCTTTAATTTTAAGGCAAATGGAGGAACTAAAAATTTTCGTTAGTCCTTAGTTACTAAGCGCTATAACAGCGTATCCGACCGCTTGGCGTTGGTAGACTGCCAAAACTAAAAAACTCAGATTTTCGCTGGAGTCTTGTTTTTTGGTGCATTCTTAGCATACCTGACCGATTGGCTTTAATTTTAAGGCAAATGGAGGAACTAAAAATTTTCGATAGTCCTTAGATACTAAGCGCTATAACAGCGTATCCGACCGCTTGGCGTTGGTAGACTGCCAAAACTAAAAAACTCGGTTTTTCGCTGGAGTCTTGTTTTTTGGTGCTTTCTTAGCATACCTGACCGATTGGCTTTAATTTTAAGGCAAATGGAGGAAATATTTTTTTTCAATAGTCTTTAGTTACTAAGCGCTATAACAGCGTATCCGACCGCTTGGCGTTGGTAGACTGCCAAAACTAAAAAACTCGGTTTTTCGCTGGAGTCTTGTTTTTTGGTGCATTCTTAGCATACCTGACCGATTGGCTTTAATTTTAAGGCAAATGGAGGAAATAAAAATTTTCGATAGTCCTTAGTTACTAAGCGCTATAACAGCGTATCCGACCGCTTGGCGTTGGTAGACTGCCAAAACTAAAAAACTCGGTTTTTCGCTGGAGTCTTGTTTTTTGGTGCATTCTTAGCATACCTGACCGATTGGCTTTAATTTTAAGGCAAATGGAGGAAATAAAAATTTTCGATAGTCCTTAGTTACTTAGCGCTATAACAGCGTATCCGACCGCTTGGCGTTGGTAGACTGCCAAAACTAAAAAACTCGGTTTTTCGCTGGAGTCTTGTTTTTTGGTGCATTCTTAGCATACCTGACCAATTGGCTTTAATTTTAAGGCAAATGGAGGAAATAAAAAATTTCGATTGTCCTTAGTTACTAAGCGCTATAACAGCGTATCCGACCGCTTGGCGCTGGTATACTGCCAAAACTAAAAAACTCGGTTTTTCGCTGGAGTCTTGTTTTTGGTGCATTCTTAGCATACCTGACCGATTGGCTTTAATTTTAAGGCAAATGGAGGAAATAAAAATTTTCGATAGTCCTTAGTTACTTAGCGCTATAACAGCGTATCCGACCGCTTGGCGTTGGTAGACTGCCAAAACTAAAAAACTCGGTTTTTCGCTGGAGTCTTGTTTTTTGGTGCATTCTTAGCATACCTGACCGATTGGCTTTAATTTTAAGGTAAATGGAGGAAACAAAAATTTTCGAAAGTCCTTAGTTACTAAGCGCTATAACAGCGTATCTGACCGCTTGGCGTTGGTGGACTGCCAAAACTAAAAAACTCGGTTTTTCGCTGGAGTCTTGTTTTTTGGTGCATTCTTAGCATACCTGACCGATTGGCTTTAATTTTAAGGCAAATGGAGGAACTAAAAATTTTCGATAGTCCTTAGTTACTAAGCGCTATAACAGCGTATCCGACCGCTTGGTGTTGGTAGACTGCCAAAACTAAAAAACTCGGTTTTTCGCTGGAGTCTTGTTTTTTGGTGCATTCTTAGCATACCTGACCGATTGGCTTTGATTTTAAGGCAAATGGAGGAAATAAACATTTTCGATAGTCCTTAGTTACTTAGCGCTATAACAGCGTATCCGACCGCTTGGCGTTGGTAGACTGCCAAAACTAAAAAACTCGGTTTTTCGCTGGAGTCTTGTTTTTTGGTGCATTCTTAGCATACCTGACCGATTGGCTTTAATTTTAAGGCAAATGGAGGAAATAAACATTTTCGATAGTCCTTAGTTACTAAGCGCTATAACAGCGTATCCGACCGCTTGGCGCTGGTAGACTGCCAAAACTAAAAAACTCGGTTTTTCGCTGGAGTCTTGTTTTTTGGTGCATTCTTAGCATACCTGACCGATTGGCTTTAATTTTAAGGCAAATGGAGGAAATAAAAATTTTCGATAGTCCTTAGTTACTAAGCGCTATAACAGCGTATCCGACCGCTTGGTGTTGGTAGACTGCCAAAACTAAAAAACTCGGTTTTTCGCTGGAGTCTTGTTTTTTGGTGCATTCTTAGCATACCTGACCGATTGGCTTTAATTTTAAGGCAAATGGAGGAAATAAACATTTTCGATAGTCCTTAGTTACTAAGCGCTATAACAGCGTATCCGACCGCGTTACGTTGGTAGACTGCCAAAACTAAAAAACTCGGTTTTTCGCTGGAGTCTTGTTTTTTGGTGCATTCTTAGCATACCTGACCGATTGGCTTTAATTTTAAGACAAATGGAGGAAATAAAAATTTTCGATAGTCCTTAGTTACTAAGCGCTATAACAGCGTATCCGACCGCTTGGTGTTGGTAGACTGCCAAAACTAAAAAACTCGGTTTTTCGCTGGAGTCTTGTTTTTTGGTGCATTCTTAGCATACCTGACCGATTGGCTTTAATTTTAAGGCAAATGGAGGAAATAAAAATTTTCGATAGTCCTTAGTTACTAAGCGCTATAACAGCATATCCGACCGCTTGGCGTTTGTAGACTGCCAAAACAAAAAAACTCGGTTTTTCGCTAGAGTATTGTTTTTTGGTGCATTCTTAGCATACCTGACCGATTGGCTTTAATTTTAAGGCAAATGGAGGAAATAAAAATTTTCGATGGTCCTTAGTTACTAAGCGCTATAACAGCGTATCTGACCGCTTGGCGTTGGTAGACTGCCAAAACTAAAAAACTCGGTTTTTCGCTGGAGTCTTGTTTTTTGGTGCATTCTTAGCATACCTGACCAATTGGCTTTAATTTTAAGGCAAATGGAGGAAATAAAAAATTTCGATAGTCCTTAGTTACTAAGCGCTATAACAGCGTATCCGACCGCTTGGCGCTGGTATACTGCCAAAACTAAAAAACTCGGTTTTTCGCTGGAGTCTTGTTTTTTGGTGCATTCTTAGCATACCTGACCGATTGGCTTTAATTTTAACCTCTAGCCAACCGGGCCGCTTTCGCGCCAATACACTATTCCGACCGGGGGTCTAGAGATTTTTTGCCGCGATACGCACTACGAGTGTTATTTATGTTCCTGCGACCAGATGTTTACACTTACAACGACTCCAGTTACATTTCTCGGAAGGGAATGAAACAAGCTTACACCTTATAGCTATTAAGTATTTCTACGATGTGTTTTGTTTTTATAATCATCGTTCAAAGCCAAACAAAGAGTCCGCATGTTTAGATTGTTGTTCCGCTTGGTATAAAACGAATGTAACATATAATCAAAGAAAAATGTGGCACATTTTATATATATTCAGAATCTACATGAAAAGAACTTTCTAATAAGGTATAATACAAGAATTTTTTTATTTTTTGTTTTTTTTATTTTTTGGGTTGAAGTTACGTAATGTTATTTTCGCGCGCCGCACATGACGGTGTATTGAAAATTTAATTGCAATGATAGTATTAGTCGTATTCATTTAGTTATTCCTTTATTCTTTAGGTAAAGTATCTCGAAACGTTGTATATTTTTTTCAGGTTCATTGAATGAAAAACATACTTCGTAGAAGATGAAAAACGAAAAGTCGGAAAAAATAGGAAAAAAATTCGAGGTCACGTTAAAATTCATTTAACGAATTTTATAATTAATCTAATTAAAATCAGGGGGCACACTCATAAAGAATAAGAAATTGCCTTTCCTGCAATATAATTTTCATTGACACTTTTCATACACAAATAGACTTAAAAATGCCAAGAAAAGTAATTAAATTTTTTTTCATTACTTTTCAAATCACGCAAGCAAACACGCAAGCAACAGATTTTGCCAGTGCGCAATTATCGTAAAATGAACCTTATTGCGAACTCCATAAGGCGTCGACGGATGCACGGTAAAGTCTGTATTCGTTTGATTTTATATTCAAATTATGAAGAAAACTAATTACTAATCGAATAATATAAATAAAATATAGATTCCCTGATAAATTATCTTTATACTATTAGTGATTGTCATGGTTTTGTAACGTAATAATAGCAGAAAAAAATATAACTTCAATGCGCAAAATTCACACACAGAATTGATCTTGATTCATTTGTATAATAATGATAAAATATAGCAAAAGATACAGAAACGGATTCCTTATAAAATAACCTTTCTACATATGTATGGCAGTAATGGTTTTTAACCACTAAATTGTGTAATAATTGAGCTAAAACCAAAACAGCGCCATTGTTGTGGCCCCGCGCAATTCCACTTCATTTTGAAAACCTTTTATACCAAAAAATATGACGCGCATCAAACTTCTGGATATTTGTTATTACTAAAAACACTATAAATGAAATAATTATAACACTTTACTTACGTTTTCAGTAGAAAAATCCACATAAATCAGGAAAAAACCGGCACTAGCACAAACTGTCACTGAGTATTACCAAGCAAATTTGACGACTGAAGGAGTGTCGCTTTTGCAACAGAGATTTCTTTTTATTTCACTACCAACCTACAGATGTTAAATGACCCAATGAACGGAGAATTTATTCCTCTATGAATTTAAAAATGCGCCAGACTAAATAGAAACTTATTTTTAAAGCAATACAGCTTTAAACAGCGCGAGGTCGAGAGGACATCAATAGATGTCACCGGTCGTTGGTTACTAAGCGCTATAACAGCGTATCCGACCGCTTGGCGTTGGTAGACTGCCAAAACTAAAAAACTCGGTTTTTCGCTGGAGTCTTGTTTTTTGGTGCATTCTTAGCATACCTGACCGATTGGCTTTAATTTTAAGGCAAATGGAGGAAATAAAAATTTTCGATAGTCCTTAGTTACTAAGCGCTATAACAGCGTATCCGACCGCTTGGCGTTCGTAGACTGCCAAAACTAAAAAACTCGGTTTTTCGCTGGAGTCTTGTTTTTTGGTGCATTCTTAGCATACCTGACCGATTGGCTTTAATTTTAAGGCAAATGGAGGAAATAAAAAATTTCGATAGTCCTTAGTTACTAAGCGCTATAACAGCGTATCCGACCACTTGGCGCTGGTAGACTGCCAAAACTAAAAAACTCGGTTTTTCGCTGGAGTCTTGTTTTTTGGTGCATTCATAGCATACCTGACCGATTGGCTTTAATTTTAAGGCAAATGGAGGAAATAAAAATTTTCTATAGTCCTTAGTTACTTAGCGCTATAACAGCGTATCCGACCGCTTGGCGTTGGTAGACTGCCAAAACTAAAAAACTCGGTTTTTCGCTGGAGTCTTGTTTTTTGGTGCATTCTTAGCATACCTGACCGATTGGCTTTAATTTTAAGGCAAATGGAGGAACTAAAAATTTTCGATAGTGCTTAGTTTCTAAGCGCTATAACAGCGTATCCGACCGCTTGGCGTTGGTAGACTGCCAAAACTCAAAAACTCGGTTTTTCGCTGGAGTCTTGTTTTTTGGTGCATTCTTAGCATACCTGACCGATTGGCTTTAATTTTAAGGCAAATGGAGGAAATAAAAAATTTCGATAGTCCTTAGTTACTAAGCGCTATAACAGCGTATCCGACCGCTTGGCGTTGGTAGACTGCCAAAACTAAAAAACTCGGATTTTCGCTGGAGTCTTGTTTTTTGGTGCATTCTTAGCATACCTGACCGATTGGCTTTAATTTTAAGGCAAATGGAGGAACTAAAAATTTTCGATAGTCCTTAGTTACTAAGCGCTATAACAGCGTATCCGACCGCTTGGCGTTCGTAGACTGCCAAAACTAAAAAACTCGGTTTTTCGCTGGAGTCTTGTTTTTTGGTGCATTCTTAGCATACCTGACCGATTGGCTTTAATTTTAAGGCAAATGGAGGAAATAAAAAATTTCGATAGTCCTTAGTTACTAAGCGCTATAACAGCGTATCCGACCACTTGGCGCTGGTAGACTGCCAAAACTAAAAAACTCGGTTTTTCGCTGGAGTCTTGTTTTTTGGTGCATTCATAGCATACCTGACCGATTGGCTTTAATTTTAAGGCAAATGGAGGAAATAAAAATTTTCGATAGTCCTTAGTTACTTAGCGCTATAACAGCGTATCCGACCGCTTGGCGTTGGTAGACTGCCAAAACTAAAAAACTCGGTTTTTCGCTGGAGTCTTGTTTTTTGGTGCATTCTTAGCATACCTGACCGATTGGCTTTAATTTTAAGGCAAATGGAGGAACTAAAAATTTTCGATAGTGCTTAGTTTCTAAGCGCTATAACAGCGTATCCGACCGCTTGGCGTTGGTAGACTGCCAAAACTCAAAAACTCGGTTTTTCGCTGGAGTCTTGTTTTTTGGTGCATTCTTAGCATACCTGACCGATTGGCTTTAATTTTAAGGCAAATGGAGGAAATAAAAAATTTCGATAGTCCTTAGTTACTAAGCGCTATAACAGCGTATCCGACCGCTTGGCGTTGGTAGACTGCCAAAACTAAAAAACTCGGATTTTCGCTGGAGTCTTGTTTTTTGGTGCATTCTTAGCATACCTGACCGATTGGCTTTAATTTTAAGGCAAATGGAGGAACTAAAAATTTTCGATAGTCCTTAGTTACTAAGCGCTATAACAGCGTATCCGACCGCTTGGCGTTGGTAGACTGCCAAAACTAAAAAACTCGGTTTTTCGCTGGAGTCTTGTTTTTTGGTGCTTTCTTAGCATACCTGACCGATTGGCTTTAATTTTAAGGCAAATGGAGGAAATAAATTTTTTCAATAGTCTTTAGTTACTAAGCGCTATAACAGCGTATCCGACCGCTTGGCGTTGGTAGACTGCCAAAATTAAAAAACTCGGTTTTTTGCTGGAGTCTTGTTTTTTGGTGCATTCTTAGCATACCTGACCGATTGGCTTTAATTTTAAGGCAAATGGAGGAAATAAAAATTTTCGATAGTCCTTAGTTACTAAGCGCTATAACAGCGTATCCGACCGCTTGGCGTTGGTAGACTGCCAAAACTAAAAAACTCGGTTTTTCGCTGGAGTCTTGTTTTTTGGTGCATTCTTAGCATACCTGACCGATTGGCTTTAATTTTAAGGCAAATGGAGGAAATAAAAATTTTCGATAGTCCTTAGTTACTTAGCGCTATAACAGCGTATCCGACCGCTTGGCGTTGGTAGACTGCCAAAACTAAAAAACTCGGTTTTTCGCTGGAGTCTTGTTGTTTGGTGCATTCTTAGCATACCTGACCAATTGGCTTTAATTTTAAGGCAAATGGAGGAAATAAAAAATTTCGATAGTCCTTAGTTACTAAGCGCTATAACAGCGTATCCGACTGCTTGGCGCTGGTATACTGCCAAAACTAAAAAACTCGGTTTTTCGCTGGAGTCTTGTTTTTTGGTGCATTCTTAGCATACCTGACCGATTGGCTTTAATTTTAAGGCAAATGGAGGAAATAAAAATTTTCGATAGTCCTTAGTTACTTAGCGCTATAACAGCGTATCCGACCGCTTGGCGTTGGTAGACTGCCAAAACTAAAAAACTCGGTTTTTCGCTGGAGTCTTGTTTTTTGGTGCATTCTTAGCATACCTGACCGATTGGCTTTAATTTTAAGGTAAATGGAGGAAACAAAAATTTTCGAAAGTCCTTAGTTACTAAGCGCTATAACAGCGTATCTGACCGCTTGGCGTTGGTGGACTGCCAAAACTAAAAAACTCGGTTTTTCGCTGGAGTCTTGTTTTTTGGTGCATTCTTAGCATACCTGACCAATTGGCTTTAATTTTAAGGCAAATGGAGGAAATAAACATTTTCGATAGTCCTTAGTTACTAAGCGCTATAACAGCGTATCCGACCGCTTGGCGCTGGTATACTGCCAAAACTAAAAAACTCGGTTTTTCGCTGGAGTCTTGTTTTTTGGTGCATTCTTAGCATACCTGACCGATTGGCTTTAATTTTAAGGCAAATGGAGGAAATAAAAATTTTCGATAGTCCTTAGTTACTTAGCGCTATAACAGCGTATCCGACCGCTTGGCGTTGGTAGACTGCCAAAACTGAAAAACTCGGTTTTTCGCTGGAGTCTTGTTTTTTGGTGCATTCTTAGCATACCTGACCGATTGGCTTTAATTTTAAGGTAAATGGAGGAAACAAAAATTTTCGAAAGTCCTTAGTTACTAAGCGCTATAACAGCGTATCCGACCGCTTGGCGTTGGTAGACTCCCAAAACTAAAAAACTCGGTTTTTCGCTGGAGTCTTGTTTTTTGGTGCATTCTTAGCATACCTGACCGATTGGCTTTAATTTTAAGGCAAATGGAGGAAATAAAAATTTTCGATAGTCCTTGGTTACTAAGCGCTATAACAGCGTATCCGACCGCTTGGCGTTGGTAGACTGCCAAAACTAAAAAACTCGGTTTTTCGCTGGAGTCTTGTTTTTTGGTGCATTCTTAGCATACCTGACCGATTAGCTTTAATTTTAAGGCAAATGGAGGAAATAAAAATTTTCGATAGTCCTTAGTTACTAAGCGCTATAACAGCGTATCCGACCGCTTGGCGTTCGTAGACTGCCAAAACTAAAAAACTCGGTTTTTCGCTGGAGTCTTGTTTTTTGGTGCATTCTTAGCATACCTGACCGATTGGCTTTAATTTTAAGGCAAATGGAGGAAATAAAAAATTTCGATAGTCCTTAGTTACTAAGCGCTATAACAGCGTATCCGACCACTTGGCGCTGGTAGACTGCCAAAACTAAAAAACTCGGTTTTTCGCTGGAGTCTTGTTTTTTGGTGCATTCATAGCATACCTGACCGATTGGCTTTAATTTTAAGGCAAATGGAGGAAATAAAAATTTTCGATAGTCCTTAGTTACTTAGCGCTATAACAGCGTATCCGACCGCTTGGCGTTGGTAGACTGCCAAAACTAAAAAACTCGGTTTTTCGCTGGAGTCTTGTTTTTTGGTGCATTCTTAGCATACCTGACCGATTGGCTTTAATTTTAAGGCAAATGGAGGAAATAAAAATTTTCGATAGTCCTTAGTTACTTAGCGCTATAACAGCGTATCCGACCGCTTGGCGTTGGTAGACTGCCAAAACTAAAAAACTCGGTTTTTCGCTGGAGTCTTGTTTTTTGGTGCATTCTTAGCATACCTGACCGATTGGCTTTAACTTTAAGGCAAATGGAGGAAATAAAAAATTTCGATAGTCCTTAGTTACTAAGCGCTATAACAGCGTATCCGACCACTTGGCGCTGGTAGACTGCCAAAACTAAAAAACTCGGATTTTCGCTGGAGTCTTGTTTTTTGGTGCATTCTTAGCATACCTGACCGATTGGCTTTAATTTTAAGGCAAATGGAGGAACTAAAAATTTTCGATAGTGCTTAGTTTCTAAGCGCTATAACAGCGTATCCGACCGCTTGGCGTTGGTAGACTGCCAAAACTCAAAAACTCGGTTTTTCGCTGGAGTCTTGTTTTTTGGTGCATTCTTAGCATACCTGACCGATTGGCTTTTATTTTAAGGCAAATGGAGGAACTAAAAATTTTCGTTAGTCCTTAGTTACTAAGCGCTATAACAGCGTATCCGACCGCTTGGCGTTGGTAGACTGCCAAAACTAAAAAACTCGGATTTTCGCTGGAGTCTTGTTTTTTGGTGCATTCTTAGCATACCTGACCGATTGGCTTTAATTTTAAGGCAAATGGAGGAACTAAAAATTTTCGATAGTCCTTAGTTACTAAGCGCTATAACAGCGTATCCGACCGCTTGGCGTTGGTAGACTGCCAAAACTAAAAAACTCGGTTTTTCGCTGGAGTCTTGTTTTTTGGTGCTTTCTTAGCATACCTGACCGATTGGCTTTAATTTTAAGGCAAATGGAGGAAATAAATTTTTTCAATAGTCTTTAGTTACTAAGCGCTATAACAGCGTATCCGACCGCTTGGCGTTGGTAGACTGCCAAAACTAAAAAACTCGGTTTTTCGCTGGAGTCTTGTTTTTTGGTGCATTCTTAGCATACCTGACCGATTGGCTTTAATTTTAAGGCAAATGGAGGAAATAAAAATTTTCGATAGTCCTTAGTTACTAAGCGCTATAACAGCGTATCCGACCGCTTGGCGTTGGTAGACTGCTAAAACTAAAAAACTCGGTTTTTCGCTGGAGTCTTGTTTTTTGGTGCATTCTTAGCATACCTGACCGATTGGCTTTAATTTTAAGGCAAATGGAGGAAATAAAAATTTTCGATAGTCCTTAGTTATGTTGTCGCCAACGATTTTAATTAGTAAAATAGCAACATTCTAGGGTAGAAAAATAATTATGTTAATTTATCAATCATAATACGGGTAGTTTTCAATGCATGTTTTATAAAGTACCTTCTATTTTCTTCAAGTTTCTGTATAAATACCGGCAAAGTGAGATAATAGAATCATTACTGTTCTAGACTTCAAGGAATTAGGTAGTAAAATAAGTACGCTAAAGCTCTGTTCAAATAAGTATTGATTTATAACTGTGTTGTCATTATAAGTGAGTTAAGTGTAATTCAGTAACTGTATCAAGTAAGTGGTTGATTGAGGTTATTGTTTCTGTGTCATAAGATTAGATTGGGTAAGTGCAGTTGTTTTTCACAGTTATATAACGAGTTAGTATGAGTCACACATGTTCTAATGTTGTGTAGTGATATACTATAAAATACAGTGATTATTATCTTGAAAGTGGTTTGATTTACTCACATCAGAAGTGTTGCTGAACCCACGCAAGCCGCGATATAGTCGCATTGGGCCTGATCAAGTTTTGAAACATAACGTACGAGTAATATACTGAAATCGTCAGTCAGTCGTTTTTATTTTTATTTTATGAAAAAAAATACATACATATCATTTTAAAATTAGAAGGGGTTGTTGGTGATAAAAACTGCAGAATCTGGTAGTCTTCGGGGTTGCAATGAACAAGCGTGTTTTTTTTTTATACCCCCTTAGTAAACGTGATAAATAAATATAAAACGTAAAACGTAAAATTTAAAACGTTATTTCGTTTTAGTAATAAATTACAGAAGTTATGTCAAAACCTTCTATATCGAATAAAAGTGAGAGGGACGCGGAAGTAAAATTAGTAGAAGATATTCACTTCAAAAACTTTTTTTTATACATTTTTTGATTGATGGGGCTTAATTTACGTCGTTTTTTGACAAGGGAAGTGATTGTACTCTTATTACTCCCTAATTGTTGACAGTTAAAATTATAACCGTTTTCCTTAAACCGTTTCACTTAGATTATCTGGGTTAGATTATTCTTATTTAATCTTAGATTATCAATCTGTTACAGGCTGATCAAAGGCTGTTTTATAAAATTTTATAGTATATGACGTTTGTCTCGATACTTTATTTTACATTGTAGACAGTCTGGATATTCTATATATACTGGTTGGTAGGAATTTCACAAGACTAAATTAAAAAAAAAAAAAACTAACAGAACTGAAAATAATTAATTCTTCTATAGATGTTAAAATCCAAATACAAAGATCGTGAGTTTTTATTTAAAAAAAAATATCAAAACTGCATAGAATACGGCATTCCGAGGTTACTTCTCACGTGGCACATACTTTTTTGGTAAACAGATTTTGTATGATTACAGTCTACAGACAACTCGTTGCGTTTAGTAGAAGAGTTTCGTGACAAAAATTAATGCCAATCCGTTCTTGGACTACCAAATTAATTGAGACACTTTTAAACATGACGTTATCATACATTTAGTATTATTGTTCATAGTCAATTGACTTTTTTTTTAATTTTGAATTGTTTTTGTGCACAGTGTCGAATACCCTATTCAGTTCCTAAAACTGCCCTTCTGATCAGGCGGTCTCTGAATGGGCTTAGTCTTTTAAAAGTTACTGACAACTGAGCTGGGAAATATGGGAATATGGGATTTGATAACTATCTGTTATACGGACGATCTCATAATAGCTATGAAGTTTCTGGAAGAGAATGTCAACTTTTTAGATCAAGTTTAAAAGACTACAAAAAAATATTTTTTCAATAACTCTATAAGTCTATATTATTACTAGCTGACTCATCAAACTTTGTACCACCTTTTCATGACTAAACCGGATGACCCAGCGTTGCTCGGGTTGAGGCAGTTTGTTTTCTTTTGGGACTCATTTTTAAATATATATATATATATGTATATGTATAGTATTACATACACAACAACAACGACATACAATATATGTCGTGAAATGTCATAATTTTTATTTTATATTTAAGTTGATTACCGCTGAAAACACGGATAAAACTATGGACGGATATAACGGATTCATGAAAACCATTCGGAAATAGTTTTCAGAGATTCAGATTATATATAAAGTTATATACAATAGTTGGTCATTTAAAGATATTAGATATGGATATAAAATATGGGTTGGTGATAGAAGGGTGAAAATGGTCCCAGGTTCAATTCCCGGCGATTCAGAAATTTGAATGATGAGTTTAAATTTTCGGTCTCGGTCTAGATGTCTGTGTGTCCTTGCGTGTATCCATGGTGCGACACAGGACATTCTATTGTGGGACTATGAGTGACATGAGGGTGAATCATTATTTGTTTATTTATTTCACGAAATCGGTCAAGCCGTTTTGGTGACTTGAACGGTGCCACGCCAATTAGGTATTTATTTATTATAAAGGCAACCTAAAAACAATTCACAATGCTTTATACAGATAAATAACAATAAAATGTATGTACTAGATAAATTTGTCACTTATAAGGTAGCACAGTTTTTTTTAAATAGACATTACTTTACAATTAAAATTTTAAAAAAATATCACCCTGCTCGTAACATATAAATAATGTTGTAAAATTTTAAAATTTTAAATTAACATCTTTATTCATAATTTTATTTTAAAAAAAGGGTATAATTTGATGGTATTCGACCAAGGTTTAAGGTAACTTCTTTTCTGTGGCATAAAAGTTGGAGCGAACTATTAATTTTTAGTCTTATAAACATTGTGCAATTTTCTGTAAACTTAAATAAATTACTGAAAAAAAAAAGGTGATACTTACCAAGGACATCTTAATTGTCTTACATAATTATTCTGATCTGGTGGCGTAAACAGTATTATTCTTACAAATTTTTTTTGTGTTATTTGGTAAGGCTTCATTTACTGGCTTCTATTTGAAATCATTTGATTTGAAAATTACACACTATAGGGCTGTGAAATATCCTTTTAATATAATACTAGTGAACCAGGCAGACGTTGTCCTGCCTTCAATATATTGAAAGAGGATTAGTTTCTTTATCATCTCAAAGAGTTTTTATGTTACTGTCAAATAAAAAAATATAAAACAAATAGTGACTGATGTATTGTTATTCGGACAATGTCAAACTTCTGGACGATGGCGCGAAGAATCAATGTTTGACAGTTACTAACAGAGCGAATCCGGCAGACGTTGTTTTGCCTTAAATATCAGAAATAAAGTAATATTGCGACTATAATTTCTCTCAAGTTGGATCGAACTGCACATGGTGTGCGAATTTTATTATAATCGGTTAAGTGGTTTAGGAGTCCATTGAGGACAAACATTGTGACACGAGATTTATATATAATATAATATATGTTCAAATATATCGCAAATGCAACATGTCTATATTATAATACGCTGCCGCGCTGAGTCGAAATCCAGTTGACGCTCAAATACTTTACTTGCCTACGCTTCAAGAAAATCTACAGGCTATTAAGACAACAGAAGTTGATTGAATGCTTTCTGTGGGGTTGTAGGATATTAGAATTTGTGCGTTAAAAGAAATATTCGTCAGGTGAGGCCGAGAACGTTTATATTTAATTGTTGTGAATTGCTTGGAAATAGTTTATCGTAGGACTTAAAAGGAACGTCGTTATCGTTACGTTATATTAAAGCAAACCATAATAATATTAAGCATTTTACCGGTGTTGAAAAGAATAAAATATTCGCTGCAATCGGCTGCGCATTTAATGTTACCTATAAAGAGGGCCTGTGAACACTGTTGTTACAGATTGAAATGCGGTGATACACGACTAGTGTGATCCTATGTGAAGATCACCTGGTTAAAGTCGTGTTTTGTTAAGTTTGTGCTACTCAAATTCTGGTTCTGGTTTTCTCCGATAAAAAAAATTCTTATTTATTTATTTATTAATTTACCTATGTACACACAAGTTGAAAGAAAAATATAAAGAAAAGAATACACAAGAAAGTTTGTACAAAGGTACTACTTATTTCCATTGGAAATCTCTTCCAGTAGCCCTAGGACTGGAAATGGGTTAAGCTCAAGGTAGAGCGTGTACAAATAAATTACAAATTAAATACAAATGGATAATATACTTTACTTATATAGATAATACATATACATACTTACTTACGTATTACATACCCAATGAAATTCATCTTAATATATTAAAAAAATGCATTATCTGTATATTGCGTGGAAAAAATAAAGTTCCATTACCAAAGTACAGAAATCCATTTCACACCTTGCATGGGATAAAATATGGATCAAATTGGCAAAAGTAAAAGAAATAGACACAAGTTAAACCGCGGATGTTGTCGGGTATGATAAGCATGTATTCCTTGTGTTCTGACATCTGTGTGTGATAGCATGTATCCGATGTTGTCAGGTACGATAAGCATGATAAGCAGCATGTATCTCTTGTATTCTGACATTTATCTTTCTGTTCTATGTCTGGTGCATATGCCTCGAACATGTCCCTTTTATTTATTATTATTATTATTAAACCATGTTTGTCAACAACTAAGAACAGCTGGCCGTCGACGGGATAGTTGTTTTTTTTAGTTGACTTGTTTATTGCACATCGATAAGTTCTATTTACAACATTGTGTTGCTGGCCGCTGACGGAATAGTAGGGCAGTGTTGTGAATGGAAAAATATCGTAATCTGAATAAAACTGGCCGCTGACGGAATAGTTTTATCCAGCTGATAGGGTTAATCAATGGTATGGTTTTGGGGGACCTGTTATTGCACATTGATATATTCTATTTACAACATTGTATTGCTGGCCGCTGACGGAATAGTAGGGCAGTGTTGTGAATGGAAAAATATCGTAATCTGAATAAAACTGGCCGCTGACGGAATAGTTTTATCCAGCTGATAGGGTTAATCAATGGTGTGGTTTTGGGGGACCTGTTATTGCACATTGATATATTCTATTTACAACATTGTGTTGCTGGCCGCTGACGGAATAGTAGGGCAGTGTTGTGAATAGAAAAATATTGTAATCTGAATAAAACTGGCCGTCGACGGAATAGTTTTATTCAGCTGATAGGGTTAAACAGTGGTATGGCTTTGTCTCTGACCAGTGTGGCACAGAAGATGGAAGTCATATGACTGACATTTAATCTATGTGACATTAATACTGTGTTTTGTTCTCGGCAGATCCACCAGACTTGGACGCATTCGGGGACGAATGCGTATGCAGGACGGCCGGATGTTGTCGCCAACGATTTTAATTAGTAAAATAGCAACATTCTAGGGTAGAAAAATAATTATGTTAATTTATCAATCATAATACGGGTAGTTTTCAATGCATGTTTTATAAAGTACCTTCTATTTTCTTCAAGTTTCTGTATAAATACCGGCAAAGTGAGATAATAGAATCATTACTGTTCTAGACTTCAAGGAATTAGGTAGTAAAATAAGTACGCTAAAGCTCTGTTCAAATAAGTATTGATTTATAACTGTGTTGTCATTATAAGTGAGTTAAGTGTAATTCAGTAACTGTATCAAGTAAGTGGTTGATTGAGGTTATTGTTTCTGTGTCATAAGATTAGATTGGGTAAGTGCAGTTGTTTTTCACAGTTATATAACGAGTTAGTATGAGTCACACATGTTCTAATGTTGTGTAGTGATATACTATAAAATACAGTGATTATTATCTTGAAAGTGGTTTGATTTACTCACAGTTACTTAGCGCTATAACAGCGTATCCGACCGCTTGGCGTTGGTAGACTGCCAAAACTAAAAAACTCGGTTTTTCGCTGGAGTCTTGTTTTTTGGTGCATTCTTAGCATACCTGACCGATTGGCTTTAATTTTAAAGCAAATGGAGGAAATAAAAATTTTCGATAGTCCTTAGTTACTAAGCGCTATAACAGCGTATCCGACCGCTTGGCGCTGGTAGACTGCCAAAACTAAAAAACTCGGTTTTTCGCTGGAGTCTTGTTTTTTGGTGCATTCTTAGCATACCTGACCGATTGGCTTTAATTTTAAGGCAAATGGAGGAAATAAAAATTTTCGATAGTTCTTAGTTACTTAGCGCTATAACAGCGTATCCGACCGCTTGGCGTTGGTAGACTGCCAAAACTAAAAAACTCGGTTTTTCGCTGGAGTCTTGTTTTTTGGTGCATTCTTAGCATACCTGACCGATTGGCTTTAATTTTAAGGCAAATGGAGGAAATAAAATTTTTCGATAGTCCTTAGTTACTAAGCGCTATAACAGCGTATCCGACCGCTTGGTGTTGGTAGACTGCCAAAACTAAAAAACTCGGTTTTTCGCTGGAGTCTTGTTTTTTGGTGCATTCTTAGCATACCTGACCGATTGGCTTTAATTTTAAGGCAAATGGAGGAAATAAACATTTTCGATAGTCCTTAGTTACTAAGCGCTATAACAGCGTATCCGAGCGCGTTACGTTGGTAGACTGCCAAAACTAAAAAACTCGGTTTTTCGCTGGAGTCTTGTTTTTTGGTGCATTCTTAGCATTCCTGACCGATTGGCTTTAATTTTAAGGCAAATGGAGGAAATAAAAATTTTCGATAGTCCTTAGTTACTAAGCGCTATAACAGCGTATCCGACCGCTTGGCGTTGGTAGACTGCCAAAACTAAAAAAACTCGGTTTTTCGCTGGAGTCTTGATTTTTGGTGCATTCTTAGCATACCTGACCGATTGGCTTTAATTTTAAGGCAAATGGAGGAAATAAAAATTTTCGATAGTCCTTAGTTACTAAGCGGTATAACAGCGTATCCGACCGCTTGGCGTTGGTAGACTGCCAAAACTAAAAAACTCGGTTTTTCGCTGGAGTCTTGTTTTTTGGTGCATTCTTAGCATACCTGACCGATTGGCTTTAATTTTAAGGCAAATGGAGGAAATAAAATTTTTCGATAGTCCTTAGTTACTAAGCGCTATAACAGCGTATCCGACCGCTTGGCGTTGGTAGACTGCCAAAACTAAAAAACTCGGTTTTTCGCTGGAGTCTTATTTTTTGGTGCATTCTTAGCATACCTGACCGATTGGCTTTAATTTTAAGGCAAATGGAGGAAATAAAAATTTTCGATAGTCCTTAGTTACTAAGCGCTATAACAGCGTATCCCACCGCTTGGCGTTGGTAGACTGCCAAAACTAAAAAACTCGGTTTTTCGCTGGAGTCTTGTTTTTTGGTGCATTCTTAGCATACCTGACCGATTGGCTTTAATTTTAAGGCAAATGGAGGAAATAAAAATGTTCGATAGTCCTTAGTTACTAAGCGCTATAACAGCGTATCCGACCGCTTGGCGCTGGTAGACTGCCAAAACTAAAAAACTCGGTTTTTCGCTGGAGTCTTGTTTTTTGGTGCATTCTTAGCATACCTGACCGATTGGCTTTGATTTTAAGGCAAATGGAGGAAATCAAAATTTTCGATAGTCCTTAGTTACTTAGCGCTATAACAGCGTATCCGACCGCTTGGCGTTGGTAGACTGCCAAAACTAAAAAACTCGGTTTTTCGCTGGAGTCTTGTTTTTTGGTGCATTCTTAGCATTCCTGACCGATTGGCTTTAATTTTAAGGCAAATGGAGGTTTGGCACAGGGAGATCTCCCGCCGGGCGAGGTGGTCATGCCCGGGGAGCGGCCGCGCTCCAACTGACTCAATTCGGAGCTTGTATATATGGTAGGGTATTCAGAAAACTTCGATAGCGTGATTCAGAATACCCGTGGCGTCATCTCTTAATGAGTAGCGGAAGGTCGCTACATCACCCCCTGCTCAGACCGGAGGTCGATAACTTCTATCCATGCTTGAGTAATCTTCGCTTACAAGCGCCTTGAATGCCCTCTATCTGCGGTGAGTCGAGATGTGAGGGTGCAGACCTTGTGTCGCCCTCTGTCCACGGTGAGTCGGGATGTGAGGGTTTAGCGAAGTGTGGAGATGCCCTCTATCTTCGGTGAGTCGAGATGTGAGGGTAGGTTGGAATGTGGAGGCGAGTAGAGTGGGTACTCGAGCCGTCCACGACGTCGCAGGAGGTAGCTGGATCAGGATCAGGAAGCGTTATCACGATGCGCTGCGATGACCCTGACGAGCTGGTGAAGTGATGCTGCAGTCCATCCAGGGAGTGAAGGTGCGACTGATGAAGGTCAGAAGGGACGTATTCTTGTCCGGGGTCACCAGTTTGGCAAAGGGAGATCTCCCGCCGGGCGAGGTGGTCATGCCCGGAGAGCGGCCGCGCTCCAACTGACTCAATTCGGAGCTTGTATATATGGTAGGGTATTCAGAAAACTTCGATAGCGTGATTCAGAATACCCGTGGCGTCATCTCTTAATGAGTAGCGGAAGGTCGCTACAGAGGAAATAAAAATTTTCGATAGTCCTTAGTTACTAAGCGCTATAACAGCGTATCCGACCGCTTGGCGTTGGTAGACTGCCAAAACTAAAAAAACTCGGTTTTTCGCTGGAGTCTTGATTTTTGGTGCATTCTTAGCATACCTGACCGATTGGCTTTAATTTTAAGGCAAATGGAGGAAATAAAAATTTTCGATAGTCCTTAGTTACTAAGCGGTATAACAGCGTATCCGACCGCTTGGCGTTGGTAGACTGCCAAAACTAAAAAACTCGGTTTTTCGCTGGAGTCTTGTTTTTTGGTGCATTCTTAGCATACCTGACCGATTGGCTTTAATTTTAAGGCAAATGGAGGAAATAAAATTTTTCGATAGTCCTTAGTTACTAAGCGCTATAACAGCGTATCCGACCGCTTGGCGTTGGTAGACTGCCAAAACTAAAAAACTCGGTTTTTCGCTGGAGTCTTATTTTTTGGTGCATTCTTAGCATACCTGACCGATTGGCTTTAATTTTAAGGCAAATGGAGGAAATAAAAATTTTCGATAGTCCTTAGTTACTAAGCGCTATAACAGCGTATCCGACCGCTTGGCGTTGGTAGACTGCCAAAACTAAAAAACTCGGTTTTTCGCTGGAGTCTTGTTTTTTGGTGCATTCTTAGCATACCTGACCGATTGGCTTTGATTTTAAGGCAAATGGAGGAAATCAAAATTTTCGATAGTCCTTAGTTACTTAGCGCTATAACAGCGTATCCGACCGCTTGGCGTTGGTAGACTGCCAAAACTAAAAAACTCGGTTTTTCGCTGGAGTCTTGTTTTTTGGTGCATTCTTAGCATACCTGACCGATTGGCTTTAATTTTAAGGCAAATGGAGGAAATAAAATTTTTCGATAGCGCTTAGTAACTAAGCGCTATAACAGCGTATCCGACCGCTTGGCGCTGGTAGACTGCCAAAACTAAAAAACTCGGTTTTTCGCTGGAGTCTTGTTTTTTGGTGCATTCTTAGCATACCTGACCGATTGGCTTTAATTTTAAGGCAAATGGAGGAAATAAAAATTTTCGATAGTCCTTAGTTACTTAGCGCTATAACAGCGTATCCGACCGCTTGGCGCTGGTAGACTGCCAAAACTAAAAAACTCGGTTTTTCGCTGGAGTCTTGTTTTTTGGTACATTCTTAGCATACCTGACCGATTGGCTTTGATTTTAAGGCAAATGGAGGAAATCAAAATTTTCGATAGTCCTTAGTTACTTAGCGCTATAACAGCGTATCCGACCGCTTGGCGTTGGTAGACTGCCAAAACTAAAAAACTCGGTTTTTCGCTGGAGTCTTGTTTTTTGGTGCATTCTTAGCATTCCTGACCGATTGGCTTTAATTTTAAGGCAAATGGAGGAAATAAAATTTTTCGATAGTCCTTAGTTACTAAGCGCTATAACAGCGTATCCGACCGCTTGGCGTTGGTAGACTGCCAAAACTAAAAAACTCGGTTTTTCGCTGGAGTCTTGTTTTTTGGTGCATTCTTAGCATTCCTGACCGATTGGCTTTAATTTTAAGGCAAATGGAGGAAATAAAAATTTTCGATAGTCCTTAGTTACTAAGCGCTATAACAGCGTATCCGACCGCTTGGCGCTGGTAGACTGCCAAAACTAAAAAACTCGGTTTTTCGCTGGAGTCTTGTTTTTTGGTGCATTCTTAGCATACCTGACCGATTGGCTTTAATTTTAAGGCAAATGGAGGAAATAAACATTTTCGATAGTCCTTAGTTACTAAGCGCTATAACAGCGTATCCGACCGCGTTACGTTGGTAGACTGCCAAAACTAAAAAACTCGGTTTTTCGCTGGAGTCTTGTTTTTTGGTGCATTCTTAGCATACCTGACCGATTGGCTTTAATTTTAAGGCAAATGGAGGAAATAAAAATTTTCGATAGTCCTTAGTTACTAAGCGCTATAACAGCGTATCCGACCACTTGGCGCTGGTAGACTCCCAAAACTAAAAAACTCGGTTTTTCGCTGGAGTCTTGTTTTTTGGTGCATTCTTAGCATACCTGACCGATTGGCTTTAATTTTAAGGCAAATGGAGGAAATAAAAAATTTCGATGGTCCTTAGTTACTAAGCGCTATAACAGTGTATCCGACCGCTTGGCGCTGGTATACTGCCAAAACTAAAAAACTCGGTTTTTCGCTGGAGTCTTGTTTTTTGGTGCATTCTTAGCATACCTGACCGATTGGCTTTAATTTTAAGGCAAATGGAGGAAATAAACATTTTCGATAGTCCTTAGTTACTAAGCGCTATAACAGCGTATCCGAGCGCGTTACGTTGGTAGACTGCCAAAACTAAAAAACTCGGTTTTTCGCTGGAGTCTTGTTTTTTGGTGCATTCTTAGCATTCCTGACCGATTGGCTTTAATTTTAAGGCAAATGGAGGAAATAAAAATTTTCGATAGTCCTTAGTTACTAAGCGCTATAACAGCGTATCCGACCGCTTGGCGTTGGTAGACTGCCAAAACTAAAAAAACTCGGTTTTTCGCTGGAGTCTTGATTTTTGGTGCATTCTTAGCATACCTGACCGATTGGCTTTAATTTTAAGGCAAATGGAGGAAATAAAAATTTTCGATAGTCCTTAGTTACTAAGCGCTATAACAGCGTATCCGACCGCTTGGCGTTGGTAGACTGCCAAAACTAAAAAAACTCGGTTTTTCGCTGGAGTCTTGATTTTTGGTGCATTCTTAGCATACCTGACCGATTGGCTTTAATTTTAAGGCAAATGGAGGAAATAAAAATTTTCGATAGTCCTTAGTTACTAAGCGGTATAACAGCGTATCCGACCGCTTGGCGTTGGTAGACTGCCAAAACTAAAAAACTCGGTTTTTCGCTGGAGTCTTGTTTTTTGGTGCATTCTTAGCATACCTGACCGATTGGCTTTAATTTTAAGGCAAATGGAGGAAATAAAAATTTTCGATAGTCCTTAGTTACTAAGCGCTATAACAGCGTATCCGACCGCTTGGCGCTGGTAGACTGCCAAAACTAAAAAACTCGGTTTTTCGCTGGAGTCTTGATTTTTGGTGCATTCTTAGCATACCTGACCGATTGGCTTTAATTTTAAGGCAAATGGAGGAAATAAAAATTTTCGATAGTCCTTAGTTACTAAGCGGTACAACAGCGTATCCGACCGCTTGGCGTTGGTAGACTGCCAAAACTAAAAAACTCGGTTTTTCGCTGGAGTCTTGTTTTTTGGTGCATTCTTAGCATACCTGACCGATTGGCTTTGATTTTAAGGCAAATGGAGGAAATCAAAATTTTCGATAGTCCTTAGTTACTTAGCGCTATAACAGCGTATCCGACCGCTTGGCGTTGGTAGACTGCCAAAACTAAAAAACTCGGTTTTTCGCTGGAGTCTTGTTTTTTGGTGCATTCTTAGCATACCTGACCGATTGGCTTTAATTTTAAGGCAAATGGAGGAAATAAAATTTTTCGATAGCGCTTAGTAACTAAGCGCTATAACAGCGTATCCGACCGCTTGGCGCTGGTAGACTGCCAAAACTAAAAAACTCGGTTTTTCGCTGGAGTCTTGTTTTTTGGTGCATTCTTAGCATACCTGACCGATTGGCTTTAATTTTAAGGCAAATGGAGGAAATAAAAATTTTCGATAGTCCTTAGTTACTTAGCGCTATAACAGCGTATCCGACCGCTTGGCGCTGGTAGACTGCCAAAACTAAAAAACTCGGTTTTTCGCTGGAGTCTTGTTTTTTGGTACATTCTTAGCATACCTGACCGATTGGCTTTGATTTTAAGGCAAATGGAGGAAATCAAAATTTTCGATAGTCCTTAGTTACTTAGCGCTATAACAGCGTATCCGACCGCTTGGCGTTGGTAGACTGCCAAAACTAAAAAACTCGGTTTTTCGCTGGAGTCTTGTTTTTTGGTGCATTCTTAGCATTCCTGACCGATTGGCTTTAATTTTAAGGCAAATGGAGGAAATAAAATTTTTCGATAGTCCTTAGTTACTAAGCGCTATAACAGCTTATCCGACCGCTTGGCGTTGGTAGACTGCCAAAACTAAAAAACTCGGTTTTTCGCTGGAGTCTTGTTTTTTGGTGCATTCTTAGCATTCCTGACCGATTGGCTTTAATTTTAAGGCAAATGGAGGAAATAAAAATTTTCGATAGTCCTTAGTTACTAAGCGCTATAACAGCGTATCCGACCGCTTGGCGCTGGTAGACTGCCAAAACTAAAAAACTCGGTTTTTCGCTGGAGTCTTGTTTTTTGGTGCATTCTTAGCATACCTGACCGATTGGCTTTAATTTTAAGGCAAATGGAGGAAATAAACATTTTCGATAGTCCTTAGTTACTAAGCGCTATAACAGCGTATCCGACCGCGTTACGTTGGTAGACTGCCAAAACTAAAAAACTCGGTTTTTCGCTGGAGTCTTGTTTTTTGGTGCATTCTTAGCATACCTGACCGATTGGCTTTAATTTTAAGGCAAATGGAGGAAATAAAAATTTTCGATAGTCCTTAGTTACTAAGCGCTATAACAGCGTATCCGACCGCTTGGCGCTGGTAGACTCCCAAAACTAAAAAACTCGGTTTTTCGCTGGAGTCTTGTTTTTTGGTGCATTCTTAGCATACCTGACCAATTGGCTTTAATTTTAAGGCAAATGGAGGAAATAAAAAATTTCGATGGTCCTTAGTTACTAAGCGCTATAACAGTGTATCCGACCGCTTGGCGCTGGTATACTGCCAAAACTAAAAAACTCGGTTTTTCGCTGGAGTCTTGTTTTTTGGTGCATTCTTAGCATACCTGACCGATTGGCTTTAATTTTAAGGCAAATGGAGGAAATAAACATTTTCGATAGTCCTTAGTTACTAAGCGCTATAACAGCGTATCCGAGCGCGTTACGTTGGTAGACTGCCAAAACTAAAAAACTCGGTTTTTCGCTGGAGTCTTGTTTTTTGGTGCATTCTTAGCATTCCTGACCGATTGGCTTTAATTTTAAGGCAAATGGAGGAAATAAAAATTTTCGATAGTCCTTAGTTACTAAGCGCTATAACAGCGTATCCGACCGCTTGGCGTTGGTAGACTGCCAAAACTAAAAAAACTCGGTTTTTCGCTGGAGTCTTGATTTTTGGTGCATTCTTAGCATACCTGACCGATTGGCTTTAATTTTAAGGCAAATGGAGGAAATAAAAATTTTCGATAGTCCTTAGTTACTAAGCGCTATAACAGCGTATCCGACCGCTTGGCGTTGGTAGACTGCCAAAACTAAAAAAACTCGGTTTTTCGCTGGAGTCTTGATTTTTGGTGCATTCTTAGCATACCTGACCGATTGGCTTTAATTTTAAGGCAAATGGAGGAAATAAAAATTTTCGATAGTCCTTAGTTACTAAGCGGTATAACAGCGTATCCGACCGCTTGGCGTTGGTAGACTGCCAAAACTAAAAAACTCGGTTTTTCGCTGGAGTCTTGTTTTTTGGTGCATTCTTAGCATACCTGACCGATTGGCTTTAATTTTAAGGCAAATGGAGGAAATAAAAATTTTCGATAGTCCTTAGTTACTAAGCGCTATAACAGCGTATCCGACCGCTTGGCGCTGGTAGACTGCCAAAACTAAAAAACTCGGTTTTTCGCTGGAGTCTTGATTTTTGGTGCATTCTTAGCATACCTGACCGATTGGCTTTAATTTTAAGGCAAATGGAGGAAATAAAAATTTTCGATAGTCCTTAGTTACTAAGCGGTACAACAGCGTATCCGACCGCTTGGCGTTGGTAGACTGCCAAAACTAAAAAACTCGGTTTTTCGCTGGAGTCTTGTTTTTTGGTGCATTCTTAGCATACCTGACCGATTGGCTTTAATTTTAAGGCAAATGGAGGAAATCAAAATTTTCGATAGTCCTTAGTTACTTAGCGCTATAACAGCGTATCCGACCGCTTGGCGTTGGTAGACTGCCAAAACTAAAAAACTCGGTTTTTCGCTGGAGTCTTGTTTTTTGGTGCATTCTTAGCATACCTGACCGATTGGCTTTAATTTTAAGGCAAATGGAGGAAATAAAATTTTTCGATAGCCCTTAGTTACTAAGCGCTATAACAGCGTATCCGACCGCTTGGCGCTGGTAGACTGCCAAAACTAAAAAACTCGGTTTTTCGCTGGAGTCTTGTTTTTTGGTGCATTCTTAGCATACCTGACCGATTGGCTTTAATTTTAAGGCAAATGGAGGAAATAAAAATTTTCGATAGTCCTTAGTTACTTAGCGCTATAACAGCGTATCCGACCGCTTGGCGCTGGTAGACTGCCAAAACTAAAAAACTCGGTTTTTCGCTGGAGTCTTGTTTTTTGGTACATTCTTAGCATACCTGACCGATTGGCTTTGATTTTAAGGCAAATGGAGGAAATCAAAATTTTCGATAGTCCTTAGTTACTTAGCGCTATAACAGCGTATCCGACCGCTTGGCGTTGGTAGACTGCCAAAACTAAAAAACTCGGTTTTTCGCTGGAGTCTTGTTTTTTGGTGCATTCTTAGCATTCCTGGCCGATTGGCTTTAATTTTAAGGCAAATGGAGGAAATAAAATTTTTCGATAGTCCTTAGTTACTAAGCGCTATAACAGCGTATCCGACCGCTTGGCGTTGGTAGACTGCCAAAACTAAAAAACTCGGTTTTTCGCTGGAGTCTTGTTTTTTGGTGCATTCTTAGCATTCCTGACCGATTGGCTTTAATTTTAAGGCAAATGGAGGAAATAAAAATTTTCGATAGTCCTTAGTTACTAAGGGCTATAACAGCGTATCCGACCGCTTGGCGCTGGTAGACTGCCAAAACTAAAAAACTCGGTTTTTCGCTGGAGTCTTGTTTTTTGGTGCATTCTTAGCATACCTGACCGATTGGCTTTAATTTTAAGGCAAATGGAGGAAAGAAACATTTTCGATAGTCCTTAGTTACTAAGCGCTATAACAGCGTATCCGACCGCGTTACGTTGGTAGACTGCCAAAACTAAAAAACTCGGTTTTTCGCTGGAGTCTTGTTTTTTGGTGCATTCTTAGCATACCTGACCGATTGGCTTTAATTTTAAGGCAAATGGAGGAAATAAAAATTTTCGATAGTCCTTAGTTACTAAGCGCTATAACAGCGTATCCGACCGCTTGGCGCTGGTAGACTCCCAAAACTAAAAAACTCGGTTTTTCGCTGGAGTCTTGTTTTTTGGTGCATTCTTAGCATACCTGACCAATTGGCTTTAATTTTAAGGCAAATGGAGGAAATAAAAAATTTCGATGGTCCTTAGTTACTAAGCGCTATAACAGTGTATCCGACCGCTTGGCGCTGGTATACTGCCAAAACTAAAAAACTCGGTTTTTCGCTGGAGTCTTGTTTTTTGGTGCATTCTTAGCATACCTGACCGATTGGCTTTAATTTTAAGGCAAATGGAGGAAATAAACATTTTCGATAGTCCTTAGTTACTAAGCGCTATAACAGCGTATCCGAGCGCGTTACGTTGGTAGACTGCCAAAACTAAAAAACTCGGTTTTTCGCTGGAGTCTTGTTTTTTGGTGCATTCTTAGCATTCCTGACCGATTGGCTTTAATTTTAAGGCAAATGGAGGAAATAAAAATTTTCGATAGTCCTTAGTTACTAAGCGCTATAACAGCGTATCCGACCGCTTGGCGTTGGTAGACTGCCAAAACTAAAAAAACTCGGTTTTTCGCTGGAGTCTTGATTTTTGGTGCATTCTTAGCATACCTGACCGATTGGCTTTAATTTTAAGGCAAATGGAGGAAATAAAAATTTTCGATAGTCCTTAGTTACTAAGCGCTATAACAGCGTATCCGACCGCTTGGCGTTGGTAGACTGCCAAAACTAAAAAAACTCGGTTTTTCGCTGGAGTCTTGATTTTTGGTGCATTCTTAGCATACCTGACCGATTGGCTTTAATTTTAAGGCAAATGGAGGAAATAAAAATTTTCGATAGTCCTTAGTAACTAAGCGGTATAACAGCGTATCCGACCGCTTGGCGTTGGTAGACTGCCAAAACTAAAAAACTCGGTTTTTCGCTGGAGTCTTGTTTTTTGGTGCATTCTTAGCATACCTGACCGATTGGCTTTAATTTTAAGGCAAATGGAGGAAATAAAAATTTTCGATAGTCCTTAGTTACTAAGCGCTATAACAGCGTATCCGACCGCTTGGCGCTGGTAGACTGCCAAAACTAAAAAACTCGGTTTTTCGCTGGAGTCTTGATTTTTGGTGCATTCTTAGCATACCTGACCGATTGGCTTTAATTTTAAGGCAAATGGAGGAAATAAAAATTTTCGATAGTCCTTAGTTACTAAGCGGTACAACAGCGTATCCGACCGCTTGGCGTTGGTAGACTGCCAAAACTAAAAAACTCGGTTTTTCGCTGGAGTCTTGTTTTTTGGTGCATTCTTAGCATACCTGACCGATTGGCTTTGATTTTAAGGCAAATGGAGGAAATAAAAATTTTCGATAGTCCTTAGTTACTTAGCGCTATAACAGCGTATCCGACCGCTTGGCGTTGGTAGACTGCCAAAACTAAAAAACTCGGTTTTTCGCTGGAGTCTTGTTTTTTGGTGCATTCTTAGCATACCTGACCGATTGGCTTTAATTTTAAGGCAAATGGAGGAAATAAAATTTTTCGATAGCGCTTAGTTACTAAGCGCTATAACAGCGTATCCGACCGCTTGGCGCTGGTAGACTGCCAAAACTAAAAAACTCGGTTTTTCGCTGGAGTCTTGTTTTTTGGTGCATTCTTAGCATACCTGACCGATTGGCTTTAATTTTAAGGCAAATGGAGGAAATAAAAATTTTCGATAGTCCTTAGTTACTTAGCGCTATAACAGCGTATCCGACCGCTTGGCGCTGGTAGACTGCCAAAACTAAAAAACTCGGTTTTTCGCTGGAGTCTTGTTTTTTGGTACATTCTTAGCATACCTGACCGATTGGCTTTGATTTTAAGGCAAATGGAGGAAATCAAAATTTTCGATAGTCCTTAGTTACTTAGCGCTATAACAGCGTATCCGACCGCTTGGCGTTGGTAGACTGCCAAAACTAAAAAACTCGGTTTTTCGCTGGAGTCTTGTTTTTTGGTGCATTCTTAGCATTCCTGACCGATTGGCTTTAATTTTAAGGCAAATGGAGGAAATAAAAATTTTCGATAGTCCTTAGTTACTAAGCGCTATAACAGCGTATCCGACCGCTTGGCGTTGGTAGACTGCCAAAACTAAAAAACTCGGTTTTTCGCTGGAGTCTTGTTTTTTGGTGCATTCTTAGCATACCTGACCGATTGGCTTTAATTTTAAGGCAAATGGAGGAAATAAAAATTTTCGATAGTCCTTAGTTACTTAGCGCTATAACAGCGTATCCGACCGCTTGGCGTTGGTAGACTGCCAAAACTAAAAAACTCGGTTTTTCGCTGGAGTCTTGTTTTTTGGTGCATTCTTAGCATACCTGACCGATTGGCTTTAATTTTAAGGCAAATGGAGGAAATAAAAAATTTCGATAGTCCTTAGTTACTAAGCGCTATAACAGCGTATCCGACCACTTGGCGCTGGTAGACTGCCAAAACTAAAAAACTCGGTTTTTCGCTGGAGTCTTGTTTTTTGGTACATTCTTAGCATACCTGACCGATTGGCTTTGATTTTAAGGCAAATGGAGGAAATCAAAATTTTCGATAGTCCTTAGTTACTTAGCGCTATAACAGCGTATCCGACCGCTTGGCGTTGGTAGACTGTCAAAACTAAAAAACTCGGTTTTTCGCTGGAGTCTTGTTTTTTGGTGCATTCTTAGCATTCCTGACCGATTGGCTTTAATTTTAAGGCAAATGGAGGAAATAAAAATTTTCGATAGTCCTTAGTTACTAAGCGCTATAACAGCGTATCCGACCGCTTGGCGTTGGTAGACTGCCAAAACTAAAAAACTCGGTTTTTCGCTGGAGTCTTGTTTTTTGGTGCATTCTTAGCATACCTGACCGATTGGCTTTAATTTTAAGGCAAATGGAGGAAATAAAAATTTTCGATAGTCCTTAGTTACTTAGCGCTATAACAGCGTATCCGACCGCTTGGCGTTGGTAGACTGCCCAAACTAAAAAACTCGGTTTTTCGCTGGAGTCTTGTTTTTTGGTGCATTCTTAGCATACCTGACCGATTGGCTTTAATTTTAAGGCAAATGGAGGAAATAAAAAATTTCGATAGTCCTTAGTTACTAAGCGCTATAACAGCGTATCCGACCACTTGGCGCTGGTAGACTGCCAAAACTAAAAAACTCGGATTTTCGCTGGAGTCTTGTTTTTTGGTGCATTCTTAGCATACCTGACCGATTGGCTTTAATTTTAAGGCAAATGGAGGAAATAAAAATTTTCGATAGTCCTTAGTTACTTAGCGCTATAACAGCGTATCCGACCGCTTGGCGTTGGTAGACTGCCAAAACTAAAAAACTCGGTTTTTCGCTGGAGTCTTGTTTTTTGGTGCATTCTTAGCATACCTGACCGATTGGCTTTAATTTTAAAGCAAATGGAGGAAATAAAAATTTTCGATAGTCCTTAGTTACTAAGCGCTATAACAGCGTATCCGACCGCTTGGCGCTGGTAGACTGCCAAAACTAAAAAACTCGGTTTTTCGCTGGAGTCTTGTTTTTTGGTGCATTCTTAGCATACCTGACCGATTGGCTTTAATTTTAAGGCAAATGGAGGAAATAAAAATTTTCGATAGTTCTTAGTTACTTAGCGCTATAACAGCGTATTCGACCGCTTGGCGTTGGTAGACTGCCAAAACTAAAAAACTCGGTTTTTCGCTGGAGTCTTGTTTTTTGGTGCATTCTTAGCATACCTGACCGATTGGCTTTAATTTTAAGGCAAATGGAGGAAATAAAATTTTTCGATAGTCCTTAGTTACTAAGCGCTATAACAGCGTATCCGACCGCTTGGTGTTGGTAGACTGCCAAAACTAAAAAACTCGGTTTTTCGCTGGAGTCTTGTTTTTTGGTGCATTCTTAGCATACCTGACCGATTGGCTTTAATTTTAAGGCAAATGGAGGAAATAAACATTTTCGATAGTCCTTAGTTACTAAGCGCTATAACAGCGTATCCGAGCGCGTTACGTTGGTAGACTGCCAAAACTAAAAAACTCGGTTTTTCGCTGGAGTCTTGTTTTTTGGTGCATTCTTAGCATTCCTGACCGATTGGCTTTAATTTTAAGGCAAATGGAGGAAATAAAAATTTTCGATAGTCCTTAGTTACTAAGCGCTATAACAGCGTATCCGACCGCTTGGCGTTGGTAGACTGCCAAAACTAAAAAAACCCGGTTTTTCGCTGGAGTCTTGATTTTTGGTGCATTCTTAGCATACCTGACCGATTGGCTTTAATTTTAAGGCAAATGGAGGAAATAAAAATTTTCGATAGTCCTTAGTTACTAAGCGGTATAACAGCGTATCCGACCGCTTGGCGTTGGTAGAATGCCAAAACTAAAAAACTCGGTTTTTCGCTGGAGTCTTGTTTTTTGGTGCATTCTTAGCATACCTGACCGATTGGCTTTAATTTTAAGGCAAATGGAGGAAATAAAATTTTTCGATAGTCCTTAGTTACTAAGCGCTATAACAGCGTATCCGACCGCTTGGCGTTGGTAGACTGCCAAAACTAAAAAACTCGGTTTTTCGCTGGAGTCTTATTTTTTGGTGCATTCTTAGCATACCTGACCGATTGGCTTTAATTTTAAGGCAAATGGAGGAAATAAAAATTTTCGATAGTCCTTAGTTACTAAGCGCTATAACAGCGTATCCCACCGCTTGGCGTTGGTAGACTGCCAAAACTAAAAAACTCGGTTTTTCGCTGGAGTCTTGTTTTTTGGTGCATTCTTAGCATACCTGACCGATTGGCTTTAATTTTAAGGCAAATGGAGGAAATAAAAATTTTCGATAGTCCTTAGTTACTAAGCGCTATAACAGCGTATCCGACCGCTTGGCGCTGGTAGACTGCCAAAACTAAAAAACTCGGTTTTTCGCTGGAGTCTTGTTTTTTGGTGCATTCTTAGCATACCTGACCGATTGGCTTTGATTTTAAGGCAAATGGAGGAAATCAAAATTTTCGATAGTCCTTAGTTACTTAGCGCTATAACAGCGTATCCGACCGCTTGGCGTTGGTAGACTGCCAAAACTAAAAAACTCGGTTTTTCGCTGGAGTCTTGTTTTTTGGTGCATTCTTAGCATACCTGACCGATTGGCTTTAATTTTAAGGCAAATGGAGGAAATAAAATTTTTCGATAGTCCTTAGTTACTAAGCGCTATAACAGCGTATCCGACCGCTTGGCGTTGGTAGACTGCCAAAACTAAAAAACTCGGTTTTTCGCTGGAGTCTTGTTTTTTGGTGCATTCTTAGCATACCTGACCGATTGGCTTTAATTTTAAGGCAAATGGAGGAAATAAAATTTTTCGATAGTCCTTAGTTACTAAGCGCTATAACAGCGTATCCGACCGCTTGGCGTTGGTAGACTGCCAAAACTAAAAAACTCGGTTTTTCGCTGGAGTCTTATTTTTTGGTGCATTCTTAGCATACCTGACCGATTGGCTTTAATTTTAAGGCAAATGGAGGAAATAAAAATTTTCGATAGTCCTTAGTTACTAAGCGCTATAACAGCGTATCCGACCGCTTGGCGCTGGTAGACTGCCAAAACTAAAAAACTCGGTTTTTCGCTGGAGTCTTGTTTTTTGGTGCATTCTTAGCATACCTGACCGATTGGCTTTGATTTTAAGGCAAATGGAGGAAATCAAAATTTTCGATAGTCCTTAGTTACTTAGCGCTATAACAGCGTATCCGACCGCTTGGCGTTGGTAGACTGCCAAAACTAAAAAACTCGGTTTTTCGCTGGAGTCTTGTTTTTTGGTGCATTCTTAGCATACCTGACCGATTGGCTTTAATTTTAAGGCAAATGGAGGAAATAAAATTTTTCGATAGTCCTTAGTTACTAAGCGCTATAACAGCGTATCCGACCGCTTGGCGTTGGTAGACTGCCAAAACTAAAAAACTCGGTTTTTCGCTGGAGTCTTATTTTTTGGTGCATTCTTAGCATACCTGACCGATTGGCTTTAATTTTAAGGCAAATGGAGGAAATAAAAATTTTCGATAGTCCTTAGTTACTAAGCGCTATAACAGCGTATCCCACCGCTTGGCGTTGGTAGACTGCCAAAAGTAAAAAACTCGGTTTTTCGCTGGAGTCTTGTTTTTTGGTGCATTCTTAGCATACCTGACCGATTGGCTTTAATTTTAAGGCAAATGGAGGAAATAAAAATTTTCGATAGTCCTTAGTTACTAAGCGCTATAACAGCGTATCCGACCGCTTGGCGCTGGTAGACTGCCAAAACTAAAAAACTCGGTTTTTCGCTGGAGTCTTGTTTTTTGGTGCATTCTTAGCATACCTGACCGATTGGCTTTGATTTTAAGGCAAATGGAGGAAATCAAAATTTTCGATAGTCCTTAGTTACTTAGCGCTATAACAGCGTATCCGACCGCTTGGCGTTGGTAGACTGCCAAAACTAAAAAACTCGGTTTTTCGCTGGAGTCTTGTTTTTTGGTGCATTCTTAGCATTCCTGACCGATTGGCTTTAATTTTAAGGCAAATGGAGGAAATAAAAATTTTCGATAGTCCTTAGTTACTAAGTGCTATAACAGCGTATCCGACCACTTGGCGCTGGTAGACTGCCAAAACTAAAAAACTCGGTTTTTCGCTGGAGTCTTGATTTTTGGTGCATTCTTAGCATACCTGACCGATTGGCTTTAATTTTAAGGCAAATGGAGGAAATAAAAATTTTCGATAGTCCTTAGTTACTAAGCGGTATAACAGCGTATCCGACCGCTTGGCGTTGGTAGACTGCCAAAACTAAAAAACTCGGTTTTTCGCTGGAGTCTTGTTTTTTGGTGCATTCTTAGCATACCTGACCGATTGGCTTTAATTTTAAGGCAAATGGAGGAAATAAAATTTTTCGATAGTCCTTAGTTACTAAGCGCTATAACAGCGTATCCGACCGCTTGGCGTTGGTAGACTGCCAAAACTAAAAAACTCGGTTTTTCGCTGGAGTCTTATTTTTTGGTGCATTCTTAGCATACCTGACCGATTGGCTTTAATTTTAAGGCAAATGGAGGAAATAAAAATTTTCGATAGTCCTTAGTTACTAAGCGCTATAACAGCGTATCCGACCGCTTGGCGTTGGTAGACTGCCAAAACTAAAAAACTCGGTTTTTCGCTGGAGTCTTGTTTTTTGGTGCATTCTTAGCATACCTGACCGATTGGCTTTAATTTTAAGGCAAATGGAGGAAATAAAAATTTTCGATAGTCCTTAGTTACTAAGCGCTATAACAGCGTATCCGACCGCTTGGCGCTGGTAGACTGCCAAAACTAAAAAACTCGGTTTTTCGCTGGAGTCTTGTTTTTTGGTGCATTCTTAGCATACCTGACCGATTGGCTTTGATTTTAAGGCAAATGGAGGAAATAAAAATTTTCGATAGTCCTTAGTTACTTAGCGCTATAACAGCGTATCCGACCGCTTGGCGTTGGTAGACTGCCAAAACTAAAAAACTCGGTTTTTCGCTGGAGTCTTGTTTTTTGGTGCATTCTTAGCATACCTGACCGATTGGCTGTAATTTTAAGGCAAATGGAGGAAATAAAATTTTTCGATAGCCCTTAGTTACTAAGCGCTATTACAGCGTATCCGACCGCTTGGCGCTGGTAGACTGCCAAAACTAAAAAACTCGGTTTTTCGCTGGAGTCTTGTTTTTTGGTGCATTCTTAGCATACCTGACCGATTGGCTTTAATTTTAAGGCAAATGGAGGAAATAAAAATTTTCGATAGTCCTTAGTTACTTAGCGCTATAACAGCGTATCCGACCGCTTGGCGTTGGTAGACTGCCAAAACTAAAAAACTCGGTTTTTCGCTGGAGTCTTGTTTTTTGGTGCATTCTTAGCATACCTGACCGATTGGCTTTAATTTTAAGGCAAATGGAGGAAATAAAAATTTTCGATAGTCCTTAGTTACTAAGCGCTATAACAGCGTATCCGACCGCTTGGTGTTGGTAGACTGCCAAAACTAAAAAACTCGGTTTTTCGCTGGAGTCTTGTTTTTTGGTGCATTCTTAGCATACCTGACCAATTGGCTTTAATTTTAAGGCAAATGGAGGAAATAAACATTTTCGATAGTCCTTAGTTACTAAGCGCTATAACAGCGTATCCGACCGCGTTACGTTGGTAGACTGCCAAAACTAAAAAACTCGGTTTTTCGCTGGAGTCTTGTTTTTTGGTGCATTCTTAGCATACCTGACCGATTGGCTTTAATTTTAAGGCAAACGGAGGAAATAAAAATTTTCGATAGTCCTTAGTTACTAAGCGCTATAACAGCGTATCCGACCACTTGGCGCTGGTAGACTGCCAAAACTAAAAAACTCGGTTTTTCGCTGGAGTCTTGTTTTTTGGTGCATTCTTAGCATACCTGACCGATTGGCTTTAATTTTAAGGCAAATGGAGGAAATAAACATTT
Organism: Pyrgus malvae; assembly: GCA_911387765.1. Taxonomy (NCBI): domain Eukaryota; kingdom Metazoa; phylum Arthropoda; class Insecta; order Lepidoptera; family Hesperiidae; genus Pyrgus; species Pyrgus malvae. The sequence goes on along the minus strand of OU426972.1, from coordinate 13,655,975 downwards.
TCGATAGTCCTTAGTTACTAAGCGCTATAACAGCGTATCCGACCGCGTTACGTTGGTAGACTGCCAAAACTAAAAAACTCGGTTTTTCGCTGGAGTCTTGTTTTTTGGTGCATTCTTAGCATACCTGACCCATTGGCTTTAATTTTAAGGCAAATGGAGGAAATAAAAATTTTCGATAGTCCTTAGTTACTAAGCGCTATAACAGCGTATCCGACCACTTGGCGCTGGTAGACTGCCAAAACTAAAAAACTCGGTTTTTCGCTGGAGTCTTGTTTTTTGGTGCATTCTTAGCATACCTGACCAATTGGCTTTAATTTTAAGGCAAATGGAGGAAATAAAAAATTTCGATGGTCCTTAGTTACTAAGCGCTATAACAGCGTATCCGACCGCTTGGCGCTGGTATACTGCCAAAACTAAAAAACTCGGTTTTTCGCTGGAGTCTTGTTTTTTGGTGCATTCTTAGCATACCTGACCGATTGGCTTTAATTTTAAGGCAAATGGAGGAAATAAACATTTTCGATAGTCCTTAGTTACTAAGCGCTATAACAGCGTATCCGAGCGCGTTACGTTGGTAGACTGCCAAAACTAAAAAACTCGGTTTTTCGCTGGAGTCTTGTTTTTTGGTGCATTCTTAGCATTCCTGACCGATTGGCTTTAATTTTAAGGCAAATGGAGGAAATAAAAATTTTCGATAGTCCTTAGTTACTAAGCGCTATAACAGCGTATCCGACCGCTTGGCGTTGGTAGACTGCCAAAACTAAAAAACTCGGTTTTTCGCTGGAGTCTTGATTTTTGGTGCATTCTTAGCATACCTGACCGATTGGCTTTAATTTTAAGGCAAATGGAGGAAATAAAAATTTTCGATAGTCCTTAGTTACTAAGCGCTATAACAGCGTATCCGACCGCTTGGCGTTGGTAGACTGCCAAAACTAAAAAACTCGGTTTTTCGCTGGAGTCTTGTTTTTTGGTGCATTCTTAGCATACCTGACCGATTGGCTTTAATTTTAAGGCAAATGGAGGAAATAAAATTTTTCGATAGTCCTTAGTTACTAAGCGCTATAACAGCGTATCCGACCGCTTGGCGTTGGTAGACTGCCAAAACTAAAAAACTCGGTTTTTCGCTGGAGTCTTGTTTTTTGGTGCATTCTTAGCATACCTGACCGATTGGCTTTAATTTTAAGGCAAAAGGAGGAAATAAAAATTTTCGATAGTCCTTAGTTACTAAGCGCTATAACAGCGTATCCGACCGCTTGGCGCTGGTAGACTGCCAAAACTAAAAAACTCGGTTTTTCGCTGGAGTCTTGTTTTTTGGTGCATTCTTAGCATACCTGACCGATTGGCTTTGATTTTAAGGCAAATGGAGGAAATCAAAATTTTCGATAGTCCTTAGTTACTTAGCGCTATAACAGCGTATCCGACCGCTTGGCGTTGGTAGACTGCCAAAACTAAAAAACTCGGTTTTTCGCTGGAGTCTTGTTTTTTGGTGCATTCTTAGCATTCCTGACCGATTGGCTTTAATTTTAAGGCAAATGGAGGAAATAAAAATTTTCGATAGTCCTTAGTTACTAAGCGCTATAACAGCGTATCCGACCGCTTGGCGTTGGTAGACTGCCAAAACTAAAAAAACTCGGTTTTTCGCTGGAGTCTTGATTTTTGGTGCATTCTTAGCATACCTGACCGATTGGCTTTAATTTTAAGGCAAATGGAGGAAATAAAAATTTTCGATAGTCCTTAGTTACTAAGCGGTATAACAGCGTATCCGACCGCTTGGCGTTGGTAGACTGCCAAAACTAAAAAACTCGGTTTTTCGCTGGAGTCTTGTTTTTTGGTGCATTCTTAGCATACCTGACCGATTGGCTTTAATTTTAAGGCAAATGGAGGAAATAAAATTTTTCGATAGTCCTTAGTTACTAAGCGCTATAACAGCGTATCCGACCGCTTGGCGCTGGTAGACTGCCAAAACTAAAAAACTCGGTTTTTCGCTGGAGTCTTGTTTTTTTGGTGCATTCTTAGCATACCTGACCGATTGGCTTTGATTTTAAGGCAAATGGAGGAAATCAAAATTTTCGATAGTCCTTAGTTACTTAGCGCTATAACAGCGTATCCGACCGCTTGGCGTTGGTAGACTGCCAAAACTAAAAAACTCGGTTTTTCGCTGGAGTCTTGTTTTTTGGTGCATTCTTAGCATTCCTGACCGATTGGCTTTAATTTTAAGGCAAATGGAGGAAATAAAAATTTTCGATAGTCCTTAGTTACTAAGCGCTATAACAGCGTATCCGACCGCTTGGCGTTGGTAGACTGCCAAAACTAAAAAAACTCGGTTTTTCGCTGGAGTCTTGATTTTTGGTGCATTCTTAGCATACCTGACCGATTGGCTTTAATTTTAAGGCAAATGGAGGAAATAAAAATTTTCGATAGTCCTTACTTACTAAGCGTTATAACAGCGTATCCGACCGCTTGGCGTTGGTAGACTGCCAAAACTAAAAAACTCGGTTTTTCGCTGGAGTCTTGTTTTTTGGTGCATTCTTAGCATACCTGACCGATTGGCTTTAATTTTAAGGCAAATGGAGGAAATAAAAATTTTCGATAGTCCTTAGTTACTAAGCGCTATAACAGCGTATCCGACCGCTTGGCGTTGGTAGACTGCCAAAACTCAAAAACTCGGTTTTTCGCTGGAGTCTTGTTTTTTGGTGCATTCTTAGCATACCTGACCGATTGGCTTTAATCTTAAGGCAAATGGAGGAAATAAAAATTTTCGATAGTCCTTAGTTACTAAGCGCTATAACAGCGTATCCGACCGCTTGGCGCTAGTAGACTGCCAAAACTAAAAAACTTGGTTTTTCGCTGGAGTCTTGTTTTTTGGTGCATTCTTAGCATACCTGACCGATTGGCTTTGATTTTAAGGCAAATGGAGGAAATCAAAATTTTCGATAGTCCTTAGTTACTTAGCGCTATAACAGCGTATCCGACCGCTTGGCGTTGGTAGACTGCCAAAACTAAAAAACTCGGTTTTTCGCTGGAGTCTTGTTTTTTGGTGCATTCTTAGCATACCTGACCGATTGGCTTTAATTTTAAGGCAAATGAAGGAAAAAAATTTTTTCGATAGCCCTTAGTTACTAAGCGCTATAACAGCGTATCCGACCGCTTGGCGCTGGTAGACTGCCAAAACTAAAAAACTCGGTTTTTCGCTGGAGTCTTGTTTTTTGGTGCATTCTTAGCATACCTGACCGATTGGCTTTAATTTTAAGGCAAATGGAGGAAATAAAAATTTTCGATAGTCCTTAGTTACTTAGCGCTATAACAGCGTATCCGACCGCTTGGGCGTTGGTAGACTGCCAAAACTAAAAAACTCGGTTTTTCGCTGGAGTCTTGTTTTTTGGTGCATTCTTATTAAAACGCAATGGTGGCTTCAACTCAACTCAATTTTATTCTTTTTAACCATAAAGTAAGTCATAGACAGTTTACATAAACCACAGATCAATAATAATCTACTGGGACTACACAGATGGCAGTAGTTACCATATTATTTTGTTACAACAGATAACACTAAAATAACATCCCGACCTAACAAAATAATTCAATATCCAAAAAAAAAGAATAATACAGTTACAATGCTACTTCAGACATACCAATTAATTTTAAAAATTTATAATGTTTATTAGCATTCAAACTTTTTGTGAAAATGTCAGCAGGCATTTCTAATGTTGACATATACTTTATATCTACTTTCTTACATAATATACAGTCTCTGACAAAGTGATGTTTTATATCTATATGTTTAGTTCGCTTGTTGTTAACTAACGGATTGTTTGCTAATTTAATTGAACTCTGGTTATCACTATAGACAACTATACACATATTTTCATTTACAACTATCATTTCCCCTAACAAATTTTTTAAATATATAGCCTCTTTGCAACTTTCTGTCAGAGCCATATACTCAGCTTCTGTGCTGGAAAGAGCTACTGTTTTTTGTTTCTTTGCTTCATAAGCAATAACTGAACCTGATAGTATGAAGCAGTAGCCAGTATATGAGCGTCTATCTATTGAACATGAGGCCCAATCCGCATCAACATAACCATATAGATCACACCCTGTCTTTTTATATTCTAAACCAAAACATTTAGTTTTCTTTAAATATTTTAGCAATCGTTTTAAATGTTTCCAATGTGTTTCATTAAAACAGTTATTGAATTGACTAAGAAAGCTAATACTATAGGAAATATCTGGCCTAGTGAGAACAGATAAATACATCAAACTTCCAACTAACTGTTGATATGGATACTTTTTTACTGAATTATTACTTACATCTTTTTGCAGTTTTAAATTAATTTCCAAAGGTGTTTCAGAATGTGAACAATCTGACATATGAAACTTCTTAAGAATATTTTCAACAAATTGTTTTTGGTCAACAGTAATTCTATCTTTATAAACATTAACATGCATACCTAGACAATGTTTGATTTGCCCTAAGTCTTTTATTTTAAACTCTACAACTAATTTATTCAGCAACTCCGTGTAAGTATTCTGGCAATTATGGAAAACAAAAAAATCATCAACAAATAATGCCACATAAATCTTTACATTATTAAGATTCTTTATAAAGAGACATGGTTCATACATAGACTTTTTATACTGTAACTTTAATAAACAATCTTCTACACGAGTATACCAGGCTCTAGCTGACTGCTTAAGGCCATAGACAGCTTTCTTTAATTTTAAAACTTTATTATTACAATTTTCAATATCTAAACATTCTGGTATCTCCATATATACATTTTCTTGAAGGAAGCCATTGAGAAATGCAGTAGGAACATCAAGGTGATTAATTTTTAAACCATGTTCTACACTCAAAGCCAATAACAGTCTAAAAGTAGAATATCTTAAAACTGGAGAAAAAGTTTCATTAAAGTCCATACCTTTTTCCTGGGTAAAGCCCTTGGCCACAAGTCTCGCCCTAAAACGAGTCTCACCTTCATTATTATATTTCTTCTTGAAAACCCACTTATTTTTCACAACCGTACCTTCCTTTGGTCTGTCCACCAATTCCCAAGAATTATTGTCATGAAAGGATTGTAATTCTTCCTTCATTGCACACACCCACTGATCCCTTTCAGGTCCACTCATTGCTTCACCAAGACAAATCTGTTCATCTGACATCTCTACACACATGTTTGCAATCTGGAAGAAATCAGGTTTCCGCCTCACACGTTTTTCTGGTAGATTGATGTCGCACTGTCCGGAAATAATATTCTTTGCTTGTGGAGACAAGGATAAAGTATCAACAAAACTGTCATCTGAACTTGTTGAACTGTCAGGCACATATGTCTTATCACATAGATCTCCTTCATCAACCGAGTCTCTCATGGATACTCCCTGAGGTGACATTTCTGGTTGCTTTGTCTCACTGACCACAATAGATGTTGTTGAGCTATCATCTATATTCTCCATGATAACAACATCTCTGGCAACAATGACATCTCGCGAAATAGGGTCAAACAAGCGATAGCCCTTGACATTCTCAGAATATCCAACTAGGTACATCCTTTTCGCCTTCTTATCCCACTTTTTTCGCCTCTCTTTTGGAATATGGGCCATTACTGGGCTACCAAAGATCCGTAAATTTTCTAAATTTGGTTTTCTGCCCGTCCATATTTCATAAGGAGTAGCATTCTGGTCCAATCCAGCTGCTGGGGTTCGATTTTTTATATATACAGCCGTGTTCACAGCTTCAGCCCAAAGAAAATTTTCAAATTGAGCATCATGTAGGAGACAGCGCGCCTTTTCAACAATGGATCTGTTATACCTCTCACAGACTCCATTTTGTTCTGGTGTATAACTGTTTGTTTTTTGATGAAGTATACCACACTGCCTTAGATAGTTTGCCATTTCCAATGAACAAAATTCTCCACCATTGTCCGACCTGAATATCTTTATTTTCTTAGACTGTTGATTCTCAACAAACTGTTTATATTGTTTGAAATATTTGAATGTTTCACTTTTAGATTGCAGAAAATATACATGGCACATTCTACTGAAGTCGTCAACAAATAGTAAGTAGTATCTTGCCTTACCAAGAGATAGGTTTTCCATTGGCCCGCATAAATCAGCATGAACCAGTTCTAGGATATCCTTACATTTGTTGTTACTTAGCGGAAATGGTAATCTGGTTTGTTTCCCTTCACAACAAACTATGCAGTTGGCTTTACTTGTCACACTTTTGTCATCATAACTTACACCTTCTACTAAACCATTTTTTAATTTATTCAAATCATTGGCATTGATATGCCCTAACCGTCTATGCCAGGTAGTACTTGAAGTTTTTACTGCTGCCGCTAATGGTTGTTCGTGCTTCATAACATTTAATCTGTATACACCATTTATCAGTTTGGCTTCACCAATACAGTCCTTACTTGGGTTGTAAATCAAACAACCATCCTGTTTAAAAACAATTCTGTTTCCACTTGCAATTATTTTGCTCACAGAGAGCAAATTGGTTGTGAGGTTAGGCACGCACAAAAACATTCTTAACATTAATTAAGTACTTTTTGTTTCCAACACATGTTTTTAGTTGGAGATCCCCTGAACATAAAACTTGTGCAACGGTTTGATTGGCGACGATGATCTCCTTTGTATTGGGTTGATAACATACATTAGATAACAAGTTCTTGTTCGACACCATATGTGTGCTTGCGCCGGAATCTAAGTGCCAGTCGGATTGACTGAATTCTTCGGAAAGAAATACTGCACTAAATGCATTTGTCTTCGATTTATCAGCAACAGGACACTGACTTTTAAAATGTCCGATCTGTTTGCATTTATAACATCGAATTATTTTCTTCCGCGCCATGTTGTTTCCATTTCCACTTGCATTGACATTGACAGGCGGTAGGAGCGTCGTACCAATGCCGTCATGAAAATGCGTTTTTGACGTGTTCGTACTACCAACATAACGCCTATGAATATTTTTCGCGGCAAATGCACCTTCCGATTTAACCACAAAATCTGCACTCATGTCTAATAACTTGCTTTTAATGGCGTCCGCACTTATTTTTATGCCTGAGTGCTCAATTGCCATTATCATAGGTCCAAATTTCTCCGGTAATCCCGCTAACATAAGCGATCCGATCCACTGATCGTTAATTTCAAAGCCGGTGCCTATGAGTTTTTGAGCAGTTTCAATTATTTGGCTGACGTAGCTGGTCATTGACTCGCAGTTTTCCAGGCGTATACTGATGAGATTTCGTAGCAAACTAATTTTTCGTGAATATCCCGCGTCGTCAAACATACTTTTTAATGTTTTCCACAAGTCGTAGGTTGTGGTTGCTTGCTTGATATGCACGTAAAGAGACGCATCTATTGTCAAAATTAATTTAGCCCTTGCCTTTTGGTCCTCTGCTTTCTGAGCTGGGGTGGCTGATGATGATAATGGTGCCTTAATGGCGTCGGCCATGCCTTCCAAGACAAGAACATTTTCAGCCGCAAAACTCCAGTCGTCGTAATTTTCTCGTCCTTTTAATTTTGGGATGTTTGCCAAATAGTTCACAGACATATTTTACACACTGAACTTGTATCTTACTGGTTTTAATTATTATAACGCGGGACTGGGCCCATAACCTATTAAAACGCAATGGTGGCTTCAACTCAACTCAATTTTATTCTTTTTAACCATAAAGTAAGTCATAGACAGTTTACATAAACCACAGATCAATAATAATCTACTGGGACTACACAGATGGCAGTAGTTACCATATTATTTTGTTACAACAGATAACACTAAAATAACAATTCTTAGCATACCTGACCGATTGGCTTTAATTTTAAGGCAAATGGAGGAAATAAAAATTTTCGATAGTCCTTAGTTACTAAGCGCTATAACAGCGTATCCGACCGCTTGGTGTTGGTAGACTGCCAAAACTAAAAAACTCGGTTTTTCGCTGGAGTCTTGTTTTTTGGTGCATTCTTAGCATACCTGACCGATTGGCTTTAATTTTAAGGCAAATGGAGGAAATAAAAATTTTCGATAGTCCTTAGTTACTAAGCGCTATAACAGCGTATCCGACCGCGTTACGTTGGTAGACTGCCAAAACTAAAAAACTCGGTTTTTCGCTGGAGTCTTGTTTTTTGGTGCATTCTTAGCATACCTGACCGATTGGCTTTAATTTTAAGGCAAATGGAGGAAATAAAAATTTTCGATAGTCCTTAGTTACTAAGCGCTATAACAGCGTATCCGACCACTTGGCGCTGGTAGACTGCCAAAACTAAAAAACTCGGTTTTTCGCTGGAGTCTTGTTTTTTGGTGCATTCTTAGCATACCTGACCGATTGGCTTTAATTTTAAGGCAAATGGAGGAAATAAACATTTTCGATAGTCCTTAGTTACTAAGCGCTATAACAGCGTATCCGACCGCGTTACGTTGGTAGACTGCCAAAACTAAAAAACTCGGTTTTTCGCTGGAGTCTTGTTTTTTGGTGCATTCTTAGCATACCTGACCGATTGGCTTTAATTTTAAGGCAAATGGAGGAAATAAAAATTTTCGATAGTCCTTAGTTAATAAGCGCTATAACAGCGTATCCGACCGCGTTACGTTGGTAGACTGCCAAAACTAAAAAACTCGGTTTTTCGCTGGAGTCTTGTTTTTTGGTGCATTCTTAGCATACCTGACCGATTGGCTTTAATTTTAAGGCAAATGGAGGAAATAAAAATTTTCGATAGTCCTTAGTTACTAAGCGCTATAACAGCGTATCCGACCACTTGGCGCTGGTAGACTGCCAAAACTAAAAAACTCGGTTTTTCGCTGGAGTCTTGTTTTTTGGTGCATTCTTAGCATACCTGACCGATTGGCTTTAATTTTAAGGCAAATGGAGGAAATAAACATTTTCGATAGTCCTTAGTTACTAAGCGCTATAACAGCGTATCCGACCGCGTTACGTTGGTAGACTGCCAAAACTAAAAAACTCGGTTTTTCGCTGGAGTCTTGTTTTTTGGTGCATTCTTAGCATACCTGACCGATTGGCTTTAATTTTAAGGCAAATGGAGGAAATAAAAATTTTCGATAGTCCTTAGTTACTAAGCGCTACAACAGCGTATCCGACCACTTGGCGCTGGTAGACTGCCAAAACTAAAAAACTCGGTTTTTCGCTGGAGTCTTGTTTTTTGGTGCATTCTTAGCATACCTGACCAATTGGCTTTATTTTAAGGCAAATGGAGGAAATAAAAAATTTCGATAGTCCTTAGTTACTAAGCGCTATAACAGCGTATCCGACCGCTTGGCGCTGGTATACTGCCAAAACTAAAAAACTCGGTTTTTCGCTGGAGTCTTGTTTTTTGGTGCATTCTTAGCATACCTGAACGATTGGCTTTAATTTTAAGGCAAATGGAGGAAATAAAAATTTTCGATAGTCCTTAGTTACTTAGCGCTATAACAGCGTATCCGACCGCTTGGCGCTAGTAGACTGCCAAAACTAAAAAACTTGGTTTTTCGCTGGAGTCTTGTTTTTTGGTGCATTCTTAGCATACCTGACCGATTGGCTTTGATTTTAAGGCAAATGGAGGAAATCAAAATTTTCGATAGTCCTTAGTTACTTAGCGCTATAACAGCGTATCCGACCGCTTGGCGTTGGTAGACTGCCAAAACTAAAAAACTCGGTTTTTCGCTGGAGTCTTGTTTTTTGGTGCATTCTTAGCATACCTGACCGATTGGCTTTAATTTTAAGGCAAATGAAGGAAAAAAATTTTTTCGATAGCCCTTAGTTACTAAGCGCTATAACAGCGTATCCGACCGCTTGGCGCTGGTAGACTGCCAAAACTAAAAAACTCGGTTTTTCGCTGGAGTCTTGTTTTTTGGTGCATTCTTAGCATACCTGACCGATTGGCTTTAATTTTAAGGCAAATGGAGGAAATAAAAATTTTCGATAGTCCTTAGTTACTAAGCGCTATAACAGCGTATCCGACCGCTTGGCGTTGGTAGACTGCCAAAACTAAAAAACTCGGTTTTTCGCTGGAGTCTTGTTTTTTGGTGCATTCTTAGCATACCTGACCGATTGGCTTTAATTTTAAGGCAAATGGAGGAAATAAAAAATTTCGATAGTCCTTAGTTACTAAGCGCTATAACAGCGTATCCGACCACTTGGCGCTGGTAGACTGCCAAAACTAAAAAACTCGGTTTTTCGCTGGAGTCTTGTTTTTTGGTGCATTCATAGCATACCTGACCGATTGGCTTTAATTTTAAGGCAAATGGAGGAAATAAACATTTTCGATAGTCCTTAGTTACTTAGCGCTATAACAGCGTATCCGACCGCTTGGCGTTGGTAGACTGCCAAAACTAAAAAACTCGGTTTTTCGCTGGAGTCTTGTTTTTTGGTGCATTCTTAGCATACCTGCCCGATTGGCTTTAATTTTAAGGCAAATGGAGGAAAAAAACATTTTCGATAGTCCTTAGTTTCTAAGCGCTATAACAGCGTATCCGACCGCTTGGCGTTGGTAGACTGCCAAAACTCAAAAACTCGGTTTTTCGCTGGAGTCTTGTTTTTTGGTGCATTCTTAGCATACCTGACCGATTGGCTTTAATTTTAAGGCAAATGGAGGAACTAAAAATTTTCGATAGTCCTTAGTTACTAAGCGCTATAACAGCGTATCCGACCGCTTGGCGTTGGTAGACTGCCAAAACTAAAAAACTCGGATTTTCGCTGGAGTCTTGTTTTTTGGTGCATTCTTAGCATACCTGACCGATTGGCTTTAATTTTAAGGCAAATGGAGGAACTAAAAATTTTCGATAGTCCTTAGTTACTAAGCGCTATAACAGCGTATCCGACCGCTTGGCGTTGGTAGACTGCCAAAACTAAAAAACTCGGATTTTCGCTGGAGTCTTGTTTTTTGGTGCATTCTTAGCATACCTGACCGATTGGCTTTAATTTTAAGGCAAATGGAGGAAATAAACATTTTCGATAGTCCTTAGTTACTAAGCGCTATAACAGCGTATCCGACCGCGTTACGTTGGTAGACTGCCAAAACTAAAAAACTCGGTTTTTCGCTGGAGTCTTGTTTTTTGGTGCATTCTTAGCATACCTGACCGATTGGCTTTAATTTTAAGGCAAATGGAGGAAATAAAAATTTTCGATAGTCCTTAGTTACTAAGCGCTATAACAGCGTATCCGACCACTTGGCGCTGGTAGACTGCCAAAACTAAAAAACTCGGTTTTTCGCTGGAGTCTTGTTTTTTGGTGCATTCTTAGCATACCTGACCGATTGGCTTTAATTTTAAGGCAAATGGAGGAAATAAACATTTTCGATAGTCCTTAGTTACTAAGCGCTATAACAGCGTATCCGACCGCGTTACGTTGGTAGACTGCCAAAACTAAAAAACTCGGTTTTTCGCTGGAGTCTTGTTTTTTGGTGCATTCTTAGCATACCTGACCGATTGGCTTTAATTTTAAGGCAAATGGAGGAAATAAAAATTTTCGATAGTCCTTAGTTACTAAGCGCTATAACAGCGTATCCGACCACTTGGCGCTGGTAGACTGCCAAAACTAAAAAACTCGGTTTTTCGCTGGAGTCTTGTTTTTTGGTGCATTCTTAGCATACCTGACCAATTGGCTTTAATTTTAAGGCAAATGGAGGAAATAAAAAATTTCGATGGTCCTTAGTTACTAAGCGCTATAACAGCGTATCCGACCGCTTGGCGCTGGTATACTGCCAAAACTAAAAAACTCGGTTTTTCGCTGGAGTCTTGTTTTTTGGTGCATTCTTAGCATACCTGACCGATTGGCTTTAATTTTAAGGCAAATGGAGGAAATAAACATTTTCGATAGTCCTTAGTTACTAAGCGCTATAACAGCGTATCCGAGCGCGTTACGTTGGTAGACTGCCAAAACTAAAAAACTCGGTTTTTCGCTGGAGTCTTGTTTTTTGGTGCATTCTTAGCATTCCTGACCGATTGGCTTTAATTTTAAGGCAAATGGAGGAAATAAAAATTTTCGATAGTCCTTAGTTACTAAGCGCTATAACAGCGTATCCGACCGCTTGGCGTTGGTAGACTGCCAAAACTAAAAAACTCGGTTTTTCGCTGGAGTCTTGTTTTTTGGTGCATTCTTAGCATACCTGACCGATTGGCTTTAATTTTAAGGCAAATGGAGGAAATAAAATTTTTCGATAGTCCTTAGTTACTAAGCGCTATAACAGCGTATCCGACCGCTTGGCGTTGGTAGACTGCCAAAACTAAAAAACTCGGTTTTTCGCTGGAGTCTTGTTTTTTGGTGCATTCTTAGCATACCTGACCGATTGGCTTTAATTTTAAGGCAAAAGGAGGAAATAAAAATTTTCGATAGTCCTTAGTTACTAAGCGCTATAACAGCGTATCCGACCGCTTGGCGCTGGTAGACTGCCAAAACTAAAAAACTCGGTTTTTCGCTGGAGTCTTGTTTTTTGGTGCATTCTTAGCATACCTGACCGATTGGCTTTGATTTTAAGGCAAATGGAGGAAATCAAAATTTTCGATAGTCCTTAGTTACTTAGCGCTATAACAGTGTATCCGACCGCTTGGCGTTGGTAGACTGCCAAAACTAAAAAACTCGGTTTTTCGCTGGAGTCTTGTTTTTTGGTGCATTCTTAGCATTCCTGACCGATTGGCTTTAATTTTAAGGCAAATGGAGGAAATAAAAATTTTCGATAGTCCTTAGTTACTAAGCGCTATAACAGCGTATCCGACCGCTTGGCGTTGGTAGACTGCCAAAACTAAAAAAACTCGGTTTTTCGCTGGAGTCTTGATTTTTGGTGCATTCTTAGCATACCTGACCGATTGGCTTTAATTTTAAGGCAAATGGAGGAAATAAAAATTTTCGATAGTCCTTAGTTACTAAGCGGTATAACAGCGTATCCGACCGCTTGGCGTTGGTAGACTGCCAAAACTAAAAAACTCGGTTTTTCGCTGGAGTCTTGTTTTTTGGTGCATTCTTAGCATACCTGACCGATTGGCTTTAATTTTAAGGCAAATGGAGGAAATAAAATTTTTCGATAGTCCTTAGTTACTAAGCGCTATAACAGCGTATCCGACCGCTTGGCGCTGGTAGACTGCCAAAACTAAAAAACTCGGTTTTTCGCTGGAGTCTTGTTTTTTTGGTGCATTCTTAGCATACCTGACCGATTGGCTTTGATTTTAAGGCAAATGGAGGAAATCAAAATTTTCGATAGTCCTTAGTTACTTAGCGCTATAACAGCGTATCCGACCGCTTGGCGTTGGTAGACTGCCAAAACTAAAAAACTCGGTTTTTCGCTGGAGTCTTGTTTTTTGGTGCATTCTTAGCATTCCTGACCGATTGGCTTTAATTTTAAGGCAAATGGAGGAAATAAAAATTTTCGATAGTCCTTAGTTACTAAGCGCTATAACAGCGTATCCGACCGCTTGGCGTTGGTAGACTGCCAAAACTAAAAAAACTCGGTTTTTCGCTGGAGTCTTGATTTTTGGTGCATTCTTAGCATACCTGACCGATTGGCTTTAATTTTAAGGCAAATGGAGGAAATAAAAATTTTCGATAGTCCTTACTTACTAAGCGGTATAACAGCGTATCCGACCGCTTGGCGTTGGTAGACTGCCAAAACTAAAAAACTCGGTTTTTCGCTGGAGTCTTGTTTTTTGGTGCATTCTTAGCATACCTGACCGATTGGCTTTAATTTTAAGGCAAATGGAGGAAATAAAATTTTTCGATAGTCCTTAGTTACTAAGCGCTATAACAGCGTATCCGACCGCTTGGCGTTGGTAGACTGCCAAAACTAAAAAACTCGGTTTTTCGCTGGAGTCTTGTTTTTTGGTGCATTCTTAGCATACCTGACCGATTGGCTTTAATTTTAAGGCAAATGGAGGAAATAAAAATTTTCGATAGTCCTTAGTTACTAAGCGCTATAACAGCGTATCCGACCGCTTGGCGTTGGTAGACTGCCAAAACTAAAAAACTCGGTTTTTCGCTGGAGTCTTGTTTTTTGGTGCATTCTTAGCATACCTGACCGATTGGCTTTAATTTTAAGGCAAATGGAGGAAATAAATTTTTTCGATAGTCCTTAGTTACTAAGCGCTATAACAGCGTATCCGACCGCTTGGCGTTGGTAGACTGCCAAAACTAAAAAACTCGGTTTTTCGCTGGAGTCTTGTTTTTTGGTGCATTCTTAGCATACCTGACCGATTGGCTTTAATTTTAAGGCAAATGGAGGAAATAAAAATTTTCGATAGTCCTTAGTTACTAAGCGCTATAACAGCGTATCCGACCGCTTGGCGCTGGTAGACTGCCAAAACTAAAAAACTCGGTTTTTCGCTGGAGTCTTGTTTTTTGGTGCATTCTTAGCATACCTGACCGATTGGCTTTGATTTTAAGGCAAATGGAGGAAATCAAAATTTTCGATAGTCCTTAGTTACTTAGCGCTATAACAGCGTATCCGACCGCTTGGCGTTGGTAGACTGCCAAAACTAAAAAACTCGGTTTTTCGCTGGAGTCTTGTTTTTTGGTGCATTCTTAGCATACCTGACCGATTGGCTTTAATTTTAAGGCAAATGAAGGAAAAAAATTTTTTCGATAGCCCTTAGTTACTAAGCGCTATAACAGCGTATCCGACCGCTTGGCGCTGGTAGACTGCCAAAACTAAAAAACTCGGTTTTTCGCTGGAGTCTTGTTTTTTGGTGCATTCTTAGCATACCTGACCGATTGGCTTTAATTTTAAGGCAAATGGAGGAAATAAAAATTTTCGATAGTCCTTAGTTACTTAGCGCTATAACAGCGTATCCGACCGCTTGGCGTTGGTAGACTGCCAAAACTAAAAAACTCGGTTTTTCGCTGGAGTCTTGTTTTTTGGTGCATTCTTAGCATACCTGACCGATTGGCTTTAATTTTAAGGCAAATGGAGGAAATAAAAATTTTCGATAGTCCTTAGTTACTAAGCGCTATAACAGCGTATCCGACCGCTTGGTGTTGGTAGACTGCCAAAACTAAAAAACTCGGTTTTTCGCTGGAGTCTTGTTTTTTGGTGCATTCTTAGCATACCTGACCGATTGGCTTTAATTTTAAGGCAAATGGAGGAAATAAAAATTTTCGATAGTCCTTAGTTACTAAGCGCTATAACAGCGTATCCGACCGCGTTACGTTGGTAGACTGCCAAAACTAAAAAACTCGGTTTTTCGCTGGAGTCTTGTTTTTTGGTGCATTCTTAGCATACCTGACCGATTGGCTTTAATTTTAAGGCAAATGGAGGAAATAAAAATTTTCGATAGTCCTTAGTTACTAAGCGCTATAACAGCGTATCCGACCACTTGGCGCTGGTAGACTGCCAAAACTAAAAAACTCGGTTTTTCGCTGGAGTCTTGTTTTTTGGTGCATTCTTAGCATACCTGACCGATTGGCTTTAATTTTAAGGCAAATGGAGGAAATAAACATTTTCGATAGTCCTTAGTTACTAAGCGCTATAACAGCGTATCCGACCGCGTTACGTTGGTAGACTGCCAAAACTAAAAAACTCGGTTTTTCGCTGGAGTCTTGTTTTTTGGTGCATTCTTAGCATACCTGACCGATTGGCTTTAATTTTAAGGCAAATGGAGGAAATAAAAATTTTCGATAGTCCTTAGTTACTAAGCGCTATAACAGCGTATCCGACCACTTGGCGCTGGTAGACTGCCAAAACTAAAAAACTCGGTTTTTCGCTGGAGTCTTGTTTTTTGGTGCATTCTTAGCATACCTGACCAATTGGCTTTAATTTTAAGGCAAATGGAGGAAATAAAAATTTTCGATAGTCCTTAGTTACTTATCGCTATAACAGCGTATCCGACCGCTTGGCGTTGGTAGACTGCCAAAACTAAAAAACTCGGTTTTTCGCTGGAGTCTTGTTTTTTGGTGCATTCTTAGCATACCTGACCGATTGGCTTTAATTTTAAGGCAAATGGAGGAAATAAAAATTTTCGATAGTCCTTAGTTACTAAGCGCTATAACAGCGTATCCGACCGCTTGGTGTTGGTAGACTGCCAAAACTAAAAAACTCGGTTTTTCGCTGGAGTCTTGTTTTTTGGTGCATTCTTAGCATACCTGACCGATTGGCTTTAATTTTAAGGCAAATGGAGGAAATAAAAATTTTCGATAGTCCTTAGTTACTAAGCGCTATAACAGCGTATCCGACCGCTTGGCGTTGGTAGACTGCCAAAACTAAAAAACTCGGTTTTTCGCTGGAGTCTTGTTTTTTGGTGCATTCTTAGCATACCTGACCGATTGGCTTTAATTTTAGGGCAAATGGAGGAAATAAAAATTTTCGATAGTCCTTAGTTACTAAGCGCTATAACAGCGTATCCGACCGCTTGGCGTTGGTAGACTGCCAAAACTAAAAAACTCGGTTTTTCGCTGGAGTCTTGTTTTTTGGTGCATTCTTAGCATACCTGACCGATTGGCTTTAATTTTAAGGCAAATGGAGGAAATAAACATTTTCGATAGTCCTTAGTTACTAAGCGCTATAACAGCGTATCCGACCGCGTTACGTTGGTAGACTGCCAAAACTAAAAAACTCGGTTTTTCGCTGGAGTCTTGTTTTTTGGTGCATTCTTAGCATACCTGACCGATTGGCTTTAATTTTAAGGCAAATGGAGGAAATAAAAATTTTCGATAGTCCTTAGTTAATAAGCGCTATAACAGCGTATCCGACCACTTGGCGCTGGTAGACTGCCAAAACTAAAAAACTCGGTTTTTCGCTGGAGTCTTGTTTTTTGGTGCATTCTTAGCATACCTGACCAATTGGCTTTAATTTTAAGGCAAATGGAGGAAATAAAAATTTTCGATAGTCCTTAGTTACTTAGCGCTATAACAGCGTATCCGACCGCTTGGCGTTGGTAGACTGCCAAAACTAAAAAACTCGGTTTTTCGCTGGAGTCTTGTTTTTTGGTGCATTCTTAGCATACCTGACCGATTGGCTTTAATTTTAAGGCAAATGGAGGAAATAAAAAATTTCGATAGTCCTTAGTTACTAAGCGCTATAACAGCGTATCCGACCGCTTGGTGTTGGTAGACTGCCAAAACTAAAAAACTCGGTTTTTCGCTGGAGTCTTGTTTTTTGGTGCATTCTTAGCATACCTGACCGATTGGCTTTAATTTTAAGGCAAATGGAGGAAATAAAAATTTTCGATAGTCCTTAGTTACTAAGCGCTATAACAGCGTATCCGACCGCGTTACGTTGGTAGACTGCCAAAACTAAAAAACTCGGTTTTTCGCTGGAGTCTTGTTTTTTGGTGCATTCTTAGCATACCTGACCGATTGGCTTTAATTTTAAGGCAAATGGAGGAAATAAAAATTTTCGATAGTCCTTAGTTACTAAGCGCTATAACAGCGTATCCGACCACTTGGCGCTGGTAGACTGCCAAAACTAAAAAACTCGGTTTTTCGCTGGAGTCTTGTTTTTTGGTGCATTCTTAGCATACCTGACCGATTGGCTTTAATTTTAAGGCAAATGGAGGAAATAAACATTTTCGATAGTCCTTAGTTACTAAGCGCTATAACAGCGTATCCGACCGCGTTACGTTGGTAGACTGCCAAAACTAAAAAACTCGGTTTTTCGCTGGAGTCTTGTTTTTTGGTGCATTCTTAGCATACCTGACCGATTGGCTTTAATTTTAAGGCAAATGGAGGAAATAAAAATTTTCGATAGTCCTTAGTTACTAAGCGCTATAACAGCGTATCCGACCACTTGGCGCTGGTAGACTGCCAAAACTAAAAAACTCGGTTTTTCGCTGGAGTCTTGTTTTTTGGTGCATTCTTAGCATACCTGACCAATTGGCTTTAATTTTAAGGCAAATGGAGGAAATAAAAATTTTCGATAGTCCTTAGTTACTTATCGCTATAACAGCGTATCCGACCGCTTGGCGTTGGTAGACTGCCAAAACTAAAAAACTCGGTTTTTCGCTGGAGTCTTGTTTTTTGGTGCATTCTTAGCATACCTGACCGATTGGCTTTAATTTTAAGGCAAATGGAGGAAAGAAAAATTTTCGATAGTCCTTAGTTACTAAGCGCTATAACAGCGTATCCGACCGCTTGGTGTTGGTAGACTGCCAAAACTAAAAAACTCGGTTTTTCGCTGGAGTCTTGTTTTTTGGTGCATTCTTAGCATACCTGACCGATTGGCTTTAATTTTAAGGCAAATGGAGGAAATAAAAATTTTCGATAGTCCTTAGTTACTAAGCGCTATAACAGCGTATCCGACCGCTTGGCGTTGGTAGACTGCCAAAACTAAAAAACTCGGTTTTTCGCTGGAGTCTTGTTTTTTGGTGCATTCTTAGCATACCTGACCGATTGGCTTTAATTTTAAGGCAAATGGAGGAAATAAAAATTTTCGATAGTCCTTAGTTACTAAGCGCTATAACAGCGTATCCGACCACTTGGCGCTGGTAGACTGCCAAAACTAAAAAACTCGGTTTTTCGCTGGAGTCTTGTTTTTTGGTGCATTCTTAGCATACCTGACCGATTGGCTTTAATTTTAAGGCAAATGGAGGAAATAAAAATTTTCGATAGTCCTTAGTTACTAAGCGCTATAACAGCGTATCCGACCACTTGGCGCTGGTAGACTGCCAAAACTAAAAAACTCGGTTTTTCGCTGGAGTCTTGTTTTTTGGTGCATTCTTAGCATACCTGACCAATTGGCTTTAATTTTAAGGCAAATGGAGGAAATAAAAAATTTCGATAGTCCTTAGTTACTAAGCGCTATAACAGCGTATCCGACCGCTTGGCGCTGGTATACTGCCAAAACTAAAAAACTCGGTTTTTCGCTGGAGTCTTGTTTTTTGGTGCATTCTTAGCATACCTGAACGATTGGCTTTAATTTTAAGGCAAATGGAGGAAATAAACATTTTCGATAGTCCTTAGTTACTTAGCGCTATAACAGCGTATCCGACCGCTTGGCGTTGGTAGACTGCCAAAACTAAAAAACTCGGTTTTTCGCTGGAGTCTTGTTTTTTGGTGCATTCTTAGCATACCTGACCGATTGGCTTTAATTTTAAGGCAAATGGAGGAAATAAAAATTTTCGATAGTCCTTAGTTACTAAGCGCTATAACAGCGTATCCGACCACTTGGCGCTGGTAGACTGCCAAAACTAAAAAACTCGGTTTTTCGCTGGAGTCTTGTTTTTTGGTGCATTCTTAGCATACCTGACCAATTGGCTTTAATTTTAAGGCAAATGGAGGAAATAAAATTTTTCGATAGTCCTTAGTTACTTATCGCTATAACAGCGTATCCGACCGCTTGGCGTTGGTAGACTGCCAAAACTAAAAAACTCGGTTTTTCGCTGGAGTCTTGTTTTTTGGTGCATTCTTAGCATACCTGACCGATTGGCTTTAATTTTAAGGCAAATGGAGGAAATAAAAATTTTCGATAGTCCTTAGTTACTAAGCGCTATAACAGCGTATCCGACCGCTTGGTGTTGGTAGACTGCCAAAACTAAAAAACTCGGTTTTTCGCTGGAGTCTTGTTTTTTGGTGCATTCTTAGCATACCTGACCGATTGGCTTTAATTTTAAGGCAAATGGAGGAAATAAAAATTTTCGATAGTCCTTAGTTACTAAGCGCTATAACAGCGTATCCGACCGCTTGGCGTTGGTAGACTGCCAAAACTAAAAAACTCGGTTTTTCGCTGGAGTCTTGTTTTTTGGTGCATTCTTAGCATACCTGACCGATTGGCTTTAATTTTAAGGCAAATGGAGGAAATAAAAATTTTCGATAGTCCTTAGTTACTAAGCGCTATAACAGCGTATCCGACCACTTGGCGCTGGTAGACTGCCAAAACTAAAAAACTCGGTTTTTCGCTGGAGTCTTGTTTTTTGGTGCATTCTTAGCATACCTGACCGATTGGCTTTAATTTTAAGGCAAATGGAGGAAATAAAAATTTTCGATAGTCCTTAGTTACTAAGCGCTATAACAGCGTATCCGACCACTTGGCGCTGGTAGACTGCCAAAACTAAAAAACTCGGTTTTTCGCTGGAGTCTTGTTTTTTGGTGCATTCTTAGCATACCTGACCAATTGGCTTTAATTTTAAGGCAAATGGAGGAAATAAAAAATTTCGATAGTCCTTAGTTACTAAGCGCTATAACAGCGTATCCGACCGCTTGGCGCTGGTATACTGCCAAAACTAAAAAACTCGGTTTTTCGCTGGAGTCTTGTTTTTTGGTGCATTCTTAGCATACCTGAACGATTGGCTTTAATTTTAAGGCAAATGGAGGAAATAAAAATTTTCGATAGTCCTTAGTTACTTAGCGCTATAACAGCGTATCCGACCGCTTGGCGTTGGTAGACTGCCAAAACTAAAAAACTCGGTTTTTCGCTGGAGTCTTGTTTTTTGGTGCATTCTTAGCATACCTGACCGATTGGCTTTAATTTTAAGGTAAATGGAGGAAACAAAAATTTTCGAAAGTCCTTAGTTACTAAGCGCTATAACAGCGTATCCGACCGCCTGGCGTTGGTAGACTCCCAAAACTAAAAAACTCGGTTTTTCGCTGGAGTCTTGTTTTTTGGTGCATTCTTAGCATACCTGACCGATTGGCTTTAATTTTAAGGCAAATGGAGGAAATAAAAATTTTCGATAGTCCTTGGTTACTAAGCGCTTTAACAGCGTATCCGACCGCTTGGCGTTGGTAGACTGCCAAAACTAAAAAACTCGGTTTTTCGCTGGAGTCTTGTTTTTTGGTGCATTCTTAGCATACCTGACCGATTGGCTTTAATTTTAAGGCAAATGGAGGAAATAAAAATTTTCGATAGTCCTTAGTTACTAAGCGCTATAACAGCGTATCCGACCGCTTGGCGTTGGTAGACTGCCAAAACTAAAAAACTCGGTTTTTCGCTGGAGTCTTGTTTTTTGGTGCATTCTTAGCATACCTGACCGATTGGCTTTAATTTTAAGGCAAATGGAGGAAATAAAAAATTTCGATAGTCCTTAGTTACTAAGCGCTATAACAGCGTATCCGACCACTTGGCGCTGGTAGACTGCCAAAACTAAAAAACTCGGTTTTTCGCTGGAGTCTTGTTTTTTGGTGCATTCATAGCATACCTGACCGATTGGCTTTAATTTTAAGGCAAATGGAGGAAATAAACATTTTCGATAGTCCTTAGTTACTTAGCGCTATAACAGCGTATCCGACCGCTTGGCGTTGGTAGACTGCCAAAACTAAAAAACTCGGTTTTTCGCTGGAGTCTTGTTTTTTGGTGCATTCTTAGCATACCTGCCCGATTGGCTTTAATTTTAAGGCAAATGGAGGAAATAAACATTTTCGATAGTCCTTAGTTTCTAAGCGCTATAACAGCGTATCCGACCGCTTGGCGTTGGTAGACTGCCAAAACTCAAAAACTCGGTTTTTCGCTGGAGTCTTGTTTTTTGGTGCATTCTTAGCATACCTGACCGATTGGCTTTAATTTTAAGGCAAATGGAGGAACTAAAAATTTTCGATAGTCCTTAGTTACTAAGCGCTATAACAGCGTATCCGACCGCTTGGCGTTGGTAGACTGCCAAAACTAAAAAACTCGGATTTTCGCTGGAGTCTTGTTTTTTGGTGCATTCTTAGCATACCTGACCGATTGGCTTTAATTTTAAGGCAAATGGAGGAACTAAAAATTTTCGATAGTCCTTAGTTACTAAGCGCTATAACAGCGTATCCGACCGCTTGGCGTTGGTAGACTGCCAAAACTAAAAAACTCGGATTTTCGCTGGAGTCTTGTTTTTTGGTGCATTCTTAGCATACCTGACCGATTGGCTTTAATTTTAAGGCAAATGGAGTAACTAAAAATTTTCGATAGTGCTTAGTTTCTAAGCGCTATAACAGCGTATCCGACCGCTTGGCGTTGGTAGACTGCCAAAACTCAAAAACTCGGTTTTTCGCTGGAGTCTTGTTTTTTGGTGCATTCTTAGCATACCTGACCGATTGGCTTTAATTTTAAGGCAAATGGAGGAACTAAAAATTTTCGATAGTCCTTAGTTACTAAGCGCTATAACAGCGTATCCGACCGCTTGGCGTTGGTAGACTGCCAAAACTAAAAAACTCGGTTTTTCGCTGGAGTCTTGTTTTTTGGTGCATTCTTAGCATACCTGACCGATTGGCTTTAATTTTAAGGCAAATGGAGGAACTAAAAATTTTCGATAGTCCTTAGTTACTAAGCGCTATAACAGCGTATCCGACCGCTTGGCGCTGGTAGACTGCCAAAACTAAAAAACTCGGTTTTTCGCTGGAGTCTTGTTTTTTGGTGCATTCTTAGCATACCTGACCGATTGGCTTTGATTTTAAGGCAAATGGAGGAAATCAAAATTTTCGATAGTCCTTAGTTACTTAGCGCTATAACAGCGTATCCGACCGCTTGGCGTTGGTAGACTGCCAAAACTAAAAAACTCGGTTTTTCGCTGGAGTCTTGTTTTTTGGTGCATTCTTAGCATACCTGACCGATTGGCTTTAATTTTAAGGCAAATGGAGGAAATAAAATTTTTCGATAGCCCTTAGTTACTAAGCGCTATAACAGCGTATCCGACCGCTTGGCGCTGGTAGACTGCCAAAACTAAAAAACTCGGTTTTTCGCTGGAGTCTTGTTTTTTGGTGCATTCTTAGCATACCTGACCGATTGGCTTTAATTTTAAGGCAAATGGAGGAACTAAAAATTTTCGATAGTCCTTAGTTACTAAGCGCTATAACAGCGTATCCGACCGCTTGGCGTTGGTAGACTGCCAAAACTAAAAAACTCGGTTTTTCGCTGGAGTCTTGTTTTTTGGTGCTTTCTTAGCATACCTGACCGATTGGCTTTAATTTTAAGGCAAATGGAGGAAATAAAAATTTTCGATAGTCCTTAGTTACTAAGCGCTATAACAGCGTATCCGACCGCTTGGCGTTGGTAGACTGCCAAAACTAAAAAACTCGGTTTTTCGCTGGAGTCTTGTTTTTTGGTGCATTCTTAGCATACCTGACCGATTGGCTTTAATTTTAAGGCAAATGGAGGAAATAAAAATTTTCGATAGTCCTTAGTTACTAAGCGCTATAACAGCGTATCCGACCGCTTGGCGCTGGTAGACTGCCAAAACTAAAAAACTCGGTTTTTCGCTGGAGTCTTGTTTTTTGGTGCATTCTTAGCATACCTGACCGATTGGCTTTGATTTTAAGGCAAATGGAGGAAATCAAAATTTTCGATAGTCCTTAGTTACTTAGCGCTATAACAGCGTATCCGACCGCTTGGCGTTGGTAGACTGCCAAAACTAAAAAACTCGATTTTTCGCTGGAGTCTTGTTTTTTGGTGCATTCTTAGCATACCTGACCGATTGGCTTTAATTTTAAGGCAAATGGAGGAAATAAAATTTTTCGATAGCCCTTAGTTACTAAGCGCTATAACAGCGTATCCGACCGCTTGGCGCTGGTAGACTGCCAAAACTAAAAAACTCGGTTTTTCGCTGGAGTCTTGTTTTTTGGTGCATTCTTAGCATACCTGACCGATTGGCTTTAATTTTAAGGCAAATGGAGGTTTGGCAAAGGGAGATCTCCCGCCGGGCGAGGTGGTCATGCCCGGGGAGCGGCCGCGCTCCAACTGACTCAATTCAGAGCTTGTATATATGGTAGGATATTCCGAAAACTTTGATAGCGTGATTCAGGAATACCCGTGGTGCCATCTCTTGATGAGTAGCGGAAGGTCGCTACATCACCCCCTGCTCAGACCGGAGGTCGATAACTTCTATCCATGTTTGAGTAATCTTCGCTTACAAGCGCCTTGAATGCCCTCTATCTGCGGTGAGTCGAGATGTGAGGGTGCAGACCTTGTGTCGCCCTCTATCCACGGTGAGTCGGGATGTGAGGGTGTAGCGAAGTGTGGAGATGCCCTCTATCTTCGGTGAGTCGAGATGTGAGGGTAGGTTGGAATGTGGAGGCGAGTAGAGTGGGTACTCGAGCCGTCCACGATGTCGCAGGAGGCAGCTTGATCAGGAACAGGAAGCGTGTACATGGTGCGCTGCGATGAACCTGACGAGCTGGTGAAGTGATGCTGCAGTCCATACAGGGAGTGAAGGTGCGACTGATGAAGATCAGAAGGGACGCATTCTTGTCCGGGGTCACCAGTTTGGCAAAGGGAGATCTCCCGCCGGGCGAGGTGGTCATGCCCGGGGAGCGGCCGCGCTCCAGGTGACTCAATTCAGAGCTTGTATATATGGTAGGATATTCCGAAAACTTTGATAGCGTGATTCAGGAATACCCGTGGTGCCATCTCTTGATGAGTAGCGGAAGGTCGCTACAGAGGAAATAAAAATTTTCGATAGTCCTTAGTTACTAAGCGCTATAACAGCGTATCCGACCGCTTGGCGTTGGTAGACTGCCAAAACTAAAAAACTCGGTTTTTCGCTGGAGTCTTGTTTTTTGGTGCATTCTTAGCATACCTGACCGATTGGCTTTAATTTTAAGGCAAATGGAGGAAATAAAAATTTTCGATAGTCCTTAGTTACTAAGCGCTATAACAGCGTATCCGACCGCTTGGCGCTGGTAGACTGCCAAAACTAAAAAACTCGGTTTTTCGCTGGAGTCTTGTTTTTTGGTGCATTCTTAGCATACCTGACCGATTGGCTTTGATTTTAAGGCAAATGGAGGAAATCAAAATTTTCGATAGTCCTTAGTTACTTAGCGCTATAACAGCGTATCCGACCGCTTGGCGTTGGTAGACTGCCAAAACTAAAAAACTCGGTTTTTCGCTGGAGTCTTGTTTTTTGGTGCATTCTTAGCATACCTGACCGATTGGCTTTAATTTTAAGGCAAATGGAGGAAATAAAATTTTTCGATAGCCCTTAGATACTAAGCGCTATAACAGCGTATCCGACCGCTTGGCGCTGGTAGACTGCCAAAACTAAAAAACTCGGTTTTTCGCTGGAGTCTTGTTTTTTGGTGCATTCTTAGCATACCTGACCGATTGGCTTTAATTTTAAGGCAAATGGAGGAAATAAAAATTTTCGATAGTCCTTAGTTACTTAGCGCTATAACAGCGTATCCGACCGCTTGGCGTTGGTAGACTGCCAAAACTAAAAAACTCGGTTTTTCGCTGGAGTCTTGTTTTTTGGTGCATTTTTAGCATACCTGACCGATTGGCTTTAATTTTAAGGCAAATGGAGGAAATAAAAATTTTCGATAGTCCTTAGTTACTAAGCGCTATAACAGCGTATCCGACCGCTTGGTGTTGGTAGACTGCCAAAACTAAAAAACTCGGTTTTTCGCTGGAGTCTTGTTTTTTGGTGCATTCTTAGCATACCTGACCGATTGGCTTTAATTTTAAGGCAAATGGAGGAAATAAACATTTTCGATAGTCCTTAGTTACTAAGCGCTATAACAGCGTATCCGACCGCGTTACGTTGGTAGACTGCCAAAACTAAAAAACTCGGTTTTTCGCTGGAGTCTTGTTTTTTGGTGCATTCTTAGCATACCTGACCGATTGGCTTTAATTTTAAGGCAAATGGAGGAAATAAAAATTTTCGATAGTCCTTAGTTACTAAGCGCTATAACAGCGTATCCGACCACTTGGCGCTGGTAGACTGCCAAAACTAAAAAACTCGGTTTTTCGCTGGAGTCTTGTTTTTTGGTGCATTCTTAGCATACCTGACCGATTGGCTTTAATTTTAAGGCAAATGGAGGAAATAAACATTTTCGATAGTCCTTAGTTACTAAGCGCTATAACAGCGTATCCGACCGCGTTACGTTGGTAGACTGCCAAAACTAAAAAACTCGGTTTTTCGCTGGAGTCTTGTTTTTTGGTGCATTCTTAGCATACCTGACCGATTGGCTTTAATTTTAAGGCAAATGGAGGAAATAAAAATTTTCGATAGTCCTTAGTTACTAAGCGCTATAACAGCGTATCCGACCACTTGGCGCTGGTAGACTGCCTAAACTAAAAAACTCGGTTTTTCGCTGGAGTCTTGTTTTTTGGTGCATTCTTAGCATACCTGACCAATTGGCTTTAATTTTAAGGCAAATGGAGGAAATAAAAAATTTCGATAGTCCTTAGTTACTAAGCGCTATAACAGCGTATCCGACCGCTTGGCGCTGGTATACTGCCAAAACTCAAAAACTCGGTTTTTCGCTGGAGTCTTGTTTTTTGGTGCATTCTTAGCATACCTGACCGATTGGCTTTAATTTTAAGGCAAATGGAGGAAATAAACATTTTCGATAGTCCTTAGTTACTAAGCGCTATAACAGCGTATCCGAGCGCGTTACGTTGGTAGACTGCCAAAACTAAAAAACTCGGTTTTTCGCTGGAGTCTTGTTTTTTGGTGCATTCTTAGCATTCCTGACCGATTGGCTTTAATTTTAAGGCAAATGGAGGAAATAAAATTTTCGATAGTCCTTAGTTACTAAGCGCTATAACAGCGTATCCGACCGCTTGGCGTTGGTAGACTGCCAAAACTAAAAAAACTCGGTTTTTCGCTGGAGTCTTGATTTTTGGTGCATTCTTAGCATACCTGACCGATTGGCTTTAATTTTAAGGCAAATGGAGGAAATAAAAATTTTCGATAGTCCTTAGTTACTAAGCGGTATAACAGCGTATCCGACCGCTTGGCGTTGGTAGACTGCCAAAACTAAAAAACTCGGTTTTTCGCTGGAGTCTTGTTTTTTGGTGCATTCTTAGCATACCTGACCGATTGGCTTTAATTTTAAGGCAAATGGAGGAAATAAAATTTTTCGATAGTCCTTTGTTACTAAGCGCTATAACAGCGTATCCGACCGCTTGGCGTTGGTAGACTGCCAAAACTAAAAAACTCGGTTTTTCGCTGGAGTCTTATTTTTTGGTGCATTCTTAGCATACCTGACCGATTGGCTTTAATTTTAAGGCAAATGGAGGAAATAAAAATTTTCGATAGTCCTTAGTTACTAAGCGCTATAACAGCGTATCCGACCGCTTGGCGTTGGTAGACTGCCAAAACTAAAAAACTCGGTTTTTCGCTGGAGTCTTGTTTTTTGGTGCATTCTTAGCATACCTGACCGATTGGCTTTAATTTTAAGGCAAAAGGAGGAAATAAAAATTTTCGATAGTCCTTAGTTACTAAGCGCTATAACAGCGTATCCGACCGCTTGGCGCTGGTAGACTGCCAAAACTAAAAAACTCGGTTTTTCGCTGGAGTCTTGTTTTTTGGTGCATTCTTAGCATACCTGACCGATTGGCTTTGATTTTAAGGCAAATGGAGGAAATCAAAATTTTCGATAGTCCTTAGTTACTTAGCGCTATAACAGCGTATCCGACCGCTTGGCGTTGGTAGACTGCCAAAACTAAAAAACTCGGTTTTTCGCTGGAGTCTTGTTTTTTGGTGCATTCTTAGCATTCCTGACCGATTGGCTTTAATTTTAAGGCAAATGGAGGAAATAAAAATTTTCGATAGTCCTTAGTTACTAAGCGCTATAACAGCGTATCCGACCGCTTAGCGTTGGTAGACTGCCAAAACTAAAAAAACTCGGTTTTTCGCTGGAGTCTTGATTTTTGGTGCATTCTTAGCATAACTGACCGATTGGCTTTAATTTTAAGGCAAATGGAGGAAATAAAAATTTTCGATAGTCCTTAGTTACTAAGCGGTATAACAGCGTATCCGACCGCTTGGCGTTGGTAGACTGCCAAAACTAAAAAACTCGGTTTTTCGCTGGAGTCTTGTTTTTTGGTGCATTCTTAGCATACCTGACCGATTGGCTTTAATTTTAAGGCAAATGGAGGAAATACAATTTTTCGATAGTCCTTAGTTACTAAGCGCTATAACAGCGTATCCGACCGCTTGGCGTTGGTAGACTGCCAAAACTAAAAAACTCGGTTTTTCGCTGGAGTCTTGTTTTTTGGTGCATTCTTAGCATACCTGACCGATTGGCTTTAATTTTAAGGCAAATGGAGGAACTAAAAATTTTCGATAGTCCTTAGTTACTAAGCGCTATAACAGCGTATCCGACCGCTTGGCGCTGGTAGACTGCCAAAACTAAAAAACTCGGTTTTTCGCTGGAGTCTTGTTTTTTGGTGCATTCTTAGCATACCTGACCGATTGGCTTTGATTTTAAGGCAAATGGAGGAAATCAAAATTTTCGATAGTCCTTAGTTACTTAGCGCTATAACAGCGTATCCGACCGCTTGGCGTTGGTAGACTGCCAAAACTAAAAAACTCGGTTTTTCGCTGGAGTCTTGTTTTTTGGTGCATTCTTAGCATACCTGACCGATTGGCTTTAATTTTAAGGCAAATGGAGGAAATAAAATTTTTCGATAGCCCTTAGTTACTAAGCGCTATAACAGCGTATCCGACCGCTTGGCGCTGGTAGACTGCCAAAACTAAAAAACTCGGTTTTTCGCTGGAGTCTTGTTTTTTGGTGCATTCTTAGCATACCTGACCGATTGGCTTTAATTTTAAGGCAAATGGAGGAACTAAAAATTTTCGATAGTCCTTAGTTACTAAGCGCTATAACAGCGTATCCGACCGCTTGGCGTTGGTAGACTGCCAAAACTAAAAAACTCGGTTTTTCGCTGGAGTCTTGTTTTTTGGTGCTTTCTTAGCATACCTGACCGATTGGCTTTAATTTTAAGGCAAATGGAGGAAATAAAAATTTTCGATAGTCCTTAGTTACTAAGCGCTATAACAGCGTATCCGACCGCTTGGCGTTGGTAGACTGCCAAAACTAAAAAACTCGGTTTTTCGCTGGAGTCTTGTTTTTTGGTGCATTCTTAGCATACCTGACCGATTGGCTTTAATTTTAAGGCAAATGGAGGAAATAAAAATTTTCGATAGTCCTTAGTTACTAAGCGCTATAACAGCGTATCCGACCGCTTGGCGCTGGTAGACTGCCAAAACTAAAAAACTCGGTTTTTCGCTGGAGTCTTGTTTTTTGGTGCATTCTTAGCATACCTGACCGATTGGCTTTGATTTTAAGGCAAATGGAGGAAATCAAAATTTTCGATAGTCCTTAGTTACTTAGCGCTATAACAGCGTATCCGACCGCTTGGCGTTGGTAGACTGCCAAAACTAAAAAACTCGGTATTTCGCTGGAGTCTTGTTTTTTGGTGCATTCTTAGCATACCTGACCGATTGGCTTTAATTTTAAGGCAAATGGAGGAAATAAAATTTTTCGATAGCCCTTAGTTACTAAGCGCTATAACAGCGTATCCGACCGCTTGGCGCTGGTAGACTGCCAAAACTAAAAAACTCGGTTTTTCGCTGGAGTCTTGTTTTTTGGTGCATTCTTAGCATACCTGACCGATTGGCTTTAATTTTAAGGCAAATGGAGGAAATAAAAATTTTCGATAGTCCTTAGTTACTAAGCGCTATAACAGCGTATCCGACCGCTTGGTGTTGGTAGACTGCCAAAACTAAAAAACTCGGATTTTCGCTGGAGTCTTGTTTTTTGGTGCATTCTTAGCATACCTGACCGATTGGCTTTAATTTTAAGGCAAATGGAGGAACTAAAAATTTTCGATAGTCCTTAGTTACTAAGCGCTATAACAGCGTATCCGACCGCTTGGCGTTGGTAGACTGCCAAAACTAAAAAACTCGGTTTTTCGCTGGAGTCTTGTTTTTTGGTGCATTCTTAGCATACCTGACCGATTGGCTTTAATTTTAAGGCAAATGGAGGAACTAAAAATTTTCGATAGTCCTTAGTTACTAAGCGCTATAACAGCGTATCCGACCGCTTGGCGCTGGTAGACTGCCAAAACTAAAAAACTCGGTTTTTCGCTGGAGTCTTGTTTTTTGGTGCATTCTTAGCATACCTGACCGATTGGCTTTGATTTTAAGGCAAATGGAGGAAATCAAAATTTTCGATAGTCCTTAGTTACTTAGCGCTATAACAGCGTATCCGACCGCTTGGCGTTGGTAGACTGCCAAAACTAAAAAACTCGGTTTTTCGCTGGAGTCTTGTTTTTTGGTGCATTCTTAGCATACCTGACCGATTGGCTTTAATTTTAAGGCAAATGGAGGAAATAAAATTTTTCGATAGCCCTTAGTTACTAAGCGCTATAACAGCGTATCCGACCGCTTGGCGCTGGTAGACTGCCAAAACTAAAAAACTCGGTTTTTCGCTGGAGTCTTGTTTTTTGGTGCATTCTTAGCATACCTGACCGATTGGCTTTAATTTTAAGGCAAATGGAGGAACTAAAAATTTTCGATAGTCCTTAGTTACTAAGCGCTATAACAGCGTATCCGACCGCTTGGCGTTGGTAGACTGCCAAAACTAAAAAAACTCGGTTTTTCGCTGGAGTCTTGTTTTTTGGTGCTTTCTTAGCATACCTGACCGATTGGCTTTAATTTTAAGGCAAATGGAGGAAATAAAAATTTTCGATAGTCCTTAGTTACTAAGCGCTATAACAGCGTATCCGACCGCTTGGCGTTGGTAGACTGCCAAAACTAAAAAACTCGGTTTTTCGCTGGAGTCTTGTTTTTTGGTGCATTCTTAGCATACCTGACCGATTGGCTTTAATTTTAAGGCAAATGGAGGAAATAAAAATTTTCGATAGTCCTTAGTTACTAAGCGCTATAACAGCGTATCCGACCGCTTGGCGCTGGTAGACTGCCAAAACTAAAAAACTCGGTTTTTCGCTGGAGTCTTGTTTTTTGGTGCATTCTTAGCATACCTGACCGATTGGCTTTGATTTTAAGGCAAATGGAGGAAATCAAAATTTTCGATAGTCCTTAGTTACTTAGCGCTATAACAGCGTATCCGACCGCTTGGCGTTGGTAGACTGCCAAAACTAAAAAACTCGGTTTTTCGCTGGAGTCTTGTTTTTTGGTGCAGTCTTAGCATACCTGACCGATTGGCTTTAATTTTAAGGCAAATGGAGGAAATAAAATTTTTCGATAGCCCTTAGTTACTAAGCGCTATAACAGCGTATCCGACCGCTTGGCGCTGGTAGACTGCCAAAACTAAAAAACTCGGTTTTTCGCTGGAGTCTTGTTTTTTGGTGCATTCTTAGCATACCTGACCGATTGGCTTTAATTTTAAGGCAAATGGAGGAAATAAAAATTTTCGATAGTCCTTAGTTACTAAGCGCTATAACAGCGTATCCGACCGCTTGGTGTTGGTAGACTGCCAAAACTAAAAAACTCGGATTTTCGCTGGAGTCTTGTTTTTTGGTGCATTCTTAGCATACCTGACCGATTGGCTTTAATTTTAAGGCAAATGGAGGAACTAAAAATTTTCGATTGTCCTTAGTTACTAAGCGCTATAACAGCGTATCCGACCGCTTGGCGTTGGTAGACTGCCAAAACTAAAAAACTCGGTTTTTCGCTGGAGTCTTGTTTTTTGGTGCATTCTTAGCATACCTGACCGATTGGCTTTAATTTTAAGGCAAATGGAGGAAATAAAAATTTTCGATAGTCCTTAGTTACTAAGCGCTATAACAGCGTATCCGACCGCTTGGCGTTGGTAGACTGCCAAAACTAAAAAACTCGGTTTTTCGCTGGAGTCTTGTTTTTTGGTGCATTCTTAGCATACCTGACCGATTGGCTTTAATTTTAAGGCAAATGGAGGAAATAAAAAATTTCGATAGTCCTTAGTTACTAAGCGCTATAACAGCGTATCCGACCGCTTGGCGCTGGTAGACTGCCAAAACTAAAAAACTCGGTTTTTCGCTGGAGTCTTGTTTTTTGGTGCATTCTTAGCATACCTGACCGATTGGCTTTGATTTTAAGGCAAATGGAGGAAATCAAAATTTTCGATAGTCCTTAGTTACTTAGCGCTATAACAGCGTATCCGACCGCTTGGCGTTGGTAGACTGCCAAAACTAAAAAACTCGGTTTTTCGCTGGAGTCTTGTTTTTTGGTGCATTCTTAGCATACCTGACCGATTGGCTTTAATTTTAAGGCAAATGGAGGAAATAAAATTTTTCGATAGCCCTTAGATACTAAGCGCTATAACAGCGTATCCGACCGCTTGGCGCTGGTAGACTGCCAAAACTAAAAAACTCGGTTTTTCGCTGGAGTCTTGTTTTTTGGTGCATTCTTAGCATACCTGACCGATTGGCTTTAATTTTAAGGCAAATGGAGGAAATAAAAATTTTCGATAGTCCTTAGTTACTTAGCGCTATAACAGCGTATCCGACCGCTTGGCGTTGGTAGACTGCCAAAACTAAAAAACTCGGTTTTTCGCTGGAGTCTTGTTTTTTGGTGCATTTTTAGCATACCTGACCGATTGGCTTTAATTTTAAGGCAAATGGAGGAAATAAAAATTTTCGATAGTCCTTAGTTACTAAGCGCTATAACAGCGTATCCGACCGCTTGGTGTTGGTAGACTGCCAAAACTAAAAAACTCGGTTTTTCGCTGGAGTCTTGTTTTTTGGTGCATTCTTAGCATACCTGACCGATTGGCTTTAATTTTAAGGCAAATGGAGGAAATAAACATTTTCGATAGTCCTTAGTTACTAAGCGCTATAACAGCGTATCCGACCGCGTTACGTTGGTAGACTGCCAAAACTAAAAAACTCGGTTTTTCGCTGGAGTCTTGTTTTTTGGTGCATTCTTAGCATACCTGACCGATTGGCTTTAATTTTAAGGCAAATGGAGGAAATAAAAATTTTCGATAGTCCTTAGTTACTAAGCGCTATAACAGCGTATCCGACCACTTGGCGCTGGTAGACTGCCAAAACTAAAAAACTCGGTTTTTCGCTGGAGTCTTGTTTTTTGGTGCATTCTTAGCATACCTGACCGATTGGCTTTAATTTTAAGGCAAATGGAGGAAATAAACATTTTCGATAGTCCTTAGTTACTAAGCGCTATAACAGCGTATCCGACCGCGTTACGTTGGTAGACTGCCAAAACTAAAAAACTCGGTTTTTCGCTGGAGTCTTGTTTTTTGGTGCATTCTTAGCATACCTGACCGATTGGCTTTAATTTTAAGGCAAATGGAGGAAATAAAAATTTTCGATAGTCCTTAGTTACTAAGCGCTATAACAGCGTATCCGACCACTTGGCGCTGGTAGACTGCCAAAACTAAAAAACTCGGTTTTTCGCTGGAGTCTTGTTTTTTGGTGCATTCTTAGCATACCTGACCAATTGGCTTTAATTTTAAGGCAAATGGAGGAAATAAAAAATTTCGATAGTCCTTAGTTACTAAGCGCTATAACAGCGTATCCGACCGCTTGGCGCTGGTATACTGCCAAAACTAAAAAACTCGGTTTTTCGCTGGAGTTTTGTTTTTTGGTGCATTCTTAGCATACCTGACCGATTGGCTTTAATTTTAAGGCAAATGGAGGAAATAAACATTTTCGATAGTCCTTAGTTACTAAGCGCTATAACAGCGTATCCGAGCGCGTTACGTTGGTAGACTGCCAAAACTAAAAAACTCGGTTTTTCGCTGGAGTCTTGTTTTTTGGTGCATTCTTAGCATACCTGACCGATTGGCTTTGATTTTAAGGCAAATGGAGGAAATCAAAATTTTCGATAGTCCTTAGTTACTTAGCGCTATAACAGCGTATCCGACCGCTTGGCGTTGGTAGACTGCCAAAACTAAAAAACTCGGTTTTTCGCTGGAGTCTTGTTTTTTGGTGCATTCTTAGCATTCCTGACCGATTGGCTTTAATTTTAAGGCAAATGGAGGAAATAAAAATTTTCGATAGTCCTTAGTTACTAAGCGCTATAACAGCGTATCCGACCGCTTAGCGTTGGTAGACTGCCAAAACTAAAAAAACTCGGTTTTTCGCTGGAGTCTTGATTTTTGGTGCATTCTTAGCATAACTGACTGATTGGCTTTAATTTTAAGGCAAATGGAGGAAATAAAAATTTTCGATAGTCCTTAGTTACTAAGCGGTATAACAGCGTATCCGACCGCTTGGCGTTGGTAGACTGCCAAAACTAAAAAACTCGGTTTTTCGCTGGAGTCTTGTTTTTTGGTGCATTCTTAGCATACCTGACCGATTGGCTTTAATTTTAAGGCAAATGGAGGAAATACAATTTTTCGATAGTCCTTAGTTACTAAGCGCTATAACAGCGTATCTGACCGCTTGGCGTTGGTAGACTGCCAAAACTAAAAAACTCGGTTTTTCGCTGGAGTCTTATTTTTTGGTGCATTCTTAGCATACCTGACCGATTGGCTTTAATTTTAAGGCAAATGGAGGAAATAAAAATTTTCGATAGTCCTTAGTTACTAAGCGCTATAACAGCGTATCCGACCGCTTGGCGTTGGTAGACTGCCAAAACTAAAAAAACTCGGTTTTTCGCTGGAGTCTTGTTTTTTGGTGCATTCTTAGCATACCTGACCGATTGGCTTTAATTTTAAGGCAAATGGAGGAAATAAAAATTTTCGACAGTCCTTAGTTACTAAGCGCTATAACAGCGTATCCGACCGCTTGGCGCTGGTAGACTGCCAAAACTAAAAAACTCGGTTTTTCGCTAGAGTCTTGTTTTTTGGTGCATTCTTAGCATACCTGACCGATTGGCTTTGATTTTAAGGCAAATGGAGGAAATCAAAATTTTCGATAGTCCTTAGTTACTTAGCGCTATAACAGCGTATCCGACCGCTTGGCGTTGGTAGACTGCCAAAACTAAAAAACTCGGTTTTTCGCTGGAGTCTTGTTTTTTGGTGCATTCTTAGCATACCTGACCGATTGGCTTTAATTTTAAGGCAAATGAAGGAAAAAAAATTTTTCGATAGCCCTTAGTTACTAAGCGCTATAACAGCGTATCCGACCGCTTGGCGCTGGTAGACTGCCAAAACTAAAAAACTCGGTTTTTCGCTGGAGTCTTGTTTTTTGGTGCATTCTTAGCATACCTGACCGATTGGCTTTAATTTTAAGGCAAATGGAGGAAATAAAAATTTTCGATAGTCCTTAGTTACTTAGCGCTATAACAGCGTATCCGACCGCTTGGCGTTGGTAGACTGCCAAAACTAAAAAACTCGGTTTTTCGCTGGAGTCTTGTTTTTTGGTGCATTCTTAGCATACCTGACCGATTGGCTTTAATTTTAAGGCAAATGGAGGAAATAAAAATTTTCGATAGTCCTTAGTTACTAAGCGCTATAACAGCGTATCCGACCGCTTGGTGTTGGTAGACTGCCAAAACTAAAAAACTCGGTTTTTCGCTGGAGTCTTGTTTTTTGGTGCATTCTTAGCATACCTGACCGATTGGCTTTAATTTTAAGGCAAATGGAGGAAATAAAAATTTTCGATAGTCCTTAGTTACTAAGCGCTATAACAGCGTATCCGTCCGCTTGGTGTTGGTAGACTGCCAAAACTAAAAAACTCGGTTTTTCGCTGGAGTCTTGTTTTTTAGTGCATTCTTAGCATACCTGACCGATTGGCTTTAATTTTAAGGCAAATGGAGGAAATAAAAATTTTCGATAGTCCTTAGTTACTAAGCGCTATAACAGCGTATCCGACCACTTGGCGCTGGTAGACTGCCAAAACTAAAAAACTCGGTTTTTCGCTGGAGTCTTGTTTTTTGGTGCATTCTTAGCATACCTGACCGATTGGCTTTAATTTTAAGGCAAATGGAGGAAATAAACATTTTCGATAGTCCTTAGTTACTAAGCGCTATAACAGCGTATCCGACCGCGTTACGTTGGTAGACTGCCAAAACTAAAAAACTCGGTTTTTCGCTGGAGTCTTGTTTTTTGGTGCATTCTTAGCATACCTGACCGATTGGCTTTAATTTTAAGGCAAATGGAGGAAATAAAAATTTTCGATAGTCCTTAGTTACTAAGCGCTATAACAGCGTATCCGACCACTTGGCGCTGGTAGACTGCCAAAACTAAAAAACTCGGTTTTTCGCTGGAGTCTTGTTTTTTGGTGCATTCTTAGCATACCTGACCAATTGGCTTTAATTTTAAGGCAAATGGAGGAAATAAAAAATTTCGATAGTCCTTAGTTACTAAGCGCTATAACAGCGTATCCGACCGCTTGGCGCTGGTATACTGCCAAAACTAAAAAACTCGGTTTTTCGCTGGAGTCTTGTTTTTTGGTGCATTCTTAGCATACCTGAACGATTGGCTTTAATTTTAAGGCAAATGGAGGAAATAAAAATTTTCGATAGTCCTTAGTTACTTAGCACTATAACAGCGTATCCGACCGCTTGGCGTTGGTAGACTGCCAAAACTAAAAAACTCGGTTTTTCGCTGGAGTCTTGTTTTTTGGTGCATTCTTAGCATACCTGACCGATTGGCTTTAATTTTAAGGTAAATGGAGGAAACAAAAATTTTCGAAAGTCCTTAGTTACTAAGCGCTATAACAGCGTATCCGACCGCCTGGCGTTGGTAGACTCCCAAAACTAAAAAACTCGGTTTTTCGCTGGAGTCTTGTTTTTTGGTGCATTCTTAGCATACCTGACCGATTGGCTTTAATTTTAAGGCAAATGGAGGAAATAAACATTTTCGATAGTCCTTGGTTACTAAGCGCTATAACAGCGTATCCGACCGCTTGGCGTTGGTAGACTGCCAAAACTAAAAAACTCGGTTTTTCGCTGGAGTCTTGTTTTTTGGTGCATTCTTAGCATACCTGACCGATTGGCTTTAATTTTAAGGCAAATGGAGGAAATAAAAATTTTCGATAGTCCTTAGTTACTAAGCGCTATAACAGCGTATCCGACCGCTTGGCGTTGGTAGACTGCCAAAACTAAAAAACTCGGTTTTTCGCTGGAGTCTTGTTTTTTGGTGCATTCTTAGCATACCTGACCGATTGGCTTTAATTTTAAGGCAAATGGAGGAAATAAAAAATTTCGATAGACCTTAGTTACTAAGCGCTATAACAGCGTATCCGACCACTTGGCGCTGGTAGACTGCCAAAACTAAAAAACTCGGTTTTTCGCTGGAGTCTTGTTTTTTGGTGCATTCTTAGCATACCTGACCAATTGGCTTTAATTTTAAGGCAAATGGAGGAAATAAAAAATTTCGATAGTCCTTAGTTACTAAGCGCTATAACAGCGTATCCGACCGCTTGGCGCTGGTATACTGCCAAAACTAAAAAACTCGGTTTTTCGCTGGAGTCTTGTTTTTTGGTGCATTCTTAGCATACCTGAACGATTGGCTTTAATTTTAAGGCAAATGGAGGAAATAAAAATTTTCGATAGTCCTTAGTTACTTAGCGCTATAACAGCGTATCCGACCGCTTGGCGTTGGTAGACTGCCAAAACTAAAAAACT
Organism: Pyrgus malvae; assembly: GCA_911387765.1. Taxonomy (NCBI): domain Eukaryota; kingdom Metazoa; phylum Arthropoda; class Insecta; order Lepidoptera; family Hesperiidae; genus Pyrgus; species Pyrgus malvae. The sequence goes on along the minus strand of OU426972.1, from coordinate 13,618,897 downwards.
CGGTTTTTCGCTGGAGTCTTGTTTTTTGGTGCATTCTTAGCATACCTGACCGATTGGCTTTAATTTTAAGGTAAATGGAGGAAACAAAAATTTTCGAAAGTCCTTAGTTACTAAGCGCTATAACAGCGTATCCGACCGCCTGGCGTTGGTAGACTCCCAAAACTAAAAAACTCGGTTTTTCGCTGGAGTCTTGTTTTTTGGTGCATTCTTAGCATACCTGACCGATTGGCTTTAATTTTAAGGCAAATGGAGGAAATAAAAATTTTCGATAGTCCTTGGTTACTAAGCGCTATAACAGCGTATCCGACCGCTTGGCGTTGGTAGACTGCCAAAACTAAAAAACTCGGTTTTTCGCTGGAGTCTTGTTTTTTGGTGCATTCTTAGCATACCTGACCGATTGGCTTTAATTTTAAGGCAAATGGAGGAAATAAAAATTTTCGATAGTCCTTAGTTACTAAGCGCTATAACAGCGTATCCGACCGCTTGGCGTTGGTAGACTGCCAAAACTAAAAAACTCGGTTTTTCGCTGGAGTCTTGTTTTTTGGTGCATTCTTAGCATACCTGACCGATTGGCTTTAATTTTAAGGCAAATGGAGGAAATAAAAAATTTCGATAGTCCTTAGTTACTAAGCGCTATAACAGCGTATCCGACCACTTGGCGCTGGTAGACTGCCAAAACTAAAAAACTCGGTTTTTCGCTGGAGTCTTGTTTTTTGGTGCATTCATAGCATACCTGACCGATTGGCTTTAATTTTAAGGCAAATGGAGGAAATAAACATTTTCGATAGTCCTTAGTTACTAAGCGCTATAACAGCGTATCCGACCGCTTGGCGTTGGTAGACTGCCAAAACTAAAAAACTCGGTTTTTCGCTGGAGTCTTGTTTTTTGGTGCATTCTTAGCATACCTGCCCGATTGGCTTTAATTTTAAGGCAAATGGAGGAAATAAACATTTTCGATAGTCCTTAGTTACTAAGCGCTATAACAGCGTATCCGACCGCTTGGCGTTGGTAGACTGCCAAAACTAAAAAACTCGGATTTTCGCTGGAGTCTTGTTTTTTGGTGCATTCTTAGCATACCTGACCGATTGGCTTTAATTTTAAGGCAAATGGAGTAACTAAAAATTTTCGATAGTGCTTAGTTTCTAAGCGCTATAACAGCGTATCCGACCGCTTGGCGTTGGTAGACTGCCAAAACTCAAAAACTCGGTTTTTCGCTGGAGTCTTGTTTTTTGGAGCTTTCTTAGCATACCTAACCGATTGGCTTTAATTTAAAGGCAAATGGAGGAAATAAAATTTTTCGATAGTCCTTAGTTACTAAGCGCTATAACAGCGTATCCGACCGCTTGGCGTTGGTAGACTGCCAAAACTAAAAAACTCGGTTTTTCGCTGGAGTCTTGTTTTTTGGTGCATTCTTAGCATACCTGACCGATTGGCTTTAATTTTAAGGCAAATGGAGGAAATAAAAATTTTCGATAGTCCTTAGTTACTAAGCGCTATAACAGCGTATCCGACCGCTTGGCGTTGGTAGACTGCCAAAAATAAAAAACTCGGTTTTTCGCTGGAGTCTTGTTTTTTGGTGCATTCTTAGCATACCTGACCGATTGGCTTTAATTTTAAGGCAAATGGAGGAAATAAAATTTTTCGATAGTCCTTAGTTACTAAGCGCTATAACAGCGTATCCGACCGCTTGGCGTTGGTAGACTGCCAAAACAAAAAAACTCGGTTTTTCGCTGGAGTCTTGTTTTTTGGAGCTTTCTTAGCATACCTGACCGATTGGCTTTAATTTTAAGGCAAATGGAGGAAATAAAATTTTTCGATAGTCCTTAGTTACTAAGCGCTATAACAGCGTATCCGACCGCTTGGCGTTGGTAGACTGCCAAAACTAAAAAACTCGGTTTTTCGCTGGAGTCTTGCTTTTTGGTGCATTCTTAGCATACCTGACCGATTGGCTTTAATTTTAAGGTAAATGGAGGAAATAAATTTTTTCGATAGTCCTTAGTTACTAAGCGCTATAACAGCGTATCCGACCGCTTGGCGTTGGTAAACTGCCAAAACTAAAAAACTCGGTTTTTCGCTGGAGTCTTGCTTTTTGGTGCATTCTTAGCATACCTGACCGATTGGCTTTAATTTTAAGGTAATTGGAGGAAATAATTTTTTTCGATAGTCCTTAGTTACTAAGCGCTATAACAGCGTATCCGACCGCTTGGCGTTGGTAGACGGCCAGAACTAAAAAACTCGGTTTTTCGCTGGAGTCTTGTTTTTTGGTGCATTCTTAGTATACCTGACCGATTGGCTTTAATTTTAAGGCAAATGGAGGAAATAAAAATTTTCGATAGTCCTTAGTTACTAAGCGCTATAACAGCGTATCCGACCGCTCAGCGTTGGTAGACTGCCAAAACTAAAAAACTCGGTTTTTCGCTGGAGTCTTGTTTTTTGGTGCATTCTTAGCATACCTGACCGATTGGCTTTAATTTTAAGGCAAATGGAGGAAATAAAAATTTTCGATAGTCCTTAGTTACTAAGCGCTATAACAGCGTATCCGACCGCTTGGCGTTGGTAGACTGCCAAAACTAAAAAACTCGGTTTTTCAATGGAGTCTTGTTTTTTGGTGCATTCTTAGCATACCTGACCGATTGGCTTTAATTTTAAGGCAAATGGAGGAAATAAAAATTTTCGATAGTCCTTAGTTACTGAGCGCTATAACAGCGTATCCGACCGCTTGGCGTTGGTAGACTGCCAAAACTAAAAAACTCGGTTTTTCAATGGAGTCTTGTTTTTTGGTGCATTCTTAGCATACCTGACCGATTGGCTTTAATTTTAAGGCAAATGGAGGAAATAAAATTTTTCGATAGCCCTTAGTTACTAAGCGCTATAACAGCGTATCCGACCGCTTGGCGCTGGTAGACTGCCAAAACTAAAAAACTCGGTTTTTCGCTGGAGTCTTGTTTTTTGGTGCATTCTTAGCATACCTGACCGATTGGCTTTAATTTTAAGGCAAATGGAGGAAATAAAAATTTTCGATAGTCCTTAGTTACTAAGCGCTATAACAGCGTATCCGACCGCTTGGTGTTGGTAGACTGCCAAAACTAAAAAACTCGGTTTTTCGCTGGAGTCTTGTTTTTTGGTGCATTCTTAGCATACCTGACCGATTGGCTTTAATTTTAAGGCAAATGGAGGAAATAAACATTTTCGATAGTCCTTAGTTACTAAGCGCTATAACAGCGTATCCGACCGCGTTAAGTTGGTAGACTGCCAAAACTAAAAAACTCGGTTTTTCGCTGGAGTCTTGTTTTTTGGTGCATTCTTAGCATACCTGACCGATTGGCTTTAATTTTAAGGCAAATGGAGGAAATAAAAATTTTCGATAGTCCTTAGTTACTAAGCGCTATAACAGCGTATCCGACCACTTGGCGTTGGTAGACTGCCAAAACTAAAAAACTCGGATTTTCGCTGGAGTCTTGTTTTTTGGTGCATTCTTAGCATACCTGACCGATTGGCTTTAATTTTAAGGCAAATGGAGGAACTAAAAATTTTCGATAGTCCTTAGTTACTAAGCGCTATAACAGCGTATCCGACCGCTTGGCGTTGGTAGACTGCCAAAACTAAAAAACTCGGTTTTTCGCTGGAGTCTTGTTTTTTGGTGCATTCTTAGCATACCTGACCGATTGGCTTTAATTTTAAGGCAAATGGAGGAAATAAAAATTTTCGATAGTCCTTAGTTACTAAGCGCTATAACAGCGTATCCGACCGCTTGGCGTTGGTAGACTGCCAAAACTAAAAAACTCGGTTTTTCGCTGGAGTCTTGTTTTTTGGTGCATTCTTAGCATACCTGACCGATTGGCTTTAATTTTAAGGCAAATGGAGGAAATAAAAATTTTCGATAGTCCTTAGTTACTAAGCGCTATAACAGCGTATCCGACCGCTTGGCGCTGGTAGACTGCCAAAACTAAAAAACTCGGTTTTTCGCTGGAGTCTTGTTTTTTGGTGCATTCTTAGCATACCTGACCGATTGGCTTTGATTTTAAGGCAAATGGAGGAAATCAAAATTTTCGATAGTCCTTAGTTACTTAGCGCTATAACAGCGTATCCGACCGCTTGGCGTTGGTAGACTGCCAAAACTAAAAATCTCGGTTTTTCGCTGGAGTCTTGTTTTTTGGTGCATTCTTAGCATACCTGACCGATTGGCTTTAATTTTAAGGCAAATGGAGGAAATAAAATTTTTCGATAGCCCTTAGTTACTAAGCGCTATAACAGCGTATCCGACCGCTTGGCGCTGGTAGACTGCCAAAACTAAAAAACTCGGTTTTTCGCTGGAGTCTTGTTTTTTGGTGCATTCTTAGCATACCTGACCGATTGGCTTTAATTTTAAGGCAAATGGAGGAAATAAAAATTTTCGATAGTCCTTAGTTACTTAGCGCTATAACAGCGTATCCGACCGCTTGGCGTTGGTAGACTGCCAAAACTAAAAAAACTCGGTTTTTCGCTGGAGTCTTGTTTTTTGGTGCATTTTTAGCATACCTGACCGATTGGCTTTAATTTTAAGGCAAATGGAGGAAATAAAAATTTTCGATAGTCCTTAGTTACTAAGCGCTATAACAGCGTATCCGACCGCTTGGTGTTGGTAGACTGCCAAAACTAAAAAAACTCGGTTTTTCGCTGGAGTCTTGTTTTTTGGTGCATTCTTAGCATACCTGACCGATTGGCTTTAATTTTAAGGCAAATGGAGGAAATAAACATTTTCGATAGTCCTTAGTTACTAAGCGCTATAACAGCGTATCCGACCGCGTTGCGTTGGTAGACTGCCAAAACTAAAAAACTCGGTTTTTCGCTGGAGTCTTGTTTTTTGGTGCATTCTTAGCATACCTGACCGATTGGCTTTAATTTTAAGGCAAATGGAGGAAATAAAAATTTTCGATAGTCCTTAGTTACTAAGCGCTATAACAGCGTATCCGACCACTTGGCGCTGGTAGACTGCCAAAACTAAAAAACTCGGTTTTTCGCTGGAGTCTTGTTTTTTGGTGCATTCTTAGCATACCTGACCGATTGGCTTTAATTTTAAGGCAAATGGAGGAAATAAACATTTTCGATAGTCCTTAGTTACTAAGCGCTATAACAGCGTATCCGACCGCGTTACGTTGGTAGACTGCCAAAACTAAAAAACTCGGTTTTTCGCTGGAGTCTTGTTTTTTGGTGCATTCTTAGCATACCTGACCGATTGGCTTTAATTTTAAGGCAAATGGAGGAAATAAAAATTTTCGATAGTCCTTAGTTACTAAGCGCTATAACAGCGTATCCGACCGCTTGGCGTTGGTAGACTGCCAAAACTAAAAAACTCGGTTTTTCGCTGGAGTCTTGTTTTTTGGTGCATTCTTAGCATTCCTGACCGATTGGCTTTAATTTTAAGGCAAATGGAGGAAATAAAATTTTCGATAGTCCTTAGTTACTAAGCGCTATAACAGCGTATCCGACCACTTGGCGCTGGTAGACTGCCAAAACTAAAAAACTCGGTTTTTCGCTGGAGTCTTGTTTTTTGGTGCATTCTTAGCATACCTGACCAATTGGCTTTAATTTTAAGGCAAATGGAGGAAATAAAAAATTTCGATAGTCCTTAGTTACTAAGCGCTATAACAGCGTATCCGACCGCTTGGCGCTGGTATACTGCCAAAACTAAAAAACTCGGTTTTTCGCTGGAGTCTTGTTTTTTGGTGCATTCTTAGCATACCTGACCGATTGGCTTTAATTTTAAGGCAAATGGAGGAAATAAAAATTTTCGATAGTCCTTAGTTACTAAGCGCTATAACAGCGTATCCGACCGCTTGGCGTTGGTAGACTGCCAAAACTAAAAAACTCGGTTTTTCGCTGGAGTCTTGTTTTTTGGTGCATTCTTAGCATTCCTGACCGATTGGCTTTAATTTTAAGGCAAATGGAGGAAATAAAATTTTCGATAGTCCTTAGTTACTAAGCGCTATAACAGCGTATCCGACCGCTTGGCGTTGGTAGACTGCCAAAACTAAAAAAACTCGGTTTTTCGCTGGAGTCTTGATTTTTGGTGCATTCTTAGCATACCTGACCGATTGGCTTTAATTTTAAGGCAAATGGAGGAAATAAAAATTTTCGATAGTCCTTAGTTACTAAGCGGTATAACAGCGTATCCGACCGCTTGGCGTTGGTAGACTGCCAAAACTAAAAAACTCGGTTTTTCGCTGGAGTCTTGTTTTTTGGTGCATTCTTAGCATACCTGACCGATTGGCTTTAATTTTAAGGCAAATGGAGGAAATAAAATTTTTCGATAGTCCTTAGTTACTAAGCGCTATAACAGCGTATCCGACCGCTTGGCGTTGGTAGACTGCCAAAACTAAAAAACTCGGTTTTTCGCTGGAGTCTTATTTTTTGGTGCATTCTTAGCATACCTGACCGATTGGCTTTAATTTTAAGGCAAATGGAGGAAATAAAAATTTTCGATAGTCCTTAGTTACTAAGCGCTATAACAGCGTATCCGACCGCTTGGCGTTGGTAGATTGCCAAAACTAAAAAACTCGGTTTTTCGCTGGAGTCTTGTTTTTTGGTGCATTCTTAGCATACCTGACCGATTGGCTTTAATTTTAAGGCAAAAGGAGGAAATAAAAATTTTCGATAGTCCTTAGTTACTAAGCGCTATAACAGCGTATCCGACCGCTTGGCGCTGGTAGACTGCCAAAACTAAAAAACTCGGTTTTTCGCTGGAGTCTTGTTTTTTGGTGCATTCTTAGCATACCTGACCGATTGGCTTTGATTTTAAGGCAAATGGAGGAAATCAAAATTTTCGATAGTCCTTAGTTACTTAGCGCTATAACAGCGTATCCGACCGCTTGGCGTTGGTAGACTGCCAAAACTAAAAAACTCGGTTTTTCGCTGGAGTCTTGTTTTTTGGTGCATTCTTAGCATTCCTGACCGATTGGCTTTAATTTTAAGGCAAATGGAGGAAATAAAAATTTTCGATAGTCCTTAGTTACTAAGCGCTATAACAGCGTATCCGACCGCTTGGCGTTGGTAGACTGCCAAAACTAAAAAAACTCGGTTTTTCGCTGGAGTCTTGATTTTTGGTGCATTCTTAGCATACCTGACCGATTGGCTTTAATTTTAAGGCAAATGGAGGAAATAAAAATTTTCGATAGTCCTTAGTTACTAAGCGGTATAACAGCGTATCCGACCGCTTGGCGTTGGTAGACTGCCAAAACTAAAAAACTCGGTTTTTCGCTGGAGTCTTGTTTTTTGGTGCATTCTTAGCATACCTGACCGATTGGCTTTAATTTTAAGGCAAATGGAGGAAATAAAATTTTTCGATAGTCCTTAGTTACTAAGCGCTATAACAGCGTATCCGACCGCTTGGCGTTGGTAGACTGCCAAAACTAAAAAACTCGGTTTTTCGCTGGAGTCTTATTTTTTGGTGCATTCTTAGCATACCTGACCGATTGGCTTTAATTTTAAGGCAAATGGAGGAAATAAAAATTTTCGATAGTCCTTAGTTACTAAGCGCTATAACAGCGTATCCGACCGCTTGGCGTTGGTAGACTGCCAAAACTAAAAAACTCGGTTTTTCGCTGGAGTCTTGTTTTTTGGTGCATTCTTAGCATTCCTGACCGATTGGCTTTAATTTTAAGGCAAATGGAGGAAATAAAAATTTTCGATAGTCCTTAGTTACTAAGCGCTATAACAGCGTATCCGACCGCTTGGCGTTGGTAGACTGCCAAAACTAAAAAAACTCGGTTTTTCGCTGGAGTCTTGATTTTTGGTGCATTCTTAGCATACCTGACCGATTGGCTTTAATTTTAAGGCAAATGGAGGAAATAAAAATTTTCGATAGTCCTTAGTTACTAAGCGGTATAACAGCGTATCCGACCGCTTGGCGTTGGTAGACTGCCAAAACTAAAAAACTCGGTTTTTCGCTGGAGTCTTGTTTTTTGGTGCATTCTTAGCATACCTGACCGATTGGCTTTAATTTTAAGGCAAATGGAGGAAATAAAATTTTTCGATAGTCCTTAGTTACTAAGCGCTATAACAGCGTATCCGACCGCTTGGCGTTGGTAGACTGCCAAAACTAAAAAACTCGGTTTTTCGCTGGAGTCTTATTTTTTGGTGCATTCTTAGCATACCTGACCGATTGGCTTTAATTTTAAGGCAAATGGAGGAAATAAAAATTTTCGATAGTCCTTAGTTACTAAGCGCTATAACAGCGTATCCGACCGCTTGGCGTTGGTAGACTGCCAAAACTAAAAAACTCGGTTTTTCGCTGGAGTCTTGTTTTTTGGTGCATTCTTAGCATACCTGACCGATTGGCTTTAATTTTAAGGCAAATGGAGGAAATAAAAATTTTCGACAGTCCTTAGTTACTAAGCGCTATAACAGCGTATCCGACCGCTTGGCGCTGGTAGACTGCCAAAACTAAAAAACTCGGTTTTTCGCTGGAGTCTTGTTTTTTGGTGCATTCTTAGCATACCTGACCGATTGGCTTTGATTTTAAGGCAAATGGAGGAAATCAAAATTTTCGATAGTCCTTAGTTACTTAGCGCTATAACAGCGTATCCGACCGCTTGGCGTTGGTAGACTGCCAAAACTAAAAAACTCGGTTTTTCGCTGGAGTCTTGTTTTTTGGTGCATTCTTAGCATACCTGACCGATTGGCTTTAATTTTAAGGCAAATGAAGGAAAAAAAATTTTTCGATAGCCCTTAATTACTAAGCGCTATAACAGCGTATCCGACCGCTTGGCGCTGGTAGACTGCCAAAACTAAAAAACTCGGTTTTTCGCTGGAGTCTTGTTTTTTGGTGCATTCTTAGCATACCTGACCGATTGGCTTTAATTTTAAGGCAAATGGAGGAAATAAAAATTTTCGATAGTCCTTAGTTACTTAGCGCTATAACAGCGTATCCGACCGCTTGGCGTTGGTAGACTGCCAAAACTAAAAAACTCGGTTTTTCGCTGGAGTCTTGTTTTTTGGTGCATTCTTAGCATACCTGACCGATTGGCTTTAATTTTAAGGCAAATGGAGGAAATAAAAATTTTCGATAGTCCTTAGTTACTAAGCGCTATAACAGCGTATCCGACCGCTTGGTGTTGGTAGACTGCCAAAACTAAAAAACTCGGTTTTTCGCTGGAGTCTTGTTTTTTGGTGCATTCTTAGCATACCTGACCGATTGGCTTTAATTTTAAGGCAAATGGAGGAAATAAAAATTTTCGATAGTCCTTAGTTACTAAGCGCTATAACAGCGTATCCGACCGCGTTACGTTGGTAGACTGCCAAAACTAAAAAACTCGGTTTTTCGCTGGAGTCTTGTTTTTTGGTGCATTCTTAGCATACCTGACCGATTGGCTTTAATTTTAAGGCAAATGGAGGAAATAAAAATTTTCGATAGTCCTTAGTTACTAAGCGCTATAACAGCGTATCCGACCACTTGGCGCTGGTAGACTGCCAAAACTAAAAAACTCGGTTTTTCGCTGGAGTCTTGTTTTTTGGTGCATTCTTAGCATACCTGACCGATTGGCTTTAATTTTAAGGCAAATGGAGGAAATAAACATTTTCGATAGTCCTTAGTTACTAAGCGCTATAACAGCGTATCCGACCGCGTTACGTTGGTAGACTGCCAAAACTAAAAAACTCGGTTTTTCGCTGGAGTCTTGTTTTTTGGTGCATTCTTAGCATACCTGACCGATTGGCTTTAATTTTAAGGCAAATGGAGGAAATAAAAATTTTCGATAGTCCTTAGTTACTAAGCGCTATAACAGCGTATCCGACCACTTGGCGCTGGTAGACTGCCAAAACTAAAAAACTCGGTTTTTCGCTGGAGTCTTGTTTTTTGGTGCATTCTTAGCATACCTGACCAATTGGCTTTAATTTTAAGGCAAATGGAGGAAATAAAAAATTTCGATAGTCCTTAGTTACTAAGCGCTATAACAGCGTATCCGACCGCTTGGCGCTGGTATACTGCCAAAACTAAAAAACTCGGTTTTTCGCTGGAGTCTTGTTTTTTGGTGCATTCTTAGCATACCTGAACGATTGGCTTTAATTTTAAGGCAAATGGAGGAAATAAAAATTTTCGATAGTCCTTAGTTACTTAGCGCTATAACAGCGTATCCGACCGCTTGGCGTTGGTAGACTGCCAAAACTAAAAAACTCGGTTTTTCGCTGGAGTCTTGTTTTTTGGTGCATTCTTAGCATACCTGACCGATTGGCTTTAATTTTAAGGTAAATGGAGGAAACAAAAATTTTCGAAAGTCCTTAGTTACTAAGCGCTATAACAGCGTATCCGACCGCCTGGCGTTGGTAGACTCCCAAAACTAAAAAACTCGGTTTTTCGCTGGAGTCTTGTTTTTTGGTGCATTCTTAGCATACCTGACCGATTGGCTTTAATTTTAAGGCAAATGGAGGAAATAAAAATTTTCGATAGTCCTTGGTTACTAAGCGCTATAACAGCGTATCCGACCGCTTGGCGTTGGTAGACTGCCAAAACTAAAAAACTCGGTTTTTCGCTGGAGTCTTGTTTTTTGGTGCATTCTTAGCATACCTGACCGATTGGCTTTAATTTTAAGGCAAATGGAGGAAATAAAAATTTTCGATAGTCCTTAGTTACTAAGCGCTATAACAGCGTATCCGACCGCTTGGCGTTGGTAGACTGCCAAAACTAAAAAACTCGGTTTTTCGCTGGAGTCTTGTTTTTTGGTGCATTCTTAGCATACCTGACCGATTGGCTTTAATTTTAAGGCAAATGGAGGAAATAAAAAATTTCGATAGTCCTTAGTTACTAAGCGCTATAACAGCGTATCCGACCACTTGGCGCTGGTAGACTGCCAAAACTAAAAAACTCGGTTTTTCGCTGGAGTCTTGTTTTTTGGTGCATTCATAGCATACCTGACCGATTGGCTTTAATTTTAAGGCAAATGGAGGAAATAAACATTTTCGATAGTCCTTAGTTACTTAGCGCTATAACAGCGTATCCGACCGCTTGGCGTTGGTAGACTGCCAAAACTAAAAAACTCGGTTTTTCGCTGGAGTCTTGTTTTTTGGTGCATTCTTAGCATACCTGCCCGATTGGCTTTAATTTTAAGGCAAATGGAGGAAATAAACATTTTCGATAGTCCTTAGTTACTAAGCGCTATAACAGCGTATCCGACCGCTTGGCGTTGGTAGACTGCCAAAACTAAAAAACTCGGATTTTCGCTGGAGTCTTGTTTTTTGGTGCATTCTTAGCATACCTGACCGATTGGCTTTAATTTTAAGGCAAATGGAGTAACTAAAAATTTTCGATAGTGCTTAGTTACTAAGCGCTATAACAGCGTATCCGACCGCTTGGCGTTGGTAGACTGCCAAAACTCAAAAACTCGGTTTTTCGCTGGAGTCTTGTTTTTTGGTGCATTCTTAGCATACCTGACCGATTGGCTTTAATTTTAAGGCAAATGGAGGAACTAAAAATTTTCGATAGTCCTTAGTTACTAAGCGCTATAACAGCGTATCCGACCGCTTGGCGTTGGTAGACTGCCAAAACTAAAAAACTCGGTTTTTCGCTGGAGTCTTGTTTTTTGGTGCATTCTTAGCATACCTGACCGATTGGCTTTAATTTTAAGGCAAATGGAGGAAATAAAAATTTTCGATAGTCCTTAGTTACTAAGCGCTATAACAGCGTATCCGACCGCTTGGCGTTGGTAGACTGCCAAAAATAAAAAACTCGGTTTTTCGCTGGAGTCTTGTTTTTTGGAGCTTTCTTAGCATACCTGACCGATTGGCTTTAATTTTAAGGCAAATGGAGGAAATAAAATTTTTCGATAGTCCTTAGTTACTAAGCGCTATAACAGCGTATCCGACCGCTTGGCGTTGGTAGACTGCCAAAACTAAAAAACTCGGTTTTTCGCTGGAGTCTTGCTTTTTGGTGCATTCTTAGCATACCTGACCGATTGGCTTTAATTTTAAGGTAAATGGAGGAAATAAATTTTTTCGATAGTCCTTAGTTACTAAGCGCTATAACAGCGTATCCGACCGCTTGGCGTTGGTAAACTGCCAAAACTAAAAAACTCGGTTTTTCGCTGGAGTCTTGATTTTTGGTGCATTCTTAGCATACCTGACCGATTGGCTTTAATTTTAAGGTAAATGGAGGAAATAATTTTTTTCGATAGTCCTTAGTTACTAAGCGCTATAACAGCGTTTCCGACCGCTTGGCGTTGGTAGACGGCCAGAACTAAAAAACTCGGTTTTTCGCTGGAGTCTTGTTTTTTGGTGCATTCTTAGCATACCTGACCGATTGGCTTTAATTTTAAGGCAAATGGAGGAAATAAAAATTTTCGATAGTCCTTAGTTACTAAGCGCTATAACAGCGTATCCGACCGCTCGGCGTTGGTAGACTGCCAAAACTAAAAAACTCGGTTTTTCGCTGGAGTCTTGTTTTTTGGTGCATTCTTAGCATACCTGACCGATTGGCTTTAATTTTAAGGCAAATGGAGGAAATAAAAATTTTCGATAGTCCTTAGTTACTGAGCGCTATAACAGCGTATCCGACCGCTTGGCGTTGGTAGACTGCCAAAACTAAAAAACTCGGTTTTTCAATGGAGTCTTGTTTTTTGGTGCATTCTTAGCATACCTGACCGATTGGCTTTAATTTTAAGGCAAATGGAGGAAATAAAAATTTTCGATAGTCCTTAGTTACTGAGCGCTATAACAGCGTATCCGACCGCTTGGCGTTGGTAGACTGCCAAAACTAAAAAACTCGGTTTTTCGCTGGAGTCTTACTTTTTGGCGCATTCTTAGCATACCTGACCGATTGGCTTTAATTTTAAGGCAAATGGAGGAAATAAAAATTTTCGATAGTCCTTAGTTACTAAGCGCTATAACAGCGTATCCGACCGCTTGGCGTTGGTAGACTGCCAAAACTAAAAAACTCGGTTTTTCGCTGGAGTCTTGTTTTTTGGAGCTTTCTTAGCATACCTGACCGATTGGCTTTAATTTAAAGGCAAATGGAGGAAATAAAATTTTTCGATAGTCCTTAGTTACTAAGCGCTATAACAGCGTATCCGACCGCTTGGCGTTGGTAGACTGCCAAAACTAAAAAACTCGGTTTTTCGCTGGAGTCTTGTTTTTTGGTGCATTCTTAGCATACCTGACCGATTGGCTTTAATTTTAAGGCAAATGGAGGAAATAAAAATTTTCGATAGTCCTTAGTTACTAAGCGCTATAACAGCGTATCCGACCGGTTGGCGTTGGTAGACTGCCAAAACTAAAAAACTCGGTTTTTCGCTGGAGTCTTGTTTTTTGGTGCATTCTTAGCATACCTGACCGATTGGCTTTAATTTTAAGGCAAATGGAGGAAATAAAAATTTTCGATAGTCCTTAGTTACTGAGCGCTATAACAGCGTATCCGACCGCTTGGCGTTGGTAGACTGCCAAAACTAAAAAACTCGGTTTTTCGCTGGAGTCTTGCTTTTTGGTGCATTCTTAGCATTCCTGACCGATTGGCTTTAATTTTAAGGCAAATGGAGGAAATAAAAATTTTCGATAGTCCTTAGTTACTAAGCGCTATAACAGCGTATCCGACCGCTTAGCGTTGGTAGACTGCCAAAACTAAAAAAACTCGGTTTTTCGCTGGAGTCTTGATTTTTGGTGCATTCTTAGCATACCTGACCGATTGGCTTTAATTTTAAGGCAAATGGAGGAAATAAAAATTTTCGATAGTCCTTAGTTACTAAGCGGTATAACAGCGTATCCGACCGCTTGGCGTTGGTAGACTGCCAAAACTAAAAAACTCGGTTTTTCGCTGGAGTCTTGTTTTTTGGTGCATTCTTAGCATACCTGACCGATTGGCTTTAATTTTAAGGCAAATGGAGGAAATAAAATTTTTCGATAGTCCTTAGTTACTAAGCGCTATAACAGCGTATCCGACCGCTTGGCGTTGGTAGACTGCCAAAACTAAAAAACTCGGTTTTTCGCTGGAGTCTTATTTTTTGGTGCATTCTTAGCATACCTGACCGATTGGCTTTAATTTTAAGGCAAATGGAGGAAATAAAAATTTTCGATAGTCCTTAGTTACTAAGCGCTATAACAGCGTATCCGACCGCTTGGCGTTGGTAGACTGCCAAAACTAAAAAACTCGGTTTTTCGCTGGAGTCTTGTTTTTTGGTGCATTCTTAGCATACCTGACCGATTGGCTTTAATTTTAAGGCAAATGGAGGAAATAAAAATTTTCGACAGTCCTTAGTTACTAAGCGCTATAACAGCGTATCCGACCGCTTGGCGCTGGTAGACTGCCAAAACTAAAAAACTCGGTTTTTCGCTGGAGTCTTGTTTTTTGGTGCATTCTTAGCATACCTGACCGATTGGCTTTGATTTTAAGGCAAATGGAGGAAATCAAAATTTTCGATAGTCCTTAGTTACTTAGCGCTATAACAGCGTATCCGACCGCTTGGCGTTGGTAGACTGCCAAAACTAAAAAACTCGGTTTTTCGCTGGAGTCTTGTTTTTTGGTGCATTCTTAGCATACCTGACCGATTGGCTTTAATTTTAAGGCAAATGAAGGAAAAAAAATTTTTCGATAGCCCTTAGTTACTAAGCGCTATAACAGCGTATCCGACCGCTTGGCGCTGGTAGACTGCCAAAACTAAAAAACTCGGTTTTTCGCTGGAGTCTTGTTTTTTGGTGCATTCTTAGCATACCTGACCGATTGGCTTTAATTTTAAGGCAAATGGAGGAAATAAAAATTTTCGATAGTCCTTAGTTACTTAGCGCTATAACAGCGTATCCGACCGCTTGGCGTTGGTAGACTGCCAAAACTAAAAAACTCGGTTTTTCGCTGGAGTCTTGTTTTTTGGTGCATTCTTAGCATACCTGACCGATTGGCTTTAATTTTAAGGCAAATGGAGGAAATAAAAATTTTCGATAGTCCTTAGTTACTAAGCGCTATAACAGCGTATCCGACCGCTTGGTGTTGGTAGACTGCCAAAACTAAAAAACTCGGTTTTTCGCTGGAGTCTTGTTTTTTGGTGCATTCTTAGCATACCTGACCGATTGGCTTTAATTTTAAGGCAAATGGAGGAAATAAAAATTTTCGATAGTCCTTAGTTACTAAGCGCTATAACAGCGTATCCGACCGCGTTACGTTGGTAGACTGCCAAAACTAAAAAACTCGGTTTTTCGCTGGAGTCTTGTTTTTTGGTGCATTCTTAGCATACCTGACCGATTGGCTTTAATTTTAAGGCAAATGGAGGAAATAAAAATTTTCGATAGTCCTTAGTTACTAAGCGCTATAACAGCGTATCCGACCACTTGGCGCTGGTAGACTGCCAAAACTAAAAAACTCGGTTTTTCGCTGGAGTCTTGTTTTTTGGTGCATTCTTAGCATACCTGACCGATTGGCTTTAATTTTAAGGCAAATGGAGGAAATAAACATTTTCGATAGTCCTTAGTTACTAAGCGCTATAACAGCGTATCCGACCGCGTTACGTTGGTAGACTGCCAAAACTAAAAAACTCGGTTTTTCGCTGGAGTCTTGTTTTTTGGTGCATTCTTAGCATACCTGACCGATTGGCTTTAATTTTAAGGCAAATGGAGGAAATAAAAATTTTCGATAGTCCTTAGTTACTAAGCGCTATAACAGCGTATCCGACCACTTGGCGCTGGTAGACTGCCAAAACTAAAAAACTCGGTTTTTCGCTGGAGTCTTGTTTTTTGGTGCATTCTTAGCATACCTGACCAATTGGCTTTAATTTTAAGGCAAATGGAGGAAATAAAAAATTTCGATAGTCCTTAGTTACTAAGCGCTATAACAGCGTATCCGACCGCTTGGCGCTGGTATACTGCCAAAACTAAAAAACTCGGTTTTTCGCTGGAGTCTTGTTTCTTGGTGCATTCTTAGCGTACCTGAACGATTGGCTTTAATTTTAAGGCAAATGGAGGAAATAAAAATTTTCGATAGTCCTTAGTTACTTAGCGCTATAACAGCGTATCCGACCGCTTGGCGTTGGTAGACTGCCAAAACTAAAAAACTCGGTTTTTCGCTGGAGTCTTGTTTTTTGGTGCATTCTTAGCATACCTGACCGATTGGCTTTAATTTTAAGGTAAATGGAGGAAACAAAAATTTTCGAAAGTCCTTAGTTACTAAGCGCTATAACAGCGTATCCGACCGCCTGGCGTTGGTAGACTCCCAAAACTAAAAAACTCGGTTTTTCGCTGGAGTCTTGTTTTTTGGTGCATTCTTAGCATACCTGACCGATTGGCTTTAATTTTAAGGCAAATGGAGGAAATAAAAATTTTCGATAGTCCTTGGTTACTAAGCGCTATAACAGCGTATCCGACCGCTTGGCGTTGGTAGACTGCCAAAACTAAAAAACTCGGTTTTTCGTTGGAGTCTTGTTTTTTGGTGCATTCTTAGCATACCTGACCGATTGGCTTTAATTTTAAGGCAAATGGAGGAAATAAAAATTTTCGATAGTCCTTAGTTACTAAGCGCTATAACAGCGTATCCGACCGCTTGGCGTTGGTAGACTGCCAAAACTAAAAAACTCGGTTTTTCGCTGGAGTCTTGTTTTTTGGTGCATTCTTAGCATACCTGACCGATTGGCTTTAATTTTAAGGCAAATGGAGGAAATAAAAAATTTCGATAGTCCTTAGTTACTAAGCGCTATAACAGCGTATCCGACCACTTGGCGCTGGTAGACTGCCAAAACTAAAAAACTCGGTTTTTCGCTGGAGTCTTGTTTTTTGGTGCATTCATAGCATACCTGACCGATTGGCTTTAATTTTAAGGCAAATGGAGGAAATAAACATTTTCGATAGTCCTTAGTTACTAAGCGCTATAACAGCGTATCCGACCGCTTGGCGTTGGTAGACTGCCAAAACTAAAAAACTCGGTTTTTCGCTGGAGTCTTGTTTTTTGGTGCATTCTTAGCATACCTGCCCGATTGGCTTTAATTTTAAGGCAAATGGAGGAAATAAACATTTTCGATAGTCCTTAGTTACTAAGCGCTATAACAGCGTATCCGACCGCTTGGCGTTGGTAGACTGCCAAAACTAAAAAACTCGGATTTTCGCTGGAGTCTTGTTTTTTGGTGCATTCTTAGCATACCTGACCGATTGGCTTTAATTTTAAGGCAAATGGAGTAACTAAAAATTTTCGATAGTGCTTAGTTTCTAAGCGCTATAACAGCGTATCCGACCGCTTGGCGTTGGTAGACTGCCAAAACTCAAAAACTCGGTTTTTCGCTGGAGTCTTGTTTTTTGGTGCATTCTTAGCATACCTGACCGATTGGCTTTAATTTTAAGGCAAATGGAGGAACTAAAAATTTTCGATAGTCCTTAGTTACTAAGCGCTATAACAGCGTATCCGACCGCTTGGCGTTGGTAGACTGCCAAAACTAAAAAACTCGGTTTTTCGCTGGAGTCTTGTTTTTTGGAGCTTTCTTAGCATACCTGACCGATTGGCTTTAATTTTAAGGCAAATGGAGGAAATAAAATTTTTCGATAGTCCTTAGTTACTAAGCGCTATAACAGCGTATCCGACCAATTGGCGTTGGTAGACTGCCAAAACTAAAAAACTCGGTTTTTCGCCGGAGTCTTGTTTTTTGGTGCATTCTTAGCATACCTGACCGATTGGCTTAAATTTTAAGGCAAATGGAGGAAATAAAAATTTTCGATAGTCCTTAGTTACTAAGCGCTATAACAGCGTATCCAACCGCTTGGCGTTGGTAGACTGCCAAAACTAAAAAACTCGGTTTTTTGCTGGAGTCTTGTTATTTGGTGCATTCTTAGCATACCTGATCGATTGGCTTTAATTTTAAGGCAAATGGAGGAAATAAAAATTTTCGATAGTCCTTAGTTACTAAGCGCTATAACAGCGTATCCGACCGCTTGGCGTTGGTAGACTGCCAAAAATAAAAAACTCGGTTTTTCGCTGGAGTCTTGTTTTTTGGTGCATTCTTAGCATACCTGACCGATTGGCTTTAATTTTAAGGCAAATGGAGGAAATAAAATTTTTCGATAGTCCTTAGTTACTAAGCGCTATAACAGCGTATCCGACCGCTTGGCGTTGGTAGACTGCCAAAACTAAAAAACTCGGTTTTTCGCTGGAGTCTTGTTTTTTGGAGCTTTCTTAGCATACCTGACCGATTGGCTTTAATTTTAAGGCAAATGGAGGAAATAAAATTTTTCGATAGTCCTTAGTTACTAAGCGCTATAACAGCGTATCCGACCGCTTGGCGTTGGTAGACTGCCAAAACTAAAAAACTCGGTTTTTCGCTGGAGTCTTGTTTTTTGGTGCATTCTTAGCATACCTGACCGATTGGCTTTAATTTTAAGGCAAATGGAGGAAATAAAATTTTTCGATAGTCCTTAGTTACTAAGCGCTATAACAGCGTATCCGACCGCTTGGCGTTGGTAGACGGCCAGAACTAAAAAACTCGGTTTTTCGCTGGAGTCTTGTTTTTTGGTGCATTCTTAGCATACCTGACCGATTGGCTTTAATTTTAAGGCAAATGGAGGAAATAAAAATTTTCGATAGTCCTTAGTTACTAAGCGCTATAACAGCGTATCCGACCGCTCGACGTTGGTAGACTGCCAAAACTAAAAAACTCGGTTTTTCGCTGGAGTCTTGTTTTTTGGTGCATTCTTAGCATACCTGACCGATTGGCTTTAATTTTAAGGCAAATGGAGGAAATAAAAATTTTCGATAGTCCTTAGTTACTAAGCGCTATAACAGCGTATCCGACCGCTTGGCGTTGGTAGACTGCCAAAACTAAAAAACTCGGTTTTTCAATGGAGTCTTGTTTTTTGGTGCATTCTTAGCATACCTGACCGATTGGCTTTAATTTTAAGGCAAATGGAGGAAATAAAAATTTTCGATAGTCCTTAGTTACTGAGCGCTATAACAGCGTATCCGACCGCTTGGCGTTGGTAGACTGCCAAAACTAAAAAACTCGGTTTTTCAATGGAGTCTTGTTTTTTGGTGCATTCTTAGCATACCTGACCGATTGGCTTTAATTTTAAGGCAAATGGAGGAAATAAAATTTTTCGATAGCCCTTAGTTACTAAGCGCTATAACAGCGTATCCGACCGCTTGGCGCTGGTAGACTGCCAAAACTAAAAAACTCGGTTTTTCGCTGGAGTCTTGTTTTTTGGTGCATTCTTAGCATACCTGACCGATTGGCTTTAATTTTAAGGCAAATGGAGGAAATAAAAATTTTCGATAGTCCTTAGTTACTAAGCGCTATAACAGCGTATCCGACCGCTTGGTGTTGGTAGACTGCCAAAACTAAAAAACTCGGTTTTTCGCTGGAGTCTTGTTTTTTGGTGCATTCTTAGCATACCTGACCGATTGGCTTTAATTTTAAGGCAAATGGAGGAAATAAACATTTTCGATAGTCCTTAGTTACTAAGCGCTATAACAGCGTATCCGACCGCGTTAAGTTGGTAGACTGCCAATACTAAAAAACTCGGTTTTTCGCTGGAGTCTTGTTTTTTGGTGCATTCTTAGCATACCTGACCGATTGGCTTTAATTTTAAGGCAAATGGAGGAAATAAAAATTTTCGATAGTCCTTAGTTACTAAGCGCTATAACAGCGTATCCGACCACTTGGCGTTGGTAGACTGCCAAAACTAAAAAACTCGGATTTTCGCTGGAGTCTTGTTTTTTTGGTGCATTCTTAGCATACCTGACCGATTGGCTTTAATTTTAAGGCAAATGGAGGAACTAAAAATTTTCGATAGTCCTTAGTTACTAAGCGCTATAACAGCGTATCCGACCGCTTGGCGTTGGTAGACTGCCAAAACTAAAAAACTCGGTTTTTCGCTGGAGTCTTGTTTTTTGGTGCATTCTTAGCATACCTGACCGATTGGCTTTAATTTTAAGGCAAATGGAGGAAATAAAAATTTTCGATAGTCCTTAGTTACTAAGCGCTATAACAGCGTATCCGACCGCTTGGCGTTGGTAGACTGCCAAAACTAAAAAACTCGGTTTTTCGCTGGAGTCTTGTTTTTTGGTGCATTCTTAGCATACCTGACCGATTGGCTTTAATTTTAAGGCAAATGGAGGAAATAAAAATTTTCGATAGTCCTTAGTTACTAAGCGCTATAACAGCGTATCCGACCGCTTGGCGCTGGTAGACTGCCAAAACTAAAAAACTCGGTTTTTCGCTGGAGTCTTGTTTTTTGGTGCATTCTTAGCATACCTGACCGATTGGCTTTGATTTTAAGGCAAATGGAGGAAATCAAAATTTTCGATAGTCCTTAGTTACTTAGCGCTATAACAGCGTATCCGACCGCTTGGCGTTGGTAGACTGCCAAAACTAAAAAACTCGGTTTTTCGCTGGAGTCTTGTTTTTTGGTGCATTCTTAGCATACCTGACCGATTGGCTTTAATTTTAAGGCAAATGGAGGAAATAAAATTTTTCGATAGCCCTTAGTTACTAAGCGCTATAACAGCGTATCCGACCGCTTGGCGCTGGTAGACTGCCAAAACTAAAAAACTCGGTTTTTCGCTGGAGTCTTGTTTTTTGGTGCATTCTTAGCATACCTGACCGATTGGCTTTAATTTTAAGGCAAATGGAGGAAATAAAAATTTTCGATAGTCCTTAGTTACTTAGCGCTATAACAGCGTATCCGACCGCTTGGCGTTGGTAGACTGCCAAAACTAAAAAACTCAGTTTTTCGCTGGAGTCTTGTTTTTTGGTGCATTTTTAGCATACCTGACCGATTGGCTTTAATTTTAAGGCAAATGGAGGAAATAAAAATTTTCGATAGTCCTTAGTTACTAAGCGCTATAACAGCGTATCCGACCGCTTGGTGTTGGTAGACTGCCAAAACTAAAAAACTCGGTTTTTCGCTGGAGTCTTGTTTTTTGGTGCATTCTTAGCATACCTGACCGATTGGCTTTAATTTTAAGGCAAATGGAGGAAATAAACATTTTCGATAGTCCTTAGTTACTAAGCGCTATAACAGCGTATCCGACCGCGTTACGTTGGTAGACTGCCAAAACTAAAAAACTCGGTTTTTCGCTGGAGTCTTGTTTTTTGGTGCATTCTTAGCATACCTGACCGATTGGCTTTAATTTTAAGGCAAATGGAGGAAATAAAAATTTTCGATAGTCCTTAGTTACTAAGCGCTATAACAGCGTATCCGACCACTTGGCGCTGGTAGACTGCCAAAACTAAAAAACTCGGTTTTTCGCTGGAGTCTTGTTTTTTGGTGCATTCTTAGCATACCTGACCGATTGGCTTTAATTTTAAGGCAAATGGAGGAAATAAACATTTTCGATAGTCCTTAGTTACTAAGCGCTATAACAGCGTATCCGACCGCGTTACGTTGGTAGACTGCCAAAACTAAAAAACTCGGTTTTTCGCTGGAGTCTTGTTTTTTGGTGCATTCTTAGCATACCTGACCGATTGGCTTTAATTTTAAGGCAAATGGAGGAAATAAAAATTTTCGATAGTCCTTAGTTACTAAGCGCTATAACAGCGTATCCGACCGCTTGGCGTTGGTAGACTGCCAAAACTAAAAAACTCGGTTTTTCGCTGGAGTCTTGTTTTTTGGTGCATTCTTAGCATTCCTGACCGATTGGCTTTAATTTTAAGGCAAATGGAGGAAATAAAATTTTCGATAGTCCTTAGTTACTAAGCGCTATAACAGCGTATCCGACCACTTGGCGCTGGTAGACTGCCAAAACTAAAAAACTCGGTTTTTCGCTGGAGTCTTGTTTTTTGGTGCATTCTTAGCATACCTGACCAATTGGCTTTAATTTTAAGGCAAATGGAGGAAATAAAAAATTTCGATAGTCCTTAGTTACTAAGCGCTATAACAGCGTATCCGACCGCTTGGCGCTGGTATACTGCCAAAACTAAAAAACTCGGTTTTTCGCTGGAGTCTTGTTTTTTGGTGCATTCTTAGCATACCTGACCGATTGGCTTTAATTTTAAGGCAAATGGAGGAAATAAACATTTTCGATAGTCCTTAGTTACTAAGCGCTATAACAGCGTATCCGAGCGCGTTACGTTGGTAGACTGCCAAAACTAAAAAACTCGGTTTTTCGCTGGAGTCTTGTTTTTTGGTGCATTCTTAGCATTCCTGACCGATTGGCTTTAATTTTAAGGCAAATGGAGGAAATAAAATTTTCGATAGTCCTTAGTTACTAAGCGCTATAACAGCGTATCCGACCGCTTGGCGTTGGTAGACTGCCAAAACTAAAAAAACTCGGTTTTTCGCTGGAGTCTTGATTTTTGGTGCATTCTTAGCATACCTGACCGATTGGCTTTAATTTTAAGGCAAATGGAGGAAATAAAAATTTTCGATAGTCCTTAGTTACTAAGCGGTATAACAGCGTATCCGACCGCTTGGCGTTGGTAGACTGCCAAAACTAAAAAACTCGGTTTTTCGCTGGAGTCTTGTTTTTTGGTGCATTCTTAGCATACCTGACCGATTGGCTTTAATTTTAAGGCAAATGGAGGAAATAAAATTTTTCGATAGTCCTTAGTTACTAAGCGCTATAACAGCGTATCCGACCGCTTGGCGTTGGTAGACTGCCAAAACTAAAAAACTCGGTTTTTCGCTGGAGTCCTATTTTTTGGTGCATTCTTAGCATACCTGACCGATTGGCTTTAATTTTAAGGCAAATGGAGGAAATAAAAATTTTCGATAGTCCTTAGTTACTAAGCGCTATAACAGCGTATCCGACCGCTTGGCGTTGGTAGACTGCCAAAACTAAAAAACTCGGTTTTTCGCTGGAGTCTTGTTTTTTGGTGCATTCTTAGCATACCTGACCGATTGGCTTTAATTTTAAGGCAAAAGGAGGAAATAAAAATTTTCGATAGTCCTTAGTTACTAAGCGCTATAACAGCGTATCCGACCGCTTGGCGCTGGTAGACTGCCAAAACTAAAAAACTCGGTTTTTCGCTGGAGTCTTGTTTTTTGGTGCATTCTTAGCATACCTGACCGATTGGCTTTGATTTTAAGGCAAATGGAGGAAATCAAAATTTTCGATAGTCCTTAGTTACTTAGCGCTATAACAGCGTATCCGACCGCTTGGCGTTGGTAGACTGCCAAAACTAAAAAACTCGGTTTTTCGCTGGAGTCTTGTTTTTTGGTGCATTCTTAGCATTCCTGACCGATTGGCTTTAATTTTAAGGCAAATGGAGGAAATAAAATTTTTCGATAGTCCTTAGTTACTAAGCGCTATAACAGCGTATCCGACCGCTTGGCGTTGGTAGACTGCCAAAACTAAAAAAACTCGGTTTTTCGCTGGAGTCTTGATTTTTGGTGCATTCTTAGCATACCTGACCGATTGGCTTTAATTTTAAGGCAAATGGAGGAAATAAAAATTTTCGATAGTCCTTAGTTACTAAGCGGTATAACAGCGTATCCGACCGCTTGGCGTTGGTAGACTGCCAAAACTAAAAAACTCGGTTTTTCGCTGGAGTCTTGTTTTTTGGTGCATTCTTAGCATACCTGACCGATTGGCTTTAATTTTAAGGCAAATGGAGGAAATAAAATTTTTCGATAGTCCTTAGTTACTAAGCGCTATAACAGCGTATCCGACCGCTTGGCGTTGGTAGACTGCCAAAACTAAAAAACTCGGTTTTTCGCTGGAGTCTTATTTTTTGGTGCATTCTTAGCATATCTGACCGATTGGCTTTAATTTTAAGGCAAATGGAGGAAATAAAAATTTTCGATAGTCCTTAGTTACTAAGCGCTATAACAGCGTATCCGACCGCTTGGCGTTGGTAGACTGCCAAAACTAAAAAACTCGGTTTTTCGCTGGAGTCTTGTTTTTTGGTGCATTCTTAGCATACCTGACCGATTGGCTTTAATTTTAAGGCAAATGGAGGAAATAAAAATTTTCGACAGTCCTTAGTTACTAAGCGCTATAACAGCGTATCCGACCGCTTGGCGCTGGTAGACTGCCAAAACTAAAAAACTCGGTTTTTCGCTGGAGTCTTGTTTTTTGGTGCATTCTTAGCATACCTGACCGATTGGCTTTGATTTTAAGGCAAATGGAGGAAATCAAAATTTTCGATAGTCCTTAGTTACTTAGCGCTATAACAGCGTATCCGACCGCTTGGCGTTGGTAGACTGCCAAAACTAAAAAACTCGGTTTTTCGCTGGAGTCTTGTTTTTTGGTGCATTCTTAGCATACCTGACCGATTGGCTTTAATTTTAAGGCAAATGAAGGAAAAAAAATTTTTCGATAGCCCTTAGTTACTAAGCGCTATAACAGCGTATCCGACCGCTTGGCGCTGGTAGACTGCCAAAACTAAAAAACTCGGTTTTTCGCTGGAGTCTTGTTTTTTGGTGCATTCTTAGCATACCTGACCGATTGGCTTTAATTTTAAGGCAAATGGAGGAAATAAAAATTTTCGATAGTCCTTAGTTACTTAGCGCTATAACAGCGTATCCGACCGCTTGGCGTTGGTAGACTGCCAAAACTAAAAAACTCGGTTTTTCGCTGGAGTCTTGTTTTTTGGTGCATTCTTAGCATACCTGACCGATTGGCTTTAATTTTAAGGCAAATGGAGGAAATAAAAATTTTCGATAGTCCTTAGTTACTAAGCGCTATAACAGCGTATCCGACCGCTTGGTGTTGGTAGACTGCCAAAACTAAAAAACTCGGTTTTTCGCTGGAGTCTTGTTTTTTGGTGCATTCTTAGCATACCTGACCGATTGGCTTTAATTTTAAGGCAAATGGAGGAAATAAAAATTTTCGATAGTCCTTAGTTACTAAGCGCTATAACAGCGTATCCGACCGCTTGGCGCTGGTAGACTGCCAAAACTAAAAAACTCGGTTTTTCGCTGGAGTCTTGTTTTTTGGTGCATTTTTAGCATACCTGACCGATTGGCTTTGATTTTAAGGCAAATGGAGGAAATCAAAATTTTCGATAGTCCTTAGTTACTTAGCGCTATAACAGCGTATCCGACCGCTTGGCGTTGGTAGACTGCCAAAACTAAAAAACTCGGTTTTTCGCTGGAGTCTTGTTTTTTGGTGCATTCTTAGCATTCCTGACTGATTGGCTTTAATTTTAAGGCAAATGGAGGAAATAAAAATTTTCGATAGTCCTTAGTTACTAAGCGCTATAACAGCGTATCCGACCGCTTGGCGTTGGTAGACTGCCAAAACTAAAAAACTCGGTTTTTCGCTGGAGTCTTGTTTTTTGGTGCATTCTTAGCATACCTGACCGATTGGCTTTAATTTTAAGGCAAAAGGAGGAAATAAAAATTTTCGATAGTCCTTAGTTACTAAGCGCTATAACAGCGTATCCGACCGCTTGGCGCTGGTAGACTGCCAAAACTAAAAAACTCGGTTTTTCGCTGGAGTCTTGTTTTTTGGTGCATTCTTAGCATACCTGACCGATTGGCTTTGATTTTAAGGCAAATGGAGGAAATCAAAATTTTCGATAGTCCTTAGTTACTTAGCGCTATAACAGCGTATCCGACCGCTTGGCGTTGGTAGACTGCCAAAACTAAAAAACTCGGTTTTTCGCTGGAGTCTTGTTTTTTGGTGCATTCTTAGCATTCCTGACCGATTGGCTTTAATTTTAAGGCAAATGGAGGAAATAAAAATTTTCGATAGTCCTTAGTTACTGAGCGCTATAACAGCGTATCCGACCGCTTGGCGTTGGTAGACTGCCAAAACTAAAAAACTCGGTTTTTCGATGGAGTCTTACTTTTTGGCGCATTCTTAGCATACCTGACCGATTGGCTTTAATTTTAAGGCAAATGGAGGAAATAAAAATTTTCGATAGTCCTTAGTTACTAAGCGCTATAACAGCGTATCCGACCGCTTGGCGTTGGTAGACTGCCAAAACTAAAAAACTCGGTTTTTCGCTGGAGTCTTGTTTTTTGGAGCTTTCTTAGCATACCTAACCGATTGGCTTTAATTTAAAGGCAAATGGAGGAAATAAAATTTTTCGATAGTCCTTAGTTACTAAGCGCTATAACAGCGTATCCGACCGCTTGGCGTTGGTAGACTGCCAAAACTAAAAAACTCGGTTTTTCGCTGGAGTCTTGTTTTTTGGTGCATTCTTAGCATACCTGACCGATTGGCTTTAATTTTAAGGCAAATGGAGGAAATAAAAATTTTCGATAGTCCTTAGTTACTAAGCGCTATAACAGCGTATCCGACCGCTTGGCGTTGGTAGACTGCCAAAACTAAAAAACTCGGTTTTTCGCTGGAGTCTTGTTTTTTGGTGCATTCTTAGCATACCTGACCGATTGGCTTTAATTTTAAGGCAAATGGAGGAAATAAAAATTTTCGATAGTCCTTAGTTACTGAGCGCTATAACAGCGTATCCGACCGCTTGGCGTTGGTAGACTGCCAAAACTAAAAAACTCGGTTTTTCGCTGGAGTCTTGCTTTTTGGTGCATTCTTAGCATACCTGACCGATTGGCTTTAATTTTAAGGTAAATGGAGGAAATAATTTTTTTCGATAGTCCTTAGTTACTAAGCGCTATAACAGCGTTTCCGACCGCTTGGCGTTGGTAGACTGCCAAAAATAAAAAACTCAGTTTTTCGCTGGAGTCTTGTTTTTTGGTGCATTCTTAGCATTCCTGACCGATTGGCTTTAATTTTAAAACAAATGGAGGAAATAAAAATTTTCGATAGTCCTTAGTTACTAAGCGCTATAACAGCGTATCCGACCGCTTGGCGTTGGTAGACGGCCAGAACTAAAAAACTCGGTTTTTCGCTGGAGTCTTGTTTTTTGGTGCATTCTTAGCATACCTGACCGATTGGCTTTAATTTTAAGGCAAATGGAGGAAATAAAAATTTTCGATAGTCCTTAGTTACTAAGCGCTATAACAGCGTATCCGACCGCTTGGCGTTGGTAGACTGCCAAAACTAAAAAACTCGGTTTTTCGCTGGAGTCTTTTTTTTTGGTGATATTTTTAGCATACCTGACCGATTGGCTTTAATTTTAAGGCAAATGGAGGAAATAAAATTTTTTGATAGTCCTTAGTTACTAAGCGCTATAACAGCATATCCGACCGCTTGGCGTTGGTAGACTCCCAAAACTAAAAAAACTCGGTTTTTCGCTGGAGTCTTGTTTTTTGGTGCATTCTTAGCATACCTGACCGATTGGCTTTAATTTTAAGGCAAATGGAGGAAATAAAATTTTTCGATAGTCCTTAGTTACTAAGCGCTATAACAGCGTATCCGACCGCTTGGCGTTGGTAGACTGCCAAAACTAAAAAACTCGGTTTTTCAATGGAGTCTTGTTTTTTGGTGCATTCTTAGCATACCTGACCGATTGGCTTTAATTTTAAGGCAAATGGAGGAAATAAAAATTTTCGATAGTCCTTAGTTACTGAGCGCTATAACAGCGTATCCGACCGCTTGGCGTTGGTAGACTGCCAAAACTAAAAAACTCGGTTTTTCGCTGGAGTCTTACTTTTTGGCGCATTCTTAGCATACCTGACCGATTGGCTTTAATTTTAAGGCAAATGGAGGAAATAAAAAATTTCGATAGTCCTTAGTTACTAAGCGCTATAACAGCGTATCCGACCGCTTGGCGCTGGTAGACTGCCAAAACTAAAAAACTCGGTTTTTCGCTGGAGTCTTGTTTTTTGGTGCATTCTTAGCATACCTGACCGATTGGCTTTGATTTTAAGGCAAATGGAGGAAATCAAAATTTTCGATAGTCCTTAGTTACTTAGCGCTATAACAGCGTATCCGACCGCTTGGCGTTGGTAGACTGCCAAAACTAAAAAACTCGGTTTTTCGCTGGAGTCTTGTTTTTTGGTGCATTCTTAGCATTCCTGACCGATTGGCTTTAATTTTAAGGCAAATGGAGGAAATAAAAATTTTCGATAGTCCTTAGTTACTGAGCGCTATAACAGCGTATCCGACCGCTTGGCGTTGGTAGACTGCCAAAACTAAAAAACTCGGTTTTTCGATGGAGTCTTACTTTTTGGCGCATTCTTAGCATACCTGACCGATTGGCTTTAATTTTAAGGCAAATGGAGGAAATAAAAATTTTCGATAGTCCTTAGTTACTAAGCGCTATAACAGCGTATCCGACCGCTTGGCGTTGGTAGACTGCCAAAACTAAAAAACTCGGTTTTTCGCTGGAGTCTTGTTTTTTGGAGCTTTCTTAGCATACCTAACCGATTGGCTTTAATTTAAAGGCAAATGGAGGAAATAAAATTTTTCGATAGTCCTTAGTTACTAAGCGCTATAACAGCGTATCCGACCGCTTGGCGTTGGTAGACTGCCAAAACTAAAAAACTCGGTTTTTCGCTGGAGTCTTGTTTTTTGGTGCATTCTTAGCATACCTGACCGATTGGCTTTAATTTTAAGGCAAATGGAGGAAATAAAAATTTTCGATAGTCCTTAGTTACTAAGCGCTATAACAGCGTATCCGACCGCTTGGCGTTGGTAGACTGCCAAAACTAAAAAACTCGGTTTTTCGCTGGAGTCTTGTTTTTTGGTGCATTCTTAGCATACCTGACCGATTGGCTTTAATTTTAAGGCAAATGGAGGAAATAAAAATTTTCGATAGTCCTTAGTTACTGAGCGCTATAACAGCGTATCCGACCGCTTGGCGTTGGTAGACTGCCAAAACTAAAAAACTCGGTTTTTCGCTGGAGTCTTGCTTTTTGGTGCATTCTTAGCATACCTGACCGATTGGCTTTAATTTTAAGGTAAATGGAGGAAATAATTTTTTTCGATAGTCCTTAGTTACTAAGCGCTATAACAGCGTTTCCGACCGCTTGGCGTTGGTAGACTGCCAAAAATAAAAAACTCAGTTTTTCGCTGGAGTCTTGTTTTTTGGTGCATTCTTAGCATTCCTGACCGATTGGCTTTAATTTTAAAACAAATGGAGGAAATAAAAATTTTCGATAGTCCTTAGTTACTAAGCGCTATAACAGCGTATCCGACCGCTTGGCGTTGGTAGACGGCCAGAACTAAAAAACTCGGTTTTTCGCTGGAGTCTTGTTTTTTGGTGCATTCTTAGCATACCTGACCGATTGGCTTTAATTTTAAGGCAAATGGAGGAAATAAAAATTTTCGATAGTCCTTAGTTACTAAGCGCTATAACAGCGTATCCGACCGCTTGGCGTTGGTAGACTGCCAAAACTAAAAAACTCGGTTTTTCGCTGGAGTCTTTTTTTTTGGTGATATTCTTAGCATACCTGACCGATTGGCTTTAATTTTAAGGCAAATGGAGGAAATAAAATTTTTTGATAGTCCTTAGTTACTAAGCGCTATAACAGCATATCCGACCGCTTGGCGTTGGTAGACTCCCAAAACTAAAAAAACTCGGTTTTTCGCTGGAGTCTTGTTTTTTGGTGCATTCTTAGCATACCTGACCGATTGGCTTTAATTTTAAGGCAAATGGAGGAAATAAAAATTTTCGATAGTCCTTAGTTACTAAGCGCTATAACAGCGTATCCGACCGCTTGGCGTTGGTAGACTGCCAAAACTAAAAAACTCGGTTTTTCAATGGAGTCTTGTTTTTTGGTGCATTCTTAGCATACCTGACCGATTGGCTTTAATTTTAAGGCAAATGGAGGAAATAAAAATTTTCGATAGTCCTTAGTTACTGAGCGCTATAACAGCGTATCCGACCGCTTGGCGTTGGTAGACTGCCAAAACTAAAAAACTCGGTTTTTCGCTGGAGTCTTACTTTTTGGCGCATTCTTAGCATACCTGACCGATTGGCTTTAATTTTAAGGCAAATGGAGGAAATAAAAAATTTCGATAGTCCTTAGTTACTAAGCGCTATAACAGCGTATCCGACCGCTTGGCGTTGGTAGACTGCCAAAACTAAAAAACTCGGTTTTTCGCTGGAGTCTTGTTTTTTGGAGCTTTCTTAGCATACCTGACCGATTGGCTTTAATTTTAAGGCAAATGGAGGAAATAAAATTTTTCGATAGTCCTTAGTTACTAAGCGCTATAACAGCGTATCCGACCGCTTGGCGTTGGTAGACTGCCAAAACTAAAAAACTCGGTTTTTCGCTGGAGTCTTGTTTTTTGGTGCATTCTTAGCATACCTGGCCGATTGGCTTTAATTTTAAGGCAAATGGAGGAAATAAAAATTTTCGATAGTCCTTAGTTACTAAGCGCTATAACAGCGTATCCGACCGCTTGGCGTTGGTAGACTGCCAAAACTAAAAAACTCGGTTTTTCGCTGGAGACTTGTTTTTTGGTGCATTCTTAGCATACAAGACCGATTGGCTTTAATTTTAAGGCAAATGGAGGAAATAAAAATTTTCGATAGTCCTTAGTTACTATGCGCTATAACAGCGTTTCCGACCGCTTGGCGTTGGTAGACTGCCAAAACTAAAAAACTCGGTTTTTCGCTGGAGTCTTGTTTTTTGGTGCATTCTTAGCATACCTGACCGATTGGCTTTAATTTTAAGGCAAATGGAGGAAATAAAAATTTTCGATAGTCCTTAGTTACTATGCGCTATAACAGCGTTTCCGACCGCTTGGCGTTGGTAGACTGCCAAAACTAAAAAACTCGGTTTTTCGCTGGAGTCTTGTTTTTTGGTGCATTCTTAGCATACCTGACCGATTGGCTTTAATTTTAAGGCAAATGGAGGAAATAAAAATTTTCGATAGTCCTTAGTTACTAAGCGCTATAACAGCGTATCCGACCGCTTGGCGTTGGTAGACTGCCAAAACTAAAAAACTCGGTTTTTCGCTGGAGTCTTGTTTTTTGGTGCATTCTTAGCATACCTGACCGATTGGCTTTAATTTTAAAACAAATGGAGGAAATAAAATTTTTCGATAGTCCTTAGTTACTAAGCGCTATAACAGCGTTTCCGACCGCTTGGCGTTGGTAGACTGCCAAAACTAAAAAACTCGGTTTTTCGCTGGAGTCTTGTTTTTTGGTGCATTCTTAGCATACCTGACCGATTGGCTTTAATTATAAGGCAAATGGAGGAAATAAAAATTTTCGATAGTCCTTATTTACTAAGCGCTATAACAGCGTATCCGACCGCTTGGCGTTGGTAGACTGCCAAAACTAAAAAACTCGGTTTTTCGCTGGAGTCCTGTTTTTTGGTGCATTCTTAGCATACCTGACCGATTGGCTTTAATTTTAAGGCAAATGGAGGAAATAAAAATTTTCGATAGTCCTTAGTTACTAAGCGCTATAACAGCGTATCCGACCGCTTGGCGTTGGTAAACTGCCAAAACTAAAAAACTCGGTTTTTCGCTGGAGTCTTGTTTTTTGGTGCATTCTTAGCATACCTGACCGATTGGCTTTAATTTTAAGGCAAATGGAGGAAATAAAAAAATTCGATAGTCCTTAGTTACTAAGCGCTATAACAGCGTATCCGACCGCTTGGCGTTGGTAGACTGCCAAAACTAAAAAACTCGGTTTTTCGCTCTGGAGTCTTGTTTTTTGGTGCATTCTTAGCATACCTGACCGATTGGCTTTAATTTTAAGGCAAATGGAGGAAATAAAAATTTTCGATTGTCCTTAGTTACTAAGCGCTATAACAGCGTATCCGACCGCTTGGCGTTGGTAGACGGCCAAAACTAAAAAACTCGGTTTTTCGCTGGAGTCTTGTTTTTTGGTGCATTCTTAGCATACCTGACCGATTGGCTTTAATTTTAAGGCAAATGGAGGAAATAAAAAATTTCGATAGTCCTTAGTTACTAAGCGCTATAACAGCGTATCCGACCGCTTGGCGTTGGTAGACTGCCAAAACTAAAAAACTCGGTTTTTCGCTGGAGTCTTGTTTTTTGGTGCATTCTTAGCATACCTGACCGATTGGCTTTAATTTTAAGGCAAATGGAGGAAATAAAAATTTTCGATAGTCCTTAGTTACTAAGCGCTATAACAGCGTATCCGACCGCTTGGCGTTGGTAGACTGCCAAAACTAAAAAACTCGGTTTTTCGCTGGAGTCTTGTTTTTTGGTGCATTCTTAGCATACCTGACCGATTGGCTTTAATTTTAAGGCAAATGGAGGAAATAAAAAATTTCGATAGTCCTTAGTTACTAAGCGCTATAACAGCGTATCCGACCGCTTGGCGTTGGTAGACTGCCAAAACTAAAAAACTCGGTTTTTCGCTGGAGTCTTGTTTTTTGGTGCATTCTTAGCATACCTGACCGATTGGCTTTAATTTTAAGGCAAATGGAGGAAATAAAAATTTTCGATAGTCCTTAGTTACTAAGCGCTATAACAGCGTATCCGACCGCTTGGCGTTGGTAGACTGCCAAAACTAAAAAACTCGGTTTTTCGCTGGAGTCTTGTTTTTTGGTGCATTCTTAGCATACCTGACCGATTGGCTTTAATTTTAAGGCAAATGGAGGAAATAAAATTTTTCGATAGTCCTTAGTTACTAAGCGCTATAACAGCGTATCCGACCGCTTGGCGTTGGTAGACTCCCAAAACTAAAAAACTCGGTTTTTCGCTGGAGTCTTGTTTTTTGGTGCATTCTTAGCATACCTGACCGATTGGCTTTAATTTAAAAAAAATGGAGGAAATAAAATTTTTCGATAGTCCTTAGTTACTAAGCGCTATAACTGCGTATCCGACCGTTTGGCGTTGGTAGACGGCCAAAACTAAAAAACTCGGTTTTTCGCTGGAGTCTTGTTTTTTGGTGCATTCTTAGCATACCTGACCGATTGGCTTTAATTTTAAGGCAAATGGAGGAAATAAAAATTTTCGATAGTCCTTAGTTACTAAGCGCTATAACAGCGTATCCGACCGCTTGGCGTTGGTAGACTGCCAAAACTAAAAAACTCGGTTTTTCGCTGGAATCTTGTTTTTTGGAGCTTTCTTAGCATACCTGACCGATTGGCTTTAATTTTAAGGCAAATGGAGGAAACAAAAATTTTCGATAGTCCTTAGTTACTAAGCGCTATAACAGCGTATCCGACCGCTTGGCGTTGGTAGACTGCCAAAACCGCTGGAGTCTTGTTTTTTGGTGCATTCTTAGCATACCTGACCGATTGGCTTTAATTTTAAGGCAAATGGAGGAAATAAAATTTTTCGATAGTCCTTAGTTACTAAGCGCTATAACAGCGTTTCCGACCGCTTGGCGTTGGTAGACTGCCAAAACTAAAAAACTCGGTTTTTTGCTGGAGTCTTGTTATTTGGTGCATTCTTAGCATACCTGACCGATTGGCTTTAATTTTAAGGCAAATGGAGGAAATAAAAATTTTCGATAGTCCTTAGTTACTAAGCGCTATAACAGCGTTTCTGACCGCTTGGCGTTGGTAGACTGCCAAAACTAAAAAAACTCGGTTTTTCGCTGGAGTCTTGTTTTTTGGTGCATTCTTAGCATACCTGACCGATTGGCTTTAATTTTAAAGCAAATGGAGGAAATAAAAATTTTCGATAGTCCTTAGTTACTAAGCGCTATAACAGCGTATCCGACCGCTTGGCGTTGGTAGACTGCCAAAACTAAAAAACTCGGTTTTTCGCTGGAGTCTTGTTTTTTGGTGCATTCTTAGCATACCTGACCGATTGGCTTTAATTTTAAGGCAAATGGAGGAAATAAAAATTTTCGATAGTCCTTAGTTACTAAGCGCTATAACAGCGTTTCCGACCGCTTGGCGTTGGTAGACTGCCAAAACTAAAAAACTCGGTTTTTCGCTGTAGTCTTGTTTTTTGGTGCATTCTTAGCATACCTGACCGATTGGCTTTAATTTTAAGGCAAATGGAGGAAATAAAATTTTTCGATAGTCCTTAGTTACTAAGCGCTATAACAGCGTATCCGACCGCTTGGCGTTGGTAGACTGCCAAAACTAAAAAACTCGGTTTTTCGCTGGAGTCTTGTTTTTTGGTGCATTCTTAGCATACCTGACCGATTGGCTTTAATTTTAAGGCAAATGGAGGAAATAAAAATTTTCGATAGTCCTTAGTTACTAAGCGCTATAACAGCGTTTCCGACCGCTTGGCGTTGGTAGACTGCCAAAACTAAAAAACTCGGTTTTTCGCTGTAGTCTTGTTTTTTGGTGCATTCTTAGCATACCTGACCGATTGGCTTTAATTTTAAGGCAAATGGAGGAAATAAAAATTTTCGATAGTCCTTAGTTACTAAGCGCTATAACAGCGTATCCGGCCGCTTGGCGTTGGTAGACTGCCAAAACTAAAAAACTCGGTTTTTCGCTGGAGTCTTGTTTTTTGGTGCATTCTTAGCATACCTGACCTATTGGCTTTAATTTTAAGGCAAATGGAGGAAATAAAAATTTTCGATAGTCCTTAGTTACTACGCGCTATAACAGCGTATCCGACCGCTTGGCGTTGGTAGACTGCCAAAACTAAAAAACTCGGTTTTTCGCTGGAGTCTTGTTTTTTGGTGCATTCTTAGCATACCTGACCGATTGGCTTTAATTTTAAGGCAAATGGAGGAAATAAAAATTTTCGATAGTCCTTAGTTACTAAGCGCTATAACAGCGTATCCGACCGCTTGGCGTTGGTAGACTCCCAAAACTAAAAAACTCGGTTTTTCGCTGGAGTCTTGTTTTTTGGTGCATTCTTAGCATACCTGACTGATTGGCTTTAATTTTAAGGCAAATGGAGGAAATAAAAATTTTCGATAGTCCTTAGTTACTAAGCGCTATAACAGCGTATCCGACCGCTTGGCGTTGGTAGACTGCCAAAACTAAAAAACTCGGTTTTTCGCTGGAGTCTTGTTTTTTGGTGCATTCTTAGCATACCTGACCGATTGGCTTTAATTATAAGGCAAATGGAGGAAATAAAATTTTTTGATAGTCCTTAGTTACTAAGCGCTATAACAGCGTATCCGACCGCTTGGCGTTGGTAGACGGCCAGAACTAAAAAAACTCGGTTTTTCGCTGGAGTCTTGTTTTTTGGTGCATTCTTAGCATACCTGACCGATTGGCTTTAATTTTAAGGCAAATGGAGGAAATAAAAATTTTCGATAGTCCTTAGTTACTAAGCGCTATAACAGCGAATCCGACCGCTTGGCGTTGGTAGACTGCCAAAACTAAAAAACTCGGTTTTTCGCTGGAGTCTTGTTTTTTGGTGCATTCTTAGCATACCTGACCGATTGGCTTTAATTATAAGGCAAATGGAGGAAATAAAATTTTTTGATAGTCCTTAGTTACTAAGCGCTATAACAGCGTATCCGACCGCTTGGCGTTGGTAGACTCCCAAAACTAAAAAAACTCGGTTTTTCGCTGGAGTCTTGTTTTTTGGTGCATTCTTAGCATACCTGACCGATTGGCTATAATTTTAAGGCAAATGGAGGAAATAAAAATTTTCGATAGTCCTTAGTTACTAAGCGCTATAACAGCGTATCCGACCGCTTGGCGTTGGTAGACTGCCAAAAATAAAAAACTCGGTTTTTCGCTGGAGTCTTGTTTTTTGGTGCATTCTTAGCATACCTGACCGATTGGCTTTAATTTTAAGGCAAATGGAGGAAATAAATTTTTTCGATAGTCCTTAGTTACTAAGCGCTATAACAGCGTATCCGACCGCTTGGCGTTGGTAGACTGCCAAAACTAAAAAACTCGGTTTTTCGCTGGAGTCTTGTTTTTTGGAGCTTTCTTAGCATACCTGACCGATTGGCTTTAATTTTAAGGCAAATGGAGGAAATAAAATTTTTCGATAGTCCTTAGTTACTAAGCGCTATAACAGCGTATCCGACCGCTTGGCGTTGGTAGACTGCCAAAACTAAAAAACTCGGTTTTTCGCTGGAGTCTTGCTTTTTGGTGCATTCTTAGCATACCTGACCGATTGGCTTTAATTTTAAGGTAAATGGAGGAAATAAATTTTTTCGATAGTCCTTAGTTACTAAGCGCTATAACAGCGTATCCGACCGCTTGGCGTTGGTAAACTGCCAAAACTAAAAAACTCGGTTTTTCGCTGGAGTCTTGCTTTTTGGTGCATTCTTAGCATACCTGACCGATTGGCTTTAATTTTAAGGTAAATGGAGGAAATAATTTTTTTCGATAGTCCTTAGTTACTAAGCGCTATAACAGCGTATCCGACCGCTCGGCGTTGGTAGACTGCCAAAACTAAAAAACTCGGTTTTTCGCTGGAGTCTTGTTTTTTGGTGCATTCTTAGCATACCTGACCGATTGGCTTTAATTTTAAGGCAAATGGAGGAAATAAAAATTTTCGATAGTCCTTAGTTACTAAGCGCTATAACAGCGTATCCGACCGCTTGGCGTTGGTAGACTGCCAAAACTAAAAAACTCGGTTTTTCAATGGAGTCTTGTTTTTTGGTGCATTCTTAGCATACCTGACCGATTGGCTTTAATTTTAAGGCAAATGGAGGAAATAAAAATTTTCGATAGTCCTTAGTTACTGAGCGCTATAACAGCGTATCCGACCGCTTGGCGTTGGTAGACTGCCAAAACTAAAAAACTCGGTTTTTCAATGGAGTCTTGTTTTTTGGTGCATTCTTAGCATACCTGACCGATTGGCTTTAATTTTAAGGCAAATGGAGGAAATAAAAATTTTCGATAGTCCTTAGTTACTGAGCGCTATAACAGCGTATCCGACCGCTTGGCGTTGGTAGACTGCCAAAACTAAAAAACTCGGTTTTTCGCTGGAGTCTTACTTTTTGGCGCATTCTTAGCATACCTGACCGATTGGCTTTAATTTTAAGGCAAATGGAGGAAATAAAAATTTTCGATAGTCCTTAGTTACTAAGCGCTATAACAGCGTATCCGACCGCTTGGCGTTGGTAGACTGCCAAAACTAAAAAACTCGGTTTTTCGCTGGAGTCTTGTTTTTTGGAGCTTTCTTAGCATACCTGACCGATTGGCTTTAATTTAAAGGCAAATGGAGGAAATAAAATTTTTCGATAGTCCTTAGTTACTAAGCGCTATAACAGCGTATCCGACCGCTTGGCGTTGGTAGACTGCCAAAACTAAAAAACTCGGTTTTTCGCTGGAGTCTTGTTTTTTGGTGCATTCTTAGCATACCTGACCGATTGGCTTTAATTTTAAGGCAAATGGAGGAAATAAAAATTTTCGATAGTCCTTAGTTACTAAGCGCTATAACAGCGTATCCGACCGCTTGGCGTTGGTAGACTGCCAAAACTAAAAAACTCGGTTTTTCGCTGGAGTCTTGTTTTTTGGTGCATTCTTAGCATACCTGACCGATTGGCTTTAATTTTAAGGCAAATGGAGGAAATAAAAATTTTCGATAGTCCTTAGTTACTGAGCGCTATAACAGCGTATCCGACCGCTTGGCGTTGGTAGACTGCCAAAACTAAAAAACTCGGTTTTTCGCTGGAGTCTTGCTTTTTGGTGCATTCTTAGCATACCTGACCGATTGGCTTTAATTTTAAGGTAAATGGAGGAAATAATTTTTTTCGATAGTCCTTAGTTACTAAGCGCTATAACAGCGTTTCCGACCGCTTGGCGTTGGTAGACTGCCAAAAAAAAAACTCAGTTTTTCGCTGGAGTCTTGTTTTTTGGTGCATTCTTAGCATTCCTGACCGATTGGCTTTAATTTTAAAACAAATGGAGGAAATAAAATTTTTCGATAGTCCTTAGTTACTAAGCGCTATAACAGCGTATCCGACCGCTTGGCGTTGGTAGACGGCCAGAACTAAAAAACTCGGTTTTTCGCTGGAGTCTTGTTTTTTGGTGCATTCTTAGCATACCTGACCGATTGGCTTTAATTTTAAGGCAAATGGAGGAAATAAAAATTTTCGATAGTCCTTAGTTACTAAGCGCTATAACAGCGTATCCGACCGCTTGGCGTTGGTAGACTGCCAAAACTAAAAAACTCGGTTTTTCGCTGGAGTCTTTTTTTTTGGTGATATTCTTAGCATACCTGACCGATTGGCTTTAATTTTAAGGCAAATGGAGGAAATAAAATTTTTTGATAGTCCTTAGTTACTAAGCGCTATAACAGCGTATCCGACCGCTTGGCGTTGGTAGACTCCCAAAACTAAAAAAACTCGGTTTTTCGCTGGAGTCTTGTTTTTTGGTGCATTCTTAGCATACCTGACCGATTGGCTTTAATTTTAAGGCAAATGGAGGAAATAAAAATTTTCGATAGTCCTTAGTTACTAAGCGCTATAACAGCGTATCCGACCGCTTGGCGTTGGTAGACTGCCAAAACTAAAAAACTCGGTTTTTCGATGGAGTCTTGTTTTTTGGTGCATTCTTAGCATACCTGACCGATTGGCTTTAATTTTAAGGCAAATGGAGGAAATAAAAATTTTCGATAGTCCTTAGTTACTGAGCGCTATAACAGCGTATCCGACCGCTTGGCGTTGGTAGACTGCCAAAACTAAAAAACTCGGTTTTTCGCTGGAGTCTTACTTTTTGGCGCATTCTTAGCATACCTGACCGATTGGCTTTAATTTTAAGGCAAATGGAGGAAATAAAAAATTTCGATAGTCCTTAGTTACTAAGCGCTATAACAGCGTATCCGACCGCTTGGCGTTGGTAGACTGCCAAAACTAAAAAACTCGGTTTTTCGCTGGAGTCTTGTTTTTTGGAGCTTTCTTAGCATACCTGACCGATTGGCTTTAATTTTAAGGCAAATGGAGGAAATAAAATTTTTCGATAGTCCTTAGTTACTAAGCGCTATAACAGCGTATCCGACCGCTTGGCGTTGGTAGACTGCCAAATCTAAAAAACTCGGTTTTTCGCTGGAGTCTTGTTTTTTGGTGCATTCTTAGCATACCTGGCCGATTGGCTTTAATTTTAAGGCAAATGGAGGAAATAAAAATTTTCGATAGTCCTTAGTTACTAAGCGCTATAACAGCGTATCCGACCGCTTGGCGTTGGTAGACTGCCAAAACTAAAAAACTCGGTTTTTCGCTGGAGACTTGTTTTTTGGTGCATTCTTAGCATACAAGACCGATTGGCTTTAATTTTAAGGCAAATGGAGGAAATAAAAATTTTCGATAGTCCTTAGTTACTATGCGCTATAACAGCGTTTCCGACCGCTTGGCGTTGGTAGACTGCCAAAACTAAAAAACTCGGTTTTTCGCTGGAGTCATGTTTTTTGGTGCATTCTTAGCATACCTGACCGATTGGCTTTAATTTTAAGGCAAATGGAGGAAATAA
Organism: Pyrgus malvae; assembly: GCA_911387765.1. NCBI lineage: Eukaryota > Metazoa > Arthropoda > Insecta > Lepidoptera > Hesperiidae > Pyrgus > Pyrgus malvae. Next base: position 13,579,942 of record OU426972.1, on the reverse strand, counting down.
AAATTTTCGATAGTCCTTAGTTACTATGCGCTATAACAGCGTTTCCGACCGCTTGGCGTTGGTAGACTGCCAAAACTAAAAAACTCGGTTTTTCGCTGGAGTCTTGTTTTTTGGTGCATTCTTAGCATACCTGACCGATTGGCTTTAATTTTAAGGCAAATGGAGGAAATAAAAATTTTCGATAGTCCTTAGTTACTAAGGACGAAAAAGCGAATGCATGGTTTTTCAGGCCAAGGGTAAACCCTTGCCATCATATGTACCACCCATTAAATTATATGGTACGCCGTTAAAAAGGGTGTTTCATTTTAAGTACCTGGGTCATATGGTGTCCTTTGACCTGAAAGATGATGCGGATATAGAAAGAGAGCGCAGGGCATTGTCTGTTAGAGCGAACATGATTGCTCGCAGGTTCGCTCGTTGTTCTGTCTCGGTAAAAGTAACGCTCTTTAGAGCTTACTGTACATCTTTTTACACGAGCAGCCTGTGGGTGGACTACACGCAGAAACAGTACAATGCTCTGCGTGTTCAATACAATAATGCTTTCAGGATGTTGTTGGGTCTGCCTCGTTACTGTAGCGCGTCGGGTATGTTCGCGGATGCGCGTGTGGATTGTTTCTACACTACTATGCGCAAACGGTGCACATCCCTGATGCGCAGGGTGCGGGCCAGTTCCAATGGCATCCTGAGGGCATTTTCTGACAGGTTTGATTGTCAGTACCTGAACCATTGTCATATGGTGCACGTACTGACTAATCAGGCCTGTCTTAGATATAGTTCTTAGGGTAAGATAATTAGTTTTTTAAGTCTACTAACATTAGCTTTAAGATTTGTATTTCTACTAACATCTAATATGCTTATTTTTTTTTTTTTATGTTGAAATATGATCCTCGGTGGTCGAAATAAACGATTTATTATTATTATTATTACTAAGCGCTATAACAGCGTATTCGACCGCTTGGCGTTGGTAGACTGCCAAAACTAAAAAACTCGGTTTTTCGCTGGAGTCTTGTTTTTTGGTGCATTCTTAGCATACCTGACCGATTGGCTTTAATTTTAAAACAAATGGAGGAAATAAAATTTTTCGATAGTCCTTAGTTACTAAGCGCTATAACAGCGTTTCCGACCGCTTGGCGTTGGTAGACTGCCAAAACTAAAAAACTCGGTTTTTCGCTGGAGTCTTGTTTTTTGGTGCATTCTTAGCATACCTGACCGATTGGCTTTAATTATAAGGCAAATGGAGGAAATAAAAATTTTCGATAGTCCTTAGTTACTAAGCGCTATAACAGCGTATCCGACCGCTTGGCGTTGGTAGACTGCCAAAACTAAAAAACTCGGTTTTTCGCTGGAGTCCTGTTTTTTGGTGCATTCTTAGCATACCTGACCGATTGGCTTTAATTTTAAGGCAAATGGAGGAAATAAAAATTTTCGATAGTCCTTAGTTACTAAGCGCTATAACAGCGTATCCGACCGCTTGGCGTTGGTAAACTGCCAAAACTAAAAAACTCGGTTTTTCGCTGGAGTCTTGTTTTTTGGTGCATTCTTAGCATACCTGACCGATTGGCTTTAATTTTAAGGCAAATGGAGGAAATAAAAAAATTCGATAGTCCTTAGTTACTAAGCGCTATAACAGCGTATCCGACCGCTTGGCGTTGGTAGACTGCCAAAACTAAAAAACTCGGTTTTTCGCTGGAGTCTTGTTTTTTGGTGCATTCTTAGCATACCTGACCGATTGGCTTTAATTTTAAGGCAAATGGAGGAAATAAAAATTTTCGATTGTCCTTAGTTACTAAGCGCTATAACAGCGTATCCGACCGCTTAGCGTTGGTAGACGGCCAAAACTAAAAAACTCGGTTTTTCGCTGGAGTCTTGTTTTTTGGTGCATTCTTAGCATACCTGACCGATTGGCTTTAATTTTAAGGCAAATGGAGGAAATAAAAAATTTCGATAGTCCTTAGTTACTAAGCGCTATAACAGCGTATCCGACCGCTTGGCGTTGGTAGACTGCCAAAACTAAAAAACTCGGTTTTTCGCTGGAGTCTTGTTTTTTGGTGCATTCTTAGCATACCTGACCGATTGGCTTTAATTTTAAGGCAAATGGAGGAAATAAAAATTTTCGATAGTCCTTAGTTACTAAGCGCTATAACAGCGTATCCGACCGCTTGGCGTTGGTAGACTGCCAAAACTAAAAAACTCGGTTTTTCGCTGGAGTCTTGTTTTTTGGTGCATTCTTAGCATACCTGACCGATTGGCTTTAATTTTAAGGCAAATGGAGGAAATAAAAAATTTCGATAGTCCTTAGTTACTAAGCGCTATAACAGCGTATCCGACCGCTTGGCGTTGGTAGACTGCCAAAACTAAAAAACTCGGTTTTTCGCTGGAGTCTTGTTTTTTGGTGCATTCTTAGCATACCTGACCGATTGGCTTTAATTTTAAGGCAAATGGAGGAAATAAAATTTTTCGATAGTCCTTAGTTACTAAGCGCTATAACAGCGTATCCGACCGCTTGGCGTTGGTAGACTGCCAAAACTAAAAAACTCGGTTTTTCAATGGAGTCTTGTTTTTTGGTGCATTCTTAGCATACCTGACCGATTGGCTTTAATTTTAAGGCAAATGGAGGAAATAAAAATTTTCGTTAGTCCTTAGTTACTGAGCGCTATAACAGCGTATCCGACCGCTTGGCGTTGGTAGACTGCCAAAACTAAAAAACTCGGTTTTTCGCTGGAGTCTTGTTTTTTGGTGCATTCTTAGCATACCTGACCGATTGGCTTTAATTTTAAGGCAAATGGAGGAAATAAAAATTTTCGATAGTCATTAGTTACTGAGCGCTATAACAGCGTATCCGACCGCTTGGCGTTGGTAGACTGCCAAAACTAAAAAACTCGGTTTTTCGCTGGAGTCTTGTTTTTTGGTGCTTTCTTAGCATACCTGACCGATTGGCTTTAATTTTAAGGCAAATGGAGGAAATAAAAATTTTCGATAGTCCTTAGTTACTAAGCGCTATAACAGCGTATCCGACCGCTTGGCGCTGGTAGACTGCCAAAACTAAAAAACTCGGTTTTTCGCTGGAGTCTTGTTTTTTGGAGCTTTCTTAGCATACCTGACCGATTGGCTTTAATTTTAAGGCAAATGGAGGAAATAAAATTTTTCGATAGTCCTTAGTTACTAAGCGCTATAACAGCGTATCCGACCAATTGGCGTTGGTAGACTGCCAAAACTAAAAAACTCGGTTTTTCGCCGGAGTCTTGTTTTTTGGTGCATTCTTAGCATACCTGACCGATTGGCTTAAATTTTAAGGCAAATGGAGGAAATAAAAATTTTCGATAGTCCTTAGTTACTAAGCGCTATAACAGCGTATCCAACCGCTTGGCGTTGGTAGACTGCCAAAACTAAAAAACTCGGTTTTTTGCTGGAGTCTTGTTATTTGGTGCATTCTTAGCATACCTGATCGATTGGCTTTAATTTTAAGGCAAATGGAGGAAATAAAAATTTTCGATAGTCCTTAGTTACTGAGCGCTATAACAGCGTATCTGACCGCTTGGCGTTGGTAGACTGCCAAAACTAAAAAACTCGGTTTTTCGCTGGAGTCTTCTTTTTTGGTACATTCTTAGCATACCTGATCGATTGGCTTTAATTTTAAGACAAAAAGAGGAAATAAAATTTTTCGATAGTCCTTAGTTACTGAGCGCTATAACAGCGTATCCGACCGATTGGCGTTGGTAGACAGCCAAAAACAAAAAACTCGGTTTTTCGGTGGAGTCTTGTTTTTTGGTGCATTCTTAGCATTTCTGACCGATTGGCTTTAATTTTAAGGCAAATTGAGGAAATAAATTATTTCGATAGTCCTTAGTTACTAAGCGCTATAACAGAGTATCCGACCGCTTGGCGTTGGTAGACTGCCAAAACTAAAAAACTCGGTTTTTCGCTGGAGTCTTGTTTTTTGTTGCATTCTTAGCATACCTGACCGATTGGCTTTAATTTTAAGGTAAATGGAGGAAATAAAAATTTTCGATAGTCCTTAGATACTAAGCGCTATAACAGCGTATCTGACCGCTTGGCGTTGGTAGACTGCCAAAACTAAAAAACTCGGTTTTTCGCTGGAGTCTTGTTTTTTGGTGCATTCTTAGCATACCTGACCGATTGGCTTTAATTTTAAGATAAATAGAGGAAATAAAATTTTTCGATATAGTTACTAAGCGCTATAACAGCGTATCCAACCGCATGGCGTTGGTAGACTGCCAAAACTAAAAAACTCGGTTTTTCGCTGGAGTCTTGTTTTCTGATGCATTCTTAGCATACCTGACCGATTGGCTTTAATTTTAAGGCAAATGGAGGAAATAAAAATTTTCGATAGTCCTTAGTTACTAAGCGCTATAACAGCGTATCCGACCGCTTGGCGTTGGTAGACGGCCATAACTAAAAAACTCGGTTTTTCGCTGGAGTGTTGTTTTTTGGTGCTTTCTTAGCATACCTGACCGATTGGCTTTAATTTTAAGGCAAATGGAGGAAATAAAATTTTTCGATAGTCCTTAGTTACTAAGCGCTATAACAGCGTATCCGACCGCTTGGCGCTGGTGGACTGCCAAAACTAAAAAACTCGGTTTTTCGCTGGAGTCTTGTTTTTTGGAGCTTTCTTAGCATACCTGACCGATTGGCTTTAATTTTAAGGCAAATGGAGGAAATAAAATTTTTCGATAGTCCTTAGTTACTAAGCGCTATAACAGCGTATCCGACCAATTGGCGTTGGTAGACTGCAAAAACTAAAAAACTCGGTTTTTCGCTGGAGTCTTGTTTTTTGGTGCATTCTTAGTGTTAATTTGAGAACGCAATCATAATTTGGTGTAATTACTGGCAACATTAGAATAAGTTTTTTTTTGTACTGTTCGTGTTCTTTTTTTTTCCGCTGTTGGTTATGTCAAATATACGACGCTTTTTCGAGTTCAAATCGTTTTTTATTCAGATAATCCACCAAAATATCTACATGGTAGCAGAGCGTGGTTGGATTAAATTCAGTTTCTCTCAAAACGCAGTAAGTAATATCGAAAACCGGCCGGCGTATTCCGTGACACCGAAAAATAGGTTACCGGCAACCTGCATAACCTCACGAGAGCGGCGTGGAGGGCGTTTCATAGTTCATCTCGGATTTTATTTCCTTCAAAAAGGATGTCCAGCGGTCACAATCCTTTCCACATTGATCGACTCGTCGGGAGAGATAATTACGCGAGTTGGAAATTCGCCGTGGAAGCTTATTTTAAGCTGGAAGATTTGTGGACATGTGTTGATGGTACGAATAAAGATGTTAAAAAGGAAACAATGGCTAAATCCAAGCTAATCCTACTGCTTGACCCGATCAATTATGTACATGTGCAGTCTGCATCCACATGTAAAGAAGTCTGGGACAATCTTCAACAGGCCTTTGATGACAGCGGGTTATATAGGAAAGTTGCATTATTAAGAGACCTTATTACAACAACCTTGGATAGCTCCCGTAATGTAGATGACTATGTAAACAAGATAATGTCGACTGCTCATAAACTCAGAAATATTAAGTTTAATATTGACGATGAATGGCTCGGTACATTGATGTTAGCCGGCCTCCCCGAAGTTTATAAGCCAATGATTATGGGTTTGGAGAGTTCAGGAATCCGGATCACAGCAGACGCAATCAAAACGAAACTCCTGCAGGAAGTCCAACAAGAAGAAAGACTACTCATGAAACAGGAAAATACCAGTACCATAAGGGGCCCCGGTGCTTCAATTGTAACAAGCATGGACATTTTGCCAAAAACTGTCGTGCTCCGAAAAAGAAAAATACTGAAAAGGATGAAAATAAAAGTTTTGTTGCAGCTTTTTCAGCTTCATCACAATCAGTTAGTCAGGACTTATGGTATGTGGACTCAGGTGCATCCATGCACATGACCAATAAACAAGACTGGATGTATGATATAACAAGTCCACCAGTGCCCACCATAACAGTAGCCAGTAAGACCCCGCTACCCGTGGAATGTATGGGAAAAGTGAATTTAAGGATAAATGGTAATGAACAAGCTAAAATACAGGTAAATGAAGTTCTTTACATACCTAAACTTGCAGCTAACCTTTTATCAGTAAGTGCTATGGTCAAAAATGGTTGTAAAGTAAATTTTAGAGAGAAATGTTGTGATATCTATGATAACAATGACAATTTTTTATGTTCAGCCACCCTAGTAAATAATCTGTACCAGTTGAACACTCACAGAGAAGTTTATTCACATCTATCATGCTCAAATGGTTTAAATGATTTTGTCCTGTGGCATAGACGCATGGGACACCTGAATTTTTCAGATCTCCACAAGTTGCCAGAGTGTGCAGAAGGAGTTCAGCCATTTAATAGAAGTCAAGGTCATATAACATGCACAACCTGCCTCGAAGGTAAACAAAGCAGACTGCCCTTTAATAATATTGGTTCTAGAGCTACACAACCTCTGCAGCTTGTCCACACTGACTTATGTGGACCTATGGAACAGGTATCATTGGGAGGTATGAAATATTTTATTACTTTTATAGATGACTTTACTAGAAAAGTTCATGTTTATTTTTTGAAAGACAAATTGAGTGTACTTCAAGTATTCAAAGATTACAAAAGTAAAGTAGAGATTGAATTAGAAAGAAAGATTAAAATTCTTCGGTCTGACAATGGAAAAGAATATTGTAATAAAGATTTTGAAAATTTCTTAAGTAGACATGTAATTGAACATCAAACAAGTACCCCGTATTCACCCCAGCAGAATGGTCTTGCAGAACGAATGAATAGGACACTGGTGGAGAGAGCTAAGTGTATGTTGTTTGATGCTCATTTATCAAAACAATTATGGGGGGAGGCAATAGCAACAGCTAGCTATATAGTTAATAGGTCCCCCACTAGATCACTAGATGGCAAGACTCCTATGGAGATGTGGTCCGGTAAGAAACCTAATTTATGTAATATAAGAATTTTTGGCTCTGAAGTTATGGCTCAAATACCAAAAGAGAAACGCCAAAAATGGGATTCTAAATCTAAAAGGTACATATTTGTTGGTTATTGTGAATCAAGCAAGGGATATAGGTTACTTGACCCAAATACTAATAAAATCATAAAGAGTAGAGATGTAGTATTCTTAGAAAATGTACAAAAATTTGATCATAATGTATACATACCATGCTTACCCAACAGTGGTCCTGAAATGCAGTCACCTGAAGAACATTGCAAAGAACAATTAGAAGGAGCCGCAGATTCTTCTACTGATGACTACCAGTCTGGAGACAATGACGACTCAACCTACATACCAGAGACATCAGTTGATTTTTCAACACCAGAGCGTAACATAAATATGCGTCCACGCAGAGCTATCCGGTATGCTGCCGTCCGTTTACTATAAGGCCGTTAAGTGACATTTTGTCAAATTTGAGTTTTATATACTACGTAAAAGAGCAACTTTTTCTCTATCAGTCAGTCTGGGTCATATTTGTCTATCTTTATTTACGCCAAAGATCTGGAGACTACACACACGGCTATTTACATCATTTTTGAGATCGTTCAACACTTAAATACGGTTATGTCACTTTATAACACTATAATACGGCTACACGCTTGTAGCCGTCTATTTAAAATTTATATTATTTCACTTTGCAATCTTAGAAAACGGTTACATGAAACTACAACAGTATTAAACCGTTACATCACTTTATAAGTATTTTAATGATTTATAGAAATACAAGGCGCATTGGCATTTACGACATCTAAAAGACAGTTATCTTCAATTACTACTCTACAAAACCGTTACTCACACTTAGCTGGCTAGTCGTTGGTAAGCCACCTTGATTTTGGAGCATATACAATTCTAAAAGACAGTGACCGTTATTTAGATGTGACTGTTTCAAATAATTTGTCATCGAATACAATACAAAAAACGGTTAAGTGACATTCCAACGCTAAAAAACGTTTATGTAGATACCTTCCCGGTATGCCCCGCACCTCGCACACTCCAGTTGCCCGTAACCACAGATTAATGAATTAGTGCCCGTAACTCCGCGGAGAAGTAAGATGTGTCTGTGAGCGATATTGTGTGCTTTCCCGCCAAAAATGGCCACGAACGGGAGGTAAGGGTTCTGTTTATATTATTTTTAAGATTAATAAATTGCTGTTATTTATTCCGTTCGTAATGTAAAATACAGTAACCTGTACCTGTTTCCATTCTTTTTAAGACTAATAGATTGCGTTATCATTTATTCAGTTCGTAATTTAGATGTTAAAGCAATAAATTCGGTAACCTAGTACTGATTGCTATTTATTCTTATTGCTTCCGTTGTTTTTGCATTTTGCTTGCCTGGATTTATACAGCGTAAGTTTTTTTATGGTCTCTATGGCAGCTATGCTAATCGTTTGATATGGAAAGATTATTTCTTAGAAATCCATCTCGAGGTTTTGAAACGCAATAAAACTACATTTAAAGATATTTTAGAGTTAAAAGAGTCAAAAGTATGTTGAGATACACAACGACACCATATTCATAAATCGGTACAAGATGAAGATCCAGCTAAAGTCTGGAGATTTCTTAAACGTCGGAAAATCAAATCAGAATACATCTGCAAACAATTTAGATCTTCATCTATTGAATCAACATTTCTCATCATCGTCTGTCATTGATAGCAATGAAAAATTCAAAACATTAAATCTTTTTTCTTCGATTTCTGCTCCTACTTTCCCATCTTTCGTCTTTAGTCATTTTACGGACTGTGATGTTACGGAAAGCATCCTATCCATTCAATCGAATGCTGTCGGCAACGATAGCATTAGCCGTAATATGGTCATTGCCATACTCGATATCCTTGTTCCTATTATTGCGTATATCCTTAACTTTTCCATCTCTACCAACTCCTTTCCTACGGCTTGGAAGGACGCCCAAGTAATTCCCCTGCCCAAAAAGAATAATCCATTAACCTCAGATTACCGACCAATATCCATACTTCCTTTCTTTTCCAAAATCCTCGAGCGACTAGTTTATTCCCAATTGTCTTCCTTTCTGTACCAACACAACCTCCTAAATTCCCTACAATCAGGTTTCCGTCCAGGCCATAGTACGGCTACAGCTCTGCTTAAAATAACTGATGACATTCGATATGCCATGGATAATAAACAGCTTATCGTGTTGACACTACTAGATTTTAGCAATGCTTTCAATACCGTCGATTTTGACATCCTTTTGGCGCTATTGTGCACTCTTAACATATCTCCAGCCGTAATTGATTGGTTTCGAAGTTACTTGTATGGACGCTGGCAGCTGGTATGAGTTCATGACAAATACTCTGCTTGGACTACTGTTGAAGCTGGCGTCCCGCAAGGTGGCGTGTTGTCCCCTCTCCTGTTCGCTATCTTCATCAACATTATAACCTCTCGTATATCTTCTCTCTACCATTTATATGCAGATGATCTCCAAATCTATACTTCTACTTCTGTAGTTGATCTTCCAGCGACCATTGATAGTGTCAACTCGGATTTGACTTGTATTTCTGACTGGTGCAAATCCTACGGCCTTAAAGTAAATCCACAAAAGACTCAGGCCATGATAGTAGGAAGTGCACGATTATTGTCTAAAGTAGATCTTTCCAGTGTACCGTCATTATACTTGAATAATATTCATATCCCATACAGTGACTGGGTTAAAAATCTTGGCGTCATAATAGACTCTCGACTTTCATGGTGGCCGCAAATTAATGAGGTCAGTCGCAAAATATTTGCTGCTGTAGGGTCGCTTAGGAAATTGCAGAACTTTCTTCCAATTGCAACTAAAATTACGCTAGCTCAATCCCTACTTCTCCCAATATTTGACTATGCCGATATATGCTATCTTGACCTCACAGAGGAGCAATTAGATAAGCTTGAGCGTCTTCAAAATTTATGCATCAGGTTCATATTTGGACTTCGCAAATATGACCATGTCTCTGAATATCGTACTAAGCTCAAGTGGCTCCCAATCCGCCTTCGCCGGAATACTCACATTCTTTCTGCTCTCTACTGTGTATTGCACTATCCTTCTGCTCCTGCCTATCTTAAAGAGCGATTTGAATACCTGGCTGCACCAAATCGTCCACTTCGGACAGTAAAAAGCCTCGCTCTGAGTACTCCGGTCCATAGAACGACATTTTATAAAAAATCTTTTACTTGCACTGCTGTCCGTCTATGGAATAAGCTTCCGATTTCTATAAGGCAAGCAGAGACAGTAATTACATTTAAAAACCACCTTAAATACTTTTATATCAATCCCACTAATAATATTTAGTAGTATATTTATGTTCTCTCTTATTTTATTTGGGTCTGTCTGTATAATGAATTTATCTTGTATGTATGTAATTGTTTCCATCATTATTGTTTATGTATATATTTGTTTGTATATACTGTAAGTCTGTACACTCCTACCCTATTTCATTACCTGACTACCATGTTTTATTACCCAAAGGTTGTCTGGAAGAAATCGCTGCTTTAGCGATAAGACCGCTTTTTGGTCACCACTGCTGTCTTATAATTATTTTCATTAATGTATATTTGATATGCGCACTTTTTAAATTTATTTTTTTATTTTATTTTCCTATTTGATTACACATACTTAAAAGAATGAAATATTTGTGTTTTATTTTAAATACCTGACTGTCACACTTAACACGCACACATAAAAGCACTAAAAGCCTGCCCAAAATATAACACATAGTTGTCCATTTGACTTTACAGCAATATGAGTTAGCCAGTAATTCCTAAACTAAAAGACAGTTATTGTGCACAGATTATTTAGAAACTGTATTTTAGATCATAAATCTGTGTAATATTAGTATATCTAAAAAATAACATAAACAGTTAAAGTTTAATAACGTTTTTTCACAAGTGAAGATCATTAAGTTTCAATTAATTTACAATTCTAAAAGAAGGTTTAGCGATTTAACTGTTCTTTAGCATTGAAATTTCATTGAACTGTGACTCAAAAGTAAATCTATAGCGGTTACAATTCCATTACAACTCTATAACACGGCTGTATATCAGCCAACTGTTTTTTAGTATTGTAAGAGGTCCCATATTGTAATAGATAAACATGACAAAAACACAAAACCTTAAATTAAAACAATATTATTTCACTTAGCACTCATTAAAACACATAGAATGAAAGCTTAACAGCTATCAAGTATTTTGGTCTATTAAACATAGCTGTATGTCTAATCAATTTCTAGGGACATAATTTCCCACCTTTTAGGCCATAGCTCAAAATCAGGTTTATTCACTTAACGGCCTTTTAGTAAACGGACGGCAGTATGCCGATAGGACTGAACATGATGTGAGTTATTTTTGTCCAATATTTAATTTAAATGATCCTCAAACTCTGGATGAAGCTCTTTCATCTCCACATGCTAACCAGTGGAAGCAGGCCATGCAGGAGGAATATGAATCTTTAATCAAGAATAAAACATGGTCACTGGTAGATTTGCCATCCGATAAAAGAGCTTTGCCCTCAAAATGGGTATTTAAGAGTAAAACAAATGAGAAAGGAGAAATTATTCGTTTCAAAGCGAGACTGGTAATAAAGGGGTGTGCACAAAGAAAGGGGAATGATTATAATGAAGTGTATGCTCCTGTAGTTAGGTATACATCTGTTCGATTCCTGTTTGCTCTAGCCGCTAAATACAATCTAGAAATGATACAGATGGATGCTATAAGTGCATTTCTCCAGGGTGACATAGACTCAGAAATATATATGTTACAACCAGACTTCTATAAGAAGGATGAACAAGTCTGTCATCTACATAAATCAATTTATGGGCTTAAACAGGCTAGTCGTCAATGGAATCTAAAATTGAACAGCGTGTTACTTAAAATTGGCTTAGAAAGATCAAAGATTGATCCATGTATTTATTATTCAGTAAAACAGTCAAAAATGATATTTATTGCAGTATGGGTGGATGATTTTTTAATTTTTGCAAATGATAAAATCACAGCAGCTCATGTTAGAGAAAAGTTGAAGGAGGAATTCTACATGAAAGACCTTGGTGAAATTCAGCAGTGCATTGGCATGAACATAACTAGAGATCGTGAGGCAGGTGTGATCATGATTGACCAAGAGAAATATATTAACCTTGTATTAGAACGCTTTGGAATGTCTGAGTGCAAACCTGTCTGCACACCAATTGAGGTAAATACAAAATTTGATAAGAAACCTGAAGATGAGGATAACAATTTTCCATACAGGGAAGCTGTGGGTTGTCTTTTATATCTGGCACAAGTGACGAGACCAGATATCACCTATGCGGTCAACAAACTGAGCCAGTACTCCAATAATCCTGGCACTCAACATTGGCTTGGAATAAAACGGGTCTTGAGGTATCTACAAGGCTCCAAGAAACTAAAGCTATGTTATGTAAGGGAAGAGTCCAGAGACATAACTGGGTATTGTGACGCAGACTGGGCTAGTGACCAGTTGGATAGAAAATCATGTACTGGTTACAACTTTATTTTCCAGAATGGTTCCATATCATGGAGTTCTACCAAACAATCCACTGTGGCACTCTCTACAGCTGAAGCTGAATATATGGCAATGGCATCGGCAACCCAGGAGGCATTGTGGCTTCTACAACTACAAGCAGAACTTGGACAAGAGTCAACTAACGCATTAGTAATTTATAATGATAACCAAAGTGCTATAAGACTGGCATCAACAGATTGTTATAAATCAAAGACTAGGCATATTGATATTAGATTACATTTTCTTAGAGAAAATATTAATAAATGTATAGTAAAATTTTTGTTTATAAACAGTGACAAGATGGTTGCCGATAATTTGACTAAGGGTGTTACATATGTTAAACATGAGTTTTGTGTAAAAAATATGGGATTGCGTTCTGGGGGGAGTGTTAATTTGAGAACGCAATCATAATTTGGTGTAATTACTGGCAACATTAGAATAAGTTTTTTTTTGTACTGTTCGTGTTCTTTTTTTTTCCGCTGTTGGTTATGTCAAATATACGACGCTTTTTCGAGTTCAAATCGTTTTTTATTCAGATAATCCACCAAAATATCTACACTTAGCATACCTGACCGATTGGCTTAAATTTTAAGGCAAATGGAGGAAATAAAATTTTTCGATAGTCCTTAGTTACTAAGCGCTATAACAGCGTATCCAACCGCTTGGCGTTGGTAGACTGCCAAAACTAAAAAACTCGGTTTTTTGCTGGAGTCTTGTTATTTGGTGCATTCTTAGCATACCTGATCGATTGGCTTTAATTTTAAGGCAAATGGAGGAAATAAAAATTTTCGACAGTCCTTAGTTACTGAGCGCTATAACAGCGTATCCGACCGATTGGCGTTGGTAGACAGCCAAAAACAAAAAACTCGGTTTTTCGGTGGAGTCTTGTTTTTTGGTGCATTCTTAGCATTTCTGACCGATTGGCTTTAATTTTAAGGCAAATTGAGGAAATAAATTTTTTCGATAGTCCTTAGTTACTAAGCGCTATAACAGCGTATCCAACCGCTTGGCGTTGGTAGACTGCCAAAACTAAAAAACTCGGTTTTTCGCTGGAGTCTTGTTTTTTGGTGCATTCTTAGCGTACCTGATCGATTGGCTTTAATTTTAAGGCAAATGGAGGAAATAAAAATTTTCGATAGTCCTTAGTTACTGAGCGCTATAACAGCGTATCTGACCGCTTGGCGTTGGTAGACAGCCAAAAACAAAAAACTCGGTTTTTCGGTGGAGTCTTGTTTTTTGGTGCATTCTTAGCATTTCTGACCGATTGGCTTTAATTTTAAGGCAAATTGAGGAAATAAATTTTTTCGATAGTCCTTAGTTACTAAGCGCTATAACAGCGTATCCAACCGCTTGGCGTTGGTAGACTGCCAAAACTAAAAAACTCGGTTTTTCGCTGGAGTCTTGTTTTTTGGTGCATTCTTAGCGTACCTGATCGATTGGCTTTAATTTTAAGGCAAATGGAGGAAATAAAAATTTTCGATAGTCCTTAGTTACTGAGCGCTATAACAGCGTATCTGACCGCTTGGCGTTGGTAGACAGCCAAAAACAAAAAACTCGGTTTTTCGGTGGAGTCTTGTTTTTTGGTGCATTCTTAGCATTCCTGACCGATTGGCTTTAATTTTAAGGCAAATGGAGAAAATAAAAATTTTCGATAGTCCTTAGCTACTGAGCGCTATAACAGCGTATCTGACCGCTTGGCGTTGGTAGACTGCCAAAACTAAAAAACTCGGTTTTTCGCTGGAGTCTTGTTTTTTTGGTGCATTCTTAGCATACCTGATCGATTGGCTTTAATTTTAAGACAAAAAGAGGAAAAAAAATTTTTCGATAGTCCTTAGTTACTGAGCGCTATAACAGCGTATCCGACCGCTTGGCGTTGGTAGACAGCCAAAAACAAAAAACTCGGTTTTTCGGTGGAGTCTTGTTTTTTGGTGCATTCTTAGCATACCTGACCGATTGGCTTTAATTTTAAGGCAAATGGAGGAAATAAAAATTTTCGATAGTCCTTAGTTACTAAGCGCTATAACAGCGTTTCCGACCGCTTGCCGTTGGTAGACTGCCAAAACTAAAAAACTCGGTTTTTCGCTGGAGTCTTGTTTTTTGGTGCATTCTTAGCATACCTGACCGATTGGCTTTAATTTTAAGGCAAATGAAGGAAATAAAAATTTTCGATAGTCCTTAGTTACTAAGCGCTATAACAGCGTATCCGACCGCTTGGCGTTGGTAGACTGTCAAAACTAAAAAACTCGGTTTTTCGCTGGAGTCTTGTTTTTTGGTGCATTCTTAGCATACCTGACCGACTGGCTTTAATTTTAAGGCAAATGGAGGAAATAAAATTTTTCGATAGTCCTTAGTTACTAAGCGCTATAATAGCGTATCCGACCGCTTGGCGTTGGTAGACTCCCAAAACTAAAAAACTCGGTTTTTCGCTGGAGTCTTGTTTTTTGGTGCATTCTTAGCATACCTGACCGATTGGCTTTAATTTTAAGGCAAATGGAGGAAATAAAATTTTTCGATAGTCCTTAGTTACTAAGCGCTATAACAGCGTATCCGACCGCTTGGCGTTGGTAGACTGCCAAAACTAAAAAACTCGGTTTTTCGCTGGAGTCTTGTTTTTTGGTGCATTCTTAGCATACCTGACCGATTGGCTTTAATTTTAAGGCAAATGGAGGAAATAAAAATTTTCGATAGTCCTTAGTTACTGAGCGCTATAACAGCGTATCCGACCGCTTGGCGTTGGTAGACTGCCAAAACTAAAAAACTCGGTTTTTCGCTGGAGTCTTGTTTTTTGGTGCATTCTTAGCATACCTGACCGATTGGCTTTAATTTTAAGGCAAATGGAGGAAATAAAAATTTTCGATAGTCCTTAGTTACTAAGCGCTATAACAGCGTATCCGACCGCTTGGCGTTGGTAGACGGCCATAACTAAAAAACTCGGTTTTTCGCTGGAGTGTTGTTTTTTGGTGCTTTCTTAGCATACCTGACCGATTGGCTTTAATTTTAAGGCAAATGGAGGAAATAAAAATTTTCGATAGTCCTTAGTTACTAAGCGCTATAACAGCGTATCCGACCGCTTGGCGCTGGTAGACTGCCAAAACTAAAAAACTCGGTTTTTCGCTGGAGTCTTGTTTTTTGGAGCTTTCTTAGCATACCTGACCGATTGGCTTTAATTTTAAGGCAAATGGAGGAAATAAAATTTTTCGATAGTCCTTAGTTACTAAGCGCTATAACAGCGTATCCGACCAATTGGCGTTGGTAGACTGCCAAAACTAAAAAACTCGGTTTTTCGCCGGAGTCTTGTTTTTTGGTGCATTCTTAGCATACCTGACCGATTGGCTTAAATTTTAAGGCAAATGGAGGAAATAAAAATTTTTGATAGTCCTTAGTTACTAAGCGCTATAACAGCGTATCTGACCGCTTGGCGTTGGTAGACTGCCAAAACTAAAAAACTCGGTTTTTCGCTGGAGTCTTGTTTTTTGGTGCATTCTTAGCATACCTGATCGATTGGCTTTAATTTTAAGACAAAAAGAGGAAATAAAATTTTTCGATAGTCCTTAGTTACTAAACGCTATAACAGCGTATCCGACCGCTTGGCGCTGGTAGACTGCCAAAACTAAAAAACTCGGTTTTTCGCTGGAGTCTTGTTTTTTGGAGCTTTCTTAGCATACCTGACCGATTGGCTTTAATTTTAAGGCAAATGGAGGAAATAAAATTTTTCGATAGTCCTTAGTTACTAAGCGCTATAACAGCGTATCCGACCAATTGGCGTTGGTAGACTGCCAAAACTAAAAAACTCGGTTTTTCGCCGGAGTCTTGTTTTTTGGTGCATTCTTAGCATACCTGACCGATTGGCTTAAATTTTAAGGCAAATGGAGGAAATAAAAATTTTCGATAGTCCTTAGTTACTAAGCGCTATAACAGCGTATCTGACCGCTTGGCGTTGGTAGACTGCCAAAACTAAAAAACTCGGTTTTTCGCTGGAGTCTTGTTTTTTGGTGCATTCTTAGCATACCTGATCGATTGGCTTTAATTTTAAGACAAAAAGAGGAAATAAAATTTTTCGATAGTCCTTAGTTACTAAGCGCTATAACAGCGTATCCGACCAATTGGCGTTGGTAGACTGCCAAAACTAAAAAACTCGGTTTTTCGCCGGAGTCTTGTTTTTTGGTGCATTCTTAGCATACCTGACCGATTGGCTTAAATTTTAAGGCAAATGGAGGAAATAAAAATTTTCGATAGTCCTTAGTAACAGTTACTGAGCGCTATAACAGCGTATCTGACCGCTTGGCGTTGGTAGACTGCCAAAACTAAAAAACTCGGTTTTTCGCTGGAGTCTTGTTTTTTGGTGCATTCTTAGCATACCTGATCGATTGGCTTTAATTTTAAGACAAAAAGAGGAAATAAAATTTTTCGATAGTCCTTAGTTACTGAGCGCTATAACAGCGTATCCGACCGCTTGGCGTTGGTAGACTGCCAAAACTAAAAAACTCGGTTTTTCGCCGGAGTCTTGTTTTTTGGTGCATTCTTAGCATACCTGACCGATTGGCTTAAATTTTAAGGCAAATGGAGGAAATAAAAATTTTCGATAGTCCTTAGTTACTAAGCGCTATAACAGCGTATCCGACCGCTTGGCGCTGGTAGACTGCCAAAACTAAAAAACTCGGTTTTTCGCTGGAGTCTTGTTTTTTGGAGCTTTCTTAGCATACCTGACCGATTGGCTTTAATTTTAAGGCAAATGGAGGAAATAAAATTTTTCGATAGTCCTTAGTTACTAAGCGCTATAACAGCGTATCCGACCAATTGGCGTTGGTAGACTGCCAAAACTAAAAAACTCGGTTTTTCGCCGGAGTCTTGTTTTTTGGTGCATTCTTAGCATACCTGACCGATTGGCTTAAATTTTAAGGCAAATGGAGGAAATAAAATTTTTCGATAGTCCTTAGTTACTAAGCGCTATAACAGCGTATCCGACCGCTTGGCGCTGGTAGACTGCCAAAACTAAAAAACTCGGTTTTTCGCTGGAGTCTTGTTTTTTGGAGCTTTCTTAGCATACCTGACCGATTGGCTTTAATTTTAAGGCAAATGGAGGAAATAAAATTTTTCGATAGTCCTTAGTTACTAAGCGCTATAACAGCGTATCCGACCAATTGGCGTTGGTAGACTGCCAAAACTAAAAAACTCGGTTTTTCGCCGGAGTCTTGTTTTTTGGTGCATTCTTAGCATACCTGACCGATTGGCTTAAATTTTAAGGCAAATGGAGGAAATAAAAATTTTCGATAGTCCTTAGTTACTAAGCGCTATAACAGCGTATCTGACCGCTTGGCGTTGGTAGACTGCCAAAACTAAAAAACTCGGTTTTTCGCTGGAGTCTTGTTTTTTGGTGCATTCTTAGCATACCTGATCGATTGGCTTTAATTTTAAGACAAAAAGAGGAAATAAAATTTTTCGATAGTCCTTAGTTACTAAGCGCTATAACAGCGTATCCGACCAATTGGCGTTGGTAGACTGCCAAAACTAAAAAACTCGGTTTTTCGCCGGAGTCTTGTTTTTTGGTGCATTCTTAGCATACCTGACCGATTGGCTTAAATTTTAAGGCAAATGGAGGAAATAAAAATTTTCGATAGTCCTTAGTAACAGTTACTGAGCGCTATAACAGCGTATCTGACCGCTTGGCGTTGGTAGACTGCCAAAACTAAAAAACTCGGTTTTTCGCTGGAGTCTTGTTTTTTGGTGCATTCTTAGCATACCTGATCGATTGGCTTTAATTTTAAGACAAAAAGAGGAAATAAAATTTTTCGATAGTCCTTAGTTACTGAGCGCTATAACAGCGTATCCGACCGCTTGGCGTTGGTAGACTGCCAAAACTAAAAAACTCGGTTTTTCGCCGGAGTCTTGTTTTTTGGTGCATTCTTAGCATACCTGACCGATTGGCTTAAATTTTAAGGCAAATGGAGGAAATAAAAATTTTCGATAGTCCTTAGTTACTAAGCGCTATAACAGCGTATCCGACCGCTTGGCGCTGGTAGACTGCCAAAACTAAAAAACTCGGTTTTTCGCTGGAGTCTTGTTTTTTGGAGCTTTCTTAGCATACCTGACCGATTGGCTTTAATTTTAAGGCAAATGGAGGAAATAAAAATTTTCGATAGTCCTTAGTTACTGAGCGCTATAACAGCGTATCCGACCGCTTGGCGTTGGTAGACTGCCAAAACTAAAAAACTCGGTTTTTCGGTGGAGTCTTGTTTTTTGGTGCATTCTTAGCATACCTGACCGATTGGCTTTAATTTTAAGGCAAATGGAGGAAATAAAAATTTTCGATAGTCCTTAGTTACTAAGCGCTATAACAGCGTATCCGACCGCTTGGCGTTGGTAGACGGCCATAACTAAAAAACTCGGTTTTTCGCTGGAGTGTTGTTTTTTGGTGCTTTCTTAGCATACCTGACCGATTGGCTTTAATTTAAAGGCAAATGGAGGAAATAAAAATTTTCGATAGTCCTTAGTTACTAAGCGCTATAACAGCGTATCCGACCGCTTGGCGCTGGTAGACTGCCAAAACTAAAAAACTCGGTTTTTCGCTGGAGTCTTGTTTTTTGGAGCTTTCTTAGCATACCTGACCGATTGGCTTTAATTTTAAGGCAAATGGAGGAAATAAAATTTTTCGATAGTCCTTAGTTACTAAGCGCTATAACAGCGTATCCGACCAATTGGCGTTGGTAGACTGCCAAAACTAAAAAACTCGGTTTTTCGCCGGAGTCTTGTTTTTTGGTGCATTCTTAGCATACCTGACCGATTGGCTTAAATTTTAAGGCAAATGGAGGAAATAAAAATTTTCGATAGTCCTTAGTTACTAAGCGCTATAACAGCGTATCTGACCGCTTGGCGTTGGTAGACTGCCAAAACTAAAAAACTCGGTTTTTCGCTGGAGTCTTGTTTTTTGGTGCATTCTTAGCATACCTGATCGATTGGCTTTAATTTTAAGACAAAAAGAGGAAATAAAATTTTTCGATAGTCCTTAGTTACTAAGCGCTATAACAGCGTATCCGACCAATTGGCGTTGGTAGACTGCCAAAACTAAAAAACTCGGTTTTTCGCCGGAGTCTTGTGTTTTGGTGCATTCTTAGCATACCTGACCGATTGGCTTAAATTTTAAGGCAAATGGAGGAAATAAAAATTTTCGATAGTCCTTAGTTACTGAGCGCTATAACAGCGTATCTGACCGCTTGGCGTTGGTAGACTGCCAAAACTAAAAAACTCGGTTTTTCGCTGGAGTCTTGTTTTTTGGTGCATTCTTAGCATACCTGATCGATTGGCTTTAATTTTAAGACAAAAAGAGGAAATAAAATTTTTCGATAGTCCTTAGTTACTGAGCGCTATAACAGCGTATCCGACCGCTTGGCGTTGGTAGACAGCCAAAAACAAAAAACTCGGTTTTTCGGTGGAGTCTTGTTTTTTGGTGCATTCTTAGCATACCTGACCGATTGGCTTTAATTTTAAGGCAAATGGAGGAAATAAAAATTTTCGATAGTCCTTAGTTACTAAGCGCTATAACAGCGTATCCGACCGCTTGGCGTTGGTAGACTGCCAAAACTAAAAAACTCGGTTTTTCGCTGGAGTCTTGTTTTTTGGTGCATTCTTAGCATACCTGACCGACTGGCTTTAATTTTAAGGCAAATGGAGGAAATAAAATTTTTCGATAGTCCTTAGTTACTAAGCGCTATAACAGCGTATCCGACCGCTTGGCGTTGGTAGACTCCCAAAACTAAAAAACTCGGTTTTTCGCTGGAGTCTTGTTTTTTGGTGCATTCTTAGCATACCTGACCGATTGGCTTTAATTTTAAGGCAAATGGAGGAAATAAAAATTTTCGATAGTCCTTAGTTACTAAGCGCTATAACAGCGTATCCGACCGCTTGGCGTTGGTAGACTGCCAAAACTAAAAAACTCGGTTTTTCGCTGGAGTCTTGTTTTTTGGAGCTTTCTTAGCATACCTGATCGATTGGCTTTAATTTTAAGGCAAATGGAGGAAATAAAAATTTTCGATAGTCCTTAGTTACTGAGCGCTATAACAGCGTATCCGACCGCTTGGCGTTGGTAGACTGCCAAAACTAAAAAACTCGGTTTTTCGCTGGAGTCTTGTTTTTTGATGCATTCTTAGCATACCTGACCGATTGGCTTTAATTTTAAGGCAAATGGAGGAAATAAAAATTTTCGATAGTCCTTAGTTACTAAGCGCTATAACAGCGTATCCAACCGCTTGGCGTTGGTAGACTGCCAAAACTAAAAAACTCGGTTTTTCGCTGGAGTCTTGTTTTTTGGTGCATTCTTAGCATACCTGATCGATTGGCTTTAATTTTAAGGCAAATGGAGGAAATAAAAATTTTCGATAGTCCTTAGTTACTGAGCGCTATAACAGCGTATCTGACCGCTTGGCGTTGGTAGACAGCCAAAAACAAAAAACTCGGTTTTTCGGTGGAGTCTTGTTTTTTGGTGCATTCTTAGCATTCCTGACCGATTGGCTTTAATTTTAAGGCAAATGGAGGAAATACAAATTTTCGATAGTCCTTAGTTACTAAGCGCTATAACAGCGTATCCAACCGCTTGGCGTTGGTAGACTGCCAAAACTAAAAAACTCGGTTTTTCGCTGGAGTCTTGTTTTTTGGTGCATTCTTAGCATACCTGATCGATTGGCTTTAATTTTAAGGCAAATGGAGGAAATAAAAATTTTCGATAGTCCTTAGTTACTGAGCGCTATAACAGCGTATCCGACCGCTTGGCGTTGGTAGACTGCCAAAACTAAAAAACTCGGTTTTTCGCTGGAGTCTTGTTTTTTGGTGCATTCTTAGCATACCTGATCGATTGGCTTTAATTTTAAGACAAAAGGAGGAAATAAAATTTTTCGATAGTCCTTAGTTACTGAGCGCTATAACAGCGTATCCGACCGCTTGGCGTTGGTAGACAGCCAAAAACAAAAAACTCGGTTTTTCGGTGGAGTCTTGTTTTTTGGTGCATTCTTAGCATACCTGACCGATTGGCTTTAATTTTAAGGCAAATGGAGGATATAAAAATTTTCGATAGTCCTTAGTTTTTGAGCGCTATAACAGCGTTTCCGACCGCTTGCCGTTGGTAGACTGCCAAAACTAAAAAACTCGGTTTTTCGCTGGAGTCTTGTTTTTTGGTGCATTCTTAGCATACCTGACCGATTGGCTTTAATTTTAAGGCAAATGAAGGAAATAAAAATTTTCGATAGTCCTTAGTTACTAAGCGCTATAACAGCGTATCCGACCGCTTGGCGTTGGTAGACTGCCAAAACTAAAAAACTCGGTTTTTCGCTGGAGTCTTGTTTTTTGGTGCATTCTTAGCATACCTGACCGACTGGCTTTAATTTTAAGGCAAATGGAGGAAATAAAATTTTTCGATAGTCCTTAGTTACTAAGCGCTATAACAGCGTATCCGACCGCTTGGCGTTGGTAGACTCCCAAAACTAAAAAACTCGGTTTTTCGCTGGAGTCTTGTTTTTTGGTGCATTCTTAGCATACCTGACCGATTGGCTTTAATTTTAAGGCAAATGGAGGAAATAAAATTTTTCGATAGTCCTTAGTTACTAAGCGCTATAACAGCGTATCCGACCGCTTGGCGTTGGTAGACTGCCAAAACTAAAAAACTCGGTTTTTCAATGGAGTCTTGTTTTTTGGTGCATTCTTAGCATACCTGACCGATTGGCTTTAATTTTAAGGCAAATGGAGGAAATAAAAATTTTCGATAGTCCTTAGTTACTAAGCGCTATAACAGCGTATCCGACCGCTTGGCGTTGGTAGACGGCCATAACTAAAAAACTCGGTTTTTCGCTGGAGTGTTGTTTTTTGGTGCTTTCTTAGCATACCTGACCGATTGGCTTTAATTTTAAGGCAAATGGAGGAAATAAAAATTTTCGATAGTCCTTAGTTACTAAGCGCTATAACAGCGTATCCGACCGCTTGGCGCTGGTAGACTGCCAAAACTAAAAAACTCGGTTTTTCGCTGGAGTCTTGTTTTTTGGAGCTTTCTTAGCATACCTGACCGATTGGCTTTAATTTTAAGGCAAATGGAGGAAATAAAATTTTTCGATAGTCCTTAGTTACTAAGCGCTATAACAGCGTATCCGACCAATTGGCGTTGGTAGACTGCCAAAACTAAAAAACTCGGTTTTTCGCCGGAGTCTTGTTTTTTGGTGCATTCTTAGCATACCTGACCGATTGGCTTAAATTTTAAGGCAAATGGAGGAAATAAAAATTTTCGATAGTCCTTAGTTACTAAGCGCTATAACAGCGTATCTGACCGCTTGGCGTTGGTAGACTGCCAAAACTAAAAAACTCGGTTTTTCGCTGGAGTCTTGTTTTTTGGTGCATTCTTAGCATACCTGATCGATTGGCTTTAATTTTAAGACAAAAAGAGGAAATAAAATTTTTCGATAGTCCTTAGTTACTAAGCGCTATAACAGCGTATCCGACCGCTTGGCGCTGGTAGACTGCCAAAACTAAAAAACTCGGTTTTTCGCTGGAGTCTTGTTTTTTGGAGCATTCTTAGCATACCTGACCGATTGGCTTTAATTTTAAGGCAAATGGAGGAAATAAAATTTTTTGATAGTCCTTAGTTACTAAGCGCTATAACAGCGTATCCGACCAATTGGCGTTGGTAGACTGCCAAAACTAAAAAACTCGGTTTTTCGCCGGAGTCTTGTTTTTTGGTGCATTCTTAGCATACCTGACCGATTGGCTTAAATTTTAAGGCAAATGGAGGAAATAAAAATTTTCGATAGTCCTTAGTTACTAAGCGCTATAACAGCGTATCTGACCGCTTGGCGTTGGTAGACTGCCAAAACTAAAAAACTCGGTTTTTCGCTGGAGTCTTGTTTTTTGGTGCATTCTTAGCATACCTGATCGATTGGCTTTAATTTTAAGACAAAAAGAGGAAATAAAATTTTTCGATAGCCCTTAGTTACTAAGCGCTATAACAGCGTATCCGACCAATTGGCGTTGGTAGACTGCCAAAACTAAAAAACTCGGTTTTTCGCCGGAGTCTTGTTTTTTGGTGCATTCTTAGCATACCTGACCGATTGGCTTAAATTTTAAGGCAAATGGAGGAAATAAAAATTTTCGATAGTCCTTAGTAACAGTTACTGAGCGCTATAACAGCGTATCTGACCGCTTGGCGTTGGTAGACTGCCAAAACTAAAAAACTCGGTTTTTCGCTGGAGTCTTGTTTTTTGGTGCATTCTTAGCATACCTGATCGATTGGCTTTAATTTTAAGACAAAAAGAGGAAATAAAATTTTTCGATAGTCCTTAGTTACTGAGCGCTATAACAGCGTATCCGACCGCTTGGCGTTGGTAGACTGCCAAAACTAAAAAACTCGGTTTTTCGCTGGAGTCTTGTTTTTTGGTGCATTCTTAGCATACCTGACCGATTGGCTTTAATTTTAAGGCAAATGGAGGAAATAAAAATTTTCGATAGTCCTTAGTTACTGAGCGCTATAACAGCGTATCCGACCGCTTGGCGTTGGTAGACTGCCAAAACTAAAAAACTCGGTTTTTCGGTGGAGTCTTGTTTTTTGGTGCATTCTTAGCATACCTGACCGATTGGCTTTAATTTTAAGGCAAATGGAGGAAATAAAATTTTTCGATAGTCCTTAGTTACTAAGCGCTATAACAGCGTATCCGACCAATTGGCGTTGGTAGACGGCCATAACTAAAAAACTCGGTTTTTCGCTGGAGTGTTGTTTTTTGGTGCTTTCTTAGCATACCTGACCGATTGGCTTTAATTTAAAGGCAAATGGAGGAAATAAAAATTTTCGATAGTCCTTAGTTACTAAGCGCTATAACAGCGTATCCGACCGCTTGGCGCTGGTAGACTGCCAAAACTAAAAAACTCGGTTTTTCGCTGGAGTCTTGTTTTTTGGAGCTTTCTTAGCATACCTGACCGATTGGCTTTAATTTTAAGGCAAATGGAGGAAATAAAATTTTTCGATAGTCCTTAGTTACTAAGCGCTATAACAGCGTATCCGACCAATTGGCGTTGGTAGACTGCCAAAACTAAAAAACTCGGTTTTTCGCCGGAGTCTTGTTTTTTGGTGCATTCTTAGCATACCTGACCGATTGGCTTAAATTTTAAGGCAAATGGAGGAAATAAAAATTTTCGATAGTCCTTAGTTACTAAGCGCTATAACAGCGTATCTGACCGCTTGGCGTTGGTAGACTGCCAAAACTAAAAAACTCGGTTTTTCGCTGGAGTCTTGTTTTTTGGTGCATTCTTAGCATACCTGATCGATTGGCTTTAATTTTAAGACAAAAAGAGGAAATAAAATTTTTTGATAGTCCTTAGTTACTAAGCGCTATAACAGCGTATCCGACCAATTGGCGTTGGTAGACTGCCAAAACTAAAAAACTCGGTTTTTCGCCGGAGTCTTGTTTTTTGGTGCATTCTTAGCATACCTGACCGATTGGCTTAAATTTTAAGGCAAATGGAGGAAATAAAAATTTTCGATAGTCCTTAGTTACTGAGCGCTATAACAGCGTATCTGACTGCTTGGCGTTGGTAGACTGCCAAAACTAAAAAACTCGGTTTTTCGCTGGAGTCTTGTTTTTTGGTGCATTCTTAGCATACCTGATCGATTGGCTTTAATTTTAAGACAAAAAGAGGAAATAAAATTTTTCGATAGTCCTTAGTTACTGAGCGCTATAACAGCGTATCCGACCGCTTGGCGTTGGTAGACAGCCAAAAACAAAAAACTCGGTTTTTAGGTGGAGTCTTGTTTTTTGGTGCATTCTTAGCATACCTGACCGATTGGCTTTAATTTTAAGGCAAATGGAGGAAATAAAAATTTTCGATAGTCCTTAGTTACTAAGCGCTATAACAGCGTATCCGACCGCTTGGCGTTGGTAGACTGCCAAAACTAAAAAACTCGGTTTTTCGCTGGAGTCTTGTTTTTTGGTGCATTCTTAGCATACCTGACCGACTGGCTTTAATTTTAAGGCAAATGGAGGAAATAAAATTTTTCGATAGTCCTTAGTTACTAAGCGCTATAACAGCGTATCCGACCGCTTGGCGTTGGTAGACTCCCAAAACTAAAAAACTCGGTTTTTCGCTGGAGTCTTGTTTTTTGGTGCATTCTTAGCATACCTGACCGATTGGCTTTAATTTTAAGGCAAATGGAGGAAATAAAATTTTTCGATAGTCCTTAGTTACTAAGCGCTAGAACAGCGTATCCGACCGCTTGGCGTTGGTAGACTGCCAAAACTAAAAAACTCGGTTTTTCGCTGGAGTCTTGTTTTTTGGAGCTTTCTTAGCATACCTGATCGATTGGCTTTAATTTTAAGGCAAATGGAGGAAATAAAAATTTTCGATAGTCCTTAGTTACTGAGCGCTATAACAGCGTATCCGACCGCTTGGCGTTGGTAGACTGCCAAAACTAAAAAACTCGGTTTTTCGCTGGAGTCTTGTTTTTTGATGCATTCTTAGCATACCTGACCGATTGGCTTTAATTTTAAGGCAAATGGAGAAAATAAAAATTTTCGATAGTCCTTAGTTACTAAGCGCTATAACAGCGTATCCAACCGCTTGGCGTTGGTAGACTGCCAAAACTAAAAAACTCGGTTTTTCGCTGGAGTCTTGTTTTTTGGTGCATTCTTAGCATACCTGATCGATTGGCTTTAATTTTAAGGCAAATGGAGGAAATAAAAATTTTCGATAGTCCTTAGTTACTGAGCGCTATAACAGCGTATCTGACCGCTTGGCGTTGGTAGACAGCCAAAAACAAAAAACTCGGTTTTTCGGTGGAGTCTTGTTTTTTGGTGCATTCTTAGCATTCCTGACCGATTGGCTTTAATTTTAAGGCAAATGGAGGAAATAAAAATTTTCGATAGTCCTTAGTTACTAAGCGCTATAACAGCGTATCCGACCGCTTGGCGCTGGTAGACTGCCAAAACTAAAAAACTCGGTTTTTCGCTGGAGTCTTGTTTTTTGGAGCTTTCTTAGCATACCTGACCGATTGGCTTTAATTTTAAGGCAAATGGAGGAAATAAAATTTTTCGATAGTCCTTAGTTACTAAGCGCTATAACAGCGTATCCGACCAATTGGCGTTGGTAGACTGCCAAAACTAAAAAACTCGGTTTTTCGCCGGAGTCTTGTTTTTTGGTGCATTCTTAGCATACCTGACCGATTGGCTTAAATTTTAAGGCAAATGGAGGAAATAAAAATTTTCGATAGTCCTTAGTTACTAAGCGCTATAACAGCGTATCTGACCGCTTGGCGTTGGTAGACTGCCAAAACTAAAAAACTCGGTTTTTCGCTGGAGTCTTGTTTTTTGGTGCATTCTTAGCATACCTGATCGATTGGCTTTAATTTTAAGACAAAAAGAGGAAATAAAATTTTTCGATAGTCCTTAGTTACTAAGCGCTATAACAGCGTATCCGACCGCTTGGCGCTGGTAGACTGCCAAAACTAAAAAACTCGGTTTTTCGCTGGAGTCTTGTTTTTTGGAGCTTTCTTAGCATACCTGACCGATTGGCTTTAATTTTAAGGCAAATGGAGGAAATAAAATTTTTTGATAGTCCTTAGTTACTAAGCGCTATAACAGCGTATCCGACCAATTGGCGTTGGTAGACTGCCAAAACTAAAAAACTCGGTTTTTCGCCGGAGTCTTGTTTTTTGGTGCATTCTTAGCATACCTGACCGATTGGCTTAAATTTTAAGGCAAATGGAGGAAATAAAAATTTTCGATAGTCCTTAGTTACTAAGCGCTATAACAGCGTATCTGACCGCTTGGCGTTGGTAGACTGCCAAAACTAAAAAACTCGGTTTTTCGCTGGAGTCTTGTTTTTTGGTGCATTCTTAGCATACCTGATCGATTGGCTTTAATTTTAAGACAAAAAGAGGAAATAAAATTTTTCGATAGTCCTTAGTTACTAAGCGCTATAACAGCGTATCCGACCAATTGGCGTTGGTAGACTGCCAAAACTAAAAAACTCGGTTTTTCGCCGGAGTCTTGTTTTTTGGTGCATTCTTAGCATACCTGACCGATTGGCTTAAATTTTAAGGCAAATGGAGGAAATAAAAATTTTCGATAGTCCTTAGTTACTAAGCGCTATAACAGCGTATCTGACCGCTTGGCGTTGGTAGACTGCCAAAACTAAAAAACTCGGTTTTTCGCTGGAGTCTTGTTTTTTGGTGCATTCTTAGCATACCTGATCGATTGGCTTTAATTTTAAGACAAAAAGAGGAAATAAAATTTTTCGATAGTCCTTAGTTACTAAGCGCTATAACAGCGTATCCGACCAATTGGCGTTGGTAGACTGCCAAAACTAAAAAACTCGGTTTTTCGCCGGAGTCTTGTTTTTTGGTGCATTCTTAGCATACCTGACCGATTGGCTTAAATTTTAAGGCAAATGGAGGAAATAAAAATTTTCGATAGTCCTTAGTAACAGTTACTGAGCGCTATAACAGCGTATCTGACCGCTTGGCGTTGGTAGACTGCCAAAACTAAAAAACTCGGTTTTTCGCTGGAGTCTTGTTTTTTGGTGCATTCTTAGCATACCTGATCGAGTGGCTTTAATTTTAAGACAAAAAGAGGAAATAAAATTTTTCGATAGTCCTTAGTTACTGAGCGCTATAACAGCGTATCCGACCGCTTGGCGTTGGTAGACTGCCAAAACTAAAAAACTCGGTTTTTCGCTGGAGTCTTGTTTTTTGGTGCATTCTTAGCATACCTGACCGATTGGCTTTAATTTTAAGGCAAATGGAGGAAATAAAAATTTTCGATAGTCCTTAGTTACTGAGCGCTATAACAGCGTATCCGACCGCTTGGCGTTGGTAGACTGCCAAAACTAAAAAACTCGGTTTTTCGGTGGAGTCTTATTTTTTGGTGCATTCTTAGCATACCTGACCGATTGGCTTTAATTTTAAGGCAAATGGAGGAAATAAAAATTTTCGATAGTCCTTAGTTACTAAGCGCTATAACAGCGTATCCGACCGCTTGGCGTTGGTAGACGGCCATAACTAAAAAACTCGGTTTTTCGCTGGAGTGTTGTTTTTTGGTGCTTTCTTAGCATACCTGACCGATTGGCTTTAATTTAAAGGCAAATGGAGGAAATAAAAATTTTCGATAGTCCTTAGTTACTAAGCGCTATAACAGCGTATCCGACCGCTTGGCGCTGGTAGACTGCCAAAACTAAAAAACTCGGTTTTTCGCTGGAGTCTTGTTTTTTGGAGCTTTCTTAGCATACCTGACCGATTGGCTTTAATTTTAAGGCAAATGGAGGAAATAAAATTTTTCGATAGTCCTTAGTTACTAAGCGCTATAACAGCGTATCCGACCAATTGGCGTTGGTAGACTGCCAAAACTAAAAAACTCGGTTTTTCGCCGGAGTCTTGTTTTTTGGTGCATTCTTAGCATACCTGACCGATTGGCTTAAATTTTAAGGCAAATGGAGGAAATAAAAATTTTCGATAGTCCTTAGTTACTAAGCGCTATAACAGCGTATCTGACCGCTTGGCGTTGGTAGACTGCCAAAACTAAAAAACTCGGTTTTTCGCTGGAGTCTTGTTTTTTGGTGCATTCTTAGCATACCTGATCGATTGGCTTTAATTTTAAGACAAAAAGAGGAAATAAAATTTTTCGATAGTCCTTAGTTACTAAGCGCTATAACAGCGTATCCGACCAATTGGCGTTGGTAGACTGCCAAAACTAAAAAACTCGGTTTTTCGCCGGAGTCTTGTGTTTTGGTGCATTCTTAGCATACCTGACCGATTGGCTTAAATTTTAAGGCAAATGGAGGAAATAAAAATTTTCGATAGTCCTTAGTTACTGAGCGCTATAACAGCGTATCTGACCGCTTGGCGTTGGTAGACTGCCAAAACTAAAAAACTCGGTTTTTCGCTGGAGTCTTGTTTTTTGGTGCATTCTTAGCATACCTGATCGATTGGCTTTAATTTTAAGACAAAAAGAGGAAATAAAATTTTTCGATAGTCCTTAGTTACTGAGCGCTATAACAGCGTATCCGACCGCTTGGCGTTGGTAGACAGCCAAAAACAAAAAACTCGGTTTTTCGCTGGAGTCTTGTTTTTTGGTGCATTCTTAGCATACCTGACCGATTGGCTTTAATTTTAAGGCAAATGGAGGAAATAAAAATTTTCGATAGTCCTTAGTTACTAAGCGCTATAACAGCGTATCCGACCGCTTGGCGTTGGTAGACTGCCAAAACTAAAAAACTCGGTTTTTCGCTGGAGTCTTGTTTTTTGGTGCATTCTTAGCATACCTGACCGACTGGCTTTAATTTTAAGGCAAATGGAGGAAATAAAATTTTTCGATAGTCCTTAGTTACTAAGCGCTATAACAGCGTATCCGACCGCTTGGCGTTGGTAGACTCCCAAAACTAAAAAACTCGGTTTTTCGCTGGAGTCTTGTTTTTTGGTGCATTCTTAGCATACCTGACCGATTGGCTTTAATTTTAAGGCAAATGGAGGAAATAAAAATTTTCGATAGTCCTTAGTTACTAAGCGCTATAACAGCGTATCCGACCGCTTGGCGTTGGTAGACTGCCAAAACTAAAAAACTCGGTTTTTCGCTGGAGTCTTGTTTTTTGGAGCTTTCTTAGCATACCTGATCGATTGGCTTTAATTTTAAGGCAAATGGAGGAAATAAAAATTTTCGATAGTCCTTAGTTACTGAGCGCTATAACAGCGTATCCGACCGCTTGGCGTTGGTAGACTGCCAAAACTAAAAAACTCGGTTTTTCGCTGGAGTCTTGTTTTTTGATGCATTCTTAGCATACCTGACCGATTGGCTTTAATTTTAAGGCAAATGGAGGAAATAAAAATTTTCGATAGTCCTTAGTTACTAAGCGCTATAACAGCGTATCCAACCGCTTGGCGTTGGTAGACTGCCAAAACTAAAAAACTCGGTTTTTCGCTGGAGTCTTGTTTTTTGGTGCATTCTTAGCATACCTGATCGATTGGCTTTAATTTTAAGGCAAATGGAGGAAATAAAAATTTTCGATAGTCCTTAGTTACTGAGCGCTATAACAGCGTATCTGACCGCTTGGCGTTGGTAGACAGCCAAAAACAAAAAACTCGGTTTTTCGGTGGAGTCTTGTTTTTTGGTGCATTCTTAGCATTCCTGACCGATTGGCTTTAATTTTAAGGCAAATGGAGGAAATACAAATTTTCGATAGTCCTTAGTTACTAAGCGCTATAACAGCGTATCCAACCGCTTGGCGTTGGTAGTATTAAATCAAACACGTTTGGTTATACGGTGCAGACTGACAATTTTATTTCTTTCTAGAAATGACATTACAAGTACACGTTCACATACAGACTATAGATAAATGTTGCTAGTAGCCATCAGTTATTTTGATAACATTCAATATTGTAACACCCCCACTTATCAAAATAAACTCAACATAACACAATATATAAACTTGAGTCGACATCACAATTTTAAAATACCTAATTTTTCCATAAATTTGTAGTGTTTAACTGGACTTAGACCCTTAGTCAACATATCAGCTGGCATTTCATTTGTAGGCAAATAACTGACCCCAATTTTTCCACTGGTTATAGTTTCTCTTATAAAATGATATCTAACGTCAATATGTTTTGACCTATTGTGACATTGATGGTTAGTGGCCATCTTTATCGCACTTTGGTTGTCACAATTTAACCTAATAGTTAACAAAGATCCAGTTAGTTCATACAAAAGTTCTCTTAAATAAATTGCTTCTCTACAAGCTTCAGAAAGCGCTACATATTCTGCCTCAGTGCTTGACAAAGCTGTAACTCTCTGCTTTCTGCTTTGCCAAGAAATTGCTGTGCCTGACATAACAAAACAAAATCCAGTGTAAGATTTTCTGTCTAAGCTATCACTTGCCCAGTCAGCATCAACAAAACCCTGTAAGGTTTCTCCTTGACTACTAAATTTTAAACAATACATTTTTGTCTTTTTTAAGTATTTTAGTATTCTTTTAGCATAGTTCCAATGTTCAATATTGTAGCAAGTATTAAATTGGCTAAGGTAACTAACTGAGTAAGTGATATCAGGCCTCGTCATGACCGCTAAATACATAAGACAGCCCAAGAGTTTTTGATAACTTATTCCTGGTGTACATTTTTCTGACTTTGTTATATTTAACTTATTCTCTATAGGTGTATCAGCTGTTCTACAATCAGTCATATTGAATTTCAGTAATAATTCCTCTATGTATTGTTGTTGATCTATTGTTATTACATAGTTTTTACTGTCTTTATGAACATTAATATTCATACCTAAATAATTCTTAACCTTACCTAAGTCTTTGATTTCAAACTCGGAATTTAAAATACATTTTAACTTCTCACTCTCATACTTACTATCAGAAAAAATTAAAAAATCATCGACATACAATGCTACTATTATTTTTACATTTTTAGATATTTTTGTAAACAGACATGGCTCTTGTGTACAATTTTTAAAATTGTTACTACACAATACATCCCTCACTCTTTCATACCAAACTAACGCAGATTGTTTTAATCCATACACTGCCTTTTTGAGTTTGAGAACTTTCCCTGCCATTTCAGATACAAAACCTTCAGGAGCACACATATAAATGTCCTCTTTTAAGTTACCATTTAGATAAGCAGTTTTGACATCTAATTGTGTAATATCTAGTCCTAGTTTTACACTTAAAGCAAACAATAATCTTAATGTTGAGTGACGTACCACTGGTGAAAAGGTCTCATCATAGTCCAGTCCATATTTTTGTGTAAAGCCCTTAGCAACTAATCGCGCACGATATTGCACTTCACTATCACTTTTGATCTTTTTCTTTAGTACCCACCGACACTGCACAATTGTAGCATCTTTTGGAGGATCGACAAGCTCAAATACTTCATTCTTTCTGAATGACTCCAACTCCTCTATCATTGCCTGCATCCACTGCACACCTTCAGGACTCCTCAAGGCTTCAGTCACTGACAGTTCAGTATCTGCAGTAGCCAATAAGCCAGTTGGATTGTATCTTTCAGGCTTTCGTCTATCCCTCTTTGGTCTGTCCACGACCCAATAATCTGGTTCTGGTGATTCAATTTGGCTGCAACTTGTTGATGGAGATTCAGGAACATAAGTTTCTTCTGCATCAGCCTCATAAAATGTTAACTGTGATGTCTGTGATGATTCAGAGCTGCTATCCTGAGTATCTAATTCTGATCGTTCTTGATGGCTACATTCCCCCACTGAACGATCATTTTCTGTCTGAACAGACAGTCCTTCGTCTACACACCATGTTGTTTCACTGGTTGTAGACATGCCTCCTGACACTGCTGTCTCCATCACTACTACATCTCGGCTGGTAGTAACCTGTTTTTTGACAGGATCATACACTCTATAGCCTTTTACATTTTCTGAGTAACCAATAAGAATATGCTGCCGAGCTTTCTTATCAAACTTGGTCCTTCTTTCCTTGGGAACATGCACCATTACTGGACTGCCAAATAATCTTATATGGCTCAAGATGGGTTTCTTTTCATACCACATCTCATATGGTGTTTTGTCATTGAGGCCTGATGCTATAGATCTGTTTTTTAGGTACACTGCTGTAGATACTGCTTCTGCCCAAAATCTTTTATCTAATTTAGCGTCAAATAGCAAGCATCTCGCTTTCTCAACAATTGTTCTATTATTTCGCTCTGACATACCATTTTGTTCAGGCGAATAAGGATTTGTTTTTTGATGTACAATACCAAAAGTTTTCAAAAAATCTTCCATCACTTTAGAACAAAACTCTCCACCATTGTCTGTTCGTAAGATTTTAATATTAGCATTTTTCTGTTTTTCCACCATAGCCTTAAATTCTTTGAAGTATTTGAACACCTCATTTTTTTCTTTCATAAAGTACACAAATGACATACGGGTGTAGTCATCTACAAAAAGAAGGAAATATCTTGATAATCCAATAGATTTGGTGTCCATTGGCCCGCATACATCAGCGTGCACAATATCTAGCACTTTTGTAGCTCTTGTGCCTGTGGGGAAGGGCAGCCTTGATTGTTTGCCCTCGCAGCAAACCACACAGTTAGATTTTGTCACTTCATTTGTGTCTTCATAGCTCACACCTTCCACAGCGCCATTTTTCATTTTATTTAAGTCATTTGCGTTTATGTGGCCTAACCTCCTGTGCCACAACAAGGCAGTTTCTCTGGCAAGTAAACATTTTGTCACTGGTGTGGTACATAATTCTAATTTATACACACCATCAATTAGTTTAGCAACAGCCACCAATTCTTTCTTTGCATTGTATATCAAACACTGACTGTCTGAGAAAGAAACACTGTTGTTGTTTTTTATCAATTGACTTACTGACAATAAGTTTGTTGTCAGGTTTGGAACACACAAGACATCCTTAATTGTTATATCATAGCCTTGCTTCGTTGATATCTTAACATTTCCTTTGCACGAAACTTGAAGTTTTTCATGATTTGCTATCATAATCTCGGAACATGTCTGTGGACTCGAAACTTCTTGTAACCAACTCATGGTAGCAGTCATGTGAACACTAGCTCCCGAATCAACGTACCACTCGTCTTTGCTATATTTAGCACTCAAGAAAACAGCACTAAATGCGTTTGACGATTTGTATTTACTTGATTTTTCTAACATTGGACATTGATTACGATAATGACCCGGGGATTTGCATTTGTAGCAGGTTATGTTCTTATTTCCCACTGTCACTTTTATATTTGACGTTGACTTCCCGCCATGTCCACTCTGATTAGTGTTGCCAGGTCTGGTTTTTTGTTTTGACCATTTTGATGCAAACGCCGCTTCAGTATTTTGCGTTTCGTTCGATGTCATTCCTATTACGTCTAACGGCTCCGAATCTAGCAACTTTGTCTTGATGATGTCAGCCGTAACGGTAATGCCGGAATGTTCTATGGCCATGATCATTGGTGAAAATTTTTCTGGTAAACCTGCCAACATCAGCGATCCAATCCATTCATCTGTAATTTGAAACCCAGTTCCACTCAATCTTTGTGCTGTTTCTACAATTTGAGTCACGTAGGTGGTCATATCTTCGCAATTTTCTCGCCGTATTGACGTCAAATGACGTAATAACGAAATCTTTCTCGAAAATCCTGAGTCGTCAAACAGAGATTTAAGCTTATCCCACAACTCTTTCGAAGTTTTCGTCGTCTTGATATGTACATATAAAGCCGGATCAATAGTTAGACATAATTTGGCCCGCGTCTTTGCATCTTCTTCGGGTTTTATGTCTTTACCTACTACTGACTGCACACAATGTAACATGCCTTCCAATACGAGCACATTTTCAACCGCGAATGTCCACTCATCGTAGTTTTCTCTGCCTTTTAGTTTAGGCACACTGGCTAAATAGTTTGTTGACATCTTGCACAACACAATCGTGTCCAAAGTTAATCACTCAATTACTTGAAAACTGTGATCGGCGTGATAGCCCATAACCTATTAAATCAAACACGTTTGGTTATACGGTGCAGACTGACAATTTTATTTCTTTCTAGAAATGACATTACAAGTACACGTTCACATACAGACTATAGATAAATGTTGCTAGTAGCCATCAGTTATTTTGATAACATTCAATATTGTAACAGGTAGACTGCCAAAACTAAAAAACTCGGTTTTTCGCTGGAGTCTTGTTTTTTGGTGCATTCTTAGCATACCTGATCGATTGGCTTTAATTTTAAGGCAAATGGAGGAAATAAAAATTTTCGATAGTCCTTAGTTACTGAGCGCTATAACAGCGTATCCGACCGCTTGGCGTTGGTAGACTGCCAAAACTAAAAAACTCGGTTTTTCGCTGGAGTCTTGTTTTTTGGTGCATTCTTAGCATACCTGATCGATTGGCTTTAATTTTAAGACAAAAGGAGGAAATAAAATTTTTCGATAGTCCTTAGTTACTGAGCGCTATAACAGCGTATCCGACCGCTTGGCGTTGGTAGACAGCCAAAAACAAAAAACTCGGTTTTTCGGTGGAGTCTTGTTTTTTGGTGCATTCTTAGCATACCTGACCGATTGGCTTTAATTTTAAGGCAAATGGAGGATATAAAAATTTTCGATAGTCCTTAGTTTTTGAGCGCTATAACAGCGTTTCCGACCGCTTGCCGTTGGTAGACTGCCAAAACTAAAAAACTCGGTTTTTCGCTGGAGTCTTGTTTTTTGGTGCATTCTTAGCATACCTGACCGATTGGCTTTAATTTTAAGGCAAATGAAGGAAATAAAAATTTTCGATAGTCCTTAGTTACTAAGCGCTATAACAGCGTATCCGACCGCTTGGCGTTGGTAGACTGCCAAAACTAAAAAACTCGGTTTTTCGCTGGAGTCTTGTTTTTTGGTGCATTCTTAGCATACCTGACCGACTGGCTTTAATTTTAAGGCAAATGGAGGAAATAAAATTTTTCGATAGTCCTTAGTTACTAAGCGCTATAACAGCGTATCCGACCGCTTGGCGTTGGTAGACTCCCAAAACTAAAAAACTCGGTTTTTCGCTGGAGTCTTGTTTTTTGGTGCATTCTTAGCATACCTGACCGATTGGCTTTAATTTTAAGGCAAATGGAGGAAATAAAATTTTTCGATAGTCCTTAGTTACTAAGCGCTATAACAGCGTATCCGACCGCTTGGCGTTGGTAGACTGCCAAAACTAAAAAACTCGGTTTTTCAATGGAGTCTTGTTTTTTGGTGCATTCTTAGCATACCTGACCGATTGGCTTTAATTTTAAGGCAAATGGAGGAAATAAAAATTTTCGATAGTCCTTAGTTACTAAGCGCTATAACAGCGTATCCGACCGCTTGGCGTTGGTAGACTGCCATAACTAAAAAACTCGGTTTTTCGCTGGAGTGTTGTTTTTTGGTGCTTTCTTAGCATACCTGACCGATTGGCTTTAATTTTAAGGCAAATGGAGGAAATAAAAATTTTCGATAGTCCTTAGTTACTAAGCGCTATAACAGCGTATCCGACCGCTTGGCGCTGGTAGACTGCCAAAACTAAAAAACTCGGTTTTTCGCTGGAGTCTTGTTTTTTGGAGCTTTCTTAGCATACCTGACCGATTGGCTTTAATTTTAAGGCAAATGGAGGAAATAAAATTTTTCGATAGTCCTTAGTTACTAAGCGCTATAACAGCGTATCCGACCACTTGGCGTTGGTAGACTGCCAAAACTAAAAAACTCGGTTTTTCGCCGGAGTCTTGTTTTTTGGTGCATTCTTAGCATACCTGACCGATTGGCTTAAATTTTAAGGCAAATGGAGGAAATAAAAATTTTCGATAGTCCTTAGTTACTAAGCGCTATAACAGCGTATCTGACCGCTTGGCGTTGGTAGACTGCCAAAACTAAAAAACTCGGTTTTTCGCTGGAGTCTTGTTTTTTGGTGCATTCTTAGCATACCTGATCGATTGGCTTTAATTTTAAGACAAAAAGAGGAAATAAAATTTTTCGATAGTCCTTAGTTACTAAGCGCTATAACAGCGTATCCGACCGCTTGGCGTTGGTAGACTGCCAAAACTAAAAAACTCGGTTTTTCGCTGGAGTCTTGTTTTTTGGAGCTTTCTTAGCATACCTGACCGATTGGCTTTAATTTTAAGGCAAATGGAGGAAATAAAATTTTTTGATAGTCCTTAGTTACTAAGCGCTATAACAGCGTATCCGACCAATTGGCGTTGGTAGACTGCCAAAACTAAAAAACTCGGTTTTTCGCCGGAGTCTTGTTTTTTGGTGCATTCTTAGCATACCTGACCGATTGGCTTAAATTTTAAGGCAAATGGAGGAAATAAAAATTTTCGATAGTCCTTAGTTACTAAGCGCTATAACAGCGTATCTGACCGCTTGGCGTTGGTAGACTGCCAAAACTAAAAAACTCGGTTTTTCGCTGGAGTCTTGTTTTTTGGTGCATTCTTAGCATACCTGATCGATTGGCTTTAATTTTAAGACAAAAAGAGGAAATAAAATTTTTCGATAGTCCTTAGTTACTAAGCGCTATAACAGCGTATCCGACCAATTGGCGTTGGTAGACTGCCAAAACTAAAAAACTCGGTTTTTCGCCGGAGTCTTGTTTTTTGGTGCATTCTTAGCATACCTGACCGATTGGCTTAAATTTTAAGGCAAATGGAGGAAATAAAAATTTTCGATAGTCCTTAGTAACAGTTACTGAGCGCTATAACAGCGTATCTGACCGCTTGGCGTTGGTAGACTGCCAAAACTAAAAAACTCGGTTTTTCGCTGGAGTCTTGTTTTTTGGTGCATTCTTAGCATACCTGATCGATTGGCTTTAATTTTAAGACAAAAAGAGGAAATAAAATTTTTCGATAGTCCTTAGTTACTGAGCGCTATAACAGCGTATCCGACCGCTTGGCGTTGGTAGACTGCCAAAACTAAAAAACTCGGTTTTTCGCTGGAGTCTTGTTTTTTGGTGCATTCTTAGCATACCTGACCGATTGGCTTTAATTTTAAGGCAAATGGAGGAAATAAAAATTTTCGATAGTCCTTAGTTACTAAGCGCTATAACAGCGTATCCGACCGCTTGGCGTTGGTAGACTGCCAAAACTAAAAAACTCGGTTTTTCGGTGGAGTCTTGTTTTTTGGTGCATTCTTAGCATACCTGACCGATTGGCTTTAATTTTAAGGCAAATGGAGGAAATAAAATTTTTCGATAGTCCTTAGTTACTAAGCGCTATAACAGCGTATCCGACCAATTGGCGTTGGTAGACGGCCATAACTAAAAAACTCGGTTTTTCGCTGGAGTGTTGTTTTTTGGTGCTTTCTTAGCATACCTGACCGATTGGCTTTAATTTAAAGGCAAATGGAGGAAATAAAAATTTTCGATAGTCCTTAGTTACTAAGCGCTATAACAGCGTATCCGACCGCTTGGCGCTGGTAGACTGCCAAAACTAAAAAACTCGGTTTTTCGCTGGAGTCTTGTTTTTTGGAGCTTTCTTAGCATACCTGACCGATTGGCTTTAATTTTAAGGCAAATGGAGGAAATAAAATTTTTCGATAGTCCTTAGTTACTAAGCGCTATAACAGCGTATCCGACCAATTGGCGTTGGTAGACTGCCAAAACTAAAAAACTCGGTTTTTCGCCGGAGTCTTGTTTTTTGGTGCATTCTTAGCATACCTGACCGATTGGCTTAAATTTTAAGGCAAATGGAGGAAATAAAAATTTTCGATAGTCCTTAGTTACTAAGCGCTATAACAGCGTATCTGACCGCTTGGCGTTGGTAGACTGCCAAAACTAAAAAACTCGGTTTTTCGCTGGAGTCTTGTTTTTTGGTGCATTCTTAGCATACCTGATCGATTGGCTTTAATTTTAAGACAAAAAGAGGAAATAAAATTTTTTGATAGTCCTTAGTTACTAAGCGCTATAACAGCGTATCCGACCAATTGGCGTTGGTAGACTGCCAAAACTAAAAAACTCGGTTTTTCGCCGGAGTCTTGTTTTTTGGTGCATTCTTAGCATACCTGACCGATTGGCTTAAATTTTAAGGCAAATGGAGGAAATAAAAATTTTCGATAGTCCTTAGTTACTGAGCGCTATAACAGCGTATCTGACTGCTTGGCGTTGGTAGACTGCCAAAACTAAAAAACTCGGTTTTTCGCTGGAGTCTTGTTTTTTGGTGCATTCTTAGCATACCTGATCGATTGGCTTTAATTTTAAGACAAAAAGAGGAAATAAAATTTTTCGATAGTCCTTAGTTACTGAGCGCTATAACAGCGTATCCGACCGCTTGGCGTTGGTAGACAGCCAAAAACAAAAAACTCGGTTTTTCCGTGGAGTCTTGTTTTTTGGTGCATTCTTAGCATACCTGACCGATTGGCTTTAATTTTAAGGCAAATGGAGGAAATAAAAATTTTCGATAGTCCTTAGTTACTAAGCGCTATAACAGCGTATCCGACCGCTTGGCGTTGGTAGACTGCCAAAACTAAAAAACTCGGTTTTTCGCTGGAGTCTTGTTTTTTGGTGCATTCTTAGCATACCTGACCGACTGGCTTTAATTTTAAGGCAAATGGAGGAAATAAAATTTTTCGATAGTCCTTAGTTACTAAGCGCTATAACAGCGTATCCGACCGCTTGGCGTTGGTAGACTCCCAAAACTAAAAAACTCGGTTTTTCGCTGGAGTCTTGTTTTTTGGTGCATTCTTAGCATACCTGACCGATTGGCTTTAATTTTAAGGCAAATGGAGGAAATAAAATTTTTCGATAGTCCTTAGTTACTAAGCGCTAGAACAGCGTATCCGACCGCTTGGCGTTGGTAGACTGCCAAAACTAAAAAACTCGGTTTTTCGCTGGAGTCTTGTTTTTTGGAGCTTTCTTAGCATACCTGATCGATTGGCTTTAATTTTAAGGCAAATGGAGGAAATAAAAATTTTCGATAGTCCTTAGTTACTGAGCGCTATAACAGCGTATCCGACCGCTTGGCGTTGGTAGACTGCCAAAACTAAAAAACTCGGTTTTTCGCTGGAGTCTTGTTTTTTGATGCATTCTTAGCATACCTGACCGATTGGCTTTAATTTTAAGGCAAATGGAGAAAATAAAAATTTTCGATAGTCCTTAGTTACTAAGCGCTATAACAGCGTATCCAACCGCTTGGCGTTGGTAGACTGCCAAAACTAAAAAACTCGGTTTTTCGCTGGAGTCTTGTTTTTTGGTGCATTCTTAGCATACCTGATCGATTGGCTTTAATTTTAAGGCAAATGGAGGAAATAAAAATTTTCGATAGTCCTTAGTTACTGAGCGCTATAACAGCGTATCTGACCGCTTGGCGTTGGTAGACAGCCAAAAACAAAAAACTCGGTTTTTCGGTGGAGTCTTGTTTTTTGGTGCATTCTTAGCATTCCTGACCGATTGGCTTTAATTTTAAGGCAAATGGAGGAAATAAAAATTTTCGATAGTCCTTAGTTACTAAGCGCTATAACAGCGTATCCAACCGCTTGGCGTTGGTAGACTGCCAAAACTAAAAAACTCGGTTTTTCGCTGG
This sequence comes from Pyrgus malvae, assembly GCA_911387765.1. Lineage (NCBI taxonomy): Eukaryota > Metazoa > Arthropoda > Insecta > Lepidoptera > Hesperiidae > Pyrgus > Pyrgus malvae. The sequence goes on along the minus strand of OU426972.1, from coordinate 13,539,421 downwards.
AGTCTTGTTTTTTGGTGCATTCTTAGCATACCTGATCGATTGGCTTTAATTTTAAGGCAAATGGAGGAAATAAAAATTTTCGATAGTCCTTAGTTACTGAGCGCTATAACAGCGTATCCGACCGCTTGGCGTTGGTAGACTGCCAAAACTAAAAAACTCGGTTTTTCGCTGGAGTCTTGTTTTTTGGTGCATACTTAGCATACCTGATCGATTGGCTTTAATTTTAAGACAAAAGGAGGAAATAAAATTTTTCGATAGTCCTTAGTTACTGAGCGCTATAACAGCGTATCCGACCGCTTGGCGTTGGTAGACAGCCAAAAACAAAAAACTCGGTTTTTCGGTGGAGTCTTGTTTTTTGGTGCATTCTTAGCATACCTGACCGATTGGCTTTAATTTTAAGGCAAATGGAGGAAATAAAAATTTTCGATAGTCCTTAGTTACTAAGCGCTATAACAGCGTTTCCGACCGCTTGCCGTTGGTAGACTGCCAAAACTAAAAAACTCGGTTTTTCGCTGGAGTCTTGTTTTTTGGTGCATTCTTAGCATACCTGACCGATTGGCTTTAATTTTAAGGCAAATGAAGGAAATAAAAATTTTCGATAGTCCTTAGTTACTAAGCGCTATAACAGCGTATCCGACCGCTTGGCGTTGGTAGACTGCCAAAACTAAAAAACTCGGTTTTTCGCTGGAGTCTTGTTTTTTGGTGCATTCTTAGCATACCTGACCGACTGGCTTTAATTTAAAGGCAAATGGAGGAAATAAAATTTTTCGATAGACCTTAGTTACTAAGCGCTATAACAGCGTATCCGACCGCTTGGCGTTGGTAGACTCCCAAAACTAAAAAACTCGGTTTTTCGCTGGAGTCTTGTTTTTTGGTGCATTCTTAGCATACCTGACCGATTGGCTTTAATTTTAAGGCAAATGGAGGAAATAAAATTTTTCGATAGTCCTTAGTTACTAAGCGCTATAACAGCGTATCCGACCGCTTGGCGTTGGTAGACTGCCAAAACTAAAAAACTCGGTTTTTCAATGGAGTCTTGTTTTTTGGTGCATTCTTAGCATACCTGACCGATTGGCTTTAATTTTAAGGCAAATGGAGGAAATAAAAATTTTCGTTAGTCCTTAGTTACTGAGCGCTATAACAGCGTATCCGACCGCTTGGCGTTGGTAGACTGCCAAAACTAAAAAACTCGGTTTTTTGCTGGAGTCTTGTTATTTGGTGCATTCTTAGCATACCTGATCGATTGGCTTTAATTTTAAGGCAAATGGAGGAAATAAAAATTTTCGATAGTCCTTAGTTACTGAGCGCTATAACAGCGTATCCGACCGATTGGCGTTGGTAGACAGCCAAAAACAAAAAACTCGGTTTTTCGGTGGAGTCTTGTTTTTTGGTGCATTCTTAGCATTTCTGACCGATTGGCTTTAATTTTAAGGCAAATTGAGGAAATTAATTTTTTCGATAGTCCTTAGTTACTAAGCGCTATAACAGCGTATCCGACCGCTTGGCGTTGGTAGACTGCCAAAACTAAAAAACTCGGTTTTTCGCTGGAGTCTTGTTTTTTGATGCATTCTTAGCATACCTGACCGATTGGCTTTAATTTTAAGGCAAATGGAGGAAATAAAAATTTTCGATAGTCCTTAGTTACTAAGCGCTATAACAGCGTATCCAACCGCTTGGCGTTGGTAGACTGCCAAAACTAAAAAACTCGGTTTTTCGCTGGAGTCTTGTTTTTTGGTGCATTCTTAGCATACCTGATCGATTGGCTTTAATTTTAAGGCAAATGGAGGAAATAAAAATTTTCAATAGTCCTTAGTTACTGCGCGCTATAACAGCGTATCTGACCGCTTGGCGTTGGTAGACAGCCAAAAACAAAAAACTCGGTTTTTCGGTGGAGTCTTGTTTTTTGGTGCATTCTTAGCATACCTGACCGATTGGCTTTAATTTTAAGGCAAATGGAGGAAATAAAAATTTTCGATAGTCCTTAGTTACTAAGCGCTATAACAGCGTTTCCGACCGCTTGCCGTTGGTAGACTGCCAAAACTAAAAAACTCGGTTTTTCGCTGGAGTCTTGTTTTTTGGTGCATTCTTAGCATACCTGACCGACTGGCTTTAATTTTAAGGCAAATGGAGGAAATAAAATTTTTCGATAGTCCTTAGTTACTAAGCGCTATAACAGCGTATCCGACCGCTTGGCGTTGGTAGACTCCCAAAACTAAAGAACTCGGTTTTTCGCTGGAGTCTTGTTTTTTGGTGCATTCTTAGCATACCTGACCGATTGGCTTTAATTTTAAGGCAAATGGAGGAAATAAAATTTTTCGATAGTCCTTAGTTACTAAGCGCTATAACAGCGTATCCGACCGCTTGGCGTTGGTAGACTGCCAAAACTAAAAAACTCGGTTTTTCAATGGAGTCTTGTTTTTTGGTGCATTCTTAGCATACCTGACCGATTGGCTTTAATTTTAAGGCAAATTGAGGAAATAAAAATTTTCGTTAGTCCTTAGTTACTGAGCGCTATAACAGCGTATCCGACCGCTTGGCGTTGGTAGACTGTCAAAACTAAAAAACTCGGTTTTTCGCTGGAGTCTTGTTTTTTGGTGCATTCTTAGCATACCTGACCGATTGGCTTTAATTTTAAGGCAAATGGAGGAAATAAAAATTTTCGATAGTCCTTAGTTACTGAGCGCTATAACAGCGTATCCGACCGCTTGGCGTTGGTAGAGTGCCAAAACTAAAAAACTCGGTTTTTCGCTGGAGTCTTGTTTTTTGGTGCATTCTTAGCATACCTGACCGATTGGCTTTAATTTTAAGGCAAATGGAGGAAATAAAAATTTTCGATAGTCCTTAGTTACTAAGCGCTATAACAGCGTATCCGACCGCTTGGCGTTGGTAGACGGCCATAACTAAAAAACTCGGTTTTTCGCTGGAGTGTTGTTTTTTGGTGCTTTCTTAGCATACCTGACCGATTGGCTTTAATTTTAAGGCAAATGGAGGAAATAAAAATTTTCGATAGTCCTTAGTTACTAAGCGCTATAACAGCGTATCCGACCGCTTGGCGCTGGTAGACTGCCAAAACTAAAAAACTCGGTTTTTCGCTGAAGTCTTGTTTTTTGGAGCTTTCTTAGCATACCTGACCGATTGGCTTTAATTTTAAGGCAAATGGAGGAAATAAAATTTTTCGATAGTCCTTAGTTACTAAGCGCTATAACAGCGTATCCGACCAATTGGCGTTGGTAGACTGCCAAAACTAAAAAACTCGGTTTTTCGCCGGAGTCTTGTTTTTTGGTGCATTCTTAGCATACCTGACCGATTGGCTTAAATTTTAAGGCAAATGGAGGAAATAAAAATTTTCGATAGTCCTTAGTTACTAAGCGCTATAACAGCGTATCCAACCGCTTGGCGTTGGTAGACTGCCAAAACTAAAAAACTCGGTTTTTTGCTGGAGTCTTGTTATTTGGTGCATTCTTAGCATACCTGATCGATTGGCTTTAATTTTAAGGCAAATGGAGGAAATAAAATTTTTCGATAGTCCTTAGTTACTAAGCGCTATAACAGCGTATCCGACCGCTTGGCGCTGGTAGACTGCCAAAACTAAAAAACTCGGTTTTTCGCTGGAGTCTTGTTTTTTGGAGCTTTCTTAGCATACCTGACCGATTGGCTTTAATTTTAAGGCAAATGGAGGAAATAAAATTTTTCGATAGTCCTTAGTTACTAAGCGCTATAACAGCGTATCCGACCAATTGGCGTTGGTAGACTGCCAAAACTAAAAAACTCGGTTTTTCGCCGGAGTCTTGTTTTTTGGTGCATTCTTAGCATACCTGACCGATTGGCTTAAATTTTAAGGCAAATGGAGGAAATAAAAATTTTCGATAGTCCTTAGTTACTAAGCGCTATAACAGCGTATCCAACCGCTTGGCGTTGGTAGACTGCCAAAACTAAAAAACTCGGTTTTTTGCTGGAGTCTTGTTATTTGGTGCATTCTTAGCATACCTGATCGATTGGCTTTAATTTTAAGGCAAATGGAGGAAATAAAAATTTTCGATAGTCCTTAGTTACTGAGCGCTATAACAGCGTATCTGACCGCTTGGCGTTGGTAGACTGCCAAAACTAAAAAACTCGGTTTTTCGCTGGAGTCTTGTTTTTTGGTACATTCTTAGCATACCTGACCGATTGGCTTTAATTTTAAGGTAAATGGAGGAAATAAAAATTTTCGATAGTCCTTAGATACTAAGCGCTATAACAGCGTATCTGACCGCTTGGCGTTGGTAGACTGCCAAAACTAAAAAACTCGGTTTTTCGCTGGAGTCTTGTTTTTTGGTGCATTCTTAGCATACCTGACCGATTGGCTTTAATTTTAAGGCAAATGGAGGAAATAAAAATTTTCGATAGTCCTTAGTTACTAAGCGCTATAACAGCGTATCCGACCGCTTGGCGTTGGTAGACGGCCATAACTAAAAAACTCGGTTTTTCGCTGGATTGTTGTTTTTTGGTGCTTTCTTAGCATACCTGACCGATTGGCTTTAATTTTAAGGCAAATGGAGGAAATAAAAATTTTCGATAGTCCTTAGTTACTAAGCGCTATAACAGCGTATCCGACCGCTTGGCGCTGGTGGACTGCCAAAACTAAAAAACTCGGTTTTTCGCTGGAGTCTTGTTTTTTGGAGCTTTCTTAGCATACCTGACCGATTGGCTTTAATTTTAAGGCAAATGGAGGAAATAAAATTTTTCGATAGTCCTTAGTTACTAAGCGCTATAACAGCGTATCCGACCAATTGGCGTTGGTAGACTGCAAAAACTAAAAAACTCGGTTTTTCGCTGGAGTCTTGTTTTTTGGTGCATTCTTAGCATACCTGACCAATTGGCTTAAATTTTAAGGCAAATGGAGGAAATAAAATTTTTCGATAGTCCTTAGTTACTAAGCGCTATAACAGCGTATCCAACCGCTTGGCGTTGGTAGACTGCCAAAACTAAAAAACTCGGTTTTTTGCTGGAGTCTTGTTATTTGGTGCATTCTTAGCATACCTGATCGATTGGCTTTAATTTTAAGGCAAATGGAGGAAATAAAAAATTTCGATAGTCCTTAGTTACTGAGCGCTATAACAGCGTATCCGACCGATTGGCGTTGGTAGACAGCCAAAAACAAAAAACTCAGTTTTTCGGTGGAGTCTTGTTTTTTGGTGCATTCTTAGCATTTCTGACCGATTGGCTTTAATTTTAAGGCAAATTGAGGAAATAAATTTTTTCGATAGTCCTTAGTTACTAAGCGCTATAACAGCGTATCCGACCGCTTGGCGTTGGTAGACTGCCAAAACTAAAAAACTCGGTTTTTCGCTGGAGTCTTGTTTTTTGATGCATTCTTAGCATACCTGACCGATTGGCTTTAATTTTAAGGCAAATGGAGGAAATAAAAATTTTCGATAGTCCTTAGTTACTAAGCGCTATAACAGCGTATCCAACCGCTTGGCGTTGGTAGACTGCCAAAACTAAAAAACTCGGTTTTTCGCTGGAGTCTTGATTTTTGGTGCATTCTTAGCATACCTGATCGATTGGCTTTAATTTTAAGACAAAAAGAGGAAATAAAATTTTTCGATAGTCCTTAGTTACTGAGCGCTATAACAGCGTATCCGACCGCTTGGCGTTGGTAGACAGCCAAAAACAAAAACTCGGTTTTTCGGTGGAGTCTTGTTTTTTGGTGCATTCTTAGCATACCTGACCGATTGGCTTTAATTTTAAGGCAAATGGAGGAAATAAAAATTTTCGATAGTCCTTAGTTACTAAGCGCTATAACAGCGTATCCGACCGCTTGGCGTTGGTAGACTGCCAAAACTAAAAAACTCGGTTTTTCGCTGGAGTCTTGTTTTTTGGTGCATTCTTAGCATACCTGACCGATTGGCTTTAATTTTAAGGCAAATGAAGGAAATAAAAATTTTCGATAGTCCTTAGTTACTAAGCGCTATAACAGCGTATCCGACCGCTTGGCGTTGGTAGACTGTCAAAACTAAAAAACTCGGTTTTTCGCTGGAGTGTTGTTTTTTGGTGCATTCTTAGCATACCTGACCGACTGGCTTTAATTTTAAGGCAAATGGAGGAAATAAAATTTTTCGATAGTCCTTAGTTACTAAGCGCTATAACAGCGTATCCGACCGCTTGGCGCTGGTAGACTGCCAAAACTAAAAAACTCGGTTTTTCGCTGGAGTCTTGTTTTTTGGAGCTTTCTTAGCATACCTGACCGATTGGCTTTAATTTTAAGGCAAATGGAGGAAATAAAATTTTTCGATAGTCCTTAGTTACTAAGCGCTATAACAGCGTATCCGACCGCTTGGCGTTGGTAGACGGCCATAACTAAAAAACTCGGTTTTTCGGTGGAGTCTTGTTTTTTGGTGCATTCTTAGCATACCTGATCGATTGGCTTTAATTTTAAGACAAAAAGAGGAAATAAAATTTTTCGATAGTCCTTAGTTACTGAGCGCTATAACAGCGTATCCGACCGCTTGGCGTTGGTAGACAGCCAAAAACAAAAAACTCGGTTTTTCGGTGGAGTCTTGTTTTTTGGTGCATTCTTAGCATACCTGACCGATTGGCTTTAATTTTAAGGCAAATGGAGGAAATAAAAATTTTCGATAGTCCTTAGTTACTAAGCGCTATAACAGCGTTTCCGACCGCTTGCCGTTGGTAGACTGCCAAAACTAAAAAACTCGGTTTTTCGCTGGAGTCTTGTTTTTTGGTGCATTCTTAGCATACCTGACCGATTGGCTTTAATTTTAAGGCAAATGAAGGAAATAAAAATTTTCGATAGTCCTTAGTTACTAAGCGCTATAACAGCGTATCCGACCGCTTGGCGTTGGTAGACTGCCAAAACTAAAAAACTCGGTTTTTCGCTGGAGTCTTGTTTTTTGGTGCATTCTTAGCATACCTGACCGACTGGCTTTAATTTTAAGGCAAATGGAGGAAATAAAATTTTTTGATAGTCCTTAGTTACTAAGCGCTATAACAGCGTATCCGACCGCTTGGCGTTGGTAGACTCCCAAAACTAAAAAACTCGGTTTTTCGCTGGAGTCTTGTTTTTTGGTGCATTCTTAGCATACCTGACCGATTGGCTTTAATTTTAAGGCAAATGGAGGAAATAAAATTTTTCGATAGTCCTTAGTTACTAAGCGCTATAACAGCGTATCCGACCGCTTGGCGTTGGTAGACTGCCAAAACTAAAAAACTCGGTTTTTCAATGGAGTCTTGTTTTTTGGTGCATTCTTAGCATACCTGACCGATTGGCTTTAATTTTAAGGCAAATGGAGGAAATAAAAATTTTCGTTAGTCCTTAGTTACTAAGCGCTATAACAGCGTATCCGACCGCTTGGCGTTGGTAGACTGCCAAAACTAAAAAACTCGGTTTTTCGCTGGAGTCTTGTTTTTTGGTGCATTCTTAGCATACCTGACCGATTGGCTTTAATTTTAAGGCAAATGGAGGAAATAAAAATTTTCGATAGTCCTTAGTTACTGAGCGCTATAACAGCGTATCCGACCGCTTGGCGTTGGTAGACTGCCAAAACTAAAAAACTCGGTTTTTCGCTGGAGTCTTGTTTTTTGGTGCATTCTTAGCATACCTGACCGATTGGCTTTAATTTTAAGGCAAATGGAGGAAATAAAAATTTTCGATAGTCCTTAGTTACTAAGCGCTATAACAGCGTATCCGACCGCTTGGCGTTGGTAGACGGCCATAACTAAAATCTCGGTTTTTCGCTGGAGTGTTGTTTTTTGGTGCTTTCTTAGCATACCTGACCGATTGGCTTTAATTTTAAGGCAAATGGAGGAAATAAAAATTTTCGATAGTCCTTAGTTACTAAGCGCTATAACAGCGTATCCGACCGCTTGGCGCTGGTAGACTGCCAAAACTAAAAAACTCGGTTTTTCGCTGGAGTCTTGTTTTTTGGAGCTTTCTTAGCATACCTGACCGATTGGCTTTAATTTTAAGGCAAATGGAGGAAATAAAATTTTTCGATAGTCCTTAGTTACTAAGCGCTATAACAGCGTATCCGACCAATTGGCGTTGGTAGACTGCCAAAACTAAAAAACTCGGTTTTTCGCCGGAGTCTTGTTTTTTGGTGCATTCTTAGCATACCTGACCGATTGGCTTAAATTTTAAGGCAAATGGAGGAAATAAAAATTTTCGATAGTCCTTAGTTACTAAGCGCTATAACAGCGTATCCAACCGCTTGGCGTTGGTAGACTGCCAAAACTAAAAAACTCGGTTTTTTGCTGGAGTCTTGTTATTTGGTGCATTCTTAGCATACCTGATCGATTGGCTTTAATTTTAAGGCAAATGGAGGAAATAAAAATTTTCGATAGTCCTTAGTTACTGAGCGCTATAACAGCGTATCTGACCGCTTGGCGTTGGTAGACTGCCAAAACTAAAAAACTCGGTTTTTCGCTGGAGTCTTGTTTTTTGGTACATTCTTAGCATACCTGATCGATTGGCTTTAATTTTAAGACAAAAAGAGGAAATAAAATTTTTCGATAGTCCTTAGTTACTGAGCGCTATAACAGCGTATCCGACCGATTGGCGTTGGTAGACAGCCAAAAACAAAAAACTCGGTTTTTCGGTGGAGTCTTGTTTTTTGGTGCATTCTTAGCATTTCTGACCGATTGGCTTTAATTTTAAGGCAAATTGAGGAAATAAATTTTTTCGATAATCCTTAGTTACTAAGCGCTATAACAGCGTATCCGACTAGGGCTTGAATATCGGACGCTTTTTCAATTCCGGAATTGAGTTTCGATATTCAATATTTCAATTCCGGAATTCCGGAATTCCGGAACTCAAGTGTCTTTTTGTACAAAATAGTGTTACATAAAAGTTTAAATTGACTCTAAGAAGACTATAAGTGTAAAAAAATTGCCAAAATGTCATATAGGTAAAAGCACCAATGCCCGACAGGTAACCAAAGGATAACACTTTCGAAAAAACTCATATAATAAGAATATTCTTGTTTATATGCCAATTATTTTGATGACAAGAGACTCCTGGCATCATCGGTTTCAAGATAAAGCAAGAATACAATGCAGTTCCCCTTTAAAAGTTACAATACAAACATTTGTTATTTACAATGTGACAGAAAAATACATATTTGCTGCCATTTCTTATTGTTTTAGTTAAGGGGGCTTGAAACTCTCAGGTATAATTTTATCCTTTTTGTTATAAAATTTCTCCTTTATTTTTATTTAATTGGAAACGTTGGATCAGTTCTGAAGAAAACAATAGATTTTTTTCTTGGTCCCATTAGTTATTTCTAAAAAAAGAGTGTCTATTATTAGTTCCAAAAACAATCTGAAACCTAAAAGGTGACATGCATTTCTACTGTTGGTGTTACAACAAAATTCATTTCTAAGTTATTTTGACTATGCTCTCACATTTTGTTAGAAAAAAATGCTACCTATAAAAATTTAATAATCTGTTACACTGAAAAATTAAATGGTATATGCAAGCACTAAATGCAGACAAAGTGTGCCGCTGAAGAAATATGTTTAAATTAAAAAAGTCTTGATCAAGCCCACAAACTTAAGACTGCCAAAAAGAGAAACCAAGATTTTGAAAATAATTATTGGTACTATAAAGCCTAAGTACTGAATAGGAGAGATTAGATTCTGGAGATAATATAGACAATATATTTCACGATTTTTTAAGGTTTAGATGTAGATGGGCAAAATGATGATATAGTAAAAAGAGATTTATAATATTCTGATACTAAAATTTTGAATGTTTATGATAATTTTCTAAGGGTAGATTTTTTTTCGCGATATGTCTTTCCATCCATACATCCATCAGCCTTTTATAGTCCATTGCTGGACATAGGCCTCCCCTAACGTTCGCCACTCCTCCCGGTTCTGGGCCTTCTGAATCCAGCGACTACCCCCTGTCTTCTTCAGGTCATCAGTCCACCTGGTTGGAGGGCGGCCTGTACTCCTTTTGCCGAGACGTGGTCACCATTCGAGGACCTTTCTTCCCCATCGGTTGTCGGTTCTCCTTACTATAGGCCTGCCCATTGCCACTTCAGCTTGCAGATTTTGAGAGCTATGTCGGTAACCTTCGTTCTTCTACGGATTTTATCGTTACGGATTCTGTCGCGTAGAGAAATACCAAGCATAGTCCTCTCCATCGCTCGCTGAGCGACCTTGAGCTTATGGAAAAGGCTAACTGTAAAGGACCACGTCTCAGCGCCGTAGGTCATCACTGGCAACATACACTGCTTGAAAACTTTCGACTTCAGGCACTGAGGTATTCTGGACGAGAAGACACGTTGTAATTTCCCGAACGCTGCCCAATCGAGTTGGATTCTACGAGTTACCTCTCTCTTGAAGCTGGACTTACCCATACGGATCGCTTGTCCCAAGTAGATGTACTCGTCGACAACTTCAAGAGCAGCGCCATCAACAACGACCGGTATAGGTGTGAGATGGACGTTAGATAGATCTTCGTCTTTTCCATGTTCATATTAAGACCTACTAGCCCGTTCCACTCCATCAGCTTGAACACGTCTTCCAGTGCAGCGGTAAACAGTTTCGGGGATATAACATCCCCTTATCGTACTCCGCGCTGCAGTGGAATAGGTACACTGCTTCCGTCGTGGACTCGGACTGTCATGGTTGCGGCTTTGTATACACTTCAACACCTCGATGTACTCGTACCGATAGTCAATCTGGCATCGCTGGAGAGACTCCAGCACCGCGCAGGTCTCGATAGAATCGAAGGCTTTCTCATATACGCAATACATAGCGGCAGATTATACTCCTCGGTCTTTTGTATAACCTGTAGCAGCGTGTGTTTGTGGTCCATGGTACTATAGCCTTTTCGGAATCCGGTGGAATCCAGATTAGTAAGAACCCTTGAAAACAGCTTATAGACGTGGCTCAGAACCGCGATGGGTCTATAGTTCTTTAAAAGGGCTCTGTCACCCTTTTTATAGAACAACACCACTACGCTTCTGCTCTACGCCTCCTCGACAGTTCCACTACTGATGACGGTATCAAACAGTTTTTGGAACGCCACTAGGAGGGTTTTTCCTCCAGCTTTCAGCAGCTCTGATGTGATACCGTCATCGCCTAGAGCTTTGTTGTTTTTAATCTGATTAAGGGCCCTTCTAACGTGAGCGGTAACAGGAGCTTTTGAGGAGCTGTACAACCGTCTGTAGTACCTCTCAATTTCTCTCTGAACTTCCGGCTTAGACGAAACTATAGTGCCAGACTCCGTCTTCAATCTTGTCAACTGGCTTTGCCCAATACTCAAATCCCTTGAGAACACTTTAGTGCCTTGGTTCCGTTCTATAGTGTTTATGACGCGCTTTGTGTTATGAGCACGCAGATCGCGTGATCGCAGATCGATATGTCCTTAGTGATAAAATATATTTTTTTCAATATCGAAATTTCGATATTGGTCTCGCCAATTCCGGAATCGGAAACGATATTGGATTCTACCGGAATTCCGGAATTATGCGAATTCCGGAATTCCGGAGCTCAAGCCCTATATCCGACCGCTTGGCGTTGGTAGACTGCCAAAACTAAAAAACTCGGTTTTTCGCTGGAGTCTTGTTTTTTGATGCATTCTTAGCATACCTGACCGATTGGCTTTAATTTTAAGGTAAATGGAGGAAATAAAAATTTTCGATAGTCCTTAGATACTAAGCGCTATAACAGCGTATCTGACCGCTTGGCGTTGGTAGACTGCCAAAACTAAAAAACTCGGTTTTTCGCTGGAGTCTTGTTTTTTGGTGCATTCTTAGCATACCTGACCGATTGGCTTTAATTTTAAGGTAAATGGAGGAAATAAAAATTTTCGATAGTCCTTAGATACTAAGCGCTATAACAGCGTATCTGACCGCTTGGCGTTGGTAGACTGCCAAAACTAAAAAACTCGGTTTTTCGCTGGAGTCTTGTTTTTTGGTGCATTCTTAGCATACCTGACCGATTGGCTTTAATTTTAAGGTAAATAGAGGAAATAAAATTTTTCGATATAGTTACTAAGCGCTATAACAGCGTATCCAACCGCATGGCGTTGGTAGACTGCCAAAACTAAAAAACTCGGTTTTTCGCTGGAGTCTTGTTTTCTGATGCATTCTTAGCATACCTGACCGATTGGCTTTAATTTTAAGGCAAATGGAGGAAATAAAAATTTTCGATAGTCCTTAGTTACTAAGCGCTATAACAGCGTATCCGACCGCTTGGCGTTGGTAGACGGCCATAACTAAAAAACTCGGTTTTTCGCTGGATTGTTGTTTTTTGGTGCTTTCTTAGCATACCTGACCGATTGGCTTTAGTTTTAAGGCAAATGGAGGAAATAAAAATTTTCGATAGTCCTTAGTTACTAAGCGCTATAACAGCGTATCCGACCGCTTGGCGCTGGTGGACTGCCAAAACTAAAAAACTCGGTTTTTCGCTGGAGTCTTGTTTTTTGGAGCTTTCTTAGCATACCTGACCGATTGGCTTTAATTTTAAGGCAAATGGAGGAAATAAAATTTTTCGATAGTCCTTAGTTACTAAGCGCTATAACAGCGTATCCGACCAATTGGCGTTGGTAGACTGCAAAAACTAAAAAACTCGGTTTTTCGCTGGAGTCTTGTTTTTTGGAGCTTTCTTAGCATACCTGACCGATTGGCTTTAATTTTAAGGCAAATGGAGGAAATAAAATTTTTCGATAGTCCTTAGTTACTAAGCGCTATAACAGCGTATCCGACCGCTTGGCGTTGGTAGACGGCCATAACTAAAAAACTCGGTTTTTCGCTGGAGTCTTGTTTTTTGGTGCATTCTTAGCATACCTGATCGATTGGCTTTAATTTTAAGGCAAATGGAGGAAATAAAAATTTTCGATAGTCCTTAGTTACTGAGCGCTATAACAGCGTATCCGACCGATTGGCGTTGGTAGACAGCCAAAAACAAAAAACTCGGTTTTTCGGTGGAGTCTTGTTTTTTGGTGCATTCTTAGCATTTCTGACCGATTGGCTTTAATTTTAAGGCAAATTGAGGAAATAAATTTTTTCGATAGTCCTTAGTTACTAAGCGCTATAACAGCGTATCCGACCGCTTGGCGTTGGTAGACTGCCAAAACTAAAAAACTCGGTTTTTCGCTGGAGTCTTGTTTTTTGATGCATTCTTAGCATACCTGACCGATTGGCTTTAATTTTAAGGCAAATGGAGGAAATAAAAATTTTCGATAGTCCTTAGTTACTAAGCGCTATAACAGCGTATCCAACCGCTTGGCGTTGGTAGACTGCCAAAACTAAAAAACTCGGTTTTTCGCTGGAGTCTTGATTTTTGGTGCATTCTTAGCATACCTGATCGATTGGCTTTAATTTTAAGACAAAAAGAGGAAATAAAATTTTTCGATAGTCCTTAGTTACTGAGCGCTATAACAGCGTATCCGACCGCTTGGCGTTGGTAGACAGCCAAAAACAAAAAACTCGGTTTTTCGGTGGAGTCTTGTTTTTTGGTGCATTCTTAGCATACCTGACCGATTGGCTTTAATTTTAAGGCAAATGGAGGAAATAAAAATTTTCGATAGTCCTTAGTTACTAAGCGCTATAACAGCGTATCCGACCGCTTGGCGTTGGTAGACTGCCAAAACTAAAAAACTCGGTTTTTCGCTGGAGTCTTGTTTTTTGGTGCATTCTTAGCATACCTGACCGATTGGCTTTAATTTTAAGGCAAATGAAGGAAATAAAAATTTTCGATAGTCCTTAGTTACTAAGCGCTATAACAGCGTATCCGACCGCTTGGCGTTGGTAGACTGTCAAAACTAAAAAACTCGGTTTTTCGCTGGAGTCTTGTTTTTTGGTGCATTCTTAGCATACCTGACCGACTGGCTTTAATTTTAAGGCAAATGGAGGAAATAAAATTTTTCGATAGTCCTTAGTTACTAAGCGCTATAACAGCGTATCCGACCGCTTGGCGTTGGTAGACTCCCAAAACTAAAAAACTCGGTTTTTCGCTGGAGTCTTGTTTTTTGGTGCATTCTTAGCATACCTGACCGATTGGCTTTAATTTTAAGGCAAATGGAGGAAATAAAATTTTTCGATAGTCCTTGGTTACTAAGCGCTATAACAGCGTATCCGACCGCTTGGCGTTGGTAGACTGCCAAAACTAAAAAACTCGGTTTTTCAATGGAGTCTTGTTTTTTGGTGCATTCTTAGCATACCTGACCGATTGGCTTTAATTTCAAGGCAAATGGAGGAAATAAAAATTTTCGTTAGTCCTTAGTTACTGAGCGCTATAACAGCGTATCCGACCGCTTGGCGTTGGTAGACTGCCAAAACTAAAAAACTCGGTTTTTCGCTGGAGTCTTGTTTTTTGGTGCATTCTTAGCATACCTGACCGATTGGCTTTAATTTTAAGGCAAATGGAGGAAATAAAATTTTTCGATAGTCCTTAGTTACTGAGCGCTATAACAGCGTATCCGACCGCTTGGCGTTGGTAGACTGCCAAAACTAAAAAACTCGGTTTTTCGCTGGAGTCTTGTTTTTTGGTGCATTTTTAGCATACCTGACCGATTGGCTTTAATTTTAAGGCAAATGGAGGAAATAAAAATTTTCGATAGTCCTTAGTTACTAAGCGCTATAACAGCGTATCCGACCGCTTGGCGTTGGTAGACGGCCATAACTAAAAAACTCGGTTTTTCGCTGGAGTGTTGTTTTTTGGTGCTTTCTTAGCATACCTGACCGATGGGCTTTAATTTTAAGGCAAATGGAGGAAATAAAAATTTTCGATAGTCCTTAGTTACTAAGCGCTATAACAGCGTATCCGACCGCTTGGCGTTGGTAGACGGCCATAACTAAAAAACTCGGTTTTTCGCTGGAGTGTTGTTTTTTGGTGCTTTCTTAGCATACCTGACCGATTGGCTTTAATTTTAAGGCAAATGGAGGAAATAAAAATTTTCGATAGTCCTTAGTTACTAAGCGCTATAACAGCGTATCCGACCGCTTGGCGTTGGTAGACGGCCATAACTAAAAAACTCGGTTTTTCGCTGGAGTGTTGTTTTTTGGTGCTTTCTTAGCATACCTGACCGATTGGCTTTAATTTTAAGGCAAATGGAGGAAATAAAAATTTTCGATAGTCCTTAGTTACTAAGCGCTATAAAGCGTATCCGACCGCTTGGCGCTGGTAGACTGCCAAAACTAAAAAACTCGGTTTTTCGCTGGAGTCTTGTTTTTTGGAGCTTTCTTAGCATACCTGACCGATTGGCTTTAATTTTAAGGCAAATGGAGGAAATAAAATTTTTCGATAGTCCTTAGTTACTAAGCGCTATAACAGCGTATCCGACCGCTTGGCGTTGGTAGACGGCCATAACTAAAAAACTCGGTTTTTCGCTGGAGTCTTGTTTTTTGGTGCATTCTTAGCATACCTGATCGATTGGCTTTAATTTTAAGACAAAAAGAGGAAATAAAATTTTTCGATAGTCCTTAGTTACTGAGCGCTATAACAGCGTATCCGACCGCTTGGCGTTGGTAGACAGCCAAAAACAAAAAACTCGGTTTTTCGGTGGAGTCTTGTTTTTTGGTGCATTCTTAGCATACCTGACCGATTGGCTTTAATTTTAAGGCAAATGGAGGAAATAAAAATTTTCGATAGTCCTTAGTTACTAAGCGCTATAACAGCGTTTCCGACCGCTTGCCGTTGGTAGACTGCCAAAACTAAAAAACTCGGTTTTTCGCTGGAGTCTTGTTTTTTGGTGCATTCTTAGCATACCTGACCGATTGGCTTTAATTTTAAGGCAAATGAAGGAAATAAAAATTTTCGATAGTCCTTAGTTACTAAGCGCTATAACAGCGTATCCGACCGCTTGGCGTTGGTAGACTGCCAAAACTAAAAAACTCGGTTTTTCGCTGGAGTCTTGTTTTTTGGTGCATTCTTAGCATACCTGACCGACTGGCTTTAATTTTAAGGCAAATGGAGGAAATAAAATTTTTCGATAGTCCTTAGTTACTAAGCGCTATAACAGCGTATCCGACCGCTTGGCGTTGGTAGACTCCCAAAACTAAAAAACTCGGTTTTTCGCTGGAGTCTTGTTTTTTGGTGCATTCTTAGCATACCTGACCGATTGGCTTTAATTTTAAGGCAAATGGAGGAAATAAAATTTTTCGATAGTCCTTAGTTACTAAGCGCTATAACAGCGTATCCGACCGCTTGGCGTTGGTAGACTGCCAAAACTAAAAAACTCGGTTTTTCAATGGAGTCTTGTTTTTTGGTGCATTCTTAGCATACCTGACCGATTGGCTTTAATTTTAAGGCAAATGGAGGAAATAAAAATTTTCGTTAGTCCTTAGTTACTAAGCGCTATAACAGCGTATCCGACCGCTTGGCGTTGGTAGACTGCCAAAACTAAAAAACTCGGTTTTTCGCTGGAGTCTTGTTTTTTGGTGCATTCTTAGCATACCTGACCGATTGGCTTTAATTTTAAGGCAAATGGAGGAAATAAAAATTTTCGATAGTCCTTAGTTACTGAGCGCTATAACAGCGTATCCGACCGCTTGGCGTTGGTAGACTGCCAAAACTAAAAAACTCGGTTTTTCGCTGGAGTCTTGTTTTTTGGTGCATTCTTAGCATACCTGACCGATTGGCTTTAATTTTAAGGCAAATGGAGGAAATAAAAATTTTCGATAGTCCTTAGTTACTAAGCGCTATAACAGCGTATCCGACCGCTTGGCGTTGGTAGACGGCCATAACTAAAAACTCGGTTTTTCGCTGGAGTGTTGTTTTTTGGTGCTTTCTTAGCATACCTGACCGATTGGCTTTAATTTTAAGGCAAATGGAGGAAATAAAAATTTTCGATAGTCCTTAGTTACTAAGCGATATAACAGCGTTTCCGACCGCTTGGCGCTGGTAGACTACCAAAACTAAAAAACTCGGTTTTTCGCTGGAGTCTTGTTTTTTGGAGCTTTCTTAGCATACCTGACCGATTGGCTTTAATTTTAAGGCAAATGGAGGAAATAAAATTTTTCGATAGTCCTTAGTTACTAAGCGCTATAACAGCGTATCCGACCAATTGGCGTTGGTAGACTGCCAAAACTAAAAAACTCGGTTTTTCGCCGGAGTCTTGTTTTTTGGTGCATTCTTAGCATACCTGACCGATTGGCTTAAATTTTAAGGCAAATGGAGGAAATAAAAATTTTCGATAGTCCTTAGTTACTAAGCGCTATAACAGCGTATCCAACCGCTTGGCGTTGGTAGACTGCCAAAACTAAAAAACTCGGTTTTTTGCTGGAGTCTTGTTATTTGGTGCATTCTTAGCATACCTGATCGATTGGCTTTAATTTTAAGGCAAATGGAGGAAATAAAAATTTTCGATAGTCCTTAGTTACTGAGCGCTATAACAGCGTATCCGACCGATTGGCGTTGGTAGACAGCCAAAAACAAAAAACTCGGTTTTTCGGTGGAGTCTTGTTTTTTGGTGCATTCTTAGCATTTCTGACCGATTGGCTTTAATTTTAATGCAAATTGAGGAAATAAATTTTTTCGATAATCCTTAGTTACTAAGCGCTATAACAGCGTATCCGACCGCTTGGCGTTGGTAGACTGCCAAAACTAAAAAACTCGGTTTTTCGCTGGAGTCTTGTTTTTTGATGCATTCTTAGCATACCTGACCGATTGGCTTTAATTTTAAGGTAAATGGAGGAAATAAAAATTTTCGATAGTCCTTAGATACTAAGCGCTATAACAGCGTATCTGACCGCTTGGCGTTGGTAGACTGCCAAAACTAAAAAACTCGGTTTTTCGCTGGAGTCTTGTTTTTTGGTGCATTCTTAGCATACCTGACCGATTGGCTTTAATTTTAAGGTAAATAGAGGAAATAAAATTTTTCGATATAGTTACTAAGCGCTATAACAGCGTATCCAACCGCATGGCGTTGGTAGACTGCCAAAACTAAAAAACTCGGTTTTTCGCTGGAGTCTTGTTTTCTGATGCATTCTTAGCATACCTGACCGATTGGCTTTAATTTTAAGGCAAATGGAAGAAATAAAAATTTTCGATAGTCCTTAGTTACTAAGCGCTATAACAGCGTATCCGACCGCTTGGCGTTGGTAGACGGCCATAACTAAAAAACTCGGTTTTTCGCTGGAGTGTTGTTTTTTGGTGCTTTCTTAGCATACCTGACCGATTGGTTTTAATTTTAAGGCAAATGGAGGAAATAAAATTTTTCGATAGTCTTTAGTTACTAAGCGCTATAACAGCGTATCCGACCGCTTGGCGCTGGTGGACTGCCAAAACTAAAAAACTCGGTTTTTCGCTGGAGTCTTGTTTTTTGGAGCTTTCTTAGCATACCTGACCGATTGGCTTTAATTTTAAGGCAAATGGAGGAAATAAAATTTTTCGATAGTCCTTAGTTACTAAGCGCTATAACAGCGTATCCGACCAATTGGCGTTGGTAGACTGCAAAAACTAAAAAACTCGGTTTTTCGCTGGAGTCTTGTTTTTTGGTGCATTCTTAGCATACCTGACCGATTGGCTTAAATTTTAAGGCAAATGGAGGAAATAAAATTTTTCGATAGTCCTTAGTTACTAAGCGCTATAACAGCGTATCCAACCGCTTGGCGTTGGTAGACTGCCAAAACTAAAAAACTCGGTTTTTTGCTGGAGTCTTGTTATTTGGTGCATTCTTAGCATACCTGATCGATTGGCTTTAATTTTAAGGCAAATGGAGGAAATAAAAATTTTCGATAGTCCTTAGTTACTGAGCGCTATAACAGCGTATCCGACCGATTGGCGTTGGTAGACAGCCAAAAACAAAAAACTCGGTTTTTCGGTGGAGTCTTGTTTTTTGGTGCATTCTTAGCATTTCTGACCGATTGGCTTTAATTTTAAGGCAAATTGAGGAAATAAATTTTTTCGATAGTCCTTAGTTACTAAGCGCTATAACAGCGTATCCGACCGCTTGGCGTTGGTAGACTGCCAAAAATAAAAAACTCGGTTTTTCGCTGGAGTCTTGTTATTTGGTGCATTCTTAGCATACCTGACCGATTGGCTTTAATTTTAAGGCAAATGGAGGAAATAAAAATTTTCGATAGTCCTTAGTTACTAAGCGCTATAACAGCGTATCCAACCGCTTGGCGTTGGTAGACTGCCAAAACTAAAAAACTCGGTTTTTCGCTGGAGTCTTGTTTTTTGGTGCATTCTTAGCATACCTGATCGATTGGCTTTAATTTTAAGGCAAATGGAGGAAATAAAAATTTTCGATAGTCCTTAGTTACTGAGCGCTATAACAGCGTATCTGACCGCTTGGCGTTGGTAGACAGCCAAAAACAAAAAACTCGGTTTTTCGGTGGAGTCTTGTTTTTTGGTGCATTCTTAGCATTCCTGACCGATTGGCTTTAATTTTAAGGCAAATGGAGGAAATAAAAATTTTCGATAGTCCTTAGTTACTAAGCGCTATAACAGCGTATCCAACCGCTTGGCGTTGGAAGACTGCCAAAACTAAAAAACTCGGTTTTTCGCTGGAGTCTTGTTTTTTGGTGCATTCTTAGCATACCTGATCGATTGGCTTTAATTTTAAGGCAAATGGAGGAAATAAAAATTTTCGATAGTCCTTAGTTACTGAGCGCTATAACAGCGTATCCGACCGCTTGGCGTTGGTAGACGGCCATAACTAAAAAACTCGGTTTTTCGCTGGAGTGTTGTTTTTTGGTGCTTTCTTAGCATACCTGACCGATTGGCTTTAATTTAAAGGCAAATGGAGGAAATAAAAATTTTCGATAGTCCTTAGTTACTAAGCGCTATAACAGCGTATCCGACCGCTTGGCGCTGGTAGACTGCCAAAACTAAAAAACTCGGTTTTTCGCTGGAGTCTTGTTTTTTGGAGCTTTCTTAGCATACCTGACCGATTGGCTTTAATTTTAAGGCAAATGGAGGAAATAAAATTTTTCGATAGTCCTTAGTTACTAAGCGCTATAACAGCGTATCCGACCAATTGGCGTTGGTAGACTGCCAAAACTAAAAAACTCGGTTTTTCGCCGGAGTCTTGTTTTTTGGTGCATTCTTAGCATACCTGACCGATTGGCTTAAATTTTAAGGCAAATGGAGGAAATAAAAATTTTCGATAGTCCTTAGTTACTAAGCGCTATAACAGCGTATCTGACCGCTTGGCGTTGGTAGACTGCCAAAACTAAAAAACTCGGTTTTTCGCTGGAGTCTTGTTTTTTGGTGCATTCTTAGCATACCTGACCGATTGGCTTTAATTTTAAGGCAAATGGAGGAAATAAAATTTTTCGATAGTCCTTAGTTACTAAGCGCTATAACAGCGTATCCGACCGCTTGGCGTTGGTAGACTGCCAAAACTAAAAAACTCGGTTTTTCAATGGAGTCTTGTTTTTTGGTGCATTCTTAGCATACCTGACCGATTGGCTTTAATTTTAAGGCAAATGGAGGAAATAAAAATTTTCGTTAGTCCTTAGTTACTGAGCGCTATAACAGCGTATCCGACCGCTTGGCGTTGGTAGACTGCCAAAACTAAAAAACTCGGTTTTTCAATGGAGTCTTGTTATTTGGTGCATTCTTAGCATACCTGATCGATTGGCTTTAATTTTAAGGCAATTGGAGGAAATAAAAATTTTCGATAGTCCTTAGTTACTGAGCGCTATAACAGCGTATCCGACCGATTGGCGTTGGTAGACAGCCAAAAACAAAAAACTCGGTTTTTCGGTGGAGTCTTGTTTTTTGGTGCATTCTTAGCATTTCTGACCGATTGGCTTTAATTTTAAGGCAAATTGAGGAAATAAATTTTTTCGATAGTCCTTAGTTACTAAGCGCTATAACAGCGTATCCGACCGCTTGGCGTTGGTAGACTGCCAAAACTAAAAAACTCTGTTTTTCGCTGGAGTCTTGTTTTTTGATGCATTCTTAGCATACCTGACCGATTGGCTTTAATTTTAAGGCAAATGGAGGAAATAAAAATTTTCGATAGTCCTTAGTTACTAAGCGCTATAACAGCGTATCCAACCGCTTGGCGTTGGTAGACTGCCAAAACTAAAAAACTCGGTTTTTCGCTGGAGTCTTGTTTTTTGGTGCATTCTTAGCATACCTGATCGATTGGCTTTAATTTTAAGGCAAATGGAGGAAATAAAAATTTTCGATAGTCCTTAGTTACTGAGCGCTATAACAGCGTATCTGACCGCTTGGCGTTGGTAGACAGCCAAAAACAAAAAACTCGGTTTTTCGGTGGAGTCTTGTTTTTTGGTGCATTCTTAGCATTCCTGACCGATTGGCTTTAATTTTAAGGCAAATGGAGGAAATAAAAATTTTCGATAGTCCTTAGTTACTAAGCGCTATAACAGCGTATCCAACCGCTTGGCGTTGGTAGACTGCCAAAACTAAAAAACTCGGTTTTTCGCTGGAGTCTTGTTTTTTGATGCATTCTTAGCATACCTGATCGATTGGCTTTAATTTTAAGGCAAATGGAGGAAATAAAAATTTTCGATAGTCCTTAGTTACTGAGCGCTATAACAGCGTATCTGACCGCTTGGCGTTGGTAGACTGCCAAAACTAAAAAACTCGGTTTTTCGCTGGAGTCTTGTTTTTTGGTGCATTCTTAGCATACCTGATCGATTGGCTTTAATTTTAAGACAAAAAGAGGAAATAAAATTTTTCGATAGTCCTTAGTTACTGAGCGCTATAACAGCGTATCCGACCGCTTGGCGTTGGTAGACAGCCAAAAACAAAAAACTCGGTTTTTCGGTGGAGTCTTGTTTTTTGGTGCATTCTTAGCATACCTGACCGATTGGCTTTAATTTTAAGGCAAATGGAGGAAATAAAAATTTTCGATAGTCCTTAGTTACTAAGCGCTATAACAGCGTTTCCGACCGCTTGCCGTTGGTAGACTGCCAAAACTAAAAAACTCGGTTTTTCGCTGGAGTCTTGTTTTTTGGTGCATTCTTAACATACCTGACCGATTGGCTTTGATTTTAAGACAAATGAAGGAAATAAAAATTTTCGATAGTCCTTAGTTACTAAGCGCTATAACAGCGTATCCGACCGCTTGGCGTTGGTAGACTGCCAAAACTAAAAAACTCGGTTTTTCGCTGGAGTCTTGTTTTTTGGTGCATTCTTAGCATACCTGACCGACTGGCTTTAATTTTAAGGCAAATGGAGGAAATAAAATTTTTCGATAGTCCTTAGTTACTAAGCGCTATAACAGCGTATCCGACCGCTTGGCGTTGGTAGACTCCCAAAACTAAAAAACTCGGTTTTTCGCTGGAGTCTTGTTTTTTGGTGCATTCTTAGCATACCTGACCGATTGGCTTTAATTTTAAGGCAAATGGAGGAAATAAAATTTTTCGATAGTCCTTAGTTACTAAGCGCTATAACAGCGTATCCGACCGCTTGGCGTTGGTAGACTGCCAAAACTAAAAAACTCGGTTTTTCAATGGAGTCTTGTTTTTTGGTGCATTCTTAGCATACCTGACCGATTGGCTTTAATTTTAAGGCAAATGGAGGAAATAAAAAATTTCGTTAGTCCTTAGTTACTGAGCGCTATAACAGCGTATCCGACCGCTTGGCGTTGGTTGACTGCCAAAACTAAAAAACTCGGTTTTTCGCTGGAGTCTTGTTTTTTGGTGCATTCTTAGCATACCTGACCGATTGGCATTAATTTTAAGGCAAATGGAGGAAATAAAAATTTTCGATAGTCCTTAGTTACTGAGCGCTATAACAGCGTATCCGACCGCTTGGCGTTGGTAGACTGCCAAAACTAAAAAACTCGGTTTTTCGCTGGAGTCTTGTTTTTTGGTGCATTCTTAGCATACCTGACCGATTGGCTTTAATTTTAAGGCAAATGGAGGAAATAAAAATTTTCGATAGTCCTTAGTTACTAAGCGCTATAACAGCGTATCCGACCGCTTGGCGTTGGTAGACGGCCATAACTAAAAAACTCGGTTTTTCGCTGGAGTGTTGTTTTTTGGTGCTTTCTTAGCATACCTGACCGATTGGCTTTAATTTTAAGGCAAATGGAGGAAATAAAAATTTTCGATAGTCCTTAGTTACTAAGCGCTATAACAGCGTATCCGACCGCTTGGCGCTGGTAGACTGCCAAAACTAAAAAACTCGGTTTTTCGCTGGAGTCTTGTTTTTTGGAGCTTTCTTAGCATACCTGACCGATTGGCTTTAATTTTAAGGCAAATGGAGGAAATAAAATTTTTCGATAGTCCTTAGTTACTAAGCGCTATAACAGCGTATCCGACCAATTGGCCTACCGCCTTCATTGATCTCCCACTACCTTAAGGTTGACTGGCAGAAGTGGTAGAGAATGCTCTAAGCATTAAGTCCGCCTTCTATCCTATGCTTTTGTACGGTAGAAAAGTTTAAATGAATAAATAAATAAATAGACGTCACGTTAAACTATCGTCATTAAACCGAGAAACAACCATTTTTTTTATTTAAATGGTGTAATAGACTAACACAAGCGACGTGGCGTTAAGTGGTCGCTGCAGCAGACCTATCTACAATCTACACACAACCTCAGTCCGCCCTTTCCGGATCGCGGCTGTAATGACCCCATCTTTACTCCCTCGGGATAGGGGTGGCCATGGCAGAGGAATGAATTAAAGACTGTTGGGATACTCAATACGGTGTTTTATCGATATCCAACTTGTGAAAGCAATTATATTTACCAGAAACTATAATTTCTAGTTTTCGAATATTATTGTATAGTAGATCTCAGCATACTTTAGGCTCTGGCTGCAACCCTTTTTGCTTCCGTCTGCTGGGCACAGGTCTCATTATTGGGGAGGCTTGGAGCTTACTCCACCACGCTGCTCCAATGCTGATTGGTGGAGATTCGGCTTAGTGGGCAACCTGTCAAATCGCCCATAAGGCCTCCGACTAGGTTTGACAACTGTTATCTCTTGATCCTCCGAAGCACAGAAACGCGCATGAAAGTTTTTCTCTTAGACTTTGATTATCGTCTTAACCTTCAAAAGGTACCTGGCAACTTCGGAGAGGATACGAGGTTATGTGGGATTTGTACCGCGCTAAAACCGCCTCGATGGCCTACCTCTACCAGGCTTTCCTGCACCTTCTGCGTGGCGCAATGGTTACCATGCCGGACTGCTAATCGAAGAGTTCAATTGGAAATTTGAATGATGAGTTTAAATCTATCTCGGTTTGGGTGTTTGTGTTTCTGTCATTGTGTGTGTCCATGGTAGCCACGACACAGGGTATATCTACCCTACTGTGGGGCGATGATTGTGAAACGTTATTTATTTATAAAAAATCGGCTATGTACCAGTCGGACTCATGCACGAAGCGTTCCGTACCAAGCGTTCCGTAACATTATCTATAAATAAAAATAGGTAAAAAAACTTTTTAAGTTAAACGGTTTTATGTTAAACATACATTGCAATGTTTAAGATAAATGTACTAAAAACCAAAAAATAATAAAATAGATACAGTCGTGGGAATTATAAACATATGCATAGACTAGACTAAAATAAAACCGTGGGGCACGTCAATTGTCTACAATCGTTGATTAAAATGTTTGTTTTGTGATGTTACACTATAATTAGGCAGTTGTTCAACCGACAACGATGGACGTGTGATAAGTAGGGCTAGAATGTGGAAACAAGCTAGCAAGCTCGATTATAAGCGAGTTTTAGGGTTTCATAGTGGTGAGCGAGTAGTACTTTTATCATATGTTTTGTCGATTAAAGACAAACTACGAGCAGTGAAACGATTCCTCGCCAGCCAGCAGTGTGAATGTCCAACGATAAACTAGTTGAAACATCTCTTTTATTTACATGGAGTGTATAACTATTGGAATTTCCATGAGCAAGAAAATAGTAAGTAATTTCCTCACCGTCTGCGGGCCAACTGCCTATTTTAACGACGAATTAAACGATTCTTCTATCGCACATTAAGTCGATAATTTGTAGACAATTGACGTGCCCCACGGTTTTATTTTAGTCTAGTCTATGCATAATAATATGTTTATAATTCCCACGACTGTATCTATTTTATTATTTTTTGGTTTTTAGTACATTTATCTTAAACATTGCAATGTATGTTTAACATAAAACCGTTTAACTTAAAAAGTTTTTTTACCTATTTTTATTTTCTAGTTTTTAGTTTTTTATATTTTTTTTTACCATTTTGTTCCCACGAGTAATGGACATTTAAACGGTCGACCCCCCCAGAGGTCCAATAAAGGGGCAAGGCTATGTACAACAAGATGCGCCTGAGTCTTGAGGGGAAAACGCTAACGACATATCATTTTTATCCACCCTAATGCCATACAGTTCTCGGCGCGTTTTAACCTTTCACCTTAACTTGGATGGTGTACCGTTAACGACGTATCATTTTTAGCCACCCTAACGCCACACAGTCCTCAACACGATACAAAATCTTGACTTGGGTGGTGGATTCAGGCTGGATTAATCAGATACCTAAATTACAGATTCAATTTCTAAATAAATCTTATTATTATACGCCATTTGGTGGCTGCGCCCATCTTAAATATTGAGGTTGTATAGTGCACTGTATTCTTCTTGTCAAGCCCTTTTATTTGATACCCATATTGGTGGGATTGATAAAAAAAAATTATCAGCCATTTGGTAGCGGCGGCCATCTTAGATTTCAATTTTGCATAGTAAATTGTATTCTACTTGTTGAGACCTTTCATTTGATACCCATGTTGATGGGATTGATAAAACCTAAGTTATCCGCCATTTTGTAGAGGCCGCCATCTTGGATTTTAATTTTATATAGTACATTGTATTATACTGGTTGAGTACTTTCATTTGATACCCATATTGATGGGATCGATAAAACCTACGTTATCCGCCATTTTGTAGCGGCCGCCATCTTGTATTTCAATTTTTTTAATTATATTGTATTCTGCTTGTTGAGCCCTTTCATTTGATACCCATATTGATGGGATTGATAAAACCTACGTTATCCGCCATTTTGTAGCAGCCGCCATCTTGGATTTCAATTTTTTATAGTATATTGTATTCTGCTTGTTGAGCCCTTTCATTTGATACCCATATTGATGGGATTAATAAAACATAAATTATCCGCCATTTTGTAGCGGCGGCCATCTTGAATTTATAATGATAATGAATAAACATAATTGTATTGTCACCAAAATCCAAAGTGTATACAAAATTTCAGATTAATCGGTTGACAGGAAGAGGGTGAAATTTGAATTACTAAATTTGACCCAAGAATAAAACAAACGGGGTGAGCTAAATAAAACCGTTTAAAAATCACGTTTATTGTATGGGAGCCCCCTCAAATATTTATTTTATTCTATTTTTAGTATTTGTATAACAATAGCGGCAACAGAAATACATCATTGCCTTTGATTATCCATAGAAATCATTGCATTAAGATTGAATGAAAGGTAAATTGTGGTTTACGATTTATGACGTATTAAAAAAAACTACTTACTAGATCTCGTTCAAACCAATTTTTGGTGGAAGTTTGCATCGTAATGTACATCATATATTTTTTTTAGTTTTATCGTTCTCTAAGAAGACCTATCTATAGATACCCAACACGTATGGGTTTGATGAAAAAAAAAATTTTGAGTTTCAGTTCTAAGTATGGGGAACCCTCAAAATTTATTGCTTTTTCCTATTTTTGTGTAAAAATCTTAATGTGGTTCACAGAATACATCTACGTACCGAGTTTCAACAGTATAGTTCTTATAGTTTCGGAAAAAAGTGGCTGTGACATACGGACGGACAGACAGACAGACATAACGAATCCATAAGGGTTCCGTTTTTTGCCATTTGGCTACGGAACCCTAAAACACACTCTCAGATTTATAATATTAAAGTATGGATTACATTTGAGATCAGCACCGCACACAACGTTCACAATCGATACTAAAGTCCTTTCCGCTACAATCGGCCATAATGATCCTGTCTTTGCTCCCTCGCGCTAGGGTGGCCATGGCGGAGGAATAAATTAGGGACTATTGAGAAACTTAAGGAGCAAAACGAGCTCAGATATTTAAAAATATTTTCTTTTTCTTTGCAGCAATAGATAAAACTAATCTACCATCACTTTATACTAAAAGCGTCCCCTGGACAATTTGTTTTTTACGGTATTTTAATATATGGAGCATCCGTACATAAGTAAAAAATTATTACAAAATTAAAACTACATAAAAAGGAAAAGATAAATACAAATAAACGGCTAGACCAAATTTTGTGATTTTTATGTTTTTGGATTTAATTTCGAGGGGAATAGGATAAAAAGCATTAAGATATGTAAAAAATCTCTTTTTCATTATTTTTTAATAATTTTTTTTTTTGATATACCTAAGCTGGCCGTCAATCATGTCGTTCATTCAAAAAAGTCACACGAAGTGTCTGTCACATAAGTACATTATTCTTAGTCTAAGGTCTGTCATGTCTTTTTCTCTGTTTTCTAATATCTTCACTTTCTTTTCACTATTAAAAAAACATTTCCTTCAACAGATTTGTTGTGTTTTTTGGAATTTCCTAAATGAAGGGTTTGAATTAACTGGATCTGCCAATAAATCTGCAGCGCGATGCTTGATTTTTTTATAATTTTTATCTTATAAAGTATCAGAATTCCAAGGCAGGAAAACGTCTGCCGGTTTCACTAGTTATCTCTAAATAGCAATTTAATTTAGCGTAAAATTACTTATTAGTCATATAGATAAACTAGATTGTAATCTATATAAAGTGCCTATAAGGTGTTTTATATATCATAAAAAATTGTTTCCCGCAATTGAATCGGTCCAATTTGAGTAATTTATCTAATGAAACTTTTATTGCAATGTAAATTGTTTTTCTAGGTTAAATTTTATTGTACGAACAATCTCCCAAATTGAAACGTTTAACCTTAAAATTAAAATTAAAATACAATTGAAGCATTACGAGTATCTACCTACCTTACCTTACCTATTGGTAGTCCAAAAGTGGCAATAATTTGTAAAAGAAATTTAGTCTAGTAAACAATAAATCGATATTATATTCAACGTCAAGATAATATAGAAATGGGGTCACCCTACCCGGGGTCGCATACTAAACAGGATGGCTATCTCCCGACAAAAAGTCGGAAGAGTCCCGTTATTGCTCACAGTGGCGCCACCTGCAATGTATTCACAGGGATTAATATTAAACAGCCTAGCTGCCTAATAAATTTAAATAAGGAGATGAAAATAATTTGCCTAATAAGGTTATGACGACATTGAGGTAATGGTTATTATGGAATATTATTTTTGATGGTGAGGAAATGTAATATTTTTTTGTGCACGATAAAGAAGCCAAAAAAACATACTAACACTTCTGATTTTTGATTTTTTTTCTGTGAGTAATGAATGTTACAGCTAACATTACAGTATAAGACCAGTGCGTTAGTTTTACAATAAAAAGTCTATTAAACCATTAATTAATAGTAAGTTAGCAAATAATAGTATGTGTTAACATTACATTATTAAATAATATCATAGTGTCAATCGTTCACGTTCATTACATTCAATCAAATAATTATCAATATTTCAATAATATAATTGATATTTTGTAAATATATATCGAAGGGAGCGTGAGAATTTTCAATTTTTGAAAATTAGTTTTACAAGAATCGTATTGATGCAGCTTACAAATCAGACGGAAAATATCTCAATAACTTTTGTAATTTTTATCGGTGTTATCTTATATTTTATTGGCACAGGACGTTGACATACGTTGTTGGACTTTATTCTGTTACTTTCCATTAGCTATAATTCCAGAAAGGAAAATTTTATTCAGTTTGCCTAGCACAGTATTTAGGTCAGGAATCGTAGTTAGTCAGCAATTTCTAAACATCTCTAATTTGATTAGTGGCGTTTGTTTGAGCTGATGCAACCGCGATCCTCACTCCACGTCCACAGCTGAATCGTTCACGCTCACGTCACACACCATTACCTGCTACTTGTTCCGACTCGTGTTTGCGGAAGAAACTCGATATCCCTGAAGGACAAGGCTTTTGGCTTAATTTCCTCTGTCTTACTAGAATTTCATGCTATTGTTTAGAATGGATTTTTACTAAAATAGCCTGTCATCACAAACCCCTTTGATTTTGTTTTGCGAATCAGATTCCGCACTTGGCGTTGGTAGACTGCCAAAACTAAAAAACTCGGTTTTTTGCTGGAGTCTTGTTATTTGGTGCATTCTTAGCATACCTGACCGATTGGCTTTAATTTTAAGGCAAATGGAGGAAATAAAAATTTTCGATAGTCCTTAGTTACTAAGCGCTATAACAGCGTATCCGACCGCTTGGCGCTGGTAGACTGCCAAAACTAAAAAACTCGGTTTTTCGCTGGAGTCTTGTTTTTTGGAGCTTTCTTAGCATACCTGACCGATTGGCTTTAATTTTAAGGCAAATGGAGGAAATAAAATTTTTCGATAGTCCTTAGTTACTAAGCGCTATAACAGCGTATCCGACCAATTGGCGTTGGTAGACTGCCAAAACTAAAAAACTCGGTTTTTCGCCGGAGTCTTGTTTTTTGGTGCATTCTTAGCATACCTGACCGATTGGCTTAAATTTTAAGGCAAATGGAGGAAATAAAAATTTTCGATAGTCCTTAGTTACTAAGCGCTATAACAGCGTATCCAACCGCTTGGCGTTGGTAGACTGCCAAAACTAAAAAACTCGGTTTTTTGCTGGAGTCTTGTTATTTGGTGCATTCTTAGCATACCTGATCGATTGGCTTTAATTTTAAGGCAAATGGAGGAAATAAAAATTTTCGATAGTCCTTAGTTACTGAGCGCTATAACAGCGTATCTGACCGCTTGGCGTTGGTAGACTGCCAAAACTAAAAAACTCGGTTTTTCGCTGGCGTCTTGTTTTTTGGTACATTCTTAGCATACCTGATCGATTGGCTTTAATTTTAAGACAAAAAGAGGAAATAAAATTTTTCGATAGTCCTTAGTTACTGAGCGCTATAACAGCGTATCCGACCGATTGGCGTTGGTAGACAGCCAAAAACAAAAAACTCGGTTTTTCGGTGGAGTCTTGTTTTTTGGTGCATTCTTAGCATTTCTGACCGATTGGCTTTAATTTTAAGGTAAATGGAGGAAATAAAAATTTTCGATAGTCCTTAGATACTAAGCGCTATAACAGCGTATCCGACCGCTTGGCGTTGGTAGACTGCCAAAACTAAAAAACTCGGTTTTTCGCTGGAGTCTTGTTTTTTGGTGCATTCTTAGCATACCTGACCGATTGGCTTTAATTTTAAGGTAAATAGAGGAAATAAAATTTTTCGATATAGTTACTAAGCGCTATAACAGCGTATCCAACCGCATGGCGTTGGTAGACTGCCAAAACTAAAAAACTCGGTTTTTCGCTGGAGTCTTGTTTTTTGGTGCATTCTTAGCATACCTGACCGACTGGCTTTAATTTTAAGGCAAATGGAGGAAATAAAATTTTTCGATAGTCCTTAGTTACTAAGCGCTATAACAGCGTATCCGACCGCTTGGCGTTGGTAGACTCCCAAAACTAAAAAACTCGGTTTTTCGCTGGAGTCTTGTTTTTTGGTGCATTCTTAGCATACCTGACCGATTGGCTTTAATTTTAAGGCAAATGGAGGAAATAAAATTTTTCGATAGTCCTTAGTTACTAAGCGCTATAACAGCGTATCCGACCGCTTGGCGTTGGTAGACTGCCAAAACTAAAAAACTCGGTTTTTCAATGGAGTCTTGTTTTTTGGTGCATTCTTAGCATACCTGACCGATTGGCTTTAATTTTAAGGCAAATGGAGGAAATAAAAAATTTCGTTAGTCCTTAGTTACTGAGCGCTATAACAGCGTATCCGACCGCTTGGCGTTGGTTGACTGCCAAAACTAAAAAACTCGGTTTTTCGCTGGAGTCTTGTTTTTTGGTGCATTCTTAGCATACCTGACCGATTGGCATTAATTTTAAGGCAAATGGAGGAAATAAAAATTTTCGATAGTCCTTAGTTACTGAGCGCTATAACAGCGTATCCGACCGCTTGGCGTTGGTAGACTGCCAAAACTAAAAAACTCGGTTTTTCGCTGGAGTCTTGTTTTTTGGTGCATTCTTAGCATACCTGACCGATTGGCTTTAATTTTAAGGCAAATGGAGGAAATAAAAATTTTCGATAGTCCTTAGTTACTAAGCGCTATAACAGCGTATCCGACCGCTTGGCGTTGGTAGACGGCCATAACTAAAAAACTCGGTTTTTCGCTGGAGTGTTGTTGTTTGGTGCTTTCTTAGCATACCTGACCGATTGGCTTTAATTTTAAGGCAAATGGAGGAAATAAAAATTTTCGATAGTCCTTAGTTACTAAGCGCTATAACAGCGTATCCGACCGCTTGGCGCTGGTAGACTGCCAAAACTAAAAAACTCGGTTTTTCGCTGGAGTCTTGTTTTTTGGAGCTTTCTTAGCATACCTGACCGATTGGCTTTAATTTTAAGGCAAATGGAGGAAATAAAATTTTTCGATAGTCCTTAGTTACTAAGCGCTATAACAGCGTATCCGACCAATTGGCGTTGGTAGACTGCCAAAACTAAAAAACTCGGTTTTTCGCCGGAGTCTTGTTTTTTGGTGCATTCTTAGCATACCTGACCGATTGGCTTAAATTTTAAGGCAAATGGAGGAAATAAAAATTTTCGATAGTCCTTAGTTACTAAGCGCTATAACAGCGTATCCGACCGATTGGCGTTGGTAGACAGCCAAAAACAAAAAACTCGGTTTTTCGGTGGAGTCTTGTTTTTTGGTGCATTCTTAGCATTTCTGACCGATTGGCTTTAATTTTAAGGTAAATGGAGGAAATAAAAATTTTCGATAGTCCTTAGATACTAAGCGCTATAACAGCGTATCCGACCGCTTGGCGTTGGTAGACTGCCAAAACTAAAAAACTCGGTTTTTCGCTGGAGTCTTGTTTTTTGGTGCATTCTTAGCATACCTGACCGATTGGCTTTAATTTTAAGGTAAATAGAGGAAATAAAATTTTTCGATATAGTTACTAAGCGCTATAACAGCGTATCCAACCGCATGGCGTTGGTAGACTGCCAAAACTAAAAAACTCGGTTTTTCGCTGGAGTCTTGTTTTCTGATGCATTCTTAGCATTCCTGACCGATTGGCTTTAATTTTAAAACAAATGGAGGAAATAAAATTTTCGATAGTCCTTAGTTACTAAGCGCTATAACAGTGTATCCGACCGCTTGGCGTTGGTGGACTGCCAAAAATAAAAAACTCAGTTTTTCGCTGGAGTTTTTTTTTTTGGTACATTCTTAGCATTCATGACCGATTGGCTTTAATTTTAAGGCAAATGGAGGAAATAAAAATTTTCGATAGTCCTTAGTTACTAAGCGCTATAACAGCGTATCCGAGCGCTTGGCGTTGGTAGACTGCCAAAACTAAAAAACTCGGTTTTTCGCTGGAGTCTTGTTTTTGGTGCATTCTTAGCATACCTGACCGATTGGCTTTAATTTTAAGGTAAATGGAGGAAATAAAATTTTTCGATATAGTTACTAAGCGCTATAACAGCGTATCCAACCGCTTGGCGTTGGTAGACTGCCAAAACTAAAAAACTCGGTTTTTCGCTGGAGTCTTGTTTTCTGGTGCATTCTTAGCATTCCTGACCGATTGGCTTTAATTTTAAAACAAATGGAGGAAATAAAATTTTTCGATAGTCCTTAGTTACTAAGCGCTATAACAGCGTATCCGACCACTTGGCGTTGGTAGACTGCCAAAACTAAAAAACTCGGTTTTTCGCTGGAGTCTTGTTTTTTGGTGCATTCTTAGCATACCTGACCGATTGGCTTTAATTTTAAGGCAAATGGAGGAAATAAAAATTTTCGATAGTCCTTAGTTACTAAGCGCTATAACAGCGTATCCGACCGCTTGAGGTTGGTAGACTCCCAAAACTAAAAAACTCGGTTTTTCGCTGGAGTCTTGTTTTTTGGTGCATTCTTAGCATACCTGACCGATTGGCTTTAATTTTAAGGCAAATGGAGGAAATAAAAATTTTCGATAGTCCTTAGTTACTAAGCGCTATAACAGCGTATCCAACCGCTTGGCGTTGGTAGACTGCCAAAACTAAAAAACTCGGTTTTTTGCTGGAGTCTTGTTATTTGGTGCATTCTTAGCATACCTGATCGATTGGCTTTAATTTTAAGGCAAATGGAGGAAATAAAAATTTTCGATAGTCCTTAGTTACTGAGCGCTATAACAGCGTATCTGACCGCTTGGCGTTGGTAGACTGCCAAAACTAAAAAACTCGGTTTTTCGCTGGAGTCTTGTTTTTTGGTACATTCTTAGCATACCTGATCGATTGGCTTTAATTTTAAGACAAAAAGAGGAAATAAAATTTTTCGATAGTCCTTAGTTACTGAGCGCTATAACAGCGTATCCGACCGATTGGCGTTGGTAGACAGCCAAAAACAAAAAACTCGGTTTTTCGGTGGAGTCTTGTTTTTTGGTGCATTCTTAGCATTTCTGACCGATTGGCTTTAATTTTAAGGTAAATGGAGGAAATAAAAATTTTCGATAGTCCTTAGATACTAAGCGCTATAACAGCGTATCCGACCGCTTGGCGTTGGTAGACTGCCAAAACTAAAAAACTCGGTTTTTCGCTGGAGTCTTGTTTTTTGGTGCATTCTTAGCATACCTGACCGATTGGCTTTAATTTTAAGGTAAATAGAGGAAATAAAATTTTTCGATATAGTTACTAAGCGCTATAACAGCGTATCCAACCGCATGGCGTTGGTAGACTGCCAAAACTAAAAAACTCGGTTTTTCGCTGGAGTCTTGTTTTCTGATGCATTCTTAGCATTCCTGACCGATTGGCTTTAATTTTAAAACAAATGGAGGAAATAAAATTTTTCGATAGTCCTTAGTTACTAAGCGCTATAACAGTGTATCCGACCGCTTGGCGTTGGTGGACTGCCAAAAATAAAAAACTCAGTTTTTCGCTGGAGTCTTGTTTTTTGGTACATTCTTAGCATTCATGACCGATTGGCTTTAATTTTAAGGCAAATGGAGGAAATAAAAATTTTCGATAGTCCTTAGTTACTAAGCGCTATAACAGCGTATCCGACCGCTTGGCGTTGGTAGACTGCCAAAACTAAAAAACTCGGTTTTTCGCTGGAGTCTTGTTTTTGGTGCATTCTTAGCATACCTGACCGATTGGCTTTAATTTTAAGGTAAATGGAGGAAATAAAATTTTTCGATATAGTTACTAAGCGCTATAACAGCGTATCCAACCGCTTGGCGTTGGTAGACTGCCAAAACTAAAAAACTCGGTTTTTCGCTGGAGTCTTGTTTTCTGGTGCATTCTTAGCATTCCTGACCGATTGGCTTTAATTTTAAAACAAATGGAGGAAATAAAATTTTTCGATAGTCCTTAGTTACTAAGCGCTATAACAGCGTATCCGACCACTTGGCGTTGGTAGACTGCCAAAACTAAAAAACTCGGTTTTTCGCTGGAGTCTTGTTTTTTGGTGCATTCTTAGCATACCTGACCGATTGGCTTTAATTTTAAGGCAAATGGAGGAAATAAAAATTTTCGATAGTCCTTAGTTACTAAGCGCTATAACAGCGTATCCGACCGCTTGGCGTTGGTAGACTCCCAAAACTAAAAAACTCGGTTTTTCGCTGGAGTCTTGTTTTTTGGTGCATTCTTAGCATACCTGACCGATTGGCTTTAATTTTAAGGCAAATGGAGGAAATAAAAAATTTCGATAGTCCTTAGTTACTAAGCGCTATAACAGCGTATCTGACCGCTTGGCGTTGGTAGATTGCCAAAACTAAAAAACTCGGTTTTTCAATGGAGTCTTGTTTTTTGGTGCATTCTTAGCATACCTGACCGATTGGCTTTAATTTTAAGGCAAATGGAGGAAATAAAAATTTTCGTTAGTCCTTAGTTACTGAGCGCTATAACAGCGTATCCGACCGCTTGGCGTTGGTAGACTGCCAAAACTAAAAAACTCGGTTTTTCGCTGGAGTCTTGTTTTTTGGTGCATTCTTAGCATACCTGACCGATTGGCTTTAATTTTAAGGCAAATGGAGGAAATAAAAATTTTCGATAGTCCTTAGTTACTAAGCGCTATAACAGCGTATCCGACCGCTTGGCGTTCGTAGACTGCCAAAACTAAAAAACTCGGTTTTTCGCTGGAGTCTTGTTTTTTGGTGCATTCTTAGCATACCTGACCGATTGGCTTTAATTTTAAGGCAAATGGAGGAAATAAAAATGTTCGATAGTCCTTAGTTACTAAGCGCTATAACAGCGTATCCGACCGCTTGGCGTTGCTAGACGGCCATAACTAAAAAACTCGGTTTTTCGCTGGAGTGTTGTTTTTTTGGTGCTTTCTTAGCATACCTGACCGATTGGCTTTAATTTTAAGGCAAATGGAGGAAATAAAAATTTTCGATAGTCCTTAGTTACTAAGCGCTATAACAGCGTATCCGACCGCTTGGCGCTGGTAGACTGCCAAAACTAAAAAACTCGGTTTTTCGCTGGAGTCTTGTTTTTTGGAGCTTTCTTAGCATACCTGACCGATTGGCTTTAATTTTAAGGCAAATGGAGGAAATAAAAATTTTCGATAGTCCTTAGTTACTAAGCGCTATAACAGCGTATCCGACCAATTGGCGTTGGTAGACTGCCAAAACTAAAAAACTCGGTTTTTCGCTGGAGTCTTGTTTTTTGGTGCATTCTTAGCATACCTGACCGATTGGCTTAAATTTTAAGGCAAATGGAGGAAATAAAAATTTTCGATAGTCCTTAGTTACTAAGCGCTATAACAGCGTATCCAACCGCTTGGCGTTGGTAGACTGCCAAAACTAAAAAACTCGGTTTTTTGCTGGAGTCTTGTTATTTGGTGCATTCTTAGCATACCTGATCGATTGGCTTTAATTTTAAGGCAAATGGAGGAAATAAAAATTTTCGATAGTCCTTAGTTACTGAGCGCTATAACAGCGTATCTGACCGCTTGGCGTTGGTAGACTGCCAAAACTAAAAAACTCGGTTTTTCGCTGGAGTCTTGTTTTTTGGTACTGTTCGGGATAAATAAAACTCTGGCTGGAGACGTTTCTGATATTCTGAGGTTTAATCGATCAACCTTCGTGCGTGACAATTTTTGCAATGTAATGGCCGCTTCAGCGATATCGCTAAAGCAGCACAGGTGTAGCGCCATCTATGATTCTCTGTGTGAACTGTTTGCTCCAGTTAGTATGTAGTTCATGAAAGGAAAGAGAACCATAGATGGCGCTTTACAATCGGCAAGGCTAGATGGCGCCAAAATACATTTGGTTTACAACATGCTCCCCCCTTGAAATATTTAAATATTTCTAATAAGTTTAATTAGGTTACAGTAAATTAAATCTAAAATAACTTGTGTATTATTAATTTGTTTCAAATAAGCTATCCACCTGTCCACCTACTCTGATGATATTTCAATGAAACACACACAACATAAACATTTATTGTAGTTTCACAAATAAAGATTGGAATGTACTAACTTAATGCTACATAATAAATACTACATAATTGAGTACTACCTAATCATAACGTATGAATTTAAGATACATTTGTTTGAAATAAGTATTACGTATTAAGAA
This sequence comes from Pyrgus malvae, assembly GCA_911387765.1. Lineage (NCBI taxonomy): Eukaryota > Metazoa > Arthropoda > Insecta > Lepidoptera > Hesperiidae > Pyrgus > Pyrgus malvae. The sequence continues at coordinate 13,502,863 of OU426972.1, read as the reverse complement.
ATATGAATCTAAGTTACAGGCAAAAATAATATAATATAATAGTGTGCTAAGTTAAATAAGTAAGTTAATGATTATCTTCTATTGGTAGAGGACAAATCTTCGGGAACGAAAGCTTGATGCTGGAGCCCTGGGATGTCTTCAGTGTGGCCACGCGAGTCACTCCGTCGCCCCCGGGGTGTGTCTCGATGAGCCTCGCCAGTCTCCACTGGCATGGTGGAGCGTGCTTGTCCTTGATGAGAACTACGGAGCCCGCTGCCAGAGTGGGTCCCTTGGAGCTCCGCCACTTGCCTCGTTGTTGGAGTAGCCCCACGTAGTCTCTTGAGAAGCCCCTCCAGAAGGATTGATAGATCTGTTGGAGTTGTTGAAAGTATTTAAGTCTATTGGTAGGGACTTCGTCATATTGATAATCTGGTAGTGCCACTGGAGTTCTTCCTATCAGGAAGTGAGCTGGTGTAAGGACTTGGAATATTTCGGAATCGGAAAAGGGAATAGGACATAAAGGTCTGCTGTTAAGGATTCCCTCTATCTGAATTAATACTGTTGAAAAACCTTCATAGGTAAGTAGACTTTGTTTCAGGACACGCTTTAAATGATATTTGCAACTTTTAACAGCGCCCTCTGCCAAACCATTCACGTGAGGTGAGTAACTAGGTACAAACTTCCATACGATACCTTGCTCGGTACACGAGGTTGTCAATTCGTTAGAGCTCGTGTTAAGAAAATCGTATAACTCCCTTAACTCCCTATCTGCACCCCGAAAGGTGGTGCCGTTGTCGCTCACCACCACTCGTGGCTTCCCGCGTCTGGCTATGAACCTTCTAAACGCCGACAGGAAGCTCTGAGTTTCTAGACGTAGATGAAAGTTAGCTGTGCGCAGGACTCTGTCTACCTCCAGGGCGACCTGCGCGACCCTGTGCTCATCGTCACCTGAGAGAAGTAAGTCATCAGCGTAGAACTGCTCCTCGATCGCTGCGGCCGCTGCGGCTGCCACCGACAACTCGGCTGACGACCGTGCTGCATCTGGAAGTGGTTGCAAAGCAGTGCGAGTTTCTTGTGCCAAGTGCAGTAAGCAGCGCGTTGCAATGTGCGGCGCAGGTTTCAGTCCGAAGCTGAGTGTTGTTAGTTTGAAAGTTTGAAGCTCATGGTGAGGCTCCTCTCTCCACAGAATGCATTGTAAAGGTTGCTGTTCAGCATTTATGTGTATGCAACAAAACATTTTTTGTATGTCGGCGTTAATTACATATTTGTGCAATCGAAATCGTAATAAAATGTGGTTAAGTGTATCCTGTTTGATTGTGCCCTTGTGCAAAATATCATTTAGAGAATACCCGGACGAGGTTGGACAAGAGGCATCAAAAACTACCCTCAGGGGTGTTGTAGACTTCTCTAGGTTGACAACAGCATGGTGTGGTAAAAAATTAAGAGGGACGTCAGAGGCAGTACATTTCTCCATGTGCCCTGCTTGTTCAAATTCTCGCATAAATTGAGTATACATTTGTTTAAACTCTTTGTTTTTAGAAAAATTTCTCTCCAATGACAGAAAACGTTGTTTAGAAATGTGCTTGGATTCGCCTAAAGAGGTAATAGGTAGTTTAAACGGTAAATTTACAACAAAGTTGCCCTCAGAGTTGCGGGTGTGCGTCATAAACGCTTCCTCGCATTGTTTGTCATCATGGGACAACACTTGGTCGTCTGTGGAGGTGAATGGATTATCACCACATTCCTCCATTTCCCAGAAGTGTTTCAATTGAGTTTTTAATGATAAATTGCATCGTACCTGTGTGGGACTTGCTAAAGACCCTGATACTATCCATCCCAGCTTTGTCTTTTGTAATATAGGATAGCCCTGTCCCAGACTATACCTTCCAATGCACAATAACTTGTAAAATAGTTCGGCTCCAATGAGTAAGTCAACCTCACCCGCAGAGGAAAAGTTTTCATCTGCCAATTTGATGTGAGCTGGAATGTTCAAGAGTTTAGTTTTAATTATTGATGAATTATAATTTGGTAGGTTACAAATTTGTGGCACAATTAAACAAGTAAGTTTTGTTTGAAATTGGCTATCATTGGACTCAATATTGATGTTACAATAATCTTTGATTTTAGTTGACTTATCATTAAAACCTATCACTTCCATGTTGATATTTCCTTTGGATAGATTCAACAATTGAAAGGCCCTTTCTGAAATAAAATTGGATTGTGAGCCACTATCTAGTAAGACTCTCAATTGATGGGTTTGATGTCGCGAGTCATATGCTCGGACCACTGCTGTAGACAAAAATACAATTTTTTCATTTTTGGTGGGGGCGGTTACCGCCTTATTATGTGTATGAATATTGATTGAACCTGCATTTGTTGCTGGCTGTACGAGTTCCCTTACTGGCACTTGGTTACTTGATTGGTTGGTTTGGTGAGAGTGCAGCGAGGTACTTGAGGTTGATTGCGCAATATGCATCGTAGAAGGAGTCACATTATCAATGTGTAAAAGTGTATTATGCCTACCTTTGCAGTACTTGCAGTGCGAAGAGCGACAATTGGTTACATTGTGATTGTTACCTAAGCAGTTTGTACACAACTTAAATGATTTTACAGCCCTATAGCGTTCCCTTGCGTTCAGAGCCAAGAAATTGTTGCATTGGGTAAGATAGTGCCTACCTTTACACTGTGGACACGAAGGATTTATAGTTGACTTTGAGGATGTGGTTACCAAACTTTTCCGTGCATCCGAGCCTCCAGGTTTAGTAGCATTCATGTTGTCGAGAATGTCAGCTCGCTTCCGTACAAAGTTTTTAAAGTCCTGCAATGAAGGTAGCACATTTGAGTTTTGACTTTCTTCCCATGACCGTTGCATCAAGGGAGGTAATTTGTTTGACATAAAATAAATGATAATTAAGTCCCAATCATTGACAGGTATCTTAAGAGTGTGAAGCGATCGCAAATGCTTGTTTATATTATCAATTAATGCGAGTGACTTGGCGTTTTCAGTGGAAATGGATGGAATTTCGAAGAGAGATCGCAGGTGGTTTGAAACTAGTAAGCGTGGGTTGTTGTAACGCTCACATAATAGCCTCCATGCCATTTGATAGCCATCAGACGAGTATTCCACTGAATTGACAACCTCGAGAGCTCCGTCCTTCAGGCAACTGCGAAGATATTTGAACTTCTGTATTGATTTTAATGAACTTTGGTTTATTAAGGCATCAAAGGTCTCTCTAAATTCAAGCCACTCCCTAAAGTCACCACTAAAACTGGGTAATGCAATTTCGGGAAATTTTATTGAGTCAATGCATTCATTATGAGATGGGTTGGCTTCAGGTTTAATATGTTCGTCAGTAAACGCCTTAACCAGACCTTTGGCTTTGGCTAGGCTCACGAAGTAAGGTTCCTCGACTTTGGCACGTTCGAGGATTTGAGTATCGGTGTCCTCGGACAGGCTTTCTATTTTGGTTTGAATTGAATCAAACTTATCAAAAGTTGCTATTACATTTTCGATACGTAGTTCGAGGTTTATTATACCATCTGCATTGAGTGGTGTTGACAAGTTGTCGATAAATTTGGTAAATTGGGTAAGTTTACCCTTGTGGGCTGCTCTACTGCGTGAAAGTAATTGCAGATCGTCCATGATTGGTTAAAAAAAATTGGTTAAAATTGTAATTGAAAGAAAGATAGAGGGATTGGAATAGAAAATAATAAAAAGTAACCAGCTCACTCTCCTTTAGAAGCACGTCGAGACGTGGTCGTGGTTGCACGTGGTCATCGGTTGAGGTTATGTATGTCTCCAAGTAGTTTTTGCGGCGTGGCACTCGGTTCCCACGTCGCTCCTTCTTGATAATTTGCTGCAGTCCGCGCAATTGGGATCAGTCAGCGTTTTGTTGTCGTGTTCTTCCTTGTGGTTAGCGTGCACGTGTTCCGAAATCCAGTCCGGCCCTCGCGCCGGTTTTCGGGTTTTCGGCGGCGTCGCCTGTATAGGTATTTCTCCAATTTACGGCGGCGTCGGCAGTCGTCACACGCAGATTCCACGTTTCACAGGGGTCACCAACTTGTTCGGGATAAATAAAACTCTGGCTGGAGACGTTTCTGATATTCTGAGGTTTAATCGATCAACCTTCGTGCGTGACAATTTTTGCAATGTAATGGCCGCTTCAGCGATATCGCTAAAGCAGCACAGGTGTAGCGCCATCTATGATTCTCTGTGTGAACTGTTTGCTCCAGTTAGTATGTAGTTCATGAAAGGAAAGAGAACCATAGATGGCGCTTTACAATCGGCAAGGCTAGATGGCGCCAAAATACATTTGGTTTACAACAGGTACATTCTTAGCATACCTGATCGATTGGATTTAATTTTAAGACAAAAAGAGGAAATAAATTTTTTCGATAGTCCTTAGTTACTGAGCGCTATAACAGCGTATCCGACCGATTGGCGTTGGTAGACAGCCAAAAACAAAAAACTCGGTTTTTCGGTGGAGTCTTGTTTTTTGGTGCATTCTTAGCATTTCTGACCGATTGGCTTTAATTTTAAGGCAAATTGAGGAAATAAATTTTTTCGATAGTCCTTAGTTACTAAGCGCTATAACAGCGTATCCGACCGCTTGGCGTTGGTAGACTGCCAAAACTAAAAAACTCGGTTTTTCGCTGGAGTCTTGTTTTTGGTGCATTCTTAGCATACCTGACCGATTGGCTTTAATTTTAAGGTAAATGGAGGAAATAAAATTTTTCGATATAGTTACTAAGCGCTATAACAGCGTATCCAACCGCTTGGCGTTGGTAGACTGCCAAAACTAAAAAACTCGGTTTTTCGCTGGAGTCTTGTTTTCTGGTGCATTCTTAGCATTCCTGACCGATTGGCTTTAATTTTAAGGCAAATGGAGGAAATAAAAATTTTCGATAGTCCTTAGTTACTAAGCGCTATAACAGCGTATCCGACCACTTGGCGTTGGTAGACTGCCAAAACTAAAAAACTCGGTTTTTCGCTGGAGTCTTGTTTTTTGGTGCATTCTTAGCATACCTGACCGATTGGATTTAATTTTAAGGCAAATGGAGGAAATAAAAATTTTCGATAGTCCTTAGTTACTAAGCGCTATAACAGCGTATCCGACCGCTTGGCGTTGGTAGACTGCCAAAACTAAAAAACTCGGTTTTACGCTGGAGTCTTGTTTTTGGTGCATTCTTAGCATACCTGACCGATTGGCTTTAATTTTAAGGTAAATGGAGGAAATAAAAATTTTCGATAGTCCTTAGATACTAAGCGCTATAACAGCATATCTGACCGCTTGGCGTTGGTAGACTGCCAAAACTATAAAACTCGGTTTTTCGCTGGAGTCTTGTTTTTTGGTGCATTCTTAGCATACCTGACCGATTGGCTTTAATTTTAAGGTAAATGGAGGAAATAAAATTTTTCGATATAGTTACTAAGCGCTATAACAGCGTATCCAACCGCTTGGCGTTGGTAGACTGCCAAAACTAAAAAACTCGGTTTTTCGCTGGAGTCTTGTTTTCTGGTGCATTCTTAGCATTCCTGACCGATTGGCTTTAATTTTAAAACAAATGGAGGAAATAAAATTTTTCGATAGTCCTTAGTTACTAAGCGCTATAACAGCGTATCCGACCGCTTGGCGTTGGTAGACTGCCAAAAATAAAAACTCCGTTTTTCGCTGGAGTCTTGTTTTTGTGCATTCATTTCCGTGCAGACTATAATTTAAAAGTAACAATTTAAGGTTTCTAATTAACATTTCCTTATACAACCACAATTAAATAATAAGTTATCACAAATACAGAATTTCAGTATGCAATCGGGCAGAGTTACTGCCTTTATCACGGTCTCAGCACTAATAATCCCGCTTAGAGGATGCCTCGCTTTTATAAGCGTTTTCTCATACTTGGTTACATTTTTACTTTCAACTAACGACGTTAATTTCTTACATGATATAAATATTTATCTTAAATAAGGGGAAGACCATAGGCTAACATCATGCTAATACCAAATTCCACGCGGACGACGTCGCGGGCGGCCGCTAGTCCTCTATAAATCACGCGCAGACCATGGCGCGGCCTCTCTAATAGAAATACATAATTCTCTTGTTAATGTTACTGATGTTAATAGTTGTTTTTTGTGTGAATAAAGTGTTTAAAATTTAATTTAGTTCAAAAGTGTAGTCAGGGTCAGGGTCTGTGTTAAAATTATAAGTCTCGCTTGTATTAAGATATACGTTGGAAATTTACTCGTATTTCATTTATTACTCGCCAAGATTGTTTCAGTTAAAAGTATAACTTTTATTTCACTACATCTTTCCATTTTATAATATTAGAATAGATGGAAAGAGGGAACGAAGGTAATAAAACTAATAAATAACAACAAACAATTATTTTGTCTGTGTATTTAAAACTAGTTTAATTTAATTTATTATAAATACTATTGTCTATCAAACGAAAAGTATGTATTATAGTAATCCTTTACATTATCGGGTATTGTGTTCGCTGAAGTTATCCAATGAAGGCTGAAATAAAATAAAGTTTTTGAAATAAATGGAATATTAATTATTTAAAAATGTATTACCAATACTTTATTAAAATTAATCTGCAGACCGGATTTTAGTGTACTAAGAATTTCTCAATCTGGTCTCCGACACGGTGAGACACGAGTTAGAACTTCAAATCCTCGGCGCACACCTCTGACAAAGAATTTGCGTATTTTTCGCTGTTTGGTGATGGAAAAATATTGTGATATTTAATTACGATGTTTGAGAGAATCTTACCTGTCCCAGTGATATTCGCAACAACACCGGCCAGCTCCGCCAAAGCCGCGAAGGTGTCCAACTTATGCTCTATGTGGGCAAGCGCCAGGTCTGCTAGGAGGGCAGTGGTGTTGCCGCTGAAAACGGTCGGAACTTTTTATTTTTAGGATTCCATCCAGAAACAATAGAACCCTTATAGGATCACTCGTGCGTCTGTTTGTCTGTCTGTCCGACTGTCACAGCCTATTTGCTCCGAATGTATTGGACCAAATCGAGTGAAATTAGGTAGGATGGTGTAATCCTATGACCCAATGACAGATTTGCAAAGTATTTTTTTTAAATAATTTTCGGGGGATAAATATGAAAATAAAAAAAGTTTTACAAATTTTACTGTACATAATATATCAAATGAAAGGGTTCGTTCTGAGGATCCAACATAATATATTATATTAAAAATAATGATCGCTCGCATATATATACTTAAAGTATATATATAAAGAGGGAGTCTTTATATATATACTTATGAGATCTCTGTAATGGTCAAAGCTGAAATCACTAAATATGAAACGCTTAAATCGAAAAGACATAACAATAAACTTTGTTCAATTGATTCTAAAACAAGACAATATATTATCATAACAGTGTCTTTTACATGGGACCAAAAATATACAATAACCTACCGGAATTCCTCAAAATAAAAGCGGGCAATGAGTTTAAAAAGGAACTTAAAACGTATTTAAGCGGCTTAAAGGAATTCCAAAAAACCTGGGAGGTTTTTTTTCAGCCGGCTTTTTTTCTTCTCAGTGTACAAAAACCCTATAATATGGGTACCCAAAGCCGACGTTCGGATCCGATCCGAAAAGTAAAAATAAATAAAATTAATAAAATAAATGGCGTACAAATAAAGATAAAAGTAGTATACATATTATAATAAAATAAATGACACTATTTCAATGTACATTTTTATATTTGTAATTTGTTAAGTTTTTAATTATTGGAATATTTGCATACCTCATGAAGGTAAATATGGCGAACCAAATGTATAAAAACACCTTTTGTAAACACCCATATTTGTGCAAATAAAAGTCTTTGTCTTTGTATATAATATTTTGTCATTATTGTAAAATTTTAGTTTTGATTCATTTTATAAAAGAAGACGAAAATGACCCTGCTCTCGGAAATTACTGAGTAAGATTTTGAAAGAAAATTTTAAATTATTAAAGTTCAGTGCTTGTAAGGAAAACCTATAAGAATTCTAACCAAATTAAAATAAAGAGGTAATTTATAGATAATGGTACGGAACCCTGCGTGCGCAAGTCCAACTCGTTCTTGGACATTTTTAGGGTTCCGTACCTCGAAAGAAAAAAAAGGAATCCTAATAGAATCACTTTGTTATCCGTCCGTCTGTCTGTCAAGACCTTTTTTCTCAGGAACGCGTGGAGGTATCAAGCTGGAATTATTATCAAGTACTCAAATCTACTGTCCCTTGGAGCTGTGAAAAAAACCGAACTTCTAAGCCAGCGCAATCAAAAGATACAGCCGTTTATGCCGCATATTTTCGACACTCGCAAGACAATCAAAACCTAAATGATACTTCCCGTGATCTCAGAATCTTGAAATTTGGTACAAAGCAACGTCTTATAGCACAAATAAAGGAAAAATTGCGAAAACCATAAATATTTTGTTACATCATAATATTAAAAATATTTTTATTTGTGCTCCTCCAGCTTTCCATATTTTAATGTTATGGATTTCTTTTTGCAATAAAAATACCATAACTATGACTCGATTGTCCTGATGTCGTGAACATTTACTTAATATTATGTACCTACAGGTTTGTACGGAACCCTCGGTGCGCGAGTGCGACTAGCACTTGGCCGGTTTTTTTAATAATGCATTTACATTCAGTCAATTGCAACAGCAGTCAGCAGGGATATTGGAAGGATTCCATCCATATTAATATAAATGAATTTATCAGTGTGCATGTTTGTTTGTTTTATGTCCCTTTCACGTCGCAAGCGCAACGGTGCAACAGATTGATCTAATTTTTTCTATCGATATAAATTTAGTGTTGGAAAGCGACATAGATAGACTACTATCGTAACGGGTTTGAAAACAAAGAGTTTAAGTAAGTAATATTATTAATTATATTGTATATTCCAGAACTAGCGGCCGCCCGCGACATTGCCGCGTGGACTTTACTTTTATATTTTTTCTAAAATAAAGGTAGCCTGAGGTTCTCCTTATTACATCAGCTACCTGCCAGTGGAAGTCCCGTCAAAATCGGTCCAGCCGTTTCAGAGATTAGCCTGAACAAACAGTCAGACAGACAAAAATTGTACTTAAAAAAAATATTTTGGTATATGTACCGTATATACATTCATATGGATGTAGTAAAAAGCATTTATTTTAATATTACAAACAAACTCCAATTTTATTTATTTGTATATAAGATGTGTTAGACAGTTAGTGTAAACAGTCAAAAATATAGTTTTTTTTCCTTTTAATCGGAGAAAATATCTCGTTCCCATGAAAAAAAAACATGTAGGTACTTAGCACACGCGGGCGGAACGCTCGTGATATAAGGTAACTGGAGCTCCTTATTTCTAGCGGTCTTCTGTTGATTTGTATCAATTTCAATACTGTTGTCGCCAAATACCCTTGCATGAGGTACATGACGAATATCTGAATATGAATACATAATGATCACGTAACTACATCAATCCGAACACATAGTAATTATTTAACCGTATCAATACAGGGCTGGTTCAACCTGATTGATCTTGATAATTGCTTGGTACATAAAACTGATATTACACTGAATCCACTACACTGATACTGAATATATGGGGCTGTTCCCCATGGTTACAGTACAGGAGTGGAGCTGTTCTCCATGTACAAGTATGGGGGTGGTCCCCAACGTGGCCTCCATATCCTCCCCTACAGCCACCCCGAACGTCGTTTTAAACTGATCTGAATCTGTCACTGTTAACTGGTATCTGATTCTGCCTGATCAACGATTTATACACAAACATACCGACGCATCGGTCACTGGTACACAACAATGGTAATATTGCAATCTGATAATGCAAGCACTGATAAATAATAACTTATTCACTTACCGAACTGTTCACGGCAACGTCTCACCTGCGTATGCTAACTTGTACCCACTTATTTCAATACTGATTCAACTTATTATTTTTCTACCCTCAGTTTTCTTCGCATTTGCGACAACTGTTCTACAAATTAGGTACCACTGAGTGTGGATGTGTGTGTTGAAAACTGAAACTCAGACGAACAAACAAACTTACTTTCATATTTCTAATGGCTGCAACCCTTTTTGTGTCCCACTGCTGGGCACGGGTCTCTTCACAATATTGGGGAGGCCTGGAGCTTATTCCTCCACGCTGTTGCAATGCGGGTTGGTGGAGATGCGGGTTAGTGGCCAACCCGCCGTCGGATGTTTACAAACCGCCCACAAGGCCTCCGACAAGGTTTATCGACTGTTATCCATCGACAACAACCGGGACCGATGGCTTAACGTGCTCTCCGAAGCACGGAAACGCGCATAATATTTTTTGCCACTAACGGTCACCCATCTCACACCCGACCGCGCCCGTTTGGCTTAGTTGCATAGATCGCCTGCTATCTACGCTAACCGCTGGGCCATGCGCGCTTCATTATTATATTCATCTTATATATTTATAATATTAGTATGGAAATATGGACACCAATTAAAAGCTATTTAAAGGTCAAAATATTATGAGACTTTACATGATAGTTTATATACGACTTAACTCACGTGACATTTTTTCTCGGAACGAGGCCGACTAGTTTCGGACCTAAACGAGGTCCTTCTTCATGAACCGTCGCGGTCGGTCGCTCGGAGGACGCGCCGATGACCGATACACGAGTCATCGGCGCGTCCTTCGAGTCCACCTCGTTTAGGTCCGAAACTAGTCGGCCTCGTTCCGAGAAAAAATGTCACGTGAGTTAAGTCGTATATAAACTATCATGTTAAGTTACACTCACGATTCGATATATAATAAAATTATGAGATTTTAATACATACGCGTCTAAAAACTCGTTTAAAATGCCAAATCCAAGAGGAAGTCCTTCGCCGAAGCCACACCACTGCAAACAAACATCGAAAATCGTGTTAAACTCATCAAAGAATATGTCATCACACAGTTTTTTTGGGGTTCGAAGTGGGGTCCTTCCCGTGGGAGGCAGTTGTCTTGGCCACTCGATTATCGATCTACACAAATACTCTGACCATCACAATTTAGTGTAATTGTCATTATGAGAAAATAAAGTACACACACCCAGAGTAAGGTAGACAGATACCCTGTGTCGTGGGTACCACGAACAAACACAAATACGGAAACACAAACACCCACACCTAGAACAGAAATTTAAACTCATCATTCAAATTTCAGCCTTGTCGGGAAACGAACCCGGGACACTCCAATCGGCAGTCCGGCATGGTAACCATTGCACCACCGTGTCGTCTAGTGAAGATTCTTAAAGAAGAAGTTCTTATAGAAAAAGTTCTAAAATTTTTCCTTCAAATGTCTTGATATAGTGTGCGACACGCGTCAAAATGAAGAAGCTGACCCGTTTAATAAATGTGTCATATGCCAGATTTCAAGTGACTATTTTTTACGTGGCTATAACAATAATATCTACATTTTTAGTAACATCTTTGGCTTCAACAAATACAATATTGCTTAAGCCACAGATAAGGACACTCAACTATCCTTATTTCCTTTGGGGCTACTCAAGATAGTACAAGACGATCAAAATATTATGTACATTTATGAATGAAAAAACTCACTAGTGACAAAAGCAGGGGAAGAACGCACACGACGGATCCCACTGACATGACGCGATACGACGACGACATTTTTCCTATAACTCGATACTTGCAGTTGATTATAACTTGATACTAGTAGTAAATGTTGATGCGAGTATAAATCAGGAATCCCTTATATAGTAAATCAAATAAAAGCGATAAAATATGCGTACATATTGTGTTGTTAAACAATAAAATAATAAAGGTATGCAGAAAATTATTTATTCAATAGACCGTCTCCTTTACGGTGGCCTTGTCTACGTTTCTATTACAATTTCATTTAATGAAAATGAATTAATATTTTACTCACTATTCTGTTTCTTAACAATTTCTCAGTGAACGTTATTTTATGGTGCTTACTGCTCTGGGTGGACTTATGCAGTGTTGTGCTTATAAACAACGCCATCTACTGTAGTAGCTCAATTATTCGTTTGTTTTTTTTTTTTCAAATTCTTGGATATAATATAATATTCATTGTATTGTTACCGATTCTTGATAAATATACAAAGTGTGAATTAAATCTGACAGTTTAAAGTGGTTCATAATCGATTCCAAAGGAGTCGGTTACATACATACAAACAAAGATACAAGGCAAGCTAATAAAAGCGTGTAAAAAAGAAGACTGTGAAAATCTGCTGCTCTTCTTCTGAAATGCTTCATATCAAACTATTATTAGACGACCTGTTTGGCGCAATGGTTAACATACCGGACTGCCGATCGGAGGGTTCCGGTTTCGATCCTCGGCAAAAATCTCGGCAGAAATTTGAATGATGAGTTTAAATTTCTGTTCCTGGTGTGGGTGTTTGTCTTTCTGTCTTTTTGTGTGTTCATGGTACCCACGACACAGGGAATCCTAATGTGAGGCTATGTACCATTTATTTATTATCATTTTTAGGAGTCCATAGCCCATTGGCATACCATCATCACATATTGTACGAACTCATAATTGTTAATTTTTTATTCGTGGAACAAATCTAAGGCCAGCCGAGGCTTACATGTTGGGTGAAACGTATCAATAAGAACATTGTGAATGTGATTTGCATAACAATCCGACGAGCTGAAATTATAAGTGACCTACATTCTGATCATTCCATTCATCAGGTATCCACTTCTGGCCTTTTAGAACTTGCACCTTTGTGTACGGCTCTTTATATTGGTAGTATTATTTCTGTTTCAATAAGCCATCAAAAGGTTGTCATTTATAAGACTGGATTGAAAGTCAAAGTTTCAGACATACATTTACATGTTCGTTTAATTGAAAAAAATTGATGGAAAAGTAGTATGTATATCCTATGGCTATACAGAAGCCTGGGTGCACATAAAATCAATCGGAATTGATCAGTGGTCTCGGATAGCCACAGAATATAGGGGTATAGTATGGCTGAGCCGCTATCCTTTTTGTGTCCCAAAGCTTATTACCAGAGGCGGCTCGTCCTAAAGAGCGCTGGTGCAGTGCACTCCCAAAAAAATTACATAGGTAATCTATGTCCCTTCATAATACATACTATCCTTACATTACATTCATTCTATTCTAACATACCTATACATAGTATATTATATTAATTATAACATATATCTACGCGTACATTTAGCGTCAAGATGTAACGAGTGGAGCGCCAGCGATTGCGCTCCTATGAAACGAAGTTTAATACGATTCCTAGCGCTGTATTCAATGAGTGCGAAAGAGAAACATCGACACAGGCCGGCGCGTGAAACAAAAGATTTCGTATGAGAAATTAACCTAATCTGGAGCGCCGCTCACGCGCGACGTTGCCAAACCGTGGGTTCAACCTGCCTATGCGATGTTGCCGTTCTTATGTATATAACCAAATGTGTCGTCGTCTTTGTCAGTTATTTCGTAGTTTTTCTTTTAAATGAATATTTAAAAAAAATGTTTATACGCGACATTTTGTGTTAAAAATGGAACAATACAGTGTTTCTTTTATCATTTGTATCTTTTAGTAAGCGGTGTGAAGAAAACTTTCGAAATACGCCTTGAACTGAAAGCAAAAATGTAGTACGAAAACTAAATCTTTTACGCGTGTTTTTAAATCAGAACAATATTTTAAAACACATTGGTTTTGTGGATGTGAAGAAAGCAATAAATTTATTTGTTTTCCGTGTCTTGTGGTTATCAACTGGAACTGAACTGACACCGACAGTGGTGGTGAATCTACTTGGATGGCAACGGGTGTTAATTTTTTTTTTGTGAACCCCCATCGAAAAATGTCACTAGCCGCCACTGCTTATTACTCTTTTATTTTAATGCAAACGAGCATGCAACGCGATGTTTCGTGATTGCTGCAGTCCATTGAAATCGACATACAAAGTAGTACAAACTAAAGCGAGGCTAGTCTATTTCAAGGTTGTACAATCAGGGTCCAAAAGTGTAGTAACCCCTCTTCGTAGATTTTCGCCTGCATGCTTCAAGCTTTCTAATCTATGTTTTTTTCCTTGTTGAGTTCTTGTCACGAACAAGTTCACGCAATAGTTTTTTGATAATGCTATACCACATCTAAATCTATGTACAGTAACATATCTCGATGTTACGGAGCCTGAAGGTAGACTCCTAGTCGTCAGTCTAGCTGGCAACTGCACCTTGTCACCAAAATGCAATAGAATTAATTCTCAGCTGAAATGAGAGCAGTGGTGGTAGGTATATCAATCGTCGAACCGAAAAGAATCGAAAGAACCGAAAACCGAAAGATCGAAAAGTCGAAAGGAAAGCTGCTGTTGCCGGCCAGACTTATATGAGGCGACCTCAAACAAGACTTACGTAGGTAAGTCTTCAACCTCAGTCAAGCCTCAACCAACCTTGTTGTGTGTAGACTACTAACATCACGTAGCCTGCAAGCTCGTCTGCGATTCCAAATCGTATACCGAAAATATCGTGTCGTAGTTCGCGAGGCGGCTTCGAATTATCCCGCGTTATCTAAATCCGCATGTCGGGTATATAGATAGGGGGACGGCAATCCCGGGGGTGGGGACTTGGGGACTCCTTCAGGCTTCAGTAGTGGCGCGACCGCTGTAGCGCGCAGACGTGTGTTGTGTGTGAGACCCGCTTCCGGGATTCGCTACGGTGAGTTTATCACTGAAAAATCACTAATAGATTAAATTCTGAGATGTTTTAAGGATGTTTTGTTGGTCAATAGTATTATAAGATAGGCTTAAGTCAGGAAATTGTATCGTGGAAGTGTCAGAAGTGTAGTGCGTTTGGGAGGAAAATGTTGTTTTCGCACATTTTGGTAACATTGTCTGCGTATCGTAAAGGTTCCTAGCATTGGTCGGGTTATTTTTTATTGTACGTTTTGTCTGAAAATGCGGCTAATTGCTTTTGTTTACATGTGTTTTGGTCGTTCCATTTAGTGACTCTTATTTAAATTTTCTCATATTCTCAGATAGTTTTCGTTTTTTGAATAGTGAGTTGGGGTAATTTCGAATGATTTTTAGCTGCATTCGTAAGATATTGGGAATATATTTTTTCTCTCATATTCTATACCAGCGTTATAAAATAAAGTAAAAACTGATAATCAATAAACAACTTAAAGACTGCTGAGTTACGAGAGTTTAAAGTACGGACATACATTTAATAAAACATAGGAAAGATCGGACGATATAGAGGAAAGACCGGACTACCTTCAAAAATCACCCAAGTGGTTAAGAACATAAGGTTTATAAAAAGAAAATATCTGATCTTATACTTGCTATAACATACTTCTTGAATAATTTATTTTGTTTAAAAACATAGAAGGAACAGTACCTTTTTCGTTTTTTTTTAACTGAAGAGAGTAGCAAAACAAAATAGCGTCCCGTACTGTGTTGCAAGTATAAAAAAATAACCACAGATTCGGTAGATATTTAACTTATACGTTCTTACGTTATGACGACCTGCGTGGCGCAATGGTTACCATGCCGAGCTGCCAATCGAAGGGTCCCGGGTTCGATTCCCGGCGAAATAGAAATTTAAATGATGAGTTTAAATTTCTGTTCTCGCTCTGAGTTTTTGTATTTCTGTCTTTGTGTGTGTCCATGGTACCCACGACACAGGGTATATCTACCCTACTGTAGGGAGGGTGTGAAGGTGGTGTGAGTGTGAAGCGTTATTTATTACCCCATTCACGATCTTACCCAACGCACATCATTCAAAAAACGGCAACTATCTGAGAAGATGAGAAAATTTAAATAAGAGTCACTAAATGGAACGACCAAAACACACCTAACCTTACTTATTTTCAAATAATAATGATAATATAATAATGATGTCTGTGAAACAAAAAAAATTCTTTTTATTTTTTATCTATTAATGTTTCAAGACAGGAAGGGTTAGGTTAGATTAGGAATTGCTTGATAATAATCACAGAATAAGGTCTTCTTAAGACCAATTTTTTTTTCTCAAAAGTAAATTAAAATATCTCTATTGTTTGAAAATACTTAAAGCCCAGCTGTAGACACATAAACAGCGTAGACTTACTAACAGTGCCCTTGCAATGGCATAAGTACCACTGACAATGGCATACTATAAGTAAGGCAATATAAAGGTTAAAAAAACAGAAAATTTTCATCTTTTTTTGTTTAAACGTAGTAGCAGACGAACGGTCGTCGATATGCATAGTCATATCATATGGTGTTAAGTGGTAGCTGCAGCCCATGGACATCTACAGATAACCTTAAGAAAATAGTAGTCTTTGTGGTCGTTCGCCGTCGTATTTAGTCGGGCCCGCAATCGCAACTTTCCAATGAAACTCAATATAAGTTTCACGGCAGAAATTGTTGCAGCGATGGTATTTCCCCGATAGAATATTGCAATTGTACCCGACCTTCCCCTTTCTTACCACGTTATATTTTACGAGTTCTATCGGCATAATTGCAATGCCAAGTCTGATCGATTGTTAATTAGTACCTAGTTGATGAGGGTATTAAGAGGCCGTATACGAAATTTTGCCGATTACGCAGATTTACTTGATTTTACACATGAGATTTTGCAGTTAAAATACAGTATTTACGGTACCGGAGTTCGGGTTCGATGCCCGGCGAAGCAAAAATTTGTGTGATGAGTTTAAAATTTCTGTTCTCGGTCTATTCTCGGTCTAGGTGTTTGTGTTTCTGTCTTTGTGCGTGTCCATGGTCCCTCGACACATGGTCTATCTATATCTTACTATTGTGGGGCTATGAATGTGTTTAAAAAAAGGGAAGAAAAAAAGGAGACCCGTGCCCAGCACGTGGCACGGTGGAAATGCGGGTTAGTGGCCAACCTACTGTCAGCTGATGTATTTGCATAACACCCATTAAGCCTCCGAGATGGATTAACGACATCTTCTATCGATAACAACTGAGACCGAACGAACCGAACGTGCGCTCTGAAGAACGGAAACGTGCATGAAATGGCCACTAGTGGTTTCCCATCTCACAGCCGACTGCGCTCGTTTCTCTTGGCTGTGTAGTAGCTTGCGTTCTGCACCAGCCGCTGGGCTATGTGCGCTTCTAGAATAGCGCTTCATGGAATTGTTAGGGGTATAAAAGGTGAATAATGTTTATGTTTTACTTTACTTATCGCTATGTAGCAATAGTCAATATTGCATTTAATTGCAGTGGCCATCAATGCAAGGATAAGCGCAGTCCCTACATGTTGGAGACAATGAAACTGTCTCATCGATCGTCTCGGGATGCCCCTGGGGCTTACAAGAGCAACTATCACTGTCGCGGGACGTGTCTTTGGCAATTGTGTCTTTTATATACGAGTATCTCTTGGTTTGATTTTGTTTTCAGATTCTTCAGATATTGCTAGAGTAAAATAATGAATTGTAAAAGATACATCAAATGATCTGGATCAGATGACAACATCAAGAGAAAAGTTTATTATTCATTTTTGTGGTCTTTAACACTAGAAGCGCCGCCGCCTACCCCAAAATTGTCCCCCGCGAATTTGATCATCTCTAACTTTTTTATTTTTTTTACTTAGGTTCGTGAAACTTTTTGATTTTTACTAATTTATTGTATTTTATCATTTATCGGTGTTTTCAATATTATAGCAAAAATATTTAAGCAAGCATATGTAAGTCTTGTCTGAGGTCTTATGTAGTTGCGCTGCTACTCCGGAGGCTGGTAGTCGCCTCATGTAAGTGTGGCCGGCAACTGCACCTTTCCACCGAAACACAATAGAATTGGTTCACGGCAGAAGTGGGTGCAGCGTTGGTACTTCCCCGGGCGAACCTAATAGTTCTACCACCTACATATAAAACACTCTTAAACCACTGATACATACGCTTTCAACGTAGCCGCAGGCGACAACTTTTAATATTAAAATGTTTAGGGGACTCAATCTGCTCCCCGAGCACGTGTCTACACTAACCCTCATAGAGCTGTTGAGTTAATGGTCATGGCGCAAATGTAAAATGTTTATCTATCGACATGAGGGGACGATTGATCGCCAATTTTAATAAGGATGAGAAGTATAATAATAATAACTTTAGTTTAATTTTGTGATTATTGTATGCCTGATAAACAGTCATCAATAAACGTTTTTCATGTCATTTCAAATTTACGAATTAGAGATTTATTTTTATTTTGTTCTCTGTTGCCAACTTTGTGTGTCAACAAACAACATTCGTTAAGTTTTAGGATGCGAAGTGGAAGTTGCGTACCTATTTGGAACAATTTTTGAAGCACGTTTTATTTAAATTCGATTCTATAAATCAGGCTAGGTGGCGCAGTACCTACTCCTTTCTAAATCACGCTAACGATGTTACTACGTAAGTAGTATAAATAGATTGAAAAGACATGTTGCCACGTTATCCATCTCGTATCTCGTCGCATTAGGGCCTTTGCAGGCATGCTATTTTTAGAATCGCCGATCTGCAATTTTTACAATAGCATAGCGTTTTGACGACTCTGCGATTGAAATCAAGTCCATCAAAAGTCGTTACTAAAAGTGAGCAAGAGTTGGGTGACAAAACTTTCTTATCAAGATAAAACTAGCTGTGCCTCTTAGTTACCTCGTTAGAAAGCATCAAATACATTATAATGGATCTTCACATGGAAATTAGATTTTTTACCGCACAAAAAAAACAACTCATTTTACTCTTGAGCCCCATTGCCACCTCCACATCCAAAAACAAGATCTAGGTATCTAGGTGATTCCATAAGAGCACTCCATCGCGATGTGAGATAAGGTCAAACAATCAAACAAACACACTACGCATTTATAGTATTAGTATGGACGTGTGGAAACGACACTCAATTGACACACTTCTCTCGTCATTACGTTCTCCAACGACACAGATTGCTAAACGTCACAAAAGAACACCGTGTGTATGTGTATCAATATCCGTTCTGAAATAATAAGCAACATCGTGTGGCTACGATGAAGCGGCTGGCGTTGAACACAAGAGATCTACGCAACTAGATCACTAGTGGCTAGTCCCTGTAGCTTCGGGATTAAGAACAGAGCTACGGTATTCCCTGCCTGTGTAAGAGACGACAAAAAAGGGGGCTTCTAGGGTTGCTGGCGGTGAGAGTGGGAGTTCGATCCGTCCAGTCAGCGGTCTCGGGATGGACGGCGGTGTGTGCATGCCGCTCGTAAGCAGGTGCAGGAGAACACATTTGCTATACCGAACGGGGCGCTGCGCGTGGAGGACACCGGTGCGTTCCACTGGAGATCCCGGAGTCCTCCCCAGTGCAGAGGCAGGCCACCAAGGGAGTATTAGTGCGGTACAAATCTCACATAACCCGGTATCGTCTCCCAAAGTGCAGTGAAACGTTTGAAAGAAACCTTACGAAACCCCCCCCCCCCCCCCCCCCCCCGATACAAAGAAAGATCACTAGTGGCTAAAGATTTCATACCCATCTCCGTGTTTCGAAGGATATGTTAAGCCGTCGGTCTTGGTTGTTATCGCCACACAATAACGTCGTAAAACGTTTTTGGAAGCGTTATGGGTGGTTTGAAGGCATTCTACAGCGAGTTAGCCACTAACCGCACTAGAGCAGCGTGGTGAAGTATGCTCCGGTCTCTTCAATAATGGGGAGGTACCGGTGCGCAGCAGTGCCCAGCCTCAGAATCTTATTTGATTTAAGTACGTATCCCAGTAGAACCGTAAAAGTTCTTCCTATAAATAAAAGCAGGTAGACCTGATATTAAATCTTGGTAAAACGTCTCTAATTAAACGACAAGTAGACGAAGGTACGCTGACTGTACCAACAAGTAATGGAATCTGTGACATTTTAAATCGTCTGTATAATATTTTCACGATTATTGAAAAAAAAAACAGAGTTCGCTAGTTGTACGATTATGCTACATAATATTTTCATTCCACTACAATGACTTGAAAACCGGAATAGAGTAATACACTTTTTGATTTAGTCGGGTTATAACCACTAGTTTTAAGTGTTTTACAAGAATTTACGTAAAAATAAGCCGGTACGCACTAGGTCACATATTGATAACAATGTTAAAATTGAATTTATATGCAACTTAAGGAAATCAAACATAACAACACTCTTTTGAATTGGTATTATTTGGAATCTTCCAGTATTCGTTTGAACTTAGCTTGCAAGATTTGAAACAAACTAACTGACACAGCAAGTTTTTTTAACCATTTTTATGCTGGGCACAGCTCTCCTCTCACATTCACTCACTCTATTTGGGCCATAGTCCACCACGCTGGCAAATGCGGATTGGTGGACGTCATGCTTTCGTGAAATTATGAATTTCTCTCAGACAATCACGGCGATGAAGAACATCGAAATCAATTGAATATCACGATATTTTCCGTCACCATGGAGCAGCCATAAATGCGCACATTACAAATTTCTTAGTCAGAGGTACGCGCCGAGGATTTGAACCCGGGATCGGTGGAGTCGAAGACCGCGGTTCTTTACTTTATAGAAGGTGGACAATATAGGGCGTCCCCAAATATATAGGTGTGTGTGATGTAAAGATGATAATGTGAATGTACGTTACCCACAGGATGATGAATGAATAAGTCCAGATAACGTATGATTACAGTTTATTCTCAAGCACACACACTAAGTCTAATAAAAGCAGAAGGAGTAGAAAAGACGGAGGATAGAACAGTTCACAATTACACAAGAGTTCACAAGACATAAAGGTGAAAGAATTACTATAAAGCGCGTAAACAATAACAAGGCGTAAAGCATAAGCAGGCGGCAAGCGATTCGCGTCGAGATCGAGTTTCGACTGAGTTATCTGTGCGGCGCAGGCGCACCGTGACGACCGCTAATTCACCTTGCGCATCAATAGACTGTTACTATAGAATCTCGCTCCGATCGAGTTTCGCACGCGAAAGTCGATTGAACGTCGATTGAATAATTAATGTTTCTTATTTATGATTTTGTAAATATTATTGTGTGTTGTATTGTGTAGATGTTTGTGTATAGTTTATATTGTGATTTATTATTATCTATTATTTATTATTGAATTGAAATATTATATTGTAATAATTATAATTTAATATAATTATTAATATAAATTAAATGTAATTATTTGTAAATAATAATTAATATAATATGTATTATAATTATAATTAATGTAATTGATTTTGATAAATAATTATGGAAATAGATCCTACATCACCCCCCTCCAGAGACCGTCAAGGGCGGTAAAAATCTGTAAATTTGACACGGCGACCAGATCTCGTGACATACTCTTTTGGAAATTCCGGGACAGGCTCTTCAAACTGCGAATTTCTGTTTACTATTTCCTTGTCCCCGGTATCTGCGAGTATGTATGCCGGTTTTAACCGGTCTATGGAGACCGTGACGGGTTTACCGTTAAGTAAAATTTTAAAAACTTTACTGTCCCTTGCAAGAACTTTATGAGGTCCGGAGTAGGCAGGCTGGAGTGAACCACGTACAGTGTCATCACGCAGGAAGACATGTGTACTGGTAGCTAATTCTTTATACACAAAAGGTTTTTCCTTTTTATGACGAGAAGTTGGCACTGGTCGTAATTTCTCGGCAAATGATCGCAGGCGCGCGGAATACTCCGATATATCGGTGGTACCGGGCACTGCGGTTTCAAAAAATTCACCGGGCAACCTTAGTGGCTCGCCGTAAAGGAGCTCTGCCGACGAAGATTGAAGGTCTTCTTTGAAGGCTGAGCGGATTCCCAAGAGTACTAAGGGTAAAGTTTCGGTCCAGGTGTCCTTGCCATGACACATAATGGACGATTTAAGCTGCCTATGGAAGCGTTCCACGAGGCCGTTGCAAGCTGGATGGTAGGCTGTCGTGCGTTTATGCTCGAACCCGGCTATTTTCGACAGATGCTGAAATAGAGCTGATTCGAACTGATGACCACGATCTGTTATGATTTCCGTCGGACAGCCGAATCTGGAAATCCAAGACGACAGTATAGCCTTTGCAACGGTCTCGGCGGTGATGTCCTCCAATGGAACAGCTTCAGGCCACCGAGTAAATCGGTCCACCATGGTCAGGCAGTACCTATAACCCTGGGACAGTGGAAGGGGCCCTACCAGGTCAATGTGCACCTGCTTAAAGCGTGCGCGTGGCAAGTTAAAAGTGCCAAGAGGGGAGGTCACGTGACGAGTAACTTTTGACCTCTGACACGCAATACACGCACAGCCCACTGTCGACTGTCTTTCCTGACCCCAGGCCAAACGAAACGCTCCGCAACAAGTTGAGCAGAAGCTTTAGCACCTGGGTGGCTTAGCGAATGCAAGCTGTCAAACACTTGCTTGCGATAAAATTTGGGAACGTAAGGCCTGGGGGTCGGTGTACTGACGTCGCAGTAAAGAGGAGCGCGACTCCCAGGGCACTTCAACTGTTCCAGCTGCAAAGAGGATCCTTCCTCGAGTAACTTCGCAAGCTCTGGGTCTGCTGCTTGACCATTGGCTAAGTCTTCAAGGCACACTGGAGTTCCCAATTCATCAAGTTCGACACGCGACAACGTATCGGCAACCACGTTGTTCTTGCCTGATATATGTCTGATGTCCGTGGTGAATTGGGAGATGAAGTCGAGGTGTCTATACTGCCTCGGCGAACAATTGGACTTCCTTTCGCTAAAAGCGAAAGTAATCGGCTTGTGGTCAGTATAGACAACAAAATGACGTGCTTCCAGCATGTGCCTGAAGTGCTTTACCGATTCATAAATGGCAAGCAGCTCCCTATCGTACGGAGAGTACTTGACTTGCGAAGGACTGAGTTTCCTCGAGAAAAACGCAAGCGGCTCCCAAGCGCCATCCTTTAGCTGTTGCAAAACTGCGCCGATCGCTTTGTCAGAAGCATCAGTGACAAGGGCGAGTTTTGCAGAGCAATCTGGATGGGCGAGCAATGCAGCATTTGCGAGGCTCTCTTTGCAAGCTTCAAAAGCGGCTAGCTCATCACCGTTGAGGTTGATGGGATGAGATCCTTTAACCGCACCGGTCAACAGGGCATTCAAAGGAGCTTGAACTTCTGCAGCTCGAGGGAGAAATCTCCTGTAAAAGTTCACCATTCCCAGGAACCTTCTGAGCTGGCGTACGTTAGCGGGAGGAGGGAATGATCTTATGGCTTCAACCTTAGAGTCCAGTGGTTTGGTGCCTTTACTGGAAATATGATATCCAAGGTAGGATACTTCCTGGACACCGAAAACACACTTGGACGCGTTAATCAGCATGCCGTACTCCTGCAACCTACTAAAAATCTTCCGCAAGTGTTCCATGTGTTGCTCCTCGTCCCTGGAAAAAATTAAAAAATCGTCCAGGTAACAATAGACAAAGTCGAGGCCCCTCGTCATCTCGTCCACGAAGCGTTGGAACGTTTGGGCTGCATTCCTAAGTCCGAATGTCATGAAAGGAAATTCGAACAACCCAAACGCTGTGGCAATCGCGGTTTTGGGAATATCCTCCGCGCTGACAGGTATCTGATTGTATGCCTTAACTAAATCTATGGTGCTAAAAATATTGCAACCAGCGATACTATGGGCAAAATCATGGATATGTCGAATCGGATACCTGTCAGGTACGGTGCGGGCGTTCAACCTGCGATAGTCGCCGCAGGGACGCCAACCGTTATCCTTCTTCGGGGCTAGATGAAGGGGAGATGACCAGGGGCTCTCAGAAGGCCTAGCGGTTCCATTGGCAAGCATGGACTGGAACTCTTGCTTGGCAATCTTGAGCTTGTCTGGAGCTAACCTGCGGGGAGTACATGAAACTGGGGGGCCTGGTGTCGTGCGGATATGATGGACGGTATTGTGTGATACAGTTTGGTGTGTGCCAGACGGGCGTGTAATTTTAGGAAACTCCTCTAAAAGTTTATGGAAGCGAGATTCGCCAGTCACAACTTTAACAGATGATATACTATTACAATTTAATACACAAACAGAAGTTGACAGAGAAGTAACATTGTCAATTAAGCGTCTATTTCTTATATCTACGACCAGATTGTAATAGTTGAGAAAGTCTACACCAATTATCGGCTTTGTCACGTCAGCCACCACAAAACGCCACGAAAAGTTTCTACGCAAACCGAAATTTAGATCGAGGTTGACGTAACCGTAAGTGGAGATGGTAGAACCGTTAGCTGCGTTGAGCTGGTAGTCCGTACGAGCACGACGATCATGGATCATCGACCGAGGGAACACGCAGATATCGCTGCCGGTGTCGATCAGATAATGCACATTCGAAGGTCGGTCGGTGACAAACAGGCGACCAGTTGTATTAGGCTGGGGGCAGTCGTCAGTCGCCATTATAGACCGCCCCTGGCGTTTCCCGCCTTGAAGTCGCATGGGGTGATGCAACGCGATGCCTTCTCACCGAACTTGCTGTGATACCAGCACAGCGGGTACTTTCGGTAGCTCGACGCAGATCTCGCTCTCGAGCTGGAGCGACTTCGGGCAGAACGACGAGAGCGGGATCGAGAAGAACGCTTGTCCCTCGTTGACAACTGCTGGATGTGCCTCCGTAGCTCGGTGATCTCCTTTGTGAGAGCGCTCACGACCGATCCGGGAATATCCTGGCTAGTGGAGGCTACTGCAGGATTTGTCGAAACGGCGATGTCGTTGATCCTGTCAGCCAAGTCGGCCAAGTCTTCCAGCGCAGCCTTCGATGACTATCCCGCCAAAACTGTCTGGATATTCCTCGGGAGACGACTTATCCAGATGGTCTTTAAAAAATCGTCTGTGACATCAGATCCTGCCAGGTCCCTTAGGTGTCTGAGAAACTGGGACGGCTTTCTGTCCCCGAGCTCCTCATGCATTAATAATTGCTTGAGCTTCTTTTCGTTTGAAGCTGTGAGGCGCTTGATGAGCTCAGACTTCAGCTTATCATACATCCCAGCTGACGGGGGAGAAAGAATGATGTCCTTAACCTCTCTCGAATATTTATGATCCAGCTGACTAATGACGAAGTTGAATTTCGTCCTCTGCGAAGTTATACCAGAGAGTGCAAATTGGCCTTCCACCTGGGCGAACCAAATATCCGGTTCCTCTGGCCAAAATGGTGGTATACGAATATTTGTACGAAGCACCTCGTCGTGAACATCCATTGCCGCAACTCGATCGGATGAGTTTGGATCGAGTTCATCCGTTCGAGTTCTAGTAGTAGTGCCGCGCTTGGTATTTACGTACATCTTATCTTCCGCGACGGTGTCTTGAAAATTATCTTCCTCACTCATGTTCTAGGTGGTCACCAATATAGAAGGTGGACAATATAGGGCGTCCCCAAATATATAGGTGTGTGTGATGTAAAGATGATAATGTGAATGTACGTTACCCACAGGATGATGAATGAATAAGTCCAGATAACGTATGATTACAGTTTATTCACAAGCACACACACTAAGTCTAATAAAAGCAGAAGGAGTAGAAAAGACGGAGGATAGAACAGTTCACAATTACACAAGAGTTCACAAGACATAAAGGTGAAAGAATTACTATAAAGCGCGTAAACAATAACAAGGCGTAAAGCATAAGCAGGCGGCAAGCGATTCGCGTCGAGATCGAGTTTCGACTGAGTTATCTGTGCGGCGCAGGCGCACCGTGACGACCGCTAATTCACCTTGCGCATCAATAGACTGTTACTATAGAATCTCGCTCCGATCGAGTTTCGCACGCGAAAGTCGATTGAACGTCGATTGAATAATTAATGTTTCTTATTAATGATTTTGTAAATATTATTGTGTGTTGTATTGTGTAGATGTTTGTGTATAGTTTATATTGTGATTTATTATTATCTATTATTTATTATTGAATTGAAATATTATATTGTAATAATTATAATTTAATATAATTATTAATATAAATTAAATGTAATTATTTGTAAATAATAATTGATATAATATGTATTATAATTATAATTAATGTAATTGATTTTATTAATATAATTTTATATAAATATCTATGTAGGATAAATAATTATGGAAATAGATCCTACAACTTCTCAGCCATCGCTGCTCGGCAAGTTTAATAGCCTGTAATAAAAGTGTTTGGTTCATGGAGCCCACGATTTAGGGAATCCTTATCCTTTAATTAGGGTTAATTTGGTTGAATTGGTTGTTAATTTATCTATTTAAGTATATATTTAGAATTATATAAGTATGTTTATCAGCTTTCTGATTACCATAGTACAAGCTCTGCTTAGTTTAGAATCAGATGATGTTGTGTTAATTGTCTAAAGATCTCGATATATTTTTTTATTTATAAGTATGGAGCGTTATTTATTTATTATCAGCTGTGAGGAGCGCACGCACCACTAAGCAGACTCCCTCGAGGTCAATCCCCTAGCGGCTATAAATCCCGCTGTTATCAGCAGCTAGCGGCCGCCCGAGGATTAGTTCCGCAAACCATCTTGACTGGGAAATCATTCGGAAACACTATCATTATCGTTTTTAATGAAGATGGATACTTTGCAGCCATCATGAGGTTTTTAATTTGTATTCGTTTGATGATTTATAATCTTTAGGTAATTTACAATTTTTATTGGCTTGCCGGCTGCAAACCTTTGTCAAATTCGAACACCTAATAGTTGCAAGCCTTTCTTTATTAAACTAAAGGTCCTCACAGTAACTTGTATATATATTTATGAAATATGCACTTTTGTAAGAAGAAACAAACATTTATTCGAGACTTTTAAGTCAAAGCGTCAAATAAATAAATTAAGTAAGTTCCCTTCAAAGTCCGCACTGTTTAGGAAAAATGTTCTAGGTATGGCTCCAAAAATCTATAATAAGTTACCGAATAGCATAACACAAATAGACGATCTATTGAGCTTCCAAATGAAATTAAAAGATCTTTTAGTAAAAAATGCATTTTACACGATCCAGGAGTTTTTGGACTGTAATTTTCAATCTTAACTGCGTAAACAATTGTTAATTAATAAATTACTTTGATTTGACTTGTTCTATCATATTATATTGTATGCCATGTATGGCAGGATAGGGAGGTATGACATATCTTTATACAACATCTGTAATTGTACCCCTTTCCACAATAAATGACATTTGAATTTGAATTTGCTTCCCACTGCTGGGCACGGGTGTTTCCTACTGTTGGCTAGTGGCCATACCACTGTCAAATGTTATCACTGCTGCTGACTGCTGTCTAACGATAACAACCGAAACCGACGGGTTAAGTGCCCTCTGATGAATTAATGTGCGCATAAAATTTGCCACTAACGGTCCCTCATGTTCACACCAGACTCCACCACTTCTCTTAGTTGCGTAGATAGCTTCTGTTCAACGCCAGCTACAGGAATGCTCGCATCAGGTAATCGTAACTAAAACCATTTTATTCATGTTCAATTGCTTTTTACATGTAGATTTACTCGTATACATAAGGTAACATAATAATTCTGGTGCTTTTGTAAATACCCATTGGGCGTGCAATTTCAATTACCTATTACAGTACATTCTTTGTTACAGTTACAAAATTATCATATCAATTCCAAATTATATCAAGCGATAAAGGGAAATCGCGGGGTTGTTGTGCCAAGCGCTGTATTCGTTCTTTATACCTGATAATATTGTTTAGCTGCAATTTTATTATCTACGGTTTTCTGATCATGCTTTACACACTTTTTACATTTTAAAAAATGTGTACAGTAAGGTGCAGAAGTAATGTAGCATTTTCAAAATACTAAAGTATTAACTTGTTCGCACATATTACGTTCTTCCACGCTAAGGATTAACGCTCGTCCTCCTGACGGGAAGTTGCTCCTGAGGAAGCTCATGCTGCTGACTGAGTTCTCATGAGTCTGCCTGAGTAAAGAAGTTGTTCCTCGTTCCCGCAGTCCCTTGCGTTGGTAGCACTATGTATCACTCGTAGGAAAACACAAGTCACGCTAAGGATAAAGATAAAATTGCTTGAAGTGTGCCGGCGAAAATCGACCAAATGAGGCTACTCAACTTTTAAAACCTGATTGCAGTATATTAAATCTTAATACACACGGGACAAGTCTTCAACGACGATGGACGAAACCAAACGCAAACCAAATTGACGAGAAATATTCTTTATTTTCCAATATCCAATATGGATCATGCTCATCGCATTCTGAAAGGAAGATGATGTGATGTTATAAAGGAAACAAAAGATGATGATGACTGCATGATTGATCCACATAAATTCCAATAATAGGAAGTTTTATCTAAAGCTCAGAATAGGGAAGAATTTAGGAAGAAAGGAAACATAACACTCAAATCTAATTCCTTCCCTATTCATTATCTTTTAATGTTTATCAATAAACTACAACAATGCTCTGCCCAAGAATTTTGAAGGGAAATCTCCG
Organism: Pyrgus malvae; assembly: GCA_911387765.1. NCBI lineage: Eukaryota > Metazoa > Arthropoda > Insecta > Lepidoptera > Hesperiidae > Pyrgus > Pyrgus malvae. Next base: position 13,474,544 of record OU426972.1, on the reverse strand, counting down.
CAAGAATATTTTCTTTATAGCTCCCTCTGTTCCGGGCCAACTTGCTTCACTGAATGCCTTGATAACCACCCAGGAACTTTGCAAAACACTTCCTTCCTCCTCCATATACATGTGAACATCTATGCTACCATACAATGAATAAGTCCGTACATAGAAAAATCGATCCACGACGTCAGCTGATACGGTCCAATTTCTTTTAAAAGCATTCGAACCCTATTTTCCTTTCGATACTGTATTCTTGTAAGAACGCGTAATTCTAAAAAGTTGTATAGGGATAGCCTTATAAGCTAAATTCAACCTTAACGACCATGAATAAGCTTGAACCTCATTCGTCTATACACAGCATTTCCATTTCTATGATATGAAAGTGTCTACTACCGGGATTAAAAGGTCCTGACTCCACCAATAATTTAACGAAATTCAGCTCTTCCTCCTTACGGTAAGGTTCGGTTTTGCTCAGCAGAATCAAAAGCTTGTCCACTTCTATGGTATCAGGGCTTCTATTCTCTCGGGACGCCCAGTATCGGAAAGTCGTAACACGTAATCAGCTGTGAGCGAAATTCGACCTGATGCAAACGAGATAGGATTCGAATTTAACTGTCAGGTTGAAATAGATTTGGTGGCAGATATATAAATGTTGTAGAATTGACGGGGATCGAAACAATATTTTACGGGAACGTGTAAGATAACGCCTGGTAGCTGCATTGTTGCCAGTTGCAAAGCATTTTATGGCATAATAGCAAATAACTAGAGTTCTATTTCTGATGGCACTGTGTTTATAGGCTCATGCCAGATTTAGTTAGGACTAGCTGTGCCCGCGACGTCGTCCGCGTGAATAAAGACTTGCATAAAAGGGATTGATAAAAGATTAAAGATTATTCATTTGCAATGAATAAGTAGTAAGTACTACTTAGTAGTAGTAAGTACTACTTAGTAGATTATTCTTACATATAGTAAAATCACTTATAATAGAATGTTCATATTATTATGTTCAGAAGACACCTATAATTTATTTTTTCATAATCCTTCAAACCTAAAACAGTAAGGACCGCTTACCTACTGAACGCAGATCTTAGGTACTATCCACTTTTCGCACGCTTCGCTTTTCTCGCGCAATCAGATTCTCTTTACAAATATGTACCTAGCTCGTTTATTAAAGTTAAGAGATACATACGTAGTACTGCTGTGCCCGTGGCTTCATCTATGTTAAAAATAGTATCCTTGGTAAATTGGGTGAATTTATACTGCAACACTATATACTTACTTTTATTAGAGTTTAGGCTTTTATTTGAAATTATCTCCATCGATTCACTTTGGAGAAGAAATGAATATTGCTCAATAACGCCATCTACCGTATAGTGTGTAAACTTCGTTGTTGATAAATCGAATGTCAAATTACCAAATACCTAGGTAGATATTAAGATTATTGGTTCACTAAAAGTTTAACTGTTCGTCACCTAGATGTCTGCAGTAGTCTCGTTTTGTTAAGGCTTTGTACATTCTGTATGAAGGTTTAGATTCCATATCTTACAACCTTAATTCTGGATGCATTGAGGTTGTAAGATTTGGATTTCAGTTCGTCGGAGCTTGAGGCCTTCTCAATATTGGGAGAGTTCCATGCCCAGCAGTGGAACGCTAATAAAGGTTGCAGCCTGATATAATGTAACGATAACAGTCGTTTCAGCTGCAGCTTGTTCATAATCTTCCACCCCAAAAGAAGACTAATAAGCTGAGCAACTAACTCAATGGAGCCTGTGATGTAAAGTTCGGCGGCGATGAGGCTCGCGATGCGCTTTTTAGGTACATAGTCTAGCCATACTCGGCCAACGAAAGAAAATACAGTAAGCTGATCTAAGTAGGTATATTTAATATGGTCGACCATATTAGTGAAAGTTCAAAATAATTTTACTTAAAAAACTTTTATTTATGGTTTTGAAAAGGCTGTTAACGAAGCTTTCATCCAAATTTCCCAAAATGCCTTTTTTTATGTCGCGTGTTGTTTAAATGAACATAATTTTTTTGTTTATGACCCGATTGATATGAAATACACACTAATGTTACGGAAATCCATTCAACAATATATCTGTAAGCACATCATTCAAAGAAGGGAAAAGAATTTGAGAATTAAATATTAAGTTAAGGTTAATTATCGTACGCTTGAGATACCAACTTTCGAATCCATTTTATTTGCTATTGAGGGATAGTTTTGAAAAAAGCTTAAATATGTTTCTTACTATGTTAGTAAAGATTATAAATACAAAATTATAAGTAAAATACTCTGCACAAAAATATTCTGTACATCAAGTCCCGACGCTCAATTTTCAAAGAGTTTCAAAGAAAATTGACATTTAAAGGGTGAGTTACGGAAAATGCTGAAACACGTATTTGTCGGCGCCGCCATCTTTGTAAGCAACACGTGCAACAGGCAATACCCCCACCAATGCAATATAAAAGGGCAGCGCGCCAGTAGTTTCGGATCAGTCGTTTGCGAGCAGTTGCCCGATGCACATGCTATGCCGCTTTATCGCGATTGTGTTTAAAGTAATATAAAAATAAGTGACTATAAACTGTGTGTCTGTGAAGTTTGCTTTAAAAGTGATATAAATTAAGTGATTATCGAATAAACCGTGTGTTTGTGGAAGTTTGCTGTTTTATTCAAGGAGATGTATCCCCTACGCCGACATCAGAATTGGGATCTGAACCGGACTCTCACTGCTGCGCTATGTTTGACATATGGCGAGATGTCATGTGGCGAGGCGCCTACCTATCGTCGTGGCAATACGAGCAACACATCTCTGGTTGAAGGCGCAGACAACAGCGTGGTCAGCACGATAGCCAAGCGCCTGTTGACACGGCGCAATTTGGCTGGTGTTTTATGGACAACTACATCAATCCGGTCAGTCGTTCTATGTTTAGTTTGATTCTGGTACCGAATGCTATCTTGTTAAATAATCTGTTGGCCATAACTTTAAAGGTGAACGAAGTTTGTTCACCGAACAGTTTCGTTCAACGAACGTATATTCAGATATTCATACAGTACTGTATACGTGGACTGTACTGAACAAATTAATGGTTACTGTTTATCAGTTTTATTTTACCTGATAATTGTTTAAAATATGACATGAAGTTTAGTCGAATATTTTTAAAAGAAGGCTCCATAATCATGTGTAATACCTGTTCGATTGTTTAAAAAACAGTAATTGGTCACTGTAGTGATCTTCCTAAAGCCATTCATAATTTGTTATGAATTCAGGCATTCAAAATAAAAAAAAATACTAATGTCCCTACTTAAGAAAATTACTTACGGTTTTGTGAGTCAACCAAACCACTTTCAGGATAATAAGCACTGTGTTTTGTAATAAATCACTACACAATATCCTATACATTAACAGTATAATTATTAATATAACTGTGAAACACAACTGCACTTGCCCGATCTGATCTTATGACACAGAAACAATAACCTCAACAGGTGGTTTGATACAGTAACTGAATTACACTTGACTCAATTATAGTGACGGCGCAGTTACAAATCAATACTTGTTTGAACGGAGCTTTAGCGTACTTATTTTACTACCTAATTCCTTGATGTCTAGGACAGTAATAATTCTATTATCTCACTTTGCCGGTATTTGTACAGAAACTTGAAGAAAATAGAAGGTAATTTATAAAACATGCATTAACAACTACCCGTATTATGATTGATAAAGGAACATAATTATTTTTCTACCCTAGAATGTTGCTATTTTACTAATTAAAATCGTTGGCGACAACAGTTTTGTTAATGTTACTCTTGTCATATCAGGTGAATTAAAATAAGGCCACAAGAATAGACTCTTACTGTAAGACTTGGTCCCAACTCATTTTCGATAGTGATCGATATCATCTAAAACCTTTAGGTATGCCCATGACCGTGTACGAAAAATTCCTTTGAGTAATGTACCAGCTGTTATCTAGATTTTTTTGATGTAGAAAGCGGTGAGGAGGTTATCTCCGCCGACTAAATAGATCACAAGCAAGGCTATTAAAGTTTGGTCGCACTGCATTCATTGGTCTGTAATCGTAACCGCAACTCCTTTTGGGGTTGGTCAGGGGGCGAAGGACAGCTAGTGACGTGACGGGGGCAAGGGTCTCAGAGGAGACTATTGTTGTGTATTGGCCATGGATGGCCGGACCTAGCTTTGTATCTGGTTTTAAGATTAAAGTTTGCTTATTTTAAATGAACTTTTCGGTACAGCTGTGTATATGATTGTAAGGTTATAATTTGTTTATTTTAAAGGAACTTTTGGTACATTTGAATGGCTTAATGTTGTTTTGTCAATAAGTTGATGAGATAAAAGAAATGAAAGTCCGCAATAGATTCTTGATGTTATTTTCTCCAAGTTTTGTGCGATAAGTAACGTATGGGTGCCTAATGTATCTAGTGAAGGTAGTTGAGGAGTTGAAAGAAATTATTTCGTGTCGAATAAAAGACAATTCGCGTGGCGCATTGGTTACCACCAGTACCATCTTTGCCATAGGGGCACATGGGGCACGAGCCCAGGGCCCCGGGCCTTACGGGAGGATCCCATTGCCTGGCAAAAGTTACTTATAAATTTAACGAAACCGATTGTTGGAACATATTTCCAGTTAAAATGAAAATATAGCTGTTCTTTTTCAGAAAGTGATAATTTCGTTTCTTCAATATTCGACAAACATTACTATCTGAATAAGCTTTTTGATTTAAAAAGTTACGCGTCTTTGTTAAACACCCTCTGAATATTTTTAATATTTGTTTCCCACGCTAATACATATCATATAATCATATAAACAATATCATAGTGTAATTATAAGTGATTAACATCACTGAATGTTTTTTTTCTTTCTTTGGTACTATTAAAAAGTCCGGATTTGAAAACTAGATCTTGGTTAATATGGTAGTAGTGCTAACGACTTTTCCATTCTATTCTGCTACACACCATCTCTTATTTTATTTTGTACAATATGAACCCGATAAAAAGGCTAACGGGCCGCGTGAAGTTAAGCGATTATAAAGCAACTACAGTGGAATCACCTCATAATTTACACATCATTACAGTGCATCCTCAATGCTGTGGAAAAGTTAAAAACTATCAACCATTCCAAAGATACCAATACGTTAAAATCGATGCTATCTATGCTACCATTTCTCAAATTTCAATGCTATCTTTGTAAACTTCGAAGCGCGGACTGAATTTCTGTTCTATCTGGGTGTTTATGTGTGTGTATGTCCATGGTCCTCACAAGAGAGGGTTAACTTATTTTGGGGCTGAGTGTGAGAAGTTATTAATTTTATTGTACATTCGCGTTGTGGTCAGGTTAGCCGAGATCATAAAGATACTTGCAGTTTGTTTACGTTGTTACAGGTACACACGAGGACGTGCGACTCGTCAGGTTGGCCGGGTCGACGTGCGAAGCGATCAGTCTTATTCGAGACACCAAGCACACACACACCTCTATTATGATACTGTTTATTATAGTATTAATGAGTACCTTGATGACAAAACCTTATGAAAACGTCTAATGCATAAAAGTACAAAGGTTTGGGAAGCTTTTCCGCGATAAAATATAAATTTAACAATGCCTGAGAGTTTTTTTTCCTCCGGCTTTTTTCTCTCATTGACCCAGCGGTGGGTAGGCATTAAAGCCGAAGATCCGTTAAAATTTGTTTTAACGGATTCTAAAAACTTTAAAATAAACTTAAAATTAAAGTAAGTTATAATTTTAATTATTTGGAAAATAAATAACTTTAGTTTAATTTAGTGATTATCGAATGCCTGAATAAGGTAGACTGTTTAAATACTATTCAATTAACGTTTTTCATTTCACTTCATTTCACTGTCTGTTAGCTTAGTGCGTGAATAATAATTTCGTAATTTAAAGTGAAGTGATAAATGGTGTACGCTATAGCTATAGCAAGCAGTAAATGAAGATGATTACACCGCTCAGTCATCCCCTACGCCCTATAGTAAGATAAATAAAAAAATATTATAGTAACAACAAAAAAAAATGAAGGAAATTAAAAATAATTTTAGTAAGAGTCATTGGAGGGAATAGTCCGGACCTTGACTCAGCTACAGGGACTTCTGTCCGGACTAGCAACCAGCTATAGGGGCTTATGCCTAGTCTAGCACGATCGGCTATAGGGGCTTATGCCTGGTCTAGCACGAATTAGCTAAAGGGACTTAGTGTCCGGACTAGCAACTAGCTAAAGAGGCTTATGCCTGGTCTAGCACGAATTAGCTACAGGGACTTAGTATCCGGACTAGCAACCAGCTAAAGAGGCTCATGCCTGGTCTAGCACGAATTAGCTACAGGGACTTAGTGTCCGGACTAGCAACCAGCTAAAGAGGCTCATGCCTGGTCTAGCACGAATTAGCTACAGGGACTTAGTGTCCGGACTAGCAACCAAGCAATGAACAACTACAGTGTTTTGTACTTGGACTAATTTACTAAAACTAATGGAGTCTATGCTATGACTTATTATCTTTAAATCTCTGGAGGGTTGATATGAACCGGCCCAGATCTAATCATGTAATGTGTATCACGATTTGATATCAATGTAATCTAATGTGTTAAAAACTTGCATATAGTTAAAGATGGCTAAGAGTTATATAAAAAAAAGTAATATTGTGTAGTTTGTTAAAAAATGTCAGGTGTATAAAGAATTTGCGCGCACGAGGACGTGCGCATGTCAGAATGGCCGTGTCGGCGCCGCCATCTTTGTAAGCAACACGTGCAACAGGCAATACCCCCACCAATGCAATATAAAAGGGCAGCGCGCCAGTAGTTTCGGATCAGTCGTTTGCGAGCAGTTGCCCGATGCACATGCTATGCCGCTTTATCGCGATTGTGTTTAAAGTAATATAAAAATAAGTGACTATAAACTGTGTGTCTGTGAAGTTTGCTTTAAAAGTGATATAAATTAAGTGATTATCGAATAAACCGTGTGTTTGTGGAAGTTTGCTGTTTTATTCAAGGAGATGTATCCCCTACGCCGACATATTCTTTTATTTTGGTTAGAAAATATTTATACCAAATTTCAAGAAAATCTATTGAAAAAAATCCAGTTTTCCATACAAATTTTCATCCCTCAATTCACACCCTTAAAGGGTAATTTTTAAAATTTGCTATAGCCTAAATGTTAGCGAGGACTAATATATATAAAACAAAAAAAGTTTCATCAAAATCCGTCCAGTAGTTTTTGCGTGAAAAGCTAACAACAGACAGACAGACAGACAGACAAAAATTTCAAAACTTATATTTTTAGCTTCTGTTACTTATAAAAAGACCCCTAGAAGTATTTTTTTTAATTTATATGCAATGTACAGAATTGACCCTGCTTACAGTTTTATTATATGTATAGATTTAGTTGGAATTTTTTTACGGGATCTTTGTATTTCTTGTGTGGTGAATTTTGATACAGTATCTTGCACATTTCGATACATATAAATGAAATTACTTTGCCAATATACCTGTAAGTATAAGATGTTGAATTTTTATTTTATTCATTTATTAACGCGTGTTCTTCACAAATTCTTCAAAAATATGTGTCACGCTGTTTGACTATAAAGTTTTTGTAGGTATGTATTTGTATTCTGCGAAATATATTTCATAGTGCTAGCTGATTTTGGTGTACTTATTCAGAATTTATCTTTTAACTCATTATTTCTATTCATTCATATTCCCAATTATGGGGAAAGATTGAGTACGGGTCTTTGACGGTGGGTAAAGAAAGTATAGTATACAATACAATACTCACAACGGATCTTTGTCTCTCGTAACTTCGTACAAGTAGCTGCGCAGAAGCTAAAAATTGATTATAGAGATAATAATATTATGTACTTCCCCGCAACAGCAGTACATGTGTCGTTTGTTGCACCACACTTTGCAACAAAGATCCTTTCATCATCGATATAGATACAGCCAATTATAAATACCTTAATCTTACTATACTTGTCAAATTCAATAAACATATGATTGTTGTTTCAGATGAATCCCCCCTCGAGATGAGCAGCGCGCGCGCGCACCCCGCACTCGTCCCCTCCCGCCCGCACCATGCGCGCTCTCCTTCTCTACTTCACGTTTCTCTACGGTGAGTTAGCCCACCATATTAATATGAATGTCAAACGAATGTGAAACTTAAGCATATTTGAATGAACTGTGTAAGAAATAGTAGTGGAAATAAAGTTGAACCCTGTGGAACTCCATGTATAGATCAGAAAAAATATAAACATAAAAATGTAGAAATGTATCGGCATTATATGCGCTCTTCTTTCCTACTTCCTGTTTCTCTACGATGAGTACACCCAACATAAGATTATCCCAAAAGGACAGCATGTTAGAAAGAATTTTATACGAAATATTCGTAATAGTGGTAACAGGTTGAACCTTGTGGAACTGCAGTTTGGGTAAGAAAATACTATTTACACGACAGTGAAAGTTATCTTTAGATAGCCACTTTATATGCTACTCGTTGCTCTTCGGTAAGTACTAGTAAATCCGATTGTCCCAAGACGTATACGAAGGAATTTTATACGGAATAATAGTGGGAACAAAGTAAAGCCTTGTGGATATCCAGTTTGTATAAGAAAAATATTATTAATACAATTAAAATTATCTTTAAATATCTGTGCCATTTACGGTATCCTTCTCTACTTCACGTTTTTGTACTGTAAGTACATCCGACATAAGATTGTCCCAGGACAACAGCTCGATAAAAAGGAATTGTATATGAAATAATAGTGGTAACAAAGTGGAACCTTGTGTAACTCCGGTTTGTATAAGAAAATAATATGAATAACAGGCTAATTACATTCATCATTATGAAAATGCTTTAGAACACTAGATTTCAAGTTGTACGATATAGGATGATAAATGAAATTGAAAGATAAGAATCAAATATAGCGATATATTGTTAGTGTTAAATTGCTAGGTGTGAGTGCATGTAACGGAGAAAATAATCAATTTGTGCACTGAATTGTTCCGTTGGCCCCGCATGGTAGGTACTCTAAATGCTGACAATGAAAAGATGTCCGGCGTCAGTACAATATGAGTACAGTTGAAATTTGGTCCCTTTGAATCTGTTTGATTCCATTGTATTTATTGATTAAAATAAGAAAATCTAGTGACACTCGTTTACTTATTACTTTCAATAAGAAAATTAGTTCTAAAGTTGAACCTTCTAGGTTCTAGGATATCTTAAATTACCTATCTATGTTATATTCCATATCAAAGTTATATTAATGGCGATGCTTGCGACACCCTGCACAAATCAATCCTTTTTAACATTAATAACATTCGCCACAAAATGGAACATTGCTAAAGTTTCATACTTTACGTGAAAATCGATACAAAATCTGTATACAATAACGGTATCAGTACGGAAACCCATGATGCTTAATGTGGATTTACTGAAGCATCATGAGGACCTAGTACAATTTACAGATTGAGTGGTAGGAATATTTTATGAAAATGAGACAGGGTAAATATTGAGATGGGCATATTAATGTAGAAATAATTAAATGTATGGTAAGTAATATTTTCAGTAATCTGACTATTAGTATGAACTGCGAAGTCAAAGACAAAAACGTTTATTGTAATCTAGGTCGAGTTTTTGAAATGCTTGAGTCTTCAAATAAGAACGGGATATGGGCAGGTTAGACCCATTTTGACAGCGGCATTTTGGCATTCCTGTATAGAGGGCCGTTTTAATAGTAAGAAAACGCAATCATAATCTGACGCGTTTGAGGAAATCCAAAAATCCCCTCTTAGTTCCTTGCAATATCTTAGCTAAGAAGGCGTCACACGAGGTCCCGCTGGAGCGATCTGAATTGCTAATCAGTTCGGATTGTCGTGACAAATGCGTCTCTGGGCGCCTGTCAGCCGTAGTTTATTAGCTGTTACTGGATTAAATATTCAGAACTGATTGTAATAGTGGTATGTGGGAAATTACAGGCTATTAAACTTTTGTTCAAAATCGCATAAAATGCGCAAGGCCCACAGTGCCGTAGAACAAAAGCGATCGATGCAGCTAAGCGAAATGGACGCAGTTCAGTGTGAGACGGAAGACCGCTTTAATGGCAAATTTCATGCGCGTTTCAGTGCTTCAGAGAGCTGAGAGAAAAGAATTATAGCCATGTTACGAGTAAATATCACCTAGATCTAGTTGATAGTTGTGATAGTTACTGCTCATTTTTCTCTGACCTTTCAAACCTAGAACGAGTTTAAAAGTTGAATCTTTTTAATCAATTTAATAAAATTTTAACCGATGAAAAAACAAAGGAGGTTCTCAAGTCAATGCGTATATTTTTTGATGTGTAACCACGCATAACTATTTAGAGAGAAGTCAGATTTTGATAATTCTTTTTTTGTTCGAGAGCTTATATTCCCGAAGTAGTCCCGTTATCACCAAGACAAGATCTGATGATGGGATCCCAGTAAAATCGAAGGCAACTCTCAAATTTTATGAGAGTCGGTGCCCATTCAGAACGAAAGCTACGCCATTTTACTTACGGCGCGATTTCAAAAATAGTTTTAAGAGTATATATATGGTACGGGTAATGCAAGAAGATGGAGTAAATCTAGGTTTATCCGGGTAGTCTTAGTATTACCCAAGTTTATTAAGTAATGTCCGAATAGTAAGTAAAATAACTTTTAATTCGGCATTTATCCATACTCACTTAGGTCTACCCAACTCTGGCTGGGTAATGTTAGGTCTTGATTTAATTACCTATGTATTTTAACGTAACCTATGTGTTCCAACTATTTTTATTACAATCAAGTATTCCAAAAAAAGTTTTTGTGTTTTCATAGAGTAGGGGACGGGGGGTTTAGGGGAGTGAAGCCCCCCAAATGGGGGGAGGTGGGAGGCGAAGCCCCCGCCAAATAAAATACAAAAAGAACTCGTCATTTAAAATGAATGGGATCGGTTAGGTTAGGTTTGACTTTTGACGTGATAACGTCTTTAAAATCGTTTTAGTCGGGTGACATGTTCAGAAACTTGTGTCACACCAAAACCTCACGAGCGCGATCGCAGGTATAACGAGAGAGAGACGGACCGATCTCCCGTCTCATCTCGAGCGCTGCCAGTCATTCCGTGAAACTTGTCACGCGGAATCCTCACGAGCGGAGGCTGGCATAGCGTTCGAGTGAGTGGACCGATCTTCCGTCTCTCTCACTCTAGCGGCATACAAACGAATGGAGATTTTCTCGTGCGGACGTTATCACGTAAACATCTCGATCGTAAACCTACTTTACAAACAATTTGCCGTTTTTTTAATTAACACAAAAAAGGAACCCCAGCGGGATTCTGTTGACATAGTACCATTAATTAGGTTAGAATACATAGGTAATTAGATTAAAGCCTAAAATTACCCAGCCAGAGTTGGGTAGACCTAGGTGAGTATACATTTATTATTATATTAGGTATATTATTATATTTATATATAGTGAGGTACTTTTTCTTTCTAATATTCTTTTAATTTTATTTTTTACCGTTTGAAGTTGGTTTAATTTTTTTATTAAAAACTTATTATGAGACGACACAGATTTTAAATAACTTAATAAATATACTTTCTATGTACGTTTTAAACATATTTGAAGCTTAAACGGGCCTCACATAAGATATTCCCAATTTCTCTAAATTGGTTTTCTTGTGCACATTTAAGAAACGTCTTGGATATCCAAACATTCAAAAGCAGCAATGGATCTTTGGATTAAAAGTATAAGTATGAAAATCTTCAGCTTTGTTTTTATGAATTTGTTTTTCTTAACGGCACGTAGGCACCTCTATACTCAAACAACTCATTACCGAAGTATTCAATGCGAACCGCTAATGGTTTTCCGACGTCGAGTTTTGGTTTTGGAATTAGTTGTGGTAGTTGTAACTGATATAATGTCATTGAACATTGTGTGTGATTTCATTCTGCACATTCAAGAATGAATTTCCAATGGAAAACAGCCGTGTCTCAACAATCTGATTCTTTTATTAAATATATGACTCTAGGAATCCCCTGTCTATTTATGGCCTTCTCATCTAGAAGTCCCTCTTACTTATATCAAATTTCTTATTCATTTTTAGCGCCTTGTCCATCAGTAAGTTATAAAATGGTACAAACGTTTATTGGAAAGCAGCCATATCAGCATTGGATTAAAAATTTAAATGTATAAAACTCCTGTCTCTATCTACAAATCTTTTTTTTATTTTTTTATTTTTTTATTTATTTGTTTAAGTACACGTAAAAAGATGTAACAGTAAAATAACAAGTAATCCTGTGTACTTGTCAATTATTGACATACAAATATTACATGAAAATTATTATATATTCCTAAACCCACAGTAAAAATAACATACATTAATGTCAATAGCACACATTGTTGAAACAAAAAGAATATAATAACATAATGTTCATGTCCAAATTATATAAATGTCAAAATAGTATGATGTCAATTTATAAATCAAATTACATTTAATTCAAATATTATTACCAGAAAATATTTTTTTTTCGGATAGTCATTATACAGTTTTAATGATTCGTGAATGTGTCCAAATATTCTTTGACTGAGTAAAAACATTTATCTAACAGCCATAGTTTCAAATTATTTTTAAATTTTTTACAAGACAAGTTTTTTATTTCAACAGGAACAGCATTAAATATTTTTATGCACATAGCTGTACAATTTTTGTGGTACAAAACGGTCCTAGGGTTTTTCGGTAAGACTAACCTATTAGAATTTCGGGTATTACGAGGATATGCTTCTAAAGCTTTTACAAATAAATCTTGGTGGATTTTAGTAAAGTAGGCTACCTCTAAGATATACATACAAGGCAGAGTAAGAAGCCCCAATGATTTAAAGAGTGGTCGACATGATTCCCACGGGGGTTTTCCGCAAATAGCCCGTATACATTTTTTCTGACTAATAAATGCTCTGTTTATGTCCGAAGAATTTCCCCAAATTATAATCCCATATGAAAGAGTAGAAGATACATAGCCATGATACGCCGCAAGCAGTGTACTTGGCGCAGAAGTTTTTCTTAGTCTGTGAAAAACATAAACAAACTTATGGAGCTTATCACAAACATAATCTATATGTGATTTCCAGACACAATTTTTATCTATTTTAATGCCTAGAAACATAGTTTCTGGTACTTCTTTTATCTGTTGTCCATTATAGTTAAAATCGATTTCAACACGTTTGCTTTTCTTAGAGTGAAATTGTACAATTTTTGTTTTCGTCAAATTATTAACTTTAAGCCAGTCCAAAATAGTGTCCATAGAATTAACAATGTCAGTTACAATTATATTAGGGTCATTTTTACATGTCAAAATTAAAGATAAATCGTCTGCAAATAATGTACAAGGATTACATAATACTTCCGGCAGGTCATTTATGTATAGTAGGAATAAAAGTGGCCCGAGTATACTTCCTTGTGGTACTCCGAAGCCAGTTTCGCTAGCATAATCGGATCTGTACTGTCTTAAGACACCATTTTATCTTATATCTATATATCTTAGGAGTCACCTTTGACCAAAAGCTGACCTTTCGTGAACACATTAATGTCGTCGCAAAAGAATCTTTCCAGCGACTCGGATTTGTACTCCGCAATAACCTTATTTTTATTTAAACTTAAAGCAAACTGTACGTCATCCATCCGAACTGCGCGAAAATGTGGTTCACGCTGAAAATCAGTGGCCGTGGCTCACTGCGGCATAGGCTGAGCGTGGACCCGTTTCGTCATACAATTGTTTATTATGATAATATTTCTATTTGTATTTCTTTCTTGCTGTAATTTGTGTGACGAAATAAATTTTCTTCTATTCTATTCAATACACGTGATTTTAAAACCGAATTTAGCATTAGGCATCTATATAATTCACTGGTACGCAGCAAGCTGAAATTCAGCTCCTGCGCCTGGAACCCATACCAGTCAAAGTATATTTTACTTCTTGAAAAGGTACAAAAAGCGTTTCTCAGATACCTTTATAAACGTTAATGCGGATATTACATTACATTCATGTATCCGACTGCGTTTCTTCTGGGGTGTCTCAGCTACAACTCACTGGAGTGCAGAAGAACTAACGATCAAATTGATAACGCTGTTTAAGATCCTCCGAGGTTTAATAGATGCTCCAGAGTTACACAACAAGCTTATAAATTTGCACGTACCGCGCAATTTTCGCCGAAAAAACAAATTGCTTGTGTTACCCCCACGCGAACCTGCGCACATGCTAATTCGTCTATACCACGTACACTCTCAAATCTCAGTGCTCTCTTGGAAGTTTTTCCTAATTTTGACATGTTTGCCGATTCCTGGAAGGACATTTTAGCTCACTGTTTAAAATTTAGTACGACTTAAAAGTTCCTTTCTCTTAAAGGTTCCAATTTTGTTAATATTTTCACCGCCTTGATACATCACTAAGTTGTAAATGGTACTTACTATAGCACATAGGCACCCCTGTATTCAAATAATGCGCCTACAAGTTTGAACTCACAACTCATTAACGAAGATTCAGAGCGAACCGCTAATGGTTTTCCGTTGTCGAGTTTTGGTTGTGGAATTAGTTGCGGTGGTAACTGACAACTGATTCTACTATTTGTGCACATAAAAATGGTGCCATGAGAGGATTTTTATATAAATGAAACTTTCTTCTAAACATTTAAAAAGTTTTAGGATTTCTGATTCTACTATTTGTGCACATAAAAATGGTGCCATGAGAGGATTTTTATATAAATGAAACTTTCTTCTAAACATTTAAAAAGTTTTAGGATTTCCAATGGTAAATCAATGTCATCTTTGGATTAAAAATTTATCTGAAGACAAACCCAATCTTTTTATGGCCTTCTTATCTATAAGATTCTTTTCTTGAAGGTTTTAAACTCTTAATCGTATTATTACCTTATCCATCAGTACTTTAACTAAATTCTCCACCAACATTGGAGCAGCATGTCGGAGTAAGCTTTCCTCCTGTCTCTCTCCATTATTGGTGAGGCTCAGGCCTGGAGAGAGTCAGGTGTCTAGCAAAGGCAAGCAAAAAGGGTTGCAGCCTATTTATCATCGATTCTATATCGTGTCCATATTATCGTGAGCTCTTTGAAGATTTTTTAAAGTTTTGACTCGCTGTATGGTTTTGATTTTTTAAAAGTAAAAAATACCATGACACATATATGATGATAGCTAAAATTAACCACTTCAGTCCATGTTCGTTTCATATTCAATAATAATTATACTGTTAATTTTACTTAAAACGGCTCCTCACGTCTTTAGTTCAACGTTTTGTGTCATACACTTTTAAAATTGAATCTTGACCGTCTCAAATAAGATCTGTTTTCAAATGATGAGTTTATTAGGTCCGAAGACAATTCATTTCACAATTTATTATTTTCTTAGAATTTGTTGAGTTTAAGCTATTTTGATTCTTAAAACATTGGTTTAAGGTTTAGAATCAAGTGGAGTTAAAATCGGACGTTTCCCTTGACAAATAGTGTTGTACAAATATTTGTGGATCGGAGCATCTTCATGGCTTGTTTCAGCTTACTGCGTTAATGAAAAACAAACTTATTTACGACGACAAACATAAATTGCTTTCAGTAGAAAGTAAGTTATTCTGGGATTTGATATCCGATACAGGCTGTGATTGCCTAGGAGCAATGTCTAAAACATTGAACTTTAAAGAGGATTCTTTCCATCCATCAGCCTTTTACTGTCCACTGCTGGACATAGGCCTCCCCTAACGTTCGCCACTCCTCCCGGTCCTGGGCCTTCTGAATCCAGCGACTACCCGCTGTCTTCTTCAGGTCGTCAGTCCACCTGGTTGGAGGGCGGCCTGTACTCCTTTTGCCGAGACGTGGTCTCCATTCAAGGACCTTTCTTCCCCATCGGTTGTCGGTCCTCCTAACTATATGGCCTGCCCATTGCCACTTCAGCTTGCAGATTTTGAGAGCTATGTCGGTAACCTTAGTTCTTCTACGGATTTCATCATTACGAATTCTGTCGCGTAGAGAAATACCAAGCATAGCCCTCTCCATCGCTCGCTGAGCGACCTTGAGCTTGTGGAAAAGGCTAACTGTAAAAGACCACGTCTCAGCGCCGTAGGTCATCACTGGCAACACACACTGCTCGAAAACTTTCGACTTCAGGCACAGAGGTATTCTGGACGAGAAGACACTTTGTAATTTCCCGAACGCTGCCCAACCGAGTTGGATTCTACGAGTTACGAAGAGGATTCTTTAGTTGTGCTGAATTTATTTCAACTAACTAGGTATGCCTGTTCTACTTATGTTGCTATAGTGGTGCTGCGCGGAACTGTACACTTTGATGCCCACCGCGTCACCTTTTTGCCATAATACCACCTGATGAAAGATTTTAATTCTATCGACAACATCTGCCTGTTCTACGGACAAGCAAGGTAAGAGTATTTTATGAAATCGTATGCAGTTGCGCTGCTGCCCCTTAAGCATCAGCTTACGTCAGAGAGGTTGACGACCGTACCTTACCCAAATCATTATAGTATGGTACGATAAGGTATGAGTGAACATCGGGTAGAGGTGAGTAGAACATCGAGTCCAAGTTCTACTTGGGGGATGATATTTCTATCATGAGCAATTCTATTTTCCTTCGGTGGAAAGGTGCGATTGTCGGTTAGTATTACAGGAGGTTAAACATCAGGACAGACTTGGACTTAGTTGATTGATTGTGTGTAGTGTAGACGACCACGGGCTATTGATATCATTTAACCACAGTTGGCCTGCAACAGCCGTCTGCTACTCTATGTAAATAAAATATATACAGATGAAATTCTTTTTAATTCTTCACTTATTCTGTCACCACATAAACGCAGAATAAATTAGTAACTTCACAGCTCTTCCTGCCATAATCCTGAACTATCTACTTTTGATAGTAACTGAACCCCCACTAATCCACTTAATCCGCCACCCGCCTCAGACGACAAACTTCCTCATTATTCAAAATAGCTTTAAGTTCTGCGAATTCCGCGAGATGGCGCTTCTGCACATTTAATTATTATCGTCTATTTTAATTAAAGTTTTCAAATTCTGTTTACGATATACGGTTCTTAGACTAAGTTCTAGGCATCATTAACTAAATTCTAAACTAAACTAAATTCGAGATGCTTGCAATATTAATCTATTTATGGAGTGAGATGGTGGAATAGGCTCCTTATTAAGGCTTTTTCAATTATGGAGAGAAATCTATGGCCAGTAGAACGTAGGTTATAGCCAAGTTCATTCATTTCTTAGGTTTCAAATTCTGTGAATCATTTCGTTTTCGTGATTCGATGCGTAAGAAAGCAGTTTTGGTAATTACTCCAAGAGGAGAGCGACCAGAAAATACAACCATTTTAAAGGCAGATTTTTAAAATTACTTCATTTCACACTGAAGGAACTTTTCTAATTCGCCAATGTGACCTAATTTCACAAAAAACAGCTTTAAAAAATGTTTGTAATTTTTGGGCCCTCTTCTCTCGGAATATAAGCAGAAATGGAGCAATATTTGTAACGAATTTCATTTCGGTGTCATGAAGACCGAAGTAATCTGTCATCGCGACGTCACTTTCAATCATCATGCTTTGTTATAATAGCCGCGGATATGGTGTATGCGTGGAGCGGGTTGGTAACAAGCGGAACGATTTTCGATTGGATTAACTAATGAACATAAAGTGCTATAAAATGGATGAAACTTAAATGAGGTTTTTTCTTAATTTGCAATCCTATATAATTTTAATTTTAAATAAATTGCGTCCAGATCAACATCCGTGTAATTAAGAATATTGCTTCGCTGTAAAACAACACCATCGCGTTTTATTTTGATGAAACACGACTTGCGAAGTTAATAGTATAATCTAAACCATAGTGTACAAGTTCTGTGAAAGATATTTCTTTTTAATACTTACTGTAGTACTGTACCATACTACACGTTCTTGGTGTATTCTAAAGATTTGAGAGAAAGAGCATCCGAAAGGCTGCATTTCCATACAATCGTAACTATTTTCAAGATAGTTGTTAAAATAGCCCTTCTTTACCTTTTCGTGTTAAGAGTTTTGAAATTATTACTTTCCATGCATGAAATTTGCCAAAATTCGCTCCCGCTACATCTTCAATAAAGTGACGCAACCTTAAGGCTTACTTCAAAAGAAAATTTCGCAAGGAAAATGGAAACGTGCCCACCGGCGCAAGTAATAACAGGCGGCTCGAGTTACTATGCCGCTGATGTTGGCTAACGAAATTTATCTAAATCTTTTGTAGAAAGAAAGAAAGAAAGAAAAAATAAATAAATAAATGAAGAGAAGAAATATTGTAAGGATTGTAACTATAACCATTATTGTATAAGTGTATTAGACTTTGTCCGTCGTAATCAGAGATTTGAGTAAAAACAGTGATATTTTATAGCCGCTCAAAAATAGCACCTTGAAATCTGCCACATGATACATTTTTCGCATATTTAATGTGTTAGCTTCTTTGTCATCTTGATATTTTCTTCTTATTTTTTACTTTTTAGTTCGTATTTTCACAAAGGCGTATTTTTCAGCTTTTTAAACAACATTAGTTATTTTCAATCTTTTATTTGGTTTTTTTTTTCATATTGTTGCATTGTTATCGGCCCTTGACCCCTGTGCAAATTTTCGGTTAATCAGACGCTTAGAAGTAGGTGAAAATGAAGTTAAAAGATTTGACATACATAAACATACATACATAGATACATACATGTCAAGCAAATATTATAATAAGCGTGTTAAAAAATAAATAAAAAAATTACGAGTTTTGTTGGTTTCATGGGTTGTGTACAACACAAACAGATGGCAAGAGAGCTGACGGGTTTTATAGGATGTACTTAGAAAACTGCGTCACCGTGATAAAGGATACCCGTAGCGCCATCTCTTGGTCAATTGCATAAATTCACAACCTATCAACCTACCTAATGTTCGAAAAAGGAAATTCACTCCCGATACATCTTACACAATGCGATAAAGCCTTAAGGCTTACTTCAAAAAGGAATTTCTCAAAGAAAATGGAAACGTGTCCACCGGCGCAAGTAATAACAGGCTTCTCGAGTTACCATCCCGCTGATGTTGGCGAACAAAATTAATCTACCTATTTTGTAGACTGTTCTTTATGTGCTTGGCTTTCTCGAATTTCGCTTGGCAGACTATGTAAATAAACAAATAACTCTTCACGTCCTTATTCTCACACTAGGATACCGTTGTCGTGATTACACTGTACGCACACAAATACAAAGATACCACACCCAAACTCAGGACAAACAGCTGTCTGTATATAGGCTTTGTTTTTTTTTTTCAAATTGCTCTCTAAAATTTTGATGCTTCATATTCATATATTATTATTATCTCAGTCGAAATATTATGTAGATTCTTTGTTTCGATAGCATTATGAAGATGTTTTTGAAGTAACTTTGCGAGTAACCGTCGTAGAGTCAGTAATCCTGATGATGCTCTGTTTTGGGGGGATACACGTGTTGGTGGTGGTACGTATTTTTTACCGACTTCCAAAAGAAGGAGGTACTGTATTCGGCTGTATGTATTTTTTTTTTTTATATATGTTCACCGATTACTCCGCCGTTTGTGGACCGATTTACAAAATTCTTTTTTTGTTCGTATGCTTATACTCCCGAGGTAGTCCCATTGTCACCAAATCAGGATCTGATGATGGGATCCCAGGGAAATCGAGGGGAACTCTCAAATTTTATAGGCACACACATTGATTTTCTTATACTTTCTGAAGCATAAGAGATATTTGTGCATAGTAATCATCATCTCGTGTTGCTGAGCTGATGATGGAAGGTACTGAGACGGTGAGGAGTTGAGAGCAAATTCTTTCAATAAATGGTTTTTTGTTCGAAATCTTACATTCCTGAGGTGGTCCAGCTGTCACCAAGTCAAAGTCTGATGATGGGATCCCAGAGAAATCGAAGGGAACATTCAAATTTTATAGTACAACAAATGATTTTTATATTTTTACTAAAGTAAAACAGGCATTTGTGTATAATTTTCATCATATCATGTTGCTGAGCTGATGATGGAAGGTACTACGACGGTTAGGAGTTGAGAGCAAATTCTTTCAATAAATGGTTTTTTGTTTGAAATCTTACATTCCTGAGGTAGTCCAACTGTCACCAAGTCAAAGTCTGATGATGGGATCCCAGAGAAATCGAGGAAAACATTCAAATTTTATAACACAACAATTGATTTTCATATTCTTATTAAAGCAAAACAGGCATTTGTGTATAATTATCATCATATCAAGTTGCTGAGCTGATGATGGAAGGTACTATGACGGTTAGGAGTTGAGAGCAAACTCTTTCAATAAATGGTTTTTTGTTGGAAATCTTACATTCCTGAGGTGGTCCAACTGTCACCATGGCAAAATCTGATGATGTGATACTAGGGAAATCGAGGGAAACACTGAAACTTAATAGGCACACACATTCTTTTAGTCATATGTTTTAACATAATACAAATATTTATGTCGGGTAATTATCACCTCATGTTGCTAAGCTGATGATTGAAGGTACAATTCCTCAACGCTTAGGAGCTGAGAGCAAATTCTTTCATTAATTTATACGTTCAAGTGGACTGATAGTTGTATACTTTCAGGCTATAAGATGGCTATTAGATAAACATTATTATAAAAAGTATTTCTTTAGCGTTTAGAAGTTAAGTAAAAAAATCCAGTTATGCTTATACATATGTGCAGAATTATTAAAATTACTAAAAAGAGTGAAATAAATTAAGTTTTTAAAAAAAAAATTGAACCGACTTCAAACGGTAAAAAATAAAATTGTTCAGTACCTACTTCTTCTTGCTTATGGTAATGACTCTTAAAACTATTTTTGGAGTCGGGCCCTTAGTAAAATCAAAAATGTCCTGTCTTAGTTAATATAGTGTACCTTTCGTTCTGAATGGGCACCGACTCCAATATAGTTTTAGCAGTCATTGCCATAAGCAAGAAGAAGTAGGTAATTTTCCACTGTCTGTACTGTCGGTGGCCATTTAGAACGACAAAATACGACGAAAAGACGAAATAGTACGACATTTTTGTAAGGGCCCGACTCCAAAGATAGTTTTAAGAGTCATTACCATAAGCAAGAAGAAGTAGGTACTGAACAATTTTATTTTTTACCGTTTGAAGTCGGTTCAATTTTTTTTTTAAAAACTTAATTTTGGTGTATATTTTCTATTGTTGCCTGTGCATGTAACCAATATGGGAGCGAGGGAGGTGCTATTGCATGTAAAAGTATACACCACTTTACGTCTGATTGCGGATTGTTGCTAAGTAGTTTTTACCTAACTTTATAACAATGGAGTTCCGCGAAATAACGCTAGATTCTATTAATTATGTAACGAAACGACCAAGCCACACATTTTGACTGAGGTATAAATTATTTAGTTTTGGTAGAGTCTACGATGAATTCGCGACTTATTGCGCCTGCAAGAGATTTGTTATTTTTTAACAGAGTAAGTCCTATGCACTTATTTTGGTAACACTTCACTTAAAAAGTTAAAGGTGGGATAAATCTTACTAGTTTACTACTTACACATCTATCAGCTTTTCAAAGAGCACTACTGGACATAGGCCTCCCCTAATGTTCGCTACTCCGTCTGGTCCTGCGCCCTCTGAATCCAGCTGTTTCCTGCTATCTTCTTCAGGTCGTCAGTAAACCTGGTTGGAGGGCGGCCTTTGCTCCTTTTGCCGAGACGTGGTCGCTATTCGAAGATCTTTCTTCCCCAACGTCGTCAGTCCTCCTAACTATATGGCCAGCCCATTGTCACTTCAGCTTGCAGGTTTGGAGAGCTATGTCAGCAACTTTCATTCGTCTACGGATGTCATCGTTGCGGATTTTGTCGCGTAGAGAAATACCAAGCATAGCACTCTCCCTCGCTCGCTGAGCCACCTTGAGCTTATGGAAGGCTAACTTTGAAAGACCACGTCTCAGCGCCGTAGGTCATCACTGGAAACTCACAATGGCTCGCTCAAAAACTTTCGACTTCAGGCACTAAGGTATTCTGGACGAGAAGACACCTTGTAATTTCCCGAACGCTGCCCACAGCTACACATATAGCTATGAAAGTTTACCCGTCCGAAAAAGGGTATATTCCAGGCGTACCCTTCCCAGATAGTCCCGGACATGACTGTACGAGCCGGAAGTTCCGCCATTTGTATCTGTCTCAGTTAGATGACTCGCAATTCATACAGGAACACGAGATTTACTGGACGGTATTTTTTCAACATTTTGTGCTGCTGAAAATTCGTGATATGCATGGAATATGGTTGAGTTGTGCACTAAAATCGGACTTTACTGTCTTTTAAAAGAAACAAGCTAGCGAAAAGATCACAGTCTCCGACACGGAGATTTCGAGATCGGCGCGCACCTCTGTCAAAGAAATTTGTTAGGCTGCTGGCTGCAACCCTTTTTGCATCCTAGTGCTAGGCACGAGCCTCTCCCCATTATTGAGAAGCCTTGAAGCTTACTCCACGACGCTGCTCCAATGAGGATTGGTTCGATGTTTTCAAACCACCCATAAGGCCTTCGACATGGTTTTACGACTTACTTGCTTACCGGGCACTCCGAAGCATTAACTTACATTAATTTTGCCATTAATGGTCACTAATCCTATACACTAATGTGCCCGATTTCCTTCTCACTCTTGCTCACATCTTGCCACGTTTTTGCAGATCTTAAAGTCAAATATAATTGTATCTCTTTGTAGTCTCTTTGAATTTAGTTTTACGAATAGCTAACGCCACAATACAATATAGCACGGAGCTATGTCAATGTAAGCCTAAAAACCTAAACCTCATGAAAAACAATTTGGCTTGACAAAACGTCGACGACGCATAAGTGATGTTTTACGACAAACAATTTGCCCACCGACGACAAAGCTAAGGCGGTTTGAACACAACACGGTTTTTATACGGTATAAAACCGCACAATTCGAGTGAACACCTAATGTTATACGAGTACTTACATAAGATATATTTTCAATTTGACAACCGTCGACAAAGCTATGACAGGTTAAATATGTCACGAATGTTATAAGATATAAAACCGGACAACTCGAAACAAAAATTCGTAATTTTTTTATTACTTATGATATTATAATTATTTTTATCATAATTTTCGATTTATGTCAGAATGACTTTAGCTTTCTATTCCCACTGACATGGTACCCACTGTTAGACACACATATAATGAAATTCAAGAAATAAAACGAAACGCCAACGTGAGAAGTAGAGATCTAGAGATCCACTGCTGGAATTAAGCTTCCTCCAATATCACTCCGTCTAGTTCTGCGCTCTCTGAATTCAGTCCATCTGATTAGAGAGCAGCCTGTATTCTTTCTGCTGAGACGTAGTATATAGTCATGTATATGTCCCCTTATAAAATAAAGGCTGAAGGTGTCACGTTTTCTTGGTTACGCCAGTTGTGGTTTAGAAATACTTTTTAATAAACAAACAGACAAGAATGGACTGAGTTGTGGGTACCGTAGATAGTCATAGTAACAAGTACTGAAACACTCAGACTAAAAAGAGAAATTTTACCACATAATTCAAATTTTTAGCTCGCTTGGGAACATTTTCCTAGCTATCAAGCGTTCAAATTTCAGAAAATAATTTTTATTATCAACCACCGTTACTTAACAATTTTCTTTTTAAGCCACCAAAACTAATTATGACAGTTAGGCCGTCATTAATATCAGTATTATATGGTTCGCGCTTTTTAGCTCATACACGGTGTCGTGTTTAAGCCGCCTAACCATACGGTAACTCCTCGCGTCATAGCAAATAGCGCGAGTCAAATTGCAGTTGTTTTGCTGTTTCGTGTATTACCTGAGAGAAATGGTTCGTGAAATAAATAAGTTAGTTTGCTCCCACTTTACCCTACTCTTTATATTAAAAACACAAGCAGGCAACGAATACCGTCTTGTAGTCTAATAAACTGTCAGTCAGGAATGGTTTGTGAAAAAAAATTATGGTTTGTACTAACTTCGCAATTCTCTGTAATCTAAATACATAAATGCGAAAGGTAACTTACTACGCCTTCGATTCTATTGAGACCTGGGCGGTGCTAGAGTCTCTCCAACCAACGGTGCCAGATTGACTATCGGTACATCGAGGTGTTGAAGTATTTATACAAAGCCGCAACCATGACAGTCCGAGTACACGATGGAAGCACTAAACCTATTCCTTTGCAGCGCGGAGTACGACAAAGGGATGTTATATCCCCGAAACTGTTTACCGCTGCACTGGAAGACGTGTTTAAGCTGATGGAGTGGAAAGGGCTTGGTATTAACATCAATGGCAATTTAATAGCAATTTGACGACCCGCGTGGCGTAATGGTCACCATGCCGGACTGCCAATCGGAGGGTCCCGGGTTCGATTCCCGGCGAAACAGAAATTTGAATGATGAGATTAAATTTCTGTTCTCGGTCTGGGTGTTTGTGTTTCTGTCTCTGTGTGTGTCCATGGCACCCACGACACAGGGTATATCTACCTTACTGTGGGGCTATGAGTGTGAAACGTTATTTATTTATTAAAAAAAAAAAAAAAAAAAAAAAAAAAAAAAAAAAAAAAAAAAAAATGGCGAACACCTCACACACCTTCGATTTGCCGATGATATAGTCATCTTGGCGGAGTCCCTGGAAGAACTCAGCACAATGCTAGGTGACCTCCATAGCGTCTCCCAACGGGTGGGTCTTAAGATGAACATGGACAAGACGAAGATCATGTCTAATGTCCATGTCACACCCATACCGGTCGTTGTTGATGGCGCTACTCTCGAAGTTGTCGACGAGTATATTTACCTGGGTCAAGCGATCCGTATGGGTAAGTCCAACTTCGAGAGAGAGGTAACTCGTAGAATCCAACTCGGTTGGGCACCGTTCGGGAAATTACAAAGTGTCTTCTCGTCCAGAATACCGCAGTGCCTGAAGTCGAAAGTTTACGAGCAGTGTGTGTTGCCAGTGATGACCTACGGCGCTGAGACGTGGTCTTTTACAATTAGCCTTTTCCACAGGCTCAAGGTCGCTCAGCGAGCGCTCTCCATCGCTCGCTGAGCGACCTTGAGCCTGTGGAAAATGGCTATGCTTGGTATTTCTCTACGCGACAGAATCCGTAACGATGAAATCCGTAGACGAACGAAGGTTACCGACATAGCTCTCAAAATCTGCAAGCTGAAGTGGCAATGGGCAGGCCACATAGTTAGGAGGACTGACAACCGGTGGGGAAGAAAGGTCCTCGAATGGCGACCACGTCTCGGCAAAAGGAGCACAGGCCGCCCTCCAACCAGGTGGACCGACGACCTGAAGAAGATAGCGGGAAACCGCTGGATTCAGAGGGCGCAGGACCGGACGGAGTGGCGAACATTAGGGGAGGCCTATGTCCAGCAGTGGACTCTAAAAGGCTGATGGATGGATGGATGGAATGAAGATGAATGAAATAATAAGTGTGTATCGTACAATATTTATATAACACTACAAGTCTGAATAATAATAAATTCATCTGTCGCTATTTGTTTTATTATTTGACAGTAACATAAAAACTCTTTGAGATGATAAAAGAAAGAAAGAAAGAAGGAAAGAAAGAAAAAATATTTATTTCATATTAGGAATACAAAATATTCGCTTAATGAATGTCATTTTTTCCCGGTCATCGCCTTTAAGTGCCCGTTTGGGCTAGATGTTGAGCTGAGAGAAAAAAGGCGGCTCCCAAAAACTCCCAGCACTCTTTTAAAAAAAAGTACATAATAATATATTTGAGATAACAGAATGGCTATGGGTTGATAATGGTCACACGTGACAGCTGATCGTGTGAGACACCATCAACCCACTTCCACCTGCTCACAGATGCGAGTAATTACTAAAACTAATACAATCTATGAAGAAATAGCCTTGTGTGAGCGAGATTCATTCCCACGCTCCGTTAAAGAAACTAATCCTCTTTCAGTATTTTTAAGGCAGGACAAAATCTGCGGAGTCCACTAGTAAAGTGGTCTTATTTTCCCATAAACCAGTTGTAACCCTTTAGCAAGATATTGATCCTCTCCACAAGGGAATGAACCTTTCAATTCTACATAAATTTTTCTCTTCAACTACTTGAGAATTAAAACGTATACCTTTTTCGGTATTATATCGGATTTCGGTATTATATCGGATTTCGGTTTTATATTTGAGGATATCGACTTGAATATCTAATTTTAGGAAAATAATAGCAACAGTAGGTATTTAACCCTCAAACCATAATGATAGAGATTTAGTCTTGTGTAGGTATATAGATGTACTAGTCTTCTGCCAGTGGCTTCGCCCGCGTGGTTTCGTTTTAAAGGTTCCCGTAGGATAAAAACCATCCTATACATGTCCTTTCCCAAGGTCCCCTCTATCTGTGATCCAAATTTCATTAAAATCGGTTGAGTAGTTTAAACGGGAAAGCGTAGCAGACATACAGATATACAGACAAAGTTACTTTCGAATTTATAATATTAGTTTGGATTATTTTTTATTTATTTTTTTATTTTAATTAGCATGGCTTTCAACCAATTACACTAATTCATTCATATTACAAAATAATAATGACAATATGGAGTGATAAAAACATTTTAACGTTTACAAATAACATTAACAAACAAACCAGAATATACGCGTAGTAACAAAACTCATAAAACACAATAAAGTCAAGTAAAACGTACAGCTGTAAAATTAAAAAATGTCCAAAATATTAAATGTCGAAATAGGGTTCAATATAAATAAGTAATTAAATAACTTATATACTTATACGAGTATGTCAAGTCACGATACTAAAATATACATCACGCTGTCAATTCGCAATAACGTAAGCATTCGCACATTCGGATATTCGGATTATAAAATATTTATGTTATGTTATATTATGAGCAGCGATGGCCGAGTGAGCAGCGATGGTCGAGTGGTAAGAAACCGCGGTCATCGACGCGACCGAACCCGGGTTCAAATCCTCGGCGCGCACCTCTGACAAAGAAATTTGTAATGTGCGTATTTATCGCTGCTCCACGGTGATGGAAAATATCGTGTAATTTAATTGATTATATTCCCCATCGCCGTGCATGCCTGAGAAAAATTCATTATTTAAGCATGACGTCCACCAATCCGTACTTGGCCAGCGTGGTGGACTATGGCCTAAATCCCTCTCACTTGCGACTAGGAGACCTGTGCCGAGCAGAAAATGTAAAAAAGGTTGAAAAAAAAATTTATTATAAATTACAGTTATATCTATTTATTTAATTCTTTATTACACCACATATATCATTCCCTGCCAGTGTACCTTTGGGCGAAACAGAGACAGTTAATGTGTAAATGATAAAAGAAATACTGCCTTGAAATCTAACACATGACACATTTTGCTCGCATTAAATCTTGCTACTTTGCTCCTTTCCTCCGAAACCGAACTGAATTGCTTCACGATAAGTGCATGCAGCGGTTTTTTCCTCGATTGAACCATTAAATAATAATATAATAATATAATATGTGGGACGACATTGACACATGCGGTAGCTGTCACGTATGTTCCTTATCGGCCCATAGCTACTCTGTAAGAAAGCTAGTTATTGTATACCCCATATTTTAAAACAGGGCTGAAGTTTTTCTCCGTCTGCTCTTTTCTTCAGCTCAACATTGCCTAAGCGCACCCAGAGCAGACAGAACAAAAAAAAAGTTCATTAAGAGTTTGTAAAGGATCCGTACAGTGAATAAAGAATATTTTATTTCATTTCATTTCATTTCAATATAATATAAACATATTTATTATATAATATAATATTTATTATATAATATATGATAAATATGTTTGGACAATTCACACAACGCCATCTGATTCCAAACTAAGCAGAGCTTTTACTATGGTAATCGTAAAGCTGATAAACATACTTATATAATTCTAAATACATACTTAAATAGATAAATTAACACCCAGACACAGAACAAATAGTCATGTTCATCACACAAATATTCGTCCTGGGTAGGAATCGAACCCACGACCTCACGCTTCGCAGTCGGCTCATCACCCACTACGCCACGGAGGCTTAAGTTCTACCACTTACAATATTTGTGGTGGTGAGTTTGCATGAAATTAAGTACCCAGGGGGTTTCGGGGTCGATACTGCTAGGTTTCATTCTTAGAAATTGTCGTTTTGTCGTTATATCCGTATTTTCAGCGATAATCAACTTAAATATAAACTGAAAAATATGACTCTTCCTGACATCTATTGGAGAGTATTAATAACATTCCAGCGTAGAACGCCGCGCCGTCAAACGCTATTCGCAGTTCAAACAAATGACAATGTCGATTTGAAAGAGCTCAAGAATTCCGTCGAGTTTTGGCGGGAAGTCTGAAGGGACAAGTTGTGCTCTTGTTTTATTTTCATTTTCTTGGTGTATTTTTGAGTTAT
Source organism: Pyrgus malvae (assembly GCA_911387765.1). NCBI lineage: Eukaryota > Metazoa > Arthropoda > Insecta > Lepidoptera > Hesperiidae > Pyrgus > Pyrgus malvae. Next base: position 13,446,072 of record OU426972.1, on the reverse strand, counting down.
ATCGGATAAAGTTGATGGCGTTTTTTTCGATATAGGTTAAATACAGTGCACGAGTGTTGTGAAATAGAATAACAGTGCGAAAACATGTTTTTTCGGCATGCCTTCAAAACTCCTTCGGACATGTTCTCATAAAGTAGCCATCGCTTTACTTGAACATCTGACTGACTAGACTGACTGATACCTGGCGACTAACTGATTTATTCTACGATGCAGAAATTTACTTGACACGGGCAATATGCACAGAGTGCGATGCCATTATTTAATAATGAAAGAATTCCTTCAATTGAATTTAAGCTTCTTTGGCCGAACGGTTACGTAGGCTGACAGCGGAGGTACAGACCCGAGTTTAAACCTCACTCAAGCATAATTATTGCATTTTTTTAATAAAAAAAATTTGACAAATGATTGTGACCTTATTCTAACGGTGGTATATAAAAAAGGCACATAAAGACATCCGGCAAAGAAAACTATCTAAAAACAATTTCTACCGTAAAACAATTCTATTGTATTTCGATGGAAAGGTGCGTTGGTGGCCACACTTACAACTTCCGTGAGGCGACCATCAGCACAATTGTATACGACTTCAGGAAAGACACAAAGGTCTACTCGTAAAATCGATAATCGGTTAACTATCGCGATTTCTTCAACGCATTTTTGACCATGTTCTAACCTTTTTCTTTGTATAACTCTATAGGAAAGTTACAGTCATTCCGGGTAACTTTGAATTGACGTTTAACTTTGAACAAAGTTGGAAAAAAGATTTAACAATTTATTACAATGAAACATTTTGATGTTTTATGTAATAACTGGATATAATGGATTGCCAAAATGTTTTTGTACCAAATGAAAATTAAAAAAAGAAACTGTTACTGCCATAATTCTGAAAATTCCCGCCTTTTCCGTGGTGAAGTTGCTGGAAGTTTTTGAGCTCTGATTTGGAATCGTAAACTAGTCCACTTTGATTTATATGGCAAAACCAAGCTATTTGTTACTTTTGTGCGTCAGTGTAGATGTAATTTTTATAGATTAGGTTTGTAAATTTAATAATACCTTCTTTTTATTTTACCTAAACCTTAAAATATTAAGGTTTTTACATTCTAAAAAAAATATTCATAGTTACCCAATATTCATGATAAATGAAAATTCGAGTTTTAGGGGAAATTATGTGTAGTTCTGTTGTTTCTTCCGTAAATTTGTTTTGTTAGAAACAAAAACCAACTCAAAAGGACACTATTCATTCAATAAAATAAAGGTGTCATAAATTGAAATCAGTTTTAATAATAAAAATAGTGTAAAAAATGTACAAAGTTACCCGAATTGAACGTACCGAGAATATGGTGCTATCAAGAGTGTAATACTCTTTACCATTCTTCAAACTTGTACAAAATGATCACTCGAAAATAAACGATACTTCGGACGATTGCGCTTAGAGTCTCCAGGCTTGCTTGTGGTTGTGTGTCTGTTGGCTGCAGCCACTACATAACATCATTTGGCTTGCTACACTTCTGGTACTTAATTTAAGAAAGTAATAAACAAATATTATATTTAACTATTCTGTAGAAACGTACAAATTTAATACCTCTGTGTACAGTACTCGTATACGCTGTATATGAAGCGATTGTTAAGGACGCCGTAAACCGCTCGCATAGAATTAACATACGAGATGCACACCCGGGACTTGCGAAAGATATGAGCGTTTGTGTTTATAGCCTACGGGGACGACACGACCACGCTGTTGTATCTCAGAGACTGAAAAAGATACAGGAAGTAAACTTTGTTTCTATTAGGGCCTCTTTCATCACCTTCAAGTAAAGTGACAAGTACGCTAATTGTCGGTTAAAGTCACCCTTAACTTCAATTTCAATTTCACGATGATCCAGTAGCACTAATCATATTATGATAAACTGATCCGTACTCATAGCTTTTAATAATAGTATAATAATAATAATAGTATAAGTAATAGTATATATATAAATATTATAATAATATATAATATATAAATAATAATATTTTATATTATTATATAAATATTAGTTAATGCCAATTAGCTTTACTTGGGACGTAACTAATCAACTTTTTACTTGGAGATGGTGAACGAGGCCCTTATAGTAATACGATGTTTATCGAAACATTCTTGATCTTCCTGAACTTCATAAATAAATCTGCTGCGCGCAGTGAAGTGATAAGTTGAGTTTCTTATGGGCACTTGTCTCATTTCTATGTATTTCATAATTTAGGTGTCGTTCAGCTTATTACGCATCGCCAATATATAGACTAGCGGGTATTTACGACGTTTTTGATCCATGGACTCCGTATCAGTTTACCAACTTCTATCTTTCGAGGAAAAATCTGTATCAACGGCTTACCACGCCAATGGATAGAAACGCACGTGGAATTTACCACAGGTTGATACTGAAAGATTAAGAATAAGAAGAAGAAGCAGATTGGCTGGCTGGGTGCAACCCTTTTTGCATCCCACTGCTGGGCACGGGTCTCTCCCCATTATTGAGGAGGCCTGGAGCTTACTCCACCACGCTGCTCCAATGCGGGTTAGTGGCCAACCCGATGTCGGTTGTATTCAAACCGCCCATAAAGCCTCCGACAAGGTTTAACGACTGTTATCTATCGACAACAACCGGGACCGATGGCTTAACGTGCCCTCTGAAGCACGGAAACTCGCATGCAATTTTTTGCCACTAGCAGTCACCCATCTCACACCCGACCGCGCGCGTTTGGCTTAGTTGCATAGATCGTTTGCGTTCTACGCTAACCGCCGGGCCATGCGCGCTTCGAAGAATAAGAATAAGAAGAAGAAGCAGATATATGAGTAAAATTCATTTATTTTGAGTAATATAACAATTAACTTAACGAAATGAAATGAAATAGTTTATTAACATCCTGGGTACACTTGATGTTTGTAATTGTTGTACGGCCATCAGCTGACCGTCATCCGCTTTGGGTGCGCTATGGCATATATGGGCTAGGAGAAAAAAAGCGGGTGGAACAAAACTCCAGCCCTGTTTTAAATAAATTTTCAGGTACAATGGGTATTCGTTATGCAGCATAAATAATTTCACGATACACTAACTGAATCCACGATCCACTCGTGAGTGTCATCACGTCACAAGTCAGTAGTAAGTAGTAAAGTAGTTTCCAAAATCGTAGTCGTCACACATAAAGCGACCCAGTTCCAACACTGAACTCGCAGCCTCATTTGGAGGACATCCAAATTGAAAACTGTGAAGACGGAGCGTGTCGTTGTCCAACTTTGTCTGCCTCCATCACAGCTTGTATATCTCGCTACTTCTATAAATTATACTCTTTTATTTTTAAAAAATACGACGTATATATAAAAAAATATTAAATGGTTGTTGCTGCAGCTCATTGCATCTGCATACCTGAAGCAAGGCAAGCACTTGGATATAATATAACTGACTATTTTGGATCATCGAACAAATTTGACTACAGAGGCCCTCGCCAGTGCTTCTTTTAGCATTGGTAATGGGCGATTTAATTGCGATTTTGTATTGTGTTGCACTATACAATTTTAACTTTGGCAAAGGGAGATCTCCCGCCGGGCGAAGTGATCATGCCCGGGGAGCGGCCGCGCTCCAACTGACTCAATTCGGAGCTTGTATATATGGTAAGATATTCCGAAAACTTCGATAACGTGATTCAGGAATACCCGTGGCGCCATCTCTTCATGAGTAGCGGAAGGTCGCTACATCACCCCCTGCTCAGACCGGAGGTCGATAACTTCTATCCATGCTCGAGTAATCTTCGCTTACAAGCGCCGTGAATGCCCTCTATCTGCGGTGAGTCGGGATGTGAGGGTATAGCGAAGTGTGGAGATGCCCTCTATCTTCGGTGAGTCGAGATGTGAGGGGAGGTTGTAATGAGGAGGCGAGTAGAGTGTGTACTCGAGCCGTCCACGACGTTGCAGGAGGTAGCTGGATCAGGACCAGGAAGCGTTATCACGATGCGCTGCGATGACCCTGACGAGCTGGTGAAGTGATGCTGCAGTCCATTCAGGGAGTGAAGGTGCGACTGATGAAGGTCAGAAGGGACGTATTCTTGTCCGGGGTCACCAGTTTGGCAAAGGGAGATCTCCCACCGGGCGAGGTGGTCTTGCGCGGGGAGCGGCCGCGCTCCAACTGACTCCATTCGGAGCTTGTATATATGGTAGGATATTCCGAAAACTTCGATAGCATGATTCAGGAATACCCGTGGCGCCATCTCTTGATGAGTAGCGGAAGGTCGCTACAGTAGCAGTCACTGAATTTCGCTTCACTAAAAATACGGCGGTTAAATTTTGATTTAGATGTCGAGGTCTTAACCATTAGAATATCATTGCTTATCGTATTACCTGCAATTAACTAATACAAACTGGATAGACTTATTGATCATTATTGAAACTATTCTGTAAGTCGTGTGGTTTCAGCCTTCGCAGAAGTTTTAGCCGCAACTAAAACACAAAGGAAGTCAATTCCAACACTTCCAATGAATGATGTATGATGTCTGATTGCTACAAGTTTTATATTGCACGTCTAGAACAAAACCTTAGTTCCAACCCAAAGCTCTTTTGGAGTTTCATAAAACATAAAAAAAAGACTCAAAGTCATTACCCAGCGCAAATGTCTCTTGACGACAGCACAGCTACCAAGGGCAGCGACATTTGCAATCTCTTTGCTCGTAACTTTTCTGCCTCTTACAGTGTCGAAACGTATAATCCCTCTTTCACTGCACAGAGCAGTCGTGTGGCCATGTTGACGAATGATTACCTAACCTTAATCAAGTTCAAGGACAGCCAGGTACTAAAAGTATTAAAAAGACTTGACATAAACAAAGGTGCAGGGTCCGACGAGATTCCCTCTGTATTTATTGTCAAATGCGCGCCTGCATTAGCACACCCTCTGACGCTTATTTACAACAAGTCCCTTAATACTGGTGTCTTCCCCACTGCATGGAAAACAGCCTTAATTGTTCCTTTATTTAAAAATGGAAAAAAAGACCTAATAAAGAACTATAGGCCCATATCTATACTTTCAGTACTTGCCAAGGTGTTTGAACAGCTACTGTACCCCATCTTAGCGTGGCACTTTAAACCACTAATCAATCCTCGTCAGCATGGTTTTACGAAAGCTCGGTCCACTGCTACTAATCTCACATGCTTTTTTAACGATGTGTCTTTGGAGCTTGATCGTCGCTCGTCCGTGGATGCGATTTATACAGACTTCAGCAAGGCATTCGATCGAGTCAACCACAAAATCCTGATTCACAAGCTTTCGGTACACGGAATCGCTGAACCTCTTCTGAGTTGGTGTGAATCGTATCTATCACATAGAGAATCTTTGGTTGTTGTAAACGGTTATACATCCAAGCCATTTGCGGCGCACTCTGGTGTCCCCCAAGGCTCGCATCTGGGTCCTTTACTTTTCAACATATTTGTTAACGACATTGGCAACTGTTTCGCCCAGTCCAAATACTATCTATTTGCTGACGACCTCAAATTCTTCAGGGCCGTAAACTCCCCTAAGGAAGCTGTGTTGTTGCTGGAAGACCTGAATCGCTTAGTGGTATGGTGCGAGGATAATGGCATGAGTTTTAATGTCTCCAAATGTCATTCAATACGTTTCACACGCAAAAAACTCGACGTTAATAATTATAAATATAGAATAAAAGACACTCTAATAGGTAGCGTTGATACTGTTAACGATCTTGGCGTTTTACTTGACAACAAGCTTAGACTAAATTATCATGTGGACAATATCTGCGCTAAAGCGTTTAAAAACCTTGGATTTGTTCTACGCAATTGCAAGGATTTTAAATGTTCAAAAACCAAAATTTTACTATACAACAGCATCGTTAGAAGTGGCTTGGAATACTGCAGCATTGCGTGGAATCCACACTACGACGTCTATGTCAAAAGATTGGAACGTGTCCAGAAGCGATTTTTATGGCACCTTACCTTCTCACACAACTTAGCAAGTAAAATTGTTTCCTACAAAGATAGACTTAATAATTTTAAGATGCAATCATTAACAGATCGAAGACGCATGCTCGACATTGTGTTCCTTTTTAAGCTTGCTAACGGCATCATAGATGTTCCTGATTTGCTTTCAACATTAGACTTTTGTATACCACTAAAAACTCCCAGATTCTCTAATTACAATCTGCTGTCTTATTCAGCATGTAAAACAAATTTGGGTAAATATGCCCCACTGAATAGAATGATAAGAGAATATAATTCACTTTCCAAAACAAAACAGGCAGATCTATTTTTTGACCACTTAAGCAAGCTTAAGAAAGATTTATTAAGTTGACCTACTCGTAAATACAAGTAATTTGTCTATTGATTCTCCAAATCTTATGTTTAATTTTATCTAATTGTTATTAATTTAATTTGTTATTGGTACTTGAATTTTATATTTATTATTATCTTGCTGAATTTCTATTTACAATGTAAAAAATAATCTATTTGTACATTTAATGAGTTATTTGTTGTTAATATTATTCAATACTATTTAATTTTTAATCTTATAATTAATTAATTCACGTGATGTTTAGCATGCTGTCGTCACCTGTAACTGTACTGACACTCAAGCAGCAACAATATCTATTGTATATTATTTACATGTCATAGTGTACAGTATGTTGGTGACCTATATTAAATAAATAAATAAATAAGCAAATTATATCAGCCATCCAAATAAATAGATTTGAATTTTGAACGGATCACGTAATCCTGTAAAACCACAATTCATTCACTCCGATGTTCAATAACTCACTGAAGGCTGAACCGTTTCTAAAACTCATCATTCATAGCAATGCAGAGAGATTTAGATAATTTGTCACTTAAATAAAAACTTTAATTTTATATCATTAGGGTTCAAGAGAGAGTAATATAATAAAGTAACGATATTGCAATTGAAAAAGAAACCTTAATAAATTGACTTAAAGTTAGAATTACACTATAGGTCCGTCCGAGAATTATTGTTCATTTCAGTGCAGAGTGATCAAGATTATTTACAGCATTTGAATAAAAGAACCGCAACACTATATTAGAGTTTATAAACAAATTTTTAACAAAAAATCCGACTTAAAAGAAAACTTTTATAAAACAAAGTAATATGCACTAAAAAGTTAAAAAATAAATGCGTATTCTCCTACAATTTAAAAGTAAACTTACATTTCTACTCATCAGTACGGTACGTGATCTGATTACCATACAACTTAGATAAAATTATTGTTATTTTTAAGCCGGTGTCAGCCAAGGTAGGTTTGTAAAGAGCAGGGCCACGGCGGGAAGGGAGCTGTAATTTGGCTTAGATCACGCAATCCAGTGAAACCGCAAACTCGTCATTCATTCAATACTTCAATCATTCACTCAAAACAGAACCATTTCCGGGACTCATTGAGTCAAGAGAGATGAGCTACAGAGTACGACAGAGTGCTTTAGTAGAAACTTTAATGCGCTTTTATTAGAGTTTTATAATAATATGCTTTGGTAAATTACAGGATGGCTAATACGATTTAAAAAGGACTTTATTGTTATGGCTTACGTTAGAAAACACATCGTTGTTATCTTACTTCATCATTCGTTCAAGACTGAACGAATCGTGGAAACATATGACTCATCGCTCATTTCCACAAGATACCGTTTCACAAGAATATTTTGTATTCCGAAATTGAATAAGAAAATGTTTGATGTGATTTAGAGTTGAAAATATATTATAAACTGAACATACAAAACCACGCATAGCCTTGATGCTAGCGCAGAACGCATGCTATCTGCGCATTTCAAAGAAATGAGCCGGTCAGGTGTAAGATGGCGACCGCTAGTGCATTATTCATGCCGTTTCCTTGCTTCAGCCTCTCGTTTATTGTCGAAAGCTGTCTTTCGCGGGTTGGCCACTAACTCGGCCTCCTGCATTCGGAAAGATTCGTGCCCAGCAATCGGGCGGAAGAAGAGTTGCAGCCATTAACTAGCAAGAAAATGACTATTTATTTAGAAATACTGGCCCGTAGGGATTCCGCCGTAGGGATTTGAAAATTTTACCATTTTTATTGGATTATTTAATTTTCTTAAATTCACACCTAAATGAATTTAGATAAAGTCAAAACTGTAGTTTAAAAGCTAAAGATAGCCAAGGAAACGAATCTAGATCTCTTCAGGTCCGATCAGATTACGTCAAATTTCATACCAACAACTATCTGCAACTATCGCATGGAGAATCTTACTGGTGAAAATTGAACTCTCATACAACGGCATTACGTGCTTTTTAGATTGGAAGTTGATAAGCGATTTATCTTCGTATGAACTGCTTATTATTCTTAGATTTGCATTAATTTCGGCGGAGGCGAAGACGAAACGAAAAACGTTAAGGCGACGATAATGACCGAAACTTCTTTGCGAACACTTTTTGTACACATAAGTGTTGGTAGTAAAAACAGGGAATTGAGAGTTTGCGCTTAAGCGCGCAGTATCATGTAGACGTTATATTTGGCTGGCTGCAACCCTTTTTGCGTTCCACTGCTGGGCACGGGTCTCTCCCCCATATTGGGGAGGCCTGGAGCTTACTCCACCACGCTGCTTCAATGCGGGTTGGTGGAGATGCGGGTTAGTGACCAACCCGCCGTCGGATGTTTTCAAACCGCCCATAAGACCTCCGAAAAGGGTTAACGACTGTTATCTATCGACAACAACCGGGACCGACGGCTGAACGTACCCTCCGAAGCACGGAAACGCGCATAATGCCTATTTGCATTCTCTGCCAGTCAACCCTGGGAGATGGTGAGGACTTAGGGTAGGCAGGAAAATGTGTAATTTAAAAGTTATTGAAATGAAAAATGATAAAAAGAAATAAATAATTATATGTACATACATACATAAATATACAACTATTATTATAATTACGGCAGATAAGTATGTAAGTAATTTAGAGACGATTAAACACCTATCTTGGATATATTTCTGAGTAATTAAAGTAATTGTATTTTGGAAGAAACTATAATGTTTAAGTCAATAAGTTACAAGTATAAGTTCACTTCAAAATTGTTTATTTCCGTGGACTTCGAAATAAACTGACTTTTAGTATTATCTTCCAACCAATACGATTCAATTCAAACCAACACCCTCAGCAACTTTCAAAAGCAAATTTCATTCATTTAAATGATAAATAGATTGTAATTTCCAATGACTCACCATCCAGCGCTCCATTCGTTCAACTGTTCAATCATTCACTCAAGACCGAACGAGACCACCGACGGATTACCACTAATGCCGTTTCACATGAATATTTGGTTATTGAAAGGAAGAAGGGTTTTGACGAATCATCATTATTTAGAGAGACCTGGACCTTACTTCACCACGCTGCTTCAATGCGGGTTGGTGGAGATGCGAGTTAGTGGCGAACCCGCTGTCAAATATTTTTAAACCACCCACCACGAGGATTCACGACTGTTATCTATCGATAATCGGGGCCCACGGTTTAACGTGCCCTTCGAAACACAGAAACGCGTATGAAATTTTTACCACTAGCGATCATTCACCTAACACTCAACCGCACCCGTTTTGCTTACCTATGAAATGAAATGAAATTATTTTTATTTGCTAAAATGTGGTATACAATGTCAAGATTTTGGATATAAAGATAAAGACCTCACATTTACCAATATTAGGTGTGCAAATTTACAAAGATATGGTTAAGTTTTACAGTAGTCATTCAATAAGTAGTACATTATTCCAAGTTTCATAAATTAATAATTATAACAATATGTACCTATGTCAGTTGTCTAAGAAAATGAGTAACAATTAAATAATTATAATATTTTAGTGTATGTCATAAGATTTTAGTGTATGTCATAAGTATTATTACCATCCTCCATAAATTCTTTGAGACTATAGTAACATTTCTCAAGAAGGAAAATTTGTAAATGTTTTTTAAATTTTTCTGTAGTGAGATTTTTAAGGTTTTTAGGTAGCTTATTGTATATCTTAATGCACATGTGATAGCAGTTTGCGTTGCATTCCACCTACGTTGCATTCCACGCTAGCCGCCGGGTCATGCCCGCTACAAAAGTAAATTGTACTACCTAATTTAAGGGCCTCGTTCACCATCTCCAAGTAAAGTGTTGATTAGTTACATCCCAAGTAAACTTAATTGGCAAGCTATGAGTACGGGTCAGTTTATCATACTCGTATGATTAGTGCTACTCGAACATCGTGAAATTGAAATTGAAGTTACGGGTGTATTTAACTGACAATTAGCGTTCTTGTCACTTTACTTGAAGGTGGTGAAAAAGGCCCTTAATGTTAAATAGATTATAATTGCCAACGAAACACATAATCCGTCGCCTCATTCGTTCAAAGGTTCAATCATTCACTCAAGACCGAACTATTCCGGTACCGAAGGATTACCGCTAATGCCGTTTCACACGAATATTTTGTTTATTGGAAGGAACAAGGGGTTTGACGAATCGATTTAGAATTGAAAATACGTAGACAACCCAGAGAGTTTTTGGGCTTAAATAAAATATTTGCTTGAATGTTTAGGGGTTATAGCTTAGATGAAGTCAACTGATTTTCATGTTATAATAAAAATATTGTATCTTTTCTGTGATTATTAAAACATATAGGTCGAGTATCGAAAAGTTACCTAACTCACATAAATGCATTTTCAAGTTTTGCAGTTAAGTCACGTTGAGTGCACATGTTTTATATGTGTTGCATAGAAAATATAATACACAGTCGCAAATATCAATGCGTTGCTCATGCCAACTCAGCAATCAACCGGTATCTTTTATTAAAAAAACTAAATCTGCATTTTCAACAATATTAAAAAAACAATATTGTTATTGTTCGTTATCTTAGCTGCAGAAAACAAACTTTCATTCTAATATCTTAATTTAATTTTCTGGTCTGTTTATGTCCTCATCTTTGTATGTCTAATGACACAGGCTGTCCTAGTGTGGGGCTATGAGTGTGAAGTGTAAAAAAATATTTAAAAAAATACCTATTTGTAATATTTATATTTACTTAATGCAACGTTTATATTGCTACTACTACTTTACAACTGGGTATAATTTGTAGCTTAAAGCAAATGCTGTAACTATAACTTCTACAAAACACCACAAGCTGGAGGATTAAACGTCTTTATTTCAGCAAAATTACACGATACGGCAGCAATTTCCATTTAAGCTTGAAACAGCTAGCGTGTGAAAATGTGTGAAGATTTTCTTCAAAATATCATATACGGTAAGTGGGATTTTCACGACCAAGCATTTTGAAATTTGCAACTATTTTTCCCTTCTAGCTGTCGCTATTATGTCAACAGTAACAACGTTATTTTATGACGAGAAACATATTTTATCTTCTATTTTATATAAATTAGGTTGTCGCTACTAAGAAAGAAATACTGTTTTTTTGGTAGAGAGTATTCTACGATTTTCAGATATTTGTATGAGATTTTTAACAGGCTTTTATTAACTTCACCTGTATATTTGTGAGTTTGTAAACTTGTTTGTAACTCTCCTTTGGACCAAGAGAATTCGTAGCATATGAAACTAAAAAGAGAAAAATATATATCGTTGAAAAAACCAAAAAACACTCTAAAACACAGTAAACAAAAAGTAAAAAAATATATTTTTTAAATTAGCTTAAACAAAAATACATTTTTTATATACTGGATCTGTATTTGGACCAATAGAGTATACAATGCATGTCAATAACATGATAAATGTCATTAGAAATGGTAAGGCATGTACGCTGATGACACTTGGATTATTTATAGTGGAAAGGATATATTTTCCAAATAAAACTTAAAATGCAGCAAGATTTAAATAATTTACTAAAATGGTCCCATGACAATTGTATTATCATGAACCTAAATAAAACGAAATTTATGATAATGTCATCGCCATATAACCATAAAATAAACAATGTAAATATATCTCTCAAGGGTCATACTTATGATTGCCTACATACGTACTGACCAAGCGAGCTCTCTCTCTGTCAATGCGATAACCTGCAAAGCGTGGTAAATTACACGAGAGATCTACCTCTGGCATTTGCGTGAGCATGTGGTACTAAAGGGTTTGGTGAAACCCGCCCCAATATTGGTAGTGATTTTGGGGTGTTATTAGTGTCTAAGCAAATACGTAGCTTGAAGAATATGGACAGTAAGGGTTCGGCAGTCGCGGACTTCGCCAACTCGCAGGACACGACCCAATTCATTCGCTTAGATAGTCTCGGTTTTAGCGAGAGAAAAGTACCTCGTTCCCCGAAAGTACCAGAGTAGGAAGAGTTGACATATTTAAATTTAATTAAATTGGTTTTATAATTTCCTTGCCGTATAGTTACATACTTGTTAACCACAAACCTGGAGCTTACTCCACAACTCTGCTCCAATATGGGCCGATGGGGATGTCGGATGTTTTCAACCTACCCATAAAGCCTCCAAAAAGGTTTCACGTTGACTATCCATCGATCACTACCTAGCCATACTTTCAACTACTCGTAGCAGTCACCAATTCCACACACGATTACGCCAGTATAATTTAGGTGCGTTTTTCTCTTGCCGATTAGCTGAACTACACGTTCATAGATATATTATATATTGGATATATTTGTATAACTATGTATATAAAAAAAATGTCGTATATTTTTCTCGTCGTTACTGGTGACATAATAGCAACATCCAGAAGGAAGAATAGTTGCAAATTCAAAATTCTTAGATGCAAAATTCCAACTTACCGTATATGATATTTTCGTGTAATTTTGTTGATATATTTTTTTGTTGGTTAGTCCATTTATCGAGGAAGGATTAAGGCTATATAATATCATGCTATGACTAATACCAAAGTCCATGCGGACAAAGACGCGAGCGCCGGCTAGTATTTTAATAAGTACCAATAGGGAATTACAATTTTTTATTTTGACAAAATCTTTTATTTAATCTACAGAGCCTTTATCTAAAAAAAACTCAATAGACTTGAATAAAATGTTGCAATCCTTCTTAAATATTCGATGCATCAAAATCCTTATTCATTTTGAGTAACCAACATTTCGTGTGAAATGGCATTACTGGTAATACCTCGGTGCTGAAATCGTTCGGTTTTGAGTGAATGATTGAACAGCAGCTGTATGAATAAGAATCTCGATTACGTCATTTATTCGAATTTCAAATCTATTCATTTGAATGAATGTAATTTGCTGTGTATGTACATACCGACATAAGAGTCGGTTTGGATGATGTGTTATTGGTTGTTATAAAATGCTTTGAGCTAAAACAAATCAAAGCGCTCGGGAAATAATCAACAGGTACCTACTTAAAATATGAGATAAAACATTTTATTTATGCCTATTTTATGAAATTTGAGATCAGATTATTATTTTTAAAGATTACGTGTATTAAATGTATCCAGGAAAGCTACTCTGAATCTTAATGTTCGCTTCATGTCAGTCTGGCCAGCAACTGCGTCGTTTCATCGAAAAACAAAAAATTACTTTACTGCATAAATCTGTGCAGTGGAGGTACTTCTCTGGTCAAACTATTAATATTCTATCACCTACAACAAAAAACCAAATGAAGTAAATATTATAGGTTTTAGAGAATAACGTAACACTTGAATGGCGACCAAGTCTCGGCAAAAGGTCCGCCGCAGTCCGAATCGTCAACGACCCAAGATTGACTGACAGGCTAGAACCGCTTAGCTTGCGAAGAGACATAGGCTCGCTCTGCGTGTTCTACCGACTTTACTATGGTGAGTGCTCCGAGGAACTCTTCAAATTGATGCCTACATCACCATTCCATGATTATACCACCAGACGAAGGTTAAAGTTCCACCGGCACCATCTGGACTCGTGGCGCTCCTCCACAGTCCGCTTTGCACGCTCCTTTTTACCACGGACGTGTAGGTTATGGGACAACCTTCCAGCTGAGGCATTCCCAGTGGACTATAACATGGGGTTCTTCAAGAAAGCTGTAAAAAAAGCTCTCCTTCAAAGCCGGCAATGCTCGGGCGGCTCCCCTAGGGTTGCCCGTGTCCATAGGCGACGGTGATCGCTTAACATCACGCGGCCCGTGAGTACAGGCCGCCCTCCAACCAGGTGGACTGACTACCTGAAGAAGACAGCGGGTAGTCGCTGGATTCAGAAGGCCCAGTACCGGGAGGAGTGGCGAACGTTAGGGGAGGCCTATGTCCAGCAGTGGACAATATGAGGCTAATGGATGGATGGATGGAAGTCTTAAATTGTATATTTGCTTGAATATGGAATTAAAATTATTTTAGAACTTGCAATTGAATAGTATTGGAAATAATTTGTTAGCATTGAAACACGTATATTGTTGGGTTTTGAGTGAACAATTTAACAGTTGAATGAGTGAAAGGTTTCACTGGATTACGTGATCGGTTAGAAATTCGAAGCTACATTTTCATTTGAATTCATGTAATTTGCTTTTGAATGTCACAGAAAGGAGCCGTTAGAGGAGAGATGTTATTTGTGAAAGGAGTGGTACGGAAGTAGGTTTTATGGCCGTATAATACTTAATACGAGGGTTGACTAATACATATTTCCACATTAATACACATATACATATTCTACTTAAACTTTCACAATACTTTAACTCAAGTGAATTGTCAAGTTTAGGTGTGTTACTACATCAAATTTATGATTAGTGTTGTCTGTGTCATGTAACAGGAGTTATAACTAATTTTAGTTATTGCAATATTTGATTGGCATCAACTGCTCTTATTATGGTTTTAATATGTTTATTATGTAATTTTAATAGTGTTCGTTGGAATTTAGAAAGACGATCCGTATGGATTGACATGGGAATTACTGAAATAGAAAAATTATATAATGAAGTTGTCACATGTTATTATTAAAAAAAATAGCATTATTTTCTTTGCAACATACGATATGTCGAAAATTTTCGGGCAGTATGTGTGTGCTAAGACATGGTCTTTTACAGTTAGCCTTTTCCAAGCGAGCGATGGAGGGATCTACGCTTTGTATTTATCTACGCGACCACATCCGTAGTTGAACGATGTTTACCGACATATCTGTCAAAATCTGCAAGCTTCAATCTGCAGGCCATATAGTTAGCAGGACTGACAACCGATGGGGTTGAAAGATCCTCGAATTACGATCACGTCTCGGCAAAAGGAGCACAGGCCGCCTTACTACCAGGTGGACTGACGACCTGAAGAAGACGGAAGCTGCTGGATTTATAGGGCGCAGAACCGAACGGAGTAGCGAACATTAGGGGAGGCCTATATCCAGCAGTGGACATTAAAATACTGATAGATATCGACATAAGACATACGTCGACATATGAGTATCAACTTGTACTGCGTCACTTTTCATACACGTAAAAATGAGTGCAAAGTTTTTGTTTAACGTATGAATATATGTACGAGTAATGACTGTAATATTGATTTTGTAAAAATTTCATTCATTAACGTCTACGCTAACGCATTGTCTTGCTCCTCGCCACCGACGCAGACTCCGGTTTCTGCGGACATGTCGGCTCAGCAGTTTGCAAACACCACACAGAGTGTGCAGAGGCGTCAGAGATCTGTATATTGCCTATTGGCCCCTTAACTAGGAATGAATGATAAGATACATGCTCATAGCCCCACACTAGGATTCCCTGTGTCGTGAGTACCATGAGACACACACAAAAACAGGAACACATACACCCAAATCGATCACAGAAATATAAAATTCCTCGTCAAAATTTGGCATTGTTTGGAATCGAGAATGAAGAGACCCGTACTCATACGAATTTTGCTATCCTTGATAGAAAAAAAATATCTAAATGTTATAGGTACCTAAACTTAAAATACTCAATACTATGTAACGTTACGTATGTGAAATATAAAATTTTAAAAGAACATTTTTTAATTTTATAAAGTAGTTAGTAAATTAGTCTAATAACCACAGTATTATTACACACTTTACACACATAACACAAGCTAAAAACTTTACTTAGTAAAACGAAAATTATTTATAAACGTTACACACACACACTCATAGCCCCACAGTAGGATAATTAATACCCTGTGTCGTGGATACCATGGACACATAAAAAGACAGGAATACAAACACCCAGACCGAGAACAGAAATTTAAACTCGTCATTCCAATTTCTGTTTCGCCGGGAATCGAACCCGGGACCCCTCGATTGGCAGTCCGGCATGGTAACCATTGCGCCACGCGGGTCGTCTTTGCTTATTTCATTTGTATAGTTACATTTAAATTTTATTATCAACATTATGGGTGGATCACCCTTTTATTTTACATCAAAAAATTGAAAGCAATTGAAACGGTTTTTGTGTTGGTTAGTCCATTTATCGAGGAAGGCTTAAGGCTATATAATATCATGCTATGACTAATACCAAAGTCCATGCGGACAAAAACGCGAGCGCCGGCTAGTGTTTTAATAAGTACCAATAGGAAATTACATTTTTTTATTTGAACAAAATCTTTTATTTAATCTACAGAGCCTTTATCTAAACAAAAACTCAATAGACTTGAATAAAATGTTGCAATCCTTCTTAAATATTCGATGCATCAAAATCCTTATTCATTTTGAGTAACCAACATTTCGTGTGAAATGGCATTACTGGTAATACCTCGGTGCTGAAATCGTTCGGTTTTGAGTGAATGATTGAACAGCAGCTGTATGAATAAGAATCTCGATTACGTCATTTATTCGAATTTCGAATCTATTCATTTGAATGAATGTAATTGGCTTTGTATGTACATACCGACATAAGAGTCGGTTTGGATGATGTGTTATTGGTTGTTATAAAATGCTTTGAGCTAAAACAAATCAAAGCGCTCGGGAAATAATCAACAGGTACCTACTTAAAATATGAGATAAAACATTTTATTTATGCCTATTTTATGAAATTTGAGATCAGATTATTATTTTTTAAAGATTACGTGTATTAAATGTATCCAGGAAAGCTACTCTGAATCTTAATGTTCGCTTCATGTCAGTCTGGTCAGCAACTGCGATTTCTTTCGATGAAACGGAAAAACAAAAAAATACTTTACTGCAGAAATCTGTGCAGTGGAGGTACTTCTCCGGTCAAACTCCGGTCAACATATTCTATCAAGTGCAACAAAAAACCAAATGAAGTAAATATTGTGAGTTTTAGAGAATAACGTAACACTTGAATGGCGACCAAGTCTCGGCAAAAGGAGTACAGGCCGCCCTCCAACCAGGTGGACTGACTACCTGAAGAAGACAGCGGGTAGTCGCTGGATTCAGAAGGCCCAGTACCGGGAGGAGTGGCGAACGTTAGGGGAGGCCTATGTCCAGCAGGGGACAATAAAAGGCTGATGGATGGATGGATGGAAGTCTTAAATTGTATATTTGCTTGAATATGGAATTAAAATTACTTTATGAATTTGCAATTGAATAGTATTGGAAATAATTTGTCAGTATTGAAACACGAAAATTGTTGGGTTTTGAGTGAACAATTTAACAGTTGAATGAGTGAAAGGTTTCACTGGATTACGTGATCGGTTAGAAATTCGAAGCTACATATTTCATTTGAATTCATGTAATTTGCTTTTGAATGTCACAGAAAGGAGCCGTTAGAGGAGAGATGTTATTTGTGAAGGGAGTGGTACTGAAACAGGTTTTATGGCCGTATAATACTTAATACGAGGGTTGACTAACACATATTTACACATTAATACACATATACATATTCTACTTACACTTTCACAATACTTTAACTCAAGTAAATTGTCAAGTTTAGGTGTGTTACTACATTAAATTTATGATTAGTGTTGTCTGTGTCATGTAACAGGGGAGTTATAACTAATTTTAGTTATTGCAATATTTGATTGGCATCAACTGCTCTTATTAAGGTTTTAATATGTTTATTATGTAATTTTAATAGTGTTCGTTGGAATTTAGAAAGACGATCCGTATGGATTGGCATGGGAATTACTGAAATAGAAAAATTATATAATGAAGTAGTCACTTGTTATATTTAAAAAAAATAGCATTATTTTCTTTGCAACATACGAGATGTCGAAAATTTTCGGGCAGTATGTGTGTGCTAAGACATGGTTTTTTACAGTTAGCCTTTTCCAAGCGAGCGATGGAGGGATCTACGCTTTGTATTTATCTACGTGACCGCATCCGTAGTTGAACGATGTTTACCGATATAGCTGTCAAAATCTGCAAGCTGAAATGGCAATCTGCAGGCCATATAGTTAGCAGGACTGACACCGATGGGTTTGAAAGATCCTCGAATTGCGATCACGTCTCGGCAAAAGGAGCACAGGCCGCCTTACTACCAGGTGGACTGACGACCTGAAGAAGACGGAAGCTGCTGGATTTATAGGGCGCAGAACCGAACGGAGTAGCGAACATTAGGGGAGGCCTATATCCAGCAGTGGACATTAAAGTACTGATAGATATCGACATAAGACATACGTCGACATATGAGTATCAACTTTTTACGATCTTTTACGATCGAACGGCTTTTTACGATCTTAAGGACTATTTAATTGATAAAAAAGCTTGGGATTGAGGTGTAGTCCCACAAGGCTGTTTCTATAACTGATAATAGACTTAAATGAATTAAATTGCCATGTTAGCAGATGGCTGTGGGACGACATTGACACATGCGGTAGCTGTCACGTATGTTCCTTATCGGCCCATAGCTACTCTGTAAGAAAGTTAGCTATTGTATACCCCATATTTTAAAACAGGGCTGAAGTTTTTCTCCGTCTGCTCTTTTCTTCAGCTCAGCATTGCCTAAGCGCACCCAGAGCAGACAGAACAAAAAATAACGTTCACTAAGAGTTTGTAAAGGAACCGTACAGTGAATAAAGAATATTTCATTTCATTTCAACTTTTACTGCGTCATTTTTCATACACGTAAAAATGAGTGCAAAGTTTTTTTAACGTATGAATATATGTACGAGTAATGATTGTAATATTGATTTTGTAAAAATTTAATTCATTAACGTCTACGCTCGCATTGTCTTGCTCCTCGCCACCGACGCAGACTCCGGTTTCTGCGGACATGTCGGCTCAGCAGTTTGCAAACACCACACAGAGTGTGCAGAGGCGTCAGAGATCTGTATATTGCCTATTGGCCCCTTAACTAGGATTGAATGATAAGATACATGCTCATAGCCCCACACTAGGATTCCCTGTGTCGTAAGTACCATGAGACACACACAAAAACAGGAACACATACACCCAAATCGATCACAGAAATATAAAACTCCTCGTCAAAATTTGGCATTGTTTGGAATCGAGAATGAAGAGATCCGTACTCATACCTATTTTGTTATCCTTGATAAAAAAGAATTATCTAAATGTTATAGGTACCTAAACTTAAAATACTCAACACTATGTAACGATACGTATGTGAAATATAAAATTTTAAATGAACATTTTTTAATTATATAAAGTAGTTAGTAAATTAGTCTAATAACCACAGTATTATTACCTACACACTTTACACACATAACACAAGCTAAAAACTTTACTTAGTAAAACGAAAATGATTTGCTTATTTCATTTGTATAGTTACATTTAAATTTTATTACCAACATTATGGGTGAATCACGCTTTAATTTTACATCAAAACATTGAAAGCAATTGAAATCGTATCTCTTGCATTTAAACTAATATTATTATCCCTTAAACACAAAACAAAACAATTTTATTCAGACTATCCTTAAGCTTTAAACCCCTATCTAATTATAGTGAGTGGAATATATTGCATTGTAGGGAGAGTCGGTTCTGCGAATCCACACTCTATGACCATAGCGGAGTTAGCTTTCATCGCCAGATTAGCTAAAACCCTACGGCGTCTGCAACTGAATTGGGACCTTAAACCCAAGACGTAAAGTTCGGTTTTGATTGTCTCAAAAGTTGTATATATTCTGGATAAGAGATAATAAAATCGAATTTGGCGCAAGTATGGGATTTCGTGGTGTAAGGGCGTTGTAGTAAGGATTTGTGGAATGGGAAGCGTCGGGAACGCTATCTGAATTTGAGTTGATTGCTGGGGGCTTTGGAGAACCTATTGTTTACATTGGATATGTAAGGAGCAAGGAGAATTATTGTTTTTTTACTTTTCCTTTTGTAGTAGCAAAATGGCCAAGCTACTAATTTTGATTGCAAAGTTTGTGAAGGCTTGTAGAGTTAGAACCTTCGGTCAAGTAAGATCTAATAACTTTTTAACAGTGGGAACCAAATGGTGATTTCGTCTTTGATATTTCTATGAAAATGTTTTGAGGAAATTCGAATATTTTTTTTACAATTTGTAAAAAAATAATAATGTTATAACCAAATTCTATCAAATCAATTGAGATACTTTTAATGAGCTGTCGAACGTCACATCCTCATACATTTCGTTTCAGAAAATTATTTGTGACGCCAATAATCAATTATAGTCAATTAACAAATTTTTTATTGAGTTGAAACAAAATAAAAATTATGTTTAAATATGTACTTACAACTATCCTGCTTTCCTAGCTTGATTTAGTGCAATTTTTTAAGGCATACTTTGATTTTTTTTCGTGCATACTGCCCAAAGCCCTATTTTTTATAAGAGTAGCGGCCGCCCTCGACTTTGTCCGCGTGGACTTCGGTAGTAGTCATAGCATGATGTTATGTAGCCTATAGCCATCCCTTGTAAATGCATTATTCAATACAAAAATAATTTTTCAATTCGAACCAGTAGTCTCTGAGATTAGCGCGTTGAAACAAACAAACAAACTCTTTAGCTTTATATATTAGTATACGAGTAGATTTATTTGTAGGTACTGTTTAAAGGTTTCTTTTTATCGATTTTAAGTTTTCTTGTTAAATTTTTCATTGTAATATCTAATTCTGTGCGATTTCGTCTCCCAATTGGCAGATTTTTTCACATTCCCTCTATTGCAAACGAAGCAAATACATTAATATGATTAATGTAACACGTCTCTCGCAGTCGGCGACATTTATTTGATTTGGAAGCCGTCCAGACGTACACTGTGATACAATTTGATCACTGTCGGTGTCTGATTGTGAGATTTGCTTTAAAAATAAACTTATGCTAAAAGATGAAATTGTAAGTATGACGTATTACATTCTTGCTGAAAATGGTCCAATGCGCAGAAGCACGGAAAGAGCGCATAAAATTAAAAGCAACATGCGCGTTTCCGTGTTTCGTAGGGCAAGCACGTTTATGTTGCTTCAGAGATAGTAGCCTGCGTTCTATGCCAGCCGACTGGCTTTATCGCACAGTTGTACATTGGAGAATGTAACACTTTAAACAGTATTAAATAATAAGTCTATACTAATATTATAAAGAGGAAAGATTTGTATTTTTGTATGTTTATATGTTTGTAATGAATAAACACAAAAACTACTGTTCCGATTTCAAAATTCTTTCACAATTAGAAAGCTACATTCACCCTGAATAACATAGGCTACTTTTTAACGCGGAAAAATGCTTCGTTCCTACGTGAAAACGGGTAATACGGTCAACGCGGTTGTAGCAACTGGCTAAACGCTTATGATTTTAATATAGCAATGAAGCCTGGAATAACACATAGGCTATTTTTATCCTACGGGGACCCATTTCACGGGTCCACGCGGGCGAAGCCACTGGCGGAAGGTTAGTAATAAATCAAATACTACCGAAAGCAAAGATGGATCAGCTTTTAATATACTTTACGATTCTACGAGTAAACGCGATAATATTAACTATTTTCATAGGTTTACATAAGTATTCCTTTGTTTTTGTATCGGGGGGAAACCTTCAAAAGGTACCCGGCACCTTGGGAGAGGATACCGGGTTATGTGGGATTGGACCGCACTAAAACCCCCTCGGTGGCCTGCCTCTGCGTTTGGGGAGGACTCCGAGATCTCCTCCCACTCACACCGTCCACAACCCCGGAAGCCCCCATTTAGTTATTACTCTTACTATTTAGTTTTAGTAATTACTCGCAACTGTGAGCAGCTGGAAGTGGGTTTATAGTGTCTCATACGATCAGCTGTCACGTGTGCCCATTATGGACCCATAGCCATACTGTTATCTCAATTATATATGTACTGTTTTTTTTTAAAAAGAGTGCTGGGAGTTTTTTTCCGCCGCCTTTTTTCTCTCAGCTCAACATCTAGCCCAAACGGGCACTTAAAGGCGATGACCGGGAAAAAATGACATTCATTAAGCGAATATTTTGTATTCCTAATATGAAATAAATATTTTTTCTTTCTTTCTTTCTTTCTAGTCGCCTCTTACGATCAGGCAGGGGATACCGTAGCTCTATTCTTAATCCCGAAGCTACATAAGTATTCTTGTATGACCACAACGGTTATCATTGTCATAATCCTAAAAGACTTGTGTGGTGCACCGATTACCATACCGGACTGGCAATCAAGGATCCTGGGTTCGATACCCGGTGAGGCAGTAATTTGAATAATGAGTTAATGAGGTCTGGGCGTTTGTGTTTCTGTCTTTCAGTGTGTCCATGATACCTACAATACAGGCTATATTTACCCCACTGTGGGGCTATGAGCTATTTAGTAGCAAATAGTTTGCAATTGAACCGATACTTTACACATAGGTATAAATTTCTATGAATATACGCAGATCAACTACGATAATAGAGGTAATCAAATATGGGGCCCAATGGAGCCTCTGCTGATATATTACTCTGCTGATTGTAATCAGGCCAATGTTATAATATAATAGTTTTTGCTGAATTCGGCTGTAGGGTATTATTGCGTATGTAAACTTTTGTTATTATATTATTAGAGATGCGCCGAATAGTGATTTCACCGAATACTGTTCGGTTTAAATTTTACTGATCCGAAGATTTAGCCGAATTATTCGGTTTACCATTACATTATTTTGCGGCGTAAGCAGGTTCACAGTGAAAATTTTATTTAGTTTCAAAATGTTGAGCTTAGGTTAAAATAAATGTAGACTATAGTTCAAGAAATAAATATATTGACATGAGGTTTAAAAAAGTGATATTCAACACATTCTTTATTGCTTTGAATTATGAATAATGATAATAATATGATATAAGATGAATCTTTCATAAGAAGTTTTTAACCCCGAACGCAAAAACGACGGGGTGTTATAAGTTTGACGTGTCTCTCTCTCTCTCTCTCTGTGTGTGTGTGTGTGTGTAAATGTGTATGTGACTGTCTGTGGCATCTCTCATGTCTGTTTGGGAGCTACCCAAACGGATGATCCAATTTTAATGCGGTTTTTTTTGTTTGAAAGGTATATCAGTCGAGAGTGTTCTTAGCTATGTTTGGTGGAAATCGGTTCAGGTCTTCAAGGTCATCAGGTCGCTTGTTAGGTGTAATAGGAATGTTACACGCTCAGTTTACTTGCAAGCATATGTGGGATCTGACATTTGAAACACTAATGTCTTCTGGAACCACTAAGCTGGTCTGCTGTTAGGGCTCGAAGATAGGAGACGTAACCCTGGACTGCCTGTTAGTAAACCCATCGAGTTTGGGCTCGTTAACTTTGTCTTAACTAGTTCTCTTTATGTTTCTAATTGACGAAGACCTGATGCTGGAAATCTAGAACCTCTGAGCTGGTCTGATGAGTTTTCGGGAGAACAATTTATGTGCTCTCCTGCACCTTCAGATGCTTCCGACGGCATGCGGCTACGCAAACACCGACGTCATTCCCGGGCCGCTGGCTGGACCGATCGAGCTCCCACTTTCACCACCCGCAACCCCGGAAGCCCCCTTTTAGTCGCCTCTTACGTACAAGCACCGTACCTCTATTCTACCCCGACTTCTTTAATCCCGAAGCTACATGGACTCACCGACGCACCCATCTCTGCCATTAAACAATTCTATTGGGATGTTGCGGTTGCCGACCAGATTTACATGGGGCCACCATTAGTCTCCGGAGCTGCATTCAGCCTTCTACCAGAAAGAAAGAAAGAAAGAAAGAAAAATTGTATTTATTTCATATTAAGAATACAAAATATTCGCTTAATGAATGTAATTTTTTCCCGGTCGTCGCCTTTAGGTGCCCGTTTGGGCTAGATGTTGAGCTGAGAGAAAAAAGGCGGCGGAAAAAAACTCCCAGCACTCTTTTAAAAAAAGTACATATTAATATATTTGAGATAACAGAATGAGTTGATAATGGTCACACGTGACAGCTGATCGTGTGAAACACTATCAAGACTGAAGCTTGCTTGAGGTTATGCGTAATTTTCCACTTCTGCTACTACATTATGTTTTAATAATCAAGACAACACCACTGCAACACAAATTCCTTTTGTATGCTGTTAAATGTAACCACATACAAAGCTTGGTTAAGACAATGAATGGCATTTAAGTTTTTACGGCTTTCAACCACATTGATATACAGACAGACACGAGGGTCTTGTAAAGGACAGTTGAACGAACTAACTTTATGTATGTCGATGACTTATACGAGAAGACGCCAACTGGTGACGTGTTGATGAACTTGAGATGTCAATATTTGTGGAAGTCTAGACACAGATCTTATAATTATTATTATCACTCGCGTTTTCGTCAACATTTCTGCAATTAGTTCAGTAATTTAATAAAGAAACCGCAGTTTGTGTGAAATGTGAATGATCTTGAAAGCTAATTAATGCTGAATGAGGTCGTGAAAAGGATTACCTCATTGCTATTACAGCAAGTCTATGTCTCAAAGTAGAAGAGTTGTCCGTAATGAGTTAATTCTTTTAAATATTTTTTAACTTTTCGGATTTTTTTGCTAATGATTGCTAACGTAACTCCGCAGCTCAGTCTTTTTTTGTATTGTGGGGGAACCTTCATAAGGTACCCGGCACCTTAAGAAAGAATACCGAGTTATGGGGGATTTGTACCTAACACCTCCTCAGTGGCCTGCCTCTGCACTTGGGGAGGACCCCGGGATCTCCAGTGGAACGCAACGGTGTTCTCTACGCCGCCGCTACGTACTGCACCTTCAGATGCTTTCGGTGGCATGCGGCCACACATAATCCGCCGTCCATCCTCGGGCTGCTGGCGGGACGGATCGAGCTCACTGTCATCGCCCGCAACCCTGGAAGCCGCCTTTTAGTCGCCTCTTACGATCAGGCAGGGAATTTCGTAGATCTATTCTTAATCCCAAAGCTACAGGGACTTCCGCAGTTTAGTCTATCTAACTCTCGAAAAAATTTGACCAATATAGGTAGTATAACCATTATGGTTTGATTGGGGAAATACGAATACCAACGCACATGAGGCGACCATTGGCCTTCGAGGCAGCAGGACTCAGACTCAGTCTGCAACTACTAACACCACGAAGCCAGTTTACTCACAGAACATATTAAAAGAGGTTAGAATGGAAACGTGGGCAGGGCAGACGCGTCAAGGATATGAGCAACGCTCATATCTTTACAGAAACACGTGATCGCGCTGCGATATGTGTAATGGAGTTGTGGGCAGGGCAGACGCGCAAAGTGCTTGAGTGAGATTCGTTCATTTGAAATTGCGTGATTGTGCGTCGCTAAGATTGGCTAGATTTGAAATTGCAAATATGTGCGTAAGCTTCATATTTATTTAAGTACAGACAGATGTAGAGGAGGTGAAAGATAGGTTTGGATCGACGACAGCGGTTTTCATACGAACGGCGCATTGTTGCCATTCTGCCTCTTTTAATTTTTGTGAGTTTACTCATCTACTTTAAAATAATATAAAAAAAAAAAACAATAGAGACAGTTAATAATAATAACGGCTCTGCCTTTGAGTTTAATAATGTACATATAATAAATCTCAAATCGTTTCCTATTCAGTAATAATGGCGATAATCGACCATAAAAGTGGAAACAAAGATTTTGGGGTTAATGATACAATGTAACTGTTTTGTTAAATGTACTGTAGAGAGTTTTAAGACAGCCATTAATTTATTTTGTCGTGATAAACGATGTTTTGGAGAAGATACAAAGGAGTTTTACTGTAAATAGAAATAATTAACTACTTGTTCGTCGGTTACCAGCTAAAACCTATGCAGCGAAGTCTACCATGAAATAATGGCCTAATTAAAAAGATTATATTATGAATATCAAAAACAATTAATTTTCTTGGTTTCATTTCAAACAAACAGTCATTGTCTTAGTGTTAATGCCATTTGAAGCAGCTCCCAATTTAATAAAAATGTCTCAAAAAATAAAAATTAAGAGCATAATATTCTTGATAGAGGTTTGAGGATAAATGAATTTGAATTTGAACCCGGGTCTCTAGTTTCCGCTTTTTTATTTTAAATTATAAAAATTTAATTTTAAATGGCAGTAAAAATAATTTACAACACACTAGGTATACAATTTAACAATTATCCTGGTTTTGAAGTGTTAATTAGGGCATTCTTTTTAAGGAACATATTTTTAAAGCTTTTGGTACATGTAGTGTTAATTTTAATACAAAAACGTAAACCGAATGCGTAATGTGCCGTTTCCGAATCCTTTCCATTTAAGTACCAAAACCTCGTATTCGTCGCTCTGATACTTGGAAGATTTGGCTTGGATATACATAAGACGTGGTACCTACGACACAGAGAATCCTAGTACTCGTAGCTTATGAGTGCAAAAAAAGTGTTGTTTTTACTTCCACACTTTGAGGATTGTATTCCATCCATCCATCCATCAGCCTTTTATAGTCCACTGCTGGACATAGGCCTCCCCTAACGTTCGCCACTCCTCCCGGTCCTGGGCCTTCTGAATCCAGCGACTACCCGCTGTCTTCTTCAGGTCATCAGTCCACCTGGTTGGAGGGCGGCCTGTACTCCTTTTGCCGAGACGAGGTCGCCATTCGAGAACCTTTCTTCCCCATCGGTTGTCGGTTCTTCTAACTATATGGCCTGCCCATTGCCACTTCAGCTTGCAAATTTTGAGAGCTATGTCGGTAACTTTCGTTCGTCTACGGATTTCATCGTTACGAATTCTATCGCGTAGAGAAATACCAAGCATAGCCCTCTCCATCGCGCGCTGTGCGACCTTGAGCCTATGGAAAAGGCCAACTGTAAAAGACCAGGTCTCAGCGCCGTAGGTCATCACTGGCAACACACACTGCTCGAAAACTTTCGACTTCAGGCACTGAGGTATTCTGGACGAGAAGACACTTTGTAATTTCCCGAACGCTGCCCAACCGAGTTGGATTCTACGAGTTACCTCTCTCTCGAAGCTGGACTTACCCATACGGATCGCTTGTCCCAGGTATATGTACTCGTCGACAACTTCGAGAGTAGCGCCATCAACAACGACCGGTATAGGTGTGACATGGACGTTAGACATGATCTTCGTCTTGTCCATGTTCATCTTAAGACCCACCCTTTGTGAGGCGCTATGGAGGTCACCTAGCATAGTGCTGAGCTCTTCCAGGTTCTCCGCCAAGATTACTATATCATCGGCAAATCGAAGGTGTGTCAGGTGTTCGCCATTGATGTTAATACCCAGCCCGTTCCACTCCATCAGCTTGAACACGTCTTCCAAAGCAGCGGTAAACAGCTTCGGGGATATAACATCCCCTTGTCGTACTCCGCGCTGCAGTGGAATAGGTCCAGTGCTTCCGTCGTGAACTCGGACTGTCATAGTTGCGGCTTTGTACAAACACTTCAACACCTCGATGTACCGATAGTCAATCTGGCATCGCTGGAGAGACTCTAGCACCGCCCAGGTCTCGATAGAATCAAAGGCTTTCTCATAGTCCACATACGCAATACATAGCGGCAGGTTATACTCCTCGGTCTTTTGTAGAACCTGTCGCAGCGTGTGTATGTGGTCCATGGTACTATAGCCTTTTCGGAATCCGGCTTGTTCGGGAGGCTGGAAGTCGTCTAGCCTGCGCGCAATACGATTAGTAAGAACCCTTGAAAACAGCTTATAGACGTGGCTCAGAAGCGCGATGGGTCTATAGTTCTTCAAAAGGGCTCTGTCACCCTTTTTGAAGAACAAAACCACCACGCTTCTGCTCCACGCCTCCGGGACAGTTTCGCTACTGATGACGGTATCGAACAGTTTTTGGAGCGCCACTAGGAGGGGTTTCCCTCCAGCCTTCAGCAGCTCTGATGTGATACCGTCATCTCCCGGTGCTTTGTTGTTTTTAAGCTGATTAAGGGCTCTTCTAATTTCGTACAGGCTGACGTCCGGGATATCTTCGGTATAGTGTCGGGTCAATTTGGCTCTCTTATCGTTCACCACATCGGTAACGGGAGCTTTTGAGGAGCTGTACAACCGTCCGTAGTACCTCTCAATTTCTCTCTGAACTTCAGGCTTAGACGAAACTACAGCGCCAGACCCAGTCCTCAACCTCGTTAACTGGCTTTGCCCTACACTCAGATCTCTTGTGAACACCTTTGTGCCTTGGTTGCGCTCAATAGTGTTTTTGACGCGCTGTGTGTTGTGAGCACGCAGATCGCGTCGTCTGCAGCAAGAGATCTGTTTGTTGAGCTGCCTGTATTTCGACATTGAAGACGGGGACAGAACGCATAGTTCACGCCTTTCCTTTATAAGACCGAGGGTTTGTTCAGAGAGCACTTGGGGTCTACTACTGGAGGGGGTCTTAAAGAACTTGGACCCTACCTCGTGGACGGTTTGTACCATCCTGGTGTTGTATTCGTCCACAGACTCGCATTTTTCTAGGCCCGCGAAACGATTTCGCAACTCAAGTTGAAAGTTCTCGGAGCCCTGGATTTGGACAGGTGTTGGTCGAAGCGTAGACTTCATTAGGCGTGACCGTTCCAGCTTGATGTTGATATTTAATGTGCCTCGTACCATTCGGTGATCACTTCCGGTTTTAAACCTGTTGATCACAGAGACATCATTAAATATGTGCCGTTTGTCTGCCAAAATGAAGTCTATCTCGCTTTTCGTGGAACCGTTGGGACTTATCCAAGTCCACTTGCGATGAGGCTTCTTCTTGAAGAAGGAGTTCATCATGAAGAGGTTCTCCTTCTCCAAGAAGTTAGCAAGCAAGTGGCCTCGGTGGTTCCGTTGACCAAATCCAAAGGGCCCTACCTTCTGCTCGTCGCCGTCTCGCGTGCCCAGTCTTGCATTGAAATCCCCCATCACCACCGTGAAATGAGTCTTAGAGGCATGTATGGCTCTACTGACGTCCTCATACATAGCCTCAACCTCATCGTCTGGGTGTGTCGCGGTCGGTGCGTATACCTGTATGACCTTCAACGAATACCGTTTTGATATTCTGAGTATAAGGTACGCTACCCTTGCTGACACACTTTCGACTTCCGTCACGTTGTTGACGAGGGACCTGTGGACGAGAAACCCGACACCACCTTGGGACAGATGTTCGCCCTCCCGGTGATAGAATAAGTTACCGGATTTAAGGATCACCGTGTCCTCCCCCTCTCTTCGGACTTCAGATAATCCTATGATACTCCAGCGTAACTTATCTATCTTTGCTTCCAGCTCATGTATCTTTTCGTCGGTCCTCAGTGTCCTGGTGTTGTATGTTGCCAGGTGCAGAGGTCGTTTTCTCTTGTGACAGCCGAATCTCTGCCGGAGATTCTTAGCACCCCCTGCCCCGCCGTTACCATGGCCGCTGTCGTAACCAGGGATAGCGGGGCCGCCGGGGACTGGGGGCCGAGGTTTAATTGTGACTGCCATAGGGGGTTTTTGCCATAGTCACCACGCTTGGCATTGCGGGTTGGTGACCGCAGTAGATGATACGTTACTCAGGAAGACGCTGCTGCCCATCTCCTGGAATGTGTCCCTTGGTCGCCTCCTACGACCTCCTGGGAAGAATCGGAGTGGTGCTACTCTAGCCGGACACCACACGGCGGAGGATTGTATTAGTGTTAACAAAACATTGTGTTTTTCTCCCTAGCTTAAACTGTGTGAATAAAAAGCCATTATGTATAGGCTGTAAACTGAAACTGTTTCTTATATACTTCACAGTAAAGACGAAATTCGACTGTATTCGAAATCTAATCATTTAATCTATTCCCAAATATAAGAGTACTTTATATGTACTTTATAGTCTTTATCTTTTGCACATAAGGTTTAATTTGGGTCGGCAAATTCAGTGGCCGTTTCCATGTTATTTTAGTTGTTGTGTTCATCGCGATAAGATTCATTTTCGCGTGATAAACTCTTTTATTTTGGCAGAAAAAAGAGAAGAATGTACAGTCCTATTTTTCCCTTTGTTTTCTTTAATGGCGTCGTTACGAAAGTATTTCTTTATTTAAATGTTTTGTTATAAAATTAAGCCGTTAAATAACAAGTTACACCACAACGCAATGCAGTGTTGGACGAGATAAAGTGTAATTATGTCGAAAAAGTAACCTTAAAATTTCAGTGAACAACAGGCGGCTTCATCGCATCTAGCGATCTCTTTATGCCTGGTCAACGAACCACGGCGTGAAGCCTATGCGTGTCCACAAAAGGCATGACGCATGCAAAGGCATTAAAAGCTGCTACACGAGCAAATACGCAAAGTGATCAGTTTGGAACGCAAGGAGCTGCGTCTACTCATAAGGATTCTAACTGGTCACTGTAAACTAAAAAAGCACACGCTATAACTCGACCTTAGTTGCACTGCTTTGTGCAGATTCTGCAATGACGAAGAGGAAACCAGAATACACATCCTCTTCGACCGTGTTGCACTCTCTCACAGTAGAAGTCGTAAACTAGGTGGCAGCATGGTTATATCGGAAGATATCAAGCTTCCTGAAGCTGAGAAGCAGAAGAAAGTTCTTAACAACCATCGGCCTAGGAAATCAGATATAAACGAGGGGCTTGGCTACAATAAATAAATAAATAAACGTTTCACACTCATAGCCCCACAGTAAGGTAATCGTCGTGGGTACCATGGACACATACAAAGACAGGAACACAAAAACGAGAACAGAAATTTAAACTCATCATTCAAATTTCTGTTTCGCCGGGAATCGAACCCGTGACTCCTCGATTGGCAGTCCGGCATGGTAACCATTAATAAATAATATTAATAAACTTTGGATATTGAAAGCTATATAAAGTTGACTAATGATTTTTTTATTGCATGGAGTAGCAGACGAGCATGCAGGCCACGTGGTGTTAAGTGGTCGCTGAGCCCATTGATATCTACATACAACCTCAAGCAAGCATAGGTCTGAGGTCGTATGCAGTTGCGCTGCTACTCCGGAGGCTGGTGGTTGCACTGAAAAATAATAGAATTGTTTCACGGCCGAAGTGGGTGCAGCGGTGGAACTTCCCCGGGCGTACCATAATAGTTCTACCAGCTACAAGATTTTTTACATTCATTATGGTTGTACAATCCATACTTCCATACTAATATTACAAATTCGAAAGTAACTCTGTTTGTCTGTTACGGTTTCCCGCTTAAACTACTGAACCAATTTTAATGAAATTTGGAACACATATAGAGTGGACCTTGAGAAAGAATATAGGAAGGTTTTTATCCTACGGACACCTATAAAACGGGTCGACGCGGGCGAAATCACTGGCGAAGGCTAGTATTCAATATTTTGAAACAGGCACGAAGTCTTTTTAAGGTTCCGTAGCCAAATGGCAAAAAACGGAATTCTTATGGATCCGTGATGGATGTCTGTGTGTCCGTCCGTATGTCATAGCCACTTTTTTCCGAAACTATAAGAACTATACTGTTGAAACTCGGTACGTAGATGTATTCTGTGAACCACATTAAGATTTCTATGGATAATCAAAGGCAATGATGTATTTCTGTTGCCGCTATTATTATACAAATACTAAAAATAGAATAAAATAAATATTTAAGGGGGCTTTCATACAATAAAAGTGATTTTTTATAGATTATGTTACGGAACCCTTCGTGCATTAGTCCGACTCGCACTTGGCCGGTTTTTTTAAGTTGTTTTTAACACATATAAGAATTTTCGATAAGTACTGTATTTCATATAATGGCTACCAAGAGCAGATGAAACCATCAGAATAATTCAGAATAGTTTTATAAAACAACATAGAGAAAAATTTTTTTTTTTTTTAAATTTGAATTTGAAGTTATGATTATGAAATAACGATATGAAGATAGTAATTATTAGATAATTTTGCTAATGTTTAGGATTCAAGAAAAAAAATTATTAGCAAGGCCTAGCCTAGTATGAGTCGGAACCGCCTATGAAGTGTTCCATTGTAATAAACATAGATACTAGAGTTTTTTTCCGCCCGCTTTTTTCTCCTAGCCCATTATAAGCCTTAGCGCACCCAAAGCGGATAACCGTCAGCTGATGACCGTAGAACAATGACAAACATCAAGTGTTTATTATTACCCAGGATGTTAATAAACTATTTCATTTCAAACTATTTCATTTCATTTCATTTCATTACGAGACAGGGGAAGAAGTTATGCCAAACAGAGTCACATCATAATAATGATGGTGATACTGATGAGCACGATAATTGGTAACAATTGTAATTGTGAATGGTAAACGGTTTGATCACAATAATATCTCATTTTTATCCTATAAATTACCTAACATTTATCAATATCCACTGCGGCACCGACGGGTCCACAGCTTAATCCCTTCTATACAAAACGAGCAGTGTTCTGCATCTATTAACGTCGTGGCAGGATTACAATGATTATGGACACGTTGGCTTACATTGGCGGATTAGAGCGTGTCCTGCAGCTTAGCGTGCGGTGTGATGCAGCAATGTATTGACCAATAGATAGTATGTCTCGCATAGATTGAAATATAATGCTGTATTTCATCTATTAACGTCGAGGCAAGATTATAGTGATTATAGACATATTGGACACTTACACTGGCGGGTTAGATCGTGTCCACAGCTTAGCGTACAGTGTGATGTAGTGATGTATTGAGCAATGAATAATGTGTCGCTCACCGACTTTTCTACTATTTAATATTGTAATTTTGAAAATGAAGTTTTTCTGCATGTCTGTATGAATGTTCTGCTTTCACGTTTAATTCAATTAAACGACTTAAACAATTTTAATTAAACTTGATAATGGAGATAGTTCTAGACACTGGAAAGGACGTACGCTACTTAAGTATAGTTCCCACGGAAAAAATATTTTTGCAAGGTAATAGCTGCGGTATCGAATTAGAATTTAAGTTAATAGTTTAGACAGTGGCAGATTGAGACCCTGGAATATAACCTACTTTTATTTTGGGAATAAATCTCATTTCCATGGGAAAATAACTCTAAGTTATCTTAACTGCTGACTAAACTTCTATCAAATTTCCTGAGTTCCTACTTCATGTAATGATCCTTTCTAACGCGAATGAAACCGCAGGATACAGCTAGTTAAAATGTATGTTGTGTCGCAACTATTAACGTCGAGGCAGGATTACAATGATTATGGACACGTGGGCTTACACTGGGGGATTAGAGCGTGTCCACAGCTTAGCTTACAGTGTGATGCAGCAATGTATTGGAGTACGGAGTAATGTGTCGCTAACCGATTAGAATATATTGGACTAAGTCTCTTGTCAGGAGAATAATATGTATAATAACTCTGCTCGTAATAAGCGATACACTGCCCGAAGAATATAAGTAAATGTATACTGATATTATAAAGCTGCAGTGTTTGTTTGAAATCTCTGGAACTACTGGTCCGATTTGAATGATTCTTTCAGTGTTGGGTAGTCCTTTTATCGAGGAAGGCTACAGGCTATGTTTCTTTTTTTTCAAAATTAGAGATCCGTAATAAAATTGCTATTTTGTAACACAAGGTGTAAAATCGAAACCTATTTTTGCGTGCGCTGCAAAAACTATTGACAATAGAACAAAATGATGTACTACGGGTTTGTAGATCCCATTAAGACCTACAAAAAAGTCCGCAAGAACATATATCTAGCTATTATGGTTTAATCACAATAACCGATTTTGTGTTCAAAATAATTATTAAATCGTCTGAAGAAAAAAAAAACTACGTTAAATATGTATCATAATATTTATCTTTACCGAAATTAAGTATTATGTTATCAAGAGTATTTATGTAGAAGTAAAATAGTTTTTGTTTCATCTCAATCGGATATTTCGTTTAAAAGTTATCACGTGTGTAAGATGTTAAGAGTTGGTACCTATTAATGAGTTTGGGCCATAGAGTTTTTTATCAACATAAAATCCTGTAATAATCTTTTTCGAAATATATTTGTTGATGAGTATAAGATCTTTGAAGAGTATAATAAACTAGCCTTCCGCCAGCGGCTTCGCCCGCGTGGACCCGTTTTATAGGTTCCCGTAGGATAAAAACCATCCTATGTCCTTTCCCAAGGTCAACTCTATCTGTGTTCCAAATTTCATTAAAATTGGTTCAGTAGTTTAAGCGGGAAAGCGTAGCAGACACAGTTACTTTCGAATTTATAATATTAGTAAGGATTGTGTGAATGTCCAAAATATGACAATAAGTGTCAAGTAAGAAGGAAAAAATCTACCATCTGCGAGCTATTCTGGCGTGCGCTGCCAAAACCACTAGGATTACACATTCGTTATGTATGATGGAAATGTTTATCTTAAATAGTCCTACAAAAAAGCCGGTCCACGGCACTTCAGAAGGGACTTCACTTTATGCTAATGATCCTCTCTAACGCGGGTGAAACCGCGGGGAACAGCTAGTGTTTCCATAATTGGAAAGGCCTGTTGCATGGTGCTCAGATGTATGTTGGTAGAGATACGGATTAGTGTCCAACATATTTTCGGATATTTTTAAGACAAGATTTAACGACTGGCACACTAACGATGGCAACAGTCACAGATCACCCATCCTACTTTCGACTGCAACCATTTCACTAAGCTGTGAAGATCGCTCGTACCCTCCCTACACTAGCCGGTGGTTGTGTTTTTCTAATGTTATTACACAAGCCGCGGGGCTATATGCACTGCAGTCGAAAGTTTCGGAAACTTTTAACAAATGCTTAAGAATTATCATAAACAAACTGTAGCAACAATTTTATAATATTAAGGAAAGCACAGAACGACTACAAACAGAAATTTGACTTTCAATAATATGGAAATTCCTTACAGTGGAAGCCTACGATGCTAAATAAGGATTAACTCGAGCATCATGGAACCAATTAATGCTACAGATTAAGTTTTATATTATTTTCAGGTTGTAAGGAGATCTTAGATAACTTAGACAGTCTGAAAGATTTCAGCCTTAACCTATGGAAAATGAAGAAGGTTCTCAAGTACCGGGTAGTCATTACGGTGATAATTGAGTTTTCATGGTCGAATCCTCACGACTTAGTGTCGTAACAATCAGGAACAATAATTTTTAAAAAAGTTACTCAGTTAGTTTATACTAACAAAACCAACAAAAACTTTATACATTTCTACCGTATTTGAAGGGCCTACACAACACTGGATGTACCCAACAAAACAAATCAACAAAATAGATCTGATGCGTTCGAGTAAAACCAATAATCCTCTCTTGGACTTTACTGCAAAAGCAAGCTGTGAATGAAATTGTTATCTTTATTCTGCTCCATTTTAATTTCCTCTGTTTCCCTCCTTTTCCTTTTTTGGCTCTGCAAGTGCATCGTTATGCATATTTAATTGTTTTATTGAATTTTCTTTAACTGTTTTTTACTGGATTAGTTTACCTAGTATAAATCGTACATTAATTTCAATTATGCGTGCAAACATATAAATAGGAGAATTTATAAAAAAAACAATAATGTTTATTGTTTCATAATTTTCATTTTAAGTACTTACCTATTATCTCTTTTTTTGCTACCGGGTTTTGTGGGATTTGACCGCACTAAAAGCCCCTCAATGGCCTGCCTCTGCGCTTGGGGAGGACTCCAGGATTTCCAGTGGAACGCACCGGTGTCCATGGAATGGGCTCATCTTCGGGAGAGCAGATGTACGTTCCGATGCTTCCGATGCGGCATGCAGTCACGCACACACTGCCGTCCTTCCCGGGGCTGCTAGCTGAGCGGATCGAGCTTCCACTCACACCGTCGACAACCCCACGTTGCCCCCTTTTAATCGCCTCTTACGATAAGTCAGGGAATACCGTAGCTCTATTCTTAATCCCGAAGCTACAGGGACTGGCTCCGGGGGATGTTATCTACGTCGGCTCCGGCGGCTCCTTCGCCAAGCGTGATCTGCACGCACTCGAACTCGCTCAGCACCTTTGCGCACATGACAGTGTCGCAGAAGGAGGTTACCGAGCCCCACGCGTCCCTGGAGCGCACCATCGCTTCGACGACGGTTGCCGGGGACAAGTTATGTCCGATTGTTTGGAAGAGAACCCGCCACTCGGACTCTCAAGCTTGTTAGAATCCTGGTCGTGTCCGCAGTGATGACACCTTGCAGACACCTCACGTCCAATGCGCTTCAGAAACGCATATGGAATGTGTGTTAAAATTTATAATAAACTACCGAATGATACCAAAATGTTAACAAATATTAACTTTAACAACAAACTAAGTTTAGAATCGTAAAAAGTAGTATCTGAGTCGCTAATTCATTATTCTATCTGATACAAACCTTAGTTCCGTAGAACCGTGCAAGTTTGCTTTCCTTGTGCAAATACTATGGTAAAGATAAATTTGTCTTGTTATTATAGGATTTATTTTCGATGCAATAGCTCCATTTATATCATTTACCCTTCATTCAAATTGAGATCTGTCATGGAACTCCTTGCCATGCCATTCCTGCGGGGCAAAAGCGTGTCCAATTAAAAACTTTTCAGCGCCATTCCAAAAGCTTAACTGAGTGTCAACTACAATAAATTGATTTTTGCCTACGAGTATACACCAGATCCTGACAATTTATCGCAGCTTTTCCTTCTGAGTAAGCAATAAAATGCAAAGTGTAGCGTCAGCGTCATAAGTGATAGAGTCAGCGATAATATTATTTTAATTATTTACTATAACCTTTTAATTAAGTTAAAAGAAGTAAATATAACGCTAACACAAGATCTTCAGACTCAAACTCCTTGACCAAGAATATAAATTAAAACTCCCATTCAAAATACCTCACTAGCCTTCCGCCAGCTGTTATCACGTGGAGCCGGTTTATAGGTTACCGTAGAATAAAAACCATTCTATGTCCTTTCTCAAGGTCCACTCTATCTGTGTTCCAAATTTCATTAAAATTGCTTCAGTAGTTTAAGCGGGAAAGCGTAATAGACAGACAGACAGAGTTACTTTCGAATTTGTAGGGATTGAGACTCGAATCCAGAACGAATCGAACGGCAACCAAACATTGGTTACCATTGCTTTTAAAGTTTCAATTTTAACTTATATGCTATAACATCTACGTCTAATATCCGTACTACGTCTACGTCTGACGACCCATGTGGCGTTATGGTTACCTTGCAGGACTGCCGATCTCGAGCTCGATTCCCTAGAAGATAGATAGAAGCAGGAATTTGAATGATAAGTGTCTGAGCGCCTGGTCTGAGAGAACGATTAGTATTTGAATGATGACAATCTCGATTTGATAGCTCTATAAAAATTTCGTTCATTGAATTCTTAAGGCCTTTACGGGCGAACCCCTCGTCCCAACGTCCATGCACAATGTGTCTTCTAGTTATACAACTACTAGCTGTGCCCCGCGGTTTCACCCGCGTTAGAGAGGATCATTAGCATAAAGTGAAGTCCCTTCTGAAGTGCCGTGGACCGGCTTTTTTGTAGGACTATTTAAGATAAACATTTCCATCATACATTACGAATGTATAACTCTAGCGGTTTTGGCAGCGCACGCCAGAATAGCTCGCAGATGGTAGATTTTTTCCTACTTACTAGACACTTATCGTCATATTTTGGACAATTCACACAATATCTTTATAAATTGTAGCCTATGTCTTATTCTGATGTAAAGGCTATATTATTTTTACGTTTTATTTAAATCCATTCAGTAGTTTTTACGTGAAAGAGTAACAAACATCCATACTTACAAACTTTTGCGTTTATAATATTATAGTAGGATTTTTCAGATCATTTGAGAAATTTCTGGAACTTTCTCGAATATTCTCAATTAATTAAAACAGTTTGCAATTATTTTAAAAATCTTCAGATCATTTGAAAAAAGATTACAATTATTTAAAAAAATCCAGATCATTAGAGAAGCTTTCTCGAATATTCTCAATTAATTAAAATTATTTAAAAAAATCCAAATGATTCGAGAAGTTTCTGGAGCTTTCTCGAATATTCTCAATTAATTAAATGAAATGAAATGAAATGAAAATGAAATGAAATGAAAATATTTTATTTGCACAAATATGGGTGAAAAAGGTTTTACAAAATATTTAGAACTCCATATTTACCCCTTAGGGTGTACAAATTTTATTATATTAAATAAAATAATTATTTTAATGACTTAACATAATGTAAACATAAATTCTTAAAATGACTATTACAGAAGGGTACATAAGAAACATTAAAGTAATTTTAAATTTTACAGTTTTAATTAATTAGACTTAAACCCAATTTTGTGCTTTTTATAATAATTTATTTTATTTGAACCAGTTTGCGATTATTTTAAAAATCTTCAGATCATTTGAAAAAAGATTACAATTATTTAAAAAAATCCAGATCATTAGAGAAGCTTTCTCGAATATTCTCAATTAATTAAAATTATTTAAAAAAATCCAAATGATTCGAGAAGTTTCTGGAGCTTTCTCGAATATTCTCAATAAAATTAAAATTAAAATAGTTTGCTAGATCATCCCAGAAATTTTGAGATCCACCCAGAAGTCTCTATTGTTTAGAAAAGTACAATTTTTTTCAGATTTTTCCACCCACTTCCGCCTACCGCGATCAAACTCCCTTACTATCATCTACGTACTAAGGGGTATATACCACCCCAAAGGGAAGTTGATTGGAGTTAATTATAATAGATAAAACCGTGTCTTTACGTACAAAGAAAACCCTTTACTTTTTATATTAAGATTGTATCAGTGTGTGTCGGTGTCAGTGTTGAGGGTGCATAGAAAATGACGTTGTTAATTGAAATTGACATATTTAGAAATGTATGCGTCTGTACCGATGAAATAATATTTGTGAATGTGTGACAAAATTAAAATGTATGCGTTCTTTCCCCGCACCAGATTTGGCACAAAAATTATGTATCGAAGCGAGGCGCTATGCCGTCTCTCCTGAAGGGTGAGTCAGTAACTATGATGCTCTAAGATTGAATTAAAGCTTCTTTGGCCGAACGGTTACGTGGGCTGGCCATCTGGCGGCGGAACTAGAGACCCGCGTTCAAACATCAATCAAAACCATATTGCGTTTATTTATTTTTTTGTGATTTTTTTTATTGGGAGCTATTTCAGATGGCGCTATTAAGTAACACTAAGCAAAATGAGTTTTTTTCTTGAAATTAAACCAAGAAAATAAATTGATTTTATCCGAACAACGCTCTGTCGTCCAGGTTTTTTGATATCAAAGTAGATGTATGAATTATCGCTATAATTTATTTATGTATCTCAATAGATCGTAATATCATTCCTTACTTTATTAGAATTCCAGGAATCAAAATCGAGTCCAATTATAAAGTTTTCACGGCCGTTTTCGTCATGCCAGCTTAGGATGTCATCTGCAAGGAAATTTCTGCGTACTTCGGATTCTCCATCATTAAGGGTCGGCCCAAAGATGGCTTTTGGGAAGTTTGGATTTAAAATGGAATTAAAGTTTTTTTCATCGTTATTCATTAAACATATTTCTGAGATTATGAAATCTAATTGTGTTTATGAAAGCTGTGAATAAAACTTTAAACTTTTCTTTTGCCTAAAATTGGTTATTAAATTTTGAATACATTTAAGTGAGTCTTTTAAATTCTACTCGTTAGTTCATTACGTGTTTTGTGCTATTTTGTAATGATGGCTTTATTGGATATCATAAGAATATGTTAACAAAATTACATCCGTTTAGACTAAGAATGAATTGATATTATAGTCTCGAAACCAAGGCAGTTTATAATATTGTTATTTTATAACCTTTAGACATCTACTCCGAACCACAAATAGGATAACGTCTTGTCTGATGGTGTACACTGTAGCGCTGCTACTTCGGAGAATGAAAATGATCTTACAAAAAAGTGACCGGCAAATGATATTTGACCGTGAAAACGTTACTTGTTTCTTCCGTTGTCAAACTATGACGGCTCTCTTTTAAGACGTCACTGACCTACGAGTATTAATGAGTGGTTGCATGAAAATAATTCTTCAAAAACCTGTTTTGTTCATTTATGATACAACGCTAAACTGGCGAAAAATAGAGATAGGTACTGCTCTTAAAAACACATGCGATAGCTCATTCGATCCGTAATGACGTCTAGAAAAATGTATCAGAAGCGTTTATTTAGCACACAAAAAATTGCAAAAGTTATAAACAAATTAATTTGCAAAAAAGGTACCTATTTCGTTTAATAACTCCAAAACTATAAACATTTAAAAAATTAAAAAACCGATTCTTAAAAAGGAGTAAATTTCCAAAAATAGCTTCTGACTCCCGGAATTCTATCACGATTGTTTAAAATTTTAATTTAACGCTGAAAATAAGCCTCCGCGCGACTTTTTTAGGTTGCGCGCGCGGCGTCATAAGCTAAATATAAGCAACAAAAATTCTGTTCTGAGTGTTCCTCTATACAAGATAACGTGTAATATTTAACATTTATGCAACGGAGAATTACACATCATGAGATGTCTTATAATATAATCCACCAAAAATACCTAAATTCTCATGCTCATAATTAGAAAATACCTTACCTCCCTATACGTTCAAAATTCAATAGGTAAGTCTTAAATGCAAAGCAATTTATTCAAGTCTACATCGAATTTCTCAATAGCTTTATCTTGTTTGTGGCACTGTCATTAAATAAAGACGTTATTTTTAACGTTAATATATTCAAGGCTCGTAGCTAACGTCTCTTTCTCATCAATGTTAACAGAACAATCATTACCTTTTTTGCAGAAAAATCTTCTTTTAGGTCATTAGCGGTTTGGGCTCTTACTTTATCTTCCATTTTGGTTCTGCTGTGCATAACAATAGCAAAATCCTTTTATTTCTTACATAGTTTGTTTTAAACATTTTGAAAGATGTTGAAACTACGCAACCTAGTTGAAACATGTAACGTAGGAATAGCAATCATCATCAACATCTACGTAAATTTCAGATTTCCAAACAGATAGTACTAAACTAAATAATAGGAACTAGAAGTGATAAACTGGCTACATGAGACGAGCTGAATGCAATTATTCAAATCTTAACCAATGACCTATTATTTTAAAGTTTTTTCATTCTGAAAAGTTAAAATTTTTCTTCAGTCTATAATGATAACGAGTGAAATGCTGGTGCTAACATCAATCAAAGCAATATTTGATAATAAATTCTCCAAAAAGTCGAAAATTTTTGTAGCCAATAAGCTTTAAAAGCCGGAAGCGAAAGTAATTATTATTCACGTCTCTGTCGAATTCATCAATAGCTTTTCCTTGTTTGCGGTTGAACGAGGTCGTTATTTTTGCCGCGTAATGTATTCAAACCTGGGGTAACGCTTTTTCCTCATAAATATTAAGAAAATAATCATTACCTTCTTGGAGAACATTGCTCTTTTGGTGTATTAATATTTAAAACTTTTTATCGTCATTCTTAGGCTTACCATCATTATCATAATAAGTGACCCATTTGGGATATTTTTAGATCCTAGAATTTAGAATAGTATAGATTTTTTAAGTTAATGTTAGAGACAATAAATATTTACTGTGTAAGCACTTCCTTACTTTGTATAGACATTACACTGTGGCTTCGCTTTTTTATCAGAACAGACAGACAGAACAAAAAAAATAACGTTCACTAAGAGTTTGTAAATGAACCGTACAGTGAATAAAGAATATTTCATTTCATTTCATTTCATTTATCTGTATGTCTATATGTAATCTGTGGTGTTAAGGTTCATTATATAATCTATGTCTTTTTCTCTTCTGTAAAAAAATCT
This sequence comes from Pyrgus malvae, assembly GCA_911387765.1. NCBI lineage: Eukaryota > Metazoa > Arthropoda > Insecta > Lepidoptera > Hesperiidae > Pyrgus > Pyrgus malvae. Next base: position 13,404,159 of record OU426972.1, on the reverse strand, counting down.
TGTACGAATTAGGGCCCTCGGTGCAAATTAAAGTGTTAATTAATCCAATTTCATCTTTTATTGTGCATAAATATAATCATCAGGGGCTCATGTCAAGGGCTCACTTCTCTCAAGCATGCTTGTCTGCTATTCCATTTAAATGAAGACGTTTTTCTTAACTCTTGTTGCTCCGTTCATTCCTGTACCCTGTGAAATAAAAGAGTCCCCAGCTTTTGTCCAACGGTTATCAGTGCTCTTAATATCGAGCCCTCCTTATTATTGTTTATGACTTTATCTTAAAAAGCTACAAGCAAAAATGTTTGCCCCTCTTCTACTATAGAATTATCATTTCTGTTATTTTCTCATAGTGAAATACCAAATAGCTACATAATCTGTATCGGCCAGGTCACACTAGCTACATTAAGCATTGGCGGTCGGCGATTTGGATGTGCATTGAAGCTGCATTGTTTGTTTGTTTTTTTTTTCTTGGACGCGGCATCGAAATCGTGCGTTAGTTAAGTCGCTGCGTTTAGCGACTAAATAGACGATCGCCGATGCGATAAATTAGCTACTGTGCTTGGTCGTAATATCTAATCCCTTTGAGCGTAGTGAAATATGCGAGGTATGTAAATAAGCCATTATTTGCTGATAGATCTGAGGTTTCAAGATTGTGTTCTTTACACAACGTTTAAGTATTTAACATAAAGATTGGTTTCTATCACTCAATATCTTCGGGTGATCCATTTCTTACGCTACCGCTAATCTCCGGGGAATAAAAGTAATATTTTCGGGGCTCTGTAATATATTCATGAGTTGAGGTTACTCTCGATCTGACGTCAATATGTGCTCTTGTACTACCGAGAACTTTCACAGATGGACCTATTTCAAATATTGCTTTTATGTTTACCCTACCAATTCCATCATTATCATCAACATTTTATGTCTTAGTGCTCTTTTCTTATATCTTATGGCTCTTACAGCTCTGTTCTTTTCTTTTCTGTCACATATGAGAAGTCCTTTAAGGAATGCTTTATCAGTAGTATGGGTTGAAATTAAAGTCTTAGGTCAACAACTGTCATGGACTTAACGGATTAAATTTGGATGAAAGTGTGACATTATTAAGCATGAAGAACGTGAACGGTGATGAAAGAATAATACCCTTAAAAGCCTATTTTTTAGTAGACATTTTTACAATAAGCCTCAAAAGATTTCTTAAAATATTCTGTTACAAAATATTCATAGCTACTAAAATGTAATTCGAAAAGCCGCCTTGAGGAAAATTTTTCGTGCTGTTTAAATTACCGGCTACTCGTTCTTGCCTTATCGACGACGAGTGAGCGATTATTATAATTATTTCTTATCTGGTTTGGTGGGTATGGGTATAACTTTAGGCCACTGCGACCAGTAAATGATCTATTTAGCCTAGCCCTTCGTTTTTCCCTAGGCCGACGGTTGTTAGAAACCGTGCGATGCCCTTAGGATCAAGAAGTTTGACATCTTCCGATGTGACTAGGCTAGTATCCTAGTGCCTATACCTGTGAGTGCGACACTTAGGTTTAATTTGAACATGTGCTTGTTTAGTTTGCAGTGACAAGTAAGAATTCTTACAAGTAGACGTACTTCATTGCGTTCTAGATTGATCACTTGCTTTGAGTATTTGCTTGAGTAGCCAGCCACTAGCGCCCTTGCATTCGTCATGCCTGGTGCGGACAGGAAGCTGCCCTTGCCCTGGTTCGTAGACCAGGCCCTAAGAGAGGAATATATTTTGCTTTTTAGATTTTTAGATTTATTTATTTATTGTCACTACAAAGATGGTACAATGGTATAAATTTAAAGTATATACTTAATGAAAAATTCTTAATCTTACATTGTGAGATCCTGTTGCGTGATATGGGTTAATAAACCTGTGTTACATTAATATATTATATCGCGAGAAAAGTCTCATATGCTAATTTACCAAGCTTTTGGAGATGTCATTGTTTTCACGTGGAAATAATTTGTTTTAAAAATATAAGATAAAGTTGTAGATCTACACACAATATTACTGTATCAATTAGGTATGTTAAAGCTGCTGAATAATAACCCATGAAATCTGGTATATATTTTCGTATTGAAATTTCATATTCATAATTTGTCTATGATTTCTCTATTTATAATATTATTAACTAATAACATGCTATTGAAAAATATATGCAACTGTAGAAGTGCTGCCTAATTAAAAGTAAAGCCTATTCTGTTATGATTTCAACTCAGAGAGGTGGTGATGCCCCGCCTGTAATGAATGCTGTATTTAAGGGCAAATATATTCATGCTTTCGGTCACAGTTGCTTATAATGATTTTCATTCTTTAGACAGCGAAAAACTTGGGTCTCGTTAATGGTAGAAATATAAAATTTGGTGTTAAAAATCCAGGTGAAAAATACTTGTAAGATTTAACCGGATCGGTATCACGTGGTTTAGTTAGCGGTTAAAATCCATAGTAAATGTGTAGTTCCGAGCCTCAAATCCATATTTAATTATAATAATATGCATTCAGACAAAAAAAAATCACACATTACTCTCCTGCGTATTTACAGTGCTTACAGGGCTGTGTGCGTGCGCCAATAATATTTATTACAACCGCACCAATAAAACCAGTATTACCGATAAATTGACGTCAAATTACAGCATTTGCTTCGTTAATTACTCTGATTTACAATCAACAATGTCCAATGCCGACCACCAATGATCTATAACTGAGACCATCTGTTCGTTTTAGAATAAAATATACTTTATATAAGTATTTTTTTTCTTTAAGCGTTATATTTTAGGCCCCATATTTCAAATAGTAAAAATTACTTCAGGCAAGATCATTGGAAACGCGCATGGCCCGTAGGCTAGCGTAGAACGCAAGCGATCTATGTAGCTAAGACAAACGAGAGCGGTTTGGTGTGAGATGGGTGACCGCTAGTGGCAAAGAATTTCGTCGCGTTGTCGTACTTCGAAGGGCACGTTAAGCCCTCGGTCCTGGTTGTTGTCGATAGCTAACAGCGGATAACTTGTAGGAGGCCTTATGGGCGGTTTGAAAACATCCGACAGTGAGTTGGCCGTTGGCCCGCAATAATGGGTAGAGACCAGGCGAGAGAGAGACTTGTCCACTAGTGTGATGCAAAAAGGGCTGCAGATAGCCAGGCAGGCTCATTCCATTGAAGTGCAAGAATTATAAATAGGTATAATAAATAAATAAATAAATAACGTTTCATACTCATAGCCCCACAGTAGGGTAGATATACCCTGTGTCGTGGGTACCATGGACAGAAACACAAACACCCAGACCGATAACAGAAATTTAAAATCATCATTCAAATTTCTGCTTCGCCGGGAATCGAACCCGGGCCCCTCCGATCGGCAGTCCGGCATGGTAACCATTACGCCACCCGAGTCGTAAAATTTTCGAGATTGATTTTCCTATGATCAGTCTCAAAGAGGATAGATTCTCACTTCCTAACAAGACCCAATGCGCAATTGTTACCATGCTGAACTGCTTATTACCGGTACCGAATTCGATTTGACGGCGAGGCAGAAAATGGAATAATATATTTTAATTTCTGTTTTTGGTCTGGGTGTCTGAGTTCGGCTCTTTGTGTGTGCACAAACAAGCTGACAAAGAAATCATTAAATCCAAGCTCAATTCATTTTAATATTCTATTAGTAGGTATCCTCGTATTTTTATATGAATATTAGTATAAAAAACTTATAAAATATGTAAAATAAACAACTTTTCACGTTCCTTAACTTAAATTTGTAGATCCACAAAATATAATTTTAATTGGTGTGCGAAATCAATTGTACGGAACTATCAATGCTTATCTCCGACTCTCACTTGTCCTATTTCTATACCCAAATCAAAGGTCGTGTGTAAGAGTGCGCTTCACAATTTGCGAATAAATTCTCTTTTGCTTGAGTTGCGAGTCCTCATGCCTCTTATATTGTTTCGTTGCTAAATTGTTTCTCGTTATTTATCGAAATAATTCTCCTTATTATATTTGTGAGAGACCTTTAATTTGATTAAGAGATCTGTCCCCTTGATGTTGTTCTAAATCATAATAAAGAGGTACTTTTATTTGATCATCATTGTAAGAACAATAAACATTTTTACATTCTTTAAGTGTAGTAACAGAACAGTACAAAAATAATAATAAATAATTTGTAAATATAATAAATAACGCTACTTGTAAGCTCGACGACAGTGCTCCTGTTTAAAACTAACATTGACGACATAAGTACCATGAAACTCAAAACTTTTCAATATTCTTTCATTGTAAATCGGTAGCAGTATTTCTGCGACACAAATTCTTTCACTTTACGAGAAAAATGTGCTGAGTCCGGGCACAAACTACCGGCAACCAATACAGAAAGATTTATGCCCACGGTTACAGTAACCCCGTTACAGAGGGTTCACAAACACCATTATATATATATATATATATAGGAAGCGCGTATGACCCTGAGGCTAACTAATAACTACATCTATCTATGCTGCTAAGCGAAACAGGCGCGGTCAGGTTAGAGATGGGTGACCACTAGTGGCAAATTTCATGCGTATTTCCGGCAGGTTAAGCCGTCGGTATCGGTTATTTACTATCAATAGTAAGCAGGCCTTAACATGGTCGACAATGGTCGCGCAGTCGCATTGTCGCTAAGAATATGTTCACTTTGGAAGTTAAGACGTCAAATTTAGAAAAAAAAACGATTACGTCACAATTTTACTCGTACTCCTAAGGGTTCCGTACCCGAAGGGTGCCAACGGGACCCTATTACTAAGCCTCTGCTGTCCGTCCGTCTGTCTATCAGTCTGTCATCAGACTGTATCTCATGAACTGTGATGGCTAGATATTTAAAAAAATCACAGATGATGTATTTTTATTGTCACTATAACAACAAATACTTAAAATAGAATAAAATACATATTTAAGGGGGCTCCCATGCAATAAACGTGATTTTTATAGATAATGGTACGGATCCTTCGTGCGTGAGCCAAACTCAAGATGATAGCTTCATATAAAGAACGGTACATGACACAGTTAAGAAATAGGACTATAATGTAATATAGGAAACGCCATAGTTATAAATTCTATTTTATATATAGTTAATTAAATTATAGTTATATTTCCTTTAAAATCAAGTCACAAATTAATAAACCAAGAACTTTTTTGTAAACTTTTGCCGTAAATCAGTAAAAGGAACTCCCGTAAGCCTCACTTATTCAAGGCACTTTACAGGAAAAATGACTCGGATCCTCCATACAAACTACCGGATACCAATACAGTCTGATTTATGGAGTACATTGCAGTAATGGGGAACATTGGAGCAATCCCTGGCATCGCGAGGGTTGACTCCCCAACTTTTCACTTCAACTCATTACGTACCTCGCAGTCTTAAGGTAGAAACAAGTTGATGGGCAGTTCACCAACGTAAGTAGGCAAAACTACTGAAGAAGAGAACAACACGAATGAAAAACGAAATTTTACTACCTATAATTTTTAATCGATTTCTGCTATTATGTCTTAAGTTGTTTAATAGATCTTGCTTTTATGACGGTTATTTCTAGTAACCCATGACGGTTATTTCTAGTATAAGAAATAAATCGATTTTTTAAATCTTTGTATTATTTGCATACCTCATGAATGTAAATATGGCGAACTAAATATGTATTATCAGCTTTGTCTTTGTCTTAAGTGATTTACTGTAAAGATGTTCTTCTTCGTCGATTCCTCATGTCTGAGGGTCGTGACCACCAAGATTTAATCTGCCTACAAAAGTCCTCCATTTTGATCTACTTTGTGACAGACGCAAGGATTCGTGTACGTTCGTTTGGCACACTTCTTTGATAATGTCTGTCCACCGAGTAGGAGATCTTCCTCTACTGCGCTTTCCATTTACGTGGCCTACAACTATAAGCTTTTCGAGGTTATCAGGTTCTCGTCTTGCTACGTGACCAAAAAAGCTCAGTACTCTTCGCATGCACGTAGTTGAGAGACGAGTTTTTATATCTAGCTCCTTCAGAATTGACACATTTGTGCGTCGCGCCATCCAAGATATATTCAACATTTTTCTCCAACACCACATTTCGAATGCATCAATTCTGGATCTTATACGAGCTTTTAGTGTCCAGGTTTCGGAAGCATAAAGGAATATAGAGAAGACAAGGGTGCGCATGAGTTTCACTTTGGTTGTTCTAGTGATAGCCCGATTCCGCCAAATCTTCTCTAGTCGCTTCACCGCGGTTTTTGCCATCTGGGATCTCCGAATAACCTCTTTTTCGCAATCTCCATCGCTAGTGATTAGTGAACCAAGGTAAATGAATTGGTCGACTGAGTCAAGATCTTTAAGCTCGTATGTGCGTTGGTTTTGGTTTAGACGATCGATAAACATCAGTTTTGTTTTGTGTCTGTTGATGTGTAGCCCATACTCAATACTGATGGCCTGTACTCTTTGCAGAAGCTCAGCTAGTTCCTTCTCATTGGCTCCGATTAGTGTGGTATCATCTGCAAATCGTAAGTTGTTGATAAGGCATCCTCCCACTCTTACGCCGCCTTCCCATCCCTCCATAGCTCTACGCATTATGTGTTCGCCGACCAAGTTGAACAGCCGGGGTGAGAGTATACAGCCCTGTCTAACTCCACGTTCAGGCTTGAATGGATCCGAATAGTTGCGGCCTAGCACTACCCTTGAATGGCCATCCAGATACAAATTTTGCACAAGAAAGATAAGATGGTCTGGTACACCCATCTCCCTCATAACTTCAAACATTTTCTTCCAAATTATACAGTCAAATGCCTTGGCATAGTCTATAAAGCAAAGAACCATTGGAACATTAAACTCTCTACTTTTTTCTATAAGCTGCCTCATGTTCAGGATCTGCTCTCGTGTTCCTCTGCCCTTGACAAAACCAGCTTGTTCTCGGGCTATTTGACTGTCTATATAATGCTCGAGCCGTTTGTTGATAATGTGCAGAAGTATCTTGCTTGCATTGGAAGTGAGAGAAATGGTCCGATAATTTTCACATTTTCGTGTAGATCCTCTTTTGTGCAACGGCATGACAATCGACTCCATCCAGTCCTTCGGCCACTCTCCAGTTCTCCATATTTTCTGGCATATTTGGTGTAGGATCTTAGTGCCATCAAAACCCAAGGACTTGATCATATTGGCAGTTATTCCATCTCCACCGCAGGCTTTAGGTTTCAGGCGAGCGATTGCCATTTCGACTTCGTGAAGAAGAATATCAGGTTCCTTTTCCCTGTAATCTATCCTTTCATCACTGTCATTATGGTGATTGTCACTATATAACTGTAAGCAGTACTGTCGCCATCTGTCTAAGATCTTATCTCTCTCTATTAATGCCACTCCCTTGTCGTTTTCTATAGTCCAGGTGGTCGGTTTGCATTGTTTCGTGATGCTGTTAACTTTAGCAAACATATCTTTTGTATGAGCTGTTTTAGACGTGCGCTCAATTTCGTCACAGATTGAATTAAGAAAGGCATTTTTGTCTCTTCTGCAGAGTCTTTGTACTTTGCTGTGGAGTTCTCTGTACTGCACTTGCTGAGTGGTTGCCGAAAGTCCTGACTCTTTTAAAGCTCTCCTCTCCAAGATTACAGACCACGCTTCTTCACTAATCCAATCGCTTCTAGGTACTTTTTCCTGATTCGACATCACCTCTTTGGCTGTATCTTTGGCTGTAGTCTTTAGTTTTTCCCAGGAAGTATTGGTACTCTCAAAAGGATCAAATTCTAGTTGTTTCAGCCGAGTTTGTACAAGGATTTGGTAGTGGTTTTGAGCTTTTGGGGTCATGATAAAGTTGTTTTTCTGTGGCATTTTTCTTTTAGCTTTCAGTCGAATTTTTAGTTCAGCAACAAGTAATTGGTGGTCACTGCCACAGTCTGCTCCAGGTCTTGTTTTTGTACATGTTACGGATGATCTCCAACGTTTCCCTATTAGAATATAATCTATTTGATTTCTATATTTACCATTAGGAGACGTCCATGTATATAATCGTCTTGGATGTTGTTGGAACCATGTGTTCATAATTGATAAGTTGTGTTCTGTACAAAAGTTTACCAGAGTTTCGCCCCGCTCATTCCGTATTCCCAGTCCAAAACTGCCAATTATCCCCCGGAGATGATCATTCATAAGTGTTTTGCCAACTTTAGCATTGAAGTCTCCCAAAAGCATAGTGATCTCCTTATTTGGTATGTCCTGGACTACCTTGGCTAAAATATTATAGAAGTCAGATATTATTTCCTCTGAAGCGTCAGATGTTGGTGCGTACACTTGGACAAGATTAAGGGGATAGGGATGGGCTTCAAGTTTTAGTTTTATTATTCTGTCACTAATGTTATCAAAGCCTATTATTCTATCACTTAGTTGTTTAGTGACAATAAATCCAACTCCGCTAAAGCTGTTGTTTTGGTTTCCAGCAGTAAACATTGTTTTGCCATGACTCATCTTTGTACGGCCAGAGTCTTTCAAGTGAGTTTCACTTATGCCAAGTACATCTAGGCCATATCTTTCCATCTCCTGCTCCACGATCTCCAGCTTTCCTGATTGCAATAGCCCACGAACATTCCATGTTCCCACCTTCAATACTGGTGTTTTGGACTTATGTATGCTTCTAGGTGTTTTCTGTGTTGCAGTATCACCAGCAGTAGCCCATTTTCTGCAAGTTGCCTGTTGGTGCACTAGCTTGCAGCCGGTAGCCCATTTCACACCAGGCAACTCGGAATCGCACTGGCGCCGGGTGTTAGCCGGATCGCTCAACAAACACATGTTCCTGTTACTGTCTCTGTTCATGTTCATGGTGGTTTTCTTGGGATATTTAGTAACGGTAGTGTCCCATTCCTTTCCGTTCCAGTATTTTAGAGGATATTTCTGGTCCTCACGGCCACTGCAGCCGCCCTGCAAGCAGGGGGTCGGGTTATTTGACGCCGCCCGAGATTCGGCGTTGCTGCTCGTTTAGCACCACCCGGGGGGCACGTACAGGGTGTCAAAGGTATTACCTGTGGACGAAAGCAGCTCACCCCCCAAGAAAGATGTTAGTGAGTTGTTTATACTCGTATATTCAATAAGTTCTTAGCCGAGTTTTGAAAATTTCTTTTTCTTTGTTTCAGGTAAGAGGAAATGCTGAAACATGTTATGGATATATATACGCAATTTTTTTTACAAGAAGTTGGTTAATGTAAACAATGTAATACGGAATGAATATTGATATAATAATATGTAATCGCAATGAGAATATAAAATATGAATAGAATAGGTAGTAGTTCTAGAGGCTACAAAGTTAGGACATTATGAAAACTTATGTAGAAAATCTGACGAAAAATTAGGTAAGTCCTAAAGAAATAAAAATATTGTTTTGTCGTAGGTATATAAACCTTTATCACACACAGTTTACCACAATCAAATAAATCCCGGGTTCAAATCCTCGGCGCGCACCTCTGACAAAGAAATTTGTAATGTGCGCATTTATCGCTGATCCACGGTGATGGAAAATACCGCGATATTTAATTGATTACGATGTTCTCCATCGCCATGCATGCCTGAGAGGAATTCACAATTTCTCGAAAGCATGACGTCCACCAATCCGCACTTGGCCAGCGTGGTGGACTATTGCCTAAATCCCTCTCACTTGTGAGAGAAGACCTGTGCCCTGCAGTGGGACATAAAAAAAGGTTGAAAAAAAATTCCTAATAAGAAACGAAGTAAAATTATATGGTTTCTCTTTCTGAACAGATTGAGACTGTGAGAGACAAATTGATTGGTAGCGACATTTTTATGTGTGTAGAAAATTCCAATAGTATGTTCGTAACTTTACTGCGATTCACTATCATGAATTCACTCAATTGATTCTGCAAGCGAAAACATTTCCAGCTAACTTGTAGCTGTTAGAGCAAAATGTTGTCAGGATTCTAGAAAATTCTTCGCATAAATCCTTGCGACTTTACAAATAACGCGTCCATAAAAGTTATTTATGGAAAGAAATGAATAAACTGTTCCAAAATAATAATAGATAGTAAGTAAGTTAGTAAATAAGCGGATATAAAAAGTTGTATTAAGTTTTTAACAAAAAAATAGAACCGACTTCAAACGGTAAAAAATAAAATTGTTCAGTACCTACTTCTTCTTGCTTATGGTAATGACTCTTAAAACTATTTTTGAAGTCGGGCCCTTAGTGAAATGTCCTGTCTTAGTAAATATAGTGTACCATTCGTTCTAAATTGGCACCGACAGTACAGACAGTGGGACAGTACCTACTTCTTCTTGCTTATGGTAATGACTGTTAAAACTATATTGGAGTCGGTGACATATATAAAAAAAAAATACATACAGCCGAATACAGTACCTCCTCCTTTTGGAAGTCGGTAATAAATAAAGTTTAAATAAGTTATTTATACAAAGTTCAGGAGTGCCCAGGACAGATATTTGTGTGATGAACATGACTATTTGTTCTGTGTCGGGGTGTCAATTTAGAAGTTGTTATTTAGAATTATATAAGATGTTTGTTAGGATAAATACCTATAATACCCGTCTGAATTATATTAATTAATTATTTTACTATTATTATGTTATTTTTCTGATTATAGAGGAACTCTTAGAATGAAATACATTAATCCTTTAAACATGGCAATTACTACTCAATTAAGATATTTTATTGATATTAAAAACACATAATTATTGTTTACTATTTAATTCATACGATTACGTCAATTTGAGTTTATAAGAATATCAATTGATCTGTAAATATTCGCAAAGAACATTGACCAATAGGAAGCCGTGAGGATGACAGCCATTTTCTGAATCGTGGTGAGGGGAGAGGTATAAAAGGCAGGCAATGGAACATTCGGGGAGTTTTTTTGGTTGAGTGTTAAAGTGGAATAGTCAGGTGTAGTAGTGACTGTATAACTGAAATTGTGAAGTGTTGTAGTGAAAATGTATTAAATAGTGAGAAGTATCAAACGGTGACGCTGTCTTTGATTTCCTCTGACCTATACCCTATTAGGTCAGAAGTGGGATCGCCAAGAAAATATCACATTTTCTTGTCACGCCCGGAGCTTGAATTTTTTTTTTCTATTAAGAAAAGAAAACGTAAGTAATTATATCTGTTAAAAAAATGAATTATATTGTTTATTATTGTCATTATTTCATGAATATGCTTGCATTTTTAAGCTCTCTTGGAATTTAAAATTTAAATAGTGTTAATATTTAATTGAGAGGATTTTTTTTAAAATAAACTTATTAGTAACAAATGTTGAAGGTTAATTCTACTGAAATTTAACTACTAATTAATGCTAAATATGAATATAATCAGTCAAGTAATATGAATGTATAATTTGACTTCAATTTGTTGGTGTGTTACGAGAATAATTTAGTAGCTTACTGGTTTATCTGTTCAATACAAGAAAAAAAAAGAATTCTCGTTGGTGTCTGGATATTTTAGCCAGTTGAATTAGAACATTTAATGATGGTAATATTTATCGGAGGTAAATAATAATTTCAAATTAAGTAGAGATGTGTGACACACGTGACGCATTGGTTGACATATCGAACTGACAAACAGTCTGAGGTTCGTTTTCCCGAAGTGCAAAAATTCCAATAAAGAATTTAAATTTATTTTCTTGGTGTAGGGGTTTTATGCACTTTCCCTTACACCCGCAGAGTAATAATAGTGTGTTTGTGGGACACTGATATGTTCCAATTAGCTACTAATATTTATCGAGTTTATTTATTTTACACACTATGATGTGATTTTATGTTTTACTATCTATGCCCGCGACGTCGTCCGCGTGGAGTGGACTTGTAGATGAGGAACAGATTATTGTTCTCTGTTTTGAAATCGCTCATAATATAATATTTACAAATGTTTAGCGAATTCATTTTTCCTAGTTCTTATACAGTCTCTCTGTGTAAAATATTAAACGTGCTAAAATAGCCTGTTTTCGTACACTGCTAAGTGTTTAGCTAGTAGTACAGTGCTCACGGTATCGGCGTTAAAGAAGGTATAATTATAATTACTTGGTTATATGCTGCAAGGAATGCATAAATTCATTCTATATAGCTTGGATCTGTCGTTGAAGGGAGATGAACTATTCTATACTTTTATTTAATAACGTAATGTCCGGCGTGGTTAGAAGTTGGGAGATAAATTTCTTACACGCTTGCGTGATGAGATCGAGAAAGGCAACGTTGGATTTCATCGTTGTGAACCTACCGTCTATTCAAAGCTATTTTAAACTTGCGTCAGCGGTTTGGTCCCAACTCGTGTCTCCATGGGCCTTCATTAGAACAGCATACAACAAAGAAGCGCAAAAGATTGACTTAAGTTATCATTTATTTGGCTCCTACCTATAGCAGTAGCCGTAAGTAATTTATTTATTATATAGGCTTTAAAATATTACAGGTAACCCCAAGTCATTAGTGCACCTAATTTTCCAATTAATGATTAAAGTAGATAATGTCAACTAATTCAATTAGCAACACATTGTGTTGCTATGTCTTCGATATATCGATTCTCAATAGAAGACGTGATCACTGGTGCCAATTGGTGCATTGATGTTTTTTTTATTATTCTTATTAAACACATGTTTAATTAAATGTATTGTAAATATGAGTGAGAATCGTTATTTATTATTAAATGTCTCTTGATGAACGAATGAAATATCTAAAGTTATAAGATTACGAAATATTAGTAGATATTATTTAAAGAAACTCGTAGTTTTATTGTTTACTTGTAATCGACTACATAATACACGAAAATAACTAGGAGATAGAAATATTTTTCTGTAACTTTAGTAAAGACCTACAAGATTTTCTTTAATAGCTTTAATAAGCAGGCCAATCCGAGATTTTTTTAATAGCTTTAATAAGCAGGCCAATCCGCATTATAGCAGCGTCGTGCAGTAAGCTTCACCTCCAGGCCTTTACAACATTGGGAATAAGACCCGTGGCCAGTGCAGCGGCGGGACGCTAAAGGTGTTGCAGCCAGTTATAATGTAGCCGTAACGGTCGCTTTCGTAGCAGCCTTCACGATTTCCAAAGGTAATCTATGTCAGTTTCGTAGGCTTAGCATACTTAGGTCTAGGTTTGGGCACTCATTAGTGAGGACTACAGTTTGCGCCCGACATTGAGGCGCGTGGCGCGCGTGGCGCGCGAAGCGAAGCGGAGCATTTCTGAAACCATGCATCTAAAGAACATACTTTAAGGCAAACTTTATCTTCATAAAATGGTATTGATAAAGTTACTATACTTCATTAAAAAGATTGATATGCCTTGCTAAATTGTAATGTTTGAAAATAACGATTCCTATTTTAAAATTATTGTTACACATAAAATGCTTTATTTTAGCTTACCAACTGTGATCCAGTACCAGTGATTGCTCGCCGTATGTCATTATTTCACTGCAGTTCGCTGCGTATAATTTGTAATCACTCGTTTGGAATGTAGTCTTTCTTTTTCTTGGTTTAAAGGAAATATTTGCTCCAGTGTCAACCAAGAATCGATACCTACTTTTTCGGTCAGTACGGTCTATGATGCGACGGATCCCGGGATCAAATTAAAATTTGTATTGTGCGTATTCATCGCTGCTCTACGGTGATGGAGACATTCCTGAGAGATGGATAGGCAGCTAGATGGGAAGATAGCGCTGACATCCGTTTCTGTCAAAGCCGATTCGAGTTTTCCGACTGCGACTTCCAGCAAGGCTTTACGCAATTTCTTACTCTCTCTCTGAAGCGGAAGTAGTAATGACAGAAGTTATTTATTTATTTAATTTTATACACAGATATTACAGAATAAATTGGAGGAAGCATACATGTACGGGGTGCTGCTTGTTCCTGTGGGAAATTTCTTCCAACAGCGCCGGGGATGGATAGTTTGTGAAAAAAAAAATTACAAATTTAGTGTGCATTGCTATTGTTATTAAAATTAGGGCAACTGGGTATATGACGTCATGAATTGGAACGGCTTCTGAATCTTAAAATCATCTTTAAAAATAAAAAAAATAAAAAAAAAACAATTAAAAACATCAACACAGGTTCGAAGCTGCTGGTAATTTTAGCAATCGCAGTGGGCAAAACCCAGGCAAGTTAGTGACAACTCAGATAACCAGAACTGGGATGTTCAAGAGAGGTTGCTTCTGTGTATGAGCGTGCAAATTTATAATTATTTACCAGACGAATTAAAAAAGAAACCTTATGTTAAAAAATGTTATTAGAACATTGCTTCTATTCAATCGCATCGTCGATTTTGACATGGAAAAATAATAACATAAAGGGGAAATTAATTTTATAATGTTGAAATTTAAAATAATTGATAAATTGAATAATAATGAATAAATAGATATAATGAATAAATAGGCTAAATATGACTGTTCTGTATGAATGGATCCTTGTCTAAATGGTCTTTCACGTAAGCTAGACCGGCTCGTTTTTGGCTCCGTTAGTTCGGGTGATAGCTGACTAATTTTGTTGAGTGGCTCAGTGATGGGAGGGGACAAGAGCCAATGGGCGGGCGACTTCGGATGCCGCACGGACTTTCATATTCTCCATGATCTTGGACAGTAATCTGTTATTCAAGGTTTCGTGTTTTTGCGCGGAGGGCGTGTTGAACAGCGTGTCGCTAACCTATTGGATGCTTTTGCGGCCTGATTTCGATGTGACCGGGTGGAGTTTGCCCTCGTCGCTCTGTTTCTCCGATATTATTGCAGATCCGAGCTGGGCGAGCCAAGGTCTCGGCATCTCTGTCCACAGTTCTGGAATTCTTGCGGTGGCACTGATGAGCGCGGGCTCTGATGGCGTATATGGTTTGGGTTCTTGTGGTTTTGTTGTTTTGTTGCAAAGGTTCTCAGCAGCGTGAGGGTAACGATGATAAGGCGTAGGGGACTGTTCTTGCACGGTGTTCGTCGGAATAATGGGCGCTGTCGCTCTGGGCAGTCGGGTGATGACTAATGTCGGCAGCCGCTGAGAGTTGACGGCGTCAATATTGACGTATATGACGGGCGTCGGAGGTCGCAGGTATGGGTGTGCGTGTTCTTGGGGTGTCCGGGTGGACTGTGTTGTTTGGTGTGGAGTATGAAGGAAACAGCTATCGCATCCTAAGAAAGCGGCGTAGCAGTGCTTTTCTTCCAATTTACTTTGTGCCCGTGGGAATCAGAATCAGAAATTTCATCAAAATCAGTTCAGTGGTTTGAGCGGGAAGGTGTGGCGGACGGACAGACAGATAGACAAACAGACAGTTACATTCGAATTTATAATATTAATAAAGTATTATAGAATAATTATAGACTATAAATAAAGTATGGATGGTATACAATTAACCATATTTGTATGTGTAAGTTTCAGGAAAAGAAACAATGGACAAGTATTTCCTTGGTGAAGGGTCTGGAAGGGTGAAACCTCAGTGGTCCAATTTGGGAAAGGAAACCCTAGGCGGAGGGTCAGGTTCAAGAAAAAGGGACCCTAGGTGGTGGGTCGGGCTTTAGGAAAGGGGACCCTAGGTGGTGGGTCGGGCTTTAGAAAGGGGACCCTAGGTGGTGGGTCGGGCTTTAGAAAGGGGACCCTAGGTGGTGGGTCGGGCTTTAGAAAGGGGACCCTAGGTGGTGGGTCAGGCTTTAGAAAGGGGACCCTAGGTGGTGGGTCGGACTTTAAAAAAGGGACCCTAGGTGGTGGGTCGGGCTTTAGGAAAGGGGACCCTAGGTGGTGGGTCGGGCTTTAGAAAGGGGACCCTAGGTGGTGGGTCGGACTTTAAAAAGGGGACCCTAGGTGGTGGGTCGGACTTTATAAAGGGGACTCTAGGTGGTGAGTCTGAAGAAACCAGGAATGAGACCCTGGGTAGGGAATCAAAAATAAAGAGAACAACCCGAGATGGAGGGGGAGAAACATAGGAAACATAGGAAAGGAGTTTATAAACGATAAATAAAATACATAAAATAAAATAAAATAATAAAATTATAATCAAACAAAATAAAATTACATTATAAATATTTTTGTCCGCGGCATAAAAACCTGGGAGGTTTTTTTTCCGCCAGCTTTTTTTTCCTCTCAGTGTACAAAAACCCATCCTGGTGGGTGCCCAAAGCTGATGACGGCAAATCACGTATGGTACAAATAAAATATTATTATAATAAGCACAAAATTGGGTTTACGTATAATTAATTAAAACTTCACAAATGTAAAACTACATACTACTTTAATCTTTCTTATGTACCCTTCTTTAATAGTAATTTTAAAATTTAGTTTTAAATGAAGTCATTAAATTTAATTAGTTTTGAAATTAAATTAATATTTGTACACCCTGAGGGATATGGAGTTCTAAATATTTTGTAAAACCTTTTTTTTTTCACCCATATTTGTGCAAATAAAATATTTTCATTTCATTTCAACAGAATCTCGGAAGTGCATCGGAGGATGATTTTAATTTTGAGGAATTACGGTAGACCGTTTTATATTTTTGGTCCCATGCAAAAGACACTATTATGATATTGTTTTGTTTTAGAAGCGATTGAATATAATGTACTGTTATGTCTTTTTGACTTAAGGGTTTCATTAATTTCAATTAGTGTTTTCTGTTTTGACCATTGAGGGGGTCTCGTGGGTGTATAAAGGAGGGATAAATAATGATATTTATAAATTTTGGAAATGTGGCTTATAAGAACTGATAACTTTATGTATGATTTAAATTTCTAACAAAATTTCTAACAAATGACTTTGAATATTATCCATTTATAATACTATAAAAATGTATTTTTGTGCCAATATGATTATCATATATTTTTCATTTATTGCTCCAAGAATTTTTTTTTTGTTGACCAATGCAAAAGGTCGGTGATCTGTGTTGTACAATCTATTTCAAAGCGATGGGACTCGCTTTATGTAGGATGGCCGAACTGTTAGGATAAATACCTATAATACCCGTCTGAATTATATTAATTAATTATTTTACTATTATTATGTTATTTTTCTGATTATAGAGGAACTCTTAGAATGAAATACATTAATCCTTTAAACATGGCAATTACTACTCAATTAAGATATTTTATTGATATTAAAAACACATAATTATTGTTTACTATTTAATTCATACGATTACGTCAATTTGAGTTTATAAGAATATCAATTGATCTGTAAATATTCGCAAAGAACATTGACCAATAGGAAGCCGTGAGGATGACAGCCATTTTCTGAATCGTGGTGAGGGGAGAGGTATAAAAGGCAGGCAATGGAACATTCGGGGAGTTTTTTTGGTTGAGTGTTAAAGTGGAAGTGGAATAGTCAGGTGTAGTAGTGACTGTATAACTGAAATTGTGAAGTGTTGTAGTGAAAATGTATTAAATAGTGAGAAGTATCAAACGGTGACGCTGTCTTTGATTTCCTCTGACCTATACCCTATTATGTTTATCAGCTTTCTCATTACGTACAATGACGTGGTGTGAATTATCCAAAGATATTTTTTTATATATACTAGCTGACCTCGCGAACTCCGTACCGCGTTCAAATGTTTGGGGTGGGCCACCCTTATTACTTAGGGGGATGAAAAATAGATGTTGGCCGGTTCTCAGACCTACTCAATATGCTCACAAAATTTCATGAGAATCGGTCGAGCCGTTTCGGAGGAGTACGGGAACGAACATTGTGACAAGAGAATTTTATAAATAAGATTGCAAAGATTTATTGAGATGGTCAGTAAAAGGAAAGCTAAATCTATGAGTTCATAGTGATCACGATATTTGATTTATGGAACTTCTAGAAATAACAAGAACTGCATATTTCCCAAAAGTCCATTGTAAATAAAAAAATGTAGATTTTCTAATTTCAAACTCTTGTTAACTTATTCTATTTAACAAAAATAGTTGTCTGTAAAGTCGGTTTACGGACGATAGTTTAACGTGACGTCATAACAAAAGAATGAAAAGTATATTAACCTTTCACTTCACTTTATAAACAGTGGACCAAACGCTCAAGCCTCAATGTAACGTTACAATCAGCGTTAAGTTACGCCGTAACGTTACAATGAGTCATCCTTTTTCGTGAGTGCAGCCGGCGTTCATCGAATTATTAGACGTGACGTGACATCAAAAACAAAGATATAGTTAGTTTGCAATTTCAATACATAAAGCGGCATTTGTGTAGTTTGAATACGTTGGAGTTTATTTCACCACCCTATTCAAATGTGATATAGAGGAGATTTTAACCACAAGTTCTGTAAAGGTCTACTCAATTCCATCTTTGGATAAGAGCAGATCACATGGAACGCTCTCGAAACACCAAAAGATTGCATAGAAATAATTTAAGAAGAAAAAGAAGAAGAAACATTTATTCATAAAATTTCACGACAGCAGTACATATAATAGTAAATATATGTATATATAGGTATATAACATTTATATATTAATGTTGCACAAGGTACAATATAAATCTAAGTAAATTGAGGCTCCAGTGTAATTTTTAAAAGGATTCAGCCTCAGCCTCAAGCCTCAGCCTTACTATGGCCATTTGCACGACCATATCTGCTGGTTTTCAGTGTAGTTTTCACATATAGGAACCATTTCTCTACTAATTTCAATCTTTTTCGCCACGAAACAATTCTACATTCTACTACAAAGAGAAATCCAAAAACGTGTCAGCAAACTAAAGTACAGACACGGCTATTACATTCTCAATCTTGGCAAGTGACAATAGAGTTCAATTTTCACTAAACCAGCTTGCAGATGTTACGTTTAGATTTATGGTCCAGTTCGTAGAATTGGTTTCGATACCGAACACTTCGGGGGTATTTACATTGGACAAGTTGCTTGCTGCGACAATTTAGTTAATTGTCAAGTTAGTTATACGAACGATTGTCACGTAATTGTTTTCGACGATTCAACGCTGGTTTTTATTACAATAATTTAGAACCAAATACCTACGATTTTTGCCATTGTCCTTAGTCTACACAAATCACGAATCTCGATGCTCCAATAACGATTTTTTTTGCTGATACGGGTAGTAACCAATTGAATCTTAACATACCTTCCATAGCACAAGAATTTATTGCTGCGGTGTACACTAACGGCCATTCATCGTACTCTCAATCACCCCTTTTAATAAAGGGCCCTACACACTTCAACAGGCAGTAAGTATCACCAAAGGAGACCTTAGGGTATATTTTTAGGCTTACTGGAAGAGTGATTCAATGTTAACGATAAAAGTAGAGCCTTATATACTTAAGAGATTCAAGTACCAGAACAGCTATCGCCAGTAGCCACTTCTTAGTAAATACTGGTTTAGAGAGTATAAACTGGTATGTCACAGAGATATTGCGGGAGTAAACCGCCCTTACACCTCCTTACGGCTTTTTATTAAGAGGGGCTTATTAACTGCACTCGAGGTGTAGAACTAGTTAAGTAAAACTATAATCTATTTATCTAACAACTTAATCTATCTAATACCTTTAATCGAGCAATTCTTGTATATATCTAAATATATTTTTTGAATCTCGGAAACGGCTCCAAAGATTTTGATGAAATTTAGTACACTGGTTGCGGGGATGATAAATCGTTCCACAAATTTTTATTGATAGAAATTGTCGTTTTTTTAATGTTTATGCAGTTAAATATAAAATTACTCTTACTGACATCTATTGGAAAATATTAATAATATTGTGGCGTAGAAAGCCGTCAAATGGTCAACATTTGACAATCCACCCTTCAAACAAATGACAATGTCGATAATTATGAAAGACCTCTATAAAAATTTCGTCAACGGAATTAAAGCTTCTTGGTCGAATGGTTACGAAAGCCGACTACGGAGCTAGAGACCCGGGTTCAAATCACAAGTAGACAAGTTGCATTTTTTATTTTTTGTGACAATTTTTTTAAAATTGGGAGCTAGGTATTTCAAAAGGATTTGTAAAGTAACACTAAGTCAATGAATGTTTTGCTTAAAAATAAACCAAGTAAATAAATTGTTTTTATCCGAGCAACCCTCGGGCGTCCAGGTACTCTTTAATAATATCTAATAACCTTGAAAACAGCAATACTTGTGTAAGTATAATCTGTCTCGCGGAAACGGCTCCAATGGTTTCGTGAAATTTAGAATGCAATTTCGGGCGCAATAAATCGATCTAGCTAGGTTTCATTTTTAAGAAAGACAAAGACAAAAGACAAAATGATTTATTTGCGCATATACGGGTATTACAAAAGTTGTTTTATACATTTAATAGTCCGCCATATTTACCTCGTAAGGTATGCAAAAATTGTTAATAGAAATAAAATTACTGACTAGAAAACGTCGGTTTTCTCGTGTTTTCAGGCAGTGAAAATCGACTACGATATTGTTATTAGAATACCAAGGCAAATTACGCCACCATATACAAGGTTATAATAGCTCTGGTAGAAAATCAGGCAGCCCCAATTTTTTGATTTGGGGACTGCCTGACCCCGGTTCGAGTCCAGTTTATTTTCAAATTAATTCCTATTCTTTGAAGCCCTTTGTCAACACTACTAAGTGCCTATATATTCTAATTTTAGATTGAGGTTAGACCAAGAAAATTATTAACACAGATAAAGTGGACCTTGGAATAGGATAGGATAGTTTTTACCCTAGAAAAATGCAACGTTCCCGTGGGATACATAACTATATCTATATAATTTGAACACCAAAGTAAAGGCCAGTACCACTAGTATAATAATATGAAAGACCTCGTTATATTCTCCAAACTAGGAACAATATCGTGTTAGAGTGTACGTACCATGTTCAAGACTTACAAGTCCAGAACTTCGTAAAGTTCGTCTGTCTAAAGGAGCATTTGGTACCTACCTACCTATCTACTTGTGATATAATTATGATAAATTGGACTATATAATAAACTAGTGGACCCCGCAGACGTTGTCCTGCCCTAAATGTTTTAAAAGAGGATTAGTTTCTTTATCATCTCAAAGAGTTTTTATGTTACTGCCAAATAAAAAATATAAAACAAATAATGACAGCTGTATTGTTATTCAGACAATGTCAAACTTCTGGACCAAAAGAATCAATGTTTGACAGTTACTAACAGTTTATATAGGAAAATAAAATAAGTTATTTTACTATTAATTTCACAATTTTTCTATATTTTCTCACCGTTTAAACCTTCTCTAGACTTCTACTAATATTTCAAGACCACAATTAGCCACATTGGTTCAGCCCTTCTTGAGTTTTAGCGAGACTAACGAACAGCAATTCATTTTTATATATAGTACTAGCCTTCCGCCAGCGGGTTTGCCCGCGTGGACCCGTTTTATAGGTCCCCGTAGGATAAAATATAGCCTATGTGCTATTCCAGGCTTCATTGCTATATTAAAATCATAGGCGTTTAGCCAGTTGCTTCAACTGCGTTGACCCTATTACCCGTTTTCACGTAGGAATGAAGCATTTTCCCGCGGTAAAAAGTAGCCTATGTTACTCAGATTGAATGTAGCTTTCTAATGATGAAAGATTTTTTTAAATCGGAACAGTAGTTTTTTTTAGTTTATTCATTACAAACATACAAAAATACAAACAAAAAAATACAAATCTTTCCTCTTTATAATATTAGTATAGATTAAATATTGTTTTAAGGTTTTCTTTTTTATGTGTAAATATTAATATAGTTTAATTTTATTAACTAACTTATTACTTATTATTATAAATTATGGTAAATAAATATGATCATGGTCATGCTCATAGGATAATCTTAATAACCATGTACAAACATACAAAAATACAAACAAAAAAATACAAATCTTTCCTCTTTATAATATTAGTATAGATTAAATATTGTTTTAAGGTTTTCTTTTTTATGTGTAAATATTAATAGGTATAGTTTAATTTTATTAACTAACTTATTACTTATTATTATAAATTATGGTAAATAAATATGATCATGGTCATGCTCATAGGATAATCTTAATAACCATAGCGCCACATGGGTCGTCGGATAGTTGGCTAATTTAAAATATCGACTAGACTTTGACTGAAGTAGCAGACTAGTATGAAAACCACGTGATGTTAAGTCAGGCCATGGTTTAGTATTCTATGCCATGGTCATAATACAACCTGGCTGGTTGTCGTTTAGCCACTTCATTGAAGGCCGGCGTTCATTAAAGAACGAGCTAGCCTTTGAATTGAGTGACTTAACCAGATGGCTGCGACATACACACACTCTCGATCACAATTCAGTCTTGCCTGAGATCGTATGTAGTTGCTTTACTACTCCGGATGCTCGCTTTATGTAAGTGAAGCAACCACAACTTTTTATCGAAACACTCTAGAACAGTAGTTTTTTTGGGAAAAATTGATACAGCAATGGTACATTCCCGTTCAAATCTTGAAAGTTTTGCCAGCAATGCTGGGCATTTTTTTATGTAAAAAAACTAGCAAATACCCATACGGAGCCTATGCATTGCCAGCTTTGTTTTCAAGGGCTTTTAACGCCTTTCTTGGAGAACACCATGGGTCCCAATGAACCTAGTATAATAGACCAAGTACCTAGTATAATAGACCAAGTACCTAGTATAATAGACCAAGTACCTAGTATAATAGACCAAGTACCTAGTATAATAGACCAAGTACCTAGTATAATAGACCAAGTACCTAGTATAATAGACCAAGACCAATAGACCTAGTGCTGACTCCACCACGGTTTTTCAACGCAGATTGGTAGAAATATGAGTTAGTGGCCAATCCCGGCGACGAACGACTGACACGATGACCCGTGTAGCGCAATGGTTACCATGCCTGACTGCTAATCTAGAGTCCCGGGTTCGATTCCCAGCGAGGAAGAAATTGTAATAATGAGTTCCAGTTTCTGTTTCATGTCTGCGTGTGTGTCTATGGCATCCACGATGATAGCCCAGTGTGAGTATATGAGTGTGATTAATAAAAATCGTAGATATAGTTTATGAGCTACATAAAATTCAATCATGTACCTCACCATGAAGAAATTATCAGCGTTATTATATTTTTTTGCCGATACCAAACAAAGCGATATCTAGAATCAATAACAATGTGAAATCCTCAAAGAAAAGTCTGTTAAGTGAAATTCCTCGGCCTTATTGCCGCCGCCATCTTTGAGAAGCTACATTGCTTCTTCCAACATTTTCGCAACGAAAGTAGGATCAAGACGTAATGAAAATACCAAGAGGTTATATTGTCTGACCTTGAGTAGTAATGTAGCGAAATCGATATAGTATATAAATACAAAATAAGTACCGTACTTACTTACGATATTATGGGTGGTATTTTTTTATGTTTCGATCGGGGAAGTACTACCATTGCAACCACGTCTATCGAGATAAAATTCTATTTTATTTTAGTGGAAAGGTGCAATTACATACTTGCTTGAGTGATCTCAACACCACGTGTGCTGCATGTTCGTCTGCTACTCCAGTCAAATAAAAAATGTACCTACTCGTATATGAATACCATGGTGTTTCAATTAAATTGAACTTGGCAGGTTTTCGTGCTGTGCGTAACACTTGAATAATTGCATAATTAAATTAAAATAACCTGCCAAGTTCAAATTCAGAAGTATTATAATTTTAGATATTTTTAACCAAGTACCTACGTATTTTCACAATACCATATTTTAAGTTGGCTGTATGGTAAAGTGGATTTCGGCCAGATGGACCGTTGACGTGAATAAGGTGGCGGGTAATGAATGGATGTGGAAGGCGGAGGACTGGGTGTGGTGGCGAGTCTTGGGAATGGCAAATGTTTACCAGTGGATCAGGCTGTTGGTGAAGATGATTTTAAAGTGCATCTAAACATGGCATTGGATTGGATTTCAACCATTTTTTAGGCGAACAATTAGCCGATAGGAACTTAGCCCCTTTTTTAACCGGTATGCTTTTGGTGGGATCTTAGTTTTACCGCCCACAAAATTACTTCTATATATGTACTTTTAAGCACATTAGAATCATCACAACCTCTTAAAACATTTATCCAAATCTAACTTGGATTCCACAAGTTGGAAAACGCCGGTGGTTTTGCGCCACCTAACTTTCTGTTAGTTAAAGTTAGGCGCCAATTATGTTAACAAACTTAAATTACTTTTGAAGTTGAAACTAATTACCTAGTTTGTTTATTCAACTCATTTCCTTCGCGTTATGTATCCCGGGGCTTAAGTGGGTCAAGCTTAGTGTGACCATTATGTTTGTCTTAAATAGAACTTCTGGCTACATTTCTCACCCGATGGATGTTATAATATTATGATGAATTTCGTGTACGTTCAGCGGCGAAGGTTCAAAAAATTGTTTTATTTAAGGAAAGTGAGTGAAGCTTGAATATGACTGTAACGTTTCTGAGAGCTATCAGAAAGTTATAAGTTAATCTCAAACGCATACACAAAAAATGTGTACACGCAATGATGGATCATCATCTACAATCATTCTTCATCCCCTTTGGAGATATAACGTATCCATACAATAGGCATGATGACACTATTAAAGAATCAGAGAATAAATGGTTTCACAGAAAAATATATGCTAAAAAAGTTCTAAAATGTGATCCCGTTTTAATATAAACATTAAGATTAATAAGATTTTCAATAAAGTAAAAGTATTAAATACAGCAATCGGCCATGTTATCTGAAACGCCAATCAAAAGGAATGACGTCACGTCTCAGTAAAAGTCATCGTGTTGCTTGAAGTTTGACGAGCAAGCCAACGCCATGACACCTTCGAGCGTTTTCGCGCTTAATTCAAATTACATAGCAGAAAATACATTAATTTACGTTAAAACTTATGTTTATTGCTGAAATAAACTATTTTTCGAAACTAGGAGACGTGTACCTACAATAAGGAAAGGTATCTATTTAAAAATCTGTCATCATGCCTATTATAACGATAGAGCTTCCTAATCGAACCAATCATTTGTATTTTTATTATTAGCATAAAGTAACACGATCTAAACCCTTCAAACTTTTTGATGGATTTAAGGAAAACAATTAGGATGTAAGCACAAGGTCTAAGGGTCAGTTTACACAGATCGGAAAAATGCTTGATCAATTTACTGGCTCCATTAAAAGTAGGACTGTATTACTATTATTAAGTAGAAAATTAGCATGCAAGAGTCGCGAGCATACGCGAACCGACCGATCAATATTCATACAATTTTATACCTAAAGCCATGGATAATGTAGTCTTATTTTTCCGTTCTGTCTGAACTAGCCCTAAAAGCCCCGTATCGACGTAAAAATCAGATGGCCGCATCAGTAAAGACGCACATTTTGTGTAATACAGAAATACAGATGCTTCGCGCGACGTCGTTCAAACGACTTTTGATTTCCTTTTGAGTTTCTGCGGCCGGAATGCCAAGTAGATTGTGTTTGTTTTGCTTCTAGTAATAAGATTATATTTGTATCGTACATTAGAATGTTATTTGAATATGGTTTCTTCGTTCGTCAATTTGTCCTTGAATCTTTATTTCGGAAACGTCTTTATAAATTGTGCTTGCTTCTGCTGGTTGAAGGTAATATAGATCTTGCATTTTTAGACCAGGGAATTGCCACCACTGTAGCCATTTTTGCTTGAAGCAATTGTATTCAAGGTTGAAAGTAGCAGTTATCGGCAGGAACAGTACGAATAACCATTGCAGTGCCATTTCACAATTTGCGATACTTTGTATTGTTTTAGTATTCATTTATACTAATATTGATAAATCTGAAGAGTTTGTTTGTTTGTTTGAACGAACAGGACCTACTGATTCGAATTGAAAAAATCTTTTTGTGTTGAATAGTCCATTTATTAGGGAAGGCTATAGGCTATACCTATAACATCACGCTATGACTAAAACCAAAGTCCACGCGGATGAATACGTGGGCGGCCCCTAATACGAAATAGATGGAAAGGTACGTTGCTGGCAGCCGAGGAGCAGACCGTGATACTTTAGGAGGCTTTAAATTTAAATTAATTTAAATTGCGATACTTCTAGAATAACAATAACAACAACATCGACAACCTTCCAGCTAAGGCATTTCCTGTGGACTGTGACATAGGGTTCTTCAAGAAAGCTGTGACAATAAAGCTCTCTTTCAAAGCCGGCAATGCTCAGGTTGTCCGATGGAGTTGCTCGTGTCCATAGGCGAAGTAGTTTTCATCAGTTACTCTTTCTGAAAGCTAAAATAAAAAAATGCGAGTTTTTATGACAAGTACGACAAAACTTTCGTAAACAGTTGATATTTCATGTGGCAGACAAAAATTTCATGCTTCTAGCTAAAACTTAAAAACATTTTAAAACAAGTGCGGAATACGTTAAAAAGTTTATTTCATTTGGAGTATCTGCACCCAAAGTTGCGCCGGAAGTTGTGACGAACAAACAACTCTGCGCATCTTATTTTTACGTTTTCAGAAATTCTGACTTGTTATTCTTCGCGTTTCTTTCAAATTCTAGCTGCAAGATAAGTCACATGTATGCGGAAATATTTTTAAGAAGTTTCGCGGACAAATTTTCGTATTCCCAGGGAATATTTTCCGTTCTCTCTGGATCTAGCTGAGTGTGGCTGGGGAAACTAATTTAAACATGTGTGTCGTACGTGGTGTTAGAATCTGTATTTTTTTATGTTAGCTTAGCTAAGGAATAATAAACGAAGAAAACTTAAAGAATACAATTAAACCAAAGGACTTGAAACTAGAAAGAAAGAAAGAAAGAAAAGAAAAGAAGAGATAAATAATTTCGAATTTTCAGCTTTACGTCGGGTAAAATAAGATAACGTGTAAGTGACTGTCATTGCGGAAGGCATAATAGTTAATACTCGTAGTACATGACTTTATATCCTGTAGAGGGCGCCACATTTAATATACAGTGACACCATATAGCCTGTAATACCGGACAATAATACGCTTCTATAGATTTAGCTGCAACCCTTTATGCGTCCCACTGCTGGGCACGGGTCTCTCCCCATTATTGGGGAGGCCTGGAGCTTACTCCACCACACCACGGTTGTTGTCATTAGATAACAGTCGTTAAACCTTGTCGGAGGCCAAATGGGCGGCTTGAACACATCCGACAGCGGGTTGGCCACTAACCCGCATTGAAGTTTCTATAGATACCATTGTCTTAATATGACATTTTATAACTTTGTACGGCATGGCATTAGATAAAATCTTTGCAGCCATTCAATATTTTCGTTTAAATTTTTTCAATAAAGGCATCGTAATATCTGTGCATATTGCCAGCATCAAGTATAATGTTTGCATCATTTTTTGTACAGTCACGTAATCACACGTTATCTTATTGTAGAAGAAGAATACTTATTCGCTGTTTATAGCTACGTATATATGGTATTACATAATATTGAATGACCTTCCCAATAATGGGGAGAGATCCGTGCCTAGCGTGGGACGTAAAAAGGGTTGCAGCCAATATTGAAGGT
Source organism: Pyrgus malvae (assembly GCA_911387765.1). Classification (NCBI taxonomy): domain Eukaryota; kingdom Metazoa; phylum Arthropoda; class Insecta; order Lepidoptera; family Hesperiidae; genus Pyrgus; species Pyrgus malvae. The sequence goes on along the minus strand of OU426972.1, from coordinate 13,376,781 downwards.
GGTGCTAATCATAAGTCACAGTGTCATGCACAACAGTATTTTTTCTATTATTATGCCTGATGCAGTCACAGTCACGTAGTTGTGGCGACCTTCCGCTACTCATCAAGAGATGGCGCCACGGGTATTCCTGAATCACGCTATCGAAGTGTACAAAAATCTATATTAATTGGATTTCATTAGAGAGAATCGTAACAATTTATTAGTCGGTGTTTCTTTGTCGTCTGGTTTTAGTTTTTACCTTTGTTTAAATTTGTTCATTCAGTTTACTAGTGCCTTCGTATATCCCTGACAAGGACTCAGGTAGAGAGAGAAGGCCTCAAAGGCAAAAAATTTCAAGCGCGTTTCCGTGCTTCGGAGGGCACGTTAAGCCGTCGGTTCCGGTTGTTGTCTTTAGATAACAGTCGTTAAACCTTTTCGGAGGCCTTATGGGCGGTTTGAAAACATCCGACAGCGGGTTGACCACTAACCCGCATTTCCACCAACCCGCATTGGAGCAGCGTGGTGGAGTAAGCTCCAGGCCTCCTAAATAATGGGGGAGACCCACACTCAGCAGTGGGACGCAAAAAAAGTTGCATCCAAATTCATATATCCACACTACGTTGTGAGTTGGTGAATGCTTCTGTTTACTTCAGGATTTGAACCTATTTAGCTTAATGAACCGTTAGGTTAACTTAACTATTAAACTGTATGCGTACCTACCTGTAAGGAAGACTGAAGGTTCCACTATGAATGAATTGAGCCCCTTATAGACCGTAATTTAAATTAAAAATATTCTGTTCTTTAACTTTAATAGTGACAAGTCATTTGGGGTGACTATGATGGCCTAGCTAGACGAAAGTTGCAATAAGGAACTACATTTGCTCTTTTTACTCAAACTTTTCGTTTTGAACCAAAAGAATAAATTATTTCCACTAGATCCTCTTCAAAGACTGGATAGATAGATTTCACCACTTTACGACGAAAGAAAAACTTTGAATAAAACTTTTGAAATATTGCAACGTATATTTTTATGTGAAATACATTTTCAACACAAAGAAGGAAGGGGAAATGGCTCGTCTCGTGCCAAATAAAACTTTATATTTCTTTTCGGGTGACTCCTGATGGAAAAGTTTTTATTTTTACGAATGTTTTACGTTTGTCAACCCGTATGCCACTACAGATTCTGCACAAAAATATGATTTAAGAAAACCTAAACAACACGCTTTTGATGCACATCAAACTAATAAAGTGAAAAATAATCGTTAATATAAGCAGAAAAGCGTGCTTTTAGTTAATTTAAACTTAATTTATTTTTAATTATTTAGTTCGATATATTGTTAAAAATATTTTATTCCAGTTCGGAATTAGAAAAACTCGTGAAATTATGGTATTGGCACCGATTTTTGATAAGTATCCAGTTTGAATTAAATCTGTCCGTTGAAAGTGGGTCAAAATCGAGTCCTAAGGAGAGTTATAAACAAGCTTACAAACACACAGTTACAAAAAAATAACATACAGGCGAAGCTACGAGTAATATAAGCGTGTTAAAAACCGAAGTAATATTTTTCATTGGTAGCAGACGAGCACTCAGGCTACGCGGTGGTAAGTGGTCGCTGCAGCTCATGAACATCTGCACACAGCCTCAAGCAAGCCTAAGTCTTGGCTGTGGTCGTGTGCAGTGGGCTGCTACTCCGGAGCCCGATGGTTGCCTCATGTAAGTGTGGCTGGCAAAGTGCAACTTACCACTGGAACACAATAAAACTGATTCACGACAGATGTGGGTGCAGCGGTGGTACTTCCCGGGACCTTCCTTCTACACTCGGAAGATATTACATATTGTTGTTATGGGTTTTCATGACAAAGGCTGTGGCTTGATTAAATTAATGCTGATTCAGAAAAGTACAGTCATTACGGTCATTTAGGGTAACAAACGTACTATTTAGGTCATTTTAGGTATTTATATTTTTGGAACCCTTATGGATTCGTCATGTCTGTCTATCTGTCCACCCGTATGTCACATCCACTTTTTGCCGAAACTATAAGAATTATACTGTTGAAACTTGGTAATTAGATGTATTCTTTGAACCGAATTAAGATTTTTACACAAAAATAGAAAAAAAAAATTTTGGGGGGTTCCACATACTTAGGACTGAAATTCGACATTTTTTTCTGTGGTGGTAAAATGTGCCCCTCCCCTGTAACTTCTAAAATAAGAGAATGATAAAACTAAAAGAAATACCTATATGATGTACATTACGATGCAAACTTCCACTGAAAATTGGTTTAAACGAGATCTAGTAAGTAGTTTTTTTAATACGTCATAAATCGTAATTTATAGATAATGGTACGGAACACTTCGTGCGTGAGTCCGACTCGCACTTGGCCAGTTTTAGTAGGTTAGTAAAGAGAACAATAAGGTGAGATACTTAATTAGAGACCGGAAGGAGTGTAATCGCTTATATCTATTTTGTTATAATACATAAGCTTTCGTTTTTCCCTGAAATTTGCTAAAGTAATAATAATGAAAATATGAAAGTAGTTGGTGATGTAATATCATTTATAATCCTATATATTATGTTTACTGAATAGATTCGTAGCCTATTCAAACTAACATCACAAGTTCAGCAAGCCACAGAAACTTGGAAGATTCGGATCATTTCGATTCACCCTTATTCTCGACTTACAGTGCCTAATCCGGGGACATTATTTGATTATCCCCTTCCGCCGGGAGCTGCGGGGTTGATTGATTCTCTTCACATAGTTATTCGGTTTATAACATATGTATATACCACACTATACGGAATTATAGCGTTTCTATGCGGTAAGGACGGTGGTTAATCTCTCTCAGTTCCGTGTATTATTTTATCTCTAAGGCAATATCGAAGTGTCGGTTATGAATTGTTTATTTCACGAAGTCCTTTCGCCTTTGAATGTTGTGAGGCGTGCACGAGCATACTGTGTTAGAGTGCCTAACCTCGAGAGCGCTCAGTGTCGACTTGACTGTCGAGTAACGTCAGCATGATCGCTATACTTAGAAGAGTTGTATAAGTAAAGTAATATTTATTTATATTTTTGTTAATAACAGAGATGTTCAGATTTCTTTGCTAACGTTTCAGAAGCTTACGCATACTAGGACTTCGTGATATAGTATATCTATTTTTATCAGAATAATATTGGCCTGGACTTTAGTGAATAACCAAAAAAATAAATCGTCTTACTAAGATATAAGATGGAAGTCCACAGGGAACGTACGTTTTTGCGTGTTCTCGATCTTCTTGTATCACAAAAACTATGTTTGCCCAAAGTGTGAATGAAGGAATATTTTATTCTGACAATAAAACATACAATAAGCAGCATTTTATCATGATGTAAAACACAAGACATCATGATATCAAAATAATGAGTACCTACCTACTTATAATTTTAAACTGTTTTATGGTGAATGTTTGTATCGTGTTAGGAAAAAGAAAAATTAATAATTTGGTACACTATCGACTTGGGGTGACCTGTAATGTTAGTTTTAAGCCTTAGAATCATAAAAATAAATAAATAAAGGCCTCTTTCACCATCTCCAAGTAAAGTGTTGATTAGTTACGTCACAAGTAAAGTTAATTGGCAAGTAAAAGCTATGAGTACTGATCAGTTTATCACAATGATTAGTGCTATTCGAACATCGTGAAATTGAAATTGAAGTTACGGCTGACTTTAACCGACAATTAGCTTACTTGTCACTTACTTCAAGAGGCCCTCAATCGTCAGTACCAGGGTGACAGAGCGTTGCTCGGATAAAACAATAGATTTTCTTCAGAGTCTCATTCACTTGTTGCCTAATAACGCCATCTACTGAAGTAGCTCCCAATTAATGAAAAAATTCTACTTTCCTCCATCGTGGAGCAGCGAGAAATTCTTTGTCATAGGTACGTCGGGACTTTTAATATGAACTATCCTTATTTATTAAATATTTCTTTTGCAATTTCCGCTTTATTTTAACACTAGCGACCGCCCCGCTTTCGTGCGCGTGGACTTTGTTATTAGTCATAGCATGATGTTATAATAAATGGACTATTCAACACAAAAATATTTTTTAAATTCGAACCAGTAACTAAAAATGTTTAAAGAACGCATTTTTAGATATAGCATTACGTAGCAGTTAAAGTTCAAAACAAATTACCTAATAGTCATAGGGCTAGATTGTAATTATATTAAAGTATTTAGATTCTTTAATGCATGAAAAAAAAATCGAAGCAGTAGTTCCTGAGATTAGCGCGTCCAAACGAACAAACAAGCAAATTCTTCAACTTTTGTATATTGGTATAGATTAATATTATTATATACTGTGCCTTTTGACTGGGTTTTTGTATAAAGCATTTACAAATACACCCTGTCCAATACGATAAACATACGGCTTTATACCTGTCCGAATTGCCGAATATATTGTACCTATCCGAGCTTTCTGTTTGTCCGAGGATCGGGGTTTCCATTGAGCGTAATTTATGGGAAGCCATCCATCCGCGATTAACGAGAACTTAGTTCGGATGTAGGTTAAACAAACTACCCGCATGCGTATTATAATAATATACATGAATCTAAATATTTCATCACATAAGAACTGTATTAAAATTTTCTCTAATATTATGATGAAAAAAAATATTCAAACTTCAAAATAGTGTCATACTTATATATTAATACTAGCGTTACGCCAGCTGCTTCGCCCACGTGGACCCGTTTTATGGGTCCCCGTAGGTTAAAAATAGCCTTTGTGCTATTCCAGGCTATATCTCTAACTTACTTCCATCCATTTGAAATACGACTTTGTAATATTTGCATACCTCATGAAGGTAAATATGGCGTACTTAATATGTATTAACAACTTTTGTAAACACTCATATTTGTGCAAATAAAGTTCTTTGTCTTTGTCTTTGACGTAAGACGATATATTGCTTAAAATCATAGGTGTTTAGCCAGCGGCTTCAACCGCGTAGCCCCTTTTAATAGGTCCCCGTAGGCTAAAAACCATCGCATGTCATTTCCCAAGGTCCACTCTATCTGTATTCCAAATTGAATTAATATTGGTTCAGTAGTTTTAGTAGGAAAGCGTAACATACAGACAAACAGACAGAGTTACTATTCGAATTTATAATATTAATAAGTATGGAGAGGAGCAGCGATGGCCGAGTGGTAAAAAACCGCGATCTTCGACGCGACCGACTACAACAGTGGGACGAAAAAAAGTTGCATCCAAGTTCATATATCCACACTACGTTGTGAGTTGGTGAATGCTTCTGTTTACTTCAGGATTTGAACCTCTTTAGCTTAATGAACCGTAAGGTTAACTTAACTAGTGAACTGTATGCGTACCTACCTGTATGGAAGACTGAAGGTTCCACTATGAATGAATTGAGCCCCTTATAGACCGTAATTTAAATTAAAAATATTCTGTTCTTTAACTTTAATAGTGACAAGTCATTTGGGGTGACTTTTAGATGGCCTAGCTAGACGAAAGTTGCAATAAGGAACTACATTTCCTCTTTTTACTCAAACTTTTCGTTTTGAACCAAAAGAATAAATTATTTCCACTAGATCCTCTACAAAGACTGGATAGATAGATTTCACCACTTTACGACGAAAGAAAAACTTTGAATAAAACTTTTGAAATATCGCAACGTATATTTTTATGTGAAATACATTTTCAACACAAAGAAGGAAGGGGAAATGGCTCGTCTCGTGCCAAATAAAACTTTATATTTCTTTTCGGGTGTCTCCTGATGGAAAAGTTTTTATTTTAACGAATGTTTTTCGTTTGTAAACCCGTATGCCACTACCTTATATCAAGGTATGACATTAATGACACCTGTCAGAGGAGTGGCCTTTACGGGCAAACCCCTCGTCCCAACGTCCATGCACAATGTGCCTTCTAGTTATACAACTATTGTGTCAGTGTGTGTCGGTGTCAGTGTTGACGGTGCATAGAAAATGACTTTGTTAATTGAAATTGACATATTTAGAAATGCATGCGTCTGTAGCGGTGAAAGAATATCTGTGAATGTGTGACAAAATTAAAATGTGTGCGTTCTTTCTCCGCACCAGATTTGGCACAAAAATTATGTATCGAAGCGAGGCGCTATGCCGTCTCTCCTGAAGGGTGAGTCAGTAACTTTGATGCTCTAAGGCCACTACAGATTCCGCACAATATTAAATATAGTTTAAAAAACACACTTTTGATGCAGATCAAACTAATAAAGTGAAAAATAATCCTTAATATAAGCAGAAAAGCATGATTTTAGTGAATTTAAACTGAATTTATTTTTAATTTTTTAGTTCGAAATATTGTTAAAAATATTTTTTCCAGTTCTCGGAATTATGAACTCATGAAATTATTGTATTGCCACCGATTTTTGATAAGTGTCCAAAGTTCGAATTAAATTTATCCGTTGAAAGTGGGTCAAAATCGAGTCCAAAGGAGAGTTACAAACAAGCTCACAAACACACAGTTACAAAAAAAAACATACAGGTGAAGCTACGAGTAATATAAGCGTGTTAAAAACCGAAGTATTTTTTTATTTTTCCATTGGTAGCAGACGAGCACGCAGGCTACGTGGTGTTAAGTGGTCGCTGCAGCCCATGAACATCTACACACCACCTCAAGCAAGCCTGAGTCTTGCCTGTGGTCGTATGCAGTGGCGCTGCTACTCCGATGCCCGATGGTTGCCTCATGTAAGTGTGGCTGGCAACTGCAACTTACCACTGGAGCACAATAAAATTGATTCACGGCAGATGTGGGTGCAGCGGTGGTACTTCCCGGGACCTTCCTTCTACACTCGGAAGATATTACATATTGTTGTTATGGGTTTTCATGACAAAGGCTGTGGCTTGATTAAATTAATGCTGTTTCAGAAAAGTACAGTCATTACGGCCATATAGGGCATCAAACATACTATTTAGGTCATTTTAGGTATTTTTGGAACCCTTATAGATCCGTCATGTCTGTCCGTCCGTATGTCACAGCCACTTTTTTCCGAAACTATAAGAATTATAATGTTGAAACTTGGTAATTACATGTATTCTTTGAACCGAATTAAGATTTTTACACAAAAATAGAAAAAAAACCAATATATTTTGGGGGTTCCCCATACATAGGACTGAAATTCAAAATTTTTTTCTGTGGTGGTAAAATGTGCCCCTCCCCTGTAACTTCTAAAATAAGAGAATGATAAAACTAAAAGAAATACCTATATGATGTACATTACGATGCAAACTTCCACTGAAAATTGGTTTAAACGAGATCTAGTAAGTAGTTTTTTTAATACGTCATAAATCGTAATTTATAGATAATGGTACGGAACACTTCGTGCGTGAGTCCGACTCGCACTTGGCCAGTTTTAGTAGGTTAGTAAAGAGAACAATAAGGTGAGATACTTAATTAGAGACCGGAAGGAGTGTAATCGCTTATATCTATTTTGTTATAATACATAAGCTTTCGTTTTTCCCTGAAATTTGCTAAAGTAATAATAATGAAAATATGAAAGTAGTTGGTGATGTAATATCATTTATAATCCTATATATTATGTTCACTGAATAGATTCGTAGCCTATTCAAACTAACATCACAAGTTCAGCAAGCCACAGAAACTTGGAAGATTCGGATCATTTCGATTCACCCTTATTCTCGACTTACAGTGCCTAATCCGGGGACATTATTTGATTATCCCCTTCCGCCGGGAGCTGCGGGGTTGATTGATTCTCTTCACATAGTTATTCGGTTTATAACATATGTATATACCACACTATACGGAATTATAGCGTTTCTATGCGGTAAGGACGGTGGTTAATCTCTCTCAGTTCCGTGTATTATTTTATCTCTAAGGCAATATCGAAGTGTCGGTTATGAATTGTTTATTTCACGAAGTCCTTTCGCCTTTGAATGTTGTGAGGCGTGCACGAGCATACTGTGTTAGAGTGCCTAACCTCGAGAGCGCTCAGTGTCGACTTGACTGTCGAGTAACGTCAGCATGATCGCTATACTTAGAAGAGTTGTATAAGTAAAGTAATATTTATTTATATTTTTGTTAATAACAGAGATGTTCAGATTTCTTTGCTAACGTTTCAGAAGCTTACGCATACTAGGACTTCGTGATATAGTATATCTATTTTTATCAGAATAATATTGGCCTGGACTTTAGTGAATAACCAAAAAAATAAATCGTCTTACTAAGATATAAGATGGAAGTCCACAGGGAACGTACGTTTTTGCGTGTTCTCGATCTTCTTGTATCACAAAAACTATGTTTGCCCAAAGTGTGAATGAAGGAATATTTTATTCTGACAATAAAACATACAATAAGCAGCATTTTATCATGATGTAAAACACAAGACATCATGATATCAAAATAATGAGTACCTACCTACTTATAATTTTAAACTGTTTTATGGTGAATGTTTGTATCGTGTTAGGAAAAAGAAAAATTAATAATTTGGTACACTATCGACTTGGGGTGACCTGTAATGTTAGTTTTAAGCCTTAGAATCATAAAAATAAATAAATAAAGGCCTCTTTCACCATCTCCAAGTAAAGTGTTGATTAGTTACGTCACAAGTAAAGTTAATTGGCAAGTAAAAGCTATGAGTACTGATCAGTTTATCACAATGATTAGTGCTATTCGAACATCGTGAAATTGAAATTGAAGTTACGGCTGACTTTAACCGACAATTAGCTTACTTGTCACTTACTTCAAGAGGCCCTCAATCGTCAGTACCAGGGTGACAGAGCGTTGCTCGGATAAAACAATAGATTTTCTTCAGAGTCTCATTCACTTGTTGCCTAATAACGCCATCTACTGAAGTAGCTCCCAATTAATGAAAAAATTCTACTTTCCTCCATCGTGGAGCAGCGAGAAATTCTTTGTCATAGGTACGTCGGGACTTTTAATATGAACTATCCTTATTTATTAAATATTTCTTTTGCAATTTCCGCTTTATTTTAACACTAGCGACCGCCCCGCTTTCGTGCGCGTGGACTTTGTTATTAGTCATAGCATGATGTTATAATAAATGGACTATTCAACACAAAAATATTTTTTAAATTCGAACCAGTAACTAAAAATGTTTAAAGAACGCATTTTTAGATATAGCATTACGTAGCAGTTAAAGTTCAAAACAAATTACCTAATAGTCATAGGGCTAGATTGTAATTATATTAAAGTATTTAGATTCTTTAATGCATGTAAAAAAAAATCGAAGCAGTAGTTCCTGAGATTAGCGCGTCCAAACGAACAAACAAGCAAATTCTTCAACTTTTGTATATTGGTATAGATTAATATTATTATATACTGTGCCTTTTGACTGGGTTTTTGTATAAAGCATTTACAAATACACCCTGTCCAATACGATAAACATACGGCTTTATACCTGTCCGAATTGCCGAATATATTGTACCTATCCGAGCTTTCTGTTTGTCCGAGGATCCGGGTTTCCATTGAGCGTAATTTATGGGAAGCCATCCATCCGCGATTAACGAGAACTTAGTTCGGATGTAGGTTAAACAAACTACCCGCATGCGTATTATAATAATATACATGAATCTAAATATTTCATCACATAAGAACTGTATTAAAATTTTCTCTAATATTATGATGAAAAAAAATATTCAAACTTCAAAATAGTGTCATACTTATATATTAATACTAGCGTTACGCCACCTGCTTCGCCCACGTGGACCCGTTTTATGGGTCCCCGTAGGTTAAAAATAGCCTTTGTGCTATTCCAGGCTATATCTCTAACTTACTTCCATCCATTTGAAATACGACTTTGTAATATTTGCATACCTCATGAAGGTAAATATGGCGTACTTAATATGTATTAACAACTTTTGTAAACACTCATATTTGTGCAAATAAAGTTCTTTGTCTTTGTCTTTGACGTAAGACGATATATTGCTTAAAATCATAGGTGTTTAGCCAGCGGCTTCAACCGCGTAGCCCCTTTTAATAGGTCCCCGTAGGCTAAAAACCATCGCATGTCATTTCCCAAGGTCCACTCTATCTGTATTCCAAATTGAATTAATATTGGTTCAGTAGTTTTAGTAGGAAAGCGTAACATACAGAAAAACAGACAGAGTTACTATTCGAATTTATAATATTAATAAGTATGGAGAGGAGCAGCGATGGCCGAGTGGTAAAAAACCGCGATCTTCGACGCGACCGACTACAACAGTGGGACGAAAAAAAGTTGCATCCAAGTTCATATATCCACACTACGTTGTGAGTTGGTGAATGCTTCTGTTTACTTCAGGATTTGAACCTCTTTAGCTTAATGAACCGTAAGGTTAACTTAACTAGTGAACTGTATGCGTACCTACCTGTATGGAAGACTGAAGGTTCCACTATGAATGAATTGAGCCCCTTATAGACCGTAATTTAAATTAAAAATATTCTGTTCTTTAACTTTAATAGTGACAAGTCATTTGGGGTGACTTTTAGATGGCCTAGCTAGACGAAAGTTGCAATAAGGAACTACATTTCCTCTTTTTACTCAAACTTTTCGTTTTGAACCAAAAGAATAAATTATTTCCACTAGATCCTCTACAAAGACTGGATAGATAGATTTCACCACTTTACGACGAAAGAAAAACTTTGAATAAAACTTTTGAAATATCGCAACGTATATTTTTATGTGAAATACATTTTCAACACAAAGAAGGAAGGGGAAATGGCTCGTCTCGTGCCAAATAAAACTTTATATTTCTTTTCGGGTGTCTCCTGATGGAAAAGTTTTTATTTTAACGAATGTTTTTCGTTTGTAAACCCGTATGCCACTACCTTATATCAAGGTATGACATTAATGACACCTGTCAGAGGAGTGGCCTTTACGGGCAAACCCCTCGTCCCAACGTCCATGCACAATGTGCCTTCTAGTTATACAACTATTGTGTCAGTGTGTGTCGGTGTCAGTGTTGACGGTGCATAGAAAATGACTTTGTTAATTGAAATTGACATATTTAGAAATGCATGCGTCTGTAGCGGTGAAAGAATATCTGTGAATGTGTGACAAAATTAAAATGTGTGCGTTCTTTCTCCGCACCAGATTTGGCACAAAAATTATGTATCGAAGCGAGGCGCTATGCCGTCTCTCCTGAAGGGTGAGTCAGTAACTTTGATGCTCTAAGGCCACTACAGATTCCGCACAATATTAAATATAGTTTAAAAAACACACTTTTGATGCAGATCAAACTAATAAAGTGAAAAATAATCCTTAATATAAGCAGAAAAGCATGATTTTAGTGAATTTAAACTGAATTTATTTTTAATTTTTTAGTTCGAAATATTGTTAAAAATATTTTTTCCAGTTCTCGGAATTATGAACTCATGAAATTATTGTATTGCCACCGATTTTTGATAAGTGTCCAAAGTTCGAATTAAATTTATCCGTTGAAAGTGGGTCAAAATCGAGTCCAAAGGAGAGTTACAAACAAGCTCACAAACACACAGTTACAAAAAAAAACATACAGGTGAAGCTACGAGTAATATAAGCGTGTTAAAAACCGAAGTATTTTTTTATTTTTCCATTGGTAGCAGACGAGCACGCAGGCTACGTGGTGTTAAGTGGTCGCTGCAGCCCATGAACATCTACACACCACCTCAAGCAAGCCTGAGTCTTGCCTGTGGTCGTATGCAGTGGCGCTGCTACTCCGATGCCCGATGGTTGCCTCATGTAAGTGTGGCTGGCAACTGCAACTTACCACTGGAGCACAATAAAATTGATTCACGGCAGATGTGGGTGCAGCGGTGGTACTTCCCGGGACCTTCCTTCTACACTCGGAAGATATTACATATTGTTGTTATGGGTTTTCATGACAAAGGCTGTGGCTTGATTAAATTAATGCTGATTCAGAAAAGTACAGTCATTACGGTCATTTAGGGTAACAAACGTACTATTTAGGTCATTTTAGGTATTTATATTTTTGGAACCCTTATGGATTCGTCATGTCTGTCTGTCTGTCCACCCGTATGTCACATCCACTTTTTGCCGAAACTATAAGAATTATACTGTTGAAACTTGGTAATTAGATGTATTCTTTGAACCGCATTAATATTTTTACACAAAAATAGAAAAAAAAAACAAAATTTTTTGGGGGTTCCCCATACTTAGGACTGAAATTCGACATTTTTTCTGTGGTGGTAAAATGTGCCCCTCCCCTGTAACTTCGAAAATAAGAGAATGATAAAACTAAAAGAAATACCTATATGATGTACATTACGATGCAAACTTCCACTGAAAATTGGTTCGAACGAGATCTAGTAAGTAGTAGTATTTTTAATACGTCATAAATCGTAATTTATAGATAATGGTACGGAACACTTCGTGCGTGAGTCCGACTCGCACTTGGCCAGTTTTAGTAGGTTAGTAAAGAGAACAATAAGGTGAGATACTTAATTAGAGACCGGAAGGAGTGAAATCGCTTATATCTATTTTGTTATAATACATAAGCTTTCGTTTTTCCCTGAAAGTTGCTAAAGTAATAATAATGAAAATATGAAAGTAGTTGGTGATGTAATATCATTTATAATCCTATATGTTTACTGAATAGATCCGTAGCCTATTCAAACTAACATCACAAGTTCAGCAAGCCACAGAAACTTGGTAGATTCGGATCATTTCGATTCACCCTTATTCTCGACTTACAGTGCCTAATCCGGGGACATTATTTGATTATCCCCTTCCGCCGGGAGCTGCGGGGTTGATTGATTCTCTTCACATAGGTTATTCGGTTTATAACATATCTATATATACCACACTATACGGAAGGACGGTGGTAATTCTATCTCAGTTCCGTGTATTATTTTATATCTAAGGCAACATCGAAGTGTCGGTTATGAATTGTTCATTTCACGAAGTCCTTTCGCCTTTGAATGTTGTGAGGCGTGCACGAGCATATTCGTTAGAGTGCCTAACACGTGCCTAACCTCGAGAGCGCTCAGTGTCGACTTGACTGTCGAATAACGTCAGCATGATCGCTATACTGAGAAGAGTTGTATAAGTAAAGTAATATTTATTTATATTTTTGTTAATAACAGAGATGTTCAGATTTCTTTGCTAACGTTTCAGAAGCTTACGCATACTAGGACTTCGTGATATAGAATATCTATTTTTATCAGAATAATATTGGCCTGGACTTTAGTGAATAACCAAAAAAATAAATCGTCTTACTGAGATATAAGATGGAAGTCCACAGGGAACGTACGTTTTTGCGTGTTCTCGATCTTGTTATATCACAAAAACTATGTTTGCCCAAAGTGCGTAGATGTGAATGAAAGAATAAAAGCAGCATTTTATCATGATGTAACAACATGTAACAAGACTTAGGGCCTCTTTCACCATCTCCAAGTGTTGATTAGTTACGTCACAAGTAAAGAGTAAAAGCTATGAGTACTGGTCAGTCCTACTACTATTATAAAGGCGAAAGTTTGTAAGTATGGATGTATGGATGTTTGTTACTCTTTCACGTAAAAACTACTGAATGGATTTGAATGAAACTTTACCACAATATAGCTTATACATCAGAATAACATATAGGCTACAATTTATAAAGATATTGTGTGAATTGTCCAAAATATGACGATAAGTGTCAAGTAAGTAGGAAAAAATCTACCATCTGCGAGCTATTCTGGCATGCGCCGCCAAAACCGCTAGAGGTACACCTATGTAATGTATGATGTTAATGTTTATCTTATATAGTCCTACAAAAAAGCCGGTCCACGGTACTTCAGAAGGGACTTCACTTTATGCTAATGATCCTCTCTAACGCGGGTGAAACCGCGGGGCACAGCTAGTATATCATAATAATTAGTGCTACTCCAACGTCGTGAAATTGAAATTGAAGTTACGGCTGACTTTAACCGACAATTAGCGTACTTGACACTTACTAGAAGGTGGTGAGAGAGGCCCTTAATCATCAGTACCAGGATGACCGAGCGTTGCTCGGATAAAAACAATTGATTTTCTTCAGTCTCATTCACTTAGTGTTGGCTAATAACGCCATCTACTGAAGTAGCTCCCAATTAATGAAAAAATTCTACTTTCCTCCATCGTGGAGCAGCGAGAAATTCTTTGTCATGGGTATGTCGGGACTTTTTTATAGGAACTATCCTTATGTTTTAAATATTTGTTTTGCAATTTCCGCTTTATTTTAACACTAGTGACCGCCCGCGACTTCGTGCGCGTGGACTTTGTTATTAGTCATAGCATGATGTTTTAATAAATGGACTATTATATTCAACACAAAAATAATCGAACCAGTAACTAATAATGTTTAAAGGACGCATTTTTAGATATAGCATTACGTAACAGTTTAATTTAAAAACAAATTACCTATTAGTCATAAGGCTAGATTGTAATTTAAAGTATTCAGATACTTTAGTACATGTAAAAAAACCGAACCAGTAGTTCCTGAGATTAGCGCGTTCAAACAAACAAACAAGCAAACTCTTCAGCTTTTGTATATTGGTATAGATTATTATTATTTGTTCCCATACTGTGCCTTTTGACTGGGTTTTTGTATAAAACATTTACAAATACACCCTGTCCAATACGATAAACATACGGCTTTATACCTGTCCGAATTGCCGAATATATTGTACCTATCCGAGCTTTCTGTTTGTCCGAGGATCGGAGTTTCCATCGAGCGTAATTTATGGGAAGCCATCCATCCGCGATTAACGAGAACTTAGTTCGGATGTAGGTTAAACAAACTACCCGCATGCGTATTATAATAATATACATGAATCTAAATATTTCATCACATAAGAACTGTATTAAAATTTTCTCTAATATTATGATGAAAAAAAATATTCAAACTTCAAAATAGTGTCATACTTATATATTAATACTAGCGTTCCGACAGCTGCTTAGCCTACGTGGACCCTATGTGGGTCCCCGTAGGTTAAAAATAGCCTATGTGCTATTCCAGGCTATATCTCTAACTTACTTCCATCCATTTGAAATACGACTTTGTAATATTTTAAAGCCCGGTTGATGAGTGTTCTGGGCACCGAAGAGAGGTGGGAAGGGTGATGGTGCGAGTCTGCTCGTAAGTACCGGTCTGTGTGTGTGGGTTTTCGATACACAGTGTGTGAAAGTCTCCCATCGGGCTCACGACAGACCAGTACGTCCAAAAAAGGCAGCTTTCCCTCCTTCTCCTCTTCCACTGTGAATTTGATTTTAGGATGCACAGTGTTCAGGTGGGCCAGAAACTCCGATAACCCATCCCTAGTTATCACGGCAAAGACATCGTCCACGTACCTCCACCAATAGCGCGGTTTTACTGTGGCAGTTTTCATCGCTCTGTCTTCGAACCACTCCATAAAAATATTGGCTACCACCGGTGCAATCGGAGAACCCATCGCTACTCCGTCGACCTGTAGGAAGTACTCTCCTCGCCATGTAAAATAGCCGTTTTTAAGACATACCTCCACTAGTTCACTTGTTCCAATGGGTGTGTCAGAATTCTCTAGGAGTTGTGAGATGATGTCAATCGAGTCCTATACGAGTTTTATAGTAAAACTTTTGTAAACACCCATATTTGTGCAAATAAAGTTCTTTGTCTTTGTCTTTGACGTAAGACGATATATTGCTTAAAATCATAGGTGTTTAGCCAGCGGCTTCAACCGCGTAGCCCCTTTTAATAGGTCCCCGTAGGCTGAAAACCATCGCATGTCATTTCCCTAGGTCCACTCTATCTGTATTCTAAATTGCATTAATATTGGTTCAGTAGTTTTAGTAGGAAAGCGTAACATACAGACAAACAGACAGAGTTACTATTAGAATTTATAATATTAATAAGTATGGAGAGGAGCAGCGATGGCCGAGTGGTAAAAAACCGCGATCTTCGACGCGACCGATCCCAGGTTCAAATCCTTGGCTCGCACCTCTGACAAAGAAATTTGTAATGTGCGATTTTATCGCTGCTCCATGGTGATAGAAAATATCGTGATATTTCATTGATTACGATGTTCTCCATCGCCGTGCATGCCTGAGAGAAATTCATAATTTCTCGAAAGCATGACGTCCTCCAAGCAGCATTGGCCAGCATGGAAGACTATGGCCTTAATCCCTCTCAATTTTGTGAGAAAGAGACCTGTGCCCAGCAGTGGGACATAAAAAAAGTTGAAAAAAAAAGTATGGATAATAAAGAGGAAAGATTTGATTGTTTGCATTGAATAGTCTCCAAAACTACTGGACCGAACTTACAAATTC
Source organism: Pyrgus malvae (assembly GCA_911387765.1). NCBI lineage: Eukaryota > Metazoa > Arthropoda > Insecta > Lepidoptera > Hesperiidae > Pyrgus > Pyrgus malvae. The sequence continues at coordinate 13,360,555 of OU426972.1, read as the reverse complement.
TTTTACCATAATAATCTTACATTATCCCTGATGAACATTGTCTATATATTACTAGCTGTGCCCCGCGGTTTCACCCGCGTTAATTTTTTTAAAGTATCCTATTTTACTTCTGATAACTCCAAGAATAAATGTACAAAGTTTCATGATGATCGGTTCAGTAGTTTTTGCGTGAAACAGTAACAAACAAACTTACTTTCGCATTAACACAGTAGGATTATCAAAAAACGTTAGCTGTTATCCGTATGAAAAATTCAATAATGTAACCCAAAGAGTGAAAAAAATTTGGTCCCATGAAACCTCTGGAGAATATTTATTTTATTACTAGCTGCGAAACCCGGCGCTGCTCGGGTTAAAATACGTCGCATGTTTAATCTAAACTTTAAAGAGATTTACCTTTTATAATCATGTTTTCTAATAGCCGTCTTATACTTAGCCTGAAAGAATACTACTGTCAGTCCACCTGAACGTATAAATTAATGAAAGAATTTGCTCTCAGCTCCTAACCGTTGAGGAGTTGTACCTTCAATTATCAGCTCAGTAACATGATATGATGATATTTATACACAAATGCCTGTTTTGCTTTAGTAAAAATATGAAAATCAATTATTGTGCTATAAAATTTGTATGTTCCCGTCGATTTCTATGGGATCCCATCATCAGACTTTGACTTGGTGACAGCTGGACCATCTCAGGAATGTAAGATTTCGAACAAAACCCCATTTATTGAAAGAATTTGCTCTCAACTCCTAACCGTCGCATTACCTTCCATCATCAGCTCCCCACTTCACCCACCGCGATCAAACTCCCTTACTATCTACGTACTAAGGGGTATTTACCACCCCAACGGGAAGTTGATTGGAGTTAGTGATAATAGAGAAAACCGTGTCTTTACGTACAAAGAAAACCCTTTACTTTTTATATATATATTAAGATTAAGATTAAGATTGAAGTCTTACCTAACGCAGTAAAACCGCGAGGCACAACTAGTCGTACATAAATATGTTGAGCAATAAAAGCTAATAAATTTGACCCGGCTGTGTAACGCTGATTCAAAATTTAAAAACCAGATTAACTCTTTTTTTGTAATAATAATAGACGACCTGTATGGCGTAATAGGCACTATGTCGGACTGGCATTCTAAGGGTCCTAGGTTCGATTCCAAGCGAAGTAGAAATAAGTTTCCAGTCTTGTTCGATATTCCGCTACTGTAATATACCTAAACTCTTTATAATTAAAAATTATTTTCAACTTTTTAGCTCGATTAGCTATTGAAGCTTGTTTTATTAGATTTTTTAACTATTTATTTTACTGAGTACTCTTTCTCCAATTTCATAAAAAGATTTACTGTACTTAAATGTAAGGAACAACAAATCTGAATTGGGGAAATGGAAGGCTTCGAAGGAGCTTAACGAACAGCGAATACCGACCTAAACCAATACTTACGATCGCTTAGGGGTAGCTTCGTTAGGCAGAGAGTTTGCAAACCACCTTTCTTTGCCTATCATGTCTGTATTTACAATCAAATTGAAATCTCTTACTTTTGAATACTAAGAGCCTCGTTCACCATCTCCAAATAAAGTGTTGATTAGTTACGTCCCAATATGATTAGTGCTACTCGAACATAGTGAAATTTAAATTGAAGTTACGGGTGACTTTAACCGACAATTAGCGTGCATGTGACTTTACTTGACGGTGGTGAAAGAGGCCCTAAGCAAAGCAAACAAATGAACGAAGTAACTAAATGAATACCTATATTTCCGGAACTAAATATCAATAATATAATCTTTACATTTACACTTATATAAAGATTATATTATTAGATTATATTATTTAGCTGAATATAAAGCCGGCAAAAACACTTCTAGGTTTTTATAATAATATTAATAAAAATATATTTTTTATTTCGGAACAAGTCCTTACTTAAAAACTCCAACTTAAAAACTAGTGTTAGTACTGATACTAACACTAGTTTTTAAGTATTCACTGTCACTGTTACTAACAACTATGGATTTGTCCCGAAATAAAAATTTATTATTATTATTATTATAAAAACCTAGAAGTTTTTTTGCCGCCTTTATATTCAGTGTATAAAATAAAATGATCAAGCCCAGTTGCTAGCCAAACTAATATGAGTCGAAGCGCCTTCAAAGTAGTGCCTAGCACAACAACGCATCTCTGTTGGCATTTCTGTTGCTATTTTACCTAAAATAATAAATTATTATGCTTTGCAGATGTCTTGAGTGATAACCTGCGAGTGTTTATAAAGAGTCAGAAATATTCTTTCAAATAGCAATATTCCAAAAAATCGGTTAACCTCTCAAAAGCGGAAAAGACCAGAGATACCCTATCTTTTTTACGAAAAATATTCCATAACATCAGTAAAAGTTTTCCAGAATATGGTTCACCCTTTTTTCATGTAATTAATTTATAGAACGGAAGCAGATGGCGAGCGCAGAGTTTCTTGGAAAAATGTTTTCAAAAGATATAACAAATGACTGTTTTTGTAACAACAAGTTACTTGGAAAGTAGGTTAGCAGCCATATTGTTTTCAACCCCGCACGAAAATTTCAATATGAGTTGCAAACCATGTGTGTCTTCATATTAAGTGCATATTACTGCAACCATCCATCCCACCTACTGCTGGGCAGGCTTTTCTTACCATTATTGAGCGAGTCCTAGAGGTTACTCCACCACGATGCTCCAAAGCCAGTTAATACAGATGTGGCCTCTGATGACGCACGCAATCTATCGGCTTGTTGCATGTTAAGCAACATGCCTTCCAAAATTCTGACTACGTTACAAACAATGTGTTGCGTATTTAATTTCAAAATTGCAAACGAATAAAAAATAACAAAAAAAGATTCTATGGTTTGGGACTGTATAAGGTTTCCTATAGGGTCGCTGGTTTTAGTTCGTTTAAAAGAATGAATTTATGTAGGCAATTGCAATACACCAAGAATCACGAGGAGAGAAGTAAAATGCACTCCACCAACCTTTGAACACTCCCACGCTGCTCAGGTGACGGCGGCGCAGCAGCTCCAACGGCAGGACTCCTGGTATTCCAAGGTGAACGTCACACTGGCAATTGCAGCTTACAAAGTTTGAATAGTAACGTAAGGACACTAGCACTAAACGTCAACACTAGTGGAGAGTCCCAATGCTTGTGGTAGACTTGATGACCACAGGATATCGCTCGGGGTAAACACTGTTTACAATGTAGCAGTAGCGACTACACCCGACGAACGCTCAAACGTCTCTGTCCCGACCAACCTAAGCACGGCTTGTGTCGTCGGCCAGCGGAGCACGCATGTACAACTACCCTCATGATTCCTAATAAAACCAACAAGTACCGTACACTATGTGTAGGTAGTTAGGGAGATTTTTCTTACTTCATTTATGGCATCGCAAACTCTGTGCATATTGCCAGCGTTGAGTATAATTTTTGCATTCGTTTTTTGCCAGTTTCAATGAAACTGGCCAGTAATCAGTCAGTTAAATATTCAAGTAAAGCGATGGCTACATTACTAGAACGTGTCCGATGGAATTTTGGAGGCAAGCAGAAAAAACTTATTTTAGCACTGTTATTGTATTTCACAACACTCGTGCACGACCTTCATAAGGTACCCGGCACCTTGGGAGAGGATACCGGGTTATGTGGGATTTGTACCGCACTGGCTCGGAGGCGGACTCCGGGATCTCTAGTGGAACGCACTGGTGACCTCCACGCGCGGCGCCCCAGAAGGGGTCCATCCTCGCGAGAGCAGATGTGCTCTCCTACACTTTCCGATGCTTACGGCGGCATGCGGCCACGCACACACCATCGTCCTTCCCGACGTTGCTAGCTGTACGGATCGAGCTTCCACTCTCGCCACCCAGAACCCCGGAAGCCACCTTCTAGTAGCCTCTTACGATCTGGCAGGGGATACCGTAGCTCTGTTCTTAATCCCGAAGCTACAGGGACTTCCAACAGTGGCCTAACCGTATTATTGCTTCATTGTTGTGTAAGGGAGATGGTTAAAGAGATAATTGTAGGAGGTGGTATCACTTTTGTTTTTCCCACGTATAAGTAAGTACACCGCTGCACCAACTTAAGCCATGAAGCTATTCTATTGTGTTTTGGCGGAAAGTTGCTGCTGCAACAGGCGACTTACATGAGGCGACATCAGCCTTCGGAGTAACAGCATGCATAAATGCATACGACCTCAGGCAAGACTTAGGCTTGCTTGAGGTTGCGTGTAGCTGTCCATGGGCTGCAGCGACCACCACGTAGCCTGTATGCTCGTCTGCTGCTCCATTCAAAATAAAAATAAAATCCACCCACAGTTTATCAACCCGGTTCATGTGACTCAGGCTATAAAACTGCTTTAATGTAATGAAATAGTTTATTAACATCCTAGGTAATAATATACACTTGATGTTTGTCATTGTTATACGGCCATCGGCTGACCGTCATCCGCTTTGGGTGCGCTAAGGCTTATTTGGGCTAGGAGAAAAAAGCGGGCGAAAAAAACTCCAGCCCTATTTTAAATAAATTTTCAGGTACAATGGTATTTTTATGCGGCATGACTGTGGGGCGATAAGATTTGCAATCCATACTTTCATACTTTACTTTTATTACACTTTTAATTAAAAAAAAATATTATATTAGTTTTTAATATTAATTTTAATTTCAATTTTAATAATACTACAAATTCGAAAGTAACTCTGTCTGTCTGTCTGGCAGAAGGCTAGTGTAAAGATTATGTAGAAAAGTGATATTTTTAGTGTAGAGAATTTTGTGTACAGTAATAAGATTGGCCAAAGATATTGAGTTGACATTACCAGCCAACCTCGGGATGTAACTTTCTTTTTATTTCGGTCATTAGAGCGTGTTTTTATAAACTATACTAGCTATATATTTAGGGCTGATATTTCATTTCTTAAAAAGTTATCAGTCAGTTTAAATTATAGCTATCCTTTTCATATTTTAAGATGTAATATGAAAAGGATAGCTATAATGTAGCTATGATAACTTTTTAGAGTAACAATAGCGCTTACATCTATTTGACGAATAAGTACTTTTATCCGGGGTTTGAAAAATGAAATGAAAATGCTTTATTGTTGACTGTTTACATACATAGAATAAGATGTTTAAAATTTTAATTGGAGTTTTGAACAGTCTACCATATTCTGGCATACAATATTATTAATTAAAATTAACCAAAAATATTTTGTTTTAAGATCCGTTAAGAATGATCTTAAAGGATCATCGCCCTTTATTGTAACATTGCCACCATTAGCTAGGTTTGATTCTTTACTGTGTTTGCCCAATACCCATCGCAATTCAACCAAAATTGCTATAGCTTCATAGGTACTCCAAGCCTCTTTTGTTTCAAAAGGTTAAAAGGTCTCATAACCTTTTATTCATTCCTATTATAAATTTTCCAATTAGATCAGCCGCTGAAAGCTCAGAGGTTGTTCTCGTTAAATTATTCAACATTACCGGCCTTGTTGCTTACTGGAACGTACAGTTTCGAACTAGTAATAAGCATTGATGAAAATGATACTGACTGTTGTAATTAGTGTTTGTAGAAAATGGAAATAGGAAATAGTGTTACTTCTTTTTAATAATGGATCATCATTTCATAATTTTTTGGAAATCCGCGGATTTTAAACCTATAACAGTATATTTGGTCAGAAACTTCGGAAATGGGTCTACTGCTTAGAATAATTACATTATTGAAACCAAGTGCAAATTAAAGCATTTTAATTGGTGCCGTTAATGGCACCAAACGCCGGGACGCCGCGCCGGCCGCATGACAGTTTGTGGTGTTAAAATGTGTCACAACACTTTTGAAAAACAAAACAGAACTAATAACATAACTTTTCACAGTGAAGTATTATATAGTTAATTTGGTGAAAATAAAAATATTTTGTTAGTCAGATGTGACATCTGTGTGAATCTATTTTGTGTTTCAATTTTGACAGGGCGCTTGTATGAAGACAATCATTCTATATTATTCAAAGGTCTCCTGACAAGAAATATGTATGCCATAGTCCATCGGATTGGTGGACCTAATAAGAAATTATGAGTTTCTCTCAAGCATAGAAAACATTTTGATTATTTAAATATCACAATATTTTACATCACCATGGAGCAGCGATAAATACGCACATAACAAACGTATATATCGTTTACATCCTTCACCAACTCGAATTGAGCAGCGTGGTGGAGTAAGCTCCAGGCTCCAAGTATTTGGAACTTGGACAGCAGTTTGTTACAAACAAGGGGTCATTGTTTGAAACGATGACCCTTTGTCGAACGTTAATTTCCATGTAGCTATCGCTTTTATTGGAATCAATTGAAAATAGTTTCTATTTCAATCATCACTGTCCGACTGTACTGAGAAGCAATGGTCCAGCGGTAAACCGCGGTCTCTCACCCGGGGATATTGACTTCAAGCCCCGGCGCGCACCTCTGAAAAAGAAATTTGTAATGTGCGCATTTATCGCTGCTCCACGGTGATGGATAATATCGTGATATTTAATTGATAACGATGTTCTCCATCACCGTGCATGCCTGAGAGAAATTCATAATTTCTCGATAGCATGACGTCCACCAATCCGCAGTTGGCCAGCGTGGTGTACTATGGCCTAAATCGCTCTCACTTGTGAGGAGACCTGTGGTCTGCAGTGGGACATAAAAAAAAGGTTGAAAAAAAAATATTTTTCCATAGTTCAGTTAATAATTACAGCAGTGGTTCAAACACCAATAGGCATTGTATCGAGTTGTTCTTGTTGCTCACTGAATCGTGTTTTCGCAGAAATAATAAGCAGTATACAGTATACAATGATAACGGTGTCGAGAGAGAACTTGTGAAAATAAAGCCAACTTTGTTTACGAAAGGCTTACCCTATTGCTAATATTGATGTCGCAGAGAACTTGCAAATTGAAAGAAGTAATGAGTGGTGTCGAGAGGTAACTTGGGAAATAATGCAATATAGGCTGAACCATTATATTTTCCTCACTCACTTCATGATTGTGACAATTGCTGATAAGAATGGCGCGATTGGATGAGGAACACACTGCTGCGAATAGTCCCTGTAGCTTCGGAATTAAGAGTAGTGATACGGTATCCCCTGCCTGATCGTAAGAGGCGACTAAAAGGAGCTGCCGTGGGAGCTCCTACCGACCAGTTAGCAGTCCCGAGAAGGACAGCGGTGTGTGCTTGGCCGCATGCCGTCCCAAGCACTGGAAGATGCAGTAGAGCACCATCGCTCCGGATGATAGGCCAGTTATGGGGCACCGGGCATGCAGGACACCGGTGCGTACCTCTGGAGATCACAGAGTTCTCCCCAAGTGCTGAGGTAGGCTACCGAGGGTTTTAGAGTGGTAAAAATCCAACATAACTAGGTGTCTTAGCCGCTCTGCGTATAGTTTTAATTATAAAGAAAAAGTAAGAAATACCAGTGGTATAACTTGCCAACGTTAAATTTATCATACCTCCTCGATACCTCAAATCAAAACGCCACAATCAAAATGAAAAGTCTCCTGAAACATTATTTGCATTGTATTTGAGTTTCAAAACTGGGGTTCGATCGGTATCGAGAGGTCCAATTGTTTGTGTTTCCGCTTCCGGTGTCAGTTGTTTCCGGTGATCAAACAAGCGCTGATTGGTCGACAAGGGTGCCAACCCTCCAACTTCTGATGGAATGTCGACTGCAAATGTTTTAAAATTATTCAAGCAAGTTAAAACAGACGAAATTTCAGAATGGATGTAGTGTTAGTCATAACTAATTCGTTGTATCTGGCGTATTCATTTACGCTAGAAGGTAGCTAAATAAATTCAACTACATAATTAGTTGATTTTTATGTATTGAGATTTGAGAGGCAAACTTTAACAAAAATAACAATAATTGTATCCAAATTATAATGGTAAACACAGATCGTACTACATATTGGTGAGTAGAAAATGTAAGATGACTATTACTCGTAAATTGTAGAATAGGATTTTTTTTTTACTTTTTAGTTTTCTTTTGAGTCCTTGTTTTGTGGAGTTTGCGTATTTTTTATAGTTTTAGGGCAGGAGAACGTCTGCTCGGTCTAGGTACTGGTGTGAATTTAAATTAACAATGTCGGAGTTTTGAAATAAACATTTAGTAACTTCACTAACATTTTGGGCACAATTTCGCTTAAAGGTCTCAGTAATAATATTGTATTTAGTCAAATTAAATTCCCAAAACGCTGAAATAAGTACCGAATTTTCCGCTTTCGTAATTTTCTCTAAAACAGGTCTGAAATAAAATCAGATAATGTCAGGGTCACGCAATTTATTCGGGGTCTAATAACGCTTAAAATGTACCTTCTCACTTTCCAACTTGTGACGGTTTATTACTTGACTGAATATGAGTTTAGAGATCAACATTTTTTTAATGTGGGTCGAGATTTAGTGTAATACCCAAATATATTTAAAAATACTTGACTTTGTAAGCAGACGACAGTGGGTTCTACAAATCAATGCCAGTCATGTATCCATCTATCCATCCGCCTTTTATAGTCCACTGCTGGACATAGGCCTCCCCTAACGTTTACCGCTCTATCCGATCCTGCGCCCTCTGAACCCCGCTACCTCCCGCTGTCTTCTTTAGGTCATCAGCCCACTAGGTTGAGGAGTGGCCTGTACTTCTTTTGCCGAGACGGGGTCGCCATTCCACCAATGCCAGTATAAATAAAATCATAGACTTGTTGACTGTAACCCTTGTTGTGTCCCACTTCTAACCACGGGTCTCTCCCCATTATCGCGGAGGTCTGGAGCTTAATCCACCACACTGCTCCGGGTTAGTCTAGATAAAGGTTAGTGACCAAAGGCGTTGCCGGTGCTAGCTGGTGTGCTGCCGGCTGACCTAGAGGTGGGTCGTGCTGGCAGGTTGGACGAAGCTCGAAGGCTGACAGGAAAAGAAGAATTATGGGAGAAGAGGGAGACAATCTCGGCGGAAGTCGTGGCTCAGTAGCAGGAACGATGGGACAGAGAGGAGAAAGGAAGGGTACTGTATCGGTTCTTCCCGGACGTGGCGGGTCATCTCAGGGCTACCTGGGCCAAACCAGGCTGTCAAACGTCGCAGATCCTGATCGGCCATGGATGTTTTCGAAAGAGATTGTACGATATGAAGCTGAGTGAGGTAAGTGAATGTTATTGCGGACTGACAGACGAAGATTTGCATCACGTGTTGTGGGAATGCCCTTTGTATGAAGATATTAGACACGGCATGCTTGAAGGAAAACCCGAGAAGAGGATAGCCGTAGAAGACCCTACAGGGATCTGGTTTCTACCAAAGTCAACTTCTGTCGGCTCAAACAATTCGCCTTGAAGTGGCACGAGGAGAGGCAGGGACGGGAAACATACATCAGGAACCGCCCAGGCGAGCTTTCAAGGCGTGGTGTGCCATTAACCCAAGATTGGACGGCGGAGACCAGCTCGCAGGTTCAAAATGAGTCATGTAGGGAGATCAAGAAGCACACCATGATGTCCAGCAGACTGAAATTCCGCGGCGTGTTTCAGCCCGGCTAATGTAGGCTCTTGGCTCAAGTTTACTGCCCTCAATATTACCCGATACTAAAGTTTCACCATTTCCTTTATTAGTTTTGTGAGTGTTCGCTGAAAGTATCGAGAACTTATAATATTTGCAGTAGCCCACAAGTGCGAATCAAATTGCTTTATTTTTAATTAATTATTTATTTTTAAGGTGAAAATGTGTATTATAACTAAATATCCTGTTAATATTTCAAAGGCAAAACATGGCAAAAAAATCACGTTTGTTGTAGGAGCCCCTTAAATATTTATTTTATTCTGTATTTTAGTATTTTTTATTTTAGTGGCAACAGAAATACATAATCTGTGAATATTTCAACTGTCTAACTATCACGGTTCATGAGATACAGCCTGGTGACAGACGGACAGACAGACAGGCGGACGAACAGTGGAGTCATAGTAATAGCTTCCCGTCTTATACTTTAGGTATAGAACCCTAAGAATTATAGATTACTGCTTAGTAGAAGCTGGTTAGCTGGTTAGCTGTTAGGGAAAAAGGTAAACATCCGTATTATCGTCAGGTTTTGTCAGTGCTTCGGTACTCGTCATTCATAGAAAAAGTGTAACTTTTGGTCGTTTTTACATGAAATGACGAGTACTAGTACGATGTCGAAATTATGGACATTTACCTTATAGCTTGTGTTAGTAAAGAGAATACGCAAAAAGCCATACAAAAATCTAATATATAAAATTCTCGTTGTCATACTCCTCCGAAACGGCTTGACCGATTCTCATGAAATTTTGTGAGCATATTGAGTAGGTCTGAGAATCTGCCAACATCTATTTTTCCCCCCCCCCCCCCCCCCAACTGATAAAGGTGGCCCACCCCGAATATTTAAACGCGGTACGGAGTTCGCGGGGTCAGCTAGTAGTATATAAAAATGTACAAATTACCACTTCCTTGTAGCTCACAAATCAATCAAGGCTAGCAGCATGAGACATTTGCCTGAATAACCAAGGGCAGAGTACTCTACACGTTAACGCACAACACGAATTTTGTGAAAATAAAACGTCTTTGGGAATAGTACTAAAGGCTTTTAGGCAAATGGCAGTAAGTAGAGCGCAACTTTGTTTAGTGTTTCTTTCAGAGTAACGTATCCTTTTGACTGCAACCTTATTTGCGTCCCATTGCTGGGCACGTGCGTCTCTCTCGATTATTGGGATCGCTTGGAGCTTATTCCACGACGCTGCTCCAATGCGGGTTGGCGTAGCTCAGAGCTAGTAGCTAACCCGCTCTGATGTTTTTAAAGCTCTCATAGGGCCTTCGGATAGTAGCGGACATCCATCTCAACCCAAACCGCGCCTGTTTCGCTTAGCTGGATATATCGCTTGTGCTCTACGCCAGTCGCTGCGCCGTGTGCGCTTCGACTTTGTTTTTTGGGCGTTCTTTTAGGGTACTGTACACTTTTGGGGACTTCAAACCCCGAAAGGAAGTAGGAATTCTACAAGATATGTTTGTTGAGCTGACATCACAGAACAGACAAATTCTGAATGGAGATCCGTACCATTAGTAGAACACCAACTATCACGTATACACATACACGCACACGCGCACGCACTCACAGCCGCACACACACACACGCACACACACATGAACACGTTAATGATCTTAATGTAATACCTACAGTAACATCCTTTTCATGAATATCTAAGAGCTCCGTATTTTGACTCAATTTGATCAGTAGTTAATTAATTACTTTGAGAGTTCGTAAGTATTTTGAGACTCACTACTCAGGTATAAATGAAGAGATGATACCACTCAATGTTTCATAATTTAGTTAAACCAATTACTAAAGTACCGGCAGCGCTGAAATTGTACTCAAATAATGTTGGTAGGTCTGCCAAATGCTGCTAAACCCAACGGCTAAAATAACGCTTATTCAATCAGCGATTTGCCGCTTCCAATAGTTTTAAAGTCCGTTATTATCGCCATCCTAATCCAATCCTAATAATCGCCACTCCGTTCGGTTCAGCGCTCCCTGCATCCAGCGACTTCCCACTCTCTTCTTCAGATCATCAGTCAACCTTACTTAGGTACGTTTAAAACATAGAAAGAAAAAAATCAATCTATCTACATTGGATAGTCAAACTAGTAGTAACTTGGACCTTGACCTTTACCGAGACGTGGTCAACATTCGAGGGCCTTTCTGCCCTGCATGGATATTAGTTTTAATGATCAAAATCAATTTACTTAACATTGTCATAATTACATTGATTGAGCATCGGTGCGTTTTGAAGATCTCGGTGTCCTCCTAAAGCGGCGAGGAAAGTTATAGATGGATTTCAGTGCAGTACATAATAATACTATAGTATGTACACAACGATGTATGTACAGGCTGTACATACATACAGCATACATTTGATATTTCCGCCTTTGATACGTCGCGTAGTGTTACGTTATTTGTCGTTCAGTAGGATAAGAGGTAAGTGTTATGCGACACTTTCATTTAACAACAAAACAAGCACACAACAAAGAAAATGGGTTACATCCGGAATAACTGCTTTGTTACCCTTATACCACCTTAACTTTTACACATGTAGTAACCCGATACGCTTACTTATTATACTCTTATTTTTCTATATACAAAATTCATTATCCATTTATTATTATTAGTATGATGTATGTTTTACGTAGTTTTCTCACAGCCCCACTCATAGCCCCACAGTATGGTAATAAAATTAATACCCTGTGTCGTGGGTACCATGGATACATACAAAAACAGGAACACCCAGACAAACTCATCATTCGAATTTCTGTTTCGCCGGGAATCGAACCTGGGACCCCTCGAATGGCAGTCCGGCATGGTAACCATTGCGCCACGCGGGTCGTCAAACGGTCGTCAAACTTATTAGTACACAAATATCGACTGTACCATGTCGCTTTCTCTTTTTGTAGGTGGAGAATTTTAATATTTCATAGTTTTAAGGTCGAAATTAAAAGTTCGACCGGAGGAGTACAACCGCTGCATCTTTTTCTGCTGGGAAGCAATTCTATTGTATTCCATTGGAAAGGTGCAGTTGCTAGACTTATATGAGGCGACCATTAATTAGCCTTTGGAGCAGCGGCACAATCGCTTACGACCACAGGCAAGACTTAGGTTGCGTGCAGATGTTCACGGGATACCACCACGTTAACACCACGTGGCTTGCGTGCTCGAGTGCAGACAGAAATGAGTAGCAGACTCATATACAAAAATCGGCCAAGTGCATGTCGGACTCGCGCACGTAGGGTTCCGTATCATTATCTAAAAAAAACACGTTTACAGTATGAGAGCCTCCTTGAGCCCCCTTATTATAGCGGCAACAGAAATACATCATCTGTGAAAATTTTTAATGTCTAGCCATCACGGCTCATGAGATACAGCCTGATGACAGACAGACCAACAGACGGACAGACAGTAGAGGCTTAGTAATAGGGTCCCGTTGGCACCCTTCGGGTACTGAACCCTTAAAACCTACTGCGGACTACTTACTTCTAAAAACGAATTTGGCTGCAACCCTTTTTGCGTCCCACTACTGAGCACGGGTCTGTCCCCATTATTGGGGAGGCCTGGAGCTTACTCCACCACGCTGCTCCAACGCGGGTTGGTGGAGATGCGGGTTAGTGGCCAACCCCGCTGTGGGATGTTTTCAAACCGCCCATAAGGTCGCCCATAGCCTCCCACAAGGTTTAACGACTGTTATCTGTCGACGACAACCGGGACTGACGGCTTAAACGGCCCTCCGAAGCACGGAAACGTGCATTTTTTTTGCCACTAGCGGTGACCCATCTCACACCCGACCGCGCCCGTTTGGCTTAGTTGCATTGACCGTTTGCGTTCTACGCTAACCGCCCGGCCATACGCGCTTCAAAACCAATTTAATGTCGAGTAATTGACTGCTCAATTTCCGCTGCTCGCTGCCAAATCGCTTTAATTTAAACACCTACCTCGATAATGTAATTTGGAGGCTCACGGCCCTAATATCCATTGAATAAATTAATATTACTTAACACAGCCTTCTTTGTCGGAACGATTACAGTTTAATTAAGGATATTGCACGGAATTCGCGTATCTTTCATATTAAAGAAATTCGTTGTAATAATGTTGGACCGTCTATGTTGGAATTAAATTATGTAGGGAGGCGCTTGACTTTTCAGTTACCGAAATGTTGTGTTATATTTTTTAATTTTAAATTGAGTAGAAGTCGAGTATATAGGCCATGTGGAGGTAATTGGTCGTTGCATTCCATGGAAATCGATACACAAGCTTTAAAAACAAGCAACAAGAAGGCTTATAGTTACTTTCATTATTGCTGGCCGGAAATCTAACTTTTCAGTAACCTTCAAAGTTTCTCAATTCAATTTGAAATTCGAAGATGACACGTCATGCCCAGCGGTGCGTTCCAAAAAGGGTTGTTGTAGCCATACTTTTGTTGGTCGATCCACGCAAGGTCTCTCACCGAAATGATTTCTACCATCGACCCTCATTACTTCTAAAAGAAAAATAAATACAATCTTCGTCCCGAACAACGGGAAATACTTAAGTATGGAAATTATGTTCCAAATCCCACATCACTTTGTGAAGGTCAAGGAAGGTACTATATGGGCAACAGGGACGCACGTATAATATATTAATAATAGCTATTCGGGAGGTACAGATTTAATAATCGGGAGGGTATTTCCGTGTGTGTATTGTTTCATGATACGATTGCGTAGTACAGTTAAGTTATAATGGTTTTTTTTCTGAAATATAATGGAATGGGCCCTGTGCACGGTGAACGGGGTGTGAACGAGAGCATTTGAATTGGCAAATGTGCTGTGCAAGGCTTATCAAAGGTCTTATGAGTGGTTTGAAAATTCCAATATTTAAAGGAGCATAGGCCACTAACCATTACTAACCAACCAAGCATTGGACCATACAGTGGTGGCTTGAGTTCATTTTTATGAGGACAGACCCGATTCTGATAAGGCGTAATAGATATAATTCCCATATCGAATCAAGCAAGTTCTAGCCATGAATATCATCATGATATCTAGGTATTTCATCTACTGTTATACCAAAACAAAATAAATGTAATTCACGTTCCTAATAGTCGGAAATGAGTTTGGAAATTATGTTCCAAATCCCATATCTGTTTGTGAAGGTCAGGGATGATATAATATGGTCAACGGGAGGCACGTATAATATGGGCTATTCGGGAGGTACAGATTAAATATAGATAACCGCTGAGCCTTTCCCATCGGGAGGCTATTTCCGTTAGTGTATTGTTTTATGATACGATTGCGTAGGGTTGTCAAGATACAACGGTTTATTAACACGCCTTTATTAGCTTGACCTGTATGTATGTATGTATGTAACGGAATCTTTTAACTTCATTTTCACTTACTTCTAGGAGTCTGATTAACCTGAAAGTTTGCACAGGGGTCAAGGGCCGATGATAATACAATAATCTCATAACTTAATATTAAAGTCCTAACTAGGATCATCAGGATAAAAAAATATACGAGGGGCGGCTGATAAGTTCGCGGCCTAAGGTACTTAATGAAACAAATATAAAGTTTTATATTTTTATCACGTCTAAGCGTCTGATTGCACAGGGGTCAATGGCCGATGTCAATGCAATAATATGAGAATAAAAATCCAAATTAAAAATTAAAAATAAATGGTAAGGGTGGTTTTTAAGATAATGTTGACACCATGCACCCCACGCTTTTTTTTACAGTAAAGTTTTCTTCTTTTTTATTACTTTTTACTTCGTATTTTCACAAAAGCGTGTTTTTTAGTTTTTTTAAACTACATTATTTATTTTCTTATAGTTTCTGAAGCATAAGAGATATTTACGTATAGTAATCATCATCTCATTTTGCTGAGCTGATGATGGAAGGTACTGAGACAGTGAGGAGTTGAGAGCAAATTCTTTCAATAAATAGTTTTTTATTCGAAATTTTACATTCCCGAGGTTGTCCAACTGTCACCAAGTCAAAGTCTGATGCGGGGATCCCAGAGAAATCGAAGGTAACATTCAAATTTTATAGCATAACAAAATTTTCATATTTTTACAAAAGCAAAACAGACATTTGTGTATAATTATCGTGATATCATGTTGCTGAGCTGATGATGGAAGGTACTATGACGGTTATGAGTTGAGAGCAAATTCTTTTAATAAATGGTTTTTTGTTCGAAATCTTACATTTCTGAGGTGGTCTAACTGTCACCATGTCAAAATCTGATGATGTGATATTAGGGAAATCGATGGAAACACTGAAACTTAATAGGCACACACATTCTTTTAGTCATATTTTTAACATAATACAAATATTTATGTCTGGTAATCATCCCCTGATGTTGCTAAGCTGATGATTGAAGTTACAACTCCTCAACGGTTAGGAGCTGAGAGCAAATTCTTTCTTTAATTTATACGTTCAGGTGGACTGACAGTAGTATTCTTTCAGACTATTAGATGGCTATTAGATAAACATGATTAAAACGGTAAATTTCTTTAAAGTTTCGAAGTTAAGTGAAAATTTTCCCAATTAAGCTAATACATAGAGAATTATTAAAATTACTAAAAAGAGTGAAATTAATTAAGTAATGCAAACTGTATTTATAAAATATTTCCATCATAAAAATATTCCGCCCATGTTGAAATTGAAGTCGTACAGCGCCTAAGAAGATTAAGTCCATCTGTTTGAGCTCAGTCTGCGATAGATCTTATTGAGCCCTGGTTCACTCAAATATTGACTCAAGAAGATATTGAGTTGAAAGGACTCGTTTCTTAGTAGCCTTTCTGCTGTATACTCGTATTATAATGTCTTTGGTATTGGCTTTATTATCTGTGTTCTGGGTGCAAGAATACTAGGTTTCACCTTCAAATTTAATAATGCCACAAACTTTTGATATTGTTGAGGCTCTAATGGATGCGTCGAACGTAAGCGATCAGTACAGATAAACATTACAAATTTCTTTGTCAGAGCTGTGCACCGAGGATATGAACCCGGTATATCCGTAACGTCAAAAGTCAAAGTTTTAATTTATTCTTTTATTTGTTTCAGGTAAGACTGAGAAGAAAAATCGGAGGATGAGGTTGTAAAGCTGTTTAGTCAACGTAACTAGAGCAAATAAATGAAACGAACTAAATCAAACTAAAAAAAACCTAGAAGTACCCGGTGATATCACATACACACACACACACCCACACCCACATACACACAAATACAATATACTGACGCGAGAAGAATTCTTTGTTCTCGCTGTTTATGTTGTTGAAAAATTTCTAGTACTCTCATACACTAGGGCTCATGAAGAAGGACCTCGTTTAGTTCCGAAACTAGTTCGATATATAATAAAAACTGCCACTACTCATAGAAAAATATTAGAACAGCACTATTTTCCTCCATATTTGAACAATTAAAACCCACAATAGCCTAAAACAGCTGTGAATAATATCATACGTTTTAACAAGAACTTCTATAACATGTTAATTTAACTGTAATATATTGACCGCAGTCGCCATTACTGCCATTACTTTGCATTTAATCCCATGGGTGCGTTTATATTTATGTAGACCACAGGTCTCGTATCTGTATATTGTATATCGTATTATTATGTAGCCGGTTATAATCGCATAGAAAATACTTTTTTTTAAATGTTTGTTACTCTTTCACGTAAAAACTACTGAATGGATTAAAATGAAACTTTACAATAATATAGCTTATACATCAGAATAACACATAGGCTACAATTTATAAAGAATTGTCAAAATATGACGATAAGTGTCAAATAAGTAGGAAAAAATCTACCATTTGCGAGCTATTCAGGCGTGCGCTGCCAAAATCGCTAGAGTTACACATATGTAATGTATGATGGAAATGTTTATCTTAAATAATCCTAAAAAAAAGCTGGTCTAGCGGCAGTTCAGAAGGGACTTTACTTTATGCTAATGATCCTCTCTAACGCGAGTAAAACCGCGGGGCACAGCTAGTTTTAGACTAAAAATCATATTATTATAGTGCTAGATGATCTCTGACACATATAGATACACACCCAAGCGAAAAGAGAAATTTAAACCCATCACTTAAAATTATTCTCTCGCCTGAAATCGAACCCAGGACACGTCCGCAGTCCGTCATGGTGCAATTGCGCCATACAGGTCGCTGAATTTTGAATTAATATTTTTAAAGGTAAGGTAAACGTCCGTATTATCGTATCTTCAGTTTTTGTTAGTGTCCCGGTAATCGTCATTCATAGAAAAAGTGTAACTTTTGGCCGCTGTCGACATTATTATATATACCTTGTTGGCGCTGGTTCGAAGGTGGGTTTTTAAAAAGACCTAGGATAGGTAGACTACATGTAGGGACTACATGTAGGGAGTTGCTAGAAAATTTGACTAAATCAAACCCCCCAGCATGGAACAACTCAATTAATGGATGGGAGAGCTCCACTCCTTCTTCAGGAGTGCCACAAGATGTTACGAGGTCGTCCATGTATAAATCGAGTTCGGCAACGGGAGCCGCGACTGGAAACCGCGAGCCTTCATCGACTATCAGCTGACGGACGGTTCGGATGGCTAGGTAGGTACGGACTGCTACATAAGCCAAATGGTACTCTAGTCAATTTATACAATTGAAGCGGTTGGTTACTGTTTTCGCGGTATAAGACCATTTGAAAACGCCTATTTTCATCCTTGACTAAAATTTGTAAATACATTTGTTTAATATCGGCACTATTCGCGCTGGGACGCACTGTCCACTAATACGCGAACGCTGTGTTTATTTCCTGCGTTATCAATAACATTACATAACGTAGTGCCAAGCAGCACGGTACGACCGGCGATCGGGCGAAACTGCGCGCGGTACACTATTGGCGGCGCTCGGTTGCAACGCACACAACGCTACGGACTGCGACAGATTCGCGTTATCAGAAATCAGAACGCACTATCGAGCCACTCGCACTACTCGCCGTATTGGGACGAGGGTCGGAGTTCGAATCCGTGCTGAAATGAAGTAGTGAATGATGACTACGGGAGCATTGGGCGCACGTAGTTTCAGACGTACACTTACGAACTGTGTGGTCTGGACAGACAATTGACACAGCCTTTATGAAATTTAATAAAATCAAAACGCTCTGTGGGCGAAAAAGAATTAAATTTCTTACACACAGTTGCAACTGAAAATGGTCAGTATTACCACAGCATAAGCACTTGTTTTGATCTTTAATAACAAAAGTTTTAGTAATTTTAGTATTATTGTTAACGGGACGAGAAGTTGGAATAGATGAATGAATTTTATTCAGATTAGGCTTATGACTCGACTGCTTTATACCTACAATATTATTAGTACGCTGTAAAATATGTGACTGATTACGAACAAAGTCGATAAATTCAGAACAAGAAGGAAATTTTGATGAGCTACCGAAATGCATTTCAAAAGATTTTAAGATATTAAACCCAATCTTTTTTGAACCGAGATGAATAAAAATAAAGTCTTCTAAGCTATCTAAATGCAACTGTTTTAGTGAACTAATTAAAGATGAATAGGTATTTATCTACGAAGTTGTTTAAGCTACTCGAACAATCTTCTTTAACCGCGGGTACATTTAACAATTTTATGTACGCGTACGACGCGGCAAGAAGCCGTTTATCGTTGTATTTATTCACTAACGTATTCCAAAGAACAGAATAATTTTCTGCCGTTGGCATAAAACCCTGACAAATTATTTGAGCCTTTCCCGTTAACTTTTCTCACTATCACTCAAATTATTAGTTTCGTTTCGAAAAATATAGGCCAATTTTCTAATTCCCCATTAAAAGGCATTAATTCAAGCCGCGGTAATTTCGGGCCTGGACTACGAAACGCCATTTTGATGGCATTTTGGTTTCGTATAATTCTGTCGTATGGTGCGTAATGGCACTTGACGACCATTGTGAGTATTTGAATTTAACGTGGGCATAAAGATCCACGAAGGCGAGCATGGCTGCGTAATCAGGCTCACCAGCATCGTCTTCTAAAGACTCTAACAAATGATTACGTTCGTCTAATGTACGCACAAGCGAACCAATAATGTCGATCGTTTCGCCTGAGACAAAAATATGTCTATTTCAATTGGGTCGGCGGTATTTAACTTTGCAAGTCTATCGTACACATTTTGCATACATGCGAAATAGGTATTAATTTCAACTTGTAACCTACGCAACGTACGCTGTACTTGATCCTGTGATTTAACTTGAGTCGCCATATTTAAATTTATTGAAACAGACAAGTATTAAATAGCGGCCGGCAAATATGTAATTTTCAAAACTATCCGAGGTGGCTAATAAACTAATTATCCCTGGCCGAAGTAACCAAAAAATGTTGGCGCTGGTTCGAGGTGTTTTTTTTAAAAAGAGCTAGGATAGGTAGACTACAAGGAATTTTGATAGAGGGACTTACCGAACACGCGGTGTAGATTGCCGGTAGTTCTGTCCTGTTTCTTCTTTAATTTGTGTAGTTTTGAGTGTCCACTCTTTTGCAACACTTCACAAACACAGTGAGTTATTTTTACACCGGGGAAATGTCTCTAAATCACGGATTTTTACTTAATTTTTTTAGCTTTTGACGAACGTAGGTGGGCCCGCGCGAAGCAAAATTCAAAAACTACTCTCGCAGGCGCCGAGTTGGCGCCGCACGCGCGCGGCACGCGCCATATCGGTAAGAGTAGGACAACCATGGGAGGGAAAGGGACAGGAATAATACACCTTCGCACTAGTTCGCACCTCATGATTCCCTACTTTTGCATTTAGTTATTATTTAAAAATAATTTGATTCTTATTAGGCTTATTTGGCCTAAACATACCTTTTTACAAAACAAAAGATACTTTAAGAAAATATTGGGATATGCTCGAACACATCGGATAAGATGTCACTTTGGTCTACACGAGTACTTACTGTTCGAGTAAATCCACATGCGCGCATGGCCCGGCGGTTTTAGCGTAGAACGCAAACGATCTATGCAACTAAGCCAAGCGGGCACGGTCGGGTGTGAGATGGGTGACCGCTAGTGGCAAAAAATTTCATGCGCGTTTCCGTCCTTCGAAGGGCATGTTAAGCCGTCGGTCCCGGTTGTTGCCGATAAATAACAGTAGTTAAACCTTGTCGGAGGCCTTATGGGCGGTTTGAAAACATCCGACAGCGGGTTGGCCACTAACCCGCATCTCCACCAACCCGCATTGGAGCAGCGTGGTGGAGTAAGCTTCAGGCCTCCCAAATAATGGGGAGAGACCCGTGCCCAGCAGTGGGACGCAAGGGTTGCAGCCAGCCAGCAAATCTACACGTGGCATCATGCGCTTCGTTCCACGTTCACGATAAACTATTAGAACAGCTCTATTTTCACATCTGAACAGTCTAAACCCATTCAGAACCTAAACAAGCATCCTAAAACAGCTGTGATTAATATCATACGTTTCAAACAAGAACTTCTATAACATGTACATTTAAATATAATATTATAATTATATTGACCGCGGCCGCCATCACTTTGCATTTAATCCCGTGGGTCCGTTTATTTACTCGTATGTAGACTCAGACCAGATATCTCGTATGTTATGATTACAGAAACAATATTATATAACAATATTATATTAAGCAGCGGACCCTCAGAGCCCTTCGCGTACAGTACAACAATGTTCTGAGGATGGTGCTAAAGGAACCCCGTTACTGCAGCGCATCCGCCATGTTTACGGAGGCGAGTGTAGGTGATTTCTACGCTCTCATCCGCAAACGTGTGGCGTCGATGATGAACCGGGTGGTGGGGAGTACCAACGCCATCCTCAGCACATTGGCGTACAAGCTAGACAGCCCTCTATGGTACGCCTGGAATAGGACGCACACGCTCCCGAATAGGCGTGTGTGTATATAGTTGTTTTATATTTTTAAATACATACTAACATAGGATAAGTTTGTGTACTAACCCATGAATGTATTATGTTTTCTGTTTTTTTTTTTACTAACATAGTTATGTAAGCATTTGTATTTTACTAACCTACTGTAGGGACTTATAGTCTGAATTAAATGAATTATTATTATTATTATATAAACAAAAATAAATAGAACTTGCGCATTTAAATTATTTTTTTGATTTATATAAATTAATCACGCATACTTTTCCATTTTTTTACTTTTTTCATAATTAAATTACTAATGTAAATAGGCTTCCTAACAATACTCCCTGTGGCTTCGGGATTAAGAATAGAGCTACGGTATCCCCTGCCTGATCGTAAGAGGTGACTAAAAGAGGGCTTCCAGGGTTGAGGGCGTTGAGAGTGGGAGCTCGATCGATTCAGCCAGCGGCCCCGGGAAGGTCGGCTGTGTGTGCGTGGCCGCATGCCGCCATAAGCATCGGAGGGTAGGTCCATTCTGGGGCGCCGCGCGTGAAGGACACTGGTGCGTTCCACTGGAGATTCCGGAGTCCTCCCCAAGCGCAGATGTAGGCCACCGAGGGGGTTTTATGCGGTAACAAATCCCACATAACCCGGTAACACTTCTCCCAAGGTGCCGGGTACCTTTTGAAGGTTTTCCCCCATACCAAAAATAAAAAAACGGCTACTTAACAATAGGGGTTGGGGATAGATGGGTAAAAATTAAGGGTTGTTTTTTTTAAATGCAACATCATAAAAAATAAATTTCCACAACACTATCGTTGATTATTTCCTATTAATGATAGTTAAAACACTTATAAAACCACCCTTTGTACCTTCGTAGATCACTTGTGTTCATTTGCTTCATCCTTAACCAAATAATAAGATAAATTTAATAACCCGGGACGTTAATCAAGATAGCGGACAAAAGCTAAAAATAAATTATTCTACCGTAAGTACTGAATTTTCTGTCTGTCGGGTAATCAGCCACATTACAAAGGCACCCCATCCCTACCGCGAGTAACCGAATCCACCCTCGAATTAAACCGACCTACCATCTACAATCTACAACTCACTGGGTTACCAAGATGTCATTATTCGCCGAGAAATTATCGTTTTAAGCCACTCATAAAGCTGATTTCAGACTACGCTATACTATTGTGCTCTAAATATAGTATAGCAAAGAAGGGCCTAATGCTATACTATATAGCACGGCGTTCACATTATGCGATATTATCGCTAGCATTTATAGATAAGTATCATTATGGGTCTACGTCTTCATTTGACCACCAACCGCAGGTTTCCGTAACCTAAAAGTATTTTCACGGCATAAAAAGCAGCGGTTTTACTTCCCCGGTCGAACCTTTAAAATTGTACCACAAATAATACCATACCTTACAAGCACGCCACAAACTATCATCATTTTTCTTCACAAAAGTAACAGTTTGTATCAGTAGAAAATACTGCGAAGATCGTACTTCCCTTACCTTTTAAATTCAAATTCAAATTATTTATTTGCAAGAACATAGTAAGGTTATAATATAGGTCTTATACCAGCTCCATATTATGTTCTACCCTAGCGGGTTTGCAAAACATCTAATTCACTCCTACTATACCCAACATTCCCAAAGTGTCGGCTTCGTAAAAAAAGTCACTCTTTTATTGGGATGTCTGTTAGGATCTATAATAAAATTCCAGAAAAAGTGCAATCCTTGCCTTTACACAAATTTAAGAAAACTGTTAAGCAAGTCCTATGCCGCAAGGCCTATTATGAAACCAAGGACTATTTAAATGATAAAAAGGCTTGGGATTAAACTTAACTCACATAAGGCTGTTTCTATATACCATGTAATAATTTTAACATTTTTAAATTTTGTGAGCGGATGGCAGTGTGATAGCATTGACACACACGATAGCTGTCTCGTGTGCTCCTTGTCGCCCCACAGTCATGCTGCATAATAAATACCCATTGTACCTGAACATTTATTTAAAACAGGGCTGGAGTTTTTTTCCGCCCGCTTTTTTCTCCTAGCCCATATAAGCCTTAGCGCACCCAAAGCGGATGACGGTCAGCTGATGACCGTAGAACAATGACAAACATCAAGTGTATATTATTACCCAGGATGTTAATAAACTATTTCATTTCATTTCATTTATAAATTATTATTTAAATGGCATACTGCCACATACTATTTAGTCAATCGAACACTCAATATTCACTCAATTATCAGTACAATAATCCAATTCAACGCTTAAAGAGGTTGTTAAAATGTTAAACTTGCAACATCTACCTAAAATCTTAATATAAATGGTGGACAATAAATACTACAATAGCCTGAATAGACATAATTTCTAACGTAAGTACTGACTAAATTAACTGCCACATTACAAAGGCACGCCGTCCCTATTCACCCCCGAATGTAACCGACCTGCCCTCCACAACTCACTCGGTTATCCAGATGTCATTATTCGCCCGGAGAAATTAACAGTTATCTTTTTTAGGGTTCCGCAGGTAATGAGAACCTTTGTAATTTAATTGTTCCGGTAGGTCATTACTTTTCAGAGTTTTGTTCTGTTTTTGTTGGGTCTTGTGTAATGTTTATGTATATACCCACGAACTTTTTTTAAATGTATGTAGCAGCGAAGCTTTAGATAATGTGGTGTAAAGTGGTCGCTGCAGCCCCTAGTTACTTAAAATTCTGCGAAGTTTGTGTTTGAAATTGAATACTGCGTCCGGGTGCTGATGGTCATCTATTTTAAGTCTGGCTGGCATCGCGCAATAAACTCAAACTGCCATGTTAGCAGACGGCTGTGGGACGACATTGACACATGCGGTAGCTGTCACGTATGTTCCTTATCTGCCCATAGCTACTCTGTAAGAAAGCTAATTATTGTATACCCCATATTTTAAAATAGGGCTGAAGTTCTTCAGCTTAGCATTGCCTAAGCGCACCCAGAGCAGACAGGACAAAAAAACGTTCACTAAGAGTTTGTAAAGGAACCGTACAGTCAATATAGAATATTTCATTTCATTAAAAGCAAATATTGTAAGTGCGGCCAGAGACTACACCTATTCACCAAAATAATAGTTTTTTACGGCAGAATTCTGGGGAACCCTACTTCTCTGGGGAAACCTACTTCTCTAAATTTGAAATTTCTAGTTTAAAATTTTAAGCATTTGGTGCAAAATGGTAGACAACAGCTTAAAAAAATAACCTGCATTTAACCTAACAGTCCTCTTGTTGAGAGTTTCGCAAGTAATGCTGCACCTTCGTAATTCAACTGTTCCGGTGGGTCCTAATATTTTAGTGTTACGCCCTTTTTGGGTGACCATGTTACCTTTATTTTTCTGTATTCAAATATTCACATCTTTTTGACGTGACAACTTCTAATAAATCGATGAACGCCGGCTGCACGCACGAAAAAGGATGTCTCATTGTAACGTTACGCTGATGTAACGTTACGGTGATGTAACGTTACCTACTCTGATTGTAACGTTACGCTGATTGTAACGTTACGCTGATTGTAACGTTACGCTGATTGTAACGTTACGCTGATTGTAAAGTTCGTTACGCAGATTGTAACGTTACGCAGATTGTAACGTTACGCTGATTGTAACGTTACGCAGATTGTAACGTTACGCAGATTGTAACGTTAAGCTGATTTTAATGTTACGCTGATTGTAACGTTACGCTGATGTAACGTTACGCTGATGTAACGTTATTCTGATTGTAACGTTACGCTGATTGTAACGTTACGCTGATTGTAACGTTCGTTACGCAGATTGTAACGTTACGCTGATTGTAACGTTACGCAGATTGTAGCGTTAAGCTGATTGTAACGTTACGCTTATTGTAACGTTAAGCTGATTGTAACGTTACGCTGATTGTAACGTGACGCTCATTGTAACGTTACTTTGAGGCTGCAACTGCCGCACCGCGTTTCGTCGACTGTTTTAGTTTTTACTGTTTTGTTATGACGTCACGTTAAACTATCGTCATTAAACCGACAACCATCAATTTTTGAAATTTAAATGGTGTAATAGACTAACACAAGCGACGTGGCGTTAAGTGGTCGCTGCAGTCCTATCTACAATCTACACACAACCTCAGTCCGCCCTTTCCGGATCGCGGCTGTAATGACCCCATCTTTACTCCCTCGGGATAGGGGTGGCCATGGCAGAGGAATGAATTAAAGACTGTTGGGATACTCAATACGGTGTTTTATCGATATCCAACTTGTGAAAGCAATTATATTTACCAGAAACTATAATTTCTAGTTTTCGAATATTATTGTATAGTAGATCTCAGCATACTTTAGGCTCTGGCTGCAACCCTTTTTGCTTCCGTCTGCTGGGCACAGGTCTCATTATTGGGGTGGGCTTAGTGGGCAACCTGTCAAATCGCCCATAAGGCCTCCGACTAGGTTTGACAACTGTTATCTCTTGATCCTCCGAAGCACAGAAACGCGCATGAAAGTTTTTCTCTTAGACTTTGATTATCGTCTTAACCTTCAAAAGGTACCTGGCAACTTCGGAGAGGATACGAGGTTATGTGGGATTTGTACCGCGCTAAAACCGCCTCGATGGCCTACCTCTACCAGGCTTTCCTGCACCTTCTGCGTGGCGCAATGGTTACCATGCCGGACTGTTAATCGAAGAGTTCAATTGGAAATTTGAATGATGAGTTTAAATTTATCTTGGTCTGGGTGTTTGTGTTTCTGTCATTGTGTGTGTCCATGGTAGCCACGACACAGGGTATATCTACCCTACTGTGGGGCTATGAGTGTAAAACGTTATTTATTTATAATAAAAACCGGCCAAGTGCGAGTCAGACTCACGCACGAAAGGTTTCGTACCATTATCTATAAAAAATCACGTTTATTGTATGGGAGCCCCCTCAAATATTTATTTTATTCTATTTTTAGTAATTGTATAACTATAGCGGCTGTGAAAATCTTAATGTGGTTCACAGAATACATCTACTTACAGAGTTTCAACAGTAATAGTTCTTATAGTTCCGGAAAAAAGTGGCTGTGACATACGGACGGACAGACAGACAGACATAACGAATCCATAAGGGTTCCGTTATTTGCCATTTGGCTACGGAACCCTAAAACACACTCTCAGATTTATAATATTAAAGTATGGATTACGTTTGAGATCAGCACCGCACACAACGTTCACAATCGATACTAAAGTCCTTTCCGCTACAATCGGCCATAATGATCCTGTCTTTGCTCCCTCGCGCTAGGGTGGCCATGGCGGAGGAATAAATTAGGGACTATTGAGAAACTTAAGGAGCAAAACGAGCTCAGATATTTAAAAATATTTTCTGTTTCTTAGCAGCAATAGATAAAACTAATCTACCATCACTTTATACTAAAAGCGTCCCCTGGACAATTTATTTATTTACGGTATTTTAATATATGGAGCATCCGTACATAAGTAAAAAATTATTACAAAATTAAAACTACATAAAAAGGAAAAGATAAATACAAATAAACGGCTAGACCAAATTTTGTGATTTTTATGTTTTTGGATTTAATTTCGAGGGGAATAGGATAAAAAGCATTAAGATATGTAAAAAATCTCTTTTTCATTATTTTTTAATAATTTTTATTTTTTGATATACCTAAGCTGGCCGTCAATCATGCCGTTCATTCAAAAAAGTCACACGAAGTGTCTGTCACTTAAGTACATTATTCTTAGTCTAAGGTCTGTCATGTCTTTTTTTCTGTTTTCTAATATCTTCACTTTCTTTTCACTATTAAAAAAACATTTCCTTCAACAGATTTGTTGTGTATTTTGGAATTTCCTAAATGAAGGGTTTGAATTAACTGGATCTGCCAATAAATCTGCAGCGCGATTCTTGATTTTCTTATAATTTTTATCTTATAAAGTATCAGAACTTCAAGGCAGGAAAACGTCTGCCGGTTTCGCTAGTTATCTCTAAATAGCAATTTAATTTAGCGTAATTACTTATTAGTCATATAGATAAACTAGATTGTAATCTATATAAAGTGCATATAACGTGTTTTATATAGCATAAAAAATTGTTTCCCGAAATCAAATTGGTCCAATTTTAATAAATTTATCTAATGAAACTTTTATTGCAACGTAAATTGTTTTTCTAGGTTAAATTTTATTGTACGAACAATCTCCCAAATTGAAACGTTTAACCTTAAAATTAAACTTAAAAAACAATTGAAGCATTACGAGTATCTACCTACCTAACCTTACCTATTGGTAGTCCAAAAGTGGCAATAATATGTAAAAGAAATTTAGTCTAGTAAACAATAAATCGATATATTCAACGCCATGATAATATAGAAATGGGGTCACCCTACCCGGGGTCGCATACTAAACAGGATGGCTATCTCCCGACAAAAAGTCGGAAGAGTCCCGTTATTGCTCACAGTGGCGCCACCTGCAATGTATTCACAGGGATTAATATTAAACAGCCTAGCTGCCTAATAAATTTAAATAAGGAGATGAAAATAATTTGCCTAATAAGGTTATGACGACATTGGGGTAGTGGTTATTATGGAATATTATTTTTGATGATGAGGAAATGTAATATTTTTTTTGTGCACGATAAATAAAGAAGCCGAAAAAACATACTGAC
This sequence comes from Pyrgus malvae, assembly GCA_911387765.1. NCBI lineage: Eukaryota > Metazoa > Arthropoda > Insecta > Lepidoptera > Hesperiidae > Pyrgus > Pyrgus malvae. The sequence continues at coordinate 13,332,489 of OU426972.1, read as the reverse complement.
ACCTCTGATTTGTGATTTTTTTCTGTTGTCGCCAACGATTTTAATTAGTAAAATAGCAACATTCTATGGTAGAAAAATAATTATGTTCATTTATCAATCATAATACGGATAGTTGTTAATGCATGTTTTATAAAGTACCTTCTATTTTCTTCAAGATTCTGTATAAATACCGGCGATGTGAGATAATAAAATTATTACTGTCCTAGACTTCAAGGAATTAGGTAATGAAATAAGTACGCTAAAGCTCTGTTCAAATAAATATTGATTTATAACTGTGTTGTGTAGTGATATACTATAAAATACAGTGCTTATTATCTTGAAAGTGGTTTGATTGACTCACATTTCTGTGAGTAATGCCATAGCACGATCTTTGCATAATAATATTGTCAGTGTCCAGTAGTTTTTGCGTCCCATTACCTACTGAACACGAGTCTCTTCTGATTATTGGGGATTTGGGGATGCCAGGAAAGCTCTGCAATAGGTAAGTGTTTACGCCACCACGCTGCTCCAACTCCAATGTGTATTGTATTTATATATAGCATATTTCATACATCATAAATAGATATAAAAAAGTTGACCTCTAAGTTGACTTACTTTTTTTTGTTTTTATACACAACATTATGACCTACATAATTAAGTTAGTAATTAATAAAAAAAGTTTCACACTCAAAATCCTACAGCACGGTAGATATACCCTGTGTCGTGGCCCGTCGTGGGTAGGTACACACAAAAACAGAAACACAAACACCTAGACGAAGAAAATAAATTTAAACTCATCATTCAAATTTCTGTCTCGTCGGGAATCGAACCGGGAACCTTCGATCGGCAGTCCGGCATGACTGATAAAATTAGTCATACACGAATATCTCGCTGTATGGTGAAGAAAAATATTCTGATACTTCATCACGTCATCACGATGTTTTACACAAAATCAGCCCCAATTCGAGGAAAGCCGTAATGTATTCATGAGCACAGATTAATAACAGGCACCTGACGGACTGACTTCCCGACTGTTATACTTTTAGTGTAATATTAATAACATAAAATTTAATAACACTTATAAAATCAGTTCGTCACCCATCTGTCCGTCAGTCTTTTTAGGTATCTATTAAGATACTAGTTTTCTCAAAACATGTGGATGTTTTAAATTAAAATTAATGTCAATTACTCAGGAACTATGAAAAAAATCAACCTTTTAATTCAACGCAACATATGGATCACTTTTAAAAATAATATATAATATATTAGATTTGACGTCTGTTTTTAATCGAATTATTATTAATAATTTTATTTTTTATTTGATTTCAATTTGTAATTTATTTTTTATTTTTATTCGTTATTTGAATTTGACATTTGTTTTAATTGTATCAAGTATTAGCGGTCGGGTGCGAGATGGGTGACCGCTAGTGGCAAAAAATTGCATGCGCGTTTCCGTGCTTCGGAGGGCACGTTAAGCCGTTGGTCCCGGTTGTTGTCGATAGATAACAGTCGTTAAACCTTGTCGGTGGCCTTATGGGCGGTTTGAAAACATCCGACATATGGCCACTAACCCGCATCTCCACCAACCCGCATTAGAGCAGCGTGGTGGAGTAAGCTCCAGGCCTCCCCAATAATGGGAGACCAGTGCCCAGCAGTGGGATGCAAAAAGGGTTGCGGACAGTGTTATTATTAGAATTTGATTTCACATTTATATTTTTACGTACAACGACATATTCTTCACATATTTCTTACATACTTAATTAAATCTATTTTTGTTATTGGCTCCTTAATATCTTAGATAATTATTTTGTTATTTAGTTATTATGGAGTAAATTGTAATTCAATTGACTGATATGTGTAACTGGTGTAATCCGTTCTAATCAATATATAATAAATAAAATGATCACAGATTATTATTAAAAATGGTTGGTAACGATTTGATATAATGTAGTTATTGTCTTAAATTTTGGTTCCAAACACAAAAATCCTGAAAATATTTTTTGCATTATCAATTTTTCTGTTTATCAATAAATATTTTCTCTTCTTAAAAACACGTGAAATAGCCTAGAAAATAGGCTAAGAGAATTTATATTTTGTACTTGAATCTTCAACATATTTGCAAGCAAAATATAGAATACTGTGGAATTAACCCCATACTGATATTAATTGTTATATATATTTATAATACATATTTACGATAATTAATGCAATTAAAGAGCATGTTATTATGCGTATAATTGAGAAGATAAGAAACAACTGCCGAGAATCGAATCCCGACCCTCGGTTTACTCTGAATATGGTAATTACATCAAAGTCAGATAAGGGATGGAACTGACATTTCATACATATAATTAAGTGATGGGAGAGGTCTCAGTTTTAGATGGGGATAGAGAGCAGATAGCGTAGTGGTTCACGGAGGTGGCTCGGGTTCAAATCTCGACATGCACCTCTGACTAAGTTATGTGCATATTTATCGCTGCGCCACGGCAGGCCCCTGACATACTCGTACAAAGAGTACAAACCGCCCGCGGGGAATGTCTCCTTCTGCTGCATAAAAACACAACGTAGGGACTTACACGCGCCGCATGTGTGCGTGAGCATGACCCGGCGGTTAGCTTAGAACGCAAGCGATCTATGCAACTAAGCCAAACGGGCGCGGACGGATGTGAGATGGGTGACCGCTAGTGGCAAAAAAATAATTCATGAGCGTTTCCGTGTTTCAGAGGGCACGTTAAGCCATCGGTTCCGGTTGTTGTCGATAGATAGCAGTCGTTAAACCTTGTCAGAGGCCTTATGGGCGGTTAGAAAACATCCGACAGCGGGTTGGCCACTAACCCGCATCACCACCAACCCGCATTGGAGCAGCGTGGTGGAGTAAGCTCCAGGCCTCCCCAATAATGGGGAGAGACCCGTGCCCAGCAGTGGAACGCAAAAAGGGTTGCAGTCATAATAGAAACTCATTATTACCTTACCCCTCCTAAGTGACGTAATATAAAAATTTCATCATTTTAAGAAATGTTGCTATTTTTGGATTGGTACCAATTCCAACTAGAATATTATAGTGAACTAAATAAATTCACATTCAAATCACTCTTTTTTCAGCAGTCAAGTATTAAGTGAAAATGGTTCGTGTTTTGCTTTCTTCTACAGTATCTAAGTTGAACTTACAATCTCTGGTTATTAAATAAATTTAAATTCAGTATTTCGCGAAAATCTTTGACGTCGAATGCACAAAGCGGGGCAGAGCTTTTTAAGCTTAGCTTAGAATTAATAGATTGTTTCGAAGACTTTATTAAAACTTAAAAATTTAAAATTTTGTAATTTTAGAATTCTATGCTCTATACAAAGATGAACCTCTAGCCAACCGGGCCGCTTTCGCGCCAATACACTATTCCGACCGGGGGTCTAGAGATTTTTTGCCGCGATACGCACTACGAGTGTTATTTATGTTCCTGCGACCAGATGTTTACACTTACAACGACTCCAGTTACATTTCTCGGAAGGGAATGAAACAAGCTTACACCTTATAGCTATTTAGTACTTCTACAGTGTGTTTTGTTTTTATAATCATCGTTCAAAGCCAAACAAAGAGTCCGCATGTTTAGATTGTTGTTCCGCTTGGTATAAAACGAATGTAACATATAATCAAAGAAAAAATGTGGCACATTATTTATATATTCAGAATCTACATGAAAAGACCTTTCTAATAAAGTATAATACAAGTATGTGTTCATACAAAAAATTTAACAAATTTGAGGTTGAAGTTACGTAATGTTTTTTTCGCGCGCCGCACATGACGGTGTATTGAAAATTTAATTGCAATGATAGTATTAGTCGTATTCATTTAGTTATTCCTTTATTCTTTAGGTAAAGTATCTCGAAACGTTGTATATTTTTTTCAGGTTCATTGAATGAAAAACATACTTCGTAGAAGATGAAAAACGAAAAGTCGGAAAAAATAGGAAAAAAATTCGAGGTCACGTTAAAATTCATTTAACGAATTTTATAATTAATCTAATTAAAATCAGGGGGCACACTCATAAAGAATAAGAAATTGCCTTTCCTGCAATATAATTTTCATTGACACTTTTCATACACAAATAGACGTAAAAATGCCAAGAAAAGTAATTAAATTTTTTTTCATTACTTTTCAAATCACGCAAGCAAACACGCAAGCAACAGATTTTGCCAGTGCGCACTTATCGTAAAATGAACCTTATTGCGAACTCCATAAGGCGTCGACGGATGCACGGTAAAGTCTGTATTCGTTTGATTTTATATTCAAATTATGAAGAAAACTAATTACTAATCGAATAATATAAATAAAATATAGATTCCCTGATAAATTATCTTTATACTATTAGTGATTGTCATGGTTTTGTAACGTAATAATAGCAGAAAAAAATATAACTTCAATGCGCAAAATTCACACACAGAATTGATCTTGATTCATTTGTATAATAATGATAAAATATAGCAAAAGATACAGAAACGGATTCCTTATAAAATAACCTTTCTACATATGTATGGCAGTAATGGTTTTTAACCACTAAATTGTGTAATAATTGAGCTAAAACCAAAACAGCGCCATTGTTGTGGCCCCGCGCAATTCCACTTCATTTTGAAAACCTTTTATACCAAAAAATATGACGCGCATCAAACTTCTGGATATTTGTTATTACTAAAAACACTATAAATGAAATAATTATAACACTTTACTTACGTTTTCAGTAGAAAAATCCACATAAATCAGGAAAAAACCGGCACTAGCACAAACTGTCACTGAGTATTACCAAGCAAATTTGACGACTGAAGGAGTGTCGCTTTTGCAACAGAGATTTCTTTTTATTTCACTACCAACCTACAGATGTTAAATGACCCAATGAACGGAGAATTTATTCCTCTATGAATTTAAAAATACGCCAGACTAAATAGAAACTTATTTTTAAAGCAATACAGCTTTAAACAGCGCGAGGTCGAGAGGACATCAATAGATGTCACCGGTCGTTGGGGTAAATTTTTTGACGACATCTATTGATGTCTCCGGTTCTACAGAGGTGAAACAACTTTTGAAGGTTGAAACGTTGAATTTATATGACACTAGTGGATCCCGCAGACGTTGTCCTGCCTTAAAAGTTTTGTAAGAGGATTAGTTTCTTTATCATCTCAAAGGGTTTTTATGTTACTGTCAAATAAAAAATTAAACACGAATAGTGACAGATGAACTGTTATTCAGACTATGTCATACTTTTGGACGATGGCGCGAAGAACCAATGTTTGACAATTACTGTTCCTAACTGTTTATATAGGAAAATAAAATAAGTTATTTTACTTTTAATTTCGCAATGCTCCCAAATTTTCTCACCGTTTAAACCTTCCCTGGACTTCTACTAATATTTCAAGACCAAAATTAGCCACATCAGTTCAGACGTTCTTGGGTTTTAGCGAGACTAACGAACAGTCATTCATTTATATATATGTATAAAGATTCGAAGAACATTATATTCATTTATTATTTAAAATTAACAATTTATAATAATTATAATATAAAAAACATCAATAAGCCAAAGACAATACTATAATTTATTAATCAATGAAATGAAATAAGAAACATAAAATTTTTCTTTTCATTTAATATTGAATGGCTAAAAGGATTTTTATACAATGCCGTAAAATGAAATAAAAAAATAAGAAACATAAAAGACAGACATCACAATTTTGATAGCTGCGTCAATATATAAATAAACAAACACAGAAATTAAATAATTTTGTTAAAAATAATATAGGAAAAGTAAAGTAAGTATAAGAATAAAACAAAAGAATATAAGTTATAAAATATGATAATGGACGTGAATGAAGTAAGTAATAACATGTAGTGTACTTATATAAGTATAGTACACGGCGCATTTCATTCATTCCATTTGCTTCCCGTGGGAATGAGATATTTTCACGCGGCAAAAAGTAGCCTATGTTTTTTCTCAACGTCCTTTCTATGTTTGTGCCTTTCATCAAAATCGGTTCAGTGGTTTAAGCGTGAAAGAGTAGCAGACAGACAGACAGACAGACAGATAGACAGAGTTACTTTCGAATTTATAATATTAGTATGGATTAGATTTATAAATGAGTGTGTAGGCTATGTTATATAGCCATGGGAAAAACGGCGCAAGCACAGGGGTCAATAAAGTATATTCTACATTCCACACTCATAGCCCCACAGTAGGGTAGTTGTACCCTGTGTCGTGGGTGCCACGGACACACACAAAGACAGAAACACACACTTTTATTAAAACTTAATAGAATATACATATAAATCGAGGCTTTCACAGCACAAAGAAGCACTAGGCCTCAATATAGCAACATAGCCTAAGGGCCTATTGTTCTAACACGAGAACGCTCTTGCCCTTCTTTTGAACAGCTTTCTGTTGCACTAATGCAACGCTTCGGCTTTCGAAAGGGTTAATAACCTTTAATAATTTTTATTATTATGAAAACTGTTCATTAAATATTAATCGGAATGTTCTTTCTTTTATTTATGGGTGGAAATATAACTTTTATGGTTTAATCGGAGCTATACTATAAGTATATCGCTGCATACTGTAAGTAGATATCTGTGTGAATCTATTTAGTGCTTTAATTTTGACAGGGCGCTTGTATGAAGACACTCATTCTATATTATTCTAAACAAAAACACAATAAGGTACCTATAGAAAGTAGAAAGCATGAATATAGTCTAGGTAAAGAAAAGAAACGCTAAATAATTAGACATAAAATGGATGCCTGGATGGGGACACATTTTTTCCCATTTAAATTGTAAGTACCTAGTTGTTTACTTCTACTTTACTCGACGACCTCCGTGGCGCAATGGTTACCATGCCGGACTGCCAATCAAAGGGTCCCGGGTTCGATTCCCGGCGAAACAGAAATTTGAATGATGCGTTTAAATTTCTTTTTCTGTTCTCTCTCGGTCTGGGTGTTGTTTCTGTCTTTGTGTGTCGCGACTCTCGTTATTATTATTTTATTCATTCATTAAATTCATTTAATTAAAAGCGAAAGGGTTTAACGCCTTCGCTATTGCAAAAACACTGGTAAAGTAGCCACTGCTGTCTGTCTATTTCAAGACAGATGCATTAACAGTCACGACCCTTTTCCGTATACTTAAACGTTCTCCACGATACACTCGTTAGCGTGATGCAGGAATATTAACAACGCCATCTAGTGGCAAGTAGTAGGAACTTTTACCTTTTGTAGCAGTTATACATTACTTTGAGTTATAATAATAATAATGTAGTATTGACGGTGCTTGGATTATATTGATCGTTGTTGATATTTATTTGTTTATTTGTAATTATTTATAGTTAATCTTAAGCGTTTTCTTGGAAATTATCGAACATTTGATTTATTTTTGTCTGAAATAATTGATTTCTAGCGTTATGAAAACTGATTAGGTATATTCACTTTAATGGCAAAGGCTAAGACAATGACTTATTCGCACAACACTTGCAGTATTTAGGTACCAACACATGTTATTCATACTACTAGTATGAAGTATAGTATACAGTTAAAAAATATTTAAAAGTAGGTATTGAAACTGTCAAATTGTAGCGAAACTATTATTTAAACTTTGCACGAGGTCTTGTATTTACATTTGATGAATTCTCTTCACACTTCCACAAATCCCATAACTTTAGTAAACAAAGCAATCAGTCGTATAAACTATAAACTAAACTTGGCTAAAGCAACAGCTAACTTCAGACAATGAGTTGCTTATTTGTACTGCGAGCTGTCAATAGTTGCCTTCCACTCGAGTTTTGGAAGATTTCAATCAATTTAGAACATTAATTATATAATGCAAACATATCCTTATACTATATGTATTATTGTATTATGACCCAATTTCACAAACAATAGTACCCATGTCGGTAGGTACTTGGATTTTATTTGACACTAAATTTATTATTGGTTATTAAATATTATTTTGAATTCGGATACCTATCATTCCATACGAATATTTATTTCCTATTTCATTCGTATGTCAAAAACTCTATTAGAAATATTTATTAGCTTCCTATCTACCTAGTGCTTAAATACAAAGTTCTTCAACTAGCTGTACCCTGCGGATTCACATGCGTTAGAAAGGATCAGTACCATGAAATAAATATTCTCCATACGTTTCATGGGTGGGACCCAAACTGTTGTTCCCTACTTTATCCCCTTTGGTGTCCCCTACATAGGCCGCTGTGTTCTGGCGTCACTATTGTATATTTTAACATGGATAAGTAGTTATTGTTACATAACTGTAGTAGATAGAGAAACTTAAGTAAAACAAAGTTAAGTAAAACAAAGTTAAGCAAAACAAAAACTCATAAACTTAAGTAAAACAAAGTATATGATTATAAGCTCGCCCTATAACCAAAGTGTAAAGTCAGTGAAAATAGTTCTTAAGGGACACTCATTTGAATGTTTACATGCCGGACAGGCGACGTGTGATACCGAATGTCGAGAGGTTGAGTGCGTAACTATGTACAAATATTTAGGTCTGATAGTAGATAACCGTTTCAACTGGAAATTGCATGTTGACTTAGTATGTACCCGCCTTCGCGCAGTTTTAGGTAAATTTAACCACATAAGGTCTGTGGTTGGGCGGGGAATCCTATATATGCTATATTATGCCCTTGCCGACGCTACTATCTCCTACGGCTTAAGTACATATGGGCTTACCTTTCCAACTCATCTTAATAAAATCAAAGCGTTACAGATCAGATTTTTAAAAATGCTTGTAGATGGTAAAACAAAAAATGATTGTAGAAGTAACTACGACAAGTTGTTTAAAATGTGCAAGGTGCTCCCAGTAGATGCGAAGGTCAAGCTTGCTATTATTCAAGAGCAATTTAGAATACCAACACACAAGAAACTTAAACATTACACCCGACCAAAACGCCAAAAGTAAAAAAAAAGAAATATTTTGTACCGAAAGTTAATAACTACTTTGGCCGTCGTACAAGACAATGGTTAACTCCAACCTTATGCAACGAGGTGGCTGACGAAAGTTTGTCCAAAGTGCGACTTAAGAACATCCTTCGGAAACACTACCTATCATTATGTCCATGATGCTAAGCATGTATGTACGATGAGAAAAGACACAAGAAAATAAATAGTGATTAATAATAAAGTATATTATTTAACTGTGTCTATGTAACAAAATTATGCAATTTATAATTATAGTATTTTTTTTTTGTGTTAATGACTAAGTTTATGTAAGTAGCTTAAGTGATAAAATTGTACGAGCATCACGAGAACTGAACTGTGTACTGCCGACAAACTGGCCTACAGTTTGGCAGAAATATTAACTATATTATGTACAATTATTTTTTCTGAAAAAAAAATGATATCGCGGTATTTTTTTATAGATTTTGATGTCCTCTATAAATCTGTTGTCCTATTGTCAATAAATTCAAAGCGTCCGCGACATAAGAATTTTTTTATAGTTTTGTCACACGTTGATTTACATTATAGAAGTTTACATACGGGTCCCTAACTTTTTTGAAAATATTCGGTAGCCTATGCTAATCGGGGATAAGATAAAATTCTAATGGTAAAAGAATTTTTCAAATTGGTCCAGTAGTTTCGGAGTCATTTCTATATTTCCTCTTTATAATTTTAGTATAGACAATGACAACACTCCATTACAAATTTACATCCGCTATTTCAACTACTTTAAGCCAAATTTCATTAAAATTGGTTCGCACATACATGTTACTCGCATTAAATAATGTTATACTCGTAGTATGGATCGGTAAAACGTATATAATCAACAAGATCAATTTGAACAATATTTTATGTACCTACTAATAATTCAATCAAAGATACTCTAAGCGAGCATCGAAGGTCTCGGGTAGATCAAATGTGAAGGTAATATTCTGAGTGAATCTGACTAGTACAGTCTATCCGTCAGCTTCCTGCGGCTCTCCGTTGACTTCTTCAGGTCGTCAGTCTTCCTGGTACATTTGCAATATAGAAAGAAAATAATCTACATTGAAAAGTCAATTTTTTATTATAATTCAGTTCACCTGGTTGCCTAAATTAAGCTTTTCTTTTAACTTAAAATTCGGATCCAACCTCGCATCTTTTGTTTTGTTCTCTTTGTTAAACCGACCTTGACTCGCTCTCAGCTCTCAGTAGTGAGAATCCGTTTGTTTTAACTCTATTATTCTCTCCTCTCCTTCATAATAAATGTATACACAACAGCAAGTGTCTTTGTGAAGTCTGAAAAGTTAAATAGATTGCAGTGTTGAATTAGTCGGCCACTTTACATACGTGTGTGATTTACTTAATTAATATTTTTATGCTAGTGATACGGCCCATTTTCCGGGATAAAGAGTAGCCTTTATGCTATTCCAGACCATAAATCTAACTCTGTGCAAAGTTTACTCTTTATTCTACTATTCAAGACCTTGCTTTTGATATCCATATTGAGGGAGTTGTTAAAAATGTATTGTATATCGCCATTTGGTGGCGGCAGCCATCTCGGACAGATTTCCATCAAACATAGCTAAGAAAACTCCCGACTAATTCACCTTTCAAACAAAAAAACAAAATAGGTTCATCCGTTCGGGAGCCACAATGCCACGAACAGCCGTCGGGCTTGAAAATCGTTATGTCAAGCTTAAAAGCTAGACATTATGCTGTTGCGATCTTTTTTTAGAACTTTTAGAAGGATACAATTTTGTTATACAAGATTATTACGTAACTTTCACCATTTACACAGCGCAAAGGATACCGTAGCTCTATTCTTAATCCCGAAGCTACAGGGACTAACACCACGTGGCCTGCATTCTCATCTGCTACCCCATACAAATATAAATATAAATAAATATCTTTGGACAATTCACACAACACCATCTGATTCCAAACTAAGCAGAGCTTGTACTATGGTAATCAGAAAGCTGATAAACATACTTATATAATTATAAATACATACTTAGATAGATAAATTAACATCCAGACACAGAACAAATAGTCATGTTCATCACACAAATATTTGTCCTGGGTGGGAATCGAACCCACGACCTCACGTTTCGCAGTCGGCTCATCACCCACTACGCCACGGAGGCTGTCAAATAAATAATAATAAAAAATATACTTCATCGTGCGTAGCCGGCGAATTAACGAACCTACATTCATACATACTTAGGTACATTAGATACGAAACTCTGCAAAAGTAGCTATCTCTTCCACTTAGTTTTATAGCAACATTTACTTCACTTCGCTCGCTTAATAGCTCATATAAAACGTCCAGCCTTTCATTCATGTCCCTTATATGACAAAGGCCAATGAAATTTCTCGTGTCTGTGGACTTGTGCCTTTTACGCTGGACTACGTTTCTACTTCTAAAATTTTGTCGGTGGTAGAATCGTTCGCCCGGGGAAGTACCACCGCTGCACCCACTTCTGTCGTGAACCAATTCTATTGCGTTTCGTTAGAAAGGTGAAGTTGCCGGCCATACTTACATGAGGCGACCACCAGCCTCCAAAGTAGCAGCGCACCTGCATACGACCTCAGACAAGACTTACCTATGCTTGCTTGAGGTTGTATGGAGATGTCCATGGGCTGCAGCGACCACTTAACACCACGTGGACTGCATGCTCATCTGCTACTCCATTCAAATAAAAAAAAAAACAAAAGGAAACTATTATTTGTAGGACAGGAGGCCGAGGTAGGTAATTGCCTGACTTTGAAATTATTTCTACTTTAACGTACATTCGTGGATATGAAGTGAATTACGAGCACTAGATTATCTTTAAGTTAGTACTACGAGTATGATATGAAATGATACGAGATGATATGAGAATACCTACCGTATTAGATAGAATTGTTTCAATGGAAAATATCAAATCATATGGCAGTTCCAAGGCAAGTACGCGGTGCTGGCCTCCGCCACTAGCTCTCTATACAGAATGTCCTCCTGCGCCGGTCGCATCAAGACCCTACCGAAGTTTCCTCAGTATAGGTATAGCTTGCGTTTTATAATACCTATGGAACGGTTCCAACTGTCCACGCCGAAATATGGTGTACGACCTTATGCTGTACATAACATTTGGTATTATTAATACTAGATTTTTGCCTGCAGCTGCAGCAGTTTTTAACTTTTTAACTATAAAAATAAGATATTTCCTCCGGTTAAAAGGCCTACTGAAGCGCGCGTGGCCCGGCGATTAGCGAAGCGCGCGTGGCCCGGCGCTTAGCGTAGAACGCAAACGATCTATGCAACTAAGCCAAAAGGGCGCGGTCGGGTGTGAGATGGGTGACCGCTAGTGGCAAAAAACAATATTACATGCGCGTTTCCGTGCTTCGGAGGGCACGTTAAACCGTCGGTCCCGGTTGTTGTCGATAGATAACAGTCGTTAAACCTTGTCGGAGGCCTTATGGGCGGTTTGAAAACATCCGACAGCGGGTTGGCCACTAACCCGCATCTCCACCAATCCGCATTGGAGCAGCGTGGTGGAGTAAGCTCCAGGCCTCCCCAATAATGGGGAGAGACCTGTGCCCAGCAGTGGGACGCAAAAAGGGTTGCGGCCAAAAGGCCTACGCCACTCCCCTTACTCCGAACTCTCTTTACAAAAATAAGGTCAAAATCGTTGCGTTGAAAGAAGGACAAACAAATCAATTTTATAAATTGCTAGCGGCCGCCGCGACTTCATCCGCGTGGACTTTGGTACTAGACATAGCATGATGTTATATAGCCTTTCCTGATGAATGGACTGTCCAACACATAAATATTTTTTCTATTCTATTCTATTTCCTGAGATTAGCGCGTTCAAACAAACAAACATTTCACCTTTTCATATTAGTACAGATTTTCCGCGTTTTTGCAACATTTGTCACTGATGCTTCGCTATTGGTCGCAGCTTAATGTGATATAGCCTAAAGCCTTCCCCTGCAAATGGACTATTCAAAACAAAACAAAAATTTCAATTCGAGCCAGTAGTTCCTGAGATAAACGCGTTCAAACAAACTCTTCAGCTTTTTATGTTAGTATATAGATTAAGTAAGAATAGTATGGATCAATGACAATGACGAATCCAGGGAGAATAATGTACCTAATAGTTTTCATGACGAAAGGTCATGCAAAAAATTATCAAAGTGTATCTTTGTAACCGGACCCTCTCCTACAGCAAAATGCCTTTCTATTTTTTATTATCTGTATCCGCGTCAAACAGTTTATACCTATCATTTGTTCTCTTTCTAAAAAAACGCGCCAAGTTCGTGGAAATTTACTCTGTCTGTCGCTAACGACAACCGATTACGTTCCGAGAACCCTCGTCCTTGAGTTTCACAATTTTTCATGAAATGAAATGAAAATACTTTATTGTTGACTGTTTACATACATACAGTTAGATGTTTAAAATTATTATAAGAGTTTAAACAGTCTACCATGCTCTGGCATACAATATTATACTTATTACTAATTTAAATTAATGTATAAAATAGTTTTATTTTAAGATCCGCTAAGAATATTCTTAACGGATCATCGGCTTTTGATGCCTACCCACCACCGGGTCAATGAGAGAAAAAAAGCCGGCGGAAAAAAAACTCTCAGGCATTGTTTAGAGTTTATATTTTACGCGGAAGCTCCCCAAACCATTTTAATGAAATTTTAATTTCATCATATACACATACATATTATATGTACGCAATAGGTATAAATAACGTAATAATAATGTTTCACACTAATAGCCCCACAGTAGGGTATGTATACCCTGTGTCGTAGGTACCATGGACACACACATAAACATGAACACAACCACCCAGACTGCAAACAGAAACTGAATCTAATCACTTCAATATCTGTTTCGAGGAATCGAACCCGGGACCCGATTGCCAGTTCGGCATAGTAACCCCTGCGCCACACGGGTAGTACTTTTGGGTCAGAGTGATCACCCGCCATTGTGATAGTTCATTCCATGTAAAGTTTAGTATAATACAATGTTGTACCCTTTACCTTCGTAGATCACTCATGACATTCATGACTAAACCACATAATAAGTACTCACTAACATATTACTATACTAACGTAACTGAACTACAGCTGAAACCTAATTAAAAATGTTCAATCACATTTAATGTGATTCTTTGCTAAATGCGTCACAGTTAATAAAATAAAAGTAAATTGAAAAATGCCAACAGGTACGATTTTAGAATTTCCAAGCAAACTATTTGGATGAACTTAGAAAAATAATATTTCCGAGTACATTTCTGTGCAAAGAAGAGTAAATTTGCTATAACACTTTCAGAAATTTTTGCAACATAAATCAAGCACAATGAAAGGAGTGAAAACGATTTTATTTTGTTAGTAGTGGACCCCGCAGACGTTGTCCTGCCTTAAAAGTTTTGTAAGAGGATTAGTTTATAAAGAGTTTTTATGTTACTGTCAAATAAAAAATATAAAACAAATAGTGACAGAGGAATTGTTATTCAGACTGTGTCGAGCTTCTGTATGACGGCGAGCTTTTGAATGAAGAACCAATGTTTGACAGTTACTAACAGTTTATATGGGAATATAAAATACGTTGTTATACTATTGATTACGCAATTTTTCCATATTTTCTTACGTTCGTGCTGTTCTCGAGTTTTAGCGAGACTCACGAACAGCAATTCATTTTTATATATAGAGAAGATTAGAACATTATATTAATTTATTACTTAAAAATAACAATTTATAATAATTATATAACATAAAAAACATGAATTAAGCCAAAGACATTTGCTCAGAAGAATACTATACTTTATTAATCTATGTAATGAAATAAGAAACATAATTTAATTCTTTTCATTTAATATTGAATGGCTAAAAGGATTTTTATGCAATGCCGTAAAATGAATAATAAAAAAAATAAGAAACATAAAAGACAGACATGAAAAATTTTGATTGCTGCGTCAAAATGTTAATAAACAAACACAGAAAGTATATGCAGAGTTTGCGATGCCATAATAATTGAAGAAATAAAAACACAGAAAGTAAATAATTTTGTAAAGAAATAATAAAGGATAAGCAAAGTATAAGAATAAAACAAAAGAATATAACTTATAAAATATGATAATGGACGTGAATGAAGTAAGTAATAACATGTAATGTATGTATAACACTACACGGCGCGTTTCATTCATTTCATTTGCTTCCCGTGGGAATGAGATATTTTCCCGCGGTAAAAAGTAGCATATGTCCTTTCTCAACGTCCTTTCTATGTGTATGCCAAATTTCATCAAAATCGGTTCAGAAGTTTAAGCGTGAAAGTGTAGCAGACAGACAGACAGTATGGATTGTAGAGGAGTTAGTATGTATCTTTCACTTGAACGAAAACTTTCCATATTCCTACAATTCCTCAAATATTTGCTAGAGTAATTAAATTAGAAGTCTATTCTGGATAACCCTTCTATTTTGGATAAAATCGAAAGCTGCTTTAAGCTGTAAACAAAGTCTTACATGATAATACTATTTTCGCCGGCCGCAGTCCGTCGGATTAGGCTTCTTCGACCGAAGCCTTAAACAGCTTGTCGGGTGTTCAGTACGTGTTGAGACTCCTGATAGCGCATCCGTTGTATTTGCGGGCTTTATCTTTATCTTTTAGCCAGTTAGGGCTTTAGGATTTCAGCCTGCTCTCTCTCTGTGTACAATAAATAACTCAGGAAGACCGTGACTTAAAAGATACATAGTCTTATAATATAATGGATGGATGTATGTATGGATATTCTATTTCACGATGTCCGATCATCTCCTGTTGTAGTAGTGATGTATACCTACTGCAAACGTATTACTAGCGATAATATCAATAGTCTAATAAAGTTATCTGGAGATTGAAAAATATGGCCTTGGACTACTATTAAACATTGGCTTCAACCCTTTTATAAGTCCCTCTGCTGGACACCGGTCTCTCCCCATTATTGGGGAGGCCTGGAGCTTACTAGACTACGCTCCTCCAGTGCGGATTGGTGGAGATGCGGATTAGTGGCCAACCCGCTGTCGGATGTTTTAAAACCGCCCATAAGGCCTCCGACAGGGTTTAACGACTTATCTATCAACAACAACCGGGACCGACGCATTAACGTGCCCTCCGAAGCACGGAAAAGCGCATAAAATTTTTGCCACTGGCACCCATCTCACACCCGACCACGTCCGTTTGGCTTAGCTGCATAGACTGCTTGCGTTCTAAGCTAGCCGCCAAGCCATGCGCGCCTCACTATTAGATAATAGTTATATTTTAGTTGTTCCATTCCAAGTTAATCTTTTTTATATACTTACATAAATGGAGTAGTAGATGAGCATATAGGCCACGTAGTGTTTAATCCCTGTAGTCCACACAACCTCAAGCAACCCTGAATTTAGAATGACCACTGTAGCGGCGCTTGAGTGAAAAAACAGTTTTTTTAAAGATGCCTTTAATAAGTATGCTCGTATTACAATTTTTGTGGTAATTACAGTTACTTTTAAATATAAGACGTTATACGTTCGAGTCGGTTCGAGCGTTCACCGAGAAGCGGCCCAAAAAAATTACGTGGCGTGGAGGGCACGGTGACGAGGTCTGTCTGTCGCTGCTCCCATTGGCCGCTTCCGGAATCACGTCATCGACAGCCAATCAGAAGTAACTGTAACGATGCTCGAACAACCGCATAAAATTTACGACCTATTGACGAATGATCGACGACTTGCGTAGCATTGGTTACCATGTTGGATTGCCAATCGGAAGGTTTCGGGTTCGATTCCGGCGAAACAAATTTGAATGATGAGTTTAAATTTCTGTTCTCGGTCTGGGTATTTGTGTTCTCGGTCTGTCTTTGTGTGTCCATTGTACCCACGACACAGGGTATATCTACCCTACTGTGGGGCTATGAGTGTGAAACGTTTTATTTTAATATGCAAATGCTCTGTTATTCTGGATGGATAAGTAATAATAATAATTTTGTAACTAGTGTTAGCTTAGAACTACTCCTAAGTTTTTTTTTGTTTAAATTTCCATGCCGCTGACCGGTAGAATAAGCTGGAATTATGTTTAGACTATAAGAACTATCTAAAACCTTATTCAGGCAAATAAAGCTATTTGATTGATTGATTGATTGTACGGCTCCAACTATTGGGGAGGCCTGGAGGCCTGGAGCTTACTTCACCACGCTACTCCAATGAGGGTTAGTGAAAAACCCGCTGTCGTACTTTTAAAAACCGACCATAAGGCTTCCAACTCCGAACATTTTTGCCACTAGCGGTCACCCATCTCACACCTGACCGCGCCTGTTTGGCTTCGGTGCATAGATCGCTTGCGTTCTACGCTAGCCGCCGGGCCATGTGCGCCAACATAATGAGTAATGAGCTTCAATTGCGATGTTATTTTGACAGGCGAACCATGAAAGTTCTAGGTAGAAACTTGCTTTGATTAAGTTATTTGTAAGCTTTTAATTAATTTTTATTTGAAAACAATATTTAGACCACTTTGAAAAGCCGCAAAATTTTTAGAAAACACTTTTAATGAGGTAACAAGCAGAAAGTAATTATAGACTAACCTTGAAATTAATTTGGTTGAGGGCAAAAGTTTGTTTACTGTGCGTTATTAAACTCATTAAAATTCCGTTTAGATAAACGACTATAAAGTAAGACTAAATAAAAGATTTGGATCAGACCGTCAAATACGATATTGATTGGAGTCCTTTTTCAATGCCGGAAATCTGTATCCATACTTCGATGTCCATACTTCCATATTTTATGTACTTTAATATTATACTTATATGAGAAAGTAACTAACTCTCTCTCTCACACACTCTCTCTCTCTCTCTTCTGTATCTCCCCCTCCCCTCTCTGTGTATTTAGGAGTGTGTGTGTTTGTTTCTGTTTAGTATTCGCGGCTGAACTTCTGAGTCAATTTTGGTGAAATTTGGTACACATATTTAATACTAATCTATACTACGGAAAAAGGATAAAAACTATCCTGAGCGAAGTCGAATTTGGTCACTAGTAATATTATAAATGAGAAAATGTGATTGTTGGCTTGTTTGCCATTCTTTCACGACGCAACGGTTGGGGGCAGGGGGATAGATATTAGCTAATTTTTACCCGCGAAACATATCTCGTTCCTATAGTACGATTATAGATACTGCGGAAAGGAAGCCAACGGAAATAACCATACGTCTCTATTTTTTATTCTCTGTGATCCTCCTTCAAATCTTATTTCATGCTTAGGAAAAACTCCGAGTTTCTTGTAATTTTCCCGAAACATTACCCAGTTACAAAGCCAGCCTTAAAATTCTATCCACATTACTGGGGGTCATTTCTTTGGGGCACAAAAGAACCGCCATTTTCGTTAGTGTCTTTAAAATTCCCCCCAAAGTTAAGAAAGTTACAATTGCTTGATGGCTCTGTATATGTCGCTATTAAACTTTGTCGTTCTTGTTAAGGCTCTTGTCCTATTGCTCAAGCGAAAAGATTCAAATATCTAAATATTATTTAAAAAAAATATCTAACGGTGTTTTTACTATAGGCTGCTCACAAGCTTTCGTTAAGCACAAGATCTTTAAACTCTTGCTATTTTTTTACAGATCGGCTTATATGACTTTAAAATGTGTGATTAAAATAAAAGCAACAAACACCTGCTACTCCACTACAAATACTGTCACTGTAAAATTATTTTATTCATGTATTTCTGTGACGTTCGAAGCAGAAACCCTTAATAAAGAATCATGCTGTTAAACCATTTCTGCGGACGAACAATTGTATTGTGTTTCAAAGGAAAGGTAAAATAGTTGGCCAGACTAATATTTGGTAGCTATCAGCATCTGGAGTATGAGCGCAACGACATACCTCAGACAAGGTTCAGGCTTGATTGACGCTGTATGTCTCCAATCTGCAGACATGGCATGCACGCTCGTAGGTACATTTAAGTAAAAAAGTTATTACTAAAATTAAACACGCACGAGACTCGTCAATCGCTACTAATCGTCAGTGAGACTTATCCCAGAGGGTGGTTTAAATAGGCCCTTAATTTGAGGAACGTGGAATTATTTATAAAGCGGAGTCAACGCGGTTGGCACGATCAGGCGGTGGGCTTTTAGATTTAACGATGACGATGCGACGACGGAACGACTACTCTTGTATATTTCATGGATTGCACAGTTGTTACTTAAAACACGAGTATTATACTTACGCAACCTTCAGGACTGAAACCTGAATGAACCTTCTAGCCCCTGTAGGTTTGGAATCCCAAACCTACAGGGGCTAGAAGGGGCTAATCTATACATATAATAAAACTGTAAGCAGGGTCAATTCTGTACATTGCATATAAATTTTAAAAAATACTTCTAGGGGTCTTTTTATAAGTAACAGAAGCTAAAAATATAAGTTTTGAAATTATTGTCTGTCTGTCTGTCTGTCTGTCTGTCTGTTGTTAGCTTTTCACGCAAAAACTACTGGACGGATTTTGATGAAACTTTTTTGTTTTATATATATTGGTCTTCGCTAACATTTAGGCTATAGATAATTTTAAAATTCACCCTTTAAGGGTGTGAAATGAGCGATGAAAATTTGTATGGAAAACTTGGATTTTTTCAATAGATTTTCTTGAAATTTGGTATAAATATTTTCTAACCAAAATAAAAGAACACATGTTTCGGCATTTCCCGAAATTCACCCTTTAAATGTCAATTTTCTTTGAAACACTTTGAAAATTGAGTGTCGAAACTAGATGTACAGAATATTTTTGTGCAGAGTAATATACTTATAATTTTGTATTTGTAATCTTTACTAATATAGTAAGAATTCTATTTAAGCTTTTTTCAAAACTACCCCTCAATAGCAAATAAAATGGATTCGAAAGTTGGTATCTCAAGCGTACAATAATTAACCTTAACTAAAAAAAATAATACAAAAATTTAGGGCCATAACCACAGATATTTCGATTAAATCTAAAAAAAACTTGACTCTCTTAGGAGCACCTTTGTTTGAAGATGCAGTTACCACCTTTCTAAATTCTAAATTAGAATATTTTAAAAATATTTCTAGTCGTCTTTTCGAAATTGAGCCACACATAGCTACCTACATTCTTCGCCTTTGCCTTTTCGAACCAAAATATCTGTACCTACTTGTTCCGCTGCTGTCCGATTTGGAAATTCCCTTTGGCATTACAAGATTTAGACGAAACTTTGAGAGCAAGTGTGTCCAAAATTTTAAATTTAAATATCGATGATCGAGCTTGGCGACAAGCTAGCCTTCCGATTAAATTTGGAGGGTTAGGTATTCGCACTAGTGCAAGAGTAGCGCTCCCGGCCTTTTTGGCTTCTACCCATAGTTCGCTATCTCTCATCAGCAGTATATTAAACATAAATGAAGCTGATGTTCGGATGGCGAATTTGGATGAAGCTGTGGAGGTCTGGAGGGCTACGTTCCCGAGTGAAACTATTATCGATGATAAAACATCTAATCAGCGTTTCTTGGACTTGCCTGGTGTCAAGGATACCTATGCTTGTCTCCTAGATGTTTGTACTGACAGCGTGGACCGAGCGAGGCTGCTTGCTGTATCTGAAACGGACTCTGGCCACTGGTTGCACGCGTTACCTTCTCCAAATTTAGGAACTTTATTAGATGCATCAACATTAAGAATATCAGTTGGTCTTCGCATAGGTTCCAAAGTTTGTGAGCCTCATCATTGCTCCTGCGGCCGCAATGTGGATGGTTTTGGTCGGCATGGCCTTTCTTGTTCAAGGAGCGCTGGCCGACTATACCGTCATGGCACGATTAATGATTTGATCCGCAGGTCTCTTGCCACCGTCTCTATACCAGCTTCACTAGAACCAGTTGGTATGTATAGAGATGATGGCAAGAGACCTGATGGAGCAACACTGGTGCCATGGCGTGTTGGTCGTGCCTTAGTTTGGGATGTCACAATAGTTGACACTCTGGCCCTATCCTATTTAAGTAACACCTGCAAGGAGGCTGGGGCCGCAGCCGCATGCCCAATTTTTGAAGCGCCGCAAATATTCATCGATAGCTATAAATTATGAACGGCGCTTGCAATAGAAACTATGGGTCCATGGTCGGCTGACATGAAAGGTTTCATGAGAGACATGTCGACCAAGCTCATCCTCGCTTCAGGTGACCAGAGAGCTGGCAGCTACCTTGCACAAAGAATTAGCTTAGCAGTTCAGCGAGGTAATGCTGCCAGCGTTCTGGGAACTATGCCGCAGGATGGTTTATTGGATGGCATATATCTTTTGTAATATTATTTATATATATATAATATATAATTTTATGTTAATTTTAGAATAGTTTAATTTTAGAGTACTAAATAAGTAACAATTAAATAAAGCACTCAACAAAACCTTAACTTAATATTTCATTCTCAAATTCTTTTCCCTTCTTTGAATGATGTGTTTACTGATATATTGTTGAATGAATTTCCGTAACATTAGTGTGTATTTCATATCAATCGGGTAATAAACAAAAGTTATGTTCATTTACACAATACGCGACATAAACTTAAACGGCACTTTGGGGAATTTGTATGAAAGTTTCGGTGACAGCCCATTCAAAACCATAAATAAAAGTTTAAATTTAAGTAAAATTATTTTGAACTCTCACTAATATTGTCGACTATATTAAATATACTTAGGTTAGCTTACTGTATTTTCTTTCGTTGGCCGAGTATAGCTAGACTATAGGTACCTAATAAGCGCATCGCGAGCCTTACCGCCGCCGAACCTTACATCACAGGCTCCATTGAGTTAGTTGCTCAGCTTATTAGTCTTCTTTTGGGGTGGAAGATTATGAACATGCTGCAGCTGAAACGATTATTATCGCTACATTGTATCAAGCTGCAACCTTTTTAGCATTCCACTGCTGAGCATGGAGCTCTCCCAATACTGAGGAGGCCTCAAGCTCCGATGAACCGAAATCCAAATCTTACAATCTCAATGCATCCAGCATTAAGGTTGTAAGATACGGAATCTAAACCTTCATACAGAATGTACAAAGCCTTAACAAAACAAGACTACTGCAGACATCTAGGTGACGAATAGTTAAACTTTTAGTGAACCAACTGTTAATCTCAATATCTACCTATTTGGTAATTTGACATTCGATTTATCAGCCACAAAGTTTACATGCCATACGGTAGATGGCGTTATTGAGCAATATTCAATTCTTCTCCAAAGTGAATCGATGGAGATAATTTCAAATAAAAGCCTTAAATCTAATAAAAGTAAGTACATAGTGTAAAAAAATAACATTTCACACGTATAGCCTCACATTAGGGTAGATATACCCTGTGTCGTGGGTGCCATGAACACACATAGAGACAGAAACACAACCACCCAGACCGAGAACAGTTTAAACTCATCATTGAAATTTCTGCCGGATTCGTTGCTGGATTCTAACCCGGGACAGTTCGATTAGCAGTCCGCCATGGTAAACATTGCGCCTCGCGGGTTGTCCCATCTTTGGGAAGGTATACGTATGATGCTGAACATTGTTAATTGGACCAATAATAACTTAACTCATTTTTTGCGTCTCTTTATTGCGTACGGGCTGAGAGCTCATCCACACACGTTGATTGATGGAGATATTGAGGATTCTTTAAAGATTCTTTATAAAAATATTCTTTATTTCCAAATACAGATAGCACACTGTGTAGAGACCCTGCCTTCTGCTTTAGTTTTCACAATGTTATATGAGTTATGACTTATGACCAAACTGCTGTCCGCAAGTTTTAAACCTATAGTTCATTAATTGACCTTACAATTATTTTTCCGATTGTATAATCCTAAGCATGTGTATGTTTAGAAATTTTATCTCCCAAGTACAAGTAGTTGTATAGTGCACCTCTTTTCTGCAGTAGGTTAAAGCTATGTATATAGAATGAGTCTATACATTCTTTGCAGTATAAATTCACCCAATTTACTAAAGATACTATTTTTAACATAGATGAAGCCACGGGCACAGCAGTATCTCTTAACTTTAATAAACGAGGTACATATTTGTAAAGAGAATCTGATTGCGCGAGAAAAGCGAAACGTGAGAAAAGTGGATAGTAAGATCAGTACAGTAAGCATTCCTTACTGTTTTAGGTTTGAAGGATTTAGAAAAAATACATTAGGTTTCTTCTGAACATATGAACATTGTATTATAAGTGACTTCACTATATGTAAGAATAATCTACCTGCTACTTATTCAATGCAAATAAATAATCTTTATTTTTTAATCAATCCATTTTATAAAAGTCTTTATACACGCGGACGACGTCGCGGGCACAGCTAGTATATAAATAAACCGAACAAAAAGGCAGACGGGCCGCGTGGTATTAATTTGTAAAGTAATTAATTTTTTATTTTTTTTATTTAATTTTTTTGATTAAAAATAAAGCTACGGTATCACTTGCTTGATCGTAAGAGGCGACTTGTTGGCAAGTTGCAGGCGGTGAGAGTCCAGCCACCCCGGGAAGGACGGCGGTGTTGCGTGGTCGCATGCCGCCGTAAGCATCTGAAAGTGCAGGAAAGCTCATTTGCTCTCCCGAAGATGGGCGCGCGCGGAGTACATCGGTGCGTTCCACTGGAGATCCCGGAGTCCTCCCTAAGCGCAGAGGCAGGCCACAGAGGGGGTTTTAGTGCGCTACAAATCCAAAATTACCCATCTCCCAAGGTTTCGCGTACCAAGGTTTTCCTCCCGATAAAAAAAAGGATTGAATAATTCTACAACTCCGAAGACTAGTGGTCGGCCCATTGAGCCTAGCCAGCAAAGCCAATGTATAATTGCCGGCTAGCCTTCACTGAAACATAATAATATGATTGCTTTACTGTAGAAATGGATGCAACCCCCTACGACCCAAAGTCATGATTCATAATACTGTAACTTCATTATAGACACCAAAATTTTTACGCAAGTTTTATCACTGGTTTCATCTCGATTTTATCTTCTCAACGCTATAGTTTTCTTTTGGAATTTAATGAATCCCGATCGCTCATTCTTCCATATTAGAATTATTCCATAATTAGAATTATAGCTGGTCTGTTTCTTTAGAACCTAAGGTAAGGACCTTATGTTATTGTAGCTGGAAACTGAATATTACGAATAACACAATAGAGTTCATTCACGGCGTGAATGGGGGATAGTACCTAGTATTGTCGCAGCCAAATGTCGCAGCATGCAACAGAGACTATCAAAAGCGTGTTGCAGTGAATGAAAAGAGCTGGAGTCACTTTGAGGGAATCAGTCCCGCCAGCAATTAACGCTTGTTTGTGGATAGGGGAGAATCTGTTTGCTTATTTGTTTTGAGATGCTGATGAGTTTAGTGTTTTAATCAAAAACTTTTCTACTTTATTTTTATTTCGGTAAATGGAGTAGACGGGCATGCATACCACTTGGTGTTAATATATTTATTTATTTAATACACATACATGTAATATACAGGCTTAACCTAAAAGATTACATGTGCTTAGAAAGTGTCGACATACATTTGCAAATTTGCTTAGACTACCAAAAATACGTCAGTGTCAGGTCTCTGCGCAAGCAACCTATTGATCAGTATGTGAGCAGCACAGTGGGGTGCAGCAGCAGTACTACGCGTGCGAACCAGATGCTCTACAAAGAGTCGAGCTTGCCTTCTCCCACCATAGTCACCGCGCATGTGATGCGTGGGTACTTGCAGCTTGCAATTGGAAAGAGCTAAAGGATTCTCAATTTTATTATGAAATAACTGGTAATAATACAGCAGAAGAAACAACTTCCTCTTCAACTCCAAGGTATCAAGCCCAACCATACCATTTACATAAAATGATGGATACAGAAATGGGTAATACCCGTACCTTTGCTTATATTCGACTGCGTTATGTGAATCAAATGTCAAGCCAAGATCGGTTATTGCATTAACCCTCATTAACGGGCTACCTTCAAGGATATAATTATTAATGAAGGGTTGATGAGATCTAGAAAATGTAATTATCTTACATTTTCCACAGTTCAAAGAGAGCCTGTTGTCCTTGCTCCATTGTAAAATACTATTTATGTCAATTTGCAGAGCTTCACAATCCGAGACATCTTTTATTGCATGATATATTTTTAAATCGTCTGCAAACATTAAACATTTGGAAAATTTCAGAACATTCGGCAAATCATTAACCATAATCAAAAACAAGGTTGGACCTAAGGTGCTACCTTGACTGACTCCTGACCTAGTGTAATATAGATGTGACTTGTATGATGAGAGGTGGACATATTGATTACGGTCTTTCAAATACGAAGCAAAAAAACCTATGAGTTTGGGAGCTAATCCAAACTTTTTGAGCTTAAGTGTACAAAAACCCATCCTGGTGGGTGCCCAAAGCTGATGACGGCAAACCTCGTATGGTTTAAATAAAATAAACGTATGGTTCATAAAATAAATTAATAAAAAAGCACAAAATTGGGTTTACGTCTAATTAATTAAAACTTTACAAATGTAAAACTACATACTACTTTAATGTTTCTTATGTACCCTTCTTTAATAGTAATTTTAAAATCTAAGTTTAAATTAAGTCATTAAATTTAATTAGTTTATTAAATTAAATTAATATTTGTACACCCTAAGGGGTAAATATGGAGTTCTAAATATTTTGTAAAACCTTTTTTTTCACCCATATTTGTGCAAATAAAATATTTTCATTTCATTATTTTCATTTCATTTCATTTTATTTAGAAGCAGATCGTTATCGACTTTGTCAAAAGCCTTTTGGAAGTCAAAAAAAGCTCCACCTATTTGAGTACCGCTATCCATTATAGTGGACAAATCGCTAACAAAATTTATGTGATTCGTCATTGTTGATCGACTCTGCCTAAACCCATGTTGGCTATCATGTAAGTATGGACGTATTTGCTGCTTCAGACGGTAGTTTAATACATAATAATATTCAAATAACTTGCCAAAGGCAGATAAAATTTTAATTATATAAAAATCATATTGGATTTAAAATGACGTCACATTATTTTTCAAGTTACTCTCAACAAGCCCTTTTATTTGATACTCTTTGGTAGAAATGCATTTAAAATAACTATTCCGCCGGATTTAGAATGACGTCACACAGCTCATCGTGTATTGTCATAGCATCCAAACTTAACGTATACTTACAACATTTCAGCTCAATTGGTTGAAGATATATGTTTCAAATTTGAGTAGCAAGATTCCACCCGAACGAACATACTCGTACATTGCAAGTTAAATAAAAGCTTTAAAAAATGGTAGGTCTAGAAGTACCCGCAGGTTTTCGGAGGAACAATATGGTTGTTACTCACACTTACATAAGGAGACTATTAACCTCTTGAGCGACAAATCTTCTGCATGCAAAAATCAGATAAGACTCGAATCTTTCTCGTACCATAGGAAGTGATAGAAGGTGTAAAAGTCCATGGGCTGCAGCGACCACTTAATACTACGAAGCCTGTAAAATGTATTAAATCTACTATATTACATGCTCACATTCCATAAAGTGTTTTATTATGGCTTTATACCAAAAACCTTTGCGAAAAAAATAAGAGGTTGCTTTGACCCTTAAAAATCTCCACAACGACTCAATTAAAACGCGGGAACCCCTCGTTTGTGCTTTTTAGGTTTTAAGTGGCGCGGGTTGAAGTATCTTGACGGAGTTTTAGTTCCTTAATTTGTTCTTGAT
This sequence comes from Pyrgus malvae, assembly GCA_911387765.1. Lineage (NCBI taxonomy): Eukaryota > Metazoa > Arthropoda > Insecta > Lepidoptera > Hesperiidae > Pyrgus > Pyrgus malvae. The sequence continues at coordinate 13,305,840 of OU426972.1, read as the reverse complement.
CTTGGAAGCGTAAAAGCCGCTAAAGTTAGCAAGCGAAGAAGCGATCTGCTAAGGAAAGGAAAATGGGTATGGTCGTGAGTAATAGGAGGATGATTGGTAGAGAAAATTTACAAGTATTTTTTGGTATTTTGGAGTGTTAATCCGGTAGTTTTCAATAACAGTAGATGAGCTTTAAAAACGGCAAATTGTTTGTAAAGTAGGTTTACGATCGAGATGTTTACGTGATAACGTCCGCACGAGAAAATCTCCATTCGTTTGTATGCCGCTAGAGTGAGAGAGACGGAAGATCGGTCCACTCACTCGAACGCTATGCCAGCCTCCGCTCGTGAGGATTCCGCGTGATAAGTTTCACGGAATGACTGGCAGCGCTCGAGATGAGACGGGAGATCGGTCCGTCTCTCTCTCGTTATACCTGCGATCGCGCTCGTGAGGTTTTGGTGTGACACAAGTTTCTGAACATGTCACCCGACTAAAACGATTTTAAAGACGTTATCACGTCAAAAATATAAGCTTTAAAGCACATAAAGGCACGAAGGCTGGCGTACACGCAGTCGTGTGTAAGATAGGTGAACACTAGTGTCAAAATTTCATACGCGTTTCCGTGCTTCGGAGGGCACTTCAAGCCGTCGGTCTCTGTTGTTATTGATGGATACCAGCCGTAAAACCTTGTGGGCCTTGGGGCCTTATGGTCGGTTTGAAAGCATCCAATAGCGGGTTGGACTCTAACCCGCATCTCCACCAACCTGCATTGGAGCAGCGTGGCTCTTTACATTTTTATGAAATTAATTTGCGAAAAAAATAAGCGGTTTCTTTGACTCTTAAACGCAACGACTCAATTAAAATGCGGGAACTCCTCGCTTTTGTTTTTTGGGTTCTCAGTACCGCGGGTTGAAGTATGTTGACGTTGTTTATGTTTTTTAATTTGTTCTTGATCTTGGAATCGCGTAACTGCTGCTAGCGTAAGCCGAGTAAGCGTGCGATCTACGTAACCAAGAAAAATGGGTGTGGTCGTGAGTAATTTTGTACATGGTTGAACTTGTATGGTTCGCCTGGGGAAGTACCACCGCTGCATCCACTTCTGCCTTGAAACAATTCGAAGGCGAAAGGCATAAGGCAAAAATCAGCCTTAGGAGTAGCAGCGCTACTGTTTACAGCCACAGGCAAGACTGAGGCTAGCTTGAAGTTTGTAGATGTCCATGGGCTGCACCAACCACTTAACACCCCTTGGTCTGCATGCTTGTCTTCTACTCCAGTCAAATAAAAAAACATTTCGTCGCGCAAAGCACCATGATTACCATACCGAACTGACCTTTCGAGGGAAATAAAGGGAGAGGGAGTTTTGAAAGAAAGAAATAAAAAATAATAATAGTTGCGTACCTATGTGTGCCCTTGAATCCGGAAAATAACTATCACGCCACCTCGTTATGTAGTAATAAAAAATCAGTAATTATAAAACCTTTGTGCTTATTTAATGACAAGATTTTTAATGAAAAAGTTTCCACAAAGTCAGGCTTTGTGCAAAGGCTCCTTTCGAGAGAAAATGAAACCTTTACAGCTGACAGTTGATCATTATTCTCAAAGAAGTACTATTTTATAGAACAACTAGTAATCCGGCCCGCCTTCGCTTGGCTGATTTGTATAATATGATTATACTACCGGGATAAATACCAGTTTCCGAGATAAAAACTATAATCCGTGCCAAAACCCATCCCGAACCAAATTTCACCTAATTTGGTCCAGTAGATTCGGAGCAAATTGACTGGAACAGATGTACGGACAGACATACGAACGCGCGAGTGATACTATAAAGGTTCCATTTTTAAATAATTCCAATTAACCCAAAGGCATACTTTTAGAATTAAATCGAGGTCATTTGTAGCAGCAAAATATTGAATCGAGGTCGCATAGGTACCTACCTATATAGATTGTAGATACAAGTTTGTAATCATCTTGGATATTCTCAGACAAGTCTAACTATGTCTCTTTAACAGCGACTGAACAAATCTGGCTATAATCTTTCCAGTTTAATTTACTTTTGCTTCGGTCTTAGAGGCACCCGTAATGGCATTGGGCAATAAAATATCAGATTTTTGCCAATGTTTGGTTCTGCCGATATGTCAACAAGGGAATCTGTTACTAATCCTGAAGCGGTATTAGCTTAGTGGTTGGGATTTTAGGCTTCAACGTCGTAGGTTTAGGTTCAATATCAGCATGCAATTTTGACTAGGGTTGTAATAAAGAAATATTAACTTTATTTTATGTGAAAGCACCTTAAACTATGGTTCAGGAAGGGCGTCATTAAAATTGGCTCAGTAATTTATGCGTGAAAGCGTAATAGACACACACAGACAGAGTTACTTTTACATTTATAACATTAGTATGATTTTCACAAATCATTAAGATTTGGGCATAAAACTCTGGATACTTTAGCGGCAACATACTGAACCAAAGTCGTATCTAACATAGATTGGGTATTGGATTAGTTTCGGACAAGTTTATAATCAGCTCAGCTCGTCTCAGACAAGTCTAAGACATGTCTATTTTACAGCGACAGCGCAAAGCCGACTTTAATCTTCTTACCATTCAATCTAATATTGCTGGCTTAAATATCGTTATGGCTGGTAATGAAATACAAGACTTAACAAAAGTGATGTTTTTGATGTTGGTGTATTTTTATTTCACGACTCGTGTGACACAATGTTGCTATTCTGCACTACCATTCTAAGAGTCCTGGATTATATTCCTAGCGAAGCAGTAATTAGGATAATGAGTTTAAATTTCTATTCATCTGGGTGTCTATTTCACACCCCACGAAAGTCTGTAAACGGAGAGTACAGACACCAAAGTATTCTCATAAAATTTGCAAGATGAAGTGACTGTGGGCAGTCGTAGTTAAGAGGATTGACATGACAACTGACCTCATCTCGGCAAAAGGACGCCCTCCCACCATGTGGACTGACGACCTGACAAAGACAGCGTGAAGCCAATGGATTCAGAGGGCGAAGGATCGGACGGACTAGCAAAGGGTAGGCGTTGGGTGTCCAGCAGCGGACTTTTAAAAGCTGATGGATGAATGTAGTGTCCGTGGCACACACGACACATGGCTTCACACTAATAGCCCCCTACAATCCACAATTTGAGACTGTGAACATGAAGTATAATTTCTCAGCGAGTATTTGGTGTGTTTGTTGTTTTTTGATTTACTTCTATTATTTTGTTTCTTTATATTAAAACACAAACAAAATCCGCCAGCCTTATTTCTCTAGCAATAAAAATAATGGCGGTTGTCCATCGCCGCGGCTGCCTGGGAGCACCGGTTAGTTTCATACATTGTTGCCTTAAGCTTCGTTTACATTCAACCCTTTTTTATTTCTTCTATTCTCTTAATATTAATAAAGAGGTTAGGTACCTGGTTGGTACTTATTGAAAATGTAAAACATTATTAACTAAGCATTCGTCTTTCATACGTCTATTCTTCCTTCTCACATCCACTCGTCCCTCTTAAGTCTATTCGGCGTTCATAAGTGTATTTATTCTTTTCATTTCAAGTTAACCGTTTTAAGTCTATTTTTTTCATTGTCTCACTATTCTTTTCTATACATAACAGAACAGATGAATTGACGAATATTAAAAACAAGTGTTAAGAACATCTGACCTGTCTCAAAGCTAAATCATTCTAATTACTGTTTGTCTAAAGACACAATCTTTGTAACTAAGGTGATTAAAGTAAAACTAGCTGTATTGTATGTGTAAAGGATTCGGGTAGGAGGAGAAAGAAAGGTGTAAAGGTTTGTTATATTGTCTTCAAGTTACACTGCACAAACTCAGCTAAATGGTCTATGGTATAATTATAATTATGGTACAAAATATGCGACGGTCATAGGAAATGGTTAATAGTAAAGATATACGCGGCGCTTCGGACGGCTGCTGGTCACGTACTCACTTATTGCTAAATTATAATTATTTAGGTAAAGTGATTGCGCTTCAAAGCAAACTCAGCGATATGCGCAAACGCGAAGCGTTCGAAAACAGTATGAATAGGATTAAATAAATTTGTAAAAAAAGTTACGCAATTAAAATTTGCTTATCTGCGGTCAATTGGGGAATCACAGATTTCCAATTCCCGATTAAGACCTCTGGGACCAGGGAGCGGCTCAAAAACAGCGCTGCGCGAAGTTAACACCTCGCGTGAGCAAATGCTGAGCCGCCTCCTTTTGCCCGTTTTTTAGACTCGTGTGACACAATGTTGCTATTCTGGACTACCATTCTAAGAGTCCTGGATTATATTCCTAGCGAAGCAGAAATTAGAATGATGACTTTAAATTTCTATTCATCTGGGTGTCTATTTCCCATCCCACGAAAGTCTGTAAAGGGAGTGTGTTCTCATAAAATCTGCAAGCTGAAGTGACTGTGGTCAGTCGTAGTTAAGAGGATTGACATGACAACTGACCTCGTCTCGGCAAAAGGATGCCCTCCCACCATGTGGACTGACGACCTGACAAGGACAGCGTGAAGCCAATGGATTCAGAGGGCGAAGGATCGGACGGACTAGCAAAGGGTAGGCGTCGGGTAGCGGTAAAAGTCCGCTACTGGACACCCGACGCCCGAAGCTGATGGATGAATGTAGTGTCCGTGGCACACGACATGGCTTCACACTAATAGCCCCCTACAATCCACAATTTGAGACTGTGAACATGAAGTATAATTTCTCAGCGAGTATTTGGTGTGTTTGTTGTTTTTTGATTTACTTCTATTATTTTGTTTCTTTATATTAAAACACAAACAAAATCCGCCAGCTCTAGCAATAAAAATAATGGCGGTTGTCCATCGCCGCGGTCGCTGGGAGCAGCGGTTAGTTTCATACATTGTTGCCTTAAGCTTCGTTTACAATCAACCCTTTCTTATTTCTTCTATTCTCTTAATATTAATAAAGAGGTTAGGTACCTGTTTGGTACTTATTGAAAATGTAAAACATTATTAACTAAGTATTCGTCTTCCATACGTCTATTCTTGCTTCTCACGTCCACTGCCGATGTTAACAGATAGCTGTGGGACGACATTGACACATGCGGTAGCTGTCACGTATGTTCCTTATCTGCCCATAGCTACTCTGTAAGAAAGCTTATTATTGTATACGTCATATTTTAAAACAGGGCTGAAGTTTTTCTCCGTCTGCTCTTTTCTTCAGCTCAGCATTGCCTAAGCGCACCCAGAGCAGACAGAACAAAAAAAACGTTCACTAAGAGTTTGTAAATGAACCATACAGTGAATAAAGAATATTTCATTTCATTTCATTTCATTTGATTTCATTTCATTTCATTTCATTTCATTTCAATTCACTCGTCCCTCTTAACTCTATTCGGCGTTCTTACGTGTATTCATTATTTTCATTTCAAGTTAACCGTTTTAAGTCTATTTTTTTCATTGTCTCACTATTCTTTTCTATACATAACAGAACAGATGAATTGACGAATATTAAAAACAAGTGTTAAGAACATCTGACCTGTCTCAAAGCTAAATCATTCTAATCACTGTTTGTCTAAAGACACAATCTTTGTTACTAAGGTGATTAAAGTAAAACTAGCTGTACTGTATGTGTAGAAGTTTCGGGAAGGAGGAGAAAGTAGGAGGTAAAGGTTTGTTGGTAGTTGTATAGTTCTATATTGTTTTCAAGTAACACTGCAAACACTCAGCTAAATGGTCTATGGTATAATTATAATCATGGTACAAATATGCGACGGTCGTAGGAAATGGATAATGGTAATGATATACGCGGCGCTTCGGACGGCTGCTGGTCACGTACTCACTTATTCCTAAATTATTTAGGTAAAGTGATTGCGCTTCAAAGCAAACTCAGCGATATGCGCAAACGCTGAGCGTTCGAAAACCATGTTCTCGAACAGTATGAATAGGACTAATTAGGAATGTATTGTCCGTAAATCATTCGTTCCTCATGATTGGTTCACTTTTTCATTATTTCTACAGTATACCAAACCAATACGCAATACAGACTGATTGAAATAATTAAAAATACGTTGTACATTATGCATCCTTGTTTTGTAGTAAGTAGGTATAACAAAAATGTTGTTGTTGATGTGAACGTACCCTTACCCTTATCATTGCTGTTACAAAGCTCATCCCCGGGCTTTGTGACAGTGATAACGTGTAATGTACCTTCAGATCCGCGTTGAATTAGGTTTCTCTTATCTGTGTGTTTAAATTGGATTCGTTTAGGATATAACCTACTCTGTTTATACAGGGAATGTTGGGATAAGATTCCCTTGAAAAAAATGGTTGTCTTTAAAGTCGGTTTACGGACGATAGTTAAAAGAACGTCATAACAAAACAATGAAAACCACATTCACTTTTCACTTCACTTTATAAACAGTCGACGAACGGCGCAAGCCAAACGCTAAAGAGAGTTACAAACAAGCACACAAGCTCACAAACATGCAGGTGAAGCTAATATAAACTTGTTAAAATTTCCTTCTTCTTCCGCCTTCTTCTCGAATGGAAACAAGCCGCCAAAGCTAGTCGTTAGGTCTAGTAGTTAGGTCAGTCTCGTTTGAAGTTCGCCTAGCTCCGTAACACTTTTGGCTACTTTGTTTGTAAAATTAGTAATTCATGATTATTTTTATTTATGAGGCCTATCACCATTTCTCACCGTCGCCACGGGTTAACTGGTAGATAATGCCATCAAGCAGTAAGTCCGCCTATTATAAAAATACAATAAAGGGTCCATCCATCTATCAGCCTTTTATTGACCACTGCTGGACATAGGCCTCCCCTAACGTACGCCACTCCTCCCGGTCCTGGGCCTTCTGAATCCAGCGACTACCCGCTGTCTTCTTCAGGTCGTCAGTTCACCTGGTTGGAGGGCGGCCAGTACTCCTTTTGCCGAGACGTGGTCTCCATTCAAGGACCTTTCTTCCCCATCGGTTGTCGGTCCTCCTAACTATATGGCCTGCCCATTGCCACTTCAGCTTGCAGACTTTGAGAGCTATGTCGGGTAAGGGTAAATAAATAAATAAATTATTCCTTTTTTAAATATTCACAGTATTTAAGAAAATCTCTGTAGAGTAATCTTGGCTAAAAAATTCAACTAAATTTTCTCCAAATCATTGCTGTTTTGGGCAGTAAGAGTGAAAGTATTGCAAGAAAAGTGTTAATCAACGACAAAAGCAAGAGTTCCCGACCGAAAACGTCTCATAAATTCAAATAATTTCATTATCTTAGATGAATACTTCATTTTGAAAGATAACTGAGGGGTTACTAATTTTGTTTGGTTACAACGAACTTTTCTGGAATAACCTCAGTTTAACCCTTATACCGTTTGTTATGAAAAGTAAAATTGAATCACTACTTCAATCACTTCGCCCTTTGATCGCCAGACTTCTGTCTGCACAATACAATTGTAATGACTTTTTTAATACAGTTGCTCAAAAAGTGACGTATTGCAGGGACATTTATCGTGCGGGAAGTGGGCTATTACACACTCGTGCTTTTTCTTTACTTTTTCCGCACTCGTGCGTTCTCTTTCCCAACTGTCAAAATAATGTCTATTAAAAAGAAAAAAACCAACCTCAAAGTTTTAGATTTTTATGATTCATGCAAATATTTATAAAAAGAAGCTACTAATTTGTTTCAATATCAGATTTAATTATTTGATTCAATGAGTTAGGTTAGGTTTCATTTCATCTTATTAACATTTTCATTTCATATCAATAAAAAAATCTACTGAAGACTTGGCTGTATAGGCATAGTTACCCTTTGCCTACCCAGAATGCCTACAAAAAAAACAATCTCTGCATAATCATATATCGTTGGCGCCATTTTTCAAAAATGTTCTTTGCGAGTTTTTATTATTTTATTATAAATTGCTTCATTTTTTCACAACTGTATTAAAAATAGTTGTTCAGTACACGTGCGGAACCGTCATTGGAAGGAGTTCCGACTGTCAACCCTCACCTTCGGCTGCGCCTCGGCTCGGGTAGACATTTGTCGGAACTCCTTGCAATGACAGCCTTTCCGCACTTGTAATGAAATATACTATTCTGTTATAATTCTTGATCTGTTAACGCTATATATTTTTGTTTTTTTTTTGACGTGATAACGTCTTTAAAATCGTTTTAGTCGGGTGACATGTTCAGAAACTTGTGTCACACCAAAACCTCACGAGCGCGATCGCAGGTATAACGAGAGAGACGGACCGATCTCCCGTCTCATCTCGAGCGCTGCTAGTCATTCCGTGAAACTTGTCACGCGGAATCCTCACGAGATTCACGCGGGAGTCACGCGGGAGTCACGCGAGAGTCACGCGGAGGCTGGCATAGCGTTCGAGTGAGTGGACCAATCTTCCGTCTCTCTCACTCTAGCGGCATACAAACGAATGGAGATTTTCTCGTGCGGACGTTATCACGTAAACATCTCGATCGTAAACCTACTTTACAAACAATTTGCCGTTTTTTAATATTTCTAATATTTAATAAGTAATCCTTATGTTTAGTTTACGTTTCTTGAACTCATTATTTATGTTTTATATGTTATTTCAATCCAATCTAAGATTTAAAGACATCAAAAGTTATGTAATGTACTTTGCGTGTAGCGATAATTTCTCCTTAATGGATATGTTATCTCACTCAAACCGAATACAACTTTTGAACAAAATTCTGTTATGAAACTTTTATTTTGTATTTCATTAGAAAAAAATATTGCCACAGTATTTAGGACTGGCTGCAATCCTTTTTTGGGTCCCACTGCTGGGCACGGGTCTCTCCCCCTTAGTGAGGAGGCCTGGAGCTTACTCCACCACGCTGCTCCAATGCGGGTTGGTGGAGATGCGGGTTAGTGGCCATCCCGCTGTCGTAGGTTTTCAAATCGCCCATAAGGCCTCCGACAAGGTTTAACGACTGTTATCTATCGACAACGACGGCTTAACGTGCCCTCTGAAGCACGGAAACGCGCATGAAATTTTTTGCCACTAGAGGTACCCCGACCGCGCCCGTTTGGCTTAGCTATATACCTAGACCGCTTGCGTTCTACGCTAGCCGCCTAGCTATGCGCGCTTCAAGGACTACTGCCTCGGAAAATGAAAGTACCTACTGGTTTCTTGAAATAACCTCCCAAAATTATGAAATTAATTATTTTAGGTACGTCGAAATCTCTAATCTGCACTTGGTCAGCATGGTGAACTATGACCTCAATCCTTCTCATGTCCTATAGGACCAGGAGTGGGACATAAAAAAAGGAAAAGAAAAAAAGCTTTTGAGTTCAGCTAAAATAACTCTTGCCATTAATTCAGGTCTTAACGTGAAATACAGGTTAATAATTTCCAATTTTCGTTTTCATAAAATCAAAATTTCAAAATTTCCCATCAAACCCAATAATTTCATTATCTTGGATGAATACTTCATCTTGACAGGTAGGAAGGGGATAGTAATTTCTTGTTTTGTTATAACGAAAGTCTCTGGGACAACCCCAGCCTTATTTACAGTTTGTTGTGAAACCTAAAATTGAATCCCTTACATAATAACTTCGCCCTTTGATCGCCGTCTTCTTAATTTAAGAGTTTCTTGCCGTCACGATTTGTTTACTCTTGTTTTACTTTTACTGTTTTTACATTTTGCTTTTGTTTTTAACACTTTCGCGGACGCAACCACTTGACTCTATATCCCAAAATGACACAATAAATTTCCATACAAAATTACACGACGTGTGAGTACGTAGCGTCCCAAGAAAATTTATTATTTTTAAGGTGTCATGACACAACCATTTTATAACGTCATCATATAAATACGTTACGTCACTAAAAGTAAAATTAACTAAATGTGTACGGACACAACGTTTAATAACGTCCAAAGTGTATACACGTTCTGGCACATCATACTATGTTGATGACAAGAAGTACCATCACAACGTATCTATACGTCGAACGTGAAATAACGTTCTGTCACTTTTAGTCTTAAGACAACCACCTCATTAGGTCACAACCTACTATGTCGACAACGTTTTTATACGTTTTGTCTTATCATGTCATAGTGAGATAGAAAATTATGCCTGTATCACAACGTCAGTGTACGTTTAAGGTGTCTAAACCTTTCTCATAAAACACGTGTAAATTAATAAATAATGAATTGAAATATGTTATATGTAAAATGAAAAACAAAATACGAAAATAAACCATTTATTTCTATAAAAATAATTTTTCAGTCTTAGGTAGGACTGTGACTAGTTTTAGGCCGATTAGTTTGACTCATATTTGTCCCAAAAGCATTAGTGCATTCGATAAGATAATCTGAAAGGAGAGGTGGAAATAGGCGGTTAAATACGTCGAATACGGTTGTGTTATTATTTATAGTGAACTTTATCCCCACAGAATCAGTGTCAAAATTGAACTCTGGTATAGGCACTGTAGTTTCTGTCCAATCTTCTGTGGTTGTAGGTATATCTTGCAGATCGCTAGATGGTTGGCCGGCACACGTATGCTCCTCTTGAACTATCTCGGTTTGACAGTTTTCAGCAACAAGGGATGTTAAATTTTCTAAACCCAACTCATTTTGAGATCTGTCAAATAAAGGCGGTAGATTGTCAAGGATCTAAATTCACCTGTATTATCACAGTTTTCAGCCAAGTCATTTGAAATTAGTGATAAAGTCGACAAACCCAATGACTCATTTTGAGAGACGTTGTGTGAAGCTGGGTTGTCAGATTTATCGATGAAGCCACATATTGAGGAGGTATAATAGTTTCAGGCTCCGGTTGAGTTATCTCATTGGAGCTTTGATTCACAGTAGGTACGGTCGTAGTTGGAGATTTAACCAACTTTAACCGTTTGGCTAGAGGAAAATTTTCCTCCGAGGAATTCGAGTCATAGCCTTCCTCTTGAAAACGTGATGAGGTTAGAGTTTGAGGTGATGGTGACTTCACAGTGCACCGTGAATAATCACTCCCAACAGATTGAATATCGTCTTCATCGCTACTATTATATACTAGGATCAGAAGTAACTGGTCTCTGAGTCGAAGTGCCGACCAAATTTGATTTAACCGTAATTTTTGACGATTTCTGTCGGTAAGTTATAGAAAAAGAACTTTCACTACTTGGTGTATTTCCTTGTGGGTCAAAATCTTTATCGGAACCATATTCCAATCATCATCTTGATAAGGATCCGCTTCGGTAGAATTGTCGGAATCATAGAAAATGCTCATCAGTCTTCTTTTACGCTTATCCATCTAAAACACATAAAATAACCCGTTAACCATCAATATCATACAGTAAAATGACTAATTTACAGTAAATTAATATGGTTTAGCCAAGGAATAATAAATTAATAAAATAAACTAAATACTTACGATGTTTGGTCGCGGAAAATATTACGACACGCCACGAAAAGTTACCCGAACGCGATCGCACCCCCGCAGTGACGCAGCCGCACTGAATGTAGGAGCGCGATAGGCACGGGGGACGTATAAACACGTTGTGCGTATGTGACTACCGTTGCCGCCCACTATCAACGGCTCTTATTTGAAATGGTTTAAAACATACTCTACGTGACAGTAAAGTCTCGGGTATTTTATATGTTGTGACACAAGATACATTAAGTAGGATTTTAACTTGAACGTTCATCGGAAATGAACGTTCTGTCGTAGAGTCAAATTGTTATTTGGACGACATCGTACGTTGTGCCATATCAAAATTTCGGACGATGACGTATAATCTCGTTCTGTCCTCGAACGTGTTAAATTATAAAAACGGTATTTTTTGTGATTTTATCATATATGTACCTTCGCCACATGCGAATGTGAAATCCGTCCTTTTATTCATTCATAAATACCAACATTAATGATATGAAAATATATATGGAAGATGCTTCATAAAGTTTAAAATTATGTCAAACTAGCTGTGCCCGCGACGTCGTCCGCGTGTATAAAGACTTTTATAAAATGGATTGATTAAAAAATAAAGATTATTTGTTTGCATTGAATAAGTAGCAGGTAGATTATTCTTACATACAGTGAAATCACTTATAATACAATGTTCATATGTTCAGAAGAAACCTAATGTATTTTTTCTAAATCCTTCAAACCTAAAACAGTAAGGAATGCTTACTGTACTGATCTTACTATCCACTTTTCTCACGTTTCGCTTTTCTCGCGCAATCAGATTCTCTTTACAAATATGTACCTCGTTTATTAAAGTTAAGAGATACTGCTGTGCCCGTGGCTTCATCTATGTTAAAAATAGTATCTTTAGTAAATTGGGTGAATTTATACTGCAAAGAATGTATAGACTCATTCTATATACATAGCTTTAACCTACTGCAGAAAAGAGGTGCACTATACAACTACTTGTACTTGGGAGATGAAATTTCTAAACATACACGTGCTTAGGATTAAACAATCGGAAAAATAATTGTAAGGTCAATTAATAAACTATAGGTTTAAAACTTGCGGACAGCAGTTTGGTCATAAGTCATAACTCATATAACATTGTGAAAACTAAAGCAGAAGACAGGGTCTCTACACAGTGTGCTATCTGTATTTGGAAATAAAGAATATTTTTATAAAGAATCTTTAAAGAATCCTTAATATCTCCATCAATCAACGTGTGTGGATGAGCCCTCAGCCCGTACGCAATAAAGAGAAGCAAAAAATGAGTTATCATTGGTCCAATTAACAATGTTCAGCATCATACGTAGGTATACCTTCCCAACGATGGGACAACCCGCGAGGCGCAATGTTTACCATGGCGGACTGCTAATCGAACTGTCCCGGGTTAGAATCCGGCAGCGAATCCGGCAGAAATTTCAATGATGAGTTTAAACTGTTCTCGGTCTGGGTGGTTGTGTTTCTGTCTCTATGTGTGTTCATGGCACCCACGACACAGGGTATATCTACCCTAATGTGAGGCTATACGTGTGAAATGTAATTTTTTATTTTTTTTACACTATGTACTTACTTTTATTAGACTTAAGGCTTTTATTTGAAATTATCTCCATCGATTCACTTTGGAGAAGAAATGAATATTGCTCAATAACGCCATCTACCGTATGGCATGTAAACTTTGTGGTTGATAAATCGAATGTCAAATTACCAAATAGGTAGATATTGAGATTAACAATTGGTTCACTAAAAGTTTAACTATTCGTCACCTAGATGTCTGCAGTAGTCTCGTTTTGTTAAGGCTTTGTACATTCTGTATGAAAGTTTAGATTCCGTATCTTACAACCTTAATGCTGGATGCATTGAGATTGTAAGATTTGGATTTCGGTTCATCGGAGCTTGAGGCCTCTTCAGTATTGGGAGAGCTCCATGCTCAGCAGTGGAATGCTAAAAAGGTTGCAGCTTGATATAATGTAGCGATAATAATCGTTTCAGCTGCAGCCTGTTCATAATCTTCCACCCCAAAAGAAGACTAATAAGCTGAGAAACTAACTCAATGGAGCCTGTGATGTAAGGTTCGGCGGCGGTAAGGCTCGCGATGCGCTTATTAGGTACCTATAGTCTAGCCATACTCAGCCAACGAAAGAAAATACAGTAAGCTTATCTAAGTATATTTAATATAGTCGACAATATTAGTGAGAGTTCAAAATAATTTTACTTAAATTTAAACTTTTATTTATGGTTTTGAATGGGCTGTGACCGAAACTTTCATACAAAGTCCCCAAAGTGCCTTTTAAGTTTATGTCGCGTATTGTGTAAATGAACATAACTTTTTTGTTTATCACCCGATTGATATGAAATACACACTAATGTTACGGAAATTCAATCAACAATATATCAGAAAACACATCATTCAAAGAAGGGAAAAGAATTTGAGAATGAAATATTAAGTTAAGGTTAATTATTGTACGCTTGAGATACCAACTTTCAAATCCATTTTATTTGCTATTGAGGGGTAGTTTTGAAAAAAGCTTAAATAGAATTCTTACTATGTTAGTAAAGATTACAAATACAAAATTAAAGGTATATTACTCTGCACAAAAATATTCTGTACATCAAGTTTCGACACTCATTTTTCAAAGAGTTTCAAAGAAAATTGACATTTAAAGGGTGAATTTCGTGAAATGCTGAAACACGTATTCTTTTATTTTGGTTAGGAAATATTTATACCAAATTTCAAGAAAATCTATTGAAAAAATCCAAGTTTTCCATACAAATTTTCATCGCTCATTTCACACCCTTAAAGGTTGATTTTTAAAATTATCTATAGCCTAAATGTTAGCGAGGACCAATATATATAAAACAAAAAATTTTTTATCAAAATCCGTCCAGTAGTTTTTGCGTGAAAAGCTAACAACAGACAGACAGACAGACAGACAGACAGACAGACAGACAGACAGACAGACAATAATTTCAAAACTTATATTTTCAGCTTCTGTTACTTATAAAAAGACCCCTAGAAGTATTTTTTTTAATTTATATGCAATGTACAGAATTGACCCTGCTTACAGTTTTATTATATGTATAGATAATGCGACTATGTATGAATGTAGTTTGGTTGAAATAAATCATACATCACTCATGTGATCAGTTAGTTTTTAGTAATTGACATTACATACTTATTTGCTGAGACACATGGTGTGGTGATCAGCGAAGCCCTATTTTCAACGGTTAACCGTCAAAATGCTTTGGATTTTTGTCCCACAATTTTAAGTGATGAAGGAAAAAAAGAACACTAATTGTCTATTACTTGATGTCTTTTGTAAATCTATAAGTTCGCCATTACCTCAGTGGGATATGCAAATATTGCTGAAATGAAATAAAGCCAACTTTAAGTAACTGTGACTAAAACTAGGAAATCTTTATATTATTATTGATATATCCGAAAAAATACTGATTTTAATTTATTTTAGTGAATTAAACCGATTAAAGTCAAGAAGATAATCTTCGTTGAGATTACCTTATTATTCATCAAATTCTATCTAATACCTTTAAACGAGCAATTCTTGTATACCCCAATATATTTATTGAATTTCGGAACCGGCTCCAAAGATTTTGATGTAATTTGAAAATAAACCAATAAAATAAATTGTTTTTATCCGTGCAATGCTCGGTCGTCCAGGTACTCTTTATTAATGTTATATACCTGTATAGGCTACAGGTATATAACATTAATAAAGAGTACTGGACGACCGAGCATTACATACTCGTACATACATACTACTTACTATATCTACAAAACTATTACATGCAAATTTTATGTTACAAACAGATAAACTTTGGAAACATGCTTGCGACTAATTAGAAATAGATTGAGACATGCCAGTATTTATTTTTATGCATTATGATTTTTTCTATAAAACTTTTATTATGTGTTTGGTTTAATGTAGAGATAGTTTAATCGCTTGTCTGTACTTACACCTCAGGAGTTTTGAGTAACAAATAGTATCTCCAATCAAATGGTGCAAAATCATTGAAAACAACACCTGCTTTAAACCTACGAAGACATCAAAAGGCAACATTTACAGCGAAAAATATAAAATATCTCAACTATCATTTTACAATCCAGTTATCCTTAGAAATATTAAAATAGTTAAGACAAATTTCCAAGTGACATAAACTTCTATATTTTACTTCAAAATACCATCCAACGAGGACAGAGCTCGACTTCGTACTAGAAAATGTTCATTTAAGACGATGCTTTGAAACTGAAACTCAATGGATTCAGGGGCTTAAAGTTATTAATGAACAAAAGACCGGACGCCTTGATTAACTCATTTTCTTTCTTGATGTTTCAGAAATTCGAAATACTTTGAGCGGAGTTTTTGCTCGAAGTCGCTTTAAAGTAATTATTATCATTAGGCTCTTGCAACATCAAAGACATCTTAATGGCTGAAATCAATAAATGGAACATTTGTTTACGTTTGTGTGATGATTAGGTGCTGTTTTATTTAAAAAAATATAACGCATGAATAATGCATAGTTTTGCATCGCATCGAACCCAAGACTCACTCAGCGGTACTATATAACCATTGTGGTAATAACTAGAGTAAAACAAAGGTCGTCACCGAGTCATAAACCAAATCTATAGAATAAAAACGTTTACATTCGTTTCGTTCTTATCGTTCATTTTGAATCAATAAATTTGAATTGATTTTTTACTTGTTTACTTGTGTAAAACTTTAAAGTAAATTAAAGCTATATATAGCTTATTTATATTTTTACCATAGAATTCCTATAATGTATTTTAACATGATTGAAATTATATTTTGTTGGAGAAAACATTATTTACTAACGAGCTTGGGTAATGCAAACTAGAAAACTTGGAACAGGAATATTGAGCAAGAAAACATTTTTCATAACATGTTCACTGTATTGAAATTGGTTGTTATATTCAAACTTCATTTTCCGATATTAATAAAATAAAGAATTTCGTAACAATGACCTCAAGTATTTGCTCTAATTAACATAGGTACTTATTACATTCTTAATAAAGATTTTTTTTCTTCAACAGGCTTCCTTTCCATCAACTCTGACCGGAGTAGCTCCGAGCGATCCCCCGCCCCCCTCGATGCTGCCGAGCTACTTCGAGACGCACCGCTTTATCCCCCTCTTCAAAACTCTGACGACTCTTCTTCCTACAGCTATCAAAATGACTTAGACTCAAACCCTAAACACTTCTTTGAAACACCTAATGATCCAACTGATGATGGACGTACTGAAAATATTTCATATGATCCAGAAAGTAGCATAGAAAACAATTTTCTCCTAAAGCCTGAAGAATTCACAGGCAATTCTGATGTTAATAGTTATTATGCTGAAAGCAACTTAGAGACGAAATCAGGTACAAATGAGAAAGGAAACCTAGAGGCTGATGAAAGTAGTGACGTTTTAGAAACGCAAGAGGAACCTATTTATGTAGAAAGTAATGACGTAGGAGTGGAATCCATATTAGACCCAGAGAGTTTTGACAATATTGATAATGTTAATCCTGAACCTGCCAGTGTTAATTCGGGAAATGGTTTTATATTTGCCTCTGGATCCAACGTAGATCTTTTGATGGACGATGAAGCTAGAGTAGACACGGAAGAAGAAGTAGTTCTTCAACCTGATAAATCAGATGAAAACGTTTTTGTTACTGAGCCAAATATTGAAGAGGATTTTAAAACTGTAAATGATCCTGATCTGTCTGCAGCTGAAAGTGAAAATAGTGATGATCTCGAAAGGAAAAAACGCAGCAGTGAACAGGAATGGGATAAAAATCCAAAGGTTTGTTCAAATTTTTGTTTATTTTTCTTCTAGTCTTTTCTTATATTATTTGTTTATATTACGAGCAGAGAATTTTGCCAATCAACGTTAAGTAGTAACTACATCCTCAAACAGACCTTAAATCTTGTCTGAAAATTTAGTAGCTGCTCTTAAGGACAGATCGTTATCTTAATGTGGCCAATTTACTACCGAAACTCAAAATAATTGCTTCACTAATATAAACTTTTTGAAACTTCAAAAACAATTTATAAGGTGTTTGAGTTGACGCAAAAGCTGTTTAATCTGTTTTAAATAGCATTTTTGAAGTTAGATAGTTATATTTAATTAATTCATTTACAACGTAGTAAATTAAAATGTTCCGGATATTCCGAGTGTTTTATACTCGTTGCATATTTAATAGTATAATAGGTATAGAAAAATATATATATCTATATTAATATATAAAGTTGAAGAGTTTTTTGTTTGAACGGGCTAATCTCAGGAACTACTGGTTCGAATTGAAAAATTCTTTTTGTGTTGGATAGTCGATTTATCGGGGTAGCCTAAAGGCTATACCATATCATGCTATGACTAATATTAAAGTCCACGCTAATATATATTTCTTTATTTTTATTTGCATACTGAATTTTTATTTCATCTATTGATAAATTATTATCCATCAGCCTTTGTAAGTCCTTTTCCTGCTAATATTCGCCGAGCAGCGATGGCCGAGCGGTAAAAAACCGCGGTCCTCGACCCCAGGTTCAAATCCTCGGCGCGCACTTCCGACAAAGAAATTTGTAATGTGCGAATTTAGAGCTGCTCCACGGTGATGGAAAATATCGTGATATTTCATTGATTACGATGTTCTCCATCGCCGTGCATGCCTGAGAGAAATTCATAATTTCTCGAAAGCATGACATCCACCAATCCGCACTTCGCTAGCGTGGTGGACTATGGCCTAAATCCCTATCAATTGTGAGAAGGAGACTTGCCCAGCAGTGGGACATAAAAAAGGTTGAAAAAAAAATTCGCCACTTCATCAAGTATAGCGCCTCTGAATCCAACGCTGACTTCTTCAGGTCGTCTGTCCACCTAGTTGAACGGTCATTATGTGGTCGAAAGAAAGTCGAAGACCTTTCTTCTACATCAATTATCGATCTTCCTAACGATATAGTTTGTCGGGGTTACTGTTACCATACATACATGTACTCTACTTGACAGTACCCAAATATGTGCATGTATAATTTAATAAATTAAGGTTTTGTTCACCAGCCTGCCCGAAGAGTGAAGACTGGAGACACGATCCTCAACATACGAGGGGCTGTTCGGGATGCCATCGGTGATGCAGGAGCTGCTCCCGGGCCACGAGCGTCATCCAGGGTGGACGCCTTCGTCATCAGACCCTCGCCGGTCCTCAGAGACGAGCCGCGGGACCAACTCAGAGATGCTAGGAACAGGATTGCTGCGACTGTTGCTCAGGTAAAATATGAAAATAAATTATTTTATTAATTAAACTTATTTCAAAGTAACTAAAATTGATGTTTCTGTGCTGTTGAATAGTTAGTAGTGCCTTGCAATAAAACAAATTAGTCTAACATCCATTTTCACTAACGATAGGATACGCCTAAATCAGATGCCTAAATATGTAGGAGTTGCTTAGAGGAAAAACACGTTTCACTAACCCTTAAGTCACGTAAGGCATAACCTAAAGTTACGACACCGATTTGGGATGGCGTAGTGCTTAGGTGCCACGAAACTGACACATGTGACAGTCACTTAAATTGATAATAGATGACGAACAAAACCATGGACAACGGTTAAAAAACTTGGCTACTCATAAGATAGGACCAATCAATACATCGATCGGTGAAACGGAATTTTATGCTAAGCCTTGCCCTAAATTAGGAGTTACTTAGTAAGGCGTTCCCTTGTTCGTCGTTAGTGAAAACGGGTATAACATCAATTTTCACTAACGATAGGATACGCCTAAATCAGATGCCTATATATTTAGGAGTTGCTTAGAGGAAAAACACGTTTCACTAACCCCTTAAGTCACGACTAACGACGTTGGGCATAACCTAAAGTTACGACACCGATTTGGGATGGCGTAGTGCTTGGGTGCCACTATACTGACACATGTGACAGTCGCTAAAATTGATAATTTAGATTGACGAACAAAACCCAGGACAACTGTCAAAAAACTAGGCTACTCATAAGATAGGACCAACCTATTATACATCGATCGGTGAAACTGATCTTTATGCTGTGCATTTCCCTAAATTAGGAGTTACTTAGTAAGGCGTTCCCTTGTTCGTGAAAACGTTGGTGTGAAAACGGGCATAAATATTTAAACTTTAAAAAATACAGATATATATAAAACTTTACCCGATTCAAAGATACAAGTCATTGAGCAACGAATAATGACTGCATGCACTGTCAGGCAAAAGGAGTTATTTTAATTTTAAAATGATGCCACCGGACATGAATTTATAGATAAGTTGTGATTAATAAGAATGTCGTGGATACCATGAGCTTACATGATGACAAGAACAAAATTAAATTGATTTACAGTAGAAATATATTTTGTTGTTAACTATCATCTCAATTAAATTGATATTTCAGTATTCCAATTGAAATAATCATTACAATTTTTACAACGCAAATTGAATTGCAGAAATTTGCAGCTGTATTTCAATTTTATAAATTCGAGCCCCAACGGCATTATTTATACGACAAAGACCCAATAAATTTCTACACCAAGTTGGAAGAAGACAAACAAATTTGTAACGAAAAATTTAAGGGCCTGTTTCACTGACTTCTGTTGGAATTTGGCAAAAATAATTATTTTAATTTACAGTATTATGATGCCTTAGTAGCAGTAGTATGCCTTATTTATCGTATAATTTCCCATTGTACGTTTATGAAGTAAATTTTGTGAACGCCTTAAAAAATAAAAAAATAAAATAAAAATAACGTTTTACACTCATAGCCCCACAGTAAGGTAGATGTACCCAGTGTCGTGGGTACCATGGACACACACAAAGACAGAGACACAAACACCCAGACCGAGAACAGAAATTTAAACTGATCATTAAAATTTCTGTTTCGCCGGGAATCGAAACCGGGACTCTTCGATTGGCAGTTCGGCATGGTAATTGCGCCACGTTGGTCGTCAAATAAAACTTGTAAACTACCTACATGTGGTAAAATTTATTAGTTCGACTGGTCACCACCCAATTTACCTTGAAGCAATTCTATTGTGTTTTCGTGGAATGAACTGTCCAGCCCACGGAGTTTCAAATGACGCACATCCTCCCAGAGAAGATGGCAAGAAGTATTGCTAGCAAGAGTCTAGGTGAGCGCGATCACTCTGCGCCAACCGGCATTGCACACTTCAGGGCCGAAAATTGCTCTTAAACGATCATTGCAAAAACACGCTATTCGATGGCGACACTGGTTCTGGTAGAAATAGTAGGAGCACCTCTACTCATTCGTTTTCTCTATGGTCCAACCAGACCTACGACATAAGAGGTGACCGTCTGCCTAAAACCAGACTCTCGGCTTGCTTGAGATTGCGTGTAGTCCACGGTGCAGCAAATGATACTATACCATGTAGCCTACTCGTCTGTTACTCCATTTAAATAAAATAAAACTGAATGTATAGCTTCAGTTACCGTTTAGTGGAACGGTGAAATCGCGCCTAACAGATGGCAGGCGGCTCGGGTGTCGAGTTGGGCGCTTGTAGCGGGAGCAGGCCGTTGGAGAATGAATGAGATGAGTGATAGGTAAAAGTAAATGTAAAACCAAACATTTAAATAAATAAACAATGATTTTATAATAAAAAATAGTAATCTGAAAACAGACAGCAAGGAAACAGGAGTTATTAAGAGCTATTACTATCCATGGTTTTTTTATTGTGTAGTATTATCGCAAAGCATCTTTAGAGCATTGATGACGTTTATAAAAGTTTCATCTTTTGTATAACGCGGCCTGACGCAATATAAAATAAACAAAAAGACTGAACTAAAGCCGCAATACAAAGAGCCTAAAGCTTGAGGTGTGTTCAGTTTAACAGCAAAATCGCGCCTAACACATGGCAGGCGGCTCGGCTGTCGAGTTTCGTTATTAATTGGGCGCTTGTAACGAGAACTGGCCGCTGGAGAATGAATTAGAGATAGAGGAGGGAAAGGAAATTGTTCTTTTTTAAAGAATAATTCAAGTTGAAATTTGACATAAATAACTTCTCTATTCTGTAAGTATTCGATCAAAAAGTGGATAGTCCTAAAATTCTATACTATACTACACTCATGTCCCTTCATATTTTCTGTCCAAATACTTTTGAATTGTACAATACATACATACATCGTACATCATATTATATTTACTACTTATGACAATATTAAAAAGGACATGCAGAACCATTAAATATATCTTTGAGGAATACTTGTTATCTACAGATGTTGATTAGTCGTTTTAGAATTAAGAGGTAGATTAGAGACTCTACCTCTTAATTCTAATCCGCGAAACGAAAGAATACAAACAAAACCAATTTATCACATACAAGAAAGCAAAAATTAATTCATCCATTACTTCAGCCTTTTCGACGTCAAAATAAGAGGCAGAGGCCCGAAATAATCCCGAATTACAACAAAAACCTCTCCACCACACACGAAGAATCTCAAATTGAATTAACCCCTTCTGAAAGTTACATAGTTTGTCACAAGCCACGAGAGCTAATTAATTATGTACGCCATGATGGCGACTTGCAAAGGACGTAGTTTAATTTATTCCTCTACACAGTATTGTAACTACAATAATCCTTTAAGAATACAAAAATAACTGCTTGAATAGCCGAGCTTTGCGCTGGTAAAAACAAAAATAAATTATTTTCTGGATCTTATCTCAAAAAGGCACGTTAAGCCGTCGGTCTCTGTTGTTGTCGATAGATAACAGTCGTTAAATCTTGTCGGAGGCCTTATGGGCGGTTTGAAAACATCCGACAGCGGGTTGGCACTAAGTCGCATCTCCACCAACCCGCATTGGAGCAGCATGGTGGAGTAGCTCCAGGCCTTCCCAATAATGGGGAAAGACCCGTGCCCAGCAGTGGAACGCCAGAAGGGTTGCAACCAATCTCAAAAAGGAACTTAAAAAAAGAAAAAAAATCGGAGAGGACTCGATTTGGAATATTCTGGTTTCGGAACCACCCGATTTCCCACCTGAGCGATTGTATTCTAATTTTATTAATGTAGACGAAATTTACCGTCGTATTCTAATGATATTTTACGAGATTTTCACTGCCTGAAAACACGGATTAAACGAAGTTTTCTAAAAAGGAAATCTAGCTAAATCAATTTGTCACGTTTAAAACCCCTCTGCATATTAATGCCATAAAATGCTCGTTTAAATTTAGTCATTTCGCGTTCATCAGCTATAAGTGCCTTATGGGCAATAAGTTGAGCTAAGAGAAAAGAGCTGGATGAGAAAAACTACCAGCAGCAGAGTGGCAAACTTTTTAGGCCTTTTTTTTGTATCGGGGGGGGGGGGGGGGACCTTCAAAAGGTACCCGGCACCTTGGGAGAGGATAAATGGTTATGTGAGATTTGACCGCACTAAAACCCCCTCGGTGGCCTGCCTCTGCGCTTGGGGATGTCTCCGGGATCTCCGGTGGAACGCACCGGTGACCTCCACGCGCGGCGCCCAGAATGGGCCCAACTTCGGGAGAACAAATATGCTCTCCTGCACCTTCCGATGCTTACGGCGGTATGCGGCATGCGGCCACGCACACACCACGTCCTTCCCGGGACTGCTGGTTGGGCGGATCAAGCTCTCACTCACACCGTCCACAACCCCTGAAGCCCCCTTACGATCGCCTCTTACGATCAATCTTTAACCGACCTAGCTGTGCCTTTAACCACACTTTTACCTCAGTCTTCAACGAGTTAAATAACATTTATATAATTGATACATATTATTACTCCAACCACTAATGTACATCAATAAAATGCGAATTGAGTGTTACATAAAATTCTTATAAATCTCTATCAAAACTCCCCCAAATAGACATTAATTTATCATCAATCCATTAGATACAAGAAGTAGATCCGCACAGACAGACATACTTCTCGCTGTAATTTGATATCCATAAATCATTCTTTCAGAGAAACATTTCCGGCAATAATTTTAAACTTTTTGGAAGTTATCCAACTCAAGCGCTTTCGACTCAAGGACTCTCGTTTTGAAAATAAGGTTTTAAGTTTACACTTAAAACATACTTACACATAGCCCTGCGATTGGTGTAGATCGCAAGTGATCTACGCAGCTAAGCGCAACGGTCGCGGTCGGGTGTGAGATGGGTGACCGCTAGTAATAAATTTCATGCGTTTCCGTGCTACGGAGGGCACATTACATCAACGGATCTGGTTGTTATCGATGAATAGCAGACTTTAAACCTTGTCTTATGGGCGGTTTGAAAATATCTGACAGCGGGTAACCAGTACCTCCACAAGCCCGCTTTGGAGCAGCGTGGTAGAGTAAGCTCCAGGACCCAATAATGGTAAAAGAACCGTGCCCAGTAGTGACTGCAAAAAGGGCAAAATAAAAATTATTGTTTCAGAGAAATATTTCAGACAATTATTTAAAACTTTTTGGAAGCCATCCAACTCAAGCGCGTTACTCGAGAACTCCCGTTTTGAAAATGAGGTTTTAAGTTTACACTCATCATTTAAAAGCTTTGGGCTGTTACAGAAAACTGTGATTGTTCAGGATTAAGTTATTGTGGAATTACCAACGAGGCTAACTTTCCTCGCAATATCTCGGTGGACACAAGTTTGGCATAATATGTTTTTTCTTAGTTAAATAAGACTGTAAATATTTTGATTTAAGAACCTAGAGTGTGAAGTGTGCAGCGACCACTTCCCATTGATATCTACATACAACTCCTAGGCTGAGTCTTGTCATAATCCTTTGCAGTTGTTGCTTTTTAGATGCTGATGGTCGCCTCATGTAAGTCTGAACGGTAACCTTACCTTTTCACTGAAACACAATATAATTGTTAATCAACACACAATATAATTGTTAATCAACACACAATATAATTGTTAATCAACACACAATATAATTGTTAACAATATAGTTGTTGCTAAAAATGCGTGTTACGTTGCTATTTATCGGTTGAATCGTAAAGATTCTTTCTTAAATTATATTACAAATACATAAGAACAGGCTTAATGTATCCTACTAATCAGGGACACGCGAATGTTATTTATGTTTGCGGTCATGTCATACCTGCCTTTGTTGCGCTTATCTGAGTCGGTTTCTCCAAACAGACATAGATTTTATCATCAATTCGTTTAATAGAAAAAATAGTCCACAAAAACAGTTAAATTTTCTCGCTGTGATAATTATTATTTATAATATATTTATAATTATAATCATAACCATTCCTTCAGAGAAACATTTCAGGCAGTGATTTTAAACTTTTTGGAAGCCATCCAACTCAAGTGCTCCACTCAAGGACTCTCGTCTTGAAAATGAGATTTTAAGTTTACACTCATCATTTAAAAGCCTTGCGCTTTTAAAGAAACTGATTGTTCAGGATTAAGTAATTGTCGAATTACGAACGAGGCTAATTTTTGTCTAAAAGTTTCGTTTGATATACCTAAGTGTGATTAAAAGATTTTCTCTTCGTTTCATTATATTTATATTCGTTATATTTCTATAAAGCTTTTATTTGGGGACAACTGGAGCTTACTTCACAACCTTGATTCAATGTGCGGGTTAGTGGCCCAACCACATTTGTATATTTTTAAACCACCCTAAATATTCCGACAAGGCTAAAAGGCTGCCATTTATGAATAACCACCTGCACCAATGGCTTGTCGTGTCCTTCAAAGCACAAAAACGGGCATGAAATTTGCCATTAGCGAACATCATCTCTACCACATCTATAGCAGTACAACCAATTTGTAAAACCTCTCGGAAATTGTTAAGATTATAAATTAAATTGTCATCATCGTTTCTAAGCATCTCTTGTTTTAACTACAATTTTTTTTCTTTCTTCCACTAGCCCCTGAAGTTGGAGCGAGAGCTGCTGGTGGAAGCTCACGCTCACGCCCGTATCCCATGCGACCTGGTTAACGTTACCAATATACGCTGGTACAAGGATAATGAGGTTAGTTTTACAACGCCCAGATGGCATGTCTTTACGTCTTAAGGAAAGTCCTCCACAATCTACTTTGCACGTTCCTTTTTGTTTACTGTAAGATCTTTTAATAAATTTAAAAAAGGCAACTTTCCAGCTGAGGTTATATTCAACTGGAAATCCAGTTGAATATAACATGGGGTTATTCAAGAAAGTAAAAAAAATCTATACTTCGTGGACATGACATGCCTTTGTGTAATTCTCAGGCATGCAGGATGATGAGTAACTTCGTAATGGAATATTACTTGCAATCTTCTCCCTCACTGTGGAACGTAAAATACGCACACATAACAGATTTATCAGAGATTTCAAAGTTTGACTTCAGGCAACTCATCTTTTTTCCAAGTCTTTTTCGAAGTACTATGAGTATATAAGTTAATCTTCCATACTAATCACATTTATTTTATCGCACTAGGCATTGAAATTAATCAATGAAAACTAAAGTGAGTAGCCAAAAATAGGACACAAGCTTTAAGTAAAATTGTCTATTTCTGACGATGAATATTATTCATCCTTCCGAATGCTGCCCAACCGAGTTGGATTCTACGAGTTACCTCTTTCTCGACGTTGGACTAACCCATATGGATCACTGGTCCCAGGTACTTTTCACTAACTTCGAGAATAGCGGCATATACCACAACCGGTATGGGTGTATGTGACATGGACGTTAGTCATCATCATCTTCGTCTTGTCTACGTTCATCTTTAGACCCGCCCATTGTGAGGCGCTATGGAGGTCTCCTAGCATAGAGCATAGACGAGAAACATAAAATTTTATGAAATCCTAAGCATAACAAGCCTTGATAATTTAGTTCTTGTATGTATTATTATATATCTTATTATCACTGATCTCTGATACCTATCATGCACACATACACACACACACACACGCACTCACGCGCGCGCGCACACACACACACACACACACAAAACCATTGGAACTAAGTATATTAGAGTCATTAAGACATTAATGTATTTTAATAATAAGTTAAAAACAGAAAATTACTAAAGTAGTACTTCTGGAAATCTTTTAAATGCATTGTAGTGAGAACATACTGTCAATATTGTTCTGGGGTGGGCGTAAACTGCTACACAACTTAACTACAATAATAACTAACTTAACTACAATAATAAATAACTAACTACAAAAATTAACTGTGTAATTTCATTAACTATTGTAGTCGTTTACGAATACTATGTTTTATGTATTATTAATATTATGTTCAATAAATCTTTGAAATCTTTGAATTCGTCGGTATAACACCTTTTGCCCTTATTTTTGTGCAGCAAATCAATCTGCCATCATCACCCGGTGGCGGAGAGTCGAGCTGGCGCGAAGGAGATGCCGTGGAGATAGGACGCGCGTCGCGAGGCCACGCGGCGAGATGGCGCTGCGCCGGCCGCGACCGCTCGGGTCGGACCCTCACCGGCGAGCCTACGCGCCTACTTATTTATGGTAATATTAGCAAGCGTTTGCAAAATGCTGCATCGCGTTTTGTTTCTTGGATGCGGCATTGGAATCGCGTGTTTTGGATGCTAAATCGCAGCGTTTAGTGACTAAATCGCCGATCGAGGATGCTAAAGGTAGTGCGGCTTATCCAGAATTGCCGGTCCAAAGACTGGTGTAAAGTAGTCGCTGCAGTTAATGGGCATGACTATTCTGTTATATGTTTATGTTGTATGTATGCAATGGCGTTGCTAAGGCTACCTACGAGGCTTCTTATTTATCGGTCAAATATCCAGAAAAGAAAACTTAGTAGAAAGTGGAAGTCGCAAAATTTCTACATGCTGACAGAACCTATCTGTCCGAATCTGTCACAAAGTGTTCTATTATCCAGCAATGCTGCAATTTGAAGTTGCTGTCCAGGACAGTTGTGGCGACTTGTCATCGAAAATCCTTGTACATTCTGTCAAGATTGCACAACTGTACAGATTTCTTTAAATTCATAGAATTTTATTATAAATAGCTTTATTAATTTATTATACATAATTTTACTATAAATACCTTTCCTTATCCTCCATGAACTTTTCTGTCTCTTCAGAAAGCCCTAAAATGATTTTATCGGTTGCTGCATTTGACCAACCATCTGTATTTTCAGCTCTCTAAAGCTCAGTATTCAAATAATAGTCGAAAAATTTACTTCTGAGTTACAAATTATTAGAAAAGCGTTTTTCATTGTACCCTACCTTCTTAGACGATTGCTGTGGTACCTCCCCCATGGGTGCCACGAGAAAGGAAATTGGTGCATTCTACTGGTGACCTTAGACTGGAAAAACCATGACTAAATCTTGCGCATAATGTATAGATAAGAATACACGTGTGTGGAGAATAGAAAGATAGAATTTACTTTTACCACTTTTATTTTTGGTTGATATATGAGTATTCTTGTGCACTTTATCTGTGAAATAGTTTAGTCGTTTCACATTTACCGGGCTCAAATTAATTTTCGTTACAGAACCAGTGCGGTCGGTGTACCTGGCAGTGGATGGTCGGCGTCTGGATGCAGGCAACACTTGGGTGCCAGTACGCGACAAGACGGTTCTGGAAGTTCGTTGCGTTGCTGAAGGTGAGATTTATTTAGATGGTAAGGATATCCAGAGGGTCTACTCTGAGCGCGATGGTTCGGAGATTCGCAATTTTTTGCCTATTCTTTTCGATTTTTTCCCAACTTTTTATGGCCCACTGCTGGGCATATGTCTCCTCTTACAAGCGATTTGGCTGCAATCCTTTTTTGCGTCCCACTGCTGGACTCTCGCCTTTATTATTGGGGAGGCCTGGAGCTTACTCCACCACGCTGCTCCTGCACGTGGAGTTGCGGGTTAGTGGCCAACCCGCTGTCGAATGTTTTCAAACCGCCTCTAAGGCCTCCGACAAGGTTAAACGACTGTCATCTATCGATAACAACCGGGACCGACGGTCTTCCGTGGCTTCCGAAGCACGGAAACGCACATGAAATTTTTGCCACTAGCGATCTTCCATCTCACACCTGACCGCGCCCGTTTGGCTTAACTGCGTAGATCGCTTGCGTTTTACCGCCGCTATTATTAGTGGGATTATATTTACCAAAATTTAAACCATTCGTAATTAGTCGCGCTCTAATTGGACCTATTTACGCAAACCGGAACCAATCCACACACGATGATGATGGTGATAGTTTTGAGAAAAAGCTGTTTAAAATAATTAACAACTGATGTTTTGTGGATTGGTAAACATGTCATGATAATGTTTTGTTCTGTCAAAATTGTTATTATCCTATTGAATGAGGAGATGAGAAGAACCGAAAGTTTGAAATGAAATGAATACAACTTAAGCTCAAAATCGGAACTTGGAATGAAGTTTCTAGAACCTGTTAGGTTATTGAGGTGGCATCTATTTGTGGCTATTCTGTTTAGAAATCTAGTTAGGAATATCTCTATATATAAAAATGAATCCCATTTTCCCTTGGTCACGACATCAGGCGAGAACGGCTGGACCGATTTCGCTAATTCTTCTTTTGTTGTGTTTGTTATTGGCAGAAGAATGTTTATATATAAGAAAACATTAAGGAAATTGCATGAAAAATTAGGAAATTTAAAAATATTTAACCACCATCCAATTCGAATGCAATATTATATTTAAGACAGGTATTTGTCAAGCGTCTCGCCGTGTCCTTCAAAAATTTGACACACATGAAATATTCAGAGAACTTGCAATGAAAACTTGCAATCATTTTCTAACAATATTGTGTTTTAATTACGTCACATCAGCTAAATTTCTTAGTGTTTTAAAAAACAAGTTCTGCATGACTGAACACTGTGAAACTTATCATAAATTGACATACTGCTTGCGTCTTATTTTTTATGGTTTTAGAAAAGTAATTGCAATGAATATTTCTTTTCAAATTGATGTGAGTACCTTCTACGCAAAACGTTAAGAAATCCGGCTGACTGCAAAGCCTAAGATGCCAAAAGAAAAAAAATCTATACTCCACCAATTTGACAGAATATAAAAAAATGCTTTTTGAAAATTTTAATACTTTTTGGTCGCTACCTCTCGAAATCGCTCTCGGAATCAAACGTTAAAACGAGATCTGTCATTATTTTATTTTCTTCCATGACAGTTTATCGGACAGTAACCTAAAAACTTCATAGAAATTTAGTGTGGTTTGGTGGACAGAAATGGTCATAAATAAATAAACGTACGGAATACTTAGTACAGATGGTACAGATAAGAATTATTTAGTGACTGCTATAATATAACGCTCTAATTACCCTATAGAAACTATGATGTGTATTGAAAGTGAGTTAAATTAATCCAACTTGGCGTTCATCGTCAGAACTTGGAAGTTTCCAGAACTTGTTAGCTGCCGTTTATTGGAGCGTTCATCCCTTTGTAGTTATTCTAATAATAATAAATAATATAATAAATATCTTTGGACAATTCACACAGCACCATCTGATTCCAAACTAAGCAGAGCTTGTACTATGGTAATCAGAAAGCTGATAAACATACTTACGTAATTCTAAATCATACATACATAGATAAATTAACACCCAGACACAGAACAAATAGTCATGTTCATCACACAAATATTTGTTCTGGGTGGGAATTGAACCCCTTCGCCCTTCGCAGTCAGCTCATCAGTTCACCCACTACGCCACGGAGGCTGTCAGACTTTTTCTTATTATTCTGTTTATAATAAGAAAAAACCTGTATTACACGCAGTTACAATGCATATATTTTCCTTGTTTCATTTGAGGAAAGACAAGATAGATCGCAATAAAATTTAAAAAAATACTTTAAATAGAAATAATATGATAATAATCAAGACTAATTTTGAAGTTCCGCTGACACCATCTGCACTCGCGACGGCGACGGTCGTAACTATATACATATGTTAATATTAAGATATCTATTATTTAAATTGAAGCGCGCATGGCTCGGCGGCTAGCGTAGAACGCAAGCAGTCTATGCAGCTAAGCCAAACGGCCGCGGTCGGGTGTGCGATGGGTGACTGCTAGTGGCAAAAAAAATCATACGCGTTTCCGTGCTTCGGAAGGCACGTAAAGCTGTCGGTCCCGGTTGTTATCGATAGATAACAGTCGTTAAACATTGTCGGAGGCCTTACGGGCGGTATGAAAAGATTCGGCAGCGGGTTGGCCACTAACCGGCATCTCCACCAATCCGGAATGAAGCGCTGGAGTTAGCTCCAGGCCGTCCCAATAGGGGGGATCTCTCCCCCCTATTGGGAAGTCCCACCAGCAGTGGGACGCAAAAAGGGTTGCAGCCATGTTTAACAATGTTCTTGCAAATAAATGAATTGAATTGAATCAGATGCTTTTCTTGTCACTGATAATATACACTAATTGTATGGTGCCTTTACATAAATAAAAATTCCTTCTTGACCATTAATATGTCAAAAGAATGTTGTAAGTATGAAATTTTTTTACTTCTGTTATTCAAGTTTATTCACTTTGTTCCCGGATGCAATCTTTTGTGAAAAGTCGCGACTCTTTAAAGTGAAAAGAAACTTTTAAATTATTATTGTGGTGCAGAAACTTAAGCTTTAAAGATTTTCAAAAGAGTTATTAACCATATTGTGTTGTGAGATTAAAAATATAAGTGTGAAATACTTTAGAAAACAAGTCATTAAATTCATAAATTTTTCAGTTGATAGATTTATCTTTATTTAACACTTCACAAAGTGTTGTCAGTTTGGGTGTAATAAAGTTGTTATTTTTTTATATTTTAGAATGATTCTATAGTATTTTCTTATCATGAATATTGTAATGCAAATTACGAAAGTTGTGGTAGTGTATATATACATATATGTTACCGGCCAAACCCGATTTTAGGATCAACTAGATTTTCCTAGGCTAAACTAGTTCTTCCTTTACGCGATTGGCTGGTTTAGCCTAGTCCTAAGTAGTTCGTCCAAAGCCCGATAAGATAAACTAGTTTAGACTAGGCCAAACTAGTTAATCCTGATATAAATATCAGGATAAACTAGTTAGCTAAATATCTTACCTTATGCATCTATTAACCTCATGTGTTAAGATTTGCATTGAATGTCTTCCTAGGTGGTGTACCACCTCCAGACCTTTCATGGAGACTCCTGGCGTTGGAGCCAGCGCTGGACCATCGACCCTATTTACGAATTTACCACACGAACTATTCTATTGGTAAGTATTAATGACCAACATATAAATGAAACTTAGTGCACAGTATTTATCAGCGGCTGAACAATTTTGCTACAAATTTTTGATGAAAATTTTTGATGAAAAATGGCTGCAAATTTTTTATTTTTGGTTTGTAGCCGACTACTTTATCAGCCTCACACTTGTCATTATAATATACATATTTAAGACGATCATTAACTTCGGACATAGAAGTGCAACTGCATTATTTTAATAGAAAAATATATTCTAAAAACATAAGTGTAATATTTTATCCTAGTAGTAATATTACATACAATGAAAACAATAGTGATACTTGTATTACAATGATAGAAATTTATATTAAAATTTTGTATTACTTTTCTATCTTCGCAACTAACGTTTTTATTCACTTTTGCTTTTAAAAATAATTATAATAAAAGAACATGGAAATATTTAATATTATTTTTGTTTGATTGTTATTGTGGAATATCATGACTTCATCACTGATGCATCACCGTTAGTATTTGCATTTACTTCTTTAATCAAATAGGACAATGTAGATATGCGGTCCTTTATGTGTATTTATCGTAAATCAATTCTTAACAGAGGGAGTTGTATCATCAAAAGTAGTGGTAACAGCGGCACGGGAGCTACATAATGCAACGCTACAATGTGAAGCGAGACAAAGACAACCTGCATCTCTCTCACACCACGACGCCAAGAATCATAAAGGGAAGAACAATAAAGACAAGGAGACTCACGAAGTGCTCACTGCAAAGTTGGAGATTCATGTAACTTGTAAGTTATGAAGGGTTTAAAGTTTATGTCATAGAGTAGATCCTTGTAGCACTCTTGTTTGCTTGAAATGAAATATTGCTGTATGAACTTTAGTTGTTCTTTGGAGTGGTACACACATAATCATTTTATAATTCCTATATTAAATTAATAGGCTACACTTATCGTCATCATTCTCTCAAAGAGCACCATTAAATTTCAGCTGACTTACGACCAACGGCATTTGAATAGCTGAGAAAATATTTAACTTGATCATGCCAACTTAAAGTCCAGATATTCTTTAAAATTATACTTTTATCATTATGATCTCATTTCACTTCTACTTTGTCGGAATATGTACTTCTATTACTATTTGTCATTAAGAATTAACATTGATGACTAATGGCCGATTATTCCATTAAGGGATAAAAATTTTCGTTGATTTATTTGGAAATTGAAAAATCGTCTCTTATCGAGTTAAAATTTAACTTTTTGATCTTTTATTTAGAGATTCCACTCTAACGTTTTATTCATTTGTGTTAGATCCACCATCATTTGTGATTTCCCGCTGGCCGGGCTTCGGCGTGGCTCTAACAGCGGGCGGTGCGGCAGCACTGCGCTGCGACGTAGACGCCAACCCGCCCGCTAAAGCTACCTGGCTGAGAGATGCGGATGTACCTGCTAGGTAAGAACTATCATATATATCATCAGTGCCGTTATTGTCGTTATAATAAGTATCACAATTATCATAATTAATTGTGATATTATCATTATTTATAGTATAGCTATTCTATTTTATGAAATATCATCAGCTGTATATGTAGTAGTGATATGTACTGACATGCGCGCTTGTTTGAGTCCATTTTCGAAACGATAGCAAAGAAATCTAAATGTTATAAAGCATTTAAAAATGTTAACACTCTACGGACATCTTTTCTGCGTTTAGATTTCATGCTGACGTTACTCGATACTGAGCGCTCTCGAGGTTATACACACGTGTGTACGCGCTACAACATTCATAGCTGATTGGACTTCATAAAATAGAACATCTATAATAGGTATGATAATCACGAGTTGTTTTAGTAGCAGCAACTGCAAATTTGTATTTTATCAAGCGTAAACTGACTTATTTGAATGAAACACCTTTATAATTTTCACATTTAATTGCTGTGACTTCGTGTTTTTTTACCGATGTATCTTTGTTAAGATATATTCATCTATATTTTATAATTCAGTTCAGTTTTGTGCAGGAACTCATTTATGTGATTAGTATA
The DNA here is from genome assembly GCA_911387765.1 of Pyrgus malvae. Classification (NCBI taxonomy): domain Eukaryota; kingdom Metazoa; phylum Arthropoda; class Insecta; order Lepidoptera; family Hesperiidae; genus Pyrgus; species Pyrgus malvae. The sequence goes on along the minus strand of OU426972.1, from coordinate 13,272,265 downwards.
ATTAAATTAGGCAATAACTAAGTCTGCTGTAGTGTGCATGTAGTGTTTGCCCATAAGAAGTTTTGGCAAAGAGAGATCTCCCACCGGGCAAGGTGGTCATGCCCGGGGAGCGGCCGCGCTCCAACTGACTCAATTCGGAGCTTGTATACATGCTCGGATATTCAAAAAACTTCGATAGCGTGATTCAGGAATACCCGTGGTGCCATCTCTTGATGAGTAGCGGAAGGTCGCTACAAAGTTATACATTTTATAATAAGCTGTAATTATTCATGAAATGTAATAAATGTTGGCGAACTTTTATAAATAAAATAAAATCTAAATAGAACAGCAGGCAAGCACGCAGACCACTTGGTGTTAAGTGGTAAATCTCGAGCAAGCCTGAGTCTTGTCTCAGGTCGTATTCGGGAGGATCAAATAACACAATACATTATTTATTTTCTTCTTGAGCTATGCAGCTACTTTATAGGCTGATATTCTGACTGATAGTCGCACCTATCTGATAAAAAATATGTTTCGTGGCAGAAATTGATGCCTAGTCGGAACTTCCCCGTTGGAACCATGCAAGTTCCCATATCTGCTAGATGTGTACCGTTACCATGTTTTTTAACATTTCCATGTTTTATTTTATCTAGCTCGCCACCACCTCTGGAGTCAGGCACGGAAGGTCCACTAGGAGCGGCCACTCTCCGCTGGGCAGCCCTACGAGCTACACACGCGGGCTGGTACCGCTGTCGCGCGTCTTGGCTTGATGCGGAGTATTCTTCCATTGGGTACTATTTGAATGTGTTGTGTAAGTATCTACGTCAATGTGGTCTGCTATATCTTGAAAGGTTAGCTGCAACCCTTTTTGCGTGTCACTGCTGGAGACGGGTCTCTCCCCATTACTGGGGAGACTTGAAGCTTACTCCACCACGCTGCTCCAATGCGGGAGGCTAGATGTTATATTTTTGAAATCCTTCTTTTCTGTTCTACTATCGAGCAGTGGTCTCCTCTCAAGGATTACTCTCTAATCCACCACCGCGGCCAAGTGCGATTTTGACAAAGTATTTGAAATGTAAAAAAATGATTTAAGGTAATAATATAATGATAATAATATAGATAATAATATAAAAGTGTTCATGTTTTCAATAGCTCCGGATGAGAATACCCAAGCCGTGACAGAGCCAGATGTGCATGAAGAACCGGATCATCAGAAAGTAGAAGTGCCTCTAGGAGGAAATGTACAACTGCACTGTCCTAAAGGTAAACAATTCTCGTTACGTATTCAGAACGTCTTAATATTTCGCCTTAATAGAAGGAATATATAGAATACTAAATATGTTTTACAACAGCTTTTGTAAAAAAACATATTTGTACAAATAAAACTCTTCATCTTTCATGAATCTGGCAAAACAAAGAAGGCAAAACTACAGGAAAACTAAATAAAAAGTAAAAACAATTTGATTTATTTTAAAATCACTGGAGAGTATTTCTACAATTTAGTGTAATACCTAACTATTAACTGGATACTCTTTAGTATTGTATAGAATTATATTCGCCGTACTTATAGAAAGGCAGTATTAATTTAAGAAATATACGCAAATGGAAAATTTTGTTTGACAGTTTGTCTTAACAATTATTTTGTAAAAGCGTCTGTATATTTTGAGTATTAAATTTGTAACATAAAATAATCACTTAAGAATTAGACTTGTCTATAAATACGTAGCGATGAGCTGAAAGAAAAAGCGAGCGATAGAACTCGGCTAGTTCGGCTTACAGAATCTCCAATTACAGAAAAGGAAGAATTCAGTAGCGAAATAACAAAAGTAGGTACTCAAGTTAAAAGCTAATAATATCTCGTCGAACATTCAATATTAAACGCTTATTTACTGCGTAAAAATATAATCTTTGGACAAGTTCTAAGAATTATTAATATCGAATTATTTTAACAAGACTAGTCTGAAGCATAGTGCCGACTTATTATTATAAATTATAAACTGTCTAGTATTTTTTTAAAAGCTTTTATGTAACGATGCATGTATGTGTGTTTGTTTGGGTGGAATCTTGCTACTCAATTTTTTAGCAAATCTTCAACAGATCTTCAACCGATTCAGCTGAAATTTTGTAGGTATACATGTTAAGTTTGGATGACAATGCAATTATATACAATTTATATGATCATTAAAGCTTGCGCGATTTTAATATTCTTCTTACGCAAACCTCGCGACAAGCTTTTGTGATCATATAAATTGTGTATAATGATAATGAGGTTATAAGTTTATAGTTATAATTTTAATGGAAAAATTTATTTTCTTATTTTAAGAGCATTTAAATAAAATCTTTTTTTTTTTAAGTTTTTTCTACTAGTGATGAACCTGTCACTCAAGGGTCTCGGATTCGATTCCTAGCAGGGCAGAAATTAGAATGATGGTTTAGTTTATGTTCTTATCTTTGTCCTTGACCTACGAAACTGGAATCCTAGTGTAGGGCTATGGTTAAGTTGTAGCGTTATTATAAATAAATAAATAAATAAATAAATCTTTGGACAATTCACACAACACCATCTGATTCCAAACTAAGCAGAGCTTGTAATAAGGTAATCAGAAAGCTGATAAAAATATGTACTTACATAATTCTAAATACATACTTAAATAGATAAATTAACACCCAGACACAGAACAAATAGTCATGTTCATCACACCAATATTTGTCCTGGGTGGGAATCGAACCCACGACCTCACGTTTCGCAGTCGGCTCATCACCCACTACGCCACGGAGGCTGTCAATTATTAATGTACTTAATTTTTTTTCTGATGACATTTTTTCGTTCTATCAGACGCATGTCACTTTATAGTCGGTTGCGGCAGCAGCTCGGTTTTTCTTGCATCATGGCTACATACAACCGAACTTAATATATTTTTTTTTTTTTTTTTATTTTCTTATTGTTACAATAGGAAGCGTGGGATGCTGGTGGCGTCGAGTGGTGGGCAACAGCAGCGAAAGCTGGGCTCCAGCTGGTTCTCACCACGCCCATGGAGTTCTAGGTCAGTATTTCAAAGATAGGGCTCCTAAGAGGGTTTTTTTGGAATTTATCGAGCGCGCCCATAGAAATCGAAAAACAAATTGTTTTTTCTTTGCTCTATGAGCGCACCAGACATATCATAACATAATATATTATTATACTCCTACAGTAAAAAGAGCAACTTCCTACAATAAAATTAAAGTTTTTTGGTTCTCCTAATTCAATGGACAGATTAGAATATCCCGTTACCGTTTATTAATTACATCAATTTAGAAATAGATGGCTTGTAGAAGTATACACACGTGCACTTGCCGTGTGTATGTGCGAAATTTTTGCCACTAGCGGTCACCCATCTCACACCCAACCGCGCCCGTTTGGCTTAGCCGCGTAGATCTGCGTAGATCGCTCTTGGTATACCTATGGCATTTAGCCCTAATACTTTATCGTGGTACATTGTATGTTTTTTGTTACACAATAAAGCGCGTAAAAACGCAAGAGTGCACTATTCATCTTCGCAGTAAAGTTCAAGAAATCATCATCAACAACTGCAGATATAAGACAATGTAATTGAACATTTTTGTTTAGGTATCAAAGAAGCATTATACGAAGAAGGCGGTGAATATCGTTGTGTTGGTGCGCGTGCGCCGGACCTCAAGCGACTCAGGGAGCTCAAGCGAGTTACTCTGAGAGTCACTGGTAAGTTTCATTATACCTGCAACGCATCTTACAAATTTTATTCAATTTGCAATGATTGTAAGGAATTCGGATGTTTAGGTCAAATCAGATCAGATCAATAGATCATTTCTGCTTGAAAGAATTTAAAACACTTCCAAATGTATCAGTATTGTTCTAAATTCAAAATGGCTGTCGCAATAAAGCGGCAAATTACTTACATATTTTTATTTTTGTTCAAATCTTTCATTATGACAAATTAATGACAAGTTTAAATTGTCGAATTCTATACATTATTAAAAGAAGCTGAAATCTAAAATGATTAAAAACGGCGGAGTTTGGATGATACCTCATGAAGGTACCTTAATAATGTCGGACTAATCAATGAAATTATATTTACTCGTATAAATCTTTGGAATTTTCAGCATATGAACATGTTTGTTAACACTCATATTTGTGGTATTTTATGTCATGTTATTAAAAAAAAATTATAGCAAAAAGATTTCCATCATGACAAACTGTTAACGTTTGTCATAGGTGGCGCCACTGCGACGGCGCTATCAGCGAACCCCGCACCGGGCGGCTGGCGGCTGGAGTGCGGCGCTTGTGGTCGCAACCTGCGCGTGCTGTGGCTGCGAGATGGCCACGCGCAACCAGCCATTCTGACCCCAGACCTCGCTCAGCATTGCTGGCGCTCTGTGTTGCTGGTCCCGGGGGAGGACGAGGTCTGGTGTGTCGCCGCAGCGGCGGGGGGAGGCGCGGTGGCGGTGTTCCCGCGACGCACGATCCCTCCCTCCCCAGCATCCCCCCCTGCGAGACACGCCGTTAGAGCGCTACATGCTGGAGTAAGTGGGATCGTGGCAACGAAAGTGTTGTTTTTATTTTGTGTTGTACCTGCAATACATTAAGTTGTGTTTGATGGTCGTTTGAAAGCCCTATTTCTGTGATTTCGTGCCATAGAATTTAGATTTATGTTGCCGATATGTACAGCTGTATTAAAATTTGATGTTCTTGGCGCGCTTGGAGCCATTATAGTGTACCAAACAGTATTCTACACTTCGAGCCAGCGACGAAGAAAATCTTTTTTTATTATTTTAGTTATTTGACGTTTACTTATAAGCGTATCTGTGCTAATTTTGCGTACTAAATGCAGCGATTGCATTTTTTTAATAGTGTTTTATTGACAAAAAAATTAAACAGTCTGCATTTAAATGAATTAAGCCAGCAAGTAATTCAAATGTTTTAATTACTTGCTTTCATAATTCAGTTAAACCATGTGAAATGGTTTGTCAAGTTACAGTTAACTGACACTTTGTTATGGCTAAAAACAAAACGTCGCATGAAAAATCTTCACGTACTTTTTCTACCATTATAGAAAAACTGTAAAAAGTAATTTCATTGTAATTTTAATAACAACCGAATCCTTAATACACTTTGTTCAATATAATATAAATAATTCGCCAGCGTGACATGATCCCATTCAGTAAAACGGCTAAGCACTTTATTTAATACTTAATAGCGAATAAAAACAGACAAGGATAGGCAATTATTATTGTGACCGCCATTACTTTAACGTAATAATTGGCTTAATACTTTTAAAGTCAAGGGAGAAAAAAGGCTATACTACAATAGCTGTTTTAAGAGGATTCCTAAGAGTCACACGATTGTGAGATCTACCACGCTAGAGATAAAATCAATGTTAGAATGTTGGTGTGGTCTTAGCTTCGATCATAGAAAAAATGAATATAGTATAATAATTATAATAATATGCGTGAAGTATTTGAAGTATCGAGAATTTATCTTTTTCATATTTCATGAAGTTATAGACAGGCTTTTAACAGCAGTTGACAGTAAAAAGATAAAGTTAAAATATGGTACTTTTGTATTCCATAAATTCTAAACTTATCCGTATTATCGTCAACTGCTAAGAAGCGATTTATAGTTTGTAAACAAAGACACAGAGAAAGAACAGGACAGGTTTCCTATATCTATATTTTCCGTGATCGATGGTTTTAGCAATAAGTCTTCGTAGTGCTATATTATTATACGATAGTTTGTTATACGCATGTTAGTATACCTACCCATCTCTTGTAGAACTTTAAGTGATATGACTTGCGGTGTGTTGTTTGCGAAACAAAGATCCACCAGATGCATTTACAAATCGTACAGGTAATATGAATATATATTATGAAACAGAAAAACGTAAAACACGAAGTTGAAACTAGAACACTTATTTAATATGATATATGTATAATATAATAAGATGGTCGTTTCTATAAGCTGCGATCGCAAGCCACATTGCTTCTACCTTGCAACCTTAACACTGACACTGCAGTAATATTTTGACCTTTTACACACATTGGTTCCAGTGTTGGTCCAAATGTTCACTTACTACGCGTAACTTAAAGACGTTGCCTAGTTCTGTCCTGTTAGAGACAAAGTGAAGATTTTCGATAAAGAAATTCAAGAAAATTGCTAGCTATTCATCAAGTGATCCAAAGGTCAATGATTATTAAATTACGATTTTTACTTGTTGCTATTCAGAGTAGATGGGTGGTGATTTTGCGGACGTCATTTTCAATCGACTGTCGACGAATGTACCTGATGTATGTGGTAACAGAAGTGTGCAATTCACCAATTATGTATGGTGGCGTGATATAATCGAGGTGAAATTAGGAACTATCAATGTTCAATCCAAAGTTGGCGCCAATTCTATTTTGTACCCATAGTGGCGACACACTTTAACTTTAACAATTTATGCCAACGTTTGGGCCAACGTTTGAGGCCGACGTTTTATGAAGAAAAGTATATAGCGAGGCACTTTATACCTTAAAATTTTGCATCATTTTTGTGCAAAGCCGTTAGTGAAAGTTAAGATTGCCTGCAATATATAAAAACTATGTTCAGCATGTTTCAGCTAATAAGTTTGAGCGTAAAAAGAACCTAAGGCTTCGATTTTAAAGTCAATATTGCAGTGACCGTGTTAAGAACTATATATCCTATTCGTAGAATCTCGATATACCCGTTCTTTTATCTACTAATATTTATCTTAATAATTTCGTAATATAACAGAATAAGTCGTGCCAAATTGTTGATATTATTGGAAATATTTTCGTATACTTGTGGACTTAATGTGTTAGATTTAGTCAATGATAATTGTGAGGGCAATGTAACACCAATCGAATTGTTAGGGTTATACTATGAATGAATGCTAAGGACAAATATTGCAGGGCTTATGAAAATTCTGTATGTGGATGTAAAAAGATTCTTAATGTAGTCGAAAAGTTCTGGTAAGTGGTAAAGTTCTAGTAACTGGAATCAATGACGTTTAACGAGGAACTAAAGAGGTTTACAGTAGTTTGAATTATGCCGCTTGCTCAAGAAGTTGCCAAAAAGGATAAACGAAACGAAACTTCAGACAAATATTAAATTTAGCTTTGGAAACATAATAATATAGAACATAATAATTTATCGATTGATATGGAGGTAGCAAGTTATCACTGCCAATAATCCTTGTAATATTTGTCTATATTTAAGGCTCTATTTAAAACCACATAAAGTTGTAAATTTACCAAAAGTTACAAAACAAAATGATTTAAAAAAATAATTTAAAAACTAAATTGATGAGGTCAATATGAATACGAGATTTGTGACTGATTGGATTAAATGGAGTCTTCAAAGTAAATGATAATTGCGATGTTTGTATTAACATTTGTATTTGTAAGCGTCTGTAGACTGCCACCAGGCATTATATCTGTAACACTATATTTTTAATAGATGTCAAATTCATAATTGTAATACATGTGTATCATAGCTTAACGATTCATGTAAATTTCGATGTCAATTTTAGAGTCCCGTTTAGACCGGGTGCAATTTTGTATGAGGAATTAAACGAAATAACATTTGCTACCACAATTTTTGCAACAATCTTGTAGTTATAAGGAAATTTTATCGGATGTTTAATGTTGAATTGTTATCGATGGTTACGTTCTTATATTGTGTTTTTTCTTTCTCCTTCCTCTTTGATTCTTCAAAACTTTCTTGTACTTTCTTTCACTGCAAAGCAATTTCGGCTTGATGGTTAATAGTAAACAAAACACGCAAGGCATTCAACATTTAAAAAGAAAACTCTGTGTCAGATCAAAAATCACAATGAAATGGCGTAAGCTATTAATTTGATTTCATTGAAATGAACAAAAAGAAAACTTGCCACAAAAGAAACTTCTTACTCGCTCTCTTTGGACTTGTTTATTATTTTAACCATCAAGTCGTTAAAATATGAGTCGTTAATTGTTGTTAAGAATTGTGATATCATCAGAGGTCGGGCGCTCGCGGACACCACAGACATAATGATACAAAGAAATTTAAATCAGCGGTTACTTTAATTAAGTTAGATTGTAGTAAAATATATTTTTATACCGTAATTAAAATTTATTGGTCAATTTGGAATGATATTTAGTTTGAGTAATAATTTATATACGATCTTTCCAAATATATTTTATTATCCTAAATATTTTAAAGTTTTCAATAAGATGAGATTTTTCTGTCCGTTCGACTATATTGTTTCCAAAGCCTATTCTAATTTTAATAGTGACTAGCTCTCGCCTTATCGAAATACCAAAATTATCACATTTTGTTAAAACAAAAATTTATTTTACGTACCTGGATATGAGGAGAACGTAATGATCCGTCCAATACGGAATTCGATCTAGATAGTTAAGAAGCTACGTAGACCCCTTCTTCCTTATCCCATTGCGCTCTACTTTTACCTCTTTTTTGACGTTTGCGGGAAATACTACGAAACAGAGACGTAAAATATTTCTCTATCTTTCATAATACTAAATTCTGTAATAATTAATTTTATGACCGAAAGGTACTTGACACATATCAAATAATAAGCTAAAACTGAACCAAATATTTGATATTATCTTCTTTGGACTCTTCAAAAGCTATTGATATCGTTACATTACTAAATTAAATAAACGATATAACACACACTCTGCTCACTCCATAAGTCTAGACGAACAAGATGAATATTCATTACGAAACATGTTAACTAACGCAATGTTAGAATAACATAAGTCTAACCTTAATACATTTTGAATACACAAGAAGTATACCACAAGGTTCTGTTTGGGCCTCTTAAGTTTTCGTAACTTTGTTAGTAATATGGAAAAAAAGAGTAAGTAATTACGAGCTCATTTAACAGCCTTGTATGTATTAATATTATGATCCTATATAATCTATTCTCTATTCCTCGGCTATTTCTTGATTTTCCTTAGATACATCGATGGATGTTTCGAGTACTATCTCAGAGAATATTTTAGAGTTTCTGTGGGAAATCGGGCATTACTTTTAGATAAAGGAATATAAGTCTGTAAGGAGTATAATATGAAGTAAAAGAAATTCAAAACGTGCCCACCTCAAAGGTCTAAAACAATATGAAGTGACCTATTACTATTAATACTTATTGCGTTATAGTAATTATCTGTTTTTCGTATAAATGTTTGTTGAAATTCTCTAGTATTTCCCGCCGCTCGTCCTCATTTAGGCCATAGGGGTAGCGACCCTAATCCGCCCTTAGTCTTCACGCTGTTTGAGTATTCTGTCAATGCGCTGTCTGTCCCCGCACTTCGGCTCCGCGGCTCCCGCACCTCAAAGTATACTTCTACGATGTTTTGATTTCGCTCATTCAATTTTATCTGAGACGTTTGAAACATTTGGGAGTGTACAAAATATATTAATGTTTTTAGGCCTTGAAAATACAGTTTTAATGGTCCCAGATTCACTGCGTAAAACCAAAGAGACAGTATTTACTGAGCCGCATATCATTAAATATTTATATTCAATATTATATATTAAAATATTAAATATTAGTTTTTAACGTTTAATAAATTATACTATTTTTTTGGATTTAAAAAAACTTTCTTTGCTTATCAAACCTTCGTTTCGGATTTCTCAAGTTTAAAGCCACATGGATTGAGCGAAATCAATGACGTCACATCGTATCAGTTGTAAGTTTTTTAGCGTCCATTTTCGATACTATTGAGTGTCGCGTATCGGTGCCAATACATTATTTAATAGATCATAATAGTATATATATATTTACAGTTTATTATACATAATATTATTGTTTACTTTGATATTAATGTACAGAATCCATAATATTCATCGCCATGTCTTTATGGATACTCCTATACCGGATAAATAAAGGATGTAAAAATATGTGTGTTTTATTTTACGGGAGTTTTTTAGTAGGGGAGATGGAAAGAATTCTTGTTGTAAACGAAAATATACTCAAAGGTCTTGGTGAGAAGGTTGAAGATGAGTTTGTTGGATATATTTATAAATTAATTCACGAAAGAGTGCGTCAAGGCAGTCATGTGTGATGCTGAACTCGCAGTTTTAGGGCAAAATATAAATAATGAAAAAGCGGGGACTGAAAAAAAAAAGAAACGCTTCGTTCTAGATAATAATATGTCACGGATCATCGTTCACAAAAACAATAAAAACGTTTATTAGATCAATAGTAAATGAATAATAGTAATTTATTATTGAACTTATCATGAGTATTTGTATATTACACGATTGTTATGTATATTGAACTATTATATTATTATTTTATCAATAAAATAATATGGTGTTTTAATTAAATGCAAAACTTAAGACTATTTATACGCAATTATATAAATTTGACTACGAAATAACGTATTTTCCGTATATGTAAATTCATTATTGAGAAAATGTATCATTATTATGGAAAAATGTAAAAACTGTAAAATAGTTTTATTGCGGAGTTTAATTATATTAACTTTCCTTCACACTCAATAAGCATTTTTTTATCTATTAATAAGTAATCTACAACTGGCCACATTATTCCACTTTTAAATGAGAAGGGTTTCGGACGTTCTTGAGTTTGGGTGACAAATGACAGTTAACCCTTAAAGTGGTAGTAAATGACTGTTGCAGGCTTCGGGGTATTAGGGAAAGTGACTAAACCTACTGATTATATACAAATTAGACTGGACAGAAGTTTTGGTCATTATAATATATAATCGTACCCAAACTACACCCAAACGGTTTTTAAAATAATCAGCGTCAAGTGAAGTGAACATTTAGGTTGTAGATTTTGCATGATTAGATCGAGGATGTTCCACCGTTGCATCTATTTCTGCCTTGAAGAAGTTCTATTGCAATTAATATAATTAATATAATCAGGCGTTACTTTGCGGAACTCCATTTTTATAAAGTTATGTAAAAACTACTTTCCAACGATCCGCAACCAGAACGCTTGATGGTGTATACTTTTTTCGTGCAATAGTACCTCCCTCCCTTCCACATAGGACACATGCACATGCAACAATAAAAAAATATACACCAACACACGTACGTACTACTACCAACACGTGTTTCGCCCCAAGACAGAGCATCATCAGGGTAATTTAGAGTTGCCCACCAGACTACATGAGCTGACTATTAGCATTCGTAGTAGCAGGGCAAGCGCATACGACCACAGACTCAGGCGCGGATTCACCCATATGGGCACTATGGGCATGCCCACAACACTAATTCACCAGTTGTAACTGGAAAAGTATCACTTTCACAATCTGTTGAGATCGATAGGCTAATGTATGTACATGTATATAAAAACATGTTGCTAGTTTTTGATAAAATTATTTGATATAAAATGGTGTATAATTAAGTTTGAAATCAATTTTATTATTTCCTCGACATTCAATTTTCTACTACGCCGGGAATCGAACCCGGTTCCCTCCAATCGTCAACCCGACATGGTAACCACTGCGCCACACGGGTCGCCAAAATGCACACGACCTCAGGTAAGATGCCAGTAAACGTAAGTAAGCGACCAGGCTTAGCACCACGAGGACTGCAGCTTCTGAATCTAGATCTAGGCATTATAATCAAATCAGAACAATTAGTAGTTTTGGTAATAGTACTCAAACTATCAAAACAGATTTTAAAACAAAATTGCGGCAAGTAGCAAACATGTCTCGGCAAGCTGTCGCCACGCCAAGTGACATGTTCAGTTACGAAGTTGTTCAGTTAGAAAACCTTTGTCGTTTGTACACTGAAAACATTTTATTTTTCTCATAATGTGTGCGCTTCGTAGACGGTAATATGTTTTTGTAATCCTTGTCTGATTCATCATAATTTTTTTTCAACCTTTTTTATGTCCCACTGCTGGGCACAAGTCTCCTCTCATAGTTGAGAGGGATTTAGGCCATAGTCCACCACGCTGGCCAAGTGCGGATTGGTAGACGTCATGCTTTCGAGAAATTATGAATTTCTCTCAGGCATGCACGGCGATGGAGAACATCGTAATTAATTAAATATCACGATATTTTCCATCACCGTGGAGCAGCGATAAATGCGCACATTACAAATTTCTTTGTCAGAGGTGCGCGCCGAGGATTTGAACCTGAGGTCGGTCGCGTTGAAGACCGCGGTTTGTTCCACTCGGCCATCGCTGCTCATCATTTTGTATTTTTGATTTTGATTCATCATAATGCCTTCACATAATACGTACAATTCGGGTCACTTTGAACATTTTTTACATCATTTGTATTTTTAAAACTGATTTCTATTTATGACACCTTTATTTTATTAAATGAATAGTGTCCTTTTGAGTTGGTTTTTCTGTCTAACAAAATAAATTTGCAGAAGAAAAAACAGAACTACCCATAATTTCCCCTAAAACTCGAATTCAAAGTTATCATAAGTTTTGGGTAACTTTAATAGTTTTTTAGAATGTAAATAACCTTAATATTTTAAGGTTTAGATAAAATAAAAAGAAGGTATTATTAAATTTAAAAACCTAATCTATAAAAATGACATCTACACTGACGTAAAAAAGTAACAAATAGCTTGGTTTTGCCATATGAATCAAGTAGACTAGTTTACGATTCCAAATCAGAGCTCAAAAACTTACAGCAACTTAACCACGGAAAAGGCGGGAATTTTCAGAATTATGGCATTGACAGTTTATTTCTTTAATTTTCATTTGGTAAAAAAACATTTTGGCAATCCATTTAACACTGTTGTTATATTGAAATATCAAAAAGTTTCGTTGTAATAAATTGTTAAATCTTTTTTCCAACTTTGTTCAAAGTTAAACCTCAATTCAAAGTTACCCAAAATGACTGTAAGTAATTTATTTGTTGTTTAATATATTGTTCCTATATTATTTGTATGTTGTTCAACAAATTTGAAATTATTATAATTACTCTCAAGAATAATGAAGAAACATTTTCTCCTTCTTACTTCACGTAGATTTATTATAATGTATACTAAGTATAGTCATATAGTAAATCTATGGGTTACAATGAAGTAAAATCAAAATAAAACCTATCATAGGTTCAAAATTCCTGAAAAATCTGTAATAAACGCTGGCGCCCCACTAGTAATCTAATAATCTCATAGCCCCATAGTAACGTCGGTGCTCCTTGTTCGTGGGAACCATGGATACACACATAGACATGAACACAAACACTCAGACCAAAAACAGAAACTGAAACTTCTCATATCAGTCTCTGCTTCGTCGGGAATCGGACTCTGGGCCCCAATTTGCAGTCCGGCATGGTAATCTTTGCGCCACACGGGTCTTCAACGATTTATGAATTATTCGTATCTGGTTTTATACAGTACCTGTACATTTTCATTAACCTGTACCAACTTGTTTTTTTTTTTCAACCTTTTTTATGTCCCACTGCTGGGCACTTCTCATAAGTGAGAGGGATTTAGGCCATAGTCCACCACGCTGGATAAGTGCGGATTGGTGGACGTCACGCCTTCGAGAAATTATGAATTTCTCTCCGGCATGCACGGCGATGGGGAACATCGTAATCAATTAAATATCACGATATTTTTATCACCGTGGAGCAGCGATAAATGCGCACATTACAAATTTCTTTGTCAGAGGTGCGCGCCGAGGATTTGAACCCGGGATCGGTCGCGTAGAAGACCGCGTCTTTTTACCACTAGGCCATCGCTGCTCAACTTGGGTTTATAACTCATAAATTATGAACAAGTAATAAGTACCTATGAAGAAATTGAAATGAGAATGGTACGGTACACATTCCTGCCAAAACTTCTCGCAATGTAGTCAATAGAACTCTCACATCAATTCCCGACATAACTTAATAGACTTATCGATTCTATAGTAGTTGTGCTGTGCCTGCTTCGGTAGTGTATAGTAGACGAAATATCAGCTAGTGTTCAACGAAAATATCCAATGCTGCGAGTATATCCATCCGACAACACTTACAAATTTCATGGACATTTTTTTCTGAAGTTAGTTACGAGTAATTCGTCTGGTCCTGTGGCTTCTTAGTTCAAAGGTTTCCCAGTATGATCTTAAGTCGTCAGTTTTTATTTCATTTCTCTTGACTTTATTAATTTAAAGTAAATAACGATACACAGTCGTAGCCCCACAGATTCTCATTGTCATGGGTACAATGGACACACAAAAAGACAAAAAAAAAAAAACACCGAAAAAAGTTCAACTTTCTTGCTCGCCGGAAAACAATCCCGGAACCATCAAAACTAATGCCAATCGCTTCTTGTCCAAAATTTATTAATGCCACACGCCCATAGCCCCGCACTAGGATTGTTTGTCTCGTGGGTACCATAGTCACACGCAAAGACATGAACACAAACACCCAGACTAAGAACAGAAATTGAAACATATTGATCCAATTTCGATACACTCGCTTTTTTTTTCGAACCTGCTTGGATTGATTGGCAGTTGGCAATCTTTTTTTAAATCAAACGCCTACATTGGTGCTTGGTGCAAACTATATTACCTCAACTACAAAATCGCTATCAGTAGGAAGGCACTACAAGAGATGTTCCCTTCCCAATTAAGATTCAAGTCGCGCGTCAATTATCCAGTTTGCAATCAGGAGCAACCCGCCATTCTGAACGTCAAATTGTGCGGATCTAATCGGAGTTGCTTGGATCGACATATTTATGTGGAAATGAAGATGGAAAAAATCGTAATGAAATATTACAATATCTTATAATACTGGGGTGCAGTGATAAATACGCATTAGAAGTACATTGTATGCCGGGGTATGAAGCGGGGACTCCTAGAAATCGATGTCGGTTCAAGGAATGCTATCTTTCGATGACTAGGACATTGGTGCTGGCTTACGGTCTCTTAAAACCTGCGCCCATTCTGCTTAGTAGTATAGATTGCTTGCATTTTACACTAGCTACAGAGCTATGTAGGCTGCTATTTCATTATCAAATCATGTATATTGGTGTAATAGGTACTAGAAGGGATGTGTAAAATTAAGATTCAAGTCGCGAGTCAATGGGCATGATGACAGGTTTTTAAATACCTTTCCTTATTGTAGGTACACGTCTCCTAGTTTCGAAAAAACGTTTATTTCAGCAATAAACTCAACTTTTAACGTAAATTAATGTATTTTCTGTTATGTAATTTGAATTAAGCGCGAAAACGCTGGTAGGTGTCATGGCGTCGGCTTGCTCGTCAAACTTCAAGCAACACGATGACATTAACTGAGACGTGACGTCATTCCTTTTGATTGGTGTTTCAGATAACATGGCCGATTGCTGTATTTAATACTTTTATTTTATTGAAAATCTTATTAATCTTAATGTTTATATTAAAACGGGATCATATTTAAGAACTTTTTAAGCATATATTTATCTGTAAAACCGTTTATTCTCTGATTCTTTAATAGTATCATCATGCCTATTATCTAGTTTGCAATTAGGCAAGCTGCCATTTTTGACGTCACATTGTGCAGATCTAATCGGATACATGGCGCTCTGGGATCGACATCTTTAACAAGTTTTGTACATTACCCTACATTGACCGGGAGAACCTCTTCAAGCTCAAATATCACCGCCCAAATCTCCTTGCGGCCATAAGTCAAGAACTCCTCTGTACACATCGTAACCCAAAAGACGTAGCCTATGCCCTTAAAGACGTTTACAATGGCATCTACTCTTCCAGCCAAAAGATTCACTCCCTGGACATGAAACGGTACACGGGCACACACATCCAAAGATCCGCCCAAAACACTCTGTTCCTTGTCCACACGCAAGCAGAAAAAACATCCCTTAGTAACGCAGGCTGTGGATCTGGTGAAGGATCACGTATCCTCACCATACACGAAGCCCAGGGACTGACCTTCGAAAAAGTCGTAATAGTGAACACTAAGCTGGAGAAACGGAAGGTGCACGACAGCGTCGCCCATGCAGTCGTCGCCATCACCAGACACACTTGCTCCTGTGTCTACTATTCCGACGTCAAAGATGATGCTATTGGGAACTTCATACAGGCGGCTTTAAAAGCAACAACAGCGACGATCAATGACTACAACTTGGCAACTGCCATCAGCCACAGGGACTGACGGTCATTGACGAAACATTAAAACAACTCCCGGGACCACACGCCGGGACCTCAACGGACTAAAACACTATCATCACTAACAATAACAATAACAAAATAGTTTAAAAAATACAAAAAAAAAATACTAACACACTAAATAAAAAAAAATCTGGAGCAATTAATCGTGACAAAAAAAAAACAAAAATAAAGTAAAAAAGCAAACAAAATATCTTGACGCAAAAAAAGTCTGTGGAGTTTAACTATTGTAAATAAAAAAAAACAAGTTTTGTAATTGACTTTATATTGTCTACGCTGTGTGTCCACGTAACTATACTCCGTTTTTCTTTGGGTGATAGACGTGGTTAACAACTTGGAGGATCCGCATGGTGTAATGGTTACCATGCCGGACTGCTGATCGGTGGGTCCCGGGTTCGATTCCCGGCGAAGCTGAAATTTGAATGATGAGTTTAAAATTTCTGTTCTCGTTTCTGACTTTGTACGTATCCATAGCACCCACGACACAGGTCATGAAATGTCAACTTTGGCATTCGTTTTTATTGAAATGGTAATGTATTAATACATCTTAATCAATTAATGAGCAGCGATGGCCGAGTGGTAAAAAACCGTGGTCTTCGACGCGACCGATACCAGGTTCAAATCCTCGGCTCGCACCTCTGACAAAGAAATTTTTAATGTGCGAATTTATCGTTGCTCCACGGTGATGGAATATATCGTGATATTTCATTGATTACGATGTTCTCCATTGCCGTGCATGCCTAAGAGAAACTCATAATTTCTCGAAGGCGTGACGTCCACCAATCCGCACTTGGCCAGCGTGGTGGACTATGGCCTAAATCCCCTCTCAATTGTGAGAAGGAGACATGTGCCCAGCAGTGGGACATAAAAAAGGTTGAAAAAAATCAATTAATTACAAATATTAATGATTTTGTTAAATAAGGATCACTTCACTAACGCTGTACGGTACTTGCTGGATTTATCAGGAATCATGAGGGTAGTTGTACATACGTGCTCCGCTGGCCGACGACACAAGCCGTGCTTAGGTTGGTCGGGACAGAGACGTTTGAGCGTTCGTCGGGTGTAGTCGCTACTGCTACATTGTAAACCGTGTTTACCTCGAGCGACCCCCTGTGGTCATCAAGTCTACCACAAGCATTGTGACTCTCCACTAGTGTTGACGTTCAGTGCTAGTGTCTTTACGTTATTATTCAAACTTTGTAAGCTTGCAATTGCCAGTGTGACGTTCACCTTGGAATACCAGGAGTCCTGCCGTTGGAGCTGCTGCGCCGCCGTCACCTGAGCAGCGTGGGAGTGTTCAAAGGTTGGTGGAGTGCATTTTACTTCTCTCCTTATGATTCTTGGTGTATTGCTAGTGCCTACATAAATTAATTCTTTTAAACGAACCAAAACCGGCGAACCTATTGGAAACTTTAATACAGTCCCAAACAAACGCATTAGTATTATACTGTAATATTAGCTGTAAGTTTAATAGATAAATAAATAAATAAAATCTTTCTTTTATCTCAGATCATGTCATAAAATGCATGACAGGATGGTAGTATGTGTCAACACTGTCGGTTTGTATCTCTTGTGTGTGTAATGATTATTTTGTTAAATTTTACGCATTTTTTTTTCGTTTGGAGTAGCAGACGAGCATGCAGGCCAAGTGGTGTTAAGTGGTCACTGCAGCCCATGGACATCTACACACAACCACAAGCAAATCGAGTGTTTGCCTGACGTCGTAAGGGAAGACGTCAGTCGTCGCAGAAGGGGGTAGAGCGGTGGTACTTCCTCAGGCGAACCACAAAATCTCTGCCCTGGAAGGAATCCGGGATCTCCAGATGAACGCACTGGTGTCCCCTACGCGCCTAGTACGGGTCCATCTCAGGGAGAGCAGATGTGCTCTTCCGCGCCTTCGGATGTTTACGGCGGTAAGCGTCCACGTCCACTGCCGTCCTTCCTGGGGCTGCTGGCTGGACTGATCGAGCTCCCAAGAGTCCACTCACAACCTCGGAAGCCCCCTTTTAGTCGCCTCTTACGATTAGGCAGGTGATATCGTAGCTCTATTCTTAGTCCTGAAGCTACAGGGACTACGGAAATGCATTTTCAAAACAATATTTTATTAATTATGCATTATTTCTTTTATTTATATCCATCTGAACTGTAACTGTACGAAATTTAATACTCTTGTATTCCTTCTGCATAATTTTCGTAAAAAAGAATACCTACAAAGTTTATGAATCACGTATATCACAATATTTTTCCCTCAGAGTGGAGCAAACGCGCGTACGATAAATACGCACTTTTTCAGAAGTGCACGTCGGGTATTTGAACGCAGCATCTCTTTCTGTTCATTTAATTATTAGCTGTCATTTACAAAACAATAGTAATTACTAACCAGCAACAGAAAGAGTGAACCAAAACATGGTAACTATTGTGTGTTTTCATTCTGAAGGTCTTTTGTATAGCTTTCAATGTGTCGTTTAATCACGCGTTGGGTGCTTCTGTTTAGCTGTAAGGGCGGCTTCACACTGGTACGATTTAGTAATGAAAAGTCATAGTAGATGGAAGAGCTTTATTGGTTCGACCCTGCCGTCAAGAAGTTCATTTATTTTTCGGTGGAAAGGAGCAGTTGCCGGCCAGATGTACATGACCATCTGCCTCCAGAGTAGCAGCGCAAGATTGCTTAAGTTGTGTCTCGATCAGCGACCACTTTACACCACGTAGCCTGCATGCTCGTCTGCATCTCCATTCAAATAAAAAGGTGCATTCAAATTTCTTCATTTGCTATAACGCAGTATTTTAAAATGGGGACTAGAAAGCTTCTTGGGTCTGTATGTTCTGCTTTATAAGCTTAACATTTATTTTTGAAAATACCTACATAATTATCAAAATTATTCTAGTAGTTTGATGCTCAAAAGGTCTTCTCTTATAAGAAGACTTGAAATCAAAATATTGGTCGATGGTTAATATTTTTTTAATTTTTTTATTAATTAATACAATTTTGTATTGTATTATTGTATGGTATTTCTTTTAAAATATCACAAACTAATACACAGTTTGTGATATTTTAATTTTTATCTATGTACTAGCCTTCCGCCAGCGGCTTCGCCCGCGTGGACCCATTTTATAGGCTCCCGTAGGATAAAATCATCCTATGTCCTTTTCCAAGGTCCACTCTATCTGTGTTCTAAATTTCATTAAAATTGGTTCTGTAGTTTAATCGGAAAAGAAAGCAAACAGACAGACATAGTTACTTTCGAATTTATAATATTAAAAAAAATTAAAAAATTATATAAGCATCTAGGGATAACTAGGATTAGTTTATATTGGCTTTAGCCTCATATAATAAATAAAATAAAATTTTATAAATATCGACCTTCCCTAGATTTAAAAAACTCTTGAATTCCTTAATGACAATAATGAAAATGACGACATAATTGACAGCCTCCGTGGCGTAGTGGGTGATGAGCCGACTGCGAAGCGTGAGGTCGTGGGTTCGATTCCCACCCAGGACAAATGTTTGTGTGATGAACATGATAATTTGTTCTGTGTCTGGGTGTTAATTTATCTATTTAAGTTTGTATTTAGAATTATATAAGTATGTTTATCAGCTTTCTGATTACCATAGCACAAGCTCTGCTTAGTTTGGAATCAGATGGTATTGTGTGAATTGTCCAAATATATTTAAGAAAAATGAGGTCTGGAGGAGCATTTTTGTCGAAATTTTATTGTGGTACGTATCTCTAAGAATAATGCACCTAAGTTCTAAGGAGTCTTAATGGAGCAGAGAAAAAATAATGTTTGAGTGAGAACCGCCCCTTACTACTGTACCTTTGTCTGCAAGCTTCGGAGCTGATGAGTTATGCGCTTGGATCAGTCAGCACTACTCCGAGCAATGACAAAGTCGCAGAAAAGAAGTAAAAAGGTTGTGTATTCCGAAAAATTGCTTTGTTTCTCAACTACCAAGTTTTTGAATTCAGTCAGCAGAATTGGTCGACTTGGCGCATTGGTTACCATAATAATATTACTTATTATATGACTGCCGATCGAGGGTTCAGGGTTCAATTCCCGGAGAAGCAACGGCCCATGTTTCGCATAAGTTACCATGCCAGATTGCCCATCAGGGCAATTCGAATTCCGGGGAAGCATAGACTGAAATGATCAGTTTCAGGCTCTGTTCTCGCTCTGGGCACGCCCCTAACTACAGAACGAAGAAAAAACAATTTCTATGCCCTGACACTCTATACAAAACGCCTAAGTAAGTACACAACGTACTTACACGTGCTGCATGTGTGCGTGAACTATGTAAAGAGGTCGCATGACCCTCGTACTAAAGTTTTTTAATGTATGACGTCATGACCATGATTTTTTTTCACATTGAAAGAGGGTATTAAAGTGGTATTTTAAAGCAATCGTACCAAATTTCAAGATTCTGAGTTCACGGGAAGTACCCTATAGCAGTGGCGGCTAGTGACATTTTTCGATGGGGGTTCACAAAAAAAAACAAAAAAAATATTTTACCACCCCACCAAGCAGAATCACCACCACTGTCGGTGTCAGTTCCAGTTGATAACCACAAAACACGGAAAACAAATTAATTTATTGCTTTCTTCACATCCACACAACCAAGGGTTTTGAAATATTGTTCAGATTTATAAACACGCGTAAAAGATTTAGTTTTCGTAGTACAACATTATTGCTTTCAGTTCAAGGCGTATTTCGAAAGTTTTTTCCACACTGCTTACTAAAAGATACAAATGATAAAAGATACACTGTATTGTTCCATTTTTAACACAAAATGTCGCGCATAAACTATTTCTTTAAATATTCATTTAAAAGAAAAACTACGTAATAACTGACAAAGACGACGACACGTTTGTTTGTACGTATGTATACATAAGAACGGCAACATCGCATAAGCAGGTTGAGCCCACGGTTTGGCAACGTCGCGCGTGAGCGGCGCTCCAGATTAGGTTAATTTCTCATACGAAATCTTTTGTTTCACGCGTCGGCCTGTGTCGATGTTTCTCTTTCGCACTCATTGAATACAGCGCTAGGAATCGTACTAAACTTCGTTTCATAGGAGCGCAATCGCTGGCGCTCCACTCGTTACAACTTGACGCGTAGATATAGGTACCTAATAATTAATATAATATACTATGTATAGTAGAATAGAATGAATGTAATGTAAGGATAGTAGGTATGTATTATGAAGGGACATAGATTGCCTATGTAATTTTCTTGGGAGTGCACTGCACCAGCGCTCTTTAGGACGAGCCGCCTCTGCCCTATAGGTTTTGATTCCCTTGCGAGCAAGGAAAATTTGCGAAAATTTGCGGTATAAACAGCTGAATCTTTTGATTGTGCTGGCTTAGAACTTTGATTTTTTAACAGCTCCAAGGACAGTAGATTTGTGTATTTGATATACATTCCAGCTTCCTGAGAAAAAGGGTCTTGACAGACAGACAGACGGACAACAAAGTGATCCTATAAGGGTTCCGTTTTTTCCTTTCGAGGTGCGGAACCCTAAAAACCTTTTCTTTTCTGAACATCCCTACACCGAACTATAACAAACCATTTTAAGTTATTGAATTAGCAACAATCATAATAAATGATATCACTAAACAAGAACTAAACGCAAACGCTGCAAGCACTGGCATTCTGACAGCTCTGTGACTTACTGCCAGAGTGCAGTGCGGTCTGAGGCGCTAGGAATTGGTGGGGGAAGGTCAGTGTCGATTCTTTACGTAAGAGGCTGCAACACTTTTTTGCGTCCCACTGCTAGGCACGGGTCTCTCCCTCTTATTATTGGGGAAGCTTGGAGCATACTTCACCACGCTGCTCCAGTGCGGGTTAGTGGCCAACCAGCTATCGGATGGTTTCAAACCGCCAATAAGGCCTCCGACAAAGTTTAACGACTGTTATCTATCGACAATAACTGGGACTGTCGGCTTGCCCTACGAAGAACGGAAACGCGCATGAAATTATTGCCACTAGCGGTCACCCATCTTACACATAAACTGATCTGATAGATGAGATCTGATAGATAGCCTGCGTTCTACGCTAGCCGCCGAGCCATACGCACTTCAAGTTTTACGTTAGTAATAGTTTAATTTAGTATTCTGTGCTCTGCGGATTTGTGTTCACGTATTTATGTGTGTCCTTTGTATCCACGACACAGGTAGGACCTGTGTACAGCGGTGAGTGTGGAACACTTTGTACTCGTAACAATTGCGCCACACGATGTGACGATCCGTCATATTGATTCATGTACATGTTGACAAGAAATGTACTACAAGTTCTCAATTAAGATTCGAGGCGCGCACCAATTATCCAGTTTGCACTTTGAACGTCACATTGTGCGATCTAATCAGAGTTGGGCGCTTTGGGATCAACATTTTTATATGGAAATTGAGATCGTCTCGCAAGGGTGACGTAAAATTAAAAACGTTGACTTAATTTGGTTTGTAGTGCCTACCCAATCCATCTTTACACTTTGTTCTACGGCAATTTCATTACTTAGGCTTAAAATAAGAAGGTTATCAGGTAACTAGCCTTCCTCCAGCGGCTTCACCCGCGTGGACCCGTTTAATGGGTCCCCGTAGGATAAAAAATAGCCTATGTGCTATTCCAGGCTTCATTGCTGTATTAAAATCATAGGCGTTTAGCCAGTTGTTTCAAGCGCGTTGACCCTATTATCCGTTTTCACGTAGGAATGAAGTATTTTCCCGCGGTAAATAGTAAACTATGTTACTCAGGGTGAATTTAGCTTTCTAATGGTGAAAGAATTTTTGAAACCGGAACAGTAGTTTTTGAGTTTATTCATTACATACATAAAAAATACAAAAATACAAATCTTTCGGCGAAACAGAAATTTGAATGATGAGTTTAAATTTATGTTCTCGGTCTGGGTGTTTGTGTGTCTTTGTATGTGTCCATGGTATCCACGACACCGGGTACTAATTACCTTACTGTGGGGCTATGAGTGTGTAGCGTTTATTTATTATTTATTTATTTATTTCCTCTTTATAATATTAGTATAGAAGTATAGATGCAGGATTTAACTAGTATAAAGCCGAGTTTTGTGAGAGATGGTAACCGTTAAGCCATATGGGTCATCAAAGTCAATGGTTACCATGCATGACAGCTAATCTGGGTCTCGGGTTTGATTCCCAGCGAAGTAGAAATTGTAATTAGTTTCAATGTCTATTGATTCCAATTTCTAGGCTAGTCATTCGTTCAATTCCATTCAATTTTATTTATTTGCAAGATAAGGTTAAACAGTTCTGTTGTTACAGGTAGGGAATACAGTACTCTTAACCTAACCCAAAAGGTATGCAAATTTATACGCTTACATAATATTGTTAATGAATTTATGGTACTCATGCAAATGCTAAAACATCACTAGGTTCATTCACAGTGATTACTGACGACTTACTGATTTAAATGATTACTACTTATCGTCTATGTTCAAATTTTTGTATGTACAAAAATACAAATACAAATATGCTTTATTGTACACCAAAATAAAAGTTACATACAAAAACAAGCTTATTGAAAAATAGTGTAACAATAGGCGGCCTTATCGCTGATAGCGATCTCTTCCAGACTGCCTTTGGGTAGAGGAAAGAAGAATTTTTTATAAAATCGGGTACCAACCCACAAGATAAATAAGGTTATAGAAATAAAGCAAATAACGCGAGCATATTTCACATACATACATATTATACATACAAATAAATACATACGACATACATACATACATACAATCATACATACATACATACATACATACAATAATAAATAAATAAGTATATAATATATAAAACACCATAATGCTATAATTAATTGACCAAGAAGGGTGGGCGTTAAGAGGACATGGATTTGAGATAGAAGTTAAAAATTCGAGTTCGAATTCGAGATGTATTTTGTAGGTTTGTGTAGAAATGAAGTGATCTATACTCGGGACTAAGATTTTAAGGATTATCACTAGAGGCAAGAATGTTATGCGCGAGAGTGGATTAACCTTAAATGTGACACATTCGTTTTCATACCTAACACGTCAGCTCCCTCGCCATCTTGACGTTTTGCCGCATACAACTTCAGGACATGCGAAGAACAGTTTTTGAACTAAAATGTCATACTGCTGACATGTCTACGTATTTTTGATTTATATAATGTCTTTGTTTATAATTATATGTGTACTTATTGGTGCTCCACTGTAGGGAAACATTGTAATATTTCATTACGATGTTTTCTTTAAATCGACTTCAAAAAAGGAGGAGGCTACTCAAGTATATGTATATGCTTTTTTTATTGTTCGCGGATAACTTCGTCGTTTATGAACCGATTTTGATTATTCTTTTTTTGTTCTAC
Organism: Pyrgus malvae; assembly: GCA_911387765.1. Lineage (NCBI taxonomy): Eukaryota > Metazoa > Arthropoda > Insecta > Lepidoptera > Hesperiidae > Pyrgus > Pyrgus malvae. The sequence goes on along the minus strand of OU426972.1, from coordinate 13,247,813 downwards.
TTAAAGCTTATACATCCGAGATAGTCCCAGTGTCGCCAAATTAAGATCTGATGATGGGATCTTAGGGAAATCGAGGGAAACTCACAAATTTTATAGGCACACATTGAATATTGATTTTCTTTTATTTTCTGAATTAAAATTGATATTTGTACATAGTAACTATCACTTATACCAATGCCAATAGTAAAATGGAGTACCTTTCGCTCTGAATGGGCAACGACTCCAAAATAGTTTTAAGAGTCACTACCATTACCTAGGAAAAGTCTAAATTCCGAAGTACTGAATAATATTATTTTTTACCGTTAGAAGGCGGTTATTTTTTTGTTAAAAAGTTATGTAATACAATTTACGTATTCTTACATGAAAGATATACGAACAGAATATACGAGTATCAATATTAGTCGAAGCACTTAGCGTAGCAGTAAATCTAAAAGGTTGAGTAGCGAGTATTTGCCCTGCCTGCTTACCTTCGCTTAAAAGGCGAACATTTAGGCGCCGGATATTTTCAGCTTTTAGTATATTTGGTAGATAATCTTGGAATTTTCCCATGTTTTGACTGGCTGCATCTATTTTTAATGTTGTAGCGACCTTCCGGTATCCGCTTCCTGAATCACGCTATCGAAGTTTTCAGAATAAACTACCATATATACAAGCTCCGAATTGAGTCAGTTGGAGCGCGGCCGCTCCCCGGGCATGACCATCTCGCCCGGCGGGAGATCTCCCTCTGCCAAACTGGTGACCCCGGACAAGAATACGTCCCTTCTGACATTCATCAGTCGCACCTTCACTCCCTGGATGGACTGCAGCATCACTTCACCAGCTCGTCAGGTTCATCGCAGCGCACCATGTACACGCTTCCTGTTCCTGACACAGCTACCTCCAAGGACTTCATGGACGGCTTGAGTAGCCATTACTCGCCTCCACATCCTACCCTCACATCCCGACTCACCGTGGACAGAGGGCATCTCCACTCTTCGCTTCACCCTCACATCCCGACTCACCGAGGACGGAGGGCTACACAAGGTCTGCACCCTCACATCTCGACTAACCGCAGATAGAGGGCATTCCAGGCGCTTGTAAGCGAAGATTACACTTGGATTACTGAAGTCACCGACCTCCGGTCTGAGCAGGGGGTGATGTAGCGACCTTCCGCTATCCGCTTCCTGAATCACGCTATCGAAGTTTTCGGAATAAACTACCATATATACAAGCTCCGAATTGAGTCAGTTGGAGCGCGGCCGCTCCCCGGGCATGACTACCTCGCCCGGCGGGAGATCTCCCTCTGCCAAACTGGTGACCCCGGACAAGAATACGTCCCTTCTGACCTTCATCAGTCTTACCTTCACTCCCTGGATGGACTGCAGCATCACTTCACCAGCTCGTCAGGTTCATCGCAGCGCACCATGTACACGCTTCCTGTTCCTGACACAGCTGCCTCCAAGGACTTCATGGACGGCTTGAGTAGCCATTACTCGCCTCCACATCCTACCCTCACATCCCGACTCACCGTGGACAGAGGGCATCTCCACTCTTCGCTTCACCCTCACATCCCGACTCACCGAGGACGGAGGGCTACACAAGGTCTGCACCCTCACATCTCGACTAACCGCAGATAGAGGGCATTCCAGGCGCTTGTAAGCGAAGATTACACTTGAATTACTGAAGTCACCGACCTCCGGTCTGAGCAGGGGGTGATGTAGCGACCTTCCGCTACTCATCAAGAGATGGCACCACGGGTATTCCTGAATCACGCTATCGAAGTTTTCGGAATATCCTACCATATATACAAGCTCCAAATCGAGTCAGTTGGAGCGCGGCCGCTCCCCGGGCATGATCACCTCGCCCGGCGGGAGATCTCCCTTTGCCAAAATGTTATGGACAGGTTTCTGGTGTATCCTCGTAAGCGGGAAGCTTAATCCAATAAGCCTATATAATACGGTTTGGTGTTTGTGACCGAACTACGCACACAATGTTGTGATCATAATTCAAATTATCTCATTATTGTAATTATTATTCATTAATACTATCCAATACTAATTTTCACAACACATTCGACATTTTTTCTGGTGAATTTTTATATTTTTGACAATGTTTCACTCAATGCGTACGTTTTTGCGTGTGTTATGTGTATGTACACGACTAGGTCGCGTTCGTTGTTCACAGCGTTTCTGTCTATAATTTTTATTTGATCTGAAGTGGTATTTAGTCCATGTAGCTTCGGGAGTAAGAATAGAGCTACGGTATTCCCTGCCTGATCGTAAGAGATGACTAAAAGGGGGCTTCCGGGGTTGCGGGCGGGGAGAGTGGGAGCAACACAGCTCTCCCGAAGATGTGCCCATTGTGGGCGCCGCGCGTGGAGGACACCGGTGCGTTCCGTCGGAGATCCCGGAGTCCTCCCCAAGCGCAGAGGCAGGCCACCGAGGGGGTTTTAGTGCGGTCAAATCCCACATAACCCGGTATCCTCTCCCAAGGTGCCGGGTACCTTTTGAAGGTTTCCGACACCAAAAAAGGGCTGGCGTTCATTAATAGTGATCTACGTGGCTGCAAACTGTTTTCGTCTCACCCAAGGGCACGGATCTCTTCCCATTATTGGGGTGGCCAGGAGCTTACTCCACCACGCTGCTCGAATGCGGCTTGGTTGAAAGGCGTTTTAATGGCCAACCCGATGACTGATGTTTTCATTCCGCCCATGAAATTACCGAAGCTGCTGTGTATCGAGAACAAACTTCTACTCAGATGCGTAGATACGCCAGCTTCAGGCCTACACAAACGTTTCACACTAGTGCACCTTGGAGTCTCCCTAATACTCCCCATTTTATAAATTAATGTTTAATAGCTGGACAAAAAGGCAAGTGTGTGTGTCTGTTATGTTTTCATACCTGAACTACTGAATTTTACTGCCATTCGATACACAGTTATAGAGTGGACCTTAGGATAGGGAATAAGATATTTTAATCGCGGAAAATAATCCTAAAGCTGTTTAAATAAATGATGAAAATATCTTTGAAGTGATTGTCATCGTCGCAGATAAAAACATGATTTTTTTTATTTAAGTAGGTACTGAATAGGAAGTAAATAAAATATACATATTTTGTACTAGAGTTTTAAAAACTTCGACCTACACGAAGAAATAGGAACTAACGATTCGTATGGAATGATCGCCGAATCCCCAAGGCAAGGCGCGGGCGGAAAGCTTGTTAAGTTAAAAAAGCAAGATAAAAAGGAAAAAAATGGAAAAAAGGACTACATATTTCTTTGCCCTTTGGCAAACGGTAGGACCACGGGGCTCAGATGCTAAAGTTTTTATTAAGCATTTATCCAGATGATTGATCCAGGCGACAGGTGACCAGAAGGCTGGCACTTACCTCGATCTAGGAATAGCTTTATTGGCTATCCAACGAGGTAAAGTTGCCAGCATTCTGGGCACACACCCTCAGGGCAGTAATTTGGATGCCATTTTTTACATTAATTAGTTTATATTTTTATTTTTCGTTAGTTTATTTATAATTTTAAAATTTTCACCTTTTTTAATGTTATTGTTCTTAAAATGAAACAAATAAAGACTAGATAATAAAAAGCAAGAGAAAAATCATATTCCTAGTGCAAGTGGTAAATTCTTAATAATAATTAATGGCGTTTAACAATATTACATAACTTTATTAGATGAAGGAGGTCATATTTTATTACATTACAAACGTAATGTAATAATTACGTTTTATATGTATATTCCGTTGTATGAACCTCGTTTAGCCTAACAATAATTAATAATGCCTGACGAAAGCTCCTTTCTGGAAATATTCTCAGTAATGTTATTAGTAGCTCCAAAACATTTTTATTACGTGACTTCTGTAGAAGGAGACCAATGTTACGTGATGAATAAGAACACAGTTGGTATATTTTGTTCTACGCCATACGGTAGCCTACATACGTAATTATTCGGCCAAGGAAGCTTTAATAAATTCAATGACGAAATTCTAGAGATCTTTCTAATCGTCATTGTCATAATTTGATTGAAGGTCGAATTGACACAATATTATTAATAATCTTCAATAGTCATATTTTTCAGTTTATATTTAAGTTGATTATTGCTAAAAATACGATAAAACGACAATTTATAAACATGAAACCTAGCTGGATCGATTTATCACCCCCGATAAATGTATAATCGTATTACCCATAGGCCCACACAGGCCCAACTATCTACGCGTGCTATTATAAGTGTGACAGCAAACTATGACCGTAATGAAGATATTTAATAGGTGGTCGACCGGGGAATTATTTTGTAGGTGGTAGAACTATTAGGGTTCGCCCGGGGAAGTACCACCGCTGCACCCACTTCTGTCGTGAACCAATTCTGTTGTGTTTGGGTGGAAAGGTGCAGTTGCCGGCCACACTTACATGAGGCGACCACCAGCCTCCGGAATAGCAGCGCAATTGCATACGACCTCAAACAAGACTTATGTAAGACAAATGTTATTATTATAAGACTATGCTTGCTTGTGGTTGTGTGCAGATGTCCATGGGCTGCAGCGACCACTTAACACGCATGCAAGCTCGTCTGCTATTCTATTAAATAAATAAAAAATCGGTTGTCTGTAAAGTCGGTTTACTGACAATAGTTGAACATAAGATATAACATAACATAGTCATAAGAAAATATATACTGAGAATCTAAGAAACATCGATAACGTGATTCAGGATACGTCTTCTGATTGACTAGTTCTGTTTGACGTAGGTATTCTATTGTTTTACAATGTTCTGTGCTTGCGTCGTCTTGCACGGTCAGCATGTGAGGCGCGCGGTCATATTACTGTAGGAATCGCGGTGCTATACTCCATTCAAATAATTAAAAAAAAAACCAGAACCCTCATAAGGAATAGCGTGATAATCACTAAAAATATTTACGTATAAGCAACATATCAGCGAATTCCTTCCCTAAACTCTGACATATTTTGTTTCACAGTTCATTTTTCACGCCCTCAAACATCGCTTAGGGAAGTTTTCAACATGCTCATACATTATACAATACATTAACTGTATGTATGATACATGCTTTTATGTGGATAAAGGCGAAAGCAGACTGACAAATGTTTTCTTCTGTTGTATTGACCTACTTAGAAAATATCTTGTGCACGAGTTTTTTATGTTCTTGCTTAATCGTCTCATACATCTAAAATATTTGATATTGCAACGGAAACATTAGAAGGGGTCTGGCAGTCGATAAAAAACCGGCGTATACAGTAATAGACGAGGATGGAGAGCATTAGATGAAGAGTGTGCAGTTGCTGTGCAGTATAGAAGAAAAGCAGCAGTCTATTAATTAAAAAATGTTGTCGAACCATCATCAGGTAACATGTACATATTATTATTATATATCGTTGTCGTAATACAAAAGTCGGGTATTAGATCGTATACAATTACGCTTTTCTTAATACTGATAATCGAATCGTATAGGTGTCATGTCGCCATATTTAATTATTTCAGTCAAATTATATGCCTAACCAAAATTTCTGAAAAGCTTACATCTCTATATTATTATATAAATTCTTCACACATAACAATAAGTATTTTCAAAATCCCTGTAAATTGTGTTGTTTTGACACTGAAATTCAATATAATTTATTTCTTCCCCACCTTTCATCGTCACATGTCACATTGTATCGTTGTATGAACACGTTGGAACTTTCCTTAGGTAAGTGTTTTTTGAACGCGTAGACGGCGTGATGATGACGTCATCCATTTGGCACAGACTAAATAATGTGTTGCAATGTTGACAGCCATAATATTTTTCTGTTAGGGTAAAAGAATATACTTACACGATGATTTTTTGTGGCTATGTCATACTTTTTGATTTCCTCTCACTAACATATTTCAACGAATCTCTCTGTGTACAGGCAGACTATCAATGTAATGTAAGTATTTTCACTTAGAATACTTTTTTGTGTGGGTTTTTTAAACGAATGAAATGCAAAAGATGAAACATCTAAGAGCATGATGCTGGAACCGTGCCATTACCGGCTAGAGTTTCAGGAGGAAAACATCAGCCTCAGGAGTAGCAACAAATTTAACTGTAAACGATCTCAGACAAAACGCAATGTATACATACGTTAGTACGTAATACCACAAAATAAATAATTACCCAAATGTGTATACAGAACAAGACAAAACGAGACATAAGAGCGTCTTTGTACTGTTTTGAAGTGGTGTGTAGGTCTTTGGGTCATAGCAACTGCTTAAGGCAACGTGGTCTGAATATTCGTCTTCTACTCCAATCATATTCACCAATAGAAAAAAAATCGACGGTCACAGTCTTTAAATACCATTGTACCGGAAAATTGATTTAAACAGCGCTGGAGTTTTTTCTGTCTAGCTTTTTCTCATAGCCCATATTATTATAAGCCTTAGCGCACCCAAAGCGGATGACGGTCAGCCGATGGCCGTACAACAATGAAAAACATCAAGTGTATGTTAGTACCCAGGATGTTAATAAACTATTTCATTTTATACCTATTTCATTTCATTAAATTAATTTTTCCATGAACAGATTCTACACTGATTCAAATACGTTTATTTTTGCCGAAATCCAATATAATACACTTCTCCCCCGTCTTTCATCGCCTTCGCTTCAACCTACACAACATGTCACATTCTATCGTTGTACGAATACTCCGAAACCTCCCTTTGGTGTTTTTGAGCGCGCAGACGGCGTGATGGCAGGATGATGACATCATCAATTTGGCACAGAGTAACATGTGCTGGTGTTTTTGACAGCCATTTTTTTCTGTGAAATATAAGAATAAATAGTTAATGGAACATCTATTCCAAAGATCAAGGCAAGATGAATAACAGACGACAGTTCGAAGGGTTTAAAGAGTAGGTACTGGTTTTGATTCCAAATTGTGTTTCTGTCTTTGTGTGTGTCCATGGTACCCACGACACAGGGTAAATCCTACTGTGGGGCTATGAGTGTGAATCGTTATTTATTAAAAAACAAATGAGGCAGAAAATTTAATGATGAGTTCCTTGGTGTTTGTATCCTTGACTTTATCTGAGGCTTCCATTACAGGGAATAAAATCTAGTGTAAATCTTTACTAAGATAATTAGCAACAGTGGAGTGGGTGGCGTCAGAGGTGTTTTGCACCATTTTCACGCACCAAAGAATACAAATGCATTAGTCTAACTAAGAGCAGCGATGGCCGAGTGGGAAAATTACGCGGTCTTCGACGCGACCGATCCCGGGTTCAAATCCTCGGCGCGCACCTCTGACAAAGTAATTTGTAATGTGCGCATTTATCGCTGCTCCACGGTGATGGAAAATATCGTGATATTTAATTGATTACGATGTTCTCCATCGCCGTGCATGCCTGAGAGAAATTCATAATTTCTCGAAAGCATGACGTCCACCAACCCGCACTTGGCCAGCGTGGTGGACTATGGCCTAAAATCCCTCTCACTTGTGAGAGGAGACCTGTGCCCAGCAGTGGGACATAAAAAAAGGGTTGAGAGAGAGTCTAACTACCTAACAATACATACAAGGTTACCACGATTAACTTCGTATTTACCTATATACTAGCCTGACCCCGCGAACTCCGTATCGCCTTAAAATGTTTAGGGTGGGCCACCCTTATCACTTAGGGGGATGAAAAATAGATGTTGGCCGATTCTCAGACCTACTCAATATGCTCACAAAATTTCATGAGAATCGGTCAAGCCGTTTCGGAGGAGTACGGGAACGAACATTGTGACACGAGAATTTCATATATGTTAGATTAGATTAAGTTCGTATCTTATAATTTCAGAGGGTAATTATTTTCCCTAGGATGATGCTGAGGACATGCTAACGGAACCCTTTTTATTTATAAGAAGTTTTCGCTCTTAAAAGGCTTATAAACTTCTATATTAAGCTATAAGTTTCATTTATGATTAAGTGGCTTTACTAAAGTAAAAATGGATATTCCATTCCTTTGGGATCCAATTACGGTCTGATATCAAGTCGATACTGATAGTGATATAGGTACTAATAGTGATCCATTACTTATTATTACTTAACATGTTAAACCTAGTTGAGGCGCACATGATTCAGCGGCTGTCATAGAATGCAAGTGAAGTGAAATGAACTACGATTTCGCAGCTAAACAAAGTGGACGCTGTCGGGTATGAGATTGGTGAATGTTAACGCGGGCTTCGGAAAGCACGTTAAGCTTTCGCCCCGGCTGTAATCGATAAGTAGTCGTTAAACCTTATCGGGTTGGCCACTAATACGCACCGGCAATGAGGCACCAGGGTGGAGTTAGCTCCAGGCTTCTCTAATTATAGATAGACACATGAATAGAGCGAAAAGGGTTGCAACAAAAGTCTCTAACTATATTTTATGATGGTTTTGTGTTGCTTCTAACACAAGGTATAACCATAACAGTGTCTTTTTTTTTCCTAAGACCAAAAATATACAACAACCTACTGGACCGCAAAATAAAAGTAGGCAACGAGTTTAAAAAAACTTAAACGTATTCACTGAAAGGCGTATGCATAAGGGAATTCCATAAAAACCTGGGAGGTTTTTTTCCCGCCGGCTTTTTTTCCTTTCCGTGTACAAAAACCCTTCAAAATTGGTACCTAAAGCCGACGATCGGATCCGCAATATGGGTATAAATAATGATAAATAGTAATAATATAAATACGAGTATAATATAATAAATAAAACTATTTCTATGTATATTTCTATATTTGTAAATACTTAAGTTTTTAATTATTTTAATATTTTCATTTCATGAAGGTGAATATGGCGAGCCAAATGTATAAAAACACGGCTGCAACCCTTTTTGCATCCCACTGCTGGGCACGGGTCTCTCCCAATTATTGCGGAGGCCTGGATCTCACTCCACCAACCGGGACCGACGGCTTAACGTGCCCTCCGAAGCACGGAAACGCGCATGAAATTGTTTGCCACTAGCGGTCACCCATCTCACACCCGACCGCGCCTGTTTGGCTTGGTTACATAGATCGTTTTGTCTTTGTTTTCTATCGATAACAGCTAGGACCAATCGCTTCAAGTATCCTATATTGCGCCGTGTAGCCGTTAATATAAATAGGTTTAGGGCCTCTTTCACCACCTTCAAGTAAAGTGACAAGTACGCTAATTATCGGTTAAAGTCACCCGTAACTGCAATTTCAATTTCACGATATTCGAGTAGCACTAATCATAATAATATGATAAACTGACTCGTACTCATAGCTTATACTTGCCAATTAACTTTACTTAGGACGTAACGTAAGTAATCAACACTTTACTTGGAGAGAACGAGGCCCTTATTGTTATTGATGATGATGATAGTGATGACGTTGATGACGAAATTTTGTATTTCGGTAGATTTTAAAACTTCTATAATAGGCAACAAGGATCATTTATGATTAAGTGGCTTAACTGAAGTAATATCCGATATTCCAATCCTTTGGGATCTCATTAAGGTCTGGAATCAAGCCGATACTCAATTTTGAATTGTTAAGAGAATTATTGACTTTAACCTTAGTTTTATCAACGACGGGTACATTCATAAATTGGTATATATATATATTTATATATACACATTTGATGACCCGTGTGGCGCAATGGCTGCCATGCCAGACTGCCAATTTGAATGATGAGTTTAAATTTCTGTTTTTGGTCTAGGTAAGTGTTTGTGTTTCTATCTTTGTATGTGTCCATGGTACCCACGACACAGGGTATATATACCGTACTGTTGGGCTATGAGTGGGAAGCGAAGCGTTATAATTGGATATTTGAACTATACTGTGTATGTATTTTTATAGGCGGTGACACGTCCATCGTTCAACAGGGTAAGTGACACCTCCGCACCTTTCTACTTATGTTTCGATGGAAATGTGCGGCTGCCGGCCAGACTTACAAGAGGTGACCATGAGCATTCGAAATAGCTACGTATTTACATTTTTTTATAAATAAACAGTATAAAAAGGCAGACGGCCCGCGTGGTTAAGCGATTACCGTCGTCTATGGACACGGGCAACCCGGCTTTGGAGGAGAGCTTTTTTAACAGCTTTCTTAAAGAACCCCATGTCATAGTCCACTAGAAATGACATTGAATTAATTAGTTATTTATAATCAACAATATGACTATCAGACAAGACTCAAGCATTCTTGAATTTGTTTGTAGGTGTCCATGAACTGCAGCGACCACTCAACAACACTTGGCATTGCTCGTTTGCCATTTAAATAAAAAAAACTGAGCTAATTCTTCTGGGAGAGTAAGAAAAATATTATTTTAATTTGTTATCTGTTTCTGTCAGGATGAGTTATAAATTACACGCACAAAAACTTTTACTTCCCACATTTTTCTGAAAGTTTCTTTTCATACATGGCTGTGTCATGGAAAAGTGTACATTGACCCTTAGGACGCCTTCACATTGGTACTAATTTTGTCGCAAAACCTGATTTACCCATCGTTTTGTACTTAACTATTTATTGTATAATTAATACGATTCAGTCTCGTTACTGAGTTTATTAATTTACAACAATTAATATATCTCCGCTTTTAAAGTACACTGCTTGACATAGGGCTCAAAAAAATTAAGGACCAAAATGAGTAAAGACCTGTCTTGCACAACAAGTCAAGATTTCAATGCAATAAGAAAATGTACTTTAGAACTTCTACTCTATGTAAAGATTCATAAGTTTTTTTTTCTAATGAAATTGAAAATAGAAAATTAATATTTTTTTCACTGTCAGCTTACACTTTAACTATGTATTTCTAGTACTTAGTTAAACTATTTATTCTCAATGGACATGCCCAATATTTCAAAACTACACATTTTTTTGTTTATGTTTGTTCAAAGGTTGAATTACGAGTAATGAATATGGCCCAAAATTTTGTTAGAACAAAACAAAAAAAGATAACTGATGATAAACAGTGTTGGTTGAAGTGCCTTACGACCAAAAATATCCTACCATAACCACAAATACAGCAGAAGTTTTTTTAACTTATTTATGCAACTTAAAGCTATTCCGTTATATTACTGGAGCTTATATGTTTCTAATAATAAAGTTATAGAACGCGCAAATGAAAAAAAAAAGCAAATAATGGCACGGACAAAAGTCTGTGGAGTTAAATAGCACTAAAAAAAAGCTATTCCGTTAAGACGAGCCGCCCTGCAAGCGCCCTTATGGGGTGGCGAGGTCCCCCGCCAGTATAAATCACACGCAGATGATATCGGACGGGGGTCGTGATGACCCCAAGAAATTAATTCATTGCGTTTAACTTTTTCTTTACTTTACTTTACTTTTTAACGTCGTTTATGTGCGTATCTACATTACACTTCAGTTGACTCAAAAACTTTTGAAATGTTTATGTTGTTAAGGGATCCGTATTAAACGTAAAAATAAATGGGTTGTTCGTCTCTCTAGCTTTTTAAGACCATTTTTGTGAAAGAAGCGTGGTGGTTTAGTATAAATGAATACTGAATGTTTCTAGGAATGTAAATATCATATTGCGTGAGTAATTTTTTTTCTAAAGCATATGAGGACCAAATTGCAACTCATTCGGTCAAATAGATTCGAAGCAAGTTCGCTGTAGTAAAGTAACAGTCACAGGAGCGATATACCTACTACTATTTGTTACTTAATTTGCCTTATTCTTAAAGTGTAGCCGAGTAGATACGTCTAAACAGCGAACACGGCATGATTTATTTTAAAAGAGACTGTTTTTAAAAGAATGCTGCTGGGAGTTTTTTTCCGCCGCCTTTTTCCTCTCAGCTCAACATCTAGCCCAAACGGGCACTTAAAGGCGATGACCGGGAAAAAATGACATTCATTAAGCGAATATTTTGTATTCCTAATATGAAATAAATACTTTTTCTTTCTTTCTTTCCAATCAGATCTGTATCCCACATACAGCAGGAAGGGAATATTCTCGGTAATCCGTTCCTTAAACCATTTCCTCGCTGAGGCAATAGCGAGAGATAACGTCAGGTAGATTTATGCGGCGGAAACTTCGTCAAATTACCTGGATTGATGGTAGGCTGTCTGTGTAAACTGATAGAGAATGTCATAAATAAGGTTTGCCACGTAGTTTAAAGGGCCGATTACATTGACCTACATGCAGAGGATTTGGCATACATTGTTGGTTTTCTTGAGTATTTTATTACAATGTACTCAGATTACCAGCAATGTATGCCAAATCGGCCCCTGCATGTTGGCCAATGTAATCGCCCCATAAGTGTCGTGAAATTAGGTCACATTGAAATGAAATGTTTACCTACAGAATACTTCATGGCCGCGGCTCTGCCAACTAGATTAGAGACCTTTATAATTGTTTGTAGACACGTGCTCCCCAACTATTATCTTAATGGATGAATATGACATGCCATATCCTGAAAGATTCAAATTAATTGTAAACAGTTAAATAAGTTTTATTTTGCTTTATATATAAACAAAGGTTGTAAGCAAAACGGCGGTTCTAAATGCATACCATGCGTACGTCGGTGCCACGTTAAGATTCGGAATAATATTTTGGGGTAACGTCATGGGAATTCAAACTGTATTTAAGGCTTAAAGAAGTGCATTCGAACCATATAAAGTAACGGATACTTGTAGGCCACACTTTCAAAATCTAAAAATATTGACTCTTCCTTCTTTATACATTTACAAAATCTCTTTAATGATCAAATCGGAAATCGCTAAATATGAAACCCTTAAATCAAAAAGGCATAAAGTAAATTATGATTAGTCGCTTCTAAAACAAAACAACACTTAACAATGCCTTTTGGATGGGACCAAAATAAGTACATATTAACGGTCTACCAAAATTCCTTAAAATCAAAACGGGCAACGAGTTTAAAAAAGAACTTAAAACGAATTTACTGAAAAAGGGCGTATACATCATAAACGATAAAACGTCTTGAAGGAATTCCATAAAAACCTGTTTTTTTTTCCTTTCAGTGTACAAATTACGAGCAAAGCCGACGATCGGATCCAATCCGAAATATAAATAAATAATTAAATAAACAAAAAAAAATACATACTTAAAAATAAAAAATACGTTTTAAATATGCAAGGTATTCGAGATGTTATGAAATGAAATGAAAATGAAAATGAAATGAAAATATTTTATTTGCACAAATATGGGTAGCAAAAAAGGTTTTACAAAAATATTTAGATCGCCATATTTACCCTTTAGGGTGTACAAATTTTATTGTAATAGTTATATAATTACAAGTTAAATTATAATTATGTACAGTAAACACTAAAACACACAGTATACTTAAATAATTTTACATTATTATCACTCCAGCTACCCAAACTCAATTTAACCCAAGTTTGTGCTTTTTTATACAAATTTATTTTATTTTATTTGAACCATACGTGGTTGACCGTCATCAGCTTTGGGCACCCACCATGATGGGTTTTTATACGCTGAGAGGAAAAAAAGCTGGCGGAAAAAAAACCTCCCAGGTTTTTATCCCGCGAAATATCTTATTTATGTTATTGATTTTAGTTTATTATTTATTTTAGTTTAATATTTTATTATATATTATTATTTATCGTTTAGAAACTCAGTGACCGAATAGTACGCTTTTTTAAGTAAATACATTTTAAGTTCTTTTTTAAATTCATTAATAGTTTTAGTTTTTAGGGAGTCTGGTAGATTATTGTATATTTTTGGTCCCATGCAAAATACACTATTATGGTATTGTTTAGTTTTGGAAGGTATTGAGCACAACTTATTGTTGTGTCTTTTAGAGTGATGAAAGATGAAAGATGAAAAAAAATGAAGAAAGTATGAAAATTGTCTTCAAATAAAATGCTTGTTACACTCGCAAGAGGTATCTTATTAGCTGACTTGTTATTCAACCTGTGTTATTCTATTAAGTAGAAATATAGCTGAGTGGGGTTTCCAGATCTGTAAACATGGCATGATTTTCAATCAGAACTATCTTCTATATACGGCAGAAGGAGGAAATATTCCAGTAATCCGTTCCTAAAACATTTCCGAGATAATGTCAGATAGATTTATGCGGCGGCCAACCTGGCCGAATTACCTGGATGGATGGGTAGTTTCCTTTCATGTATGTATGCTCTGATATATTAGGTTTTTACATATGAAATTTCTGATACTCAATACTGGCAACTTTAAAATCAAATATCTTGCGGATGATCAGGAATTCCAAATTTAAATTTGTTTCAAAATAAAGCCAGAAAAATATTGTTTTAAAATTCGTATTTCATTTGTTTTCACATCATTTGTTTGAGCTTCAACATAGCTACAAAAAAATTGGATAAATCGAAAAATCGCGGTATTTACGCATACGAGTTCTACCGTGGCACCAGTGCTGCAGAAACGGCTCGAAGAAAAAACGTTGATTTTAACGTTTCCGTTCTGGGTATTTCGATTTACACAATGAGCCTCGTGGACGACATGATAGAATTGAAGGCGATTATGGAAGCAAATCCATCTCAAACCACTTCTGAATTAGCAGCAGCCTTCGGCGTAAGTAACAAAACGATACTTGTCTATTTGCGAAAAATCTGAAAAGTAAAAATCACGAATCGTCTGAAACCGACAAACACGCGTCGCTTGCTGCGTTTCTTTGCTCAACCGTAACGATAATAAGAAGATTTTGAACCATATCATGACTTGTGATGAGAAATGGATCCTGTACGATAATCGAAAGCGATCATCACAATGGTTTAACCCTGGAGAACCGTAGAAACTGTACTCTAAGCTAAAACTGACTAAAAAGAGGATTCTGGTTAGTGCTTAGTGGACTGGTCCACTTGGTGGTCTGGTGTTATCCAGTATAGCTTCTTGAGAGCAATTACTGCAGACTTGTATAGCCAATCATTGCAAACAATGATGGAAAAGCTCGCCATTAAACAACCGAGACTGGTGAATTGCTATAGCCCACTGCTCCTTCAGGATAACGAAAGACCACACACTGCACATCAAACGATCGACAAGTTAATAGAGCTGCGACTGGAACCTCTGCGTCCCCCACCATACTCTCCAGATGTTGCCCTAACCGATTACCACTTTTTTCAAAATTTTGCTAACTTTTGCTAGGAAAAAAAATCTGATGTGACAGTCAAAACCGTCAAAACTCTCGCTCCCAGGATTTATTTTCCATTGAGATCTGCGTGTATCGGTTTACAACGACGCATACTTCGATTGATTTAATAATAGTTTCGTTAAAAAACTTGTTCCAGTTTTTTGATACTGGACTGCAATTTGATAATATTTAAGGACCTAATATAATAGGATGTTATACTTATAGACTAGCGATATTTTGTGACATTCATTACTTCGAGTTTTTGGAACAATAATAATTGATATTTTAGGAGATGAAATATTTAGAAAATAAAGTATAGCCTAGTAAAGTTTTAGATTGATGAAAGATTCGCAGTCTCTAGGCAAAGCAATGTTCTTTACTTTAGCACACACCATCTTTATCTATTAATTCACTGCTTGCATATTGGCCTCTCTTTCACGTACAAGCCATTAAGATTATAGATGACTGATGACAGTTTTTAGTGATTAAGTTTATAGATCAAGTTTTTGTGGAGTTCCGCAATGTAGTCTCGCTATTGCAAGGATATTTGTACGATATTAAATAAGTCATTTAAATATACTAGTCATATTAGAAGCAAATTAGAATATAAAAAAGTTTGACAATATTACACAGGGCTACAACAGCTACATTGAAGTACTTTCTGAGTGTAGAATAATGTAAAACATTGACAGAAACCTAGGATCTATTTGTATCATAATGTTCCGAACTTAAGCCATAAAACGATAAAAATTCAGCTCAGCACATTAAATCATTTATTTTATGATACTATCGAGCGAGCCATGGAGAGGGCTATGCTTGGTAATTCTCTACGCGACAGAATCCGTAACGATGAAATCCGTAGAAGAAAGAAGGTTACCGACATAGGTCTCAAAATCTGCAAGCTGAAGTGGAGGAGGATGAAGGAGGACCGACAACCGATGGGGAAGAAAGGTCCTCGAATGGCGACCACGTCTCGGCAAAAGGAGTACAGGCCGCCCTCCAACCAGGTGGACTGATGACCTGAAGAAGACAGCGGGTAGTCACTGGATTCAGAAGGCCCAGGACCGGGAGGAGTGTCGAACGTTAGGGGAGGTCTATGTCCAGCAGTGGACCATAAAAGGCTTATAGATGGATGGATGGATGGATGGGATGATACAATCGTTCTAAGAAAGAAGCTCTTTGTATTGTGATATCGTCACAGTCGATTTCATTCCGAAAGACCTCACATTTTGATCGTGCCTTTTAATTTTCTTATCTGGTCTTGGATGAGGTTTGAAATAAATAAATTTATGTCGTGGCGCAATGGTTACCATGCCGGACTGCCAATCGAAGGGTCCCGGGTTCGATTCCCAGTGAAGCAAAAATTTGAATGAGTTTAAATACTAATACTACTAGGGGCTATGAGTGTGAAACGTTATTTATTTATTTATAATGGCGGCAACCGTTTTTACATCCCACTGCTAGGCAGATGTCTCTCCCGATTAGCAGGGAAGCCTAAAGCTTACTCCATTACGCTTCCCCTAATGCAGGTTGGCAAAGATACGAATTTCAAAACCGCCCATAAGGCCTCCGACAAGGTTTAATGATTACTGTTTATTGATAACAACAGAAACCAAAGGCTTAATTTGCCGTCTGAAGCAAGAAAGCGAGCAAGAAATTTGCCACTAACGGTCACCGTTCTCAAAGACGGCACTCTTCGTTTATATAGTTGCGTAGATCAGTTTCCTTCAAAATTAATATGAAAATGGAAATAACATAGTAATAAAATCAGACCATAGTAAAAGTTCGGCAATATTGCACAATGTTGCAATAGTAACGTTGAGGTGATCACTAAATCTAGAACATTGTAACAAACAATATTTCCTCTCGTAAACCAACAATGTCGGGGGCGGAAATCTAGGGTTCCAGTAGGATCATTAAAGTTCCCAGGGAGCAATGAAAACGGCAAAAATGTGCTGTAAGATGCTGAGCTCATTAATTCTGAAGGACATAAATGTCTTTCTCTAATTAGAAATCAGTGAAAGGTGAATTTACTGCCAACTACCGAGGAGCATTCTCTATTTCTCCTCTAATAATCTATTTGTTTTATTTATTTGAATGGAGTAGCTGACGAGCATCGGGTCACGTGGTGTTAAGTGGTCGCTGCAGCCCATGGCATCTAAATACAACCTCAAGCAAGTATAGGTAAGTCTTGTCTGAGGTCGTATGCAGTTGCGCTGCTTCTCCGGAGGCTGGTGGTCGCCTCATGTAAGTGTGGCCGGCAACTGCACCTTTCCACCAAAACACAATAGAATTGGTTCACGGCAGAAGTGAGTGCAGGACAAACAAACAAATAACACATTTTGACGATAATAATATTAGTATAAATTACCATAGAACCAAGAACTCTTAAGATATATCCATTAAAAGTTCACAAAACTCCATAAAACTGCCCCAGAGCGTGCCGGGGACATTCTCGGCACATTAATTCTCGCTATATCCTAATTTGAAGCTGGTTTATCGTAATTTGGTCCCTCCGACCACCACCCACTTTTACGCTAGTGACATTACGTCGTATTAATAAAATAATTATTTTCATTCTGGAAAAAATATTTCAGAATGAAAATAATTATTTTGATATTTTTTTTATATTATAATATTTTTAGCCCTCTTATTAAACTTGAAATCGTTATATAAGTTCTTATTGCATTCAAGAATGACACGACAATTTAAAACTACTTAACCTAAATATATTGATACGCCCAAAATGTTTTGGTTTTCACTTTTAATTTTATTAATACTTTTGCTTCTATTCTATGTAAACTTACGACTAAAAAAACGGCAAATTGTTTGTAAAGTAGGTTTACGATCGAGATGTTTACGTGATAACGTCCGCACGAGAAAATCTCCATTCGTTTGTATGCCGCTAGAGTGAGAGAGACGGAAGATCGGTCCACTCACTCGAACGCTATGCCAGCCTCCGCTCGTGAGGATTCCGCGTGACAAGTTTCACGGAATGACTGGCAGCGCTCGAGATGAGACGGGAGATCGGTCCGTCTCTCTCTCGTTATACCTGCGATCGCGCTCGTGAGGTTTTGGTGTGACACAAGTTTCTGAACATGTCACCCGACTAAAACGATTTTAAAGACGTTATCACGTCAAAAATACATATAATACATACTAAAGTCAAAATGTAAGTCAGTAAAAGAAAAATACGGCGTAATTTTCATCATCATAAAAGCCTCCGATCAAATTACCATAAAGGAGGTTCAAATTAGAGGAAATGGTTATAGCGAGAGTTAATGTGCTGAGAATGCCCCGAAAAACTGGCCTATTTTTATGGACTTTTTTATGGATGTATCTGTGGACCTGGTCCTGATGAAATAACTGCTGTTAGTGAAGTGAAATAAATTGTGATTCATTAATTTTATTCGAATTTCGTTTCAGTTTTGAATTTCAGGAAAATAACTTAAAATTGTTGTTACTTCAAATTTTTTTTTCATCCTTTTTTATGTCCCACTGCTGGGCACAGGTCTCCTCATAAGTGAGAGGGATTTAGGCCATAGTCCATCATGCTGGCCAAGTGCGGATTGGTGGACGTCATGCTTTCGAGAAATTATGGATTTCTCTCAGGCATGCACGGCGGTGGAGAACATCGTAATCAATTAAATGTCACGATATTTTCCATACGTGGAGCAGCGATAAATTCGCACATTACAAATTTCTTTGTAAGAGGTGCGCGCCGAGGATTTGAACTCAGGATCGGTCGCGTCGAAGACCGCGGTTTTTTACCACTCGGCCATCGCTGCTCGCTGCTCGCTTCTAATAAAAATTTTAAAATAACTTAATAATAATAATAATGACGAGAATCTGTAAAACTTATTTTAAATCCTAGACATAATTTCACGCCTAAATTTTGGTCTTTATCTTTATTAATTTTTACAATATAACACGTAGCCTTCTAGTAGCCGTCATTTTGGATCTTGGCCAAATTAAAGTCATTCCCATAGCGTCAGAACATCTACTTATAAGTAGGTTAAATTAATCAGAATCAGCGCCATTAAGCTAATATTAAATATACCTACTCATTCCCGAAAAGAAAATTACATTCATTCATTTATGTTACATTCATCAGAATAAAAGTGTCTGATCAAATTAGCATAAAGAATCTTCAAATTAAGGGAAATGGTTATAGAGAGAATTTACATACGAAAATGTCGCGAACACGTTCTGGACAGTTTTATAGCGTTCTGAGAACTTTTAATTGATATATATCTTGAGGTTTTTGTCCTGACGGTACGATGGTACAGATAGATATATCTATCTTCTTAATCTTCTTAATATATATAAA
Source organism: Pyrgus malvae (assembly GCA_911387765.1). Lineage (NCBI taxonomy): Eukaryota > Metazoa > Arthropoda > Insecta > Lepidoptera > Hesperiidae > Pyrgus > Pyrgus malvae. Next base: position 13,228,425 of record OU426972.1, on the reverse strand, counting down.
TCTCGTGTCACAATGTTTGTCCTCAATGGACTCCTAAACCACTTAACCGATTATAATAAAATTCGCACACCATGTGCAGTTCGATCCAACTTGAGAGATAGGATAGTTTAAATCTCAAATTATAGTCGCAATATTAATTTTATTTTTTATATTTTAAGGCAGAACAACGTCTGCCGGATTCGCTCTGTTAGTAACTGTCAAACATTGATTTTGCGCCATCATCCAGAAGTTTTTTTTTTTTTTTTTTTTTTTTCTCTTTATGGCGATGGCGCAGACACGCTCAGCCAACGACAAGTTTAAAAACGGGGAAACGTATTTATAAAAGGACAAAATAAGGAAAGGATTTGTAAACGAAATTTAGGGAGAGGATCAGAAAAGCATTTAGGAGTAGTAAAATTTAAATAAAATATAATAATAAAATATATATTTATGTACATACTAATAATTAGATTTTAATATCATTTTTTCTAATAAATACTGCTAAGATTTTATAAATATCAGGATCGAGGGTGGACAACAAGGATGATACACAGGATGGAAATGGTTGTTTAAGTAAAATTAAATCATTAATAAGAGAGGTACGATCATATAAACTGCATGCGAAAAAAATGTGATTTAGATCTTGTATTCCATTGCGACAGTCGCACTCAGAACTACCAATGATACCCAATTTCGTTAGATGATCTTTTGTGCAAGTGTGTCCAAGGCGCATTCGTATAAGAATTGACGTTGGTATCTTTTCAAATTTAAATTTATAAAACCAAGGTTTTTTTATAACGGTTGGCTGAATTCTTTTATAATATATACCTTTTGTTTGAGAACTTGAATCCCAATAAGTACTCCATGCCTCATAGAGATAATCTTTTGCCAAACATGCTAAGTCTTGAGGATAATTTCTGTATGGGAAAATATCACCACAGCTCACCGCTGCATTTGCTAGATGGTCAGCAGTTTCATTGCCTTTAATACCACAATGACTTGGTAACCATACAAAAACTACATCAATTTTCTTTAACGTACATTCATGGAGTTTGTTTTTAATGTCAAATATTATAGAAAGCTGGGATTTTAATTTAAAAGGAAATTTTTCAATTGCTTGTATTGAGCATTTGGAATCCGTAAATATGATAGCTTTTTTAAGCTTCATGAGCAATATATACTCAATTGCTTTGTAGATTGCAAAACATTCACCTGTATACACAGATGACTCAGGCGGCAGTTTAACTTTTTGTACTATGTTATATTGCGAATGGAAAACACCGACTCCTACACAGTCATTTTTAGAACATTTTGAAGCATCACAATAAATAAAATGATAATCGTTCCAATTTTCATTTACAATAGCGTTAAATTTAATGTTGCAATTTGAATCGGTTTTTAAGATATTGAAGTCTTCGACTTTCGGGTAAACATGCAGAGATTCATAGCTGCTGGCAAAAAGAGGAAGATACGGCCTGGAGTGTGTGGGTGCTTCAATACAGTTAAATCTTTCAAAGGTACTAACAAGGCGAGGTAAGTTTTTATGCGTCCAATATGGTGATGTCCGGTCTTCATATAATCGTTGGATTTTTATTACAAGAGGGTGATTAGTGAATTGTAGGCAACGACTATAGAACCTATCCGATAAATATTGTCTCCTTAAATGCAAAGGAGGATCTCCACACTCAATTTGTAAAGCGTTAAGTGGGCTTGATTTCATAGCACCTGATATGATTCTAAGGGCTTTAGATTGTATTCTATCAAGCATTTTTAAGGCTGCTACGCTACATGGTTCCAAGAGAAAAGAGCCGTAATCAATAACACTCCTAATTAAAACATTATACATCAGCTTCATTGAAAATGGATGGGCACCCCACCATACACCTGACAGGCATTTAAGGATATTAAGGTTTTTCTCACATTTATTTGCAATATATTGGCAATGTGGTAAACCAGTTAATTTTGAATCTAACAAGAGGCCTAAAAATTTCACTTCGTTTTTTACAGGAATAACGGAATTGTCATAAAGAATATTTATACTTGGTAAGCAACGCATTCTAGAGAAAAGAACCACTGTACTCTTAGGAACTGATAACTGTAACCCATGTGAGTCCAACCAAAGTTTAAGGTGGTGTAAAGCGATACTTAATGAGTTACATGCTTCACTGATAGAAGAATTATTTACATACAATAATAAATCATCAGCATATTGAAGGACTCTGGCAGAGTTGGACGCTGTTATATTGTTATCTAGGTCGTATGTATAAATATTGTATAATAGAGGACTCAATACTGAACCTTGTGGGAGTCCTTTCCAAACTGATCGTGTAATTACCTTGCCTTCAATATTTAATTTAATGATTCTCTCAGACAGCATATTAACAATGAAATTTATAAGTAATGGAGGGACATTTAGTCTTATTAATTTAAGTCTTAATATTGAAATGAGGACATTGTCATACGCAGAGCTTATATCTAAAAACGCTGAGAGTACATTTTCGTTTCTACTAAAAGCCATACGTATATCGGTTACCAAGATACTTATATTATCGAGTGTACCCTTACCTCGTCTAAATCCATATTGACTATTACTTAATAGATTATTGCTCTCAACAAACCACTCTAACCTATTTTTAACTAAATGTTCCGTTATTTTTGCCAAAGTAGTTGAAAGAGCAATGGGGCGATAAGATGAAGCTTCTAATGGAGATTTATCTGGTTTTAAAATAGGAATTATAATTTGAGTTTTCCATGAAAGAGGAATATGACCGGTAAGAATAATTGAATTTATAAGATGAAGATAATAAGAAAGAAGACTTTGACTATTGTTGGTTAGAAAAGAATACGGTATCCCGTCTTCACCAGGTGAAGAGTCTTTTAAAGAGGAAAGAACACCTGTAAGTTCTGAATACGTAAAAGGGGAATGTAACAAAGAGTTTTTATCACTCTTTTGTGAAGTAAGTGGTGATATAGTATTTCCAGGTACATAAGGGGGAGCTAGCTTCTCCATAAATTTATTTGCAACTTGAAGTGGTATGGTAGGGGATACATTTAAATTAAAGGCAGAACGGAAACGTCTAATATTTTGCCAAACGAGGGATGGACTAACACTTGGGCATAGCGACGCACAGAATCTATGCCACCCTTCTTTTTTTTTCTGTTTCAAAAAAGACTTTGCTTCTTGTGAAGCCTGACAGTATATGTCAAAATTCTCAAAAGTCATTGATTCACAATAATCTTTTTCAGCTTGTTTTCTTTTCCTTATTACTTTGGAGCATTCTTCATCCCACCAAGGAGGAGATGGAATTTTCTCGGGACTATTGTTTTTAATGGGGAATGTTTCATCTGCAGCTTCAATAATTATTTTGGCCATTCCCTCAGCACAGGACGGTTCCTGACCTGGACACACCTTAGGCAACCAAGACAATCTTTTTTCAATATTTAACTTAAATGTATTCCAATCCGTGTTGTTATTTAGTTTATACTTAAGACGGTAAGAACGTTTAGGGATTTGAGGTTTTGGATTAGGGAAGGAAATCAACAGAGGTTTATGATCACTACCATAAGAAGAAGAAAGGGCTTGCCAAGAGAGAACAGAAGCTAGATTTGAAGTGCAAATAGACAGATCTGGTACACTAAAGCCTTCGCCAGGTTTAGTATGTCGAGTAGCAACACCAGTATTAAGAACACATAAATTATGGACATCAAGAAGTTCTAATAAACTTTCACCATAACAAGTGGATTTGGAGCTGCCCCATGATACATGCTGGCAATTTAGGTCTCCTAACAAGAGAAATGGTTGAGGAAATGTACTTAATAAATTATCTAATTCATTTAAGATTGCAGATGTAGGTTTAGGGATATATACAGATATGATATTTACATTATATACATGGGCGGCAATAGCACATATACCATCACTTAGTGGGGGTAATGGCAAGGAAGAGAAAGGGAAAGCATTATCAATGAGTATGGCCACTCCACCATACCCATCAAATCTGTCTTCTCTGAGACATGAATAGCCTGGTATTCTAAAAGAATAGCCAGGCTTTAACCATGTCTCAGAGAGTGTGACAGCAAATGGTTTAAATTTATTAAGTATGTATATTAAATCAGATTTTTTGCTAACTATGCTGCGGCAGTTCCACTGGACTATCTTGGCAGACCTGTCCATCCTGGTTTTCCGCATTATTCATTACATCAAGTACAGAGGCAGCGTTGTCCGGTTTTAAAATATTTAACTTTATTAATGTATTAATTAATTCATGAATTATATCTTGTACAGAAATATTATAATTAGTTTGATTTGTTAAAACAGATCCATTGGGTGCAGAGAAATTTGGATTATAATCTTTAGTAAGAGCATTGTAAGCTGTTTTATCATACCCCCCTGGTTGTTTTACAGGGATACGTGGTTTTAAAAACACAGTTTTCTTTGCTGATCTATTAGAAGTAGATTGTGGTTTAAATGAATTTACCTGTTCAGAAATAAATGTATTGGAATTTGAAACTAAGGCTTCAGCATATGATTTAGAAATGGGAGGGTGTAGTTTGGAAGCTTCCAAGTATGACATGCAGCTTTGAGCCATTGACAATTTAATTCGTTTCTGCCTCTCAAACTCTGGGCAGCATTTGCTTATTGCAAAATGACACCCAGAACATGAACAACAGAAAGCATTCATCTGATCAACTTTGCATGTATCACCAGTGTGTTCCTGACCGCATTTGAAGCAACGAGGCTTTGATCGACAATGAACCTTAGTGTGTCCATATTTACAACAATTGTAACACTGAATAGTAGGGAATATATACAGTTCTACATTTAAAGCATTAAAGCACATAAATATTCTCTTAGGAAGAATTTGACCGTCAAAGGTAATTACAATAGTCTGTGAAGGTTTCCATACAGGTGATCCTTCAACTATGACCTTATAATTAAGCCTACGTATTTTAATTATTTCACCACAGCCAATGGGTACTGTTATATTGGATTTAATTTCTTCTATAGACCAATCAGCGGGAACACCTTTAACTAAACCTACACGTGATACATTAAATGATGGGATAAAGGCTTTCAAACTATTTTTTTCTAGCAGGGGACTTGAAACAAAGCTATTGGCATCCTGATAATTTGTAAATGACATACTTAATCTATTGCGCCCTATTCTTTTAAGGCTGCCATTTACAATATTTTTAAAACTGCTACTATTTTTCTTTAAAAAGTTACCAAAAGCAATAGGGTGGAGTGTGGTGCCTTCCGACTGTGATTGATGTACTTTTTGGATATGCACAAGGAAAGGAGAGTTATCTGTTGGAATATAGTAGCGAATGCGTATTGGAGACTCTGGCACAGCTGGTTTAATAAATTCACTACCATTATTTGTATTTGTGACAATATCAGTTATTTTAGTAGTAATCAAATTACAAGAATTATTATCAATGGGCTCGATATTTGTGACATCACTATCAGCATCATCGGTGTTCTTAATTGCACACTTGTTCTTTTTCGTATCAAGCTCACCCGATTCGTCGCTATCTCTTGGACATGAGCATCGGCGTCTAGAATTTGGCTTAGAATTATCTGTCTTAAACTTTTTGTTACATCTTTTGCAAAATTTTTTACACGCTTTAACCCTTTTACGGTCGGATCTTACAGACCCATCCGTATCCATGCTGGAGTCTTTTAAATATACATTAGCTCCGACCTGGGGAACAACATGTCCCCCAGGGTCAAAGGGATCACCCTCCTCCTCCATTAATACATAAGGATTATGAAAAAACTTACCACTACTTAAATGTTGTTATACAAAATTTTAAATAAATACAAACTATATTAACAAGATATCTACAATCTACAACTTATCTGATCCTTATTACACTATTAAATAATAAAATTTTAAAAAAACGCCAAAAAAACACTCCCGCCAACTTTCACGTTTCCCGCGCTTTTCATCCAGAAGTTTGACATTGTCTGAATAACAAGACATCTGTCACTATTTGTTTTATATTTTTTATTTGGCAGTAACATAAAAACTCTTTGAGATGATAAAGAAACTAATCCTCTTTCAATATATTTATGGCAGGACAACGTCTGCCTGGTTCACTAGTATAAAAATAAATATAACCATCTATGTTCATTAAACTAATTTTCAATAAAAGAAACAAAATAAAATAATGTCATGAGAATCTTAAAGTGGAAATCCTGCAACCTTTTTGCGTCTCACTGCTGGAATGCCCAGTTATTTGGGAGGCCTGGAGCTTACTCCAAAACGCTGCTCTATAGCTGGTTGGCTGCAACCCTTTTTGCGTCCCACTGATGAAACATGGATTCGTCAGTACGATCCTGAGTCCAAACAAGAATCAATGCAATGGTTAGTAAAGGGTGAAAAGCCACCAAAAAGTTCAAATTGGATAAGTCGGCATTGAAGCTTATGGCATTTTCTGGGATAGCGAGGGAGTTTTATTAATTGATCATTTGCCTAAAGGAATTACAATGAATGGCTAGTATTACGCAGATTTACTGGGCTAGGCCCGTGAGGCAGTCGTGTTGAAGAGACGAGGCAAGTTGGCACGCAGTGTGCTCTTTCTTCAAGACAATGCGCCCGTTCACACGGCTCGGGTTGCAAGTGAGGCCCTAAAATCTACGGGATTTTCTGAAATTGACCACTCACCCTATAGTCCAGCAGTCCTAGCTCCAAGTGACTTTTTTCTTTTTTCTTATTTAAAAAAGGAGCTACGGGGACGAATATTTTCGGATGACAATGAGATGAAGGCGGCTGTAGAAAGCTAATTTGAAGAGAAAACTTCTGAATATTATTTGGTGGAATCAAAGCGTCATTTTGCGTCAACAAAGCGTGAAAAGTGTATTTCACTAGAAGGGGACTACATTGAAAAATAAAAAAATAAAACTTTATATTTGTTTGATTAAGTACCTTATGTCGCGAACTTATCAGCCTTTTTTATTTGATGTAAGTACTTAGCTTGTTTTAGATCGTGTCGTATTATTTTCTCTTTCCACCAACCCGTATTGGAGCAGCGTGGTGGAGTAAGCTCCAGGCCTGCCAAATGATGGACAAAAAGATACCCGTGTCCAGCAATGAGAAACATTAATGGTTTGCAGCCATTATTTTATGAACTGTTAATTGATGTACTGTTGCAGTTCCAGATGGCGCTGTTCCAGTATATTATGAATCTCAACGATTGTATCAGTGGAAATAGTATAAATTAACATTATTATATTGCTATAAACCCGCGGTGAATCACGAATACCTTGCTCAAAGTATTTTATGTATTTTTGATTACCAGAAGCAGTAAAACTGTAATGTCTGTAATTTTACTATGTGATTCAAATAAAAAAATAAAAAATATTAAAATTAAATATTGTGAAATGTGAATAAAGCGATGATGCGACGAGCGAGCGAAAGCTGTAAAAAAAGTTCTCCTCCAAAGCTAGCCATGCTCGGGTGGTTCCCCTGGGGTTGCCCGTGTTAATAGGCGAACGGTGATCGCTTAACACCACGCGGCCCATCTGCTTTTTTTTACGGTTTATTTATAAAAAAAGCGACAGTAGGAGTTAAGATACAAAGACTCGTTATATCATAGACATAAAATATACTAGTGTAAATTATAAGTCTATGCGTTATACTTAAGTCTTGATTTGACAGCGACTTGCGATATATTTAGACTATTTTAGCCACTTTGTCACAAACCAGATTTTGCGGTTACCTGGTTTTTAGAATAATTAGTATTCATAAAAAGTGCTTTCGCTCGACTTATAAAAACTTAAAATAATCAAATTGTGAATTGTATTGTGTATCAAAACACGACGTAAGTGTTTTGTGAATTATATACGAATTTTAACATTTTTAAAAATAATATAATAATTAGATGCTAAGTCGCGCGATGTCTCGACCAAGTTGTCAAATTGCCGATGTGGATGCCGAAATGCTGAATGTAAAAGTAGCTAGTGTGGCTTAGCCTAATTCTGCATTTCAAACAATCCGTAGGAGGTCCCTGTAGCTTCGGGATTAAGAATAGAACAACGGTATCCCCTGCCTGATCGTAAGAGGCGACTAAAAAGGGGCTTCCGGGGTTGCGGACGGTGAGAGTGGGAGCTTGACCCGTCCAGCTAGCAGCCCCGGGAGGGACGGCGGTGTGTCCTTTTTTGCTTCTTTATTGTTTTCACCTTCACTAGATGGCGTTGTTTTCAATTCTTAAAATTTTTATTTTAACTAGATGGTGCTGTTTCAAATTCTGAATCACGTTTACGATTGTAGGAAGAAAACTCTATAAGGTTTAATGAAAGTTTCTAAGTTTATCCAGATCTTGGCGTCGACTGACAAGCTTAATTATTGCATAGCATATTTTTTGACTAGCAAAAGCAGTTAAGCTGTACTTTTGCTTTCTTATATCATGTTTAGTTTTTTTTTATCACCTATATGGCATCGAAAACTCTGTGGACATTGCCAGCGTCAAATATAATATTTGTGTGGAGGAAAAGGGGAGATCTCCCGCCAGGTGATGTCACTGCCTGGGGACCGCGGTCCGGTTGCTAACTTCTACAATTTTATCAGCAATAGCAGCAAGCTGTTCAAGGTCTTCTGTTTGAGTAACCGCTAAGACTGCACGCACAGATGAAGGTAAGTATCACCGCCTGTCACGCGGGAGACCGGGGTTCGATTCCCCGCCGGGGAGCCACACCAATGTGGAGGAAAAGGGGAGATCTCCCGCCAGGCGATGTCACTGCCTGGGGACCGCGGTCCGAATGCTAACTTCGGATCATTTGTATATATACTGAGAATCTAAGAAACTTCGATAGCGTGATTCGAATACGTCTTCTGATTGGCCCGTTCAGTATGACGCGTGTGACGTAGTACTCTATTGTTTACAATGTTCGCTGCTTGCGTCGTCTTGCATGGTCAGCATTTCATGTGAGGCGCGGGTCATGTTGCTGTAGGTATCGCGCCGCTACAATTTGCATCCTTTTTTTGGCAAGTAATAATAAATAAATAAGTCGTCAGCAATAATCAATCAATCAAATATTTTTTATTGTGGAACGTGAGTAAAATATAAGGTGTAATATTATGTCAAGTGAAAAATAAAGAATAAATAACAATTATATTAATGTATGGACTTATCACTAAAAAAATCATTCAGCGTGTAATAACACTTGTCAATTAATAAATAACGTAGTTTAAAAAAACTAAAAAAACACGCTTTTGTTAAAAAACCAAACTAAAAAGTAAAAAATAAGAAGAAAATGTATTATACTGGAAAAAAAAGGCGTGGGGTGCATGGTGTCAATAGTATCTTAAAAACCACCCCACGCTCTTTTTTACAGTAAAATACAATTTTCTTCTTACCTTTTACTTTTTAGATCGTATTTTCACAAAAGCGTGTTTTTTAGTTTTTTAAACTACATTCTTTATTTTTAAATTTTTAGTTGGATTTTTATTCTCATATTATTACATACATACATACATACAGGTCAAGCTAATAAAAGCATGAAAAACTTTTGAAGTTTATCTACTTCAACAGTGGCACGGATCGTCGCAGGTAGCTTATTATATTATATACCTAATAGGTGCTGTGACGAATATACTTTGCTTTTGATGCTATAGTACATAATTTATCTGTTCTGCGTGTCCTCGTCTTAAAATAGAACAAATGTAAATTGCATTTAACAAATACACTGCACTCCAATATAGTACATATACTCGTAGAGAGATGGTAGTGTAAGGAATTTGAGACTTTTAAAGTACTTTTTACAGGACTCCCATGATTTATTTATTTATTTATCAATCCAACAGCGTTACAATGTTACAAAATATAGGTGATACAATTATAATTCTTATACTATGGCCAAAAATGGATTACACAAGTTAACAACGCATAATTATTTTAACTAATTATTATAAAATATAGGTACAGGTATGTATATAGGTTCGGTTGTAGGTACGGTTGGGCTGAGTTTTAATGTATGTGTTTAAGTCTCTCTCTCTCTCTCTCTCTCTCTCTCTCTCTCTCTCTCTCTCTCTGTGTGTGTGTGCGCGCGCGCGTGTGTTTGTTAATGTTGTGAGATGCAACTTTTTAATTAATTTTTTTAGTGAGATTTTACTTACATTGAAGAGGTCTATATTTGAATACTCATTATTATATGTCTCGACAACACGACGAAGAACTGAGTTTTTTGCATAATTAGTTCTCGCTTGAGGAGTATTGAATAATGGCTTAATGTGTCTTGAGCGCTTAGGTGGTATCTTAAATTCATGATTTTAATAATAAGTCGGTCTTTTTTTGTATCGGTGGGAAACCTTTATAAGGTATCCGGCACCTTGAAGGATACCGGTTTAAGGGTCAATTCCCACTGAAAGAGCAGCGGCCGTAAGAGCAAGTGACTGACCACGAAGCCGCAAATTCAAAATTATTTGCAATATTTTGCCTCAAAAAGCCGCTACGCGCCGTTGATCTTTCAGTGGGAATTGACCTTAAATGGGATTTGTACCGCACTAAAGCCTCGGTGACTTGCCTCTGCGCTTTGGGAGGCCTCCGGGATCTGCAGTGGAACGCACCTAAGTTTCCACCACGGCACTTTACATAATAATAAACCGCCCATGTGGACTCCGACAAATTTAGTATGCCTGTGGATTTTGGGGTACGATAAGTCGATCAATCGATGTAGGTTTCATTGTAAGAAAATATCGTTTTGCAGTCAAAATACAGTATTTCCATAAGTTTTATTAGACAATATAACTGATCATTTCAATAATAAACTATTAAGCCGCTTTTCGATTTTTATTACGTTTTTTTGCTTAATAGACCTGAAGACGGTGATGGTTTTGCGAATTTTACTGTAATAGGTATAGAATGTTTCATATTTCCGGATCATATTAAAATCTAAACAGCTCGAAAAAATGGCATGTATTCAACAAAAAATATTAGTTATAAAACATTGAACTTAGTCAATTTTGAGAGAAAATGGGCCAGAAATTGCATTTTATTTCGGCAAATTGGAGTATTTTTTTATAAACTTTATTTGACATAAATACACTTCAGTTCATAATCAATCCGTTTCCTGAAAAAAAATCTAATTAACAATGAAAATTTGTCATTAAAAATCTTTTAAAATAACCTAAATCTCGCATTATAATTCTTGACGCAAGCTAAAAAAGTGGCTTATGTATTAGATTATTACCTACTGAAATGATCAGCTATATTGTGCAATTAAACTTATGGAAATACCGTAATTTAACTGCAAAATCTCATGTGTTATAGGTATCAGGTAAATAAGCAAAATCGACAAAATTTCGTATACGGCCCCTTAACGCGCCTTACGGCGCCTTTTGTTGCACAGGAGCTTGTGATGTGTTGAATCGTTTCTGGATGTCGTTGTCGTTAACATTTTCTACAATATTATTATTATTATATGCAATACTATTAGGTATTTAAAAGGGTTGCTGGGTTGATTTTCAGCGGGAGAGATATCTAAATGATTAGTTTATTAGATCTTAAGATGAAACATTCTTGATAAACTGACGTTTCGAATTTTAGTTGCCACATATAGTAAATTAAAAAAATAAGTACATGGAAATCTAGAAAAACATTGTTTACACCCTAAATTTCTGGATGTAACTGTTCTTGTTGTTTATCTTTTGTTGAAAGTCTGTTAAAAAAACACATTTCGAGGTTTTCGGTGTGAGAGTGGAATTAACTTGTCTGATGCAACTATTGAAGACATGACGCATCAACAAAGGTCGAACTTTGAAATAGTTCTATTAGTTTAGTAGCAAAATGCAGTTTAGAACTATCGTCCAATCGACAAACAACTCCATCGCATTCAGAACTTAAAACTTAAAGTTTTTAAGTCCAATTTTCAGCGACAAATACAAGAATGCTTGTTTAAAAACTATTTGCTTTAACACAACATCTTAAGCTCCAATACTTCACACAGTGTAATTTCAACTCTATGTCAATGAAAAAGAGTCGTAATTGCATTGTGAGGTATTGTTTTGAACATAAACTTCTAGAACAGTCGAGTTTGGTGTTTAGAACAAAAATGCAGCGGAGCCGTTACTGATGCAGGTTTAACGGTGGAAGTTTCTGGAACCGCTAAAGTTGAACATTAGATGCGGTTAGTTCTGAACAACAAAAAACGAACAATACCATCGCATGTCAGGCGGTCCGTTTATATGGAAGACGATTTCGTTTTATAAGACAGGTATACCTAACCATAGACTTAATAATAATATATATTTTTTGGCTTTTTATTTACAAAATTTTGAATATTATGCCCCCATAGTTGAGTAGCATTTTGACTATAGTCCACTAATTAAAATTTATTTTACAACCTTTAGACATGTTTGGTGCCTGAAAAAATCGTAATGATGTTTTCAGGACGAGCGATGCTAGGGTAAAGTAAAGCAAGCGATGATATGCACATAAAAACTTTCTCTATCGAATGTAAAATATCGAATAAAGAAAATTTTCCCTGCTTCGGAGGGCACGTTAAGCCATCGGTCCCGGTTGCTGTCGACAGATAACTATCGTTAAATCTAGTCGGAAGCCTTATGGGCGGTTTGTAAACATCCGACAGCGGGTTGGCCACTAAACCGCATCATCGCCAACCAGCATTGGAGCAGCGTGGTGGAGTAAGCTCCATGCTTCCCCAATAATGAAGAGAGACTCAAAGCAGTGGGACGCAAAAGGGGTTGCAGCCATTTAATTTAAATGGAGTAGCAGACACGCAGACCATGCGGTATTAAGAGGGCACATACTCAAGTAAGCTTAAGTCTTACCCTGTGGTCATTGAGGTTTTGTGTTAATGTCCATGGGCTGCAGCGACCACTTAATGCCTCTTGGCCTGCAGTTCGTCAGCTTCTCCACTGAAATAAATAACATGTTTTTCTTATAATGGAAAACTGAATCACTACAGCAAAAATACTTCGAATTTTCAGTTTTTGGAGTGGATTACGTATACTTATACTAGGAAAAAATACTACACCGACCTCAAAACAAAGGCAGCAGCGCACGTCCGACAAACCGACTTCTTGCTAATAAAGTTTCTTTATCAAACACCGTGTACGTGCTTTCCTCGCAGCGGACACACGGACAGCACGGAAGGACTAGATTTTAGTTACAGTTCGCTATTTCTCGAGGAACTTTGGCTGCAACCTCAGGTCAAATAAAAAAGTATCAATCTGAGGCTACAACACTTTTTTGCCTCCTCAATTATTGGGTATGGAGACGCGGGATGGAGATTGCTTGCAATCTACGTTAACCTCTGGGCCATACTAAGATCTGCGTAGCGCAATGGTTACCATGCCGGACTACCAATCGAAGGGTCCCGGACTCGATTCTTGGCGAAATAGCAATTTGAATGATGAGTTTAAATTTCTGTTCTCGGTCTGAGTGGTTGACGCCCCAGACAAATTTAATGTGACCACACCAACAATCCGGTTTACCTGCGCCTATAGATGTTTCACATCAAAAACATATTATATAGTTCAAACTAAAGATCTGTGTGTCAGTCAGGTGAGCTAAGATCTAGGCTAGGGCCGGCGCTAAATCACCGCTATCTATCGGGTGCGCTGGTGCCAAATGCCTTAGATGTAGCTATACTTGGAACTATATCACTCGTAGTTTCCTAGCATGCCCTAAATAAGTTTAACAAGGTTTATGTCGACGCATCAAATGAATAGTAAAGTAGTAAATAGTGGCTCAAACCCTATTCGCTGGTTGCTTGGTTTGATCCCTGCTATTGTGGAGGACTGAATAGTACTCGACCATTCTGCTCTCTGTTGGTATAGCTAGAGTTTTTCCACATTTTTAGTTCCTGTAGCTTCGGAATTAAGAATAGAGCTACGGTATCCCCTGCCTGATCGTAAGAGGCAACTAAAAGGGGGCTTCCGGGGTTGCGGGCGGGGAGAGTGGTAGCTCGATCCGTCCAGCCAGCAGCGCCGGGAAGTACGGCGGTGTGTGCGTGGCCGCATGCCGCCGTAAACATCGGAAGGTGCAGGAGAGCTCATCTGCTCTCCAAAGATGCGCCCGTTCTGGGGGACCCACGCTTGGAGGTCACCGGTTTCACTGGAGATCCCGAAATCGTCCTTACACGCAGAGGCAAGCCACTCAGGGGGTTTTAGTGAGGTCAAATCCCACATAACCCGGTATTCTCTCCCAAGGTACTTTTTTTTGGATGGTTTTTGAATGGTTTTTGAATGGTTTCCCCCCGATAAAAAAAAGCTCTCTATTGGTATGCGCCTGGCATCCATGAGGCCATAACCCTTTTTTGTGTCCCACTGCTGGACACGATCGATCTCTCGCCATTGTTGGGGAGACCTGAGCTTACTCCGCCACTCTGCTCCTATGAGGTGTAATGTATAATGAGATACGTGTTAGTGCCTAATCCGCTGTCGGAAGTTTTCAAACCGCCAATAAAGCCTCCGATAAATTTCTAGGACAGTTATATATCAATAACCAGGAGGGTGACGGCTTAACGTACAAGCAAGGAAAAGCGCATGAATTTTTTTGCTACTAGCGGTCACCCATCTCACATCTGACTGCGCGTGTTTGGCCTAGCTGCGTAGATCGCTTGCGTTCTACAACAGCCGCTGAGCCATATGCCCTTCAGCGTTATTTCTACGTTTACAAATTCTCCGTTAAAATATGGCTTCAAACACCTTTTTAATCCACTTTCCTGATAATCTTCGGGATCAGTATGCAGGCGTTTTTCGGGGAACTTTTAATTCGTTTTTACTTATAAAGAAGCCGGTCAAGTTTAAGGATATTGGTGTTCACAAGGCTTCTTACGTTTAATTCGATTTATATTAGTATTTCTGTATGGTACATTTGATTTTAATTTTTTTATTAAATAAGATTTTTTTTAAATATGTGATGTTGCGTGTAGCTACTGCCGCATTGCTGTCACGACGATATTGATACTCCTTTATTACTCTAATTTTTATAACAAAACAAAATTGAAATAGCCGGTACGGCAGAATGATAATTACAAAGGTAAGAACTTAATATTATATGCGCTTAAAATTATGCTGATCTGACACCTACCCCGTTAATAATAAACGGTGTATAGGCCTAGGCTGTAATAATTATTCACAGTTTTGTCTTAATCTCACGCGCAAAAAATTAAGTAGGTACTTATGCCAAATTAAGGGGATACCTCTGAGAAATTCCTGTTTGTTTCTCGTACATTTTTTGTAACATACGTAAGCAATAATTTCGATTAATTTATATATATTTATTGAGCATTTAATTTATTAATTGACAAGAGCAAAAACACGATTGCTTTAAGTTGCCTCGATAGAAAAAAATCTCAAAGTATGGTCTTCCAAATGTTCAATTTGGACATATCTAGTGAACGAAACTTTACTGACAAGCGAATTTCTATTAATTGATTAGTCTAACAATAAATGAAAAATTTACAAGAAAACTTTTTTATTTGGTTTATTATTTACAACACGAATCAGTTTTTTTCATGTTGGTGCTTACGTCGTTTACTTATGCCGCGCTCGCAATTTTTTTGTCTCTTATTACGCATGGAAAGTAATAGCCTCTTCCTTGTTTGTTTCCGCCAGTCAGTAAGCAGCGGCCTTTGCCAGCGTTGGACCTGTGTTTGGCGTACCTAGATCCCAAAATCGTTTTGTTCTGCGATATAATTAACAAATTACTTAAGTTTATTTATTTTAAGACCACTGTTAATGTAAAATTGCTTAAATCTGATCCAGTCTAACAGTGGTATAGGTAAATACGATCACATAGTATTTTTAAAACTATCCGATCATTAAAACAGAGTTGTATGGAGTCGCATTTGTTTTTAAATTTGGATATGCCGTGATCTTCAACTGCGAAAAATATGAAAAGTATTTTGTTTTTAAAGCAGGTATTGAAATATAAAATGGTTTGATGATATACCTTGATCTACATGCATTATTTTATAATGTATGGCTGCAACCCTTTTTGTCCCACTGTGGGGCGCGGGTATCTCCCCATTGTTGGGGAGGCCTGGAGCTTACTCCACCACGCTGCTCCATTGCGGATTGGTGGAGAACATGATTATAATGTGTATAGAATGTAGTAAATATCAAAATTAATCAATGTTAAAACAAATAATATATGTTTTTTAATAATTACTGGGTACTTCCCGTGAACTAAGAATCTTGAAATTTGGTATGAAGCAACGTCTTATAGCACAGATAAAGGAAAAATTGCGAAAGCCGTAAGCCGCTTTTAGTTACATCATATATTAAAATTATATTTCCACAAAATTATTAAGTATGTATTAAAAATATTTTATGGAACCCACGGTGCGCGAGTCCGACTCGCACTTGACCCGGTTTTTTGATAAATATAATTAGTTATGACCAAATGACGAATACGTGACGATGACGAAAATTGTAAAATTAAAGGCAAATTATAATAATATGTAGATGTATTAAGTTTAATGAATTAAATTAAATTTAAATTAAAAAAATAATGAATAATGCATACCTTTATTTTATTTTAATGCAATACTTATCACACACTTAAAAAATAATCTGTATTTTCATTAGAATAACAGTTTTTAATTTGCATATTCCTTTCTATATTTTTAGTGTTCAATAATATTTGTACTACTGACATACAAATTGTTATTTACATAGGTTATAAAGAAAAAAAAACTAAGAAGATTTATTTGAAATTCTCATTTTCTGTTTTAAATAAAAAAAAATTTTTTTCATAATTCCAATAGGTTTGTTTTTTGTTTCTAGTTTTTAAAACACATTTGTAGTTCAGTTTAAATAAATGATCTTGGCTACTCTACACGCATTAAGAAATTCATATTTGAAAATTACTGATTACTTTTTACTTATATAAAATGATTACTAATTAGTAATTACTGATTTCACTGAAATTTTCATTTAATTTTTACCTACTTGAATGCACTTGAAAATAAAAAAAAGTCCTTAAAATTCTAATATAATATTACATACTTGGCTGCAACCCTTTTTGCGTCCCACTGCTGGGCACGGGTCTCTCCCCCTTATTGGGGAGGCCTGGAGCTTACTCCACCACGCTGCTCCAATGCGGGTTGGTGGAGAGACATACTTACTTATAAATAATTACTTACAATTGAAAGACCTCCATTTTGGAAGTCAGTAAACAAAATAATAGTCCAATATTATGACAAAAAACAAAAATATTTTTAATCTCCATCCATTCCAATTCCAATTCGTACTCTGTTCTAGAAATGCGCGAGAGCGCATAGTCGTTGCGAACTCTGTAGCGGGGGTGCTCCCCGCAATACGTGTAAGCCCCGCCTTTCACGCATCGATTTATTTCAGAGGTATCCCCTTAAGAAGAAACGTGTAACTATCACAGGTGTATACAATGTTTATTAGTATGGGAGATAGTGGTCATGGACTGTAAAATCTTTCAAGTCTGTATAAGCTTTATATAATTCACAATTACTCACGGGTCACAAATCTTTGATTAAAAACAAAACGAAAATTATCGTCAATTTTTAGACTTGTTCAGTCAATAAAATCCTTCCCTAATTACCATTAATAGCGTAATTTTCTCGCAAACTCTTTTCCTTTCCATCGATTTTTTTCTTTCCATTAAATCTGGTCCCAAAACAGGCTAATTGCTTCGTCGAGTAATTACCCCGAAAAATCGCTAACAATCTCCAATTAGAGCCGCTGGTCCGGAAGTAATATATTGTTTTTGCTATAATAATGGCGTTTCGTGAATATTTATTAGCTTAGTTAGTGGAAGCTGGTTGGAGCGTCTCTGATAAAATAAACTAGGTTAATGTTTATTAAGTGGCGATTTTATACGCGGAACTTTTGGGTTCGACCTCGGGAAATTTCTTTCTGTCAAGCCGTTTTATGTTCCACTGCTGGGCACAGAACCCCTCTTGACTTTGACTGTGCAAGGGGAAAAAATTGCATTCGTGTAATACATCAATTACAACAAAACAGTACTTGTAGGCCACATTTTCAAAATTTTAATATAATGACGCTCCCGTTCTTATATATTGACGAGATCTCTTTGATGGTCAAAACAGAAATCACTAAATATGAAACCCTTAAATTTAAAAGACAGTAAATTATGTTCAATCGCTTCTAAAACAAAACAATACCATAACAGTGTTTTTTGTATTTCCTGAAAGAAGCATATTATTCAGTAACTGATTTCATAAACGATAAAACGGCATAAAGGAATTCCATAAAAGCCCGGGTTAGTGTACAAAAACCCTATGGGTACCCGATCGACGATCAGATAAAAATAATAATAAAATTGATGAAAATAAATATTTTTAATTGTGTTATATTTTTCTTTTTTTCCACCACGCTGGCTCAGTGCACATTAGTGCATTTTTTTCGTAAATTACAGGTTTGCACGGGGATTGAAAACATAGCTAAATAAAAGCGGGCAATAAGTTAAAAAAGGAACTTAAAACGTATTTACTGGAAAAAGCTTATTACTCGGTCACTGATTTTCTAAACGATAAAACGCTTCCTCTCAGTGTACAGAAACCCTGCAATATGGGTACCCAAAGCCGACGATCAGATACGATCCGAAAAATAAAAATATATAAATTTAAATTAATGATAAATATAATATAAATAAAATAAAATAAATAACACTATTTCAATGTGCATTTTTATATTTATAATTTGTTATTAGTTAAGTTTTTAATTATTGTAATATTTGCATACCTCATGAAGGTAAATATGGCGAACCAAATATATAAAAACATCCTTTGTACCCATATTTGTGCAAATAAAAGTCTTTGTCTTTGTCGTAGATACTAAATATCACAATGTTTTTCCCCATTGCGTGGAGCAACCATCAGTACGTATTACGTACAGTACGTAATTTGTCAAGGCCGGGGGCTCGAACTTGGTATCTCCGTGCTCACCGATTCTATTGTGTTTCGGTACAAAAGAGCGATAATTATCTAGCATTTAGGCTTGTGTTTATGTCTAGATGTAAGTACATGAACTGCAGCTACCATTTAACACCACGTGGCACTTTATTTAAATATTTGGTACTAAAATATAAAAATAAGGCACAAAACATTTTATAAATTAATGCATTTGTCCATATTAACAGTGATAATAATATTGCGTTGCAGAGATACGTTGCACAAATCATCGAGCGAGTCCGTTAAGTGCGAGTGCCAGTGACGCGCGGACAGATGAACAGTGCGCCCTTTTAGTTGCATTGCCGCAGTGACAGCGGCGACGGAAGATTATTTATTTTTGTAAGAAAAATAATCATCAGAGTTAAAGACTCTACGATGGTTACTCGCAGTCTTTTCGAGTTCCGCAAAGTAACGTATAAGATTCAATTATGGCCGCCATACTATAAATAATTGCTACGAACAAGTGTGAAGGAAGGAAATAATTGTGTTTATTATTTTTAATTATTGTAATTTTATTGTTCGTTATCTTACCCGGAACCATTAAGGACGTATTATTAAAGTTAAAGGAATTTCAATATTGAATTTTGTTTAAACGTACCCGCTAGAATAGAGCTGATAATTTTCAAATGACTTCACAGATTTTTATAAAACTCTCTCAATTTAGACACCATTTAAACAAAAATTTGCTAGAGATCTGCTCCATTAAACGTTAACACTATAGATGTGCTATAAAGAAATGAATGAAATGTCCTCCCTTATAATATAATATATACTATACCCTTAGACTTCGAAGACTGATGCGCGCATGGCCCGGCGGTTAGTGTAGAATGCAAACAATCTATGCATCAAAGCCTAGCTAGTAGCAAAAACATATTGAGCACGTATGTAAAAAGCTCAGTAAATTTTCATTCGCTCTCTATAAATTATCAAAAGTGGTAAATATATCGGCGGTATTAAGCGCCTATCATGCGTATGTTGGCGCAACCTTAAGATACGGACTCATATTTTGGGGTAATGCAACGGAAATACAAACAGTTTTCAAAGCGCAAAAGAAATGCATACGGTCAATCTGTCAACTACGGCAGATAGATACATGTAAACCACACTTTCAAAATCTTAATATAATGACACTCCCTTCGCTATATATCTATGAAATATCTGTAATGGTCAAATGCGACATCTCTAAGTATGATACCTTAAGCTCTAAAAGACACAACAATAAGTTGTGCTCAATACCTTCCAAAACTAAACAATACCATAATAGTGTATTTTGCATGGGACCAAAAATATACAATAATCTACCAGACTCCCTAAAAACTAAAACTATTAATGAATTTAAAAAAGAACTTAAAATGTATTTACTTAAAAAAGCGTACTATTCGGTCACTGAGTTTCTAAACGATAAATAATAATATATAATAAAATATTAACTAAAATAAATAATAAACTAAAATCAATAACATAAATAAGATATTTCGCGGGATAAAAACCTGGGAGGTTTTTTTTCCGCCAGCTTTTTTTCCTCTCAGCGTATAAAAACCCATCATGGTGGGTGCCCAAAGCTGATGACGGTCAACCACGTATGGTTCAAATAAAATAAAATAAATTTGTATAAAAAAGCACAAACTTGGGTTAAATTGAGTTTGGGTAGCTGGAGTGATAATAATGTAAAATTATTTAAGTATACTGTGTGTTTTAGTGTTTACTGTACATAATTAGTTTATAATTTAACTTGTAATTATATAACTATTACAATAAAATTTGTACACCCTAAAGGGTAAATATGGCGATCTAAATATTTTTGTAAAACCTTTTTTGCTACCCATATTTGTGCAAATAAAATATTTTCATTTCATTTCATTTCATTTCATTTCATTTCATTTCATTTCATTTCATTTCATTTCAAAACATTTCACGCGCGTTTCCGTGCTTCGGAGGGCACGTTAAGCCGTCGGTCCCGGTTGTTGTCGATAGATAACAGTCGTTAAACCTTGTCGGAGGCCTTATGGGCGGTTTGTGAACATCCGACAGCGGGTTGGCCACTAACCCGCATCTGCACCAACCCGCATTGGAACAGCGTGGTGGAGTAAGCTCCAGGCCTCCCCTATAAAGGGGAGAGACCCGTGCCCAGCAGTGGGACGCAAAAAGGGCTGCGGCCAATACCCTTAGGCAATACCTATATACCTACTATTACTCTCGTTAGCTGCATGTAAGCTAATTGAACAACTTCTCAAAATCCGCTGTCACTACCACCACTCTCCGAGCTGTCATTCGCAAACACTGTCCCGATCGTCCGTAAAATATCGAGTGGACGAAAATGACAGTGGAAAGAAATCTGCGTTTGATGGCCGTCGATATTGCGTTTGTGGGGAGGAGGGGCAGGGGAGGGGGTTGTTTTAGGGAGATGTCAACGACCGGCGTATATATTGTGAGCACTAGTTTTTAGAATTGCGGAAGAATTTGGTGATAATATGAAAACCCCAATGAAACAAAACCTAATTATGAGGAATGTTTTCTTCTAAATACGCTCTACTATCATTATTATTGGCAATTAAAGCTGTCTTAAATCGAAATATATTATTTTGTCCGTTTTTTTTATTTAAACTACTGATAGCACACTGCACAAGTAACCCAAAAAATCAGTTCCAAAGTTATATATAGGATACTTTATTTGCATTGAATATGTTACACCAGACATTTTGCAAGATAGGTCATTTCGTTACTTCAGTAACTAGATATTTGTATAATATAGAAGTAAAGAACACCTCGTGCAGGAAGATTTCCGAACCATTTACTTTGAATAGAATAATAAGAGAATATAAATCGTTTTCCAAAACAAAACAAGCAGAGGCCTTAGTGTAAGTCTGCACACGCGAAAACGTTACTATTGCGTTTGCGTTAAGAATTTAACTATCGACCTTATTCCTTTCAGGTTAAGATCTATCTGTCCAATTTTAACTCGGATAATTGAATATACTATTATTTATTTCAAAATTTAAATTTATTAGGTACAGACTATTATTTACAATTTATATTACAAATACAATAAGAATAAAAAAAACTGTATAAAAATATTGTAATTACAAAAATAAAATAAAAATAAAATTATAAATAAAAAACTTCCTCTAAAATGTCCGTGTTCGGCATGGCGCCTAAGACGCTGGCGGCATTTCCCCGTTGAATAGCGAGGCTGAGCCTTTGGGCGAAATACTCACCAGCTCTCAGGTCGCCACATGCAAGAACAAGCCTGGACGACATTTCTGACATGAATTTTTTCATGTCAGAAGACCAAGGGCCCAAGGTCTCCACAGCAAGCGCCGCAAATAAGTAATTGTCTGATAAATTACAATACTTACGGCGCTTGAGGACCTGGGCCTGGTCGGCGGCAGACCCGGCCCTCTCCGCAGTGTTATTAATATGCGAGGGGGCCAAGGTATCTACACAGGTAACATCCCATACCAAGGGACGCCCCAGATGCCACGGTACTAAAGTCATACCATCAGGTCTCTTGCCATCGCTTCTAGACAAACCAGACGGTTCTAACGTGGCTGGCAAAGAAGCGGTGACAAGAGCCCGACGAACTAAATCGTTCAGCGTACCGTGGCGATATAATCTGCCAGCACTCCTGGTACAGGATAAGCCATGTCGGCCAAGCCTGTCCACCTGCTGCCCACACGGACATAAATGAGGCTCACATATTTTAGCACCGAGCCGGAGACCTACCACGATACGCAAAGAGGTGGGATCCAGCACGGTGCCTATATTTTGAGAAGGAAGAGCTCGCAGCCAGTGACCCGATTCACTTTCGGCAACTGCAAGCAAACGAGCTCTATCAGCGATGCTAGAACATCGCTCTAGAAGGCAGGCATAAACGGACTTAACTCCGGTTATATCCCAGGCAGACTGCTTATTCTTTAATATATTGTTGGTGTCCTCATCTGGAAAGGAAGCCCTCCAACACTCTGTAGCTTCCGTCAAGTACGCCACCCAAACATCTTCTATAGGGGTATTAAGGATAGATGAGATGAGGGCGAGCGTACTATGACATGAAGCCAGAAAGGCAGGAAGAGCCAAGCTTCCCGTTGTGCGGACACCTAAACCCCCGAAGTTTATAGGGAGGGTTGCCTGCATCCAAGAGCGATCATCAAATTTCAAATTTAGAATTTTTGACAAAGTATCTTTCAACGATGAATCTAAAATATTCGTAATCGAAATAAATTTCCAAAATGGGCAGCATCTTAGCCAATACATGAATTTAGGAGCGAAAAGGCAAAGGCGTAAAATGTAGATTGCCATGTGAGGTTTTAAATCATAAAGTCGGCCTGAAATTAAATTGAAATCATATAATTTTGAATTTATAATGGGAGAAAATGCTTCATCAAATATTGGGGCACCCAATAATAATAAATTTTCTTTTTTCATGACCGAAATGTTTGGTGTAATTATATTAAATTGCTGTGATAGTGATGAAATTTTGTCTGAGGATAATTTATCTGAAAATAAAATTTCACATTTATTAAAATTTAAATTAAGACCTATTTGATCAAACCGGCGGATAATAATATCTAGGTCCTCCAATACTGATGATGCAGTGCCTCCCAAAGAACCATCATCAAGGTACCATACATTAAATTTTGAATTTAATTCATTAATAATTGGTTGTATTGCCAAACTAAAAATAACGGGGCCAAGAGGGTCGCCTTGCTGGCATCCCACGCAAGATTCAATTACATCATCGCCAAATAATAATTTTGAAGGGGTGCCATAGCATTGCCACATGTACTCGAAAATTTCAGGAATTTCTTTTTGAATTTCTGAAAGCAGAGCACCCCTGTCTACTGAATTAAATGCGTTTTTGACATCAATTTTTACAAATACGTCAAAATTTTGCTGTGTTAAAAATGATCGAGCTGCGTGCACTGCAGCTTCACAGCCACCATTGACTCCAAAGCCAAGCTGCCGCGGTTTAAACCTTTGAGTCAAGCGCTCGCGGTATTCACGACAGCAAAGCTTTGAAGCCAATCGTCTCAGAGTACATCCCACTGCAATTGGCCGAATACCACCATCTTTCTTTTTGAGAGCTACGAGGTTGGCTCCGTAAAGGATAGGTGTTATGTCCGAGGGAACTCGACCAGCTAGCATTAGATTTAACAAACTGGTGAGCTCCCTCAACAGATCTTTCCTCACATCACCCAAAAATGGATCCGTTAAATCCTTTACGTGCTGTGGAGAAATGCCGTCTAAGCCTCCAGCAGAACCATTAGAGAAAGAACGTATGGCTCTATCGGTGGCCTCCTCGGTTACCCTCAAAGAGATTAGCTCATGATCAGTACCCCGAGTGAGTAAAGCTGCAGTCGTGGGATGCTTTTCGCGCAGTGCATCCAGTGTGTCAGGTGAATGCACAGCCAAAGAATCATCAGAAAACAGAACTTTTATGGCACCTTTTGTATTTCCTTCTGACAATTTGTTTTCTACTATTCTTATTTTATTCTGACTATTTGTATCTATATATGGTTTACATGTTCTATGTATAATGGGAATAATATTATTTGTGCTATTATGTTTTATTAATTTGGCCAGTGAAAATTTTGTAGATTTGTTTTCAATGTTTAAAATTTTATATGCAAATGTTAATAGCTCATGCCAGGCATTTGTTGTGTTTTCTGATACTACCTTAGCTATGCACTCAGTAAGACTGCGAGCTACTGTCAAACGTGCTCCCTTAGGGATACGCTTCACCAATTTAATGTTTCTCTTAAAATATGCGAGCCTCTTATGTATAGGATCATTGTTGCGGTCCCCATCTGTACCTGTATTAGCAGCAGAAAATAAAGTCTGATTCACTGAGACGTCTACACGTGGCACGTGCATACGACTGCAGTGAATCTTCAGACCTCTTGGGCCCTTAAATACTCTATCACCGGCACAGATGGGGCACCGCAACAATGACTCATTGTTATTAACTATAAACTGCATACACAAATAAACTTAGTAGTACCTATATTTAAATAAAAGTTTAAAAATATAAATATTAAATTTAAATGACACATGAACACAACAGCAAGACTGAAAGTTCTGAAGTCCTCCGTATCCTTTTATATGTATCTTTATAATGGAGCATCCGAAAGTTTTCATACGATTCATTTCAGTTTTGTATTTAACGTGAATAATAAGCGCTTTGTAAAGAAAAAGCAGAAACTTCTATTATTTCGCGACGCCAAAGATTGTTGAAACGTCAAAATAAATAGGAATCACATTTTTTCATCCAATATCATTGTTTTTGAGTCACAAACACTTTTTTACGCTTATTTAAACTTGGTGGATCAACCAAATCTTTTCAAATTGTTCGCATGCATGAATATTATATTACTATTACGAGTATATTGCCAAATCTGTATTTTTCATTATTTATTGAATTAAAAGTGAATCGAACTGCTAACTAGCTATAATGTAAAATTTTAATCTATTTTACATACAATGTGTTATTTTTGTCAATATTATTTAATACAATTTAATTTTAAATCTTATATTTAATTAATCTATATGATTTTTAGCATCATGTAGATCAATTAAATATAGGTATATTTTTTTTTCAACCTATTTTATGTCCCACCGCTGGGTACAGGTCTCCTTCTCACAAGTGAGGGGATTTAGGCCATAGTCTACCACGCCGGCCAAGTGCGGATTGGTGGACGTCATGCTTTCGAGAAATTATGAATTTCTCTCAGGCATGCACGGCGATGGAGAACATCATAATCAATTATTTAATAACGATATTTTCCATCACCGTGGAGCAGCAATAAATGAGTACATTACAAATTTCTGTCAGAAGTGCGCGCCGAGCATTCGAACCTGGGATCGGTCGCGTCAAAGACCGCGGTTTTTCACCATTCGGCCATCGCTGCTCAATATATTATTATGTAAGTAAAAGAGTGTATTGACCTGTAACTGTATTGACACTCAAGCAGTAACATTATTTACTGTATAGAATTTAAATGTCATAGTGTACAGTGTGTTATGGTGACTAAATAAATAAATAAATAAAAAACTATCTGTTTTTATAGCGGCAACAAAAATACACTCTGTGAAAAATTCAACCGTCTACTAATTACGGTTTATGAGATACAGCCTTGTGACAGACAGACAGAGAGACGGACGGGCAGTGGAGTCTTTGTATACGAATAGTCTTTGGGTATGGAACTCTAAAAACATTGCACCGTGAAACTATGACAAAAAATCAAAGACAATAGGCATGATGACACTATTAAAGAATCAGAGAATAAAAGGTTTTACAGAAAAATATATGCTAAAAAAGTTCTAAAATATGATCCCGTTTTAATATAAACATTAAGATTAATACGATTTTCAATAAAATAAAAGTATTAAATAGAGCAATCGACCATGTTATCTGAAACGCCAATCAAAAGGAATGACGTCACGTCTCAGTTAATGTCATCGTGTTGCTTGAAGTTTGACGAGCAAGCCGACGCCATGACACCTACGAGCGTTTTCGCGCTTAATTCAAATTACATAGCAGAAAATACATTAATTTACGTTAAAAGTTGAGTTTATTGCTGAAATAAACTTTTTTTCGAAACTAGGAGACGTGTACCTACAATAAGGAAAGGTATTTAAAAATCTGTCATCATGCCCATTGTATCCGTTTAAGATAAAACTTCCTGATTTTTGTTAAAACAACATTTCAAAAATATAAAAACACTAATTGACATTTAATTCCGTATTGTTCTGGCGCCACGCCAATTTTGAACGGCGCCAACCCGCTTTATGAAATTCTTAATCCCTTTTGGATTGCGCTGTGTAATTAAGTAAGTACTTCATTTATTTTTTTAAAGTTTCTACATATATTCAAAACTCTTCTTACAAACTCTTCAATTCTTCATAGGTATAAATACTTCTTACCAATTTTATTTAAGACCAGTGTCGGTAATTATTGAAACGAAAAATAATAGTAGGATGAAACCCAGTGGAAAAGGAAGAGCATGTAACAAAAAGGCCAGAAAAAATTAATAACGGTCGATCTGAGATGAAGAAGAGGGGGTTTAAGGGAAAAACATTTTTTTTCGCATAACTACAACTATTATGGATAAAATTTATATGGCAAAGTTGTAGGTAATAAAAACACCTGCAACTTTTATAATCACACTTTTTTCACATAACCTCAAAATTTATCTAAAAAATATTTAAAATTCCAGGATTATCATTTTTTTAACTTTTACAAAAAATGATCTGTTGTACGAAATTTACTGGAAACTTACCTTTTTATGTCCCAAACACAGTTACCTACTATAATTTTTTTGATGACATAATAATATGTTTATTTTTACGCTTTATTTTGACTTAATATCGAAAAAAGCATTATAAATTTTCAATCGAAAAATTAGAAAGAAAGAAAGAAAGAAACGTTTATTACATCTAGTTAATTCTGCAACTATACTATACACTTATACTAAACAAAAAACCAAAAAAAAAACATAATATACTAATACAATAAAAATAAAACATAAGATAACATTTGTAAATATGTAAATAAAAAATAACACAAAAGGTAGAACGCTGCAGAACCACTAGATGAAATGGGACCGCACTCAGCCTGTATCGCGGTCTAAACCACGACTGCTGGTTTTCAGTGCGGCCCTCCATTTTCGCGTAGTTCGTTGACCAATGGTGTGGTGAACTATTAAATAAATTTCTTCATAAAATTAAAATAAACAAAAAAAAAAGTACAAACTATGAGTAAAT
The DNA here is from genome assembly GCA_911387765.1 of Pyrgus malvae. NCBI lineage: Eukaryota > Metazoa > Arthropoda > Insecta > Lepidoptera > Hesperiidae > Pyrgus > Pyrgus malvae. Next base: position 13,200,764 of record OU426972.1, on the reverse strand, counting down.
TTTGATCCAGTGTAAGCATCACTAAGTAAAAAAGAAAGGAAGGAAGGGTGAGTGTTTTTTTTTTAATTATTATTATTTGCTCGCTGCAAATATAATCAGCACAGATTTAAAGTACTATCATAATATTATAACTACTTACAATTAAATAGGTAAAAAAAAAAACATAACAACCGGCCAGAAGCGGATGTGTGAGTAGGAGACATGCAAGCGAAGTTGTGTGTGTGTGTATGTGTGTGTGTGTGAGTGAGTGAGTGAGTGAGTGAGTAGGTGGGTGATTGTGAGTGAGAGAGAGAGAGAGAGAGAGAGCCTGTGTGGGATTTAATGTGTGTTCTGTAAGTTTAACAAGTATGCTTTATATTTGATTTTAAAACTAATCTCTGTTTCCAGGTTCCGGATCGGTGGTGGAAGGTTGTTCCATGTCAAAATATCTGCTTTTTATAAAAGTATAAATCTCTACTTTCTGATGGTGCATACAAATATACATTACTATGTAAAATATTCTCAGAAAATGCGAAGTAACGGAAAAAACTCGAATCTGGAAAATTGTTTTAATCATTACGTATAATTTTGAGTTATTTATTAAAATTTGCACTTTGATTATTCGAAAAACGAAACGTTACTATAATAAAGGTTATATAATTAACAACATATTATTTATTAAAGTTAATATTTAACAAGATATCTACAATATTTTGAGAAAGTATAAGAAAATCAATGTATGTGCCTAAAAAATTTGGGAGTTCCCCTTGATTTCTCTGCGATCCGATAATCAGAAATTGACTTGGTGACAATGGGACCACCTCGGAAGTATAAAAGCTTTCGAACAATAATATTTTTGAATATCGGTCCACAAACGGCGGAGTAATCGGTGAACATAACTAAAAAAAAAAACAAATACAGCTGAATACATTACCTCCTCCTTTTGTAATAAATAATGTAGTTTGGCTCCAACCCTTTTTTCGTGCTGGGCACGGGTCTCTCCTCCTTATTGGGGAGGCCTGGAGCTTACTCCACCACGCTGCTCCAATGCGGGTTGGTGGAGATGCGGGTTAGTGGCCAACCCGGTGTCGGATGTTTTCAAACCGCCCATAAGGCCTCCGACAAGGTTTGACGACAGTTATCTATCGACAACAACCGGGACCAACGGCTTAACGTGCCCTCCGAAGCACGGAAACGCGCATGATTTTTTTTGCCACTAGCGGTCACCCATCTCACACCCGACCGCGCCCGTTTGGCTCAGCTGCATAGATCGCTTGCGTTCTACGCTAGCCGCCAGGCCATGCGCGCTTCAATGTAGTTTAAAAAATTAAAAAACACGCTTTTGTGAAAATATGTGAAGTTAAAAGATTCCGTTACATACATAGTACATACAGATCAAGTTAATAAAAGCGTGTTAAAAATGACCATGGCTGATCATAACCTCCTAATATTAAGTGCATTAAATTTGCATGTTGGTCTACTACTTCATATAAATATATCTTAATCTTATTTTTCGAAAACAACTGTCAATATACATATAGATAGATATGTAGATATCTGCAGATACGAGTATATCGATACACCTGTTGGTGTGATAATTATATCGACGATGGTGATGATGATGAGCACGACGCGATATTAAAAAATAAATAAAATATAAATAAATATCTTTGGACAATTCACACAACACCATCTGATTCCAAACTAAGCAGAGCTTGTACTATGGTAATCTGAAAGCTGATAAACATACTTATATAATTCTAAATACATACTTAAATAGATAAATTAACACCCAGACACAGAACAAAAATAGTCATGTTCATCACACAAATATGTGTCCTGGGTGGGAATCGAACCCACGACCTCACGTTTCGCAGTCGGCTCATCACCCACTACGCCACGGAGGCTGTCATATTCGATAAAAAAACAACTCGGCGATACCATTTTCAAACCAATATTAAGATTTCTATTATCACAGAATATAACAAATTCGTTCCACGTTTCTTGTCACGCGTACATTATACTATCCATCCGAGTCACATTTTTGCAATGAAGTTATATTTCTCCGCGCTTTCTATATCATTATATTTTTCATTTTCGCTCCAACATATATTACCATATTCAGATTTCGTATTAAATCTATTTCAAGTCCCTATAGTAAAAAAATCGAGTAGTTTGGCAATTTGTCTGTCTGTCTGTCTGTATACTGCTGAACGGATTTCAATGAAATTTGGAATGAATATAGTTTCAAGAATATACTCGTATGGGCTACTTTCTGAGTCCGCGCAAATAAGTCTAATTCCCAATTATTTATAATAGAGGCAGATTGAGACCCTAAAAGTGATATGACGTATTTTTTTACAGTGGGTATAAATTTCATTTCCATGGGAATATCACTTTAAGCGATCTTATAAATTATTTAGGAAAAGTCGTTGAAGTATCCTCAATTCTGCTACTTTATGGCAATGATCCTTTTTTACGCTGACGAAACCGCGGCACGTAGCTAGTACGATATAAGTTGTATGCTAGTATTTCTTTGTTTTAAAAAGTATAATTTTTTTTTCTATCGAGGGGAAACCTTCAAAAGGTACCCGGCACCTTGGAAGAGAATACCTGGTTATGGGTGATTTGTATCGCATTAAAACCCCCTCGGTGGCCTGCCTCTGCGCTTGGGGAGGACTCCGGGATCTCCAGTGGAACGCACCGGTGTCATTAAAGATCAAACTTCTTTAGTCATGTGCGTGTTTATCATTGTTCCACGGCGAGGAAAAATATTGTAATATTTCATTACGATGTTTTTCATCACGGCTGAGTTACCAGTCTAAATACATCATACAGAATTAAAACTAGGACAGCTTTATAATACTTGTGTCGGAAAATTTAAATTTAAAACCTTTTATAAATAAAAGCACCTGCCAGAATATTTCGCTTTAACGTTTTCACTTTTATAAACATTACATTTGATGCGCATGAAAATAAAACGAAAATTCCTACTTAAATTATTAGTACGTCCTTACAAAATACGCCGAGCGTTTCAAATTGACATATCAAAGTATTTGAAAAGGCAACTAGATTAAATGTTGTTCATGTCAGGACGGCGCGTTACATGGTCTTTATTTTGATTGCATAAGGTTGGTTTTTGATTGTACTGGATGCCATCACGCGGGTTGGATTGCTCGCAATTATTTCTAGTTGTTTTTATTCTGAACGATCAAAGCCGGGGATCAAAGAGGCTTGTGGGTGCTTCATTTAAGGGTGGGGAGTCTTTCATAAGCGATTTGCTTCTCTTAATAGATTTGTAAAGATTTTTATACCTGATTAAACTGATTTCTCATATTCTGGTTGCTTTGGACCTAAGAGTTATTTGAGAAGGCTTTATGGTTGGTAGAGTCGGAACGGAAGTTGAAATGTAGGCCCTATCCAGTTCCCTTCCACTGGCTCTATCCAGTTTTCCAGGTTTTCTTTTAAGATTTTGCAGAATCTCCGCCTACAACCTACTCGATAATTTGGATTTAATTGGGATGTTTGTATTATTTATGCATATACCTAGATAACACTCGTGCGAAGCATGTGAGTGTGAGTATGTATATATAGATAGCACTTATATATATGTCACACTCACATCCCTACAGTAGGGTATATATACCCTGTGACGTGGGTACGTACCAGACAAAAACACAAACACCGAGACCCGGAACAGAAATTTAAACTCATCGTTCAAATTTCTGTTTCGTCGGGAATCGAATCAGGGACCCTTCGATTGGTAATCCGGCATGATAACTATTGCGCCATATGAGTCATCATATGTAATCGCATCAGCAGTGGGATGTACATAAAAATGACTGTGGCCATTAAAAAAATACTCTAACGGCTTTTGACTTGAACCACACGCCATCTCAGAACTGAATTCACATAATTTTCACTTTCCGTCGCAATAAAACACTTTGCCTCCACAATTTGATTTCGCAAAGAAACTATAGTCTCATTACTGTAAACATTCCTCATTACTTTGAATTACAGAAAACATTATTACGGTATGGAGCACAAAATGCAAACGTGTGCTTGGGCGATCTTTACAGTGATGATTAAGCGAGGCGTTACGATGAAATTAGGGTTCCATCATCAGAATAGATGATACTAACTGACTGAAATAAAAATTATTATTATTTATGTTTCTTGTCATGAATCACCGGGCGGATTTTGCACCTGGTAGCCGTGAATTGCCCATCGCATCGGCTCAAACTAGCAGGTATGTTTACACCCATAGTATATACATATTTGCTGGCGAGCGATGGCCAAACATCAGAGTTATTTACGAGGGCCAGGAAATTAAAAGAAGGTTGGCAGAAAATTATAACAATCATTATAATTTCGAAAATTAACTTACACACCATTAGACAAAGTTATTATTCTGCAACTTTTATATTTAACACTTAGAACAGCGATTCATCGGTTACGTGGTGCGCAAATCGACCACCATGTCTCTTTCCATAGGAATCAAGGTAATTATACTATGGCTGTCACGCTACCATCGATTCGACGCTCCGCTAGAGCAACAATCTATGGTCATTCTAGACCCTAGCGCCACCGTTGTACCGTCGTGCCGCCGACATATTAAAACTACGTTATTCTATACATTTTATCTCTGACAAAATAAGTGACTCGTCATTTAAAGGCTGTTGGGATTCCTCCCAATACGCACGGAAGGAGACGCGAGGGCGTAGGAGGCGCGCTACGTAATCGGCTGCATTTATATTAATTTAATTAACTCTGACCGGGTATCCTCGTTAATTTGATGGTGAATACACCGGCCTATTGAAATACATTCCACTTTCATTTCAGTCCCAGGACCCTTACATTGGTCATTAGGAACACGCAGGTTAATTTAGCGCAGAAACATCGGTCAGGGCGCCTTAAATCTCGGAGCTCTTCGTGTGGTCTTTAGCTGCTAAAAAAACCTCTAAGACTCTTCGATGTCATCGTGTCAACAAGGATATTTCTTTAAACAACTGCACACGCCCAAGCAAGCAATTTTGTGAGGACGTAGGTCCAATATCTAGTCAGGTTCGGTCCCATCAGTCATGTTGTAAGACGTCAAGGGCTGCCACTTAAATACTTCTTTCTTCTGCTAATTCATTAAACCATGATTAACCTTCCTAACCGACCATTGACCACCACGCGACCCTTATGTAGCTTTGTCTTATGATAAAACACTTGATATTTTGTACGGAACCTTTCGTTTGCGACTGCTGCTTTCACTTAACGGTTTTTTTAATGCAAAGCAGGAAAGCATGGTTTTCGTTTGACTTGTTTTCATGGACCCTTCATATAGAAATTCAAATGTTTTTAAGCTTGATAATAAAATCTAATTGCTATGGTATTGCAAAACATGCTATGCAATCTAAATTGCTGTATTGTTATACATTTATTTCAAAAGCAGCAACGAAAGGATTATTTTCAGATTCGATTTTAAATCATTATCTGACAATGCTTAAAGCACAATTCTAAGCGTACAATAGGCATGATGACACTATAAAAGAATCAGAGAATAAACGGTTTTACAGAAAAATATATGCTAAAAAAGTTCTAAAATATGATCCCGTTTTAATATAAACATTAAGATTAATAAGATTTTCAATAAAATAAAAGTATTAAATACCGCAATCGGCCATGTTATCTGAAACGCCAATCAAAAGGAATGACGTCACGTCTCAGTTAATGTCATCGTATTGCTTGAAGTTTCACGAGCAAGCCGACGCCATGACACCTACGAGCGTTTTCGCGCTTAATTCAAATTACATAGCAGAAAATACATTAATTTACGTTAAAAGTTGAGTTTATTGCTGAAATAAACTTTTTTTCGAAACTAGGAGACGTGTACCTACAGTAAGGAAAGGTATTTAAAAATCTGTCATCATGCCCATTGTTGTGTACATGGATATTGCGGATGGTCGCAAAGTACTGTTATTAATTTAATATTACCCGGATGACCGAGCGTTGCTCGAATAAAACAATTAATGATTTTCTTCCAAAACGCATTTAATTAATGTTACTAAACAACACCATCTTATTAGTATTACTTATAATGCTAATAAATTTCTGGAAGATTCATATTTTTTAGTTTATGTTTTAATTAGCTCGTTTAAAAGTATAGTTCGTTAAAGGATAAGCATTATTTTAAATACTAAACAACATTTTCTAGTCCCACTACTGAATCTTCTAGAATAATAATTCTGCGACCTCACATTGCCCTCTTCCCAAGGGAGCACGCCCCTCGGAAATATCTCTTTGCTATCGTCAGCCAATTATAAAATCGATCCCAACGATTTCCGTCTCCAATAAAATGGGCCCTGGAGTAAACGGCTATTGATGACATGATCAAGTTTTCCAAGGCCCTGTTAGAAGGGGATAAGGGTGGGATTGCCGTGGCAGGAATCCCCTTGAAGCTTAAGATGGGAAACCTGGGATTTGAGACACATAAGTTACAATGTGTGAGTTTATTTTGTACGGAAAATTAACCAACTTTTAAACTGTGATAGTTTAGTGTTAAAACATTGAGATTCCATTCAGTAGAAGTAAAGTGAAAAGAAGAGTGTGTACTTATGCACACGCGTTAGAAGTTATACTTCTTTGGCGTATGAAAAAAGTTTAAAATAACTCAAACGCAGTAGTTATCGAAGGTAAATATCAAAATCAATTTAAAATAGGTATTTTGTTTAAATAAAAAAAGGTTTTATTAACGTAATTATTATTTTAAATTAATATTGTAAATTAATTACTTATTCATATTATGAATTTACATATTTCACAAGACTAGCTTGACTGGCTTATGAATATCTATCTATTATATAGTATGGACACTAAGTACTGTAACTATATTCAGTGCCGAAAATATATGTTTTTATTATTTCTATTCTGTGGCTAACTTCATCATGTCGTTCCTGCCCGCGCAACTCACAAATTCACTATCATCCAAACGTGCCAAAAGAAGTATAACTTCAAAAACTAACAAGAAACTGAACTACTTAGCAATCATTTTTCTTAAGGGGTATAGAGCTCTAAGGAACATAACAAGCTGCGGACTAAATATTGATACCCCGTACATCCAAACTCCGTATTACTAATAGAAAGATTTATGTCTACAACTTCAACCCTTATTATTGGGGTACAATTTATCCTTTTTCTTATCTACGAGGAAAAGTTTATTATTTATTATTGTAGCGCAGGTGGCCGAGCGGGGAACTTTTGTGAGTTTTGCACCTTTTTATAACTCGTTTTCTTACAAGTGACGAGGAAGAAGTATTAAAAGGCGATTTACAAATATTTCGACCAGTATGGCACTGTGGTTACTACGGTTTGCTGTAAATTGTTTCCTGGGTTCGATTTCTAGCGGAGAAGATTTTTTTTAAATTATGTAGGAAACGTTGATTAGCGGTCGCTGCAGCCCATGGACATCTACACACAACCTCTAAGGAGCTTTTGCATGAAAAAATATACACCATCATACGTTTTGATAGCGGATTGTTGCAAAGTAGTTTTTATCTAACTTTATAACACTGCGCAAGTTAAAAAATATCCTCGCAAATTATTCATAACTTCAGAGTTACTACTTCTTATTGAAGTAGGTACTGATAGTCTGTCAAACAGATCTTCCTCAAATCGATTTTATAATTGGCTAACGACAGAATGGGGTAGTTCCGGAGGGTGGCAGCACCCCTTGCCATCTGTCAATGGGGATAAATAGATTGAAGACAATTTAACATTAAATTCCACCGTTTTTCTGATGGCCTGTCGAAAATACGAGAGGTATGCGTAGATAATAAACGAGAAAACCAGTATTCCCTTTCTAAAGTAGGTAGTATGTACTGCGTCCAATGGTATTATTAACTTTTCAACACAAACTTGAATAGTTTCTGTCGTGTAATATTTCTGTTTCATTTCGATGGAAAGGTGCGTTTGCCGTCCAGCCCCAGACTTACATAAAGCGACCACCAGCCTCTGGAGTAGAAGCGCAGTTGCATACCAAGACTCAGGATCACTAATAATAAAAATATGTTTGTGTGTAGTATGTAGATGTCTATATGAGCTGAACCGACCACTATAATCTACGTGGCCTACGGGCTCGGCTGTTTTGAATACTCTTTAGAGGAAATAAATATCCCACCAAAAACATAAATGTAAAAAAGGAGAGCCAAGTTCAATATAAAAATTATGCTTGGCTGTGGGCTTCGCCGCAAGAAGCATGGAGATATAAATGAGTGCTAAGTTCTATGCAACATCCAAATATGCATTTATAGGAACAAAATAACATTATGAACAAGTATTTAACTCTATTTCTTTGCTTTATTGGATACCTATAACAATTTGCTTTTATTTAAAAATGTGAGATCTTAAAGTAGGTTAGATTTGACTTGGCCAGTTTTCATTACATATATTGGGATAGTTTCAAATATCTTCTTGTAACGGTTCTAACGCTCTTAAAAAACTTTTTTTTGTATGGGGATTGCCCCTATTTTTTAACTTATTTTATTTTTAGATTTTTTCCTACGCTTAAACACGATTACCAAGCTGGATTGCAAATTTCACCCTTCTAGGTCATCTGGAAGTAGTCCCTGTAGCTTCGGGATTAAGAATAGAGCTACGGTATCCCCTGCCTGCTGATCGTAAGAGGCGACTAAAAGGGGGCTTCCGGGGTTGTGGACGGTGTGAGTGGGAGCTCGATCCATACAACCAGCAGCCCCGGGAAGGGCGGCGATGTGTGCGTGGCCACATGTCGCCGTAAGCATCGGAAGGTGCAGGAGAGCAAAGCTGCTCTCCCGAAGATGGGCCCGTTCTGAGGCGTCGCGCGTGGAAGACACCGGTGCGTTCCGCCGGAGATCCCGGAGTCCTCCCCAAGCGCAGTGGCAGCCACCGAGGGGGTTTTAGTGCGGTCAAATCCCACATAACCCGGTACTGTCTCCCAAGGTGCCGGGTACCTTTTGAAGGTTTCCCCCCCGACAACAAAAACAAAAAAAAAGGTCATCTGGCAGTAGGTTAGGTTTAGGTACTATATGTCAGTCAGTCAGTGCTAAAATTTACGACTTTTGTTTACGTTTTATGTGTTTACGTTAAATAGGTTTTGAGTTATAGAAGGGTCAAAAGTGGCACGAAGTGGTTCGTGTAATATTACTCTTGGCGCTGGCTAGCCAGTTCCTTTGCTTGAACTTGGCTTGACACGCTGTCTAGATTCAGTTAGTATCTCTCGCATAACACATAAGTAACCTATATTTTCTCTTAGAACCAAAAATAATTGCTGAATACAAACAACCGATTATTTATTTATTTTAGTAAGCAAAGAACACGACAAAAGAAGAGAATATGTACAGATTATTCGTACATCTGCGCGCATCCATCATCACGACGTAACGCCATATTCAGTTAATATGTTGGGAGGACCTCTCTTATAGTGACGGAGATATATGATGGGAAGGTACTCACATTATAGGAGAGGAAACAAAATAATATCGCAACACTCTCATCCCCACATTATCTAAGATATACACAAAAACAGAAACACACCCAGACTAACACCCAAAATAATTTCTGACAACTAATAGATTTAAGCGTAACTCCATTGTTATAAATTTAGGTAAAAGCTACTTTGCAACAATCCGCAATGAGAACGTATGATGGTGTATACTTTTTTCATGCAATAGCACTTCCCTCCCTCTCATATAGGATACAAATCAAAAACCAAATCAAAAATATTTATGTCATATTAGGAATACAAAATATTCGCTTAATGAATTTAATTTTTTCCCGGTCATCACATGCAATAATAAAAAATATACACCAACATACGCACCCCCACCAACACGTGTTTCGCCCCAAAACAGAGCATCATCAGGGTTATTGACTCTACGACGGTTACTCGCAAAATCTCCATCCGAGATGGATTCTGAGATCCTTTATACTTTCTGATTTGCTGGGAACCGAATAACCTACTTACCTAACTTTAAAGTTTCGCTTTGCTGGGAATCAAACTCAGAACCCTTTGATCGGCAGTCCGACATAACAACCATTGTACCACACGGGTCGTCGAGGGAAAAAAATATACATATATGCATGGAAATTGTTTGCAGAGTATTAATAACGTCTCATAGTCATTACCCGCTCACAGATAGTATGGATACATTTGTTAAAGGTGCGCGCCGAGGATTTGAACCCGGCATTTCCATATCGGAGACTGTGGTCTTTACCGCTAGGTCATCGCTGCCCCATAAAAAATAGATATATAAAACAATAATATAATAGAGTACGAAGGTCTATGTCACGTATTATTTAACATCGCACGTCGCGAGCACCCGAGGCGAGAAAAATGTTAATAAATTTACGGACCCTTGTTACTCCCTTGACCAGCCACAGGCTATTTGTAACTAGAGATGTTCAACGATTTTCTTTTCCTTTTTCTTGTATGTCAATTAAATCCGGAGATGAACGAAGGTTACTGACATAGTTCTCAAAATCTGAAAGCTGAAGTGGCAATGGATATCTCAGATCAAATAAAAATAAATATAAGCGTTTTTTATACATTGTGCAAATAAAATGTTTTCATTTCTTCCCTTTTTTCATACAACAGCTGCGCCTTGCTTTTCTAGTCGGATATGGCGGCACATTGAGCAAAACGTTGTCAAAAATATAAAAATTCAAAAGAAAAATGCCGAGATATTGTGAAAGAGTGTGATAAATTACGTATTACGAGTATACCAAAAGTATAAACGCACACAAGTTTATCAAAGCGGCCTCACTTTGTTATTCGCAAAGGTAGCTTATCATGATCTTGACATATTTTTTCTAAATACTATTATTATCTGTAATTGTAGCGTTTCGTATCCTTTTTTTTTGGTATCGGGGGGAAACCTTTAAAAGGTACCCGGCAACTTGGGAGAGGAGACCGGGTTATGTGGGATTTGACTGCACTAAAACCTCCTCGGTAGCCTGCCTCTGCACTTGGGGAGGACCCCGGGATCTCCAGTGGAACGCACCGGTGTCATCAATGCGCGGCGCCCAGAATGGGCCCTTCTTCGGGAAAGCAAATGTGCTGCACCTTCTGATGCATACAGTGGCATGCGGCCACGCACACACGATGTACTTCCCGGGGCTGCTGACTGGGCGGATCGAGCTCCCACTCACACCGCCTACAACCCCGGAAGCCCCCTTTTAGTCGTATCTTAGCTGTCACGTGTGCCCATTATCTACCCACAGCCATTCTATTATCTCGTATAAATAATGTACTTTTTTTAAAAAGCGCTGCTGGGAGTTTTTTTCCGCCGCCTTTTTTCTCTCAGCTCAACATCCAGCCCAAACGGGCCCCTAAAGGCGATGACCGGAAAAAAATGGCATTCATTAAGCGAATATTTTGTATTCCTATTATGAAATTAATATTTTTCTTTCTTTCTTTTCTTTCTTACAGACAAAGGATACCGTAGCTCTATATTTAATCCCGAAGCTACAGGGACTAGCGTTTCGTATCCTACTCTACGTACATACATGACACGTCATCTATCACGGACACACTCAGTTCTTACGCCTAACAGTTATTGGACTAGTCATGTGTCGAGCGTTTATTAAGAGAACTAACTCGTTTACTACTTTATATCGCATCACGATAAAAATATATGTATTTCGCATAGATGTTCCGTGTCATGAAGTCCGTTAGGCTATGATTGTTGTAAGTCGTGCACAATCGTATAATATAAACATCGATTGATGGTGACAACTTTGGAACGATTGTCATGTGGTGAATCATGAAGCTTATTCGTATTTGGATTGAAAAATAAAACATTTATTTATTAAACTTTGACAGTTAGTTATATGCAGAAGATTAACAAAAATCCTTTAAAATTAAAATAAAATTTGCTATTAAAACAATTTCTAAATGTAAATAATGCACGCTTATAGGGCATTAACAGTGATACTATTGTAAGAGTTAAACACCTATCTTGTTCTGTACCTGTTATAATGCAATAAATAATACTGAAATACTGAAAAAATCCATTAACAGAAATTAGTTGTAAATTATGCAGTTACTGTGATAACGCTGGAGGCTGGCTTATAAATTTATAATTCTGAAGATAAATAAATATCGGATGTTTAGTAATATCTTTATTCTTTAAAAAAATATTTAATTAGAAAAAAATATCTATGTTTCTAAATACCCTAGTAATGTCCACCAATCCGCACTTGGCCAGCGTGGTGGACTATGGCCTAAATCCCTCTCACTTTGAGTAGGAGACCTATGCCCAGCAGTGGGACATAAAAAAGATTGAAAAAATTTATACGAAATTTTGTGGATTTCGCTGATTTACCCGATTTAGCACATGAGAGTTTGCAGATAAATTACAGTATTTCCATAAATTTCATTGCACGATATAACCGATCATTTCATTAATAATCTAATACATTTTCCACTTTCTTAGCTAAGAATTTTATTATAATGCGAGATTTAGGTTACGTAAAAAGATTTTGAATACCAAATTTGCATTATTAATTTGATTATTTTTTTCAGGAAACGGATTGATTATGAACTGAAGTTATTTATGTCAAATAAATTTTATGAAAGATTATTCCAATTTGCCGAAATCAAATGCAATTTTTGGCCCATTTTCTCTCAAAATTGACGAAGTTCAATGTTTTATTACTAATACTTTTTGTATGAGAGTGGCAAAAAGTGACTCATTTACTATGTATGCGATTTTTACAGCAATACATGGCATTTTTTATCTGTTTAGATTTTAAAATGATCCGGGAATATGTAATATTCTATACCTATTACAGTAAAATTCACAAAACTATCACCATTTTCAGATCTATTAAGCAAAACAACGTAATTATTTTGGCTATTGGCTCTTTCAATAGTTTATTACTGAACAGATCAGTCATATTGTGCAATAAAACTTATGGAAATGCTGTATTTTAACTGCAAAATCTTTTTTTGTAAAATCAGCTAAATCGGCAAAATATCCTCTTGACCTTTCCTTTCACTTTCATCAATTCTTTATTGCTTACGATACATACCACGAACCTACGGTTATTGTGTATAGAGCTAGCTTATAAAATAATGTTAATGAAACTAAATATCTGAGCTTAAGTGAAATTTTATTATTTATTGACGTGATAACGTCTTTAAAATCGTTTTAGTGGGGTGACATTTTCAGAAACTTGTGTCACACCAAAACCTCACGAGCGCGATCGCAGGTATAACGAGAGAGAGACGGACCGATCTCCCGTCTCATCTCGAGCGCTGCCAGTCATTCCGTGAAACTTGTCACGCGGAATCCTCACGAGCGGAGGCTGGCATAGCGTTCGAGTGAGTGGACCGATCTTCCGTCTCTCTCACTCTAGCGGCATACAAACGAATGGAGATTTTCGCGTGCGGACGTTATCACGTAAACATCTCGATCGTAAACCTACTTTACAATTTGCCGTTTTTTTTAACGAAAGAGCTGGTCTCTCGTGTGTTTGTGTGCTTGCGTCTATTTGTGTAATTTACATAAATGTGTGTGTATTTAGTACTAAATTACCTAGTAACTTATTAACTTGATATTTATAAAACTCTTCTATTTTTCTCGTGGGTTAAAAATGAAACATGAACTTTTCAGTATTTTATTGATTCTTAACCTTTACATTCACTTTCATCAACCTCTTTATCACTAACAGAACCATAAGAAACATAGCAACTAAGACCAACAGACATACAATAGCAAATATTAAAAAGACAACAAGTACATCCAAACATAGGTACTGGTACAGCGGCACGTCGGCGACCGGGTTCTTGACAGAAAAGTTGTGGCGGGCTGCGTATTCTGTCCAGAAGATGGCGCTGTCCATCGGCTTGATCGGTCGGTCGGTGTAAGCTTTTGAGAGCTCTCTTACTCTTTTTCTGAAACTGTATATAAACTTCGATTCGTAAAGCTAATTTTATATTGACGGGCATACGGTCAATTACGGCTTACACAGAGTGATTTCAAATTTAGCCTGTTCAAAAATTAAGAGTAAAGGTAAAATTTTGGCACTAGAGTTTTAATATTTGAAGCTGAGAATAATAGTAATAGAAAAAGACTGTGTACGAGTATGTACACGCGTTAGAAGTTATACTTCTTTGGCGTATGAAAAAAGTTTAGACTAAAAATAACTCAAACGCAATACGATGATACATATCAAAATCAATCAAAAAGATTTTGTTTAAATAAAAAACGTTTTCAATTATTTTGAATTAATATTCAAAATGAATTCATCATATGAATACTATATTTCACAACACTGGTTTGATTGGCTTATGAATATCTATCTACTATATAGTATGGACACTAAGTAACTTGAACTTAAAATAATATTCAGTGTTGAAAATATACATATGTTTTTATTATTTCTATTCTGTGGCTAACTTCATCATGTTGTTCCTACGCACTCAGCTCACAAATTCAATCTCATCCAAACACGCCAAAAGAAGTATAACTTCAAAAAGAAATAACAATAATAGAAACCAGTAATCGGTAGTACCTACTATGGTACTCTGGTCATGCCAGAGGAGCTTTTGTGATACAAACAAATAAAAAAAACCTAATATGGTTACTGTGGAGAATACTATTTCACAAAGGTTTATTTAAAGGCGAGCTAGCTTGAGACCTTCAATATTTATAAGTCAAGTGACCCCGAAATTGATTGTGTGATAAAGTTAAGTAAAAACTAATTGCAACAATCCGCTATCAGAACGTATGATGGTGTATACTTTTTCATGCAATAGCACCTCCCTCCCTCGCACATAGGACACATGCACATGCAACAATAACAAATGTTATATAAAATATATTAAATTAAAATAAAAAGAAATAAAAAAAAATTGCCACGAGTTTTCAATTAATTTAAATTAAATGTTTATAATATAAGATTGTATGTGACTGAGTTATAATACTATATATAAAGGATAATATTATTTAAAATGAACGGTAGGCCTGAAAAAAACATCTATGAAGGGATCAAACAAAGATTGAATTAAATCTTTCACATAATAAAAAAACATAAATTAACGACCCGTATGGCACGATGGTTACTATTAAATGTCCCGAGAACGATTCCCGATGAGAAATAAATTTGAACTATAATTTCAACTCCCAGACCAAGTAAGTGTATGTGTCCATGATTAATATGACATAGAAGATTGTATTTTGACAGTGAAAATCATTTTAATGTTTAGATTATTGAAAATAATTATTGTTATAGAGTAGGTTTTCAAATTGACAGTTTCTTGTTTTCAAGTCGTACAAGTGGCTTTTCCACTACGCTACTTCCATGTATGTTGCATGTCTATGCATGTTGAGGGGCATGCGGGTTAGTGGCCAACCCGATGTCAATTGTTTTCAAACCGGTCTATCTGACAATATTTAACGACTTTTATCTATGCAACAATAGCACAGACAAAAGGCCCTCTGCAGTTAAATAGATAATAAATTTAGAGTAAATCAAAAGGAGAATAAACATCACTTACTTAGAATCCAGCACTATTCTAAACTTCTCCAACAGATTGTCCTTCGTGAGGTCTCTAAGAGCGATCTGGACTCCGAAGCCGGCCTCCTCAATACCAGCTGCGTTCACGGGCTGGTCTCCAAACACCGGCATGGCGACAAGGGGTACTGAGTGATAGATCGCTTCGTTGGTGCTAAGCAGACCACCGTGGGAGAGGAAGGCGACGATCTTTGGATGAGCTAAAATAGACAGTAGTGGATTAACACATTTTCTGCTGTATTGTACCGGAACTAAGGGTAATCTGGAGCAACAAACAATGGAAAACGTTATAGGTATTCTTCTTTTACTGCTTCATCTATATTGTGATCTCTTTTATGATTTCCGAGAAAAGTTGTGGTTACTAGCCACTTGTACGTGAGGGGACTACGCTCTTCCGGAGTGGTAGACAAAATTTAAGATTGATTGAAATAAGTACACAATGGTCTAAAACTGATAAGCAGAGCATGAACGCTTCATGTCATACTCCACCTGGCTGCTGTAAGTTAGTTGTATGTTAGTAAAGATGCGGGTTAGTGGCCAACCCGATGTCAGATGATTTAAAGCTGCCCATGAGGCCTCTCACAAGTTTTAACAACCTCTATTATTTTATATTAACGGTTTTACGTGTCCTTCGAAGCACGGTAATACGCATTAAATTTGCCACTAAGGGCCTTTTTCACCACCTCCAAGTAAAGAGACAAGTGCATTAATTGTCGGTTGAAGTTACGGGTGACTTTAACCGACTTTTAGCGCACTTTTTCCTTTACTTGGAGGTGGTGAAAGAGGCCCTTTAGTACTAATAAATTTATTTTTCTGCAAAGTCACATTAATTGGCTAGCGTGGTGGATTTTAATAAAATTACTCCACTCCACTAAAATTAGAGTATTTGTGTATCACCTAATAAATCATTTTGAGGCAGCCATTTAGACACGAATATTTTCTTCTGGTCTCCAGGAAAGTCATCTCCATTCCACCTCCAGATGACTCTCTGCGGCAGTTCTGCGATGGCATCATTAATAGCATCCATTTTGTTTTTGGGAAGGGATGATTCTTGCAGCATTGACCCAAAGCTGATGTAAATAACTCCATGCTGAGATTCTTCAATAAATTTTAGAAGAGCCTGAAAACGCAAGTATTTTACCTGTAAAGATATCAGCCAGTACTAAATACATTAAGAGTGATTTGAATTGATCGTAATTATTAATATAAAATATCATAAACATGTATGTATATAATACTCAAAGAAATTTGAAACTTACTCCAGACAAAGGATTCGGTGACTCTACGTGGAAACCTCCGACTTCTACTACATTTTGAGGAAGTAGCCTCGATCCACTTAAAACAAAGTTCTGGTACAGAAGCAAGAACCTTATTTCCTTGGTCAACTCCTCCATAGGAGGAATGTCATCAAAGTATTTCTTCCAAGTTTCCTGATCAACCTTCTGGCCAATCGAGTGTTTGTAATCAAAAAGGAAATCCAGCACTGTCTTCTCTACTCTTTCGTACAAAGTTGGATGATAACCACCAGATAAGATATTGGGAACGTACGAAGGATTCAACGGTATACCAAAGGTCCTGTATTGCCATGGAAGGAGCTCTATTGTTGTTATTCCTACAACTGGTGCTTCAAGCTTGTAGGCCAGTCCTAGTCCACAATCAGTGTTGAAATGTTGCATGACGATTAAATCGAACTTCCTTTTTGATATCCATAACTCCTGAACCGATTCATTCTCCAGCATAACCTGACAGTCAACAGTACCTGATGATATTACGAAGTCCATAACTCGAAGTATTGTCCCGTAGGAACGTTCCATGGGTATTACACTTTCACCAATTTTTAACTTTCCACTTAGATTAATATCATGGTAGTTTGGAATGGTTTCCTTTTGTGGGAAGTGTGAAATCACAGTCAAGTTATGACCCCTTTCTGCTAGCTTCAGTAGATATTTCTCGAATAGCATAAAGTGACTCCTTCCTTCATAGGGAAATATTCCTAGAATGTTTAACGGTTGCACTGGATTCCATTGATAACTCCATATTAAAAAACACACTAATACTGACACCATATTCACGTTATTTGATCAGTTATTATTTTTGACTATTGCGATTATTTTATCCACATTTTAATGCAGTAAACTAAGTACAAAATACACTATTTAAAATCTATTTTAAGTCTCTTTTACATAACATAAGACTGACGTTCACTCCTATTATGCACTTTGTTTGCAGCATTGTAATCTGAACTGTCTTCGCTCGTGTTATTTATTAACGTGTTATTGTTATCATTTTATTATCGACTGCACTTCATTGTAATAATTATTTTTATTATGGTTATCAAATTGTTATCGGATGCATTTCGTGTTAGCTATTATTGTATTTGTTCTTGCCTGACATTGAAGGATTTAACAACAGCATATCAGCAAGTTCATTCAACTCAATATGCGTCTGGTTCTGAACTGGTAGTGTAGCCTCATGAACTGTTGCCTCATAAATAATGGTATAGCGAGAGATTGATCCCACTGACCCCGCGAACTTCGTACCGCACCTAAATGTTTGGGATGGGCCACCCTTATCACTTAGGGGGATGAAAATTAGATAACAACCTATTCTCAGGCCTACCACGTGTGAATATAAAATTTTATCAAAATCGGTTCAGCCCTTTCGGAAGAATATGTGGTAGCAAACAGTGTGACACGAAATGTTTATATAAGTATATTATCTGATATAGATATATATAGCTGATCCTGTGAACTCCGTACCGCCTTCAATGTGCCTTCAATAAAAAATAAAAAAGATTTTTTTAGGTTGAGCCACTCTTTACACTTAGGGGTATAAAAATTAGTTATAAACCTATTTTCACACATACTAAATATACATTACGGCATTGGGGATGGCTGTCATCTTCATTTACTGCTAGCTATAGCTATAGCGTACACTAATTTATCACTTCAATTTAAATTACGAAATTATATTCACTTCGTGCTAATGATCCTTTCTAACGCGGGTGAAACTGCGGGGCACAGCTATTTGGCAACTCTAAGGACGCTATCTGTCTGTATATCTATAATAGCCGATATCTATAATTGCCGATGCTAAAGTAGCTAGTGTGGTGTGGCCGTTATCTTGTCGAGGATTATCACAGATGTTCAAATAATTCCACCTAAATCCCCAAACGCAATAAGCACATGTCCCCGCTCGCCCTGTATGTTTGTGCCGCGCTTTCCAACTTTATGCAAATCAAACCCTTTGCCCCAAATAGTCCCAATAGTTTCTGTCGACCTTTCATTGTAATGGAAGAATAATGAGTGGATATCCTAGTGGAAATCTAGTTCTCGTGAGAGGTTTAAAATATTAAGCTGTGTTAATTCCGATTCCTGATTCGGATAAATATTTTGTTGAAACCGGGCGATAAGAAAGTCAAAGTCAAATCAGTCGGGCGTAATCAATCAGTTATCCAGATAAAGCAATGGCTACTTTACCAGCACGTGTCCTTATGAGTTTTGGAGGCAAACGAAAAAAAAAACAAGTTTTCGCACTGTCATTTTATTTCACTTTTCTCGTGCACTGGACGTTTCATAAATCCATAAATGTCGAACCAGCTCCAGAACAGAACAGAACTCCTCTTTTGTACTAGTTATCACACACGTTTGACACGCTGAATCATCTCCTTAGTAGATAAAATTCATATAAATTACATCCCATCCATCTATCAACCTTTCATAGTCCACTGCTGGACATAGGCCTTCCTTAACGTTCGCCACTGCAACCTTTAAAACCAGCGGGATCTCGCTGAATTCTTTGACGTCAGTACACCTGGTTGGAGGGCGGCCTGCGCTCCTTTTCCCGAGATGTTTCGTATTCCATTAGTTCCATACCCAGTAAAATAATAATAATAATAATAAATAAATAACGCTTCACAGTCATAGCCCCACAGAAGGGTGGATATACCCTGTGTCGTGGGTACCATGGACACACACACAAAGACAGAAACACAAACACCCAGACCGAGAACAGAAATTTAAACTCATAATACAAACATGACATGCAGACACCATAACATTAAAATTACACAAGGTGACTATATCTATATTATACATGCAAAAGTCAACAGAAAACTCCAGAGGATTGGATTTGCATACAGTTGCCAAGTTTCGGGATTTTATACTTTTGGGTTTCGGACCCGGAATATGTATATCGCGAGAGATATCGGAATGTTTAGTTATACTATAGTTTCTAGCTTTGAAGTAGAGCTTTTTTACATGTTTCTTGAAGAAGCCCAAGTGCCCGTGTGGCGCAATGGTTACCATGCCGGACTGCCGATCGGAGGGTCTCGGGTTCGATTCCCGGCGAGGCAGAAATTGTAATGATGAGTTTTAATTTCTGTGCTTGGTCTGGGTGTTTGTGTTTCTGTTTTTGTGTGTGTCCATGGTACCCACGACACAGGGAATCCTAGTGTGGGGCTATGAGTGTGTACCGTAGCGTTATAGTTCACCATAAATGCCTCAACTGGAGAACAAGAAAAAAAAAGAAAGAAAGCAAAAATATTGATTGCATATTAGGAATACAAAACATTCTCTTAATGAATGTAATTTTTTCCTGATTATAGTCTTCAGGTACCCGTTTGGGCTTTCAATTCAATTCAATTCATTTATTGCTTGCTTTATGTTATGCTGAGAGAAAAAAGGCGGCGGAAACAAACTCCCAGTAGCACTCAATGTACATTTATAATGTTCTAGCGGCCGCCCGCGACTTCATCCGCGTGGACTTTGGTATTGGTCATAGCATGATGTTATAGCCTATAAGCCTTTCCCAAAAAAATTACTGTTCAACACAAAAATAATTTTCAATTCGAACCAGTAGTTCCTGAGATTAGCGCGTTCAAACAAACAAACTCTTCAGCTTTATATTACTAGCCATCCGCCAGCGGCTTCGCCCGCGTGGACCCGTTTTATAGGTTCTCGTAGGATAAAAACCATCTTATGTTCTTTCCCAAGGACCACTCTATCTGTGTTCCAAATTGCATTAAAATTGGTTTAGTAGTTTAAGCGGGAAAGCGTAGTAGACAGACAGACAGAGTTACTTTCGAATTTATAATATTAAGTAGGGATTAGTATAACAGTATAGATTTGAGATTACAGAATGGCTATTGGTCGATAATGGGCACACCTGACAGCTGATCATGTGAGACACTATCAACCCACTTCCACTTGCTCACAGATGCGAGTTATTACTAAAACTAATACATTCTATGAAGAAATAGCCTTGTTCGAGTGAGATTTATTCCCATGCTCCTTTATCGTTAAGATAGTCCTTAGTGTTATAGTAAACCTTGCGGCAGAGGACTTGTTTGACTGCCTTCCTTAAAGGTTTTAAGATATTCCATTCTTTATTAGGATTTTGTTATATATCCTGATGGACATGCCAATAAAAGAATGACTTTTTTTTAAGTAGCCGGTATTTCGGAAATGCCAGCTTGTGGCCGTTACTAGTTGAAACACAAGTCACAATTTCCACATTACCACTTAATAATAAAATTGGCACAAAGCATTTAAGCGATTGCAGGTAGATTTCCGTAGTCCCTGTAGCTTCGGATTAAGAATAGAGCTACGGTATCTCCTGCCTGATCGTAAGAGGCAACTAAAAAGGGGTTTCCGGGGTTGTGGGCGGTGAGAGTGGGAGCTCGATCCGTCCAGCCAGTAGCCCCGGGAAGGGCGGCGGTGTGTGCGTGAGAGCACATCTGCTCTCCCGAAGATGGGCCCGTTCTGCGGCGTCGCGCGAGGATGAGGCGTTCTACTGGAGATCCCGGAGTCCTCCTCAAGCGTAGAGGCAGCCACCGAGGGGGTTTTAGTGCGGTCAAATCCCACATAACGCAAATCCCAAGGCGCCGGGTACCTTTCGAAGGTTTCCCCCCGATACAAAAAAGGTAGATTTCCGTAGGCTGTCATCATGATTAGTCGCAACGAAACCAGTACACTCTTAGTTTAGTTAATTAAACATCCAGAGTAATAATATATTTGTAATAAAAATCAACCTCTTTCAATATCTTTCATTTTCTGTTATTTGTTCAGGTTTTAAAATGACAAATTGATTACTAAACAAAATGGAAATTCAATTAGGTTCCCTCTACAATTTGGATTGATTACCAAATTAGATTTGTCTGGGAAGGTACCTGTCGACTTTATTTTGTATTTCAAAGGGTTTTCTAGAAAGCTCTTTAAGAGTGTTTTGTTGAAAAGTTGTTTTTACCTTTAAATACAATAAGAAAGTAAAATCATTTTGAAATAAGGCTAATCATTTAACTTTAAGTATAAGTATAAGTATTGTAATCTTGGAATAATTACTGGATGGGCGGGCGCGTAATTATGACCCAAGCCCACTGTTGGGATAGTAGAACACTTTCCCTTACTGTAACCAGCATAATGCCAGCATAATATAATCAAAAGCGTACTCACGGAATTCTTGAATCGAAGCCACCTCTCCTATATCCAATCACAGGATCCTGGACGTTCTTCCAGACTGCAGTCTGCCGCTTCAAGGTTCCGCTTGTAGTTTTTGATGGGTTTTAGATTAGTACTTAAGAATATTGTCGAACATAACCAAAGAACGCTAGTCGACGTGAGTACCGTACGTATGCAACCCCGCCGCCATACTGGCAGGCGCAGATAATATTCTATTTTTATTTTTTTCTAATCATAGACAACGATTATGGCCTATGATACTGTTCTCCTTCATCCAATATGAAAGGAGTTCGGTAAACTGCGAATCAGAAACCGATAAGCACTCCTGAAAACATTATGCTGGCTAGCTAGCAATAATTGAGTGTTTTATATAGATATTAAACCTATGAAAAATGAAAGTAACATGATAATAACAAATCGCCTAACCAATTACAATTACATTATAGAAACCAAGTTTGCGCGCCCCAATTGAAGCATGTTGATTGGTGCCATTAATGGCACCAAATGCCGGGCCGCTTCACGACACTTTTTAAAAACCAAAGAAGTCTAATAAAATAACTTTTCACAGTGTATTCAATATTTTGTAGTATTTTAATTAATTTGGTCAAAATAAAAATATTTTGTTTGTCAGATGTGACAGCTGTAGGTATATATGTAGTGTTTCAATTTTGACAGCGCGCTTGTATGAAGACACTCATTGCGTATTATTCGAACTCCTCCTAAACGGCTGCACCGATTTTTTTTGTGTGTTCAAGCAGATTCACAATTTGGGCCACTGGAAAGGTTTTTTATTTATTTTATTTATAAGTAGTTTTCTCATATAAATTGTTCTACCTGTCAAACGTTTGTATTTCGTGTTGTGCCGTTCTAAACTTTGACACAGTCAGAGGACAGTTCGTATGTCATTATTTGTTTTATATTTTTGTTTGACAGTAAAATGACTCTTTAAGATAATAAAAAAAAACAAATCCTCTTTTGACAACGTCTGCACCCGGTAGGAGCTGGGCGGGATGGACTAGCTATATTATAAAAATAATATTGATATAAATGTACAATTTTTAAAAATTGTATTATAATTTTTTTTTCCTTTTATCTTTTGTGTTTTATGTTTATCATGAAGGTAAATATGGCGTACTAATTATGTAATAACAGCTTTTGTAAACACCCATTTGTACTAATAAAAATCTTTGTCTTTGTCTGGTGTTTTAACAACTCGGCTATCGCTACTGAACAGACATGACGATGATTTAAATAAATAATTTTATTCTTTAGGTGAACATACATGTATTAAAATTGGCACTTATAAAAGAAAAGCAGCCCTAACAACCCATAATATATTCACGAGTAGCTATGTATGCATATAACAAGCAATTACATCTGTTCGTATCTGTCAGTGACACTCGCACGACACGCAGTCGGGGGGACGAAAAGTTTGAGCGGAAAATTGAAAAAAAAATACTCATATTAAGAAGTTCCCTATAATGGGACATTTAGGAGTAAGTAAAAAAGGAGGAAGTAAAAATACTTATTAAATGGACTAGCACACGAGCATGCAGACTACGTGGTGTTAGGTGTTTGCTGCAGCCCCTGAGTCATGTCTGAGGTCCTTTGCAGTAGCTCCACGCTACACGCTTGATTATTGTCACATGTAAAAAAAACAAAATTCAAAAAACCCCTAAGCAAAAAATACTTATAGTTTAAGGAAAAACCATTAAAAAGTAAAAAAAAATGATTGTCCTCTATCGAAATGGAAACTGAAAAATATTTAACAAGTCGTCTCTTAACATTATATTTTCTGATCAAACTAAACAATAAACTATGTACCTATATACTCAACACTCGGCGGGGTATCGCTACCTATGTAAAAGACTTTAAATATCGATTTTTCTTCTATCGCATCGGCGGCATATCATTTGTGTATTTTGAAGAGGTAGAGAACCCGCCGCGAACTTAAGCCACTACAAAAAAAACTGTATAACCTGCAAGGTAACTACCCATTGAAACTAATATATTGAACCCAAATACGATAAGTCTGCTGTGAGTTTTGTGATGGTTGCAGCATCAGGTCGAAGTTATCAATTAATTGTCATTTAATGATTATACTGGCCGCGTGAAGCACTAAATCTAGTAATCTTACGCCAGAAATGCCTTCCAACATTTTGAAAAAGCGCTGATACTCTTAAACTACTGGACCGATATTAACCAAACATAGCTAAGAACCACCGGGCGGAAACTAGCTTTCAAATAAAAAAAAACACAAGGACATCGGTCTATTCGTTTGAGAGTTACGATGCCACAGACAGACACACACACAGACAGACATCGACGTTAAACTTATAACACCCGTCTTTTTGCGTCGGGGGTTAAAAATACCATATATAACTTTGACATCTTTGAGTACACGACGTAATACTAAACATTCTGTGCCTGCAACACAACGCTACACTTTGAAACATCGTTCGGCGATGTAAAAAGACGACGAGAGACATTGACATGTTCTATTTTGTATCTGTCCAATGGTTTGGCGCCAATTGGAAATGCCTTTGTGAGAGTCACAGACAAAGATCAACGATAAAACAGTTCAACGTTGATTTAAAGTTGGAAAATAGGGCACTCAAGTAATTTTCATTTATTTTAGAAAATTCGTATCACAAACATACTCCTAATTCCCCTACAAAATCCTTTTATGCCTTAATGCCTCTTATAAATCCTATTAATGTTTTCCAATTTTCTTTTTCAATGTGGTTTAAATTTGCACCCCAGTATAAAATTTTCAGGTCTCCTTTCAAAAGGGAGAGGGATTGCTGGCCAAGTGCGGATTGGTGGACGTCATGCTTTTGAGAAATTATGGATTTCTCTCAGGCATGCACGGCGATGGAAAACATGATAATCAATCAAATATCACGATATTTTCGTATATTAAAAAAACATACTATTTTCGTGGGATTTTGTACGCTGTAGGTTAATGACAGTGGCTGAGTGTTGTAAAATAAAATAACAGTGGGGAACTTGGCTTTTGGGTTGCCTCCAAAACTCCAGCAATCAAATTCTAATAAAGTAGTAATCGATTTTGACTGCTTTGACGTGGCCTGGCTATAATAACAGGAAAAAATATGATTCAAAATGACTACTTAATAAAATAATATTATTATATAAAACAACTTTTGTAATACCCAATTCTTTTTTCTTTTACTTGATACTGGTAAAATGTACAGCTGATTTCATTAATGAAAGAAAAAAGTATATAAAGAGACAGTTAAAAAAACAGAACAATCAAACGTTCATGTCATGCCTCCTCGTTTTCCGCCGAATTGGGATTTTTTTCTATCTGCGCCGCGGTTAGCGCCATCGGATCAATCCGTTTTTGCGAGCTATCAAGCTTTATTGGATGTTTGATGTTTTGTAGCAAATGTAACAAGTTGAATGGAATGTTCATCTTAAGACTCACCCTTTGTGAGGCGCTATGGAGGTCACCTAGCATAGTGCTGAGCTCTTCCAGGTTCTCCGCCAAGATTACTATGTCATGTCATGTCATGTCATGTGTGTGAGGTGTTCGCCATTGATGTTAATACCCAGCCCGTTGCACTCCATCAGCTTGAACACGTCTTCCAGTGCAGCGGTAAACAGTTTCGGGGATATAACATCCCCTTGTCGTACTCGAACGTTAGGGGAGGCCTATGTCCAGCAGTGGACAGTAAAAGGCTGATAGATGGATGGAATGGAATGTGAACAAAAGTATTGAAACCTGGCGCTCTGACATTTCACATTACTCACACAAATGCATTTTCATGTTGTTGTCCAAATTGAGATTTATAGACCCGCCTGGCACCAATCTCTCTCTATTAGTTATTATTGAAACACCGTTTTTGTGTCATTAACCACGGAAAAAAAGGCATGAACCTTTGTTATTTGGCAGACGTTAAACTTTCTCTTAATATCTTGGTGATGTTTTTATTTATTTATTTATTTTCGGAAAAAAATTGTACATAATAATATATTTTATATTTCTGCCAAATTGTAGGCCAGTTTGTCGGCAGAACACAGTGCAGTTCTCGTGATGCTCGTACAATTTTATTACTTAAGCTATTTACAAAAACTTAGTCATTAAAAAAATATATATATATATTAAATTACTATAACCATATGTACATTGCATAATTTTTGTTACATAGATACAAATAATATTCTTTATTACTATTCACTATTTATTTACTTGTGTCTTTTCTATTAGTTTACCAGCATAACATAGTTTGCATCATGGACATAGTGATAGGTAATGTTTCCGAAAGATGTTCTTAAGTCGCACTTTGGACAGACTTTCGTCATATAATATAATATATTATGTATTTCACACTAAGAATAAGTACCTACGAGTACTTATACCGTTCGATCACTAAAATGCCCGGCGGCTGGCATTGAACTCAAACGATCTACATGCGCTGCTTAGCCAAACCGGCGTCGTTGGGTCTGAGATGGATGAGTGCTAGTGGCTAAAATTTCATATGCGTTTCAGTGCATCAATTCTGGTTATTATCGATAGATAGCACTGCAGCGATGACCTTATAGCCACTACTAACCCGCAAGACCACTAGTGTCCAGGTTCTCTAATAATATGAGGTCCGAGAGACCCCTGTGCCCAACGCTGGGACGTAAAAAAAGCTTTGCAGCGATACAAAACATAAGACCTTAAATAGTTTAGACCAACAATATTGATTAGTTTTGGTTCGTTTCCTTTCTATTTTATTTCAGAAGCTTGCGTTTCAAATAGTTTCTGTTTATCTTTTCCAACTTTTTTCCAACACTTTTAGCAGAATAACATTGTGCTTATATAAATATTTTAATATTACGATTATAACGAACACGATATAGTCATTAATTTATTTAAAATCTATTCGTATATTTTAAAGCCAAGAGAATTTATTAGCTTTGGTACGTTTCCTTTGTATTTTATTTATTTCAGAAGCTTGCGGGTCAAACAGTCCCTGTTTTTCGTTTCCAGCTTTATAGGCCAAGCCGGAGGTTTTATTGGAAGGCTCGACACAATTTATTGGGACAGATGGGTAAATAATAGTTTTTGTAATAAATAAAGCAATAATTCCAGCTTAAGCTATTGTTTTTCGATAATTTTTCATCAGATTGTTTGAATTTATATTACTTTTAGATGATCGGCTCTTACTTTTACAAATATTTGCTACAAAATACATTTCACATGCTTTATATTAGCTTCACTTTTATGTTTGTTTGTATGTTTTTAACCGACTCTTTTGGGTGCGATTTTGGCCCACTTTACACGGCCAGATTTTATTCAAACTTTGTTGATTTGCCGAGGACCGATGACAATACACTAAATTGATAAGATTATTCCATTATTCAATTTGCAAAATAAGATTTTTGTCAATTTATGTAATTATTATCTATAGTCGATAAGGCAGGAATTGATGTTAAAATTAATTTCCAACCATTATCTTTAGTCATAAGCATAAATTGATCCCTGCTAATATTATAAATTCGAAAGTAACTCTGTCTATCTGCTACGCTTTCCCGCTTAAACCACTAAACCAATTTCAATGAAATTTGGAACACAGATAGAGTGGAGTTTATCCTATGTTAACCTATAGGTTACCGCGTTTTATAAAACGCGAAGCCGCTGGCGAAAGGCTGGTAATAGTATAAATAAGAAAAAAAGGTATTTTATTTAAAAAAATATAAATAATAGTTAAAAAAAACGGCAAATTGTTTGTAAAGTAGGTTTACGATCGAGATGTTTACGTGATAACGTCCGCACGAGAAAATCTCCATTCGTTTGTATGCCGCTAGAGTGAGAGAGACGGAAGATCGGTCCACTCACTCGAACGCTATGCCAGCCTCCGCTCGTGAGGATTCCGCGTGACAAGTTTCACGGAATGGAGATGAGACGGGAAATCGGTCCGTCTCTCTGTCGTTATACCTGTGATCGCGCTCGTGAGGTTTTGGAGTGACACAAGTTTCTGAACATGTCACCCGACTAAAACGATTTTAAAGACGTTATCACGTCAAAAACTAAAAAACACGCTATTATTAGAAATCCAATAAAAAATTGTTTTTTTTTTTATAAATTTGAATTAAAAATAGTGTAATAAATGCATGGGGTGCTTTTTAAGTTATTGTCAAAATGAAATGAAAATTGAAAAAACCCTTCCAATTAAATGTGTCAGAAAAATATTTATAACTATTGACACCATGCACCCCACGCTTTTGCTGAGAACACTGTATCGTAATAAAACTAGACATTGGTTAAATTATATTAAAAGAAATTTGTGGTACTCAATTATTATTGTGAAGAATAAACGTCCATCAATCCATCCGCCATTGTAAGTTCACAACTTCTTCATATTGGAAAATTCCCCAAAAACAACCCGAGCAAATGATACAGACGGAGCTACAAAATTCATTTATCCCTTTGCTTTTCACGACTTCTTCTTGAAAGTTCCCCAAAAACAATTCTTCCAAATTATTTACGTACCAGATGTTTATACCCGATTGATAGCCTTGAGAACTAAGCATAACTCGTCACTTTACTTAGGTTATTCGGACGAGAATGGTTGCAGGGCGGATTCATTAGCTTTAATGGAAAGAAAAATGTGAGAATGTATTAACACGCTTTTATTAGCTATGTTTGTGAGTTTGTGAGCTTGTTTGTAACTCTCCTTAGGACTCGATTTTGACCCAGTTTTAACGGACAGAATTAATTCAAACTGTGAAAGCTTATCAAGAATTGGTGGCAGTAAAATAATAACATGATTTTATCTAATTCTGAGAACTTAAAAAAATATATTTCTAATAATAAATGGAACTAAAAAATGAAAAAAAAAATGTTTTAAACTAAGAATACACGCTTATGAAGCACATCAAACTAAAAAAGCGAATATTTTTCTTTAATATAAGCAGAAAGTAATAATGAACAAAATACTAGGATTATTGTGAAAAAAAGCGTGGGGCGCTCTGTGTCATATTTTTCGTATATCGAGCAACCCAGTATGATTCACAATAATACTAGTATTTTTGTTCATTATTATTATCTGCTCATGAAGTTTATTTTGTTGACGTTGCTTACTATTGGAAAGTCAACCAAAAACATCCCTGCAACTAATAGTAACGTATCTTTCAAGATTAATTACGTAACAAATCTGTACACTCGGGCGATAGCCCTGAGAACTAAGTAGAGCTTGTTACGTGAGGTCGTTCGGGTGAAATTGATTGAAGGAAGTATTACATTACTTGGCGAGCCCTTTCGTCGGAAAAAATGTCGGCTTTTCTTTATGAGATATTTAAAAAAAGTGTTATATAACAGTTTTAGTTAACAAGGATTATTATGTTACATCGTTTTAGTTAATCAATTAAAAACAATAAAAATTACTAAATGTTTTATCCACATCAGTAATTCATTTATTTATCCAACTTGGAATGTTTCCTTCTTGACGCTAGACCCTTAGAGCATCAAGGTATGACAGGTATGACACCCGTCAGAGGAGTGGCCTTTACGGACGAACCCCTCGTCCCATCCCAACGTCCATGCACAATGTGCCTTCTAGTTATACAACTAGTGTGTCTGTGTGTGTCGGTGTCAGTGTTGACGGTGCATAGAAAATGAATGAATGTATGCGCACAATACAGAGAGGAGCGCCTGCCTGCCTTTGTATGCGTATGTAGCGTGAAAGAATATTTGTGAATGTGTGACCAAATTAAAATGTGTGCGTTCTTTCCCCCAGTGCACCAGATTTGGCACAAAAGTGAATCAGTAACTTTGATGCTCTAAGGTTAAACCGTATTTAAAAAC
Organism: Pyrgus malvae; assembly: GCA_911387765.1. Lineage (NCBI taxonomy): Eukaryota > Metazoa > Arthropoda > Insecta > Lepidoptera > Hesperiidae > Pyrgus > Pyrgus malvae. Next base: position 13,170,968 of record OU426972.1, on the reverse strand, counting down.
AATATTGCGAACGAAATACACCTTAATCGTTTCCTGAGATTTTAATTGATAAAGGACGGAATATGTTTTTTTGGATAGGCTTTTCATTAGGAAAATCTTCTTATTTTTATGTTTATCTATCAATTTGCCCCTTAAGATTCACGATTTGTTAACATTGGGCAGTTCCCTAAAATAACCCTAGAAGCGATGGAGACTGAGCTTCTAAGATTAATCACGTAAAAAATCTTTATACCCGAGTAAATAGCCTTAGAGATATTGAGCAGCGATGGCCGAGTGGTAACAATCCCGCGGTCTTCGACGCGACCGGTCCCAGGTTCAAATCCTCGGCTCGCACCTCTGACAAAGAAATTTGTAATGTGCGAATTTATCGCTGCTCCACGGTGATGGAAAATATCGTGATATTTCATTGATTACGATGTTCTCCATCGCCGCGCATGCCTGAGAGAAATTCATAATTTCTCGAAAGCATGACGTCCACCAATCCGCAGCATGGTGGACTATGGCCTAAATCCCTCTCAATTGTGTGAGAAGGAGACCTATGCCCAGCAGTGGGACATAAAAAATAGCCCTGTGAAATAAGTAGAAGTTCTTTTAATAAGGTTATTGGAACGAAAAGTATTGAAGGACGTATTTACTAGCTTTAATGAAAAGAAAATATCAGAAGTTCTTTTAATTATAAGTAATTATAAAATAGAGCGATGATGATGAGTGGTGAGGTGAAGATTAACCGGCCACACTTCGTTGTTCGCAAAGTTCTATCTCTGCTTTCTTATTTGATCTAATATAAGGAAATTTCTCAAAAATTACCCTGCATCTTTTAGAGAGAATAATTGTCTGTGATTTAAAAAAAATATTCAATAAATACAAAATAAAATAAGTAAATATATTAAATTAATGTAGCGCACATGGCCTGGCGGTTAGCGTAGAACGCAAGATGAATAAGAACGCAAGTGATCTATGCGACTAAGCCAAACGGGCGAGGTCGTGTCGGGCCGAGTGTGAGATGGGTGACCGTTAGTGGCAAAAAAATTCATGCGCGTTTCCGTGCTTCGGAGGGCACGTTAAGCCGTCGGTCCCGGTTGTTGTCGATAGATAACAGTCGTCAAACCTTGTTGGAGGCCTTATAGGCGGTTTGAAAACATCCGACAGAGGGTTGGCCACTAACCCGCATCTCCACTATCCCGCATTGGAGCAGCGTGGTGGAGTAAGCTCAAGGCCTCACCAATAATGGGGAGAGATCCATGCCCAGCTGTGAGACGCAAAAAGGTTGTAGCCATATTAAATAACATAGGAATTTAGTTGCCAATTCTTGGGATTTTTGTACAGGGTACTGATATAAAATAAAAAAATAGGTTCCAAAGCTGAATAATCCATCGTCTAATCTACACCTTGTTAATATTTGTTCACGCACATCACTACGAGAGGGGGTGGGGAGGCGCGGTACCTACGAGCCGGCGTCACTCGAACTGCAGCACACGCCTGATTAATACATAATTCTTTTTTTTATAAATGTTATACGATACGCTTAAAGTAAATAAACGTTTAATCATCAACATGAAGCTAATGGACCTTCAGCACCGGATCCAATAATAAGTAATCGGACTACCAGCATTAATCGGAAGCTCGAAACCATCTCGATACCTACCAGCCACAAATTCAAAAATCAACGGTAACCAGCATCATCAAAGGTCAGGCCAATCATTCATTATCCTTTCTTAATCCTTTTTGGTTTTCTAGTGTTCAATTTGTGCCAGTAATTTTGTTGTGATTAGCGCGGGTTTGACATTGCGCACGGCGGAAGGTCAGCCGGTCACGATAGGTGCGGGTGCGCTTGCGTTTTAATTTCATTTCGTAATTTCATAACGGTTATTTTTCTCCCAAAATGACCAAAAAGAGGCATTCATTAACATCCTTCGAAATAAGCGATGAAGAAATTATTAAGGAATTAAACAAAAAAAGAGGTATTATACGAGGCAAATTTACACTTTTTACTAAATATATAGATTTCATTAATGTTGAAAATGTAACAGAGTTAATTAAGGTTGAAATACAAACACGGCTAAAAAAGGCGGAGTTGTTGTTGAATCAATTTTCCGATATTCAGGATGAAATTGATTTGAAGGTAGCTGAAAGTTTAATTGAAAAAGAAATAATGGAAAGAGAAACTTTTGAAAATCAATTTTATTCTTATGTGGCCAAGTCTAAGTGTTTGATAAACGAACTAACTAAAACTGAGACTCAAAATGGTAATAAAACATCTTGTCATATTAAATTACCTACAATCGCATTACCTTCCTTTGACGGGTCTTACGACCATTGGTTAGAATACCGTGATACCTATTTATCTCTTATTCATAATTCCGGAGAGATTGATGACGTCCAAAAATTTCATTACTTACGGTCGTCATTAACGGGGGATGCACTTTTGGTAATTAAGTCTTTAGAATTTTCAAAAGAGAACTATACAATAGCGTGGGAATTATTAGAGAATAGATATAATAACACCCGTTTACTTGTGCAAAATCACGTTAAGGCTTTGTTTTCTTCTGCGTCTATAAATAAAGAATCACCAAGTCAAATCCGTAAATTAATTGATAATATTCTCAAAAATATTCGTGCCCTTAAAACGTTGGGTGAGCCAACAGAGTATTGGGACACCTTGATTATTTATATTATTACATCAAAATTAGATTCATCAACAGAACGAGAATGGGAAAATTATAAAGGTACCATTTTAAATTCAAAAAATCAGTCGAGTTCTCGTTTGATTCTTGATGACATAATTAAATTTCTAAAAGACAGGGCCGATGTACTAGAGACTATTAATTTATCGCACAGTAAAATATCGTAAGATACTCGGCCTAAAAAGTTATTAAATCATCCTACTAAATCTCATAATTTTTTGTCAACCCAAAATAAATCTTCAGCTACAAATTCATCAAACTCAAAAGGTTCTAGAATTTGCACTATGTGTAAAGCCAATCATCCCTTGTATTCATGTAATTCTTTTTTAAATTTAAGCATTGCAGATAAAATTAAATTCATCGAACAGAAAAAACTTTGTCGTAATTGTTTACGCGCAGGCCACAATGACACTGAATGTTGGTTCGGTTCATGCAAGTTATGCAATAAGAAGCACAATAGTTTAATTCATTCCGAGCATAATAATTATCTTAATGACACTAGTGCATTAACATCATCGGCTATAGTCAACCCGCGATCGAGTCAAATTAGTCAGACTTCCCCTCAGGATGCACTAAGTACTAACAACACACACACTACAACATTACACACAGCCTTTCACACAACGCAGGCGCCTAAATATGACAGTGAAGATACGTCTCATTCATTATTAGAGACTGTCTTACTGTCTACAGCGTTAGTGGAAATAGCAGACATTAATAATAAATATCATACCGTTCGCGCTTTATTGGATAATGGCAGCCAGCATTGCTTTATCGCCGAGCCATTATGCAAAAAATTAAACATTCCATTGATACAGTCCACTGTTCAAGTCACAGGAGTAGGTAACTCGGTGACTCATTCAACGCAGTCGTGCGAGTTAAAGATAAAATCGAAGACATCAAACTATAATACGCGCTTTAATTGTTTAGTTTTGTCTCAAATTACAGCTCCATTGCCATCATTAGGTATAAAAAAGCACATAATTATTCCAGATAATATACGGTTAGCTGATCCTAATTTTTATTCGCCCTCAGAAATTCAGTTACTGATAGGAGCCGATAAATTTTGGGAACTATTAAACGACGGGTTAATTCGCCTAAGTAGTGGCCCGTACTTACAAAACACTAAGCTAGGATGGATCATATCTGGTTCACTGTTAACAAATAAAAGGTCACGCTTAAATAAGGTTCAGTGTAACTACTCTCAGTCGCTAGACAACCAGCTTAGAAAATTTTGGGAACTGGAAGAATTACCTACCAAGTCTCATCTTACAAAAAATGATTCTTTATGCGAAGAATTGTTCAGCAGCACTACGTACCGCGATGACACCGGTAGATTCTGTGTACGCATCCCGTTAGCGCAGTCCGGTGACACACTGGGTGATTCGTATTTAAACGCGCGAAATAGATTTTTTGCTCTTGAACGCAAGTTAGATCGATGTGCACCTGAATATAAAAAACTATACTGCGATTTTATGGTGGAATATTTAAGTTTAGGTCACATGAGTCTCATTACGCAATATAGCAAACCAAATTATTTTTTACCGCATCACGGAGTTATGCGAGAACATAGTACAACTACTAAGTTACGTGTAGTTTTTGATGCGAGTGCTAAATCGACATCCGGAAAATCGCTTAACGATATCCAATTAACCGGACCGAGTTTGCAAAATGATTTAATTTCTATTTTGTTACGCTTCCGTCAATTTAAATATGTCGCTTGCGCCGATGTGGAGAAAATGTTTCGCCAAATTAATATTCAACCTGATCAAAGAAATTTACAATTAATACTTTGGCGAAATAATAAATCGGATGAGCTCGGTGTGTATCAACTTAATACAGTGACGTACGGCACGGCGTCCGCGCCGTACCTGAGCATTCGATGCATAAAACAGCTGGCGCAGGAATGCGACGATGACGCGATAAGGCGAGTAATCAACGAAGATTTCTTTGTTGACGATTTAATAACGGGACACGATGATAAAAAATGTTTACTAGAAACTTGTAAAAGAGTTTCAGAGGTTTTAAAGTCCGGTTGTTTTTCTTTACGTAAGTGGATGTTTAATACGGATTGTTCGGAGACGGATCAAACAAAAGAATTATCTTTAGACGAAAATTGTTTAACTAAAACTCTCGGTCTAGGTTGGTTTACGACATCTGATATGTTACATTACACTACACGGATTGACCAGAATACTAACTTTATATCTAAACGCGTTATTTTGTCCGTAATTTCTCAAATTTACGATCCCTTAGGTCTTTTAGCACCTGCAATAATAATCGCTAAGATACTTTTACAAAAATTGTGGTTATGCAAGTTAGGCTGGGATGAACCAGTACCTAATAATATTATTACAGTTTGGCAAAATTTCATTGATTCGCTTAAATATTTACAAAATATTCGTATTCCTCGTCACGTTAAGGGACCGTACTCAAAATACACAGACTTACACATATTTACAGATGCGTCTCAGAACGCCTACGGTGCATGCGCTTATGTGAGTACCTACGACGACTTCTCACCAATAACCGTAAGGTTGCTTATTGCTAAAAGTAAAGTAGCACCGATTAAACCAGTCACAATGCCGCGACTGGAACTTTGCGGTGCCCTAGTCGGTGCCAAATTATTTAATCATATTATTAAATCGTTAAGATTAAAATTTAACAATGTATTCTTTTGGTCAGATTCCACTATCACTTTAGGCTGGATCAAAATGTCACCACACTTATTAAAGCCATTTGTGCAAAATAGAGTAGTACAAATTAATGAGCTGACTGGTGAGTTACCCTGGTTACATGTCGCCGGCTCGGACAACCCGGCAGACTTATTATCCCGTGGTGTTTCACTTAACGCGCTTCAAAATTTAGATATATGGTGGCACGGTCCTAAATTTTTACGTGAAAAAATTAATTTTATACAAGATAATGCACCGCATATAGATGTGGACGTTTTACCTGAATTAAAATCGAATGTAAATGCCTTTGTAACACAAGCAAACTATAATTCTATTTTTAGCTTCGAACGTTTTTCTAATTTTAATCGCATGAGACGCGCAGCAGCCTACGTGTTACGTTTCATTAACAATGCACGCATTAAAATAAAGGCAAATCGTTATGTAGGTGAATTAACGCTAGAGGAATTAAATAAATCTACTTTACTTTTAGCTCGCATTTCGCAGCAAATATCTTTTCCTGATATGTATCACGCTTTAATAAATAATTTACAATTTAAGCCTACAAGAAATATTTCTAGCTTGGATGTATTTTTAGACTCTGACAAACTGATAAGAGTAGGAGGCAGGTTAGAAAATTCCCTATCGTTTACAAATCTATCCTTACAATAAAAAACATCCAGTACTTTTATGTTCAAAGCATATATTCACGCAACTTTTATTTAAATTTGAACACAAACGACTCCTTCATGCTGGGCCACAGCTGCTCCTATCTACCATCAGAGATAGCTGGTGGCCGCTGAAGGGTCGTAATTTGGCAAAAAATACCGTTCATAACTGCATCACATGTTGCCGCCACAGAGGAAAGGCGCTAACCATGAAAATGGGAAACCTACCCCTTGAGCGTATAGAGACAGGATTTCCATTTTTACGGTGCGGCGTGGACTACGCTGGGCCAGTGTCTATACTGAACCGCAAAGGAAGGGGTGCAAAATTAGAAAAGGGTTACATTTCTTTATTCATTTGTTTCGCAACTCGTGCGATACATTTAGAGTTGGTCACTAGCCTAAGTACAGAAGCCTATCTATTGGCGTTAAAAAGGTTTATTTCACGCCGGGGAAAACCTGCTCAAATATTTTCCGATAACGGAAAAACATTTGTAGGCGTATTAAAAGAATTTTCCCAATTTCTTGATAATAATAGTAAAGACATTTTAGATTATACCAGTAGTGAAAATATTAAATTTAGTTTCATACCACCGTACTCGCCTCATTTTGGTGGTTTATGGGAGGCTGGGGTAAAGTCGTGCAAATTTCATCTCCGTCGGGTAGTTAACTCAAATCTTACTTATGAAGAGTATTCAACTTTATTGGCGCAAATTGAAGCGGTCCTAAATTCTAGACCTATGAATCCTATGTCTACGGATCCCAACGACCTACTTCCACTTACCCCAGCCCACTTCTTGATTGGCCGGCCGCTCGTCGTACCAGCCTGCAGCGACCTCACAGACGTATCTACTTCACGCTTAAACCGCTACGAACGCATCGAGCAAATGCGACAGAGCTTCTGGAAGAGATGGTCTAAGGAGTACATAGCCGAGCTCCAGACTAGGACCAAGTGGCAATTCAACAAGGACACTCTGGCGCCTGACACGCTAGTACTAATAAGAGAAGACCATTTACCTCCTCTTAAATGGCGCTTGGGACGTATCATTCGCACATTCACCGGCAAGGATGGCGTCGCCCGAATAGCTGACATCAAAACCTCAACTGGCATCATACAGCGGTCATATCCCAAAATATGCCCGCTACCCACGTCGTGACTCCCATCTACCAAGATCGAGCCCATCAACAGCATTCCATTGGAGACTGATGCTCCAAGGCGGGGGGCATGTTCACGCACATCACTACGAGAGGGGGTGGGGAGGCGCGGTAGCTACGAGCCGGCGTCACTCGAACTGCAGCACACGCCTGATTAATACATAATTCTTTTTTTTTATAAATGTTATACGATACGCTTAAGGTAAATAAACGTTTAATCATCAACAATATTCTTGATGAATTACCCCACTGAAGTTCCCGAGACTAAACTAGACTTATTACTTGGGGTCACCCAGGCAATATTAATATGTAATCATTGATTAAGTTTATTGCAGAGTCCTTTCATTGTAAACTTTATGAAGGCGACTCGTTATCACAACTATTTATTCACTTAATTACCATGTATATACAATTTGACACCATTTAAGTGTAAGTACGTATTTACGGCGATAATATTAATTTGTTTTTTCTTCCTATTTCTTAGTGTTAGCTATTATTATCATTATACTCCTAGATTGCACATAATATATATAAACAATACGGATTTCTGCTGCACTAAATCTGAGGAATTACCAAAAATATCGTATGTATATTACAGATACTTGTATATGAAGTAGAACTCTTCGTGTCTCTTAAAACAAAATCCAGATATCAGTTAATAAATAGCTTCCAAAGACTAATCTTCCCCTCACGTACATGCTATACGCTCTTGATGTAATACCCGGGGAGCTGGTAGACGTTACGTGCGGTGCCGGGTGAAAACGGAGGCTTAGCGGGATAAATGGACTAGGTCGTAGACTTTAGTCGACTTTACTCGTTAGATCGTATAACTTTAGTACTTAATATTTTTCATGTGTATTAGTGGTATAGATAGTTTGGTTGAAGAGAATAAAATATAGAACTTTAATGCTTAATATATTTAACATTACTGATGTTTTATTAATAGCAATTAATTTTCAATGCGAAACATTGACTCGTACATGGAATAGATTCGTTATTTTTTCGATACGATTACATTGTTACATCGATTTTCGGCGTGGCTACACTTCATGTAGTAACATTGTTAGCGTGATTCAGAATCTGGAAAAGCGCCACCTAGTTCACTAGACTAATTGAAAATAATAATAAAAACCTGATATAGTACTAATATTTCGTAACGTTTTATACGCACAGCTTCACAGTAGGGTAGATATACCCTGTGTCGTGGGTACCATAGACACACATAAAGACAGAAACAGAATACCCAGACCGAGAATAGAAATTAAACTCATCATTCAAATTTCTGTATCAAACCCGGAACCTTCTAATCGGCAGTCCGACATGGTAAGCTACACGCCATACGGGTCGTCAAAGTATAAAAGAGAAGTAAGTTTTCTCAATTTTTCGTAGCGCTTAGAACAAAATCCAAATATCAGTTAATAAATAGCTTTCAAAGACTAATCCTTCCCCTCACGTACACCCAATTACGCTCTTGACATTATACCCGGGTGATAACTCGGGAGCTGGTATACGTTACGTGCGGTACCGGGTGAAAATGGAGGCTTTGCTGGATAAATGGCTTAGGTACTTTCATTGGAGATAAAGTATCTAACTTTGGTACTTAATATTTTTCGTGTATTGCCTAGTTATACTTTTTTAAAGTTTTTATTTAACTTGCAATGTATGTTTGTTCGGGTGGAGTCTTGCTACTCAATTTTGAAGCAGATATCTTCAACCGAGTGAGCTGAAATGTTGTAGGCACGATTAGTTTGAATGACAATACATGATAAGCTGTGTGGCGTTATTCTAAATCCAATACGGCGAACCAACCAAGATGGCTGAATAGTTATTTTTAATGCATTTCTACAACATATTATATATAATAAAAAAAATGTTGAGAGTAACTAGAAAAATAATATGACGTCATTCTAAATTCAATATGATAGAACATCCAAGATGGCGGAATAGTTATTTTTAACGCACTTCTGCGATATGGGTATCAAATGAAAGAGCTTCCCAAGAATAATTATAATAACCAAAAAGTAAAAAGAAAAAAAATCATTCTTCTTCTTTTTAGAGCATTTAAATAAAATATATACCTACCAAGAAAATTAATTCAAAAGTTCATCCGCAAATGATATTTAATAGCTTTCTCTCTTTGTCTCTCAGCTCTTTTTTATCTGTAGTAGTGGATTATAAACGCGTAAAGGCGATGCGGATTGATTTAATTCCGAAGTGATTTCAGTCGATATTGTGTACAGTTTATTGTAATAGCAATATGAGGCGAGCAACACGTAATGACATACGCGACAGGAATATGTGGTGGAACTATTGATAGCAATAATAATGATAAATAAATAAACTGAACGAAATCATTTATTTACTACTATCATTTACTTTTCTATTTTCTGATTATTTCCTTTGTAATTAAATAAATAACTTTGAAAGTTCAATTGGCAGCAAACAAAATTAAATGGTCAATGGTGAACAAGATGGATGAAACGCGAATGGATCTTCGGCTAGCGTAGAACGCAAGCGATCTACGCAGTGAAGCCAAACGAGCGCGGTCAGGTGTGAGATGGGTGACCTCTAGTGACAAAAAAATTCATGCGTGTTTCCGTGCTTTGCAGGGCACGTTAAGTCGGTGGTACCGGTTGTTATCGATAGATAATAGTCGTTAAACCTTGTCGGAGGCCTTAGGGCCGGTTTTAAAACATCCGAGAGCGGATTGTCCACAAAACGCATCTCCACCAACCCGCATTGGAGCAGCGTGGTGGAGTAAGCTTGAGGCCTCCCCAATAATATAGAAACGACAATGGGAGAAGACGATGGCCTCTGAAACACAGTTTTTACTATCTCAAGAACCAGAGACATCATAATATATTTTGTACAAATGTTATGGCCATAAAGATTATTATTATTATTGTTATAAAGGGTATCTCCCGTATACCCGTATACCCGAGTATACTGCTGGGCAGTGGGACGCAAAAAAAGGGTTGCAACACTTATTGCGTTCCTTCCTTCACCACGCTGCTGCAATGCGGGTTCGTGAATGCGCGTCAGTGGCCAAACCGCCCTCAAACAATTTCATACTAAGGCCTCCAAAAAAGTAACGATTTAATTGCTGAATTGCTGCGTGATTTTTGTAATCTATACTAATATTATAAAGAGGAAAGATTTGTATTTTTGTATATTTTTTATGTTTGTAATGAATAAACTCAAAAACTACTGTTCCGATTTCAAAACTTCTTTCACATTAGAAAGCTACATTCACCCTGAGTAACATAGGCTACTTTTAACGGCGGTAAAATGCTTCATTCCTACGTGAAAACGGGTAATAGGGTCAACGCGGTTGAAGCAACTGGCTAAACGCCTATGATTTTAATATAGCAAATAAGCCTGGAATAGCACATAGGCTATTTTTATCCTACGGGGACCCATTAAACGGGTCCACGCGGGCGAAGCCGCTGGCGGAAGGCTATAGTCTATTATATGTATATTAGTTTATTATTATATTTTTATTCGTGTATTGGTTTATATGGGCCTACATAGCCTGAAGTAAATAAATAAATAAAATTAAAAGTTTATTAGAAACAAAATAAGCTAAAGACAGACAGGTTAATGATTCCATTACTGTATTTGTTTTTCATTAATTTCACAATAAGCACAACAACCACGTTCGGATTTGAGATGGGTGACCGCTAGTGGCAATTTTCATGCGTGATACCGTTTACTGCTAGTTACAATAAACGAATCTGAAACCACATCGGCTGAAATCACATCGAAATTAAATCAATCCGCATCTCATTTACGCGTTTACTCGACTACTACAGGGAGTAACTCACACATACCATACCCTATATTATTGTTACCACAGAACATATGCCAAGGATTTTGAGCAAACGCTCGTATCTCTACAGAAACACGCGATCGTGCAACTATATGCGTGCTTGGGTGTGATTCGTTCATTTGAAATCGCGTGATTGTGCGGCGCTAAGATTGGCTAGATTTGAAATTGCAAATATGTGCGTAAGCTTCGTATTTATTTAAGTACAGATGTAATGGAGGTGAAAGGTCGGTTGATCGGCGACACCAGTTTTCATACGAACGGCGCATCATTGCATTATTCTACCTCTCTTAATAATGTTCTGTGATTGTTACAAACTAAAACTGATTAGTTTAGGCTGGCTTGCTGTCTTGACTGGACCCTTATGAAACTCACTCCCTCCAATTGCGGAGTCCTGAAGATTAGCTCACAACGCTGCTCCAATGTGAATTGGCGGAGATGCAGGTAAGAGGTCAACCTGATGTCGGATATTTTCAAACTTACAGTGACCAATGGGACTTAACGATAACGCAAATGAAAATTAACAATTGTTATGGCAGTTCCCAATAATTTTTTTTTTTAATTACCAGGTGATAAAATCTAAAAAAACTCACTTTAGAGCTTTTTCCGATGCCGTTAGTTTACCAATATATTTTTTAATTTGTAGTGGGAATAAATATGAAACGGTCATGAAAAATTTATAATGATTAACTAGTGGTCCTGCCCAGTTCCCGGGTGCAGACGTTACCCTTCCTTGAAAGTATTGAAAGAGGATTTGTTTTTATTACCTTAAAAAGATTGAATATTACTGACAAATAAAAATATAAAACAAATAATGACACACACTCCACCAACCCGCATTGAAGCAGCGTGGAGGAGTAAGCTCCAGGCCTCCCCAATAATAATGGTGAGAGACCAGTGCCCAGCAGTGGGACGTAAAAAGGGGTTGCAGCCAATAACACACGCAATATATAAAAACTTATATTTATATATATAAACTTAACAGTATAAGTAACACTACACTGTTTAAACATAATACAATAAAGGCGTATATTTTCCTATTTTTTTAAATTTAATAAGAAAAACAATAAATAGATTATTGGTACGTGTGTATTAATCGCCAAACGCAGTCGCACGCAATTTGTCATTTGCTATTCATGACGCGTATCCCCGGTCCCCCTCCCTCCCCGCCACCCGACACTATCAGGCTTTTAATTAAATTCGCGTGCTACGACTTAATTGTAATGAGCTTTGCTTTAATTGCTTCTTTTTGGAATTGTCTGTTTCTTGCTTCTTGTAATAAATGTGTGTTCTATAGACAAAGGGATTGCGGTTTTTAACTGATTTCAAAAAGGAAGTCAATTCAACAAGTGCGTACGTAATATTGGCATTGCTTTATTTTCACAAGATATGCTAAAATATTGTATAATGTATGTTTATTTTAAAATTTATCAAAAACTGGTCGATTTGAAATGTTCCTTTCATATTTTATTAAAACATTTTTTTTTGCTAATTTATGGATACTGCTGATTTACGCATAGAATGTCCTCATCAATATTCACTTCTCTTTAATATTCACAGAGTGATAGTTGACACAAAAAATCTTCTATTGTCTTTCGGTGCAAAGTGCTGTAGCCGGTCAGACTTACCTGAGGGTGAGTTCAGCCTTGGAATTAAGTGGGCTCCACTGACCACTTAACACAACCTGGGCTTGCATGCTGGTCTGCTGGTTTATTAATAAGATAAGAAAGAAATACAATCTTTGGTTGTATACGAGTATGGGATGGTATATACGGTATTCCTTGCATTCCATTCAATGTAAAGCAACCAGGGTTACATACAATCAATGCAAGATCGTGTGTCTTCCAAATCTGTCAGTAATCCACAAGTGATGGAATACTCCTTGAAACGTCCGATGCATGTGGGGCGGCAAATCGCTTGGTCGTTTGCGAAGATTTGTGAAGGTACGGCCATTTTGGACATCCGGGGTTGAATGTTTATCAATCACCCGTATATAGTTGTTGACACAGTAACAAACTGGACTTGAGTGAATTTTGAATAACACCTCGGGGTTTTCTTACTAGTTTTAAAGGAAAATACCTACTTATAGCATAAATAAACCCTAAAATATAAGAATAATATGTGTTTGTTAAGTACTATTTGTAAGAGTTTAAGTAACCAGGGGTTACGTACTAGTGTCAAAGAAAAATATGAAATGAAATGAAAATACTTTATTGTTGACTGTTTACATACATAGAATAAGATGTTTAAAATTATAATTGGAGTTTTAAACAGTCTACCATATTCTGGCATACAATATTATTAATTAAAATTAACTAAAAATATTTTGTTTTAAGAGAGATGAGAGAAAAATAGACGGCGGAAAAAAACTCTCAGGCATTGTTTAGAGTTACACTTATTTTATAATGTATTTTACTAAAAATAAATTAATACTACTGTAAAAATAATAAATAATACTGTAAAAATTCGTTTATATTGTAATATGCTTTTTTTATAAGCCAATGTTTTAGTTGTTTTTTAAATTTTGTATTTGATAACTGTTTTATATCTATCGGTAATTTATTATATATTCTAATAGCAAATAGTAGAAATAAACCATTTTTTTTTAGTTTTTAGTTTGAAATTAGTAATTTGACTATATTAAAAATGTAATTTGACAATATTTAATAATTTATTTAACAAGTTTTAATTGTTTATTGGTCTATGGTCCGGTGTTGAACAGTGATAACGCTAGTCAGTGCTCTCCAGAAAATTAATTGTTACCTCTGTGAAATACGATTGAAAACTAATAAACTGTGTAAAATTCATCAAATAAGACGTTCTATAGCAGAAACAATATAGTGAAAAAGTGTTTAGATCAAAAATATTAAACAAAACTGTGAACTTAAAGTGCAAATTAACCTCCAAACTGCAGCTGTCATCTCCATTTTTAAACTTTGAAAGACATTCTCAGTGTTGCCGTTATGAACTATGCCATTAAAACCATAGATTTACAATATTTCTCTGCGTTCCAAATCTAATTACGTTCCACTGCAAGAATATATCCGTCTCATATCCGACCGCCTTGTCACCACTATATAATCTGTGAATATGTCAGCGTCGGAAGAAATGTCATTATCTGTGCTCTATACCATGATGAAGCAAGAATTAGAAAAACAAAGTAATTTGATAAAATTTACGTCCGACAAAATTATGAAAACTATTGACGACAAAATTAATCCTATAATTGAAGAAAACAAGCATCTGCGATCTGAAATTGAAGTGCTAAACAAGAAAATAAGTAGCTTAGAGAACCTGTGCAAGAAGAACAACATAATAATTCACGGATTAAATGAGTCGGACACAAATTACAACGAACTACACCAAAATATCAAAGAGCTGATACAAGAAATGGGTGTCAAGATAGACGACTGCGACATAAATAAAATACACAGGATTGGTAGACAATCGTCAGGAAAAATAAGGCCAGTATTACTTTCCTTGACAACACACAACAAAAAAATTGAAATCTTAAAGAACAAGAAGAAAATGCCAGAGAATACATATATAACGGAAGACTACTCCAAAGAAACGTTAGAGAAACGCAAACAACTCCAACAGCAAGTGCAGCAAGAAAGGGAAAAAGGAAATAAAGTTTACATTAGAAACAATAAGATAATTGTGAAACCTAAAGAGATCGAAAAAAGGAAAAGAGAGGACTCGAAATCTCTTTCTCCAAGTACACCACAACAACAACAAGTGATTAGAGAAAATAAGAATATATTAACCCCCGCTAAGTTACACAAAATCGATGCATTCGCATATATGAAATCGAGATCGAATTCCTTGACTGACATAACTAAAACAAAATCATAGGAAAATGTAGACATCGGTAATAGACAAACAACAGCAATTATAAACAATAATTACACCATCAAAACTTCTCACCCCAAGCCGGCTGGTCACCGTGGGGTTAGCGACCAGAGCCCCCTAAGTTTGCCAAAAAAGGAATGTACAAAGAATTGCTTAAATAAACAATTTATTAAAAAAGAAAACTTCTACATAGCAACCATCAACGTGCGAACATTAAGAACTGATGAGTCACTCCAAGAATTAGAACATGCTTTAAATTACATAAATTGGGACATAATTGGACTAAGTGAAGTTCGGAGAATGCATGAGAAGATAGAGCAACATGAAAACTACATATTTTACCATATTGGATCAACACCCGGATTACATGGAGTAGGATTTATAATCAAAAAACAATATTGCAAATACATACAGTCATTCTCAGGAATTTCAGAACGAATCTGTCAGTTAAACTTTAACCTGCCAGGATACGAACCTATGTCAATTATCCAAATATATGCACCAACAGAGATTGCATCACCGGAATTAAAAGATGAGTTTTATCAAGACCTAGAGAGAACACTTGCAGAGGCACACAAGTCAATTATTATCATGGGTGACTTTAATGGACAGATAGGTGAAAGATTACCTACTGAACACTTAATATTAGGTAACTTTAGCTCAGGCAAAAGAAATAATAATGGGCAAAGGTTAGTAAACCTAGCACTAACACATAATTTGAAGATCCTAAATAGCTACTACAATAAAAGGAAAAGTAGAAAATGGACCTGGCTATCACCCGATGGGCAAGTGAAAAACGAAATAGATTTCATACTCTCCAATAAACCAAAAATTTTCAAAGATATAGACACAATTAACAATTTGAATTTTAATACAAATCACAGAATGGTGAGAGGAACAATTTTTTTAAAAAAGCCAAAAAAAAGTAGATCCCATATCAGAAAATTAATTCAAAGAAACCAGATCCTACTTCACATCCCAGAAAGCTTGCAAGTAATGCTTAATAGTATTGCCTCAGAAATCAACATGCATTCTTCTACCCAGGAGAAATACAATGTTTTGGAGGAGAGACTCCAATTAATATCCACTAAATTAACATCAAACATATGTAAGGAAAAGGACAAAATAGGAGAGGAAGCACGGTTGCTTATGGAAAGAAGGAAAATTCTACTAGAAAACAAAAAACAACATTTAAAAGAAATATCTGAACTAAGTAAAAAAATAAATGAGAAGATTAGAAAACACAGAAAAGATTTAAGAAATAAGACTATACATCACCACATTGAAATTTCAGGAGGCATTAAAAGAGCTTTAAAGGAGTTAAGAGAAAGTTCCAACTGGATACCACATATCAAACAGAAAACATCTGGAAAAAATGAGGTTATACGTTCCAATATAATGAGAATAGCTACAAATTTTTATAGCAACTTATATGATGATCCAAATTATATTGATATAGAATATCCATCAGAAGACAGTGATGAAATGGTACCTCCAATATTAGAAAGTGAAGTAAAGAATGCAATACTCTCACAAAAAAATTATAAAACACCAGGTGAGGACCAAATAACAAACGAAATATTAAAGTCATGTTTAGAACACATCATTCAAGCTATCACCAGCATTTTCAATGAAATACTTACTACTGAAACTATACCAAAACAATGGACAGCGTCCACTATAACTTTAATTCACAAGAAGGGTAGCAAAGATGACATAAACAACTACAGACCTATTAGTCTAATATCAAACTTATACAAAATATTTTCAAAAGTTATTCTGAAACGATTAAACACAGTATTGGACGAAAACCAGCCTAAAGAACAAGCAGGATTTCGAAGTGATTTCTCTACTATTGATCACATTCATGTCATAAAACAAGTGATAGAGAAATGCAATGAATATGGAAAGACATATTACATAGCATTTGTTGATTATAATAAAGCATTTGACTCGCTCCAACATTTACACATATGGGAAGCTCTTAGACTACAAGGAGTGAATCCCAAATATATAAGAATTATAAAAAATATATATAACAAATCCACTGCAACAATTCGGACAGAAAGAAAAGGAGAAGCATTCAAAATAAAAAGAGGTGTACGTCAGGGTGACCCTCTATCACCAAAACTATTTTCTGCAGTATTGGAACAAGTTTTCAGGAAAATGGATTGGGATGTATTTGGAATAAATATAAATGGTGAAAACCTGAACCATCTAAGATTCGCAGATGACCTAATATTGATTAGTGAAAACCAAAAACATTTAGAGCAAATGTTGATCCAGTTGGAAAATGAGAGTAAAGTAGTAGGCTTAACAATGAACACTGAGAAAACTAAACTCATGACCAACCACATAAAAATACCTATCTTGTTAAGCGGTAAGCAAATACAATATGTTGAGGAATACACTTACTTAGGCCAAATTATTTCACCAAAAAATTTGATGCAAAAAGAAGTAGCCACCAGAATAAGTAGTGCATGGAACAGATTTTGGTCCCTAAAAGAAATAATGAAGAATCCACAAATACCAATTAGGGATAAGACTAAGGTATTTAATTCATGTGTACTACCATGTATGACCTACGGATCACAAACCTGGGCTCTTACTGAAAAAAACCGAAAAGAACTTGAAATATGTCAAAATAAGATGGAAAGAAGTATCTTAAATATCAAACTTAAGGACAGAATCAAACTACACAAAATAAGAAACAAAACTAAGGTAATTGGTGTCACTTATATGGTAAGAAAACTAAAATGGAATTGGACGGGTCACATGATAAGAAATAAGAGAAGCAAGTGGACAAAAGATATCACAATGTGGTACCCCCGTGATGGTAAAAGAAAAAGAGGACGTCAAAGAAAGAGATGGGAAGATGATTTTAAAATAATGGCTGGAACAACATGGACAAGAAAAGCAAGGGATAGGGAAATATGGCAGGCTCTAGGGGAGGCCTATGCCAAAAGGCAAGCTGATACAGATGTTACCGATGTCAAATAATATTGAATATACAAATAATAATTAATATTTCAAAATTGAATTTAAAATAGGTTTAATATTTGTTATAATATGATATTCGATAAAATTTAATGATATTAGAATTCAATTATAAAATCAATAATAAATTGTAATTTAATATGTATATTATTAAGTATCAGAATAAAGGGCTATTATTATTATTATTATTATTATAATTGTTTATTAATTTATAATTTGCATGCCAAATCACGGCTAATGTGAGACACCAACATTGTATAAAAGAAGACCGAAACTGTAACCACATTTTTGGAAATAAACGTACTTATTCTATTCTATTCAAAAACCTGAAAAAAACGAATACTCATCTGTTTGATAACTAGTTTTTTTCTAGGTGTTTGTCCTTATGACACGATTGTCCTTTTTTAAAAGAGTCACTTTAATTGACATCTTGACATACATAATTATGTCTACTCTACTCTACGTCGATACCTATGTTCAAAGGGCACTTCATACTTCTCCTTTTTACGTAAAAAGGGTTTCAATTTTGCTTAATGTCCTTGATAGCTTATACACGAGTGAAGCAGAATTTTAATTCTGCTATCATTTCAACATACAAAGCATTCAGGGTCACATTCAATCAATTCTAGATCGTGTCTTCCGAACCTGTCAGTAACCCAAAAGTGATGGAATACTCCTTGACCCGTCAGTGGGGCGGCAAATCGCTTGGTCGTTTGCGAAGATTTGTGAAGGTACGTCTAGTGGTCACCCGAGGTCAGATGTTTGTCAATCACCCAGTTATGTATAGTAAACACAGAAAAAACTCGCACAAGATTTTAAATAACACTGCGGGAATTATAAACCGGAGACCCAAAGAAAATTAGTTTGTAAAGCAGACTTCTTTTCGAGGTATTGTGGTGTTTTACATATAATAAAGAGGCAAAAAAATGCACATTGTGTTGTTTAAATATTATATTTCATACATTCAAATCTCTATCATTTAATTATATCTAATTTTAATGCCTTCCCAATAATGAAAGGGGATCCGTGCCCAACAGTGGGATGCAAAGAGGGTTGCAGCCAGCCTGATCAGGGTGAAATGGAAGTCCTACTCAAATGTTCATCAAGTCTCAAATCAGACAATGTTTTGTAGTAAGACTTTGATGAAGAAACGCGATGAATATGGCTGAGACAGAAATAGGTCTAGAATTGTAGGTTTCAATTCGTTCAATAAAAAATCAATGCAAAATTCTAACAGCTTTTACAAGATAAATATAACAATGTTTTTAGAATGATATTGCGATTGCCCCGGTTCTGCAGCGCCTCTGAAATGTTTGCGCAGAACTTTACAAATGATTTTCACGCGATAATGCGCAAGAAAACCGCGACTTTGATGAGAGCTGTCCGGGCCAGTCGCAACACCATTCTTCTAAAGGTCGGAGAGGATGTTACATCTCCTATTTGGCGGAGCTTTGTGCGGAGAGTAATCCGGTAGGTGATAAAACCCGGTTCTGGAAGCCCTCTGCACATGTCTGCAAATTTTTGAATTAAATGAATAATTTAAACTATTACTAACATTAGAGATAAGTTTTTACTAGCGAATAAATGGCTCTAAGTTATTTGATAGGTAAATAAAATAAATAAGAATAAGACACTCTAAAAAGTAACATAATTTCACCCGAGAAGCCTCAGGCGTTCGCTCGTTAGTATGTACGAGTATGTGTGTATAAGTGATACGTTTTTTCATTCTACAATACACTGAGAATTCTTACTCGTACAATTCAATTTAAAGTACAGAAACAATTGACAAACGCTTGTAAATCAAACGAGTACAAGAAGACTAAAATTGTGAATTTCTTTCTTTTGAGCGTGTTTGAGATGCGTAATGAGTAATGAGACATGCGGCCGCAGGAAATAGAATACCTACTGGAGGCATAAAATACTGTCTGAGGTAATTTTACTCACGAAATAAAGCCGCAGTTGGCTGATTAGGAAACGATTAGGGCTTGCTTTTCTTTTAAATGTGTTTTTTTCTTTAAAACATTCTGTTTTGTGTTGGCTCACAGCTCAGAATGCGGGGTTTTGTTAAATAAAAGATAAAACACTTTACAATTGCACGTATATTTCGTAGTTATGCAGTATACAAATCACATATGTAAATGTTTCAAGAACGAATAAACCACCAACAGGACAAAAATGGAGTACTTACATATTAACAATCAACTTAACTATTATTCCTTCAATCCTTTACTTGTTTCACTTATTATTTAATCTACGCTTTAATACTTTTACACTTTAACTAATGCTTTTCCTTAGCCACGTCTTGATCCCTCAGTGCTTCCGACACGAATGCTTGCAGCTTGGTCGGAGAAAATAACGACAACATGTGACCGGAAGTTGGCTATGATTAAATTAACTGACTGAATCAAGATGGCGAAGGTGTCGGAAACGGAACAATCGAATTACCGCTACTAAAAATATCATAATAATACGGAATTAGCTAATACAATATGCTTCATAAATAAATAAAAGCTAACAGCTCGGCCATCCTGCTTATAGCGTGTCCTCACGCTTTCTTACAAGTACAAAAGTACTATAAATTTTCGAAAAATATTACTATAAATTACATTCTTTAACACATTATTTAATTATCTGTATAATGTACAATGTAGTTTATATTTATCGAAAGCTCTTAAATAAAATAAAATAAAAACAAGAAATTACGTTCATTGTACTCAATAATTGTACTAATAGCAATTAATACAGTAAATCATTATAATATAAATTTAATCGTATTTTTAATTTCAAACATAAGCTTTCCCATTAATATCGTAATCTTTTTTTTTATAAGTAGAAAGAACATTACTTTTATACACTATACTAAAATAAATTGGCCTTAGTTTATTTATCTTAAGAACCCATTACACGTAAACAAGCAATAAATTACTTCATATTAACATCTGAAATGAAATGTCAGAAAAATCATCATGAAATCTCAAATAAAGTCATAAAATAATAATATACCTAATATTTGGATTTGTATTTGGAACTTTTACACACTACACAAAAATAAATTGGCCTTAGTTTTTATCTTAAGAACCCATTACCTAATTATATAATTTTTGGATTTGTATTTGGAGTCGAATTAGTTACATAAACATGTTCAATTGAAGACCCCACATGAGGGATACACAAAGAATCCCATTCCCAACGCCCTCGTCCCCTCCACCGGGGCACTTTCACTCCATCCCATTACTATATTATTTCGGCCCCTAGAACTCCACTAAACGCTTTAAATAACAACAAAGTCACCAATTCCACATTTCCCGTCAGACCTTTTGTCAATTTTTCTTTTAAAAACCCGATCAAATGTGTTTAAACGACTCGTTCGACTCAACAGCGAACTATTAAACTATACCTATATATTCTACTCAATCTTCATAGCAATCAACTCTAAAGCAAAATATAAACATGTCCAAAAATTCCGTACAAAGACTAATGCGAGACACCTTCTCTCTCAGATGCAAGACCCAGTCCGCAACTACATTACCCATAACAGACAAATTTCACTTTATTATCATTTTATTTTCACAAAGCCGAGGATCGGGTTCAGCCCGAAAAAACAAGAATCCATTTTCAAGAAGTGCATAATGGAAACAAACTATTTTATATCCGTGACCAATCCCTGTAATATGTGCAAGCCTCATGAAGGCAAACACGGCTAACTAAATATACAAGAACAATCCTTACTAACACATCAATCCGTGCAAAAAAATTTTGTCCTTGACTAAACAACTTTTACACCAATATCAGTAAAACCAAGGTACCTCAAACAAGCAGAAAAGCAATCCCTGTCTATTAAAACTTCCAAGCGAGATCGGCCTTTTTGTCCTAACCCTTACCGCAGTCCGCAACTCAGTGCCCGCTTGCATTCCTATTGCCAGTCATAACCAGTTGACCGCAATTCATAGTCTCCCCAATCCCCTGCATTTGTAAGCCCTTGCTGCAAGTGAATCCCCGTAAATGTTTACATCAAACTTGGACGCACAAACAGTTTATGCCGAACCTCTACTACTCTCGAGATTCACTATACTCCATAAGTATCTATTACATCCACCTAAGATAATTGGGTAGTTGACTGATGTCCAGAATGTGCCACTTATAACAAAACACGAACACCCACCATCACATAAATTCAAATAGTCTGAATAGCAAACATAATTAATTATTGATCTATCGCTTTCTAGTAAACAGAGTCCCACCAACATCCCGTACCATAACACAGGCTAGCGACGTCACTAACCAGCACTTTTATCTCTATCCTCAAGTTGAAATGATCACATCCCGCACATACGCTTCTCAAATTTATATGTTTGATGTCTAGGCGCCAACTCTACAACAAAATTGCCAAATCCTCTACCAAGATCAAACCAGTTTAAAATATCAGTCAATATCCCAATTCCATCTCCCCGTACCAAAGATATATTTTACTCATAAACACTATTACAACCAAAATAGGAGTTTTAAACAACTCTCATGTATGTACATCCCACAATCTGTAAAATAACAGACCACTGCTACGCAATATGATATATTACACAACACCAAAGAGGACGCCATTAAATCAGTAAATCGACCGTCCAAATCTTACACTTGCTTTCTACACCCCCGAGCAATCCACGTTTATAAACGCCTCCTTCAGACAAACTAAAAACTAGGGCAATAAAAATCAGTTCATGATTCGCTCTAAAATGCAAAACGGATGGTTACCAATTTCTGATGGGTGTACTTTCTATGTTCATCCCATCAATAATTATTAATGTTGAACTCCCAGTTATATCTATAGATTGCTTAGTTCTAGCAATCTGAAACACTCATCTACATCAGAAAAGTCAATTTCTTCGCCAATAATATGCAATAACCTGCACTACAGCAACTTTAGTGGCCCTTCACACCTAACGGTACAATTGTATTTGTGGCAATACCTCTTCCTCACCTTTATCAGTTTGTGAATCTAATTTAAAAGACCTAAACCTATTTTGCTTTCAAACCAAAGCTAGTCTCGTCACACAAAGAACAGTTTGCCGACATCTCGCCACAATGAAAAACATATTAGCGTTTTGCAAAGAAGGCTTTGGTACCAGGCTTCGATTAATAACGCTGAAGGCTTCAACCCTACATTCAATACCGTAAGTTTGATACACTTTACGATGTCCCACAGTGACTGTCCCAAAATAATTTCGCACCCGCCCAGGTTCGGTAAATTGGCCACTTGAACACCCACTGCGACTATAAGGTTACTTACAGCTCTCTAAAAACATTGCCAAGCCCGACCAACTTTGGAAAAGAGCAGCGAATCATATCCCCCCATCTTATACACATATTTCTGAATATTCTTCCACCTTTTTAATCCAAATTAAAATGGTTTGCTCTTTACACAAAGGATCAAAATCCGGTATTACATCGCTATTAAAAGATTTTATAATCAGCGACCCAGCCCAGCCAGGGCGACTCAAAGACAGGTACTCCAGTTTTACCAATTTACCTAAAAAAAACCTTCACCAATTTAACTAAAACAACCTACGGAGCCTACCTATTTCAACAAACTCTAAACCACCTTAACATGGTACGTATAACGCCACTGCGATTCAGAATTCCGCTACCACCACCAACGCCGTACCACCGTTACATAATATGCAACCCCAGTGTGACGTGTGACGGGAAGAAAACAGCTTTGAAAACATCGCAGTACTTCGAATTCATTTTCCAAACATTCAGCATCTGTGAGTCAACCTCAGGAGATAGAGACATCACGAACTCCTTCTCAGCGTTATTGTAGATCTGCAATTCCCCAGCACATTACCCCAATGTATGTCTGCTAGACCACACAGTGCACGCATACAAAGCTCCTAAAAAGCAAGGCTCCCAACAAAGCCTCGTTATACTACAATTAGTTCGAAAACGAAACCCTAATGACTTATACACCTATCCCTTCCTAAAAATTCACACTATTGGTGAGAAGCGCATTGAAATCTGTTCGGTAGTTTGAGACTACCTAGTTCATATAGACAGACAGACAGAAAGACGCGTCAGCGGGACTAAATTTTATACGTTAGGATTGACAAGAACTTATCTAAAATTATCTCAATTTCAAAATCCCCTTGACTACAACTACAACTCACCGTAGCTCAAATACATATATAAGTATATAAATATTATAACAAAATAGTTTGTGATAATATAATTTCAAATAATGTTAAATAGAAACTTTGCACACCAATGTTTATGTAATTCAATTTTTTTCTCTTTTTTTTGTAATTTTGCTCACAAAATTTTGGTTAATGTGAGACTAAAATTTTCTAAAAAAACCAACTATTCATATACCACATTTTGGCAAATAAATAATTTCATTTCATGATTTCATTACATTTCATTTCAAATTACCGCTCAGATGCTGCTTCCCTCTACCAAGACGTTGCGAGTTGCGTTGTTGAGTCTTGAAGGCCTCCTCTGCAACCTTATCGCTCCTTTGCTCCTGAATAATCTTATGCCCTCTAACAGAGGCTTTCGATCTCCCTCCATCCTACGCATATCACTGCTCTCCCGGGCTCACTCGTGCTCTACCTGAGCGTCTTTTGGTCCTCTAACCTGGACTCCCTCCTGCCCGACCTGAGCGTCCTTTTAAGTCCCTCATTCCTGCTCGACCTGAGCGTCATTTGGCTCTTAGGCCTGGGTTTATGTGTGCTTACCTTAGCCCTGATCGTACCTCCAATCCTAGGTAGTCTTTCTCGGGAGTATTCGTCCATAATATTATTATCTGCAAAATTACACATTTGAGTACATATTCCATTTTGATCACAATAAAAGTTAACAAAAATGCAAAGTGACACATTTGAGTACATATTCTATTAAAAATCGACTTTAGAATCGAAAAGGAAAAAGAGAACAAATTAATATAGTATTGAATTATCCAAAGCTAAAGAAAAACATCACCAGACTTCTATATGTCTTTAATCAGACAATGGAATGTATTTTTTCTCGAAAATGACATCATCGTAATTATCATCACCATCACCATCATCGTTGTCTTTATCATTATCACCATCAACACCATCCATTTTTTTTCATGTTAAAACCCCTAGGTGCAGTACAGCACCCACCGCAAAAAGAATAATTGAGGATATGCAAATCTGTAAGCCATCATTTCTTAAACACTAAGTTTTAACCTTACCTTCATTGTATATCAGTCTTATGCTTGTATGTATAGATATCTGAATAAATTTACGACAAAAATTTACGTTACCAATAGAACTGCAAGACAAATACGAAAACATGATATTGGAACCCCCCTTGTAGATTGAAATTATGTAAAAAAAAATACAGTGTAACCGAATTCACGAAACATTCAAATCTTTGCCTTACAATCATTTTAGGTCCTAGTTGGCATTGTGGCACAGTGGATACGTTTTCCTAGAATATATAGCGATTGTTGCCTGTAAAATTACATCAATTTACATGTAGATAAGGTAGAATAAGTGGAAAGTGTACATACTCGTATCATTTCAGCATTTTTTTTTGTATCCTTATTATCGCAAAAAAATGATTATGAATTATGAATTATAAGCATCAAATAAATACTTTACTAGTTCTATTTTATCAGTTTTCATTCATATTTACAAAGGTCAATGTCAAATTTTAATTAATATGTGGATTATGTCGATGCAATACTAAATATAACACGAGAACCTCATCCTTTTTGTTGATTTTGGTAAAATAAGGTAGATCAACTCAAGCCATTGTATATTCATTTATCTTATAAAAAAAAGTAAAAAAAAGTGGGTACCAACTTCCTGTAAGAGCAATAAATTTAAAAGAAAAGTCACATTTATAAAAGCCTTCATCAAAACTAGTTGTTTACATCTAGTGTACCACAGCTGTAAAAAGATATCATTAATCATGCATCTTATTAATCTAAAATAATATATAAATCTTTAACGCACTAAACATATACGTAACATACACCACGGCGGTGTTTCCGATCCAGAGAAAAGAAATTAAGTTGATTTCATAAATTACGTATTTTCTTTCTTTAAATATCTGCGTTTTTTCATAAATTATTCATACTTTAATAAAAAAAATAAAATAAATGAAGTGGGTTGATAAGTATACTGCAAATTTATTACAATAAAAGTTAATAAAACAAATGGTTGTAAAATAATTGACGTTCACCCCTAAGCGTTCACCGCCGGTTCGATATTCCAACAAATTCAAGAAACTTCAATATATCAGAGTATTTACAGAATTGGCCGTTGTGGACGTGAAAGAAAACAGTAAATTCTCTTATTATCCCACTTCTGAACTGTTGGCTCACAGCTCAGAATGCGGGGTTTTGTTAAATAAAAGATAAAACACTTTACAATTGCACGTATATTTCGTAGTTATGCAGTATACAAATCACATATGTAAATGTTTCAAGAACGAATAAACCACCAACAGGACAAAAATGGAGTACTTACATATTAACAATCAACTTAACTATTATTCCTTCAATCCTTTACTTGTTTCACTTATTATTTAATCTACGCTTTAATACTTTTACACTTTAACTAATGCTTTTCCTTAGCCACGTCTTGATCCCTCAGTGCTTCCGACACGAATGCTTGCAGCTTGGTCGGAGAAAATAACGACAACATGTGACCGGAAGTTGGCTATGAGTAAATTAACTGACTGAATCAAGATGGCGAAGGTGTCGGAAACGGAACAATCGAATTACCGCTACTAAAAATATCATAATAATACGGAATTAGCTAATACAATATGCTTCATAAATAAATAAAAGCTAACATTTGTAACTTGCAGTCAATCAAATTCGGGAGTAAAACTGTCACTTTATAACTTTCCGCCTTCTTGTGTTACACGTTTTTTCCCATAGGAATGAGATGATTTCCCGGATTTAAAGTGGATCATATGACTCTCCAGAGTACTCCAGACCCCTATCTGCTACTATTTGCATTCAATAAATTCGTATCACCGTTGCTATGTGAAGGAAGGGCAAACAAATAAACAAACACACTGTTACATTGGTTTTATTTAATTTTATACACAAAGACATTACAATTATTATTGTAGTCTTCTTTTAATAACACTATATGTATATATTAATATTCTCTCTTCTTTTAATAACGCTCTGTGTATGTATTAATGTGAAGCATGTGTGTTTACATTAAATAATAATACATGTTCAGGAGTATAAAGAGAATAATACATGTGTCCTACATAAAAGAAATTTCTTCCAGCAATGGATAGAAATTGTGAGAAAATGACATAAATATTAATTATGTAAATAATAAATAGGTAAATAATTCTATACATAAAATATAATAATGGTTTACTATAATAATATAGATTCAAATAAATGTATACATAATAATATGAAAAATATTATTACATGTAAATACGTAATTATGACTTAGTACCAAAAAACGCTGTGTCAATTAAAAATTAAATTTGCGATAGTAGTATTCCTTAGCTTATACTCAAATGAGAATAATTCCTTAGCTTGTCTTTTAAAGAAAAGAATAGTGTCGGCCTGCCACCACAGTTCCACAACCAGACTCCTTGCATGGAAAAGGAATGGGAATAGAGTGAGGTTAATATTAAACTATAATATTAAAGTGCCTAGAGTATATCGTCCCCGTAGTTGGAAAATTAAATAAGTCCGATTTTGGTGATATTGACTTTTCCCTATTTTCAAAACACCTAAAACATGCCGCATATTTGGGCCTTACAGGCGTTTTCGTATCTTATTCCGTTCCAAAAATATAGCCATTTTTGTCGGACAGATGGAATAATTAATATCTTCAGACAAACACTATTTTTAAAGGAAAAATAAATAACTCAGTAAATAAATCAATAACTGTGGTCAATGATAAGTAGAATGTCAAATAAATTAAACGAGTTGTTGAATTTTTCCTCAACTTCAAATTCTTTCACAAAACTAACTAAGTTCTAGGAAAACTAAATAACTCTATTTATTTAACTCTGCTATTCAGAATTCTGATATAACGTACTTTATTTCGAGTTTGATAAATTCAATAACTGAATTTATTTCACCAAATTTTACTCTACCAAATGTATTTAGTTTGTAGGAACTCTAAATAAATAGCCTAAATAAGTAGATAATTGTAGTACGCTGTAAATAACAGTTGTGGCAAAATTAAACAACTTGATTTTTTATGTGTTATTTAGTTATAGTTAAAGATTGAGTTCAGTTTGTTAAAGCATAATGTAAAAAGTAATCAGGTCCACAAAATATCAAATTACCGACAGTAAAATTGTCTCACATTTTTTAACAAATGTACATTAACTGAAAAAAAAAACACTAATCGCGGGGACGATATAGTATGGGTTGTTTCTGATGCTGCAGTACTCTGAGAATATTCTCATCCTCCTCGCGAATTTGATTGACAGATTTTACTGTTCACAAGACTAGGCGAGGCCATTTTGGGAACCAATGAAAATCTCACATTAAGCCATGAAAAACGTCAAACAGTGCCCCAAATTCTATGCCCATATTTTTCTTTCTGGACATATTCTTTATTCTTTATTCTATATCACAACGAAAACATTTTTCTTATTCAACAATTTTATGAGATTATTTCAACGGAATTCTAAAATACTTGTGCTTTTGTCACAACGTAAATTCTAAATCAAACGAGTACCTACAAAAAGACAAAAAAAAATGTAAATTTCTTTCTTTCAGCGTCTTTGAGTCGCGTAATGAGATAATGTCTCTACGCCAGGGAGCCTGCGAGGGATGAATGGGGAACTTTACACCCGGATCGAAGCTGGGGGTAGCTGTGATTAGGAAACAATTAAGATTTGTATTTCATTTGATAATTTTATGGCGCAATGAATACTAATCTGGACTGACGTTCAATGGTCAGGACTATTGGGCACAGGCATCCTTCTCACAAGTGAGAGGGATTTAAGCCAGTTCACCACGCTGGCCAAGTGCGGATTGGTGGATGTCATGCTTTCGAGAAATTATGAATTTCTCTCAGGCATGCGCGGCCATGGAAAACATCTTAATAATTATATATCACGATATTTTCCATCGTCGTGGAGCAGCGATAAATGCGCACATTACAATTTTTTTTGTCAGAGGTGCCCGCCGTGCATTTGAACCCGGGATCGATCACGTTGAAGACCGCGGTTTTTTTACCACGATGCAGCGGTATCGGTTTATTATATATGTGATATATGTATGTCTCTATCCTCGCAGACGACGTCGCGGGCACCAGGTAGTCTATGCATAAATGTCTATTGTAAAACAATTCCCCATCGTAGGAAGCCATGATTGTCTATGGAAATGAAGTTCCCGCTCTCCAATTATACCGTCTGTCTGTCTGTCCTGTAGTCAGTAATAGTCTGTCGTGGGCTTTAATTGTTACCCTGTAGTTCGTGACCGAGGGTAGTTGAAGTCAAATATTAATGGCATATGGTTTCTAGATGTACCGATCAAAGTTAAATATTGTGTGTTGCTACTGTAACTGGCAAAAAAAAAACAGTAAAATAAATCAAACAGCAAATTTATTTAAAAAAACCTATACACCTTACTTGATTATATTAATAACTTTTTCTACCAGGGCTACCTTGGACACGCAAAATAAGAAGTCAATAAAAAACTGTTTCATTTCCACCTTAAATTTTATACTCAGTATAATTTGTAGTACCAGAATAAATTTTTACATAATCTTGATTCCAACTCTTGGAGACACTTAAACTTAAAATCAGTGCGAAACAAACTCTTTCTCGCTGACGGTCCGGTGACGGCGGCGGTGGACAATCTAAGAATGGCGCTCTTTTTTATTGTGCAAACGCTCTAAGCCAATGAGTGTTTTTTTTTCAAATTAAACCAATAAAATCAATTGCTTCTTATCCGAGCAGCGCTCGGTCGTCCTTGTAGGTACTATAATAATATTATGGGTCGCAATTAAATGATAAAAATAGAAAGTGTTATTGTTTTCTTTTTTAACACGC
Organism: Pyrgus malvae; assembly: GCA_911387765.1. NCBI lineage: Eukaryota > Metazoa > Arthropoda > Insecta > Lepidoptera > Hesperiidae > Pyrgus > Pyrgus malvae. The sequence goes on along the minus strand of OU426972.1, from coordinate 13,141,096 downwards.
TTATATTAGCTTGCCTGTATGTATGTATGTAACGGAATCTTTTAACTTGATTTTCATTCTAAGCATCTGATTAACTTGAAAATTTGCACAAGGGTCAAGGGCCATAAAAAAATCCATCTAAAAAATAAAAAATAAATAATGTAGTTTAAAAAATAAAAAATAAACGCTTTTGTGAAAATAGACAGTAAAATACATTTTCTTCTTATTTTTTACTTTTTAGTTCGTATTTTCACAAAAGCGTGTTTTCAGTTTTTAAACTTTACATTATTTTTTAATAGAGTAGCAAACGAACACGCATACATAATCTGACCTAGCTAATAATTGGGGTCGTCCAAAATCAACGAATTTATCAATCAATCAAGTAATCTTTATTTGTAAACATAAAGCAACTAAAACAACGGAAAACACACATAGAAAACATGAAGTAGAACAACATATTATAATGAAAAAAAATCACGTAATATTTGGTTTACAAAATGTAAATCAGAATTCCGTGATTGGATGTATGAGAGATATCTGTAGCTAATAAATTTAAGAGCTTATGTAAATTAATTTAAGAGATTATGTAAAAAGTGAAATAAAATGAAACAAAGATTACAGTTTTGTTCCTAAAATTGAAAATGACTCCAATACCAACAATGCCGAGATTTCATCCAACATAACTGATGATAGCAATATATCGCTCACCATCGCTAAATCAGACAACATTGGATATAATGGAAGCGTCGGGCCATAGCAGACATCATAATTAGAGGAGTCACGCATTTGCATAAAAGGCACTGGGGTTAGGTATCCTATTTTTTGAATTTTAATCGTTGGACACACAATTGAAAAATAAATTATTTATAACGAAGCGGTTATATTACAAATATCTTTTGATGAAACTTGTAAAGAGTATTTATATTTAACAAAAACATAGTAAGAATAAATTTTTTAACCCTTAATTACGCGCATCAAGAAAATCACACAATTAGTCGCAAGGGGTCTCAAGTGATGACAAAGAAAATGTTGAAAAATGTTGAGATTTTTACAGCAATACATGGCATTTTTTCGATCTGTTTTAATTTTAAAATGATCCGGAAATATGTAATATTCTATACCCATTACAGTAAAATTCACAAAACTATCACCGTCTTCAGGTCTATTAAGCAAAACAACGTAATAAAAAATTATAAAGTGGCTCATTTAATACTTTATTATTGAAATAACCAGTCATATTGTGCAATAAAACTTATGGAAATACTGTATTTTAACTGCAAAATCTCTTATGTAAAATCAGCTACATCAGCGTGTTAGGAATCAACGTCGGTAGTTGAATAAAAAATCTGACGAAGTAGGAGAAAATGCCTATAAAAGCGAGGCCTCCTCTAAGGGGAGATTATTAGTGCTGTGATACTAGTAAAGACAGCAGATCTGCCCGATTGCGTATTGAAATTCTGTTTTATGCTTACTTATTATTTAATTGTGGTTGTATAAGGAAATGTTAATTTGAAACCTTATTGTATAAAAGGCTTTGTGAATTAAATGGTGACTTACATATTCCGCTTCTGGTTTTCATTCCTAAAAAGCGAAATCGGCAAGAACGACCTCTTAAGGGTTAAACGAATTTAAAGAGGACGAGTTTTAGGCGTATTTAAAAATTATATAAATGTCAAACAGAAGCTCAGATTTGAACTAACGTATAAATGATTGCAATATTATTCTCCTACCATCGCTTAATTAAAGGGCATGTGGCACAATGGGGAGAATACGCGACGGACCAGCAGACATCATAATTAGAGGAGCCACATTTACATAACAAATTGTGATTGGCTGGCATATATTACACACTACATCGGGGTGCTATGTACTTTTATTTAAAACATTGGCCACACTTAAAATGGTATGATGAGAAAATCTAAGAATATTTTACTGAAACATAGTATGATTCAATTTTCAAATGACTTTAAAGAACACGTATTTTAGGTGTATAGCAAGATAAGATAACCAAATTAAAGATGACTCCAAAATATACAATTAGTAAATGAATTGATTTATGCTTGTGAAATAAATAAACTAAAGTATCAAAGCTAAAAAAAACACATTTTAAACACAGTAGTTATAATTAGTTAAGCTTACAACTAAAATAAACATTATCTACCCAATCTTCATAAGTGACATCAAACAAAAATAAAACGTTCTTAAAGCGGAATTGACCACAAATAAACAGAAGCATATTTCCACGTATTCATACGCGATGTAACTCCCACCATAGCTTAATTAAAGGACAAAGGCCACAATGGGGTGAAGCAGATGACAGGCTATAGCAGACTTCATAATTAGAGAGGGCCACACATTTGCATAACAAATTCTGATTAGTGGACTTAAAGGGTGAAAATCTGGGGTTTCAGACAATTTAATTCAAAACATTGGACACTCAATTAAAAACAGATTAAGCTAGTAAAATTGTAGGTACGCATAACTTTTGATATAATTATGAAACAATATATTATAGGAACGTCGTTATTAAATACTAAGTGCTTAACCGCTTTAACAAGGATCAAATAAAAAGTTATAATAAAATAAATTATCATTTTACTTATTTATTTATTCTGCCAACAGATTACCATCCTAAATATTCAATTACAACATTTCTTACAATGTACACTGGTATGTGAGCCAATCACAAGCCAATCACTTTTTTCTTCTTTCTTTTTTTCAGCCTTTTGAAGTCCACTGCTGGACGCCACTCCTCCCGGTCCTGCGCTTTCTGAATCCAGCGGCTTCCCGCTGTCTTCTTTAGGTCATCAATCCACCTGGTTGGAGGGCGGCCTGTACTTTTGCCGAGACGTGGTCGCCATTCGAGAAGCTTTCTTCCCCATCGGATGTCGGTTCTCCTAACTTTATGGCCTGCCCATTGCTACTTCAGCTTGCAAATTTTGAGAGCTATGTCGGTAACTTTCGTTCATCTACGGATTTCATCGTTACAGATTCTGTCTCGTAGAGAAATACCAAGCATAGCTCTCTCCATAGCTCGCTGAGCGACCTTGAGCTTATGGAAAAGGCTAACTGTAAAAGACCACGTCTCAGCGCTGTAGGTCATCACTAGCAACACACACTGCTCGAAAACTTTCGACTTCAGGCACTGAGGTATTCTGAACAGTCATGTACTGCATTTACTAAACAACGACGTATTCTTAAGAAAAAAAAATGGTCATATTTAATACCTATGTGTTTCTAAAGCATACTAAGCTAAGAAATATTAAAACATTTAAACATACAAAATTTAGTTCTTAATAAGTTATGAATATAATGGTAATGTTACTTAAAACCAAGATTGCTCAGATACATAGATAAATCATTTAATTGGGCTATGATAGATAAAAGCAAAATAGTCAGTATAGAGGTTAATATAAACGATTGTTTACGTAATCATTTATTAAAAAGATAGAAATAAAAATAATAAAATAAATGTCCATACAACATTAATATTCATCACAGAAATGGAATGATCGATAATTAAAAATGAATTTATAACATAAAAATCACCTTGACTAATACACATTTTTTTCTCAAGATACAGTGTGCAGTGTGATACACAATAAAGCTATTTTTACACGAATACAATTCGTATAAAATATTATTATGTAGGTAGGTAGGAAAGTACCTAACATGAATAAGACTGTAGAATACAAATAATAAAAATTAAATTATATTGTACTAAATGTGTACGAAATACATAATAATATGTACGAGTATTACTCGTATACCACGTATCCAAACATAATAGTATTGAAGTAGAGCGGAGTCCTTCCTCATCCCCTGTCCGGAGACACCCGAAAATTTTATTAAATCTAGCCACATTCAATAATAGCCACTACTAGCTAGAATATAGTTATGCTTTGTGTTCACAACGGGTGTGCATTCGTATCAAAAGCTTTGTGTAATTCCATGCAAATTTAATGGCGTTTGGAGCACTCAGTACGTACTTTGTGCTATGGATAGTAATAAATCTAAATAAACTAGTGAAGTAATTTTTATTGATATCCTAACAAAGAACACAAATAGTTGTAATTTTTATCAGTAATTTAAATGAAAAGTGCGTCTCAAATTTGTCTACCGAAAGTTCCACATAATACTCCAATATATATTTTTTATGAGTAATTATAGAGGTTTTACGTGTACTATAAAACGTTATTTACCAAATTTCGTAGTTCTAGATCAACGGGAAGTATCCTTAAATTTTGATTCTTAAAAGAGTCTCATAATTCGCGTTTGTTGCGGCATAAGTGGCCATTATGTTTGTTCATGTTAATTGAAAAGATTTAGTTATTATCTCACATCTTAAGATTTACAGTCAGATCTGAATTCCTATATTATATTATTATCATCTTCACGCGTTCCTGAAATTAACAGACAGACGCCAGACGAATAAAAGAGTAATCCTATAAGGATTCAGTTGTTCAGTCAAACCCCTAAAAATGAGTATCACTGCACTAAAACGTCATTAAATATCTACCATTCATACTCTCAAATTGTATCAGTAATGAGCTCAAAATGCATATTAATATTGTATCCAAAGTCAACAACAGTTTCAGTTAAGCCGGCTTTACCTATAGTACGGGGACACTCGCCCACTTTATTAAATTGAGCCACATTCATAATATAATAGCCGTTACTAGCTTGAATATAGTCACGCTTTGTGTTCACGACTCGTGTGCACTCATATCAAAGGCTTTGTGTAATTCCACTCGATTTTCATTTGAATATAAGAGCGTTTGCATGCAGCTCTCAGGGAAGTGTCATTCCACCACTATTGTTAATGTACTATAGTGCTAGTGACTCGACTAGTGATTCATGTTATATATTGTTTAATTACTGTACTATGCTATTAATTATACTGTTATCCATATACTATTTATACTTTGATACTATTAAATCTTTGAGGAAACAATGCTCGAAATTTTTCCAATCGTATTAATGTGAACTACTGAGAGAATGTCTCAGTTTTGTTATATCATTATTAAAATGAAATGCAAATACAAAAATATTGAGTGTGTGTAAAGTGAATTAGGGCAACGTGATAGAGTAAGCTCCAGATCTCTCAAATTATGTAACAGCAGACTTCCGAAAATTATGATTATGATACACAGTAAAATGTATTTATCGGAAATTGTCTGATCCTCTTGAATTCTATTACGTGCATATTAAATGGTGTTCGCAAACACAACAATAAGTCCAGTAGAGCCAGTTAATTCTTCCCCCACAGTCCGGGGATATTCGCCGACTTTATTAAATCGAGCAACATTCGAATAGTCACTATTAGCTAGAATATAGTCACGCTTTGTGTGCATTCGTTTCAAAGGCTTTTATGTAATTCGATTTAAACATAATGGCGTTTTGTAGCGTCCAGATACTAAAGTTATAACATTGAATAAGCACAGATATAGAGTAGGTATTATGTGATTATACGTATATTATGTGAGGCAAAATAAAAGTCATTGTTAAAAACTTGTTGTTTATTTTAATTAACTAGTTTAGACAACGGAGTAATTTATTAAAAGTTCAAGATAGGTTAATAGGTCAAAGTACTGTTCTAATGTCAATAGTACTATTGATGCATTACTTATAATAAAAAAAAATACCAGTGTTGTTCTGCCTACTCTGATAACATTTCACGAAGGAACTTTACATTTTACTAGCGGCCGCCCGCGACTTGGCGTGTACTTTAGTTTTTACCCCTGTAGCATTTCTCAATAAATGGACTATTCAACACAAAAATAATTTTTCAATTCGAACCAGTAGTTCCTAAGATTAGCGCGTTCAAACAAACAAACTCTTCAGCTTTGTATTATTAGTATAGATTTCACTTGAAGCACACACCATTTTCTAATAAATAGCAAAAAAAAATAAGGATTTAAAAGTTCTTTCTACAGTATCATTAACATAAAATGTACCTTACCTTTCGGCTAAGCAAAAATGTTTTAGACTTAATAATATCGGAACCTAAAGAAATTCTGTTAGAATCAAGACACGCTAAAACTTTATACTCGTATTTGATGTCACGTAAAAAGTGGAGCAGAACTGACAAAATAGAATGATTGAAGGGAAAAAATTCAATAAGTGGCCGTAGGCAGCCGATGTCCCCGAATTGACCCTCAGCCTCAACCCTTCGTGTCAATCCCTAATGTCGTTCGTCTTGTCAGAAAGTTCTCTTTTTGGAAAATTGACGAAATTAAACCCTATTTCTGGAGCCATAGAGAACCCTTTTGGAATTTTATTAAGAAGATGGTTAGGAAGGCTTTCGGTAAGGTGCTTTCAGAATATTGTTATAGGCTGTAAGCACCCAGTGAAATGTAGCGAAGATTAAATGACCTGGTTTAACATACATTTTATGTGACTACGAAGATTTCATTACATTAATATGAGAGTGGCATTTTCATTTTGATATCAGCTTAATGAAATTTACCTTGCATTAATTGAATGATGGACGACGGAAATTACTTTTTGATGTCGATACCTGACGTTGGAAATATTATGGGAACGTAAATAAATATTGGAAAAAGCTACTTTTTATGTTCATAATATAAACTTGGGCACAGGTCTGGATGAAAAAAACTGAACATCAAGGGGAAGCGTAGGCCTCCCATTGATCCGGTTAAGGTCTGGAGATCCGATGGACGTCCAGCAGTGGACTATGAAAGGCTGATGGGTGCATGGATGGAACTAGAATTCACAGGAATTCTCATGGTTAATCCGGGAAAATACCACTTTTTTATCTATTTCGGCCGTAAAGCGTTTCTGAAACATGTTAAAACCTACAGGGTTCTTCCCGTGAAATCAAGAAATTTGGCAGCAAGTTAAATCTTACAGCATAGTCCGGCAACCGCCAGTTGTTACATCAGAATCATTGTCGTTAAAGTCAAAAGAATCGTTCCAAATACCCCAATGGCAACTTAACCCTTCGAACGGCAATCCTGAAGGGACGCGAAGTTCCGCAAATCAATACTGCAATATATCTGTAAATCCCACCCCTCGTTCGGGTTTGTTTACATCCACCGCTTAGAAAAAGTCGTCACGTAGTCACATGTACCTGTACAGTGTCAGTACATTTACAGTTTATATAAAATGCATTGTTATGAAGAAAATTATAATGATTTAGGTAAAAGACGACTACTAAAAGTACGACGGTATAGATGTTCTATGTCACGAAGTCGGTTCGTCTATTAATGATGTGAGGCGTAGTACAAATGAACTTTTTTTTTGGTATGCGTAACCTCAAAAGCGAGTAACGTGCATGATAACTAAACGTTAAAGTATTGTGTGAGTAAGGTAAAAACATTTTTTAATGTTTTTTCATACTTAATGATAGAGACCAGATTTCTCAAATAATGGTACAGAAGGGCACACGTACACAAGCGCACTTGTCGGTACACTTCACAAATACAACCAGAGCCTATCGTTTTTCATGAAATAGAATACCTTTGGAAGAACTGGTCTGAAGAACTGGTCTGAACATTAATAAGCAAACCTTGTAGGTCTTCCTTCATACTTCATAGTAAGGAATGCTAGATAGCAGTTGCAGGTAAGGTTATAGGTGCAACAAAGAGCAAAAGGGTAAGAAAATTATGTTTAGGTTGATACTGTATTAAATGTCCTTGGGTTTGATTTCCAGATAGACAAAAAGACTGGGTTTTGTGTGCTAAATTTTGAGTTTATACGGTATTTAATAAATACTATCATATATTGTCTGCAAATGTTACTCCAATTGAAAAACAACTCTGAACATTCTTGTTACCTACTTCTAAATTATGTTCAATAAACAAAAATAAAAGCAGCTAATTTGGTTTTAGCAAAAACCGCTAAATTCAGAACATTTCACGGAAGAAATAACAATTGAGTTAACCACTTTGCATTGCCAATAATCAAACCCGGGTCCGCTAATTACAAAAAAGAAACTTCCGCCATTGCTGTCCTGAAATTCCTTAACTCGTTTATCATCTTTGTCTTTCGTCTCTGTCTAACATTGTAGTAATTATTTCCGTCTCTTTCCCACATCCTAGGTCCTTTGAATTTGTAATTTGAAAACGTGCTGCAGTTCGGACTGCTAATCAATTTGGCTAATTACAAAGAGTAACAAAGCTAATAGAGGAAGAGGTATCATTATTTATTTTTTGCAGTGCTTGAGATGCTTTGAGGTTTAAATTGTGATATCATTTTTAGTGTTGGAGACCGGGTCAACGTATTTTAAAGAGTTTTATTCTTGTGATGGGTAAGGAATTTGAATTCTGATTGTAATAATCAAACTCTAATTATAAGCTTAAAATTTAGGTACTTTTCTGACATTAATAACTCTTAGAAACGTCACTTCTAATTACTTTTCTGGCATAGCTTTTTAATTTCTCACTGCTTCGCAGATCCTCTTGTAATTGAATGGGATTCAGGGCAAAGCCTACCACGGGTAACAAGTACGGGTTATTATGGGGCGGGGTTTCATGGCTCAGGAAATTTTTATGAAACTTTCACATACGCTCGGTGGTAAAAATCAAACATCGTATTATTGTTTTAGGCTTAAATTCAAAACCGACTCGTTTAAATTAGATTTTTACTACTTAGCAATCATTGTCAATTTTGCTTACAATCTAACAACAAAATGAAAAAGAATCACTGTCAATAATATCGCAGACCCGATCTTGTTTCTTTCCGTAACTTCGGGATTAAGAATATAGCTGCGGCCTGATCGTAAGAGGCGACTAAAAGGGGGGCGAGAGTGGGAGCTCGGATCCATCCAGCCAGCAGCCCCGGGAAAGACGGCGGGGTGTTGCCGTATGCTACTGTAAGCATCTCACATAACCCAAGGTGCTGGGTACCTTTTGAAGGTTTACCCCTAGATAGCAAAAAAAATTCGGATCTAGTTTTCTTGGTGAACTAGTTACTTCTCTGTGAGCTAGTTAGTCGGTAGATTATTAAGACAAAATTAGGCTTGTTTTTCGCACGGACGTGTTTCGTGGCCTCTGGGGGTCCGTGTGCAGACTGTTGCAGCGCTACAGTTAAAATCTTAATTCTTGTGCTTTAGTATGAATGTTTGAGGTAAACTAAGATTCACAAAGGGTTTAATTAACATAATGGTTACAGTCCACCCTGGTTGATGTTGAGAACGCGAGTTAGGCTTTCATAATAAACAAGCCAAGAATATATGTTAATATATACAGACATTTTGGGTAACTTTGAATTGTCGTTTAACTTTGAACAAAGTTGGAAAAAAGATTTTACAATTTATAACATCGAAACTTTTTGATGTTTTAATATAATAACCGTGTATAATGGATTGCCAAAATGTTTTTGTACAAAATGAAAATTAAACTTTAAACTAAACCTTAAAATAATTAAAGTTTTAACATTCTAAAAAAATGCAAAGATACCCAAAATTAATGTTAAATTAAAATTCGAGTTTTAGGGGAAATTATTGGTAGGTAGTTCCGTTGTTTCTTCCGTAAATTTATTTTGTTCGAAAGAAAAAAGAACTCAAAAGAACACTTATTCATTCATTAAACTAAAGGTGTCATAAATAGAAATCAGTTTTAATAATACAAATAATGTAAAAAATGTTCAAAGTTACCCGAATTGTACGTACTAATAGTAATAAAAATATAAATAAGTATGTTTAATTTATAGCCATTTATTTTTGATTTCTTCCTTTCTGACGAGTGTAAAGTTTTGGGGCATAGGCTAGATGCTTCCAAAAATATATAGGTTTGAAAAAAGGGTATACTCAAGACGTTGTTCCCTTGCTACCAGGCAGCAATAAATCCGCCAGGATTTGCTCACATACTCCTAACACTGAGCCGGGTATAATCCAACATTCTACGAGCCTTCCAAAAAGACTCTCCTCTATCTACAACCCCGTATCATCCGGATAAGTTGAGATGTACTCTAATTCTTCTTTATTTATAACATAGCGACATTTAGCCATACATTTACGGATTATACGAGTCAGCCGAGAATAAAACTGGAGTCATCTTGAGGTTGGGAAGCGATACATCTACTACTTTATATTACGGAACTTGTACATTTTATATAAAACTAACTTTCCGCCTCTAGCTTCACTCGCGTGGATTTTTTTTCATACAAAATTTTATCTTCTATATCTTTCTCATGTAAATCTAAATATCATAAACTCTAGTACAAATATTTATTTTATTCTTATCCAGTGCCTAAGTCTTTAGACGATGATAATACTTCATACACATTTTTATTCTTTATTTCAACCCATTTAAGCCTATGTTTCTTTTATGTCCGTTCCCAAGGTGCACTCTATTTGTGTGCCAAATTTCATTAAGACTGATATAGTAGAGTAGGCATGAAAACGTAAGAAAAAACACACACATAGACGAAGTTAATTTTGCTTAAGTATGGAGTATAGATTAGCGAGCCTGACATACGTTGTCTTGCCAGCATGGTCTCGTCTTTATAAAATTTTACATGAAAATATTTTTGTTGGGATCCTTTTTCTGGATAAACTTTCAGGCAGCAATAAATTCGTCAGAATCTGCCCACATACCTACTACTGACGTTGAGCCGGGTATGCACACCAGACTTTTGACACTCAGAATATCATTTAAACGTCCAGAAAATTTGTTCCGATGCGTCTCTTCACTTATGATACGACAGGAAAACATGGTATTAACACCTGCAGATCTTAATGAGACTAAAATTATTCTCAAAGGAATGTAAGTCCACCATATAAAATATATAATACAACTATACATAAACGTGGTAATGGTATATAAGTACCATATGACCTTAGTTCAAAAGGATACCCATCTTCAGTAGAAGAACTTGTAAGTATTGATACTAACTACATTTTACTATCAACACCAATAAGATTACGAATATTTTTTTAATCAAACTTTACGTGAGCAGCTTTAGCCGAGCAATAAAGACCGCGGTCTCCAACACCGAGATATCATGTTCAAATCTCCGATGCGTATCTCTGAGTGCGTATTTATTTCCGCTGTTCCGTGGTAATAAAAACGTTGCGATACTAATTAATAACGATGCATGGGTGCATGCCTGAGAGTAACCCATAATTCCTCAAAGGCTTAAAGTCAAAAAACCGGAATTAGCAAGCGTTGTGGGCTCTCTTACTCCCGAAAAGAGACCTGTGCCCAACTGTGGGACTTAAACGAGGTTAAAAAAACTTTATTAAGCGGCACAATTGCCACAATATTATATTTTACTTCTTCTACCGAGGACTATATATTTTACAGTATTTCTCGTATACTCAGGTATAACCCAATATTCTATGCGATAATCCGATGCTCTCCCAAAAAGGATTTCACTGTAGCCCGGCTGAATTACGACACTGTTTCCTTCTCATTTATTTTCCACATGTGAAAATAAATTCGTAGACAATACGAGCAAACACTGTAGATCTTGTGGGTCAAATCAATTTGCTTGATTTTATTAGGCTCATACCATATTAGCGACTGTGAAATTATTAAGACCTTGCTGCTGAGGATCCATGCTTCAATACCAGTCCACATCCTGAACGCTATACGTCCCTGCAATACGCCACTTTTTGAGCAACTGTATTAAAAATAATTATAACCATGCAAAGCCTTTTAACAATGAACTAAAACGTGACTTTATTGGTACGTCAACCTATGTAACAAACAAAGTAGTAAAAAGAACATTTCGCGTCATTTGCTCACTTCCAAGGCACAACGCTTTCGTTGGGGTGAAAGGCTTCGCTCTTGACCTGTTACGTATACGAATGCGAATGTCTCTACTCGAGGAGCAAAGAAAGTATGGCTGCAACCCTTTTTTGCGTCCCACTGCTGGGCACGGGTCTCTCTCCTTTACTATTGGGGAGGCCTGGAGCTTACTCCACCACGCTACTCCAATGCGGGTTGGTGGAGATGTGGGTTAGTAGCCAACCCGCTGTCGGGTGTTTTCCAACCGCCCATTAGGCCTCCGACAAGGTTTAACGACTGTTATCTGTCGACAACAACCGGGACCGACGGCTTAAGATGCCCTCCGAAGCACGGAAACGCGCATGAAATTATTGCCACTAACAGTCACCCATCTCGCTCTTGACCGCGCCCGTTTGTCCTAACTGCGTAGATCGCTTGCGTTCTTCGCTAGCCATACGCGCTTCGAAAGAAAGTATAATATTCTATATTTGCTAAACTCGTTTTAATAGTTTTATAATGGACTAGCTGTGCCCGAAACGGTGTCCACGGGAATATAGGCATGTAAATCATAGGTATATTAATCAGCTTCTGTTAGTCGTAACGTCATGTTTTATAGCCTAAACCTTTTCTTGATAAATACACTATACAAAGCGAATTTTTCATTACGAAAAGTGGTTTTCCAGATTAGCGCTTTCCAACAAATAACACTTTTGCTTATATATTCGTATAGGTTTATACCGATCCAATCCTATCCCAAAAAGTTTTCTGCATAATCTGGAGATCGCATTGAAAAATAAATCTCGTCTGTTTTAAGAGTGTGGTCCTCTTCTTTGCAATCATGGAATGATGCATGTATGGCACGAATTTGTGCCATGGCTACACGTTGGTGTAATTCAAACATTATACTTACTTCTGGCCTCAAGTCTACCCGTTCGCGAGGCCAAGACGGCGATTATCGTCGGCCTACATACAGCCTTATCCACAGACAATTGTCGACAAGTGGTGTGTGGAATTTTGTCAGAATAAGACAAAGGATTCTTCAGAAAACACGGAATAATTTTGACAATAATTTTAATATTATACGGAATAATTTTAATCAATAATTTTGATAAGACAAAAATTTAAGTCTTAATATTCATAGACGGAGCAGCGATGGCTGAGTGGTAAGAAAAAGCGGTCATCAACGCGCCCGATCCCGGGTTCAAATCCTCGGCGTGCACCTCTGACAAAGAAATTTGTAATGTGCGCATTTATCGCTGCTCCACGGTGATGGAAAATATCGAGATATTTAATTGATTACGATGTTCCCCATCGCCGTGCATGCCTGAGAGAAATTCATAATTTCTCGATAGCACGACGTCCACCAATCCGCGCTTGGCCAGCGTGGTGGACTATGGCCTAAAGCCCTCTCAGTTGTGAGTAGGAGACCTGCGCACAGCAGTGGGACATAAAATAGGTTGAAAAAAAATTCATAGACATTTGCAGGTCACATATTAAGTGGCCGTTGCAGCCCAGGGAGCTACATAGCCGGAGTCTTGCTTGAATGATTTCGAATAAGCAATCAAAACACGTGATCTGAAGAAAAGAGCTGACGGAGAAAAACTTCAGCCCTGTTTTAAAATATGGGGTATACAATAATTAGCTTTCTTACAGAGTAGCTAGAGTTAGAGAAAAAAAGACCTTGAAATAAAAAAATACCTAGTAGCGTTTTTTTAGTATCACAGTGCCTTTACAGCTCTTTAACTCAACCTGAATACAGACTGAATGAGCGCGTGACGGGAATGTGCGAACTAATCGTCGCGAAACGTTCACCAGCTTTCAAAAAGCTCTCAGAACTAGCGCGTACACACTGAACTGATTTACACAACTCAATCACAATATAGATATAAGTATACAGTAAAGTAACTTTATACTATCGGCCGAATTGACACACGCACAAAGACAACTGTCATTTACACGGCCGCTAAGTAAACTAAGTAAGCTAATAGTACGCAGTGCCACATTGCGCTATGGACTGAAAATCGAGGTTCGTAGTAAAATGGATGATTTATGATTTTTTAAAGGTATATATAGACCAGCCGTAGAATTATTTATTTGTTATTGACCTGATTTTATTTATTTATTTTTTAAGGTTTTATTATCATTTCCTTGATATATTTTTGAGTTATGATAATAACGATGCAAGAAAACGTATTTGCTGTAAGTAGCCAAAACCCAACTTTTCACCAGAGCCAAAAAACTTTTAAAAAATTAGAAAAAAATTCATATCTTTTTAATTATCAGTGACAGAAACATGGATTTTGGAACACAGTTTTGTTAAAAAAATACTCATGAACAGCAATGAAAATATTTTTGTTAAAGTTATTAGCAGTAGGCTTTTCACTACTTACAGCAATTGACTTTACATTTTAAAGACCTGAAGAACGTCGTAAGTATGTTAGTGACTTCTATGGAGATAGCTAAGTTTCGTATATTTCCAAACATTTAAAACGCTGTACTTGGAATATTTAATTAATTACGTACTATTGAAGATTTTCTTATTGAACGAATCGTGAGTGTACACTAACATTGTAGTTATATTTTATACGACTGTACTCACGTAAATTATATCGGATTTGCCGACATGTTTCGGTCCTGACCGAGGACCTTCTTCAGGAGCTCCCGCCGGTCGCGGTGGCATCGCGGCGGAGACTGCGCGCTGCGGCTCGAGCGGCGCGGCTGGTGCGGCCGCTAGCGCTCGTGGTGGAGGGAACGCTTAGGCTGTTCTCAGACGCAGCAGTCTTCTTAATTTCTTGCGTGTCGTCATCATCGGCACTCGCGCACAGGTTCGGTGGTGCGCATACTATACTGACCGTGTCACTCTCCAGGGTGTCCGTTGCACAACTATGCGACGTAGTATTAAGAATTGGTCTCCAGGAAGGGGGAACAGTCCAACCACTATCACGGTTGAAGTTTGGACGACGACTTATCTCAATCGCTTCACGAACTTTTCGTGGTACGAGATACTTTTCTCTCGCTAAAACCGCGACTTTGTCGAAGCGAATGAAATGAGTCGTGTCCTGCGAGTGGGCGTGTTCTGCGACTGCCGAACCCTTACTGTCCATATTCTTTAAGCTACGTATGTGCTCAGACACTCTGGTAGTGATATTGCGGCGGGTTTCACCAATATAACCCTTGCCACAGTCACATGGTATCAAGTATACGCCAGGTACATTGAGCGGGTCCTTGTCTTTTGGTGAACGTAGGAACTCCCTAATTTGTGCCGGAGAACGGAATATGGTCCTGATGTTATATTTGGACCGTAGTAGGTATCCAATTTTGTGCCCAGAACTCTCATCAGTCGGGCTTTGAATCTATGCGACTTCCAGCACGTAAACTCGGAACTTAATCATGTGAGGCACGTACTGGAAAGCAACGGTTATTCATGGAGGCAAAGCCTCCGGCTGATGGGAGGAACCTCGAAGCGACATTTGGTGAACGTGGAACGTATACCAGCCTACTTACCGTATATAAAAGGAGTAACGGACAAAATTGGATACCTACTACGGTCCAAATATAACATCAGGACCATATTCCGTTCTCCGGCACAAATTAGGGAGTTCCTACGTTCACCAAAAGACAAGGACCCGCTCAATGTACCTGGCGTATACTTGATACCATGTGACTGTGGCAAGGGTTATATTGGTGAAACCCGCCGCAATATCACTACCAGAGTGTCTGAGCACATACGTAGCTTAAAGAATATGGACAGTAAGGGTTCGGCAGTCGCAGAACACGCCCACTCGCAGGACACGACTCATTTCATTCGCTTCGACAAAGTCGCGGTTTTAGCGAGAGAAAAGTATCTCGTACCACGAAAAGTTCGTGAAGCGATTGAGATAAGTCGTCGTCCAAACTTCAACCGTGATAGTGGTTGGACTGTTCCCCCTTCCTGGAGACCAATTCTTAATACTACGTCGCATAGTTGTGCAACGGACACCCTGGAGAGTGACACGGTCAGTATAGTATGCGCACCACCGAACCTGTGCGCGAGTGCCGATGATGACGACACGCAAGAAATTAAGAAGACTGCTGCGTCTGAGAACAGCCTAAGCGTTCCCTCCACCACGAGCGCTAGCGGCCGCACCAGCCGCGCCGCTCGAGCCGCAGCGCGCAGTCTCCGCCGCGATGCCACCGCGACCGGCGGGAGCTCCTGAAGAAGGTCCTCGGTCAGGACCGAAACATGTCGGCAAATCCGATATAATTTACGTGAGTACAGTCGTATAAAATATAACTACAATACTATTGAAGAGATGTAAGACTAACTCAAAAAAAATACTGATACCACTTAATTGGTATAAATAAATAATTGTTTGTATGTGTGGTACAAATAAAATGCTGTAAGTTTATTATTTTGTTTATTATTATTACATAAAAATGTAACTTGCTCTCATCATTAAAAAAAACAGAACATAAAAACAAACTTCTTCTTAATATCTTCTTCTTTCATAAAGGAATCCTTAATTTAGTCTTCTTCATCAGTGTCTGCTAAACAATCGACTTTCTTTTTATTAAACTTCAAATCTAAATATTATTTAGCACAATGGCTAGGAAATCAAATTAAATCAAATCTCAACCATCCTCATTGTTGTCCTTGTGGGACTCAGATGGACCGTTTGGGGCACCATGGTCATTCTTGTTTTCGCAGTGCCGGTCGCTTCTCTCGTCACGCTGCATTGAATGATATTATCCGGAGGGCTCTTGTCACCGTCAACGTACCGGCTCAACTTGAGCCGAATGGTATTGTGCGTGGCGATGGCAAGAGGCCAGATGGTTTGTCTTTAATACCCTGGATGAATGGAAGGTGCCTTGTGTGGGAAGCTACTTGTGTCGACACTTTGGCACCTTCCCATCTCCACATATCATCCAGTGTGGCTGGCTTGGTGAGATACGCAAAGTGCAGAAATATGCAGCTCTAGCTGAGGACTACATATTTCTGCCCTTTGGCGTTGAAACGATAGGACCATGGGGCTCAGATGCAAAAGTTTTTATTAAGCACTTATCCAGACGATTGATCCAGGCAACAGGTGATCAGAAGGCTGGCACCTACCTCGGTGTGTGTTTCCAAGTATGATACAGGATCAATGGCCACAGTGACACGGATTGAAGAATCGTTCGATAGTGACACTGATCGAGATTAAAGTTGTCATAATAGGAATATAAGTCTATTTTGAAGTAGTTCTTACAAGCGTCATTCTGACTAAACATCTGTTCACAGAAAGAAGGTTTACATGGTGTAATTTTCTTGAGCACTTCTTTTGTTTCTTTAATATATGAATCTGGATTACGAAAAGTTGGAGTCAATTCTTTTTTTTCATGTCTTTCGTGATGAGGTGTTTTTAAAAAAACCTTCACAATCTTTATTTGGTGCAGATATAAATAAATATCTTTGGACAATTCACACAACACCATCTGATTCCAAACTAAGCAGAGCTTGTACTATGGTAATCAGAAAGCTGATAAACATACTTATATAATTCTAAATACATACTTAAATAGATAATTTAACACCCAGACACAGAAAAAATAGTCATGTTCATCACACAAATATTTGTCCTGGGTGGGAATCGAACCCACGACCTCACGTTTCGCAGTCGACTCATCACCCACTACGCCACGGAGGCTGTCAAATATAAATCAACAATCAACAAGATAATAAATCAACATCACTAGTTATGGTTCAGTTAGTGTTTAGCGTGCTTGATATAAGTTTACCACCAACGTAAATTTTTTGGCTCAATATTTTGACTTTGGATTTGGATTGGACTTTAGGCCGTCAGACGAGCTCTGCTAGCCCTCGATGTCAAGAAGTCGAGCGGGCCGGATGATATCCCCGCGATCGTATTAAAGACGTGCGCTCCCGAGTTGGCTTCCGTCTTAACGCGCTTATTCTCGCTTTCCTATACCACTAGCAAAGTACCGTCTTCGTGGAAGGTAGCCCTAGTACACCCAATCCCGAAAAAGGGTGACTGCAGTGACCCGTCCAACTACAGGCCCATTGCGATAACCTCCCTGCTCTCTAAGGTGATGGAGCGTGTTATAAATACGCATACCTCTACCTATAAATAGGTACCTCGAGAAGCACCGGTTGATCAGCGATCGTCAGTATGGCTTTCGCCAGGGCCGGTCGGCCGGTGATATCTGGTATACCTCACACACCGCTGGGCTGAAGCCGTCGAGGGCAACGGGGAGGCTCTGGCAATCAGCCTGGATATTGCAAAGGCCTTTGACCGGGTCTGGCACAGGGCCCTTCTCGCGAAGCTTCCATCTTACGGTCTTCCTCTGAGGCTATGTAACTGGGTGGCAAACTTTCTGTCTGAGCGGCAGATTAAGGTCGTTGTTGACGGATGCTGCTCAGATACGAAGCCCATTAATGCCGGTGTTCCCGAAGGCTCAGTGCTGTCTCCTACACTATTCATTCTGCATATCAATGACATGCTGCAACAGTCACGCAGTATACATTGCTATGCAGATGATAGTACGGTGGACGAAATATACACCTGTCGAGCCAATGCCTCTCGGTCACAAGTGGAGGAAAGTAGAATCAAACTTGTGTCTGAAGTCGAGATCTCTCTGGAGCGGGTCTCGGAATGGGGTCGACTTAACCTTGTCGACCCCAACCTCACGAAGACACAATGGATCGGCTTTAGTAATCGGCAGCACGAATATCAAAGTGATTTTGGTCTTAATCGATAGGTAATGATGCCCGAATTACAACCTAGATTTGCTTTTTGCGAGGAGATGCGTAGTTTTTGAATAATCTTTATTTTAAATTTTGAGGTTAAATTCGAAATAACATGATAGAAAGAGACGGTGAATGCCAAAATATATGACGAAATATAGTGTTGTCTCTGTCGAAGTCGGATCGTATAATCAGGCGTATAACATTACATCTAGCCGGTTCCTAAAACAGGGCCGTTCTGTATTGTGGCGGGTCCACAATTAGCCGGGTTGTTATTGCGATACGTTCTATAATATGGCGGCTCATGTTTATCCTCATTGTAATGAGGCCTCGTAACGTAAGTAACCCATCCTACTTTTGACCGCACTAGATGTTTCATAATGGCCACCCATCCTACCTTTGATCGCACTCGATACTGCTTAGCTTTATTAACACCCATACTTCTTATGACTGCACAACATGTTGGTTAATGACCACCCATTCTACTTTTGACCGCAGGTGTCATTGAGCTAAGCAATGTCCCTGAAGCACATTTTCACTATAATTATTTATATTCGAAAAATACCCAAACCGAATCAGAGCACCCCACTATCCAAGTGGTCTTGTCTGTACTACCCCTAGAGTGTATATAAAAAGCCGGAGGCGCGGAGGGAGACCACTCCCCGCCCGCTGTAGGAAAGCGCAGGCATCAAGAGAGCCGTAGCGGCTGAGGCTGGTCGCCGAAGGCGACCAAAAAGCCGAAGCTGCGAAGGCGAGCGCAGGTGACGCGCTTTCTTACGCTGGGGCGGAGGGAGTGGTCTTCCCGCAGCGCCGGAGATGTCACAAAGCCACTTGTTTTATTACAGTATAAAGGCAAAAAGTACCGAGCAGTTTCACAGACCTCAAAACTAAAAAATTAAATATCTCAAAAACTATGCGTTTCCTCGCCTCCCCCCTTGAGGTGGGGGGTTCCTACACCTCCCCCCTCCCTACCCCTTTCCCCCCTCCCCCCTCCGAATGCTGCCGATTACTAAAGAAACCCCGAAACAAGTTTGCGCGTTTACCGCTAAAAAAACCCCATTTGATTAAGCGCCCAAGTTCCAGGGTATCGCGCTCACCGTCGGTGAAAGTATCGGTATCTTGGGAGTTGACATTACGAGTAAAGTGCAGTACCGGGAAGAAGCGCGCATGGCTCGCCGTCGAGCGTAGAACGCAAGCGATCTATGCAGCTAAGCCAAACGGGCGCGGTCAGGTGTGAGATGGGTGACCGCTAGTGGCAAAAATTTCATGCGCGTATCCGTGCTTCGGAGGGCACGTTAAGCCGTCGGTCCCGGTTGTTGTCGATAGATAACAGTCGTTAAACCTTGTCGGAGGCCTTATGGGCGGTTTGAAAACATCCGACAGCGGGTTGGCCACTAACCCGCATCTCCACCAACCCGCATTGGAGCAGCGTGGTGGAGTAAGCTCCAGGCCTCCCCAATATTGGGGAGAGACCCGTGCCCAGCACTGGGACGCAAAAAGGGTTGCAGCCAGCAGTACCGGAGTCATTTGGAGCACAAAGCCAAATTGGCGTCCAAAAAGCTTGGTGTTTTCAACACGGCCAGGCAGTACTTCACTGCGGGGCAACTCCTGACGCTGTACAAGGCCCAGGTCAGACCCCACATGGAGTACTGCTCTCATCTCTGGGCAGGAGCACCAAAATACCAGCTACACCCATTTGACTCCGTTGAAAAGCGCGCAGTTCGAATCGTCAACGACCCAAGATTGACTAACAGGCTAGAACCGCTCAGCTTGCGAAGAGACATAGGCTCGCTCTGCGTGTTCTACCGACTTTACTATGGTGAGTGCTCCGAGGAACTTTTCAAACTCATGCCTACATCACCATTCCATGATTATACCACCAGACGAAGCTTAAAGTTCCAAAGGCACCATCTGGACTCGTGGCGGTCCTCCACAGTCCGCTTTACACGCTCCTTTTTACCACGGACGTGTAGGTTATGGGACAACCTTCCCGCTGAGGCATTCCCAGTGGACTATAACATGGGGTTCTTCAAGAAAGCTGTAAAAAAAGCTCTCATCCAAAGGCGGCAATGCTCGGGTGGCTCCCCTGGGGTTGCCCGTGTCCATAGGCGATGGTGATCACTTAACACCACGCGGCCCGTCTGCCTTTTTGTTCGGTTTACATATAAAAAAAATAAAAAAAAACTTTGGATTTTTCCTTTGGTTCTATTTTAGGTCTCTTCTTTGGCTCTATTTTAGATCTTTTTTTTTGGTTGTGTATATTCTTCTCGTTCTATTGGTTTCAGATCATCCATCCACTCTCTACGTTTCGCCATCTAATTAAAAAAAGAATAAAATGTTCTCATTTTAATGTATTTGCCTATAATTTTTTAGAATAATAATATAATTTCTCTTTTTTTTAATTATCTCAAATCCTAAAAAAATATCATATAGTAATAGGTCTTGAATAGGTAGTAGAAATTTCAAGATTACCCCATACTACCATAATTTACATACATAACAAACAATTTTACCATTCTACAATAAGTAAATTATTATTTTTCATTGTGTAAGTTATATTACAATTTATAGTGTAGATACGTTTAAGGGGTTTGAAAATTTTTATGCGGAGGCTGGCATAGCCCCATTTTTTTATGTCTCCCACCGTATTTTTGTTTTCGAAATCGAGTCGTGCAATGATGAAACTCATATATTTGGAATTTTTATTTCAAACTATTCAAAATTATCAATTTCACTTTGCAACCTTAAGTACGATTATCGCCATAGTTAACCTGTAGTTTTAGGACAACGAAATAGAATTTGAATTTGTCTGTCTATGTATCCCTAATAAAAATATATGAGATACATTGCACGACGCGATTTGGAAAAAAACGTGGTCCCTACTGTAAGTAGGGATAAAAGGAAGCGCGGGCTAAAATTTGACGGCGTAACCAATTTCGTTGTAAGTAAAATGTCACAAAACAATGCCTTAAATGTTAAATTTTTATATAATTCCTACCTTTAAAAATGTATTTTTTCTTATTTTCTAAGTATTTATAACTCGCTAAAATGAAGTAAAAAGGAATATATTTTTAAAAGCATCACTAGAAAAGTGTTGTAACCTTATGGCAAACTTAAATTACAGACTGAAAAAATGCTGTAAGTAATCTTGTGTTCAATTTGCACACCATAAGAATGTTGTAAGTAATCTTGTATTTAATTTGCACCCTAAAAGAATGCTGTAAGTAATCTTTTCACATGTTAGTTTCATTCCATAAGAATGCTGTGAGTTACATCAGATGTTTAATAATAAACCGCACTTTTGCTGTAAGAAAAAAAAGTGTTAAAACACCGTTTTTTTAGTGACTAGTGACTTACAGCAAATTAAATATGTAAACTTTTCAAAATTATACCCTATTTTCGAAATTTTTGTCGTCGTAGCGATATGAGACTCAGACCATTCGACGCAGAAAAAAAATCTTAATCTAGCTGTGTATTCAGTCTACTTACGCCATTCTTGCTACTTACAGCAAATACGTTTTCTTACGTCGATAAAAAAGAGCTATCTGACATTGTGTGGTAACGGCAAATTGAACTTGATCTGATTTTAATTGTTTTTATGGCTAGTTTTAATCTACTAGGTACGCGATTTGACACCATACCGTATGGTATTCTGCAAGTTAGTCGCTTTCATTGATATAGGTGTTGGGTGTATATTGTATAAAAATAAGCAACCCATCATTTTGTAGGCACCAACCCTAGCACTACGCGCAGTCATTTGTTCAAATTTTAAAAATCGAGCTGAGTTACGCTACTGTCTAGAAAGGCAAGCGCTCCTCCCTGTATTGTGACTCAATATACCTTCTTTTATGTAGCGCAGCAATAGTTGGCTGTAATTTTCTTAAGTGTAGAATAATGGGTTTAGTCCCTGTAGCTTCGGGATTAAGAATAGAGCTACGGTATCACCTGCCTTTTCGTAAGCGGTGAGTTACAGTAGGCTTCTGGGGTTGTGGACGGTGAGAGTGGGACCTCAATCCGTCCAGCCAGCAGCCCCGGGGAGGGCGGCGGTGTGTGCGTGACCGCATGCCGCCGTAAGCATCGGAAGGTGTAGGAGAGCACCTCTGCTGTAGCGAATATGGACCCGTTTTGGGGTGTCACGCGAGAGGACACCGGTGCGCTCCACTGGAGATCCCTAAGTTCTCACCAAGCGCAGTGACAGCCACCGAGGGGGTTTTAGTGCGGTCAAATCCCACATAACCCGGTATCCTCTCCCAAGGTGCCAGGTATCTTTTGAAGGTCCCCCCCCCCCCCCGATACAAAAAAGGTCGAATAAATGGACATTTTTTCATATGTCTCTCAACAAAGGGCGTGGCACTGCGGCTGGCGTAGAATGAAAACGATCTGTTTAGCTAAGAGATAGGGACGTGGTTGAGTGTGAGATGTGCGGTCACTATAGATAAGTTCTATGCGTGTTTCCGTGTTTTGATGGGCATGTGAAGCCTTTAGTCCCGGTTGTTATCTATAAGTAACCGCAACCGTTAAACGTCTTCGGTTGCCTTCCATATAACCCGATTTGGAGCAGCGTGGTGAAATTAGCTCCAGGACTCCCTAATTAAGAAAACACCCGTGCACAACAACGCGACGCCAAAAGGCAACCCCTCTTTTTGCCTTAGCTTACCTACTTGAAATATGAAATAAAAATACCTATCTGAATAATATTTTTAGTATCTTATTGCCTTTTAGCTCTTTAACTTAACCTTAATACAGACTACACGAGTACGCAACGGGATCCAGCGAACTAAGTGGCGCGAAACGTTCACCAGCTCTCAATAAGCACTCAGACCTAGCGCGTTCAAACTGAACTTACACATATATTATTTACACAGTCAATTTTTGGCAAAGGGAGATCTCCCGCCGGGCGAGGTGGTCATGCCCGGGGAGCGGCCGCGCTCCCCGGGCATGACCACCTCGCCCGGCGGGAGATCTCCCTTTGCCAAACTGGTGACCCCGGACAAGAATACGTCCCTTCTGACCTTCATCAGTCGCACCTTCACACCCTGGATGGACTGCAGCAACCACTTCAACAGCTCATCAGGTTCATCGCAGCGTGTCTGTCCATGCTTCCTGATCCTGATCCAGCTACCTCCAGCGACTTCGTGGACGGCTTGAGAACCCACTACTCGCCTCCACACTTCAACCTACTCTCACATCCCGACTCACCGTGGATAGAGGGTATCTCCGCACCTCGCTTCACCCTCACATCCCGACTCACCGCGGATAGAGGGCAACACAAGGCCTCACCTTCACATCTCGACTCACTGTAGATAGAGGGCATTGAAGGCACTTGTAAGCGAAGACTGCACAAGCTTGGATTTCTGAAGACATCGACCTCCCGTCTGAGCAGGGGGTGATGTAGCGACCTTCCGCTACTCATCAAGAGATGGCCCCACGGGTATTCCTGAATCACGCTATCGAAGTTTTCGGAATATCCTATCAATATACAAGCTCCGAATTGAGTCAATTGGAGCGCGGCCGCTCCCCGGGCATGATCACCTCGCCCGGCGGGAGATCTCCCTTTGCCAAAAATTTAAGCACACCTTGTTCCGAAGATTTGGCATTTCACTCACTCACCCAGTAGACTTGTATCTGCGTTTCGCGGGAGCCGACTGGATATGAACTCCGGAGACCTTATTCGGCGGGCGAGAACGCCACAGAATAACATTATCAAATCCACCTCAGCGAAATGTACTACAAAAATGATTTATCTAAATATTGGTGTAAAAATAATGTTAATAAGTTTATTATTTTAGACACAGTATTGAAAATATTTAAAAAAAGAGGCAACTTTGGATTTCTTTCTAAAGAGCGAAATTCGTCTGATTGTGTAACTGTAAGCGAATTGTACTCTGTAAGATCCTCAACTGAAACATATATTTTTTTCAGAATTTCACGTCAATTTTTGACTGATTCATATTGATTTTAAAAACAGCATTTGCGGTACAAGGGGCCCTTAACTGCTTTTATGTAGTGGAGCAATAGATGGCGGCATAGAGAAAACGAATGGTAGTAGTCACGGAGTTCCAAATAACGCGCGCACCCCCCCAAATAGTAGTGGTGCCCTAACCTGCTATCTGTACCAGAACCAGTAGAAAAGAAAAGAAAATAATTTATTGTTGACTGTTTACATACATACAGTTAGATGTTTAAAATTATTACAAGAGTTTAAACAGTTTACCATGCTCTGGCATACAATATTATATTACTAATTAAAATTAAGTAAAACTAAGTAAAATTAAGTTAAGATCCGCTAAGAAAAGTTTCCAGTGTCGCCATTGAACAGCATGAAAATGTTTTAGACTTTGCTCTCATAATCGTAAGGAACTAAGGCAGTAAGACGTGTTTTTGCAATGATCATTTAGGAGCAACTGGCGGCCCTGAAGTGTGCGCGCCGTGCCATGCGCGCTTCATGGTTTACACGACTCCGTTTAGTGTTGTTAGTTAATGTTGATAGTTTTTTTTCCTTAATCCAACACGATGTTCATGTACAGTTGGGCAAGCCGCTGTCGGATGTTTAAAAACTGCCCAAAAGACCTCTGACAATGCTTAATGACCAGTATCTATGAAAAAGTGTATGATATTTTAGCTACGAAACAAAGGGGTCACACATTTCATCCAGAAATGTGTGACCCCTTTGTTTCGTAGCTTCGTAGAACGATGTGTGAGGTAGGTGAGTTTATACTAATATAAAGCTGTAAGTTGTTTTTTTTGAACGCGTTAATCTCAGGAACTACTGGTTTGAATTGAAAAAATATTTTTTGTCCATTTATCGAAGAAGGCTTAGGGCATTTATAATATCATGCTATGACTATACCAAAGCCCACGTGGACGAAGTCGCGGGCGGCGGCTAGTAGTTAGATAGTTTCAATTAATCCCACGAATTAAGCACATAGCCAGTGTCAAATCGCAAAATTTACATTCTGGTGGAAATGCTGGATTGCCAGCCAAATCTGCTTGATCTGCAACCCTTCGGCGTCCCACTTCTGGCCCCTTCGCCAATATTTGGGGCGCCTGATGCTAACAGCATCACGTTGCTTCAATGTGTGTTGGTGGAGTCATTGGTTATAGGGACCACTTTTCACACGTGGCTTGCATGCTCGTTTCCAATTACATAAAAAAATGTAATAACATAAAAGTAAATCATTTCTGATTGCGTCAATCCAGAAAGCTTACGCAACCAGGTTCAAACGGTAAGCATTTCACAGCAATTCTCTCAAAAGATTCTTATCACGTAGTTATTTAGACAGCATTCAGCATTTCTAGGACGGTGAAAACGTGCTTAATATAGGTGTTTTAAGACTTTAACGTATCTGAATTATAGATATTGTAGATTTTGTTAACAGAAAATATTCCTGTTGTAACTTTGAAAGAAAGAAAGAAAGAAAATTTATTCACACATAGCACACATTAACAATACAAAAAATAAAATAAAAAATAAGCTTACCAAAACAAAAACAAAAATACATTTTTTTATACTTTTTGACTTTATGTATACCTTAAAATCAGTGCTGCAACAATGCACTGCGAATGGGATCTGGACTCAGCGTATGCCATGGTAAAATACATTACCATGGCGCTGATTTTCAGTCCGACCCTTTGCTTAAAAGGCAACTCGGACGATTGACGCTGTTTATAAGTTAATTTTATTTGATCGAGATTTATATTTATGCCGTTTTTATTTAAAAATAATTATGTGCGTATAATTATATTAGATGGTTTAAAGAACATGCCTCACATGCACCTTTTTTCTAACAGCAAGGAATGTAAAATTTAACTGAACTAAAACTCCTTCGGTGGCCTGCCTCAGCGCTGGAGGAGAACTCCGGGATCTCGGGGAGAGATGGTGCTCTGCAGTCTGCACCTGCCAGTGCTTGCGACGACATGCGGCCACGTATACACTGCTGCCATTCTGAGGGCTATTACCTGGACGTTTGGAGCTCTTAATACCGCCGCCCGTAATTCTAGACCAGATGCTCCCTTTTAGTCGCCTCTTGCGATCATGCCCGATAAAAACAGGGAAAATTTATGAAGAAAATAAATATCAATAAAAAAACAAGTTATTACTTAAATGCGCTAGTAAGAATTGAATTTTTAATGATACATCGTATTTTAAGTTTTTTATTTAATACCCACACCTGTACAAAATAATTTCAATATTATTTACGATATCACCGGTAGGTATCACTCTTAACGGCCTGAAATTTGCCACTACGGTCACCCAGCTTATACACGACCGTGTCCGTTTCGCTTAGCTACATAGCTCGCTTGCTTTTACGCCAGCCGGAGGGACATAAGCACTTCAATGACACACAACAAACTGTAATAAGAAACCTCTTAGAGCTCAAAGAGCTATTTAGGTTCATTGCCCGCAAACATTGATGTTAATATGGATATTCCGCGGGATTCCAACTGATACTCCGGGATTGTAATACATTTAATTATTTTTATCAATAAGTATAAAAAATGGTTTATGTAAGCCAATAAGTGCACGAACGACGTTGTCAAACGTTTTTGTCAAACGCGCAACGTTCCCGCTTTGTTGAAACGCGTGATGTCGCCGCATTAAAACGTTACACACGCATAGCCCCACAGTAAGGTAATTAATACCCTGTATCGTGGGTACCATGGACACATACAAAGACAGGAACACAAGCACCCAGACCGAGAACAGAAATTTAAACTCATCATTAAAATTTATGTTTCGGTGGGAATCGAACCCGGTACCCCTCGATTAGCAGTCCGGTATGATAACCATTGTGCCACGAGGGTCGTCATTATGGAAACAAACGAAAACAATAGCGGGGTGTTTCTGTCACCAGAGTGACCCATCTATTTTTGTCTCTTTCTGCACCACTAGAATTCAATTGTTAACTGTCAGTAAAAATATGTGGGTTAATGAATCCAGTTTCTATCTATTTATTATACTATCCTTAAACCCATCCTTCTTATACTTACCCGTCGGAGAGGAAGTGTAGTTTTAATTACTTCCTAAGGCGTAAATATTTTTTTATTATTTTTCTACTTAAAATGCAAATACCGGGATTCGGGGCGTATCCATAATTATTATTCTAACATATGGCAAGTACACAAAACAGCTCTACCTTCTCCGATCATTAGTCATAACCTAAACAGAAATAAAGTTACAATCACAAAACAATTACTTCAAATTTCATAAAAAATGATCCGTTAAGAATATTCTTAGCGGATCTTAAAATAAAGCTATTTTATACCTACTTTAATTTTAATTAGTAATATAATATTGTATGCCAGAGCATGGTAGACTGTTTAAACTCTTATAATAATTTTAAACATCTAACTGTATGTATGTAAGCAGTCAACAACAAAGTATTTTCATTTCATTTCATTTCAAATTAGAAGTAGGTGTAGCATTTGCACTTTTAAGTTTTTTCATACAAATCCCTTTATACAAGTTTCATAACCTTCAATGTTCCGTCTAAAACAAGACAGTATTTGTCAAATCTTTCAAAGAAGTCTATTACTGCACATTTCGCAAAATCCATGACAGAAGTGCTATGCAATTAGATGCTTTGAGCGATAGAAAACGAGCGACACGACGTAATGAGATGTTCCCGAAAGCAGCTATTTCAAGCTGTTAAATGGGTCTTTTCCAAGCTGTTTGAAATGAGCTGAACTCAGCTGAATGAGGCGACTGAATACGAGTTGCAACTTAAATTTGGTCCAATTGAAAGACTATGTGAAATACATTTTGTTTGAGTTAGATGATAGGTGGTTAGTAATAATTTGTTTATGTGAATTTTTGAGTAACAAGTATACATATATGAGGGCCATACGTATGCGTATGGCCCTCCGGCAGGCGTAAAACGCAAGCGAGTTATGTAGCTAAGCGAAACGGACACGGTCGTGTATAAGCTGGGTCACCATTAACGGCAAATTTTAGCCCGTTAAGAGTAGGGTTAGGGGCTAGGGTATTTTGTACAGGTATGGGTATTACATATTAGGAAGAGCGCATGGCTCGGCGGTTAGCGTACAACGCAAACGATCTATGCAGCTAAGCCAAATGGGCGCAGTCGTGTGTGAAATGGGTGACCTCTAGTGGCAAAATTTCATGCGCGTTTCCATGTTACGGAGGGCACGTTAAGCCGTTGGTCCCGGTTGTTGTCGATAGATAACAGTCGTTAAAACTTGTCGGAGGCCTTATGGGCGGTTTGAGAATATCCGACAGCGGGTTGGCCACTAACCCGCATCTCTACTAACCCGCATTGGAGCAGCGTGGTGGAGTAAGCTCCAGGCCTCCCCAATAATGGGGAGAGACCCGTGCCCAGCAGTGGGACGCAAAAAGGGTTGCAGCCATGGGTATTAATTGAAAGAACTTAAATTATATGCAAGATGTACCATTAAAATTATTCTTACTAGCGCATTTCAGTAATAGCTTGTTTTTTTAATTAATATTTATTTTCTTCACTTGCTCCTGTTTTTATGAAACAACTTAAAGCTGATGCTGGAATTCCGGAAACGTCTAAACGTCCGTGTCATCCATTCTGTTTTATTTCACCCAGTTCAGTAGAAACACATCTATTTTGTTTCATTTCCCCCGTTCAGTAGAAACAGTATGAAGTAGAATACATGTAAAGGAAAAGTAACTCTGACCGACTCTGTCATTCGTTACACATGTATTGACACGTATTGCTTATTTTGTTAATTCAAATAATAAAATTTTAGTTATAAATCCTGGAATAAGGGTGTAGCGACCTTTCGCTACTCATCAAGAGATGGCGTCACGGGTATTCCTAAATCACGTTATCGAAGTTTTCTGAATATCCGACCATATATATGTCGAAGTCGAATCGTATAATCCGCCGTATAACATTACAGCTAGCCGGTTACTAAAACAGGGCCGTTCTGTATTGTGGCGGGTCCACGATTGGCCGGATTGTTATTGCGATACGTTCTAAAATATGGCGGCTCACGTTTAGCCTCATTGTAATGAAGCCTCGGAGCTACCCACCCTACTTATGATAATCACCGCACTCGACATTGCTGAGCTTTATTGACACCCATCCTGCCTATGACCGCACTACATGTTGCTGAATGGCCACCCATCCTACTTATGACCGCAGGTGTCATTGAGCTAAGCAATGTCCCTGAAACACATTTTCACAATAGGTAATTATTTATATTCGAAAAATACCCAAACCGAATCAGTGCACCCCACTATCCACGTGGTCTTGTCTGTACTACCCCTAGAGTGTTTATAAAAAGTCGGAGGCGCGGAGGGAGACCACTCCCTGCCCGCCGTAGGAAAGCGCAGGCATCAAGAGAGCCGTAGCGGCTGAGGCTGGTCGCCTAAGGCGACCAAAAAGCCGAAGCTGCGAAGGCGAGCGCAGGTGCCGCGCTTTCTTACGCTGGGGCGGAGGGAGTGGTCTTCCCGCAGCGCCGGAGATGTCACAGAGCCACTTTTTTTATTACATTATCCAAGCCTTGAAAGATATTTAAAATTGCTAGTTAATGTGATTAATTTATTGTCAATTATAACTTTATCTAAATTGAGTAGATATTATAAATAATGGCCAGATAATATATAATATCCGGATTTATTACGTTGCCTGTAACATATAATAGACAATAGGGCGGCACGATATTACGCCGCTTTGACGAACGCGAAGAGCTCATACAATACAACGTTCGCTAATTTAGCTGAATTGCAATCCGGCTGAACGAGAGTGCGCCGCAATACAATACAGCCCTGTTTTAGGAAATAGCTAGCCGTAATGTAATACGGCGGAATATACAATCCGACTGCGACATATACAAGCTCCGAATTGAGTCAGTTGTAACGCGGCCGCTCCCCGGGCATGACCACCTCGCCCGGCGGGAGATCTCCCTTTGGCAAAAGGAATTTAAATGTTATTTTCTTCCGTTACGTTGTTGTTTGTGTGTCCATGGTACCCACGATACAGAGTATATGTACCCTACTGTGGGGCTATGAGTGTGAAGCATTATTATTAAACGTTATCGTTAAATTTTTTTCCACTGTTCCGATACTCGTTATTCATAGATAAAGTGTAACTTTTGGTCGTTTTTCTATAGACTGACGGGTAAGAGTACACTGTAGATAATCTGAATATTTAATACATAATTTCATACATTTGACATTGAATATTTAAAGTAAAATATTACAAAGTAGATGTCTGCCTTTGATCTCTTTTAAATCCAAATCAAAAGATTAAATTATCTATCGTATCTATCTTTTTGCAAGCCCTTCGCTTATGACGCGTTTACTAGGGCAAAATTTAGCATCTAATGTATATTATAACATTTTTGGAATATATATACTTTTTACCATTGTAATATTGTATACCCCATGTTTTTAAACAGGGCTGACGTTTTTCTCCGTCTGCTCTTTTCTTCAGCTCAGCATTGCCTAAGCGCACCTAGAGCAGACAGAACAAAAAAAATAACGTTCACTAAGAGTTTGTAAAGGAACCGTACAGTGAATAAAGAATTTATCTATTTATTTATTTAATGATTTATGTACACAAACACTAACATAAAACATACATTTAAAATAAAAAAATCATTTCATTTCATAAAGCTCCATGTATGCTTAAAATTTCAAAAGAGAAATTGAATGTAATCGAATAAGCGTCAATGCCTAGCGCTTTGCAGACTATACTATTTCAAAAATGTAGGACATCAAACTACATAGGTACAAAATGAACATACGGGCGCACATCTTAATGAGATCTATTTTGTTTTAATCTTTTTCTTTTCTCAAACCCACATTTTTCCGTCGCAGTTAATTGAAAGTCCTTGTAACATCCGTTCGGTGATAATCAGAACTGGATGAATAGAAACAGAATATTCGTTTCATTTACCTCAGTTCAGTTGAAACATCTCGAAATATTCAGACGTTTCTATTTAGCTAGAAATTGTAAAGCGTCTGTGACATTCATTTTGGGAATTTTTGAACGTGCTATTTTATTACGAAAATTTCACTTTTTAATTTGACAAATAATTGGTATCAGATTAAATTGTTTTGTTCTATGATCTTTTTTTTTCTTTTGTGCAGTACTAGCCTTCCACCAGCGGCTTCGCCCGCGTGGACCCGTTTTATAGGTTTTATAGGTTAGAACAAAAACCATCATAATTATGTCCTTTCCCAAGGTTCACTCTATCTGTGTTCCAAATTTCATTAAAATTGGTTCAGTAGTTTAAGCGGGAAAGCGTTACAGACAGACAGATAGAATAATCATTCAAATTTATAATGTTAAAATTAGTATGGATGTGTAAGGTTGTATTTACAATCCGATGTTTATCGCAATGCAATAAATGGAAGGTGATTTATTTTTATTTTACCAGTTTAATGACAGTATTTTTAAATTATTACAAACTAGTGAACCCCGCAGACGTTGGTTTGCCTTAAAAGTATTGAAAGAGGAAGAGTTTTTATGTTACTGTCAAATAAAAAATATAAAACAAATACTGACAGATGAATTATTATTCAGACTATGTCAAACTACTGGACGATGGCGCCACAAGCACGACGAAATAATGTTTGACAGTAACTAACAGTTTATATAGGAAAATAAAATAAGTTGTTTTACTGTTAATTATGGAATAATTCTATATTTTCTTACCGTTTAAACCTTCCCTGGACTTCTACTAATATATCAAGACCAAAATTAGCCACATCGATTCAGCCGTTCTCAATTGTTTGTTGAAAATTGTTTTGATGCTAACATCAAAAGCTGCTGCTAGCTCAGCTGTAGATTGAGTCGCAGCTTCCACAATCGCCTTTAATTCATCATTGCCAAATTCTCCGGACGACCACGAGCTTTATTTTCAAGTCAAAATTTCCAAAATTGAACCGGGAAAAGCAATAACGGGTAGTGCGTTCGTTTGTACAGTTCTCTCCGTAAACGTATTTGATGTCACGTACCGTTTGTGTCGCGTTGGTGCCACGACGGAACTCACATTCCATTATTACACGAATTTTTGAAGTATCCATTATGACGAAAAATGTTCAAACGTAATGAAAATACAACGCTAATCAATAAACAAAAGACTGAGTTTGTAAAAAGTTCATATTTTTAAAACAAAATTAATTTGAATTTAGAATACAAAACCATTCCAAACTTTTTTTTTATTTGAAATGACCAGTACTGAAGAACGGCAATTTCATAGGTAAAGACCTATTATAACTCGTTACCAAACTTATTTGTTTAACCTCAACCTTTGAAAATGCGATAATTCGTACTCGTAAGTTGCAGAAATAGATCCTTATGTGAGACCTTGCTTACTCTTAGCTAATCCCAGACGAAGCGATAGAGCGGCGAACGTTCTTTGGATTAAGTCTAAAGTAAACAAGACTTACAGTGCTGGAGGGATCTTGGATTGCAGGGTTTTATATTATTATACAAGTATCACCGAGCCATCTGATCAGTATGTACTTACTCTACTAGAGACTGCAATGTTAAGGAGAGATTCGGGCTGAGATATTAATTAAATAAATAATTTAGTTTAAAAAACTAAAAAACACGCTTTTGTGAAAATACGAACTAAAAAGTAAAAAATAGGAAGAAAATACATTCATAATACATTTATTTTAAATTTTTTAGTTGCTATTTTTTTCCATAATATTATTGCATAGTCATCGGCCCTTGACCCCTGTGCAAATTTTCAAGTTAATCAGACGCTTAGAAGTAGGTGAAAATGAAGTTAAAAGATTCCGTTACATTCGTACATACATACATACATATATACATACATACATACATACAGGTCAAGCTAATAAACGTGTCTAAGACAGATTAACGAAGTTAAAAACTATTTAAATCGATGTTTAGGATCGTTAAATTTGTATATAGTTAAAATTGAAGGATTTTGGCAGGGCGCGATACTGAAACACAGGTAAAGATTTTTTTAAAACGTTATTTTATGCATATTACCTAAACGTTACATCATGTAAGTCTGGCCAGCACCTGCACCTTCCTCAAAATGAGTGCAACAGCGTTGCTTCCCCCGTCGAACCATAAACGTAGGTAAAAGGATACCACTAAAAACTTAGAACATCACAGATACTGGACAGGTATGACACGCGTCAGAGGAGTGGCCTATACGAGCGAATCCCTCGTCCCAACGTGCGTGCACAATGTGCCTTCTAGGTATATACTACAAGTGTGTGTGTGTGTGTGTGTGTGTCGGTGTCAGTGTTGTCGGTGCATAGAAAATGACGTTGTTAATGAAATTGACATATTTAGAAATGTATGCGTCTGTAGCGATGAAAGTATATTTGTGAATGTGTGACAAAATAATCGAAGCGAGGCGCAATGACCTCTCCACTGACGGGTGAGTCAGTAACCTTTGATGCTTTAAGCACTAAAAAGCATAAAAAGGTCAGTGTTACATCAACATAAAGTTAACAAATAATCTAAAACCAAAAAATGTTATATAAAATATTTACCTCGCTACAAACTATTAGAAATGATTGATGTGTACAGTTGCTAACCTGAATTCTGTTGGTCTCATCATTTATTACCCCAGTAGCTCCAAAATTAGTATTCTCAGAGCGTCCTGTGACTAAACGACATTATAACGAGTCGGAAAGGACCCTTATTGCTTTGTAACAAGGGTCACTTTGCGCGGTGTTAAATCGAGATCGATCTACAGGACAGATTGACGATGGATGAAGGTTCAGCATAGTTTGGAATAAAAGCAGAGCCTATAAAAGTGGAGCCTATTCAATTGCTACTTTTAAACCTTTTTTATTCAAAAATAGATTTTCAGAAAAGTTGATAACATTAGGAACTGATTTTTAAAAAAATGTAAATACAAAACAGAAAGAAAGACCTGTTGAGAAGTTACGTTGGGCTCCACATAAAAAAGGTTGAAAAAAATATAAAATGGTCCTTAAATGAGACGAGTTTTGGTCTTATTCAATATTTAATGGTCCTTATATGAGACGAGTTCTGGCCGTATATGTATCATGATCAAAAAATAGTTTTTAACAAAAAAATAAAACCGACTTCATAAAATAATGGTAAAACAAAATAATAATAAAATAAAATAATAAAACCAGGGTCAGGTACGCTACCACCTATTGGCTGCGACCCTTTTTTACGTCTCACTGCTGGGCACGAGTCTCTCCCATTATTGGGGAGGCTTGGAGTTTACTCCACCACACTGCTCCAATGCGGGTTGGTGGAGATAATATTATAGTTAGTGGCCAACCCGCTGTCAGATGTTTTCGAACCGCCCATTAGACAACAACTCCGACATCCGAAAAAGTTTAATGATTGTTATCTATTACCTTACCTTGAACGACGGTTTATAATCCCTCCAAAGCACTAAAACGCCTATAATAAAAATAGACAAGCGCTCACCAACCCCACACTCGACCGCACCCTTTTTACTTAGCTACATAGAACGTGTGCGTTCTGCGCCAGCCGCAGGGCAATGCACGTTTCAAAGTTTATTACCAGTGCTTTATCGCTTCGCAAAAGATTAGTTAAGAATAAACCCGACACTTATCTCAGTTTCAACCCACAACCCAGCTTTATTTATTTAAACCGAGCTTTTAAGAAACACAAAGAAAGAGCTAACTTTATTACAGCGATTTAACTAAAGCAAAGAATAAAAACACAATTTTATTTAACTTTCCGACTTTGTAACACAATGTTTTGTTTGGCAAAAATATTATATTGTTGGAACAAAAATTGCATTAAGCTATCTGTATAATTGAATAAAGTAAAGTGATTTCAAACATTATTTTATTCATCAGTATGAAGATTTTTACTAGGCCATCATTAATTTCTGACGTTGTCACTCTAAAGTTGTACTGCAAAAATAAATAAAAATAATCGTGATAATGTTTATAAATAAATAAATAGGGGAGAACAATTTTGATTATTATAGACTCTAAAATCATTATAAGATCATCACGATTTTTTGTGGACACTATATTGAATCATCAAAGTATAAATAAATCATCAAAATCGACCATAAAAAATATTAACATTCAACTGGAGTAGCCAGAGTTGTGTCGCAGCTTAGGCAAACCAGGATGGTACAAGCCTTATCTTCAAAATAATTGTTAACAAAAAATAAAAAGCCAACTTTAAAAGAACTTTTTTGTATAAAATTATAAATATATATGAGAAAAATCCGGAGTTGCCTCTTTTCGAATAAAAAAAATCTGGTATCGGATAACGTAACATACGTTTACGTAAAATCTTAGGACAGAATCCATTCATGACCTTTGTTGTGTTTTTTTGTTCATGGATCCCATGATCAGAACTCAGCCAAATTAATATAGAACCAATCACCTTTGGATTCTCACCACCTTTCGATTCCACCTTTCAAATAAAAAAACACTCCGTGAACAATTGAACATACATACAAAAAACATAGCTTATGCTTATGCTATGGGCCTTGTTGCCTGATAATAAAGAATTTATTATTTATAATTATTATTATTATAGCTCCCGACGAATTGATAACCTTTTCTTTTGTAGCAGTTGTTAAAAATAACATTTATTGAGTCTGTGAGCACATTTTATTTTTGCTATTAACGATCCTAGAAAACTATGATAAATATATTTCTAAGTTAAGGTTTTCTCCGCAAAACCGCAAGTTAGCTAGCAGAAAGCTAATATTTCAACTAGATCGTTTACGTTACCTCGAAACTCATTAGTTTCTGTCAAAAAATAAACTGTTTGACATTCCATTACGTACGGAGATTAAGATCTGGCTGGTTCTTGCAAAATTCTTTGATATTTATATACGTCAGCACTTACAACCATATATATATCCAACTAAAACATACAATACAAGAACAAGCTAAGCAAATAGAATTACTAAAATATTTGACTCGCGAGTTACCCTCGAAAACGAATGGCACAAGAACTGCAACACCAAGTCACAATCGACTACTGAACATTAAAATGAGAACTCCAAGAATGTCTCCATTACAATTAGCAAAAAGCGCTTGTGCTAGTTTATATAACTCTCCGCTTCAAACACGATGCCCAGAATTGAATATCGGCAATAATTCTAATAGAATAAGCGTATCACACTTATCGAATTTAGTTCAAGCGAATCAGCAAGACCCAAATACTGTCTTGAATAGTAAAAAGGCCATTGAGATCCAAATATCTCAAGAATCGGAGACCCAAATATATCAAAAATCATGCACAAATGCAACTACAGAATCTAGCCAAACTAAACACCGTGTCATTATAATAGCAGATAACCAGGGTCGAAACGTACGGCAAAACCTACAACAACTTTTAGGAACGAACTACACTGTTGTGAGCTTTATTAAACCGAATGCGCCTCTAAAAGAAGTGGTATTGTCGATGAAAGATGAGATTAAAAGTCTTACTATGGATGACTATGTTATTTTGCTGGCAGGTAGCAACGACAAAAACCCATATACTTTCGCTTCAAAACTTGACAATTGGCTATCTTCTATTACAAATACAAACATTATAACAGGCGAAATACCTAGAAATAGCTACCTATGTGAAACTAGATTAAATTATGAACTGAAATTTATATGTAGCAAATATAAAAATGTTGTGTATACAGATTTAAATTATAGCAGAATTATTCCTCGTTACAACATGTTTGCGCTGCATTTAGCCAGATCGTTATTAAGAGAAATTTTATGCATTTTCTATCAGTCTAACCTGCAAAAATATAAATTATCCTCTATAGTTAATAAACAAGAAAAATCTTACAAAAATGTTAGTACACAAACACACATTTCCATGACTAATCATTTAAATTGTAATTTATGTAATGACCATCTAAATAATATTTCTCCTGACAATTCGAATTCTAATGCAAATAATTGTAATAATAATCATCTTTTTCGTGACTAATTGGATCAATATAATGCATCAATATATAAATGGGCTTATTAGTAAATCTGATTTATTGACTGTGTGTCTTAGCGACTTACTAAATAAAGGAATTGACATCGATATTTTGTGTATAACCGAACACAACATGATTAATGGTGACGAATTTTGCTTAACGTTGCCTAATTTCAGTTTAGCATCACAATGTATGCGAGATTCTAGACATGGAGGTTGCTGTATACTGACTAAACATACACATAAATATAGAGAATTAAAAGAGGTGGTAAGCTTATCTGTATTAGGTGTGGTTGAAATTTCTGCAATAGAGCTTCTGGACCATGACGTTTATATTATTTGCATATACAGATCACCGAAACAAAATCCAACATCATTTGATTCTTTTTTTAATAGGTTAAATGATATACTCTCTAAATTTGCCTTTAATAAAAAACACGTAATAGTTTGTGGAGACTTCAATATAGACCTATTAAAAAGTGACAAGTACTCTTATGAATTTCAAGACATTATAGTGAGCCATAATTTAAAATTTGAATTTAAACAACCAACTCGCATAGTTAGCAATTCGTGTATCGATAATATCATACATAATGTAAAAGGATGCAAAAGTCAGTTACACGACTTTTCATTATCCGACCATACTGCACAATCCTTGAGTTTTCCAACCAATAAAAAATGTAAACTCAGTTATTGGTATGTAAAAAAACGCGATTATTCATTGGAAAATAAAGTAAAATTTAAAAAATACATTACACAGCTGGCTTTTAATGAAGTGTATGAAACAAATGATCCAGATACAGCATACAACGCGTTTTATGACCTGTTTAAACTTATTTATAAGTAGCACTAGTAGCAAAATTTCATGTCTATTTTCGTGCTTCGGAGGGCAGTGGCACTCATTGTTCTCGGCTGTAAGTGATAGGCTATCTATCAGTTGCTAAACCTTATGGTTTACGTACCGACCATAAATTTGACTGTTACTGAAACGCATCTTTCCATCAAACCGCATGGGAACAGCGCGGTAGAGTAAATTTCAGGCTTGTGCCCACGAGTGTTCCGTTGAGAGAAAACATTGTGATATTTTAATTACCATGTTTACCTGTGACCACTGAACATATCCGGTAGTTACTCATAATTTATTCAAGACATGATGTCCACCAATCTGAACTTGGCCAACATGCTGTACTATGGCCTACATCCCTCTCAATGTAAGCAAGCAGTATCATTATACAAGTACCTTATTGTACATGATGTCGTAGTCGCCAATAATAAAAATAGCGAACACATACAAAGTGTCACGTGTGCGCTACGCGCGCTACGGGGCGCTCGACTACGGCGTAGCAATATTAAGGCTGTAGCTGCTGGTGACGTTTGACACTATTACGTAGTGCATGTTTGCTTAGTACTGTCGGGATTCTTTAAAATTCACAACTTTTCCTATATTCATTACATCTATTACTATGAACTACTATACTAGTGAACGGCACATGGTCGAAATTTAAACTTCGTCAGAAAATTCATCAAAAAAAGGAACCCTTATGGATTCGTGATGTCTGTCTGTCCGTCAGCATGTCACAGCCATTTTTTTCCGAAACTATAAGAACTATACTGTTGAAACTCGGTACGTAGATGTATTCTGTGAACCACATTAAGATTTTCACACAAAAATAGAAAAAAGCAATAAATTTTGAGGGTTCCCCATACTTAGAACTGGAACACAAAAAAATTTTTTTCATCAAACCCATACGTGTATGATATCTATGGACAGGTCTTCAAAAATGATATTGAGGTTTCTAATATCATTTTTTTCTAAACTGATTAGTTTGCGCGAGAGACACTTCCAAAGTGGTAAAATGCGTATCCCCCCCCCCCCTCTGTAACTTCTAAAATAACAGAATGATAGAACTTAAAAAAATATAATATGATGTACAATACGATGCAAACTTCCACCGAAAATTGGTTTGAACGAGATCTAGTAAGTAGTTTTTTTTTAATAAGTCATAAATCGTAAACCACAATTTAAGTTCCATTCAATCTTAAAGCAATGATTTCTATAGATAATCAAAGGTATGTATTTCTATTGCCGCTATTGTTACACAAATACTAAAAATAGAATAAAATAAATATATAAAGGGGCTCCCATACAATAAACGTGTTTTTTTTTAATTGATAATGGTACGGAACCCTTCGTCGAAGTCCGACTCGCACTTGGCCGGTTTTTTATAAAATAATATAATTTTTTTTGCTTTTTTTAAAATTACATTCTAATTTAATATTGCGTAATACACGGTGATAATATTACTAAATGTTTGAAAACTTCCGACAATGGATTGGCTAATAAATTATAAGTAACCTGCACCTCCACCAACTTGCATTTGAGCAGCGTGATGGAGTAAGCTCCAGGCCTCCTCAATGATGGGGAGAGATCCGTAAATAGCAGTCGGAGCCAAAAAGTGTTGTAGCCAAATCAGTAGTTATATAATTGAACTAAAGTAAGTCGGGCACACACACATTATAAACATCTAACCACCACGTCTGGAAACCTTACATTCAGATGAATATTGGTTGCTCTCGTATTTCCCGAAGAAAATATTCTTCCACGAAGTTATGATAGCATCGCGTCATGTTGTATGTTTAAATATTAACCGGGTGCCGCCGCGCACGTATTAGATTAGGACACGTCTTGCAGTAGGGTGGCCATGCAGGAAATTATTATTTATTTTCATGGACAAACGTAGTTAAGATTTCATTTGGAAACGCCGGGCGTTTTATATTACCATTTAATTTTAACAAAATGAAACGAAAAAATTAAGAAAAAATAGGGCTTCTAGTGGTGATTATTAGGGGAAGCCTTTTATTTATTTTATTTATAAGTATTAGCCTTTTTATTTCGTTTATTCAGATTTACAATTAGCCCCGGACCTGATGCAGATTTCGAGGTATCCGTAATAAGATTCTTTGTCACATTTTAAATTTCAAGGTATCCGTAATAAGATTCGATTCCACATTTTTAACAATAATCTCACTTTCTCGAAGAAGAATGCCCACAAAATCTTTGCTATCGTTCTCTTTTATCCTCTTTTTAGCAAAACCCTGTCCACCCTGTGCACGCGTTACAGGTGTGATGTATTCCCGCTAATGACGTCACACGTTACCATATATCAGAATATTTGCGGTACGTTTTATAAGTGTGTATTTCTGTAGTCTTGTGATTTTCAAAAACGCTTTTAAGACACTTATAGGACTGCTAAAAAAATAATTGGGACATTTTAAACCCGATTCAATGATCAAGTGCTGCACCCACTTCTGCCGTGAAGTTAAGCAAATTTTTATTTATTTATACTTTATTGTTACAACAAAAAAGTTGTACAAAGGGCGGACTTAATACCTGGAGGCATTATCTACCAGTCAACCCTGGCTGATGGAGAGAATTTTTAGTAGGTGGCAACAATATTATATTTATGTAACAAAATTATAACGCGAACTGTATCTAAAGCGTGCATATAAACTTTTAAAGAAATTCTTAAACAACCATGACTACTGTACATATAAATATAATAAGATATACATAATACATATATAAAATATATTGTAAACTACAAAAATACAATATCTTACATATAATTATAAATATAATAAAAATATAAGTATATTTATGTATAATAATATATACATACAAATAGAAATATAATACATAAAATACACTTATTATGTGCAATTGCAAAGCAAAAGCAAATGTGTTGTGTTTTATGTATAATAATATATACATACAAATAGAATTAATATAATACATAAAATACACTTATTATGTGCAATTGCAAAGCAAAAGCAAATGTGTTGTGTTTTGGGGAAAAGGTGCAGTTGCCGACCAGACTTCCTCGAGGCGGCCATCAGCTTTTTCAGTATTTAACCGCCGTAAAAAAGAAGCCTTATGTCACTCTCCAGCCTCCTATCTCTACGCAAAAAGTCTTCCTTAAGAAAGTAAAAGAAGGACAAACAAACAATCACTTTCGCATTTATAATATTAGTATGGATTCACTTTGAAAACCTAGTATTTAACCCCGTCAACCGGCATTGGGGTTAAACTTCTTAACCACTAAGCTATCACAGCTACAAAACAGATCGAAGTAAAGAAAATCGGAAACATAACGATGCGAAGAATCATAAAAATTTACAGTAATGGCGGACGTTTTGGGCTCTTATTTACGGCACTTCGACACTTATCCGAAAACGTAGGTAGATAAGGTTATAACTGTTGCGGAAGTTTACACGTAAGGTATTTTGGTACTGCTTACATAATCGTGCAGTAATAATATTTTTAGGATTATGTATTTTTATACAAAAAGAAGAGTGTAAGGTATTTTTCAACCCGTTTGGATTATCAGAGCGGCCAAGTCCCTTCACCCCCCATCACTGTATCCAGCCAGAACATCAATTAATGTCGTTCTATTCGCAGAAAAACGTCGCGAGGAGGGATTTATAGGTGTCAAGCGCCATCTATCCGCTCAGAAAGGCAGCGAGCAAGCGATGAAGTGTCGAAGTGCGCAATAAAGGCGCGCGTAAATCACCACACAGGCAACTGATTTACTGGAGTCACGCACTGACGAGATAAACGTAGCGTATGTCTGCAACCTTTCTTGTTGAAAAC
Source organism: Pyrgus malvae (assembly GCA_911387765.1). Taxonomy (NCBI): domain Eukaryota; kingdom Metazoa; phylum Arthropoda; class Insecta; order Lepidoptera; family Hesperiidae; genus Pyrgus; species Pyrgus malvae. Next base: position 13,099,153 of record OU426972.1, on the reverse strand, counting down.
TCTCTCTCTCTCTCTTTCTCCTTTCTTTCTTTTTCCTCCAACACAGCCCCAATACGGATGCGATGCGCATTCAGGATGCGAGAGACCCCGCATTACAGAAAATATTTTCACTCTTCGATATAGCCCGAATTCGGGATGCGAGCGATGTCTCTAACATACGCTATTAGACACACATGCATTAAACCCTTTTCTTTAGTCTAAGGAACTGATCGCGTTAACGACCATACGGACTTTCTGGTGTTATTGACAGCGGGAGACCTCGCATGCTTGTATATCGATCGAGATATCGACTAATAAAAATTTGCCCGAAAACATCCGAATGTTTTCAAATCGCTCGTTAGGCCTCCGACAAGATTTATTTACTGCTTTTTATTACTGCATTCGAAACCGACAGATAAACATGACCTTCAAAACTCAAAAATGCGCATAAAAGTTTGCAACAAGATGTCACCCATCTCACATCTCAATGTTTTGTAAAATCTTACAGATGTCTGATCATAATAGCTTACAATTTTTTCTCTCAGTTCACTATCAAGCCCAAACGGGCATCTAAAGGCGATGGACCGGAAAAAAATTACATTCATAAAGCGAATATTTTGACTATTTTGAAAATGAATATTTTGACTTTGAGTCGGACGCCTTATGTGGTCAATCAAAATAGTGAAAAATAATCCTTAATATAAGCAGAAAATAATAATGAACAAAGATACTAGTATTATTGTGAAAAACCCATACTGTACCCATACAGAGCGCCCCACGCTTTTTAAGGTGTTAAAACACGATTAACTTTTGAAAAGCTGCGTTCATCTTGCCCAGTGCGTGCGTTCCCGAACCCGTTGGAAGCAATAAAATATTCCAGGAGACTATCGTATTGGACACGTGGCGATCTTTTTTGCAGATTTCCCCTCTGCACGCCTTTGTTTAGAACTTTTTTCTTTTCGTTGTTACGATTTATAGCTATACGTTGTGCACCCAACATGCACATACCGTAATAATATAACACATATCATATTCCACAAAAAATATTTTCATGTATTATAGCCGCCAGGAATCGAACACAGGACCTCTTGCACGGCACAAAAAGTCGGCACGTATTCTTATTTAATATTTCGCCTTTTATAAAGAGAAGTAGCGAAAATAATCCAAATCTATTCTACAATACTACAAATAAATAAAATTGGAGTGTCTGTTTGTAATATAAAAATAACCGCTATTTAATACACCCATATGAATTTTTATTCGGTACATTCGATATATTATTCGATACAATAACATTTTTTACATTTTTTGTCTTTCTGTCGGTCTGTCTGTCTGTTTATTCCGGCTAATCTCTGAAACAGCTGGACCGATTTTGACGGTATTTTCACTGGCAGGTAGCTGATGTAATGAGAAGTAACTTAAGCTACTTTTACTTTGGAAAATTCTACAACCAAAGTCCACGCGGACGAAGTAGCGGGAGGCCGCTAGTCTATTATACTAATAACTTTTTGCACCCATAGCCCCCACAGTAGGTTAGATAATACTCTGTGTCTTGGGTACCATGAACACACACAAAGACAGAAACACAAACACCCAGACCGATAACAGAAACTAAAACTCATTATTTCAATTCCTGCTGCGCTGGGAATCGAATCCGGGATCACCTATTGGCAGTCCGGCATGGTAACCGTTGCGCCACACAGCTCACCATAATTCTTAGGCTGAGGATAAATAAATAAAATAATAATAAAAATAAACGTTACACACTCATAGCCCCACAGTAAGGTAATTAATACCCTGTGTCGTGGGTACCATGGACAAATACAAAGACAGGAACACAAACACCCAGACCGAGAACAGAAATTTAAACTCATCATTCAAATTTCTGTTTCGCCGGGAATCGAACCCGGGACCCCTCGATTGACAGTTCGGCATGGTAACCATTACGCCACGCGGGTCGTCATAATATATAATTAAGGGCGGGATAATGTGAACTTTTACTTCTGCCTTGAAGTACCACGTTTCAGCCACTAGGTCATAATGGCTACCAAACAGATCGAAGTAAGGAATGGGGTACAAGACATAACGATGCTGAGAATCATAAAAATTTACAGTAATGACAGCAGATTTGGGATCTTATTTACGGCACTTCGACACTTATCCAAAAATATAGGTAGATAAGGATGGTAATAACTGTGACTTAGGTCAACTGTCTACAGAAAGTCCCAAGTTCAAATCCCAGTGTGCACCGCTGTCTAAGAAATTTGTTTACGGCGCCCTAAGTTTCATACAAAGTTGATAGAAGGCATGTTATAATGATGCCTCACTATGACCTTTTGTTTGTTTTTAAGTGACATTTCAAATGTGACCAACAGCGGGATGATAAAAAGGATTGAAAAAAGAAACAAAAAATTAAGTCGGGATTTAAACCGTGACACCCATTGTTGTGATTTGACTTCTTAACTACTAGGCACAAGATAGGCATAACTACTAAACAGATCGAAAGTTTCTTTATTAACCTTATTAAGAACAAAAGTTACGATTCGAAGAGTTATAAAAATTTACAGTACTGGAGGCCGTTTTGGGCTCTTATATATGGCAATTCGACACTTATCCGAAAACGTAGGTAGATAAGAAATCTACCGTAGGAAATTCCAGATCATTGCTATTCCACGGTGCAGAAAAGCTTCATATTATTTAATTACCAAAGAGAGTCGTACAAAATTTGTGATAAACAATTATGTTCAACCTATGTATAATATGCGCTTATTTATTCCAGGGCGAGGGAAAACATATTTAGTATGAGTTTTTCATCTCAATGCATACCTAACAGTCCCTCTGTAAATTACTCTTAATTTTGAGAGGACCTGTGGCCTGACACATGTGTCTAGTGTGAGATATAAAGTCTGTGAAGAAAAAAATTGCTATTTGCTTCATTAAAGCCCGGATTTATACCCTGACGTCCAGAGCTATAGTTCAAATTCTTAACCACAAGGCCTTGGAGTGGCACGAATACCAAACAGATCGAAATAAATAAAATCGAAAACATAAGTAACGATGGGGAGAATCATAAAAATTTACAGTAATGTCGGCCGTTTTCGGCTCTTATTTACGGCACTTTGACACTTATCCAAAGACGCACTTTGACACTTATCCAAAGACATAGGTAGATAACGATGGTTGTAACTGTTACGGAAGTTCATATGTAAAGTTCGTGGAACCGCTGACAAACTCGTAAACATAAATAGGTACATTAATTTTTACAGTAACCGGCTGCAAAAGAGTATAAAAAATAGTTTTGATACCTTTCTTGTACATGACATTTATAATAATAAACTACTAGCCTTCCGCCAGCGGCTTCACCCGCGTAGACCCGTTTTATAGGTTCCCGTAGGATAAAAACCCTCCTATGTCCTTTCCCAAGGTCCACTCTATCTGTGTTCCAAATTACATTGAAATTTGTTCAGTGGTTTAAGCGGGAAAGCGTAGCAGACAGACAGACAGACAGAGTTACTTTAGAATTTATGATATTAGTAGGAATTAATTCGTCGGAATTTATGCAGGCGAGTCAGAATCGCGCACGTAGGGTTTCGTATCATTATCTATAAAAACGTTTGTTGTATGAGATATTCGTTAAATATTTATTTTATTCTGTTTTATTAGTTTTATATTAGCAATGTATGTATTAGTTGTTATAGCGGCCATCATACATCATCTGTGAAATTTCTTATTTTCTAGATATCACGGTTCATGAGATACAGCCTGGTGACCAGTGGCGGATTTACCTTAAGGTCATGTAGGCCCGGGCCTAGGGCGGCCATGCGTGGCGAAAAATACACCATTTTAAGTTATAAACGCTCGTATGCTCGCTCGTATGAAGGCGGGCGGCGGCGGCGCACGGGACACGCAACTATCGTGCGTTTCTGTGAGTTCTGTCGCTGCTCTTTGAGTCTTTACAAACTGATCTATTGCAGATAAACAACTTAGTTCGAAATTTGTCCTCTCATTCTATTTATTTGGGATCCATTCGCGATAGCTCAGTTTGTAAAGAGCAGCGATACGATACGTCGCAGGTCACGAGTTCAAATCCCGCACGTGGGCAAATTTTTCTTAGCAATAAATCTGAACTTAATTAAAACATAGTATTTTTAAACCTATTTACATATTTACAGTGACGGTACATAATTGTATTGAATCTTGTTTATTCACGGCAAGCACTTATGAAATAGGGGCGGCTTATACTACACGGCCTAGGGCGGCCAAGACTGTAAATCCGCCACTGCTGGTGACTGTGTGGCACTGTAAGTTCTTAGTAATAGTGTTCCGTTTTGTACTACGTAACCCTAACAACACCAATATCAATATCAAAGTTTCGTTCGTTTAATGATCACAGACTCAGAGCAAACACTATTTCCATATTTGTATACGCTTGAATAAAATAGTTTTAAAGGTTCATTCGTGGAAAAAGTAATATTCGATATTTTAAATGAAAATGTTCAAAGTTTATTAAAGGCTGAATTTCGGGGGATTATTAAGTTCATAAAGCACAGGATAAGGCTTATATTATATTGACTCTTCCGAAAAACAGTTCATATTGCTAAAAGGTTTTTAATAAAGTTGCTGAATTGTCATATTATCAAATATATAAGGATCGGATGGCAGAACACAAGGTTCTCTTGTAAAACAATTACAACAACGTCTTTCTGCTGGTTTTTTGAAGTGAAAACTTCTTTAGCGGCATTGTGTACTTTTTTGGGATGGGTAAAAAATGTTAAACTCGCGTCAGGAGACATGGCCTGATCGAATATTCGTAAGACGGAGGCGTGACAGCTGATGACGGCTCGACTGTCTAGTCTATACTTGTAAAATTAGTTTATATCAAGTATTTAAAATATGGACATCAAACAAAGTGGATCTATTAATGAAAAAAGTGGCGAAGAAATAGTGAAAGAAAATGAGTAAGTGCTTTATAAAAATACTAGATGAAAACCTACTGAAAATACTTGATGAAAAATAATACTGATAATAACAGCAATTCGTGCGAAATTATTCCCTAACCATTCAAAAATGCACAACGTTAACGTTCAAGTTTTCACTTCTGCCGGCACTACCGGAGTGCGACCCGTTGTTTTTTTTTTCTTTTTGACATCTTTTACTTGGTTTGTCTTGCCTGGAAGTCTTTTTTTTTTTTTTTTTTTTTTTTTTTTTTTTTTTTTTTCAGCCATCAAGGCCCATACAATAAATACCTTACAGACTAACATACATATTAATTATCACTTAAAATCTACGTCACAGTTATCGCGGCGATGTGAGCGCGGGTCCGGTGACGTCTGGCGGCCGTCGACGTCCATGATATTTTCGGAACACGACCCCCTTTATCAAGTGGAAAATAATCAACTTGAATCTAACCATTATTATATTTTAGTGTCAGCAGATTCCAGATTACTTTTACAGCGCTACCTGAAATTGTGTAATGTGGATAATTCCTCAAAAGTATCTACTCGTAACGTCTACGAAAGAAGGTACTGATTATGTTTTAATGTGATTCGTGTATCTTAGATACTTTATAGGTGTTATTTTCTAATTAAAATCTGTGCTTAGTTAAGTAACTGTTTCTGTAACCACTAGGTTATTAAATAAATAACTAGCCTTAGGGCTTCGCCCGCGTGGACCCGTTTAATGGGTCCCCGTAGGATAAAAAATAGCCTATGTGCTATTCCAGGCTTCATTGCTATATTAAAATCATATGCGTTTAGCCAGTTGCTTTTGACCCTATTACCCGTTTTCACGTAGGAATGAAGCATTTTCCCGCGGTAAAAATTAGCATATGTTACTCAGGGTAAATGTAGCTTTCTAATGGTGAAATAATTTATGAAATCGGAACAGTAGTTTTTGAGTTTATTCATTATAAACATACAAAAATACAAATCTTTCCTCTTTATAATATTAGCATATATAAATAACGTTTCACACTCATAGTCCAACAGTAGGGTAGTTATACCCTGTGTCGTGGGTGCCATGACGACAAAGACAGGAACACCCAGACCGAGAACAGAAATTTAAACTCATCATTCAATTTTTGCTTCGCCAGGAATCGAACCCGGGACCCTCCGATCGGCAGTCCGGCATGGTGACTATAACGCCACGCGGGTCGTCAAATAAACCCCGTTGAATTCTTTATAGCATTTATTTTACTACAAACTTCGTGCCAGACCCCAGAAGATGACGTTCATTATTCCAATTCCTACCTCACCGGTAATCGAGCACAGTATCCTTCATTGGCCGTCCAGTATGATGTCCAGTATTGTGCCATAAAGGTCGTTAAATTATTCTATAAGTTTTCTATTTTGCCTTTGAGGTGCGGAAACCCAAAAAATGAACAGCCTGATCTCGTTTTACCGCAATACCTTTGTGCAATCAGAATATAAATGTGCAGTGGCTGGCTTTGTTCAGCTTGTTAGCGTGCAATCAATTAAATTGGATTATTTCCGAATTCAATTATTGAGCTTACATGGCTTATAATTGGAACAAATCCATAGATTTCATGTTTACTTATGGGATAGTTTTTACATCGGGCTCGTTAATATATTGTTTTAATTTAAGTCCTTCAACTATTGTTTAAAAATAGACGATAGATATTATATAAAAATAGACTTTCAACATTCTCATTCTTTGATACTATTTTATGTCGTTACAGTAAAAATAGTTTAATAATTATTATGAATGCAAAATGTATAAAATATAATCAGTATTTATTTTAATAAATAAAATTAATAACGTACTATTAAGTCTAGAGTACATATACTTGTACGTATAGTATATAGTATAGAACTAAGAGTAAAACCAAAAAAACTAACCTAGTTTTTCAAATACCGAGTTACAGGATCAAACGATGAATAGAACAAAAGAGTGAAATGGGTTCCCAAGGGTTCTATTGTTCCACATATGGGGTAATGGAGAAACCCCTCGTGCCGCTTCACCCCGCATTACAGATTTCTTCTAAAAGGCGTCAAACCCAGACCTTTCATACGACACATTGCCATGGTTACTACTGTGTCTTTCGGGTTTTCAAATAATAAATTATTGCATCAAGAATTATTATGTAAATGTACTTTAATTTATTTAGTTTCTATGTACCTTGTTAACCATGTTACTTATTTTTGTAGCCGTTCTAAGTTTGCATTAGTCGTTAAGTTCTAAAATCATTAGAAAATCCTCTTGGTTTTGCTTTACAAGTTAAGTCTGTGTACACTTTGACATTTAATTTATTTATATATAACGTAATAAAAATATGGGTTACTTAGATTTACAGCAACAAAAAAATATTTATATTTTATTATTTTCAAAGAAATACAATATAAAACACAATACAGACAAAATAATGTAACAGATCTCTTAATGTTAACCTCCTTTTTCGGATCCTAATTAATCTAACCAAGGCATAAAAGCAAAGAATGAAAAAGCTTCCCAAGAGTGTTATAATCGCGTACGGGGCGACTCGAGTAACCCTTCGTCCCTCTTCACCCCGTTTTTCTGCAAAGTAGCCTTTGCCCCATGACAACCCTCTTGTCTGTTTTGGTGGTGATGTTTAACACCAGAACAATTTACTTCTATACCCTTGAAATTATTGTTAGGGCCCGTATCTTGGAGGAAAGTGTAGAAGGTGAACTCCATAAGCATTATAAGTAATTTTTTTTTCAGAGAGTGATGAAATAAGCTCCAGGCCTCCCTAATAATGGGGAGAGACCTGTGCCCAGCTGTGGGTTGCAAAAAGGGTTATGGTAATAAAATTTCAGACCTCTTGTTCGGAGTGTTTGAGTCTAACAAATTTAGCGGTCGCAGGAAACGCTGCCATTTCGCGTTTTTTGCAGTTTACACGGCAAACTTGTGGTAATTTTGTATCTAGTTTGTGCGGGAAATTTTAAATGTAGATGTTAAAAGTTAAGTAGTATTTAAGGAGTTTTTATTTTGTCTCGTTAAGGTTAATTTTTTGCAACGAAATTTGCTCAAAGCTCAAAGAACTCTTCATATAATATTTTATGGTCAATAATATTGGATTAAAGAATTAATCTGCGATGGCGGAGCGACAAAGACCATGGATTTGTACACGGAACGGTAATTTTTTTGAACACACTCAGCCTCACAGTAGGGTAGGTATACCTACCCTATGTCGTGGGTACCATGGACACACACAAAGACAGAAACACAAACACCCAGACCGAGAACGGAAATTTAAACTCATCATTCAAATTTCTGTTTCGCCGGGAATCCAACCCGGGACCCGATTGGCAGTACGGCATGGTAGCCATTGGGCCACGCAGGTCGTCAATGTAATTTCATATGTAAGGACCTATTTATTGCATTTGTATGCATTGCATACCCTTATCAAAGATTTCAACTACGTATTAATAAATTATTGATGGAAGATGAGGGGTGAAAATGGGTCTTTGATAGCTTATTCAAGTAAATTGAGTTGAGAATTGAATTAATAGAAGATATTCATTTTTGTAGTCATCCTATGAAGCATCAGTTTTCAAATGACATCAAAATCTAGTGCACTCTATATAAAACGTTATTAAAATTATTAGGTAACATAGATTAAAAATACATTAAAATTGATAACTTTCTCCTTTTTATTAACTGGTTTAAAAACAACATAATAATTTAATTTCAACTGCCATCTGTTTATGTCCCCATTAAAAATAACAAACAAAAAAACGATTACAAAAGAAAACTAGTCAAAAACAAATTAAAATGCACTGAAAATTAAAAAAATAATTGCGTATTCTTCTAGAATTTAATAGTCAACTTATATTTTCTACTCATCAATATGTAGGTACGATTTGTGTTTAACATATAATGTAAGTACAATTTTTGTTATTTTCTCATGGCCGCCATAGTCACATCTGGACCAAAACAGCATCAGCTTTCAAATAAAAAAAGAATCATCAAAATCTGTTCACCCAGTCGAAAGTTCTGAGGTACTAGTACCAAACATAAAAAATATAGTCGAATTCATAACCTCCTCCTACTTTGATTGAAGTCGGTTCAAAATAAATATATTTCAATTTCTAATATTTGCCTTTTTTTCAATTTTAAGTGAATTTTCTTACCGAACCCACAATGTTTTACTAAGAAGCAATTTAATCAAACTTAAAACTTGTCTTCGAGATAAAACACACCATACCACCCAGTTTATGTGGCGGAAAAACTTTAATTACGTAATTTTCCCATGAATAATGTCCACTGTAACGACATCCGCTAAGTACATGAGACCTAATACTGCTTAGCTCCAGGACTTGTCGTAGTAGAGACGACTAAGCGATGATTCAACAGCTTGCACTTGGCCAGCGTGGTCACAGCATGGGTACACTGTGGTCTAGATTCCTGTCATTTTCGAGAGGAGATACATATGTAGAGTACATTTTCGCCTTGCATGTGGAACCGAGTCATTAATGTGAGATTTTCACGCGCACGAAAACTCCCTCGGCAGCCTGCCTCAGTGCTTGGGGAAAACTCCGGGATCTCCAGTGGTACGCACCGGTGCGTGATGCCTCTGACCATTGGCCCATCATCCGAAAAGCAATAGTGCTCTCCTGTATTTTCCTGAGCTAGCCCCGCATTTAGTGTAGAATAAATGTCCACTATATCGACATCCGCTAAGTACATCGTGAGACCTTGGCTGCAACCCTTTTTGCGTCCCACTGCTGGGCACAGGTCTCTCCTCATTATTGGGGGAGGCCTGGAGCTTACTCCACCACGCGTTTCAATGCAGGTTGGTGGAGATGCAGGTTAGTGGCCGACCCGCTTTCGGCTGTTTTCAAATCGCCCATAAGACAAGGCTTAACGACTGTTATCTATCGACAACCACCGGGACCAACGGCTTAACGTGCCCTCCGAAGCACGGAAACGCCATGAAATTTTCGGCCACATTTAATTACGATTTTTTCGTGCTTGCTTGTGGAACGCATATTTTTTTAAAGACATGAGGTCCACCAATCTGCAGTTGGCCGTCGTGGTGGGCTATCGCATAAATTTCTCTCAAATCTGAGACTAGAACAGATGTGCCCAGAAATGAGACATAAAAGGTTAAAAAAACACAATGATTCACAAAATCGCACTTACACAGTTTCATTTTTAATGTTTCAGTATTCCTACATTAAGAAGAAAGCTTGAAAACCAGCAATTAGCATGACCTTTTGCGTTTCACTTAGCTCTAAAAACCTTTTATTTCTCGGAAAACTAAGCGTTTATACGCTTATTATTAAAAAATAAAAATAAAATAGCCACTCTGCGCGCCCAGTGAAGAACATTCCTAAGCAAGGTCTGGGCAAAACGCAAGAGCTAGAATTAACTTGATTACGCCGCTCATGTGTCCTGGTGAGACAATTCTTGTTTACGACCACGACACGACTAATGATACGACTCTGAAAGTAAACTAATAGGATTACGTTAATTAACTTAGACTTATCTTCTAATATATAAAATTATCGTGTCACAATGTTCGTTCCCGTACTGCTCCGAAACAGCTTGACCGATTCTCATGAAATTTTATGAGCATATTGAGTAAGTCTGAGAATCGGCCAACATCTATTTTTCATCCCCCTAAGTGATAAGGGTGGCCCACCCCAAACATTTTAAGGCGGTACGGAGTTCGCGGGGTCAGCTAGTCTTATATATAAAATTCTCGTGTCACAATGTTAGTTACCATACTCCTCCAAAACGGCCCTACCAATTCTCATGAAATTTTGTGTGCATATCGGGTAGGTCTGAGAATCGGTCAACATCTACTTTTCCCTCTTTCATCTACTACCCTAAGTGATAAGGGTGGCCCACCCCAAACATTTAACTAAATATGTCTTGTATTGTCTGGCTTGAAATAATTAAGCAATAAATTATATTTCAGTATATTTTTCTTCACATTTAAAATGAGAGTTAAACTAACGATTGTTCTTTAGCGCCCAAAATTTAAAAAATATTTATGCCAAACTAGTTAGATATAATTCAATGAAACTTTCGATGAAACTGGAGACGCCATAGGACAAATCAAAATGCGATATATATTTTTCGTTAGTGCACTGATGGCATTGATAAAGGTTTAAAATATTTTTAGTATAAACATATACCTAACTTAATATAAATTAAAAAAAATGCTATTTTAACACCTGATTTTAATATATAAATAAAAAATTGCAGCAATTATTATTATGATTGATTCGAGTTCAGCGAAGACTATCGGAATTTATCAAAATTAAAATTAGTTGTCTCCTGAACACATGAACTTAGAATTTTATAATCTAAAATCTTCGATTTTACAATAACAATAAAGATCCCTGACCTACAATTTTGTTGTGTCTCAATGCTGGGCATAGTGCTCGTTTCAATTAATGTAACAGGCGTTTTGGGCCATAGTCTACTACGGTGGATACCATGTCTTTAGATAAATTATGAGTTTCTTTTAGGCATGAACTATGATGGAAAACAACATTATTAGTATCACAATATTTTCCCTTACCATAAATCCATCAGGGATAAATACGCACTTAACAAATTTCGTATCCCTGCTACTACTTTAGTACAATTTAAAACAATGAAAACTAAATTATCAAAATTAATGACGATTAGTCGTGATTGTGAGATGTAAGCAAGAGGGCACTCCACTTTCGCCTAAGTGCTGTTAATCCGTTTAATAGTCGCGATTTATAGCGCCAAGACTATTGGCTGGCGGCTTCATTAGTCTAGTCTTTACCTGCGGGTTTGTTCAGAGCTCTTAAGTGTCTTTTGGTGATGGCTTTAGTGTGAAGTACTGCTATGCTTATTTATGGTTCTTAAGCTAATCAGTAGAAGTCAGAACAGTTACAACCTCACTAGGTTCAAAGTCAAGGTAATAAAAGCGTCAAAAATGTTAAAAATGGATTTTAAGTATCTTAATCACTATTAATCACTAGTACCTGGACGCCCGAGCGTTGCTCGGATAAAAACAATTTATTTACTTGGTTTATTTTTATAAGCAAAGCATTCATTGACTTAGTGTTACTTTACAAATCCTTTTGAAATACGTAGCTCCCAATAAAAAAAATGTCACAAAAAAATAAACAACGCAACTTACCTACTTGAGATTTGAACCCGGGTGTCTAGCTCCGTAGTCGGCTTACGTAACCATTCGACCAAGAAAGCTTTAATTCCATTGACGAAATTTTTATAGAGGTCTTTCATAATTATCGACATTGTCATTTGTTTGAAGGGTGGATTGTCAAATGTTGACCATTTGACGGCTTTCTACGCCACAATATTATTAATATTTTCCAATAGATGTCGGTACGTGTAATTTTATATTTAACTGCATAAACATTTAAAAAAACGACAAATTCTTTCAATAAAAAATTGTGGAACGATTTATCATCCCTGCAACCAGTGTACTAGATTTCATCAAAATCTTTGGAGCCGTTTCCGAGATTCAAAAAATATATTTAGATACATACAAGAATTGCTCGTTTAAAGGTATTAGATTAAGATACTTAATATTTAGTTATAATAGATACATACTTGAAATTGGTTAAAACTTTTTTTTCAACCTTTTTATGTCCCACTACTGGGCATAGTAGGTCTCTTCTCATAAGTGAGAGGGATTTAGGCCATAGTCCATCAATCTGGCCAAGTGCGGATTGGTCATGCTTTTCGAGAAATTTATGAATTTCTCTCAGGCATGCACGACTATGGAGAACATCGTAATTAATTAAATATCACAATTTTTTCCATCAACGTGAGCAGCGATAAATGCGCACATTGCAAATTTCTCATTTCTTTCTGTCAGAGGTGCGCGCCGAGGATTTGAACCTGGGGTCGGTCGCGTCAAAGACCGCGCTTATTTACCACTCGGCCATCGCTGTTCTACTTGAAACTACGTTGAAATGTGTACACGGAACTCCTCGGAACTAAACTTGGAAATCACAACTTTTTCCCTTCTTGTCTGTCATTAATCGTTTCAATGAAAATATTTCCCTCGCTTTGTGCTAACTGTAACTTAGTTTCAACTTGTTCTTACTTACACTCAGCTTTGAGGGATAGGTATAACTTTGTACTCCTATACTTGTGTTTACAAAAGTTACACAAAATTTAGAGAGAGACTGCATTTTTATTACGATTTTATCTTTATACTAGCTGACCCGACAGACGTTGCCTTGCTTGTTTTTATTCGAGTTTTAAATGACGAAAATTAAATATGTGGGTACAATTTTCTCATTTTCCGCGCTATTTTCTTTTCTTTCTGTCATAAGAACCTTCTTCTGACCATAACAAACACAACAAAATAGTATATTTCATTACAAGTGCGGAAAGCTTAGACTAAGAATAATGTACTTACGTACTATGGTCTATGGCGGAAAGGCTGTCATTGCAAGGAGTTCCGACAAATGTCTACCCGAGCCGAGGCGCAGCCGAAGGTGAGGGTTGACAGTCGGAACCCCTTCCAATGACGGTTCCGCACGTGTACTGAACAACTATTTTTAATACAGTTGCGAAAACATGAAGCAATTTAATACATAAAAACTCGCAAATAACATTTTTGAAAAATGGCGCCAACCGTAAATGAATACCTATATGCAGAGTTTTTTTTTTGTTTTCTTCATCCATTCTGGGTAGGCATAGGGAACTATACAGCCAAGTCTTTAGTAGAATTTTTTTATTGATATGAAATGAAAAAGTTAATGAGATGAAAGGAAATGAAACCTAACCTAACTCATTGAATCAAACCATTAAATCTGATATTGAAACAAATTAGTAGCTTCTTTTTAGAAATATTTGCATGAATCATAAAAACTTCTAAAACTTCGTGGTAGATTTTTTTAATAGACATTATTTTGACAGTTGGGAAAGAGAACGCACTAGTGCGGAAAAGGTAAAGAAAAAGCACGAGTGTGTAATAACCCACTTCCCGAACGCTATACGTCCCTGCAATATGCCACTTTTTTGAGAAACTGTATTAAAAAAGAATTTACGAAATCGGTCCAGCCGTTCACGCGTGGATCCGTGACCAAGGAAAATAGGGATTCATTTCTGTATAATATAGATTCTAGTTCCACACCTCAAACGGTTTGTGAATTGATTAACGTAAATAAATGTAAGAATTGTAAGTCAACGCAATCATTATTCATACATTTCACAATGCTATCACAAACAGGATGATTTCATTATTCTAGCTCAATAAATTGTAGATTCATTGACCCGAAAACATAAAATTTGACCTGAACCTTTGTTAAAGCATAAATTAAATTTATTACCAGGCTTCTGTAGCTTCGGGATAAAAAATAGTGTTACGGTATTCCCTGCCTGATTGTAAAAGGCGACTAAAAGGGGGTTTTCGGGGTTGTGAGCGATGAGTGTTCCCACTCGATCCGTCCAGCCAGCAGCCTCGGGAAGGACGGCGGTGTGTGCGTGGCCGAATGTCGCCGTAAGCTTCGGCAGGTGCAGCACAGCACATCTGCTCTCCCGAAGATGGGTCCGTTCTTGGGCGCCGCACGTGGAGGACACCGATGCATTCCACTGGAGATCCCGGAATCCTCCCCAAGCGCAGAGACAGACCACCTAGAGGGTTTGAGTACCATGGTTCCCACGACACAGGGTATATCTACCCTACTGTGGGGCTATGAGTGTGAAGCTTTATTTATTTATTTACTTAGTAACGTAATAAAATATGATTATAATTAATTCGTCAAGATCATTGCTATGTGTCATTTAACAGACAGACAAGACACAATTCGAACTAGGAATATTCATAAAAGTAAAATTAACATTTGTTCTCACCGATATTGAAGGTCTGCGGTTATCATAAAAAGTTTCATCATTTCATCCATAGATTTGCTTAGGTTTAGAAAAACTGCTATTAGATTAGATCAGGCGTTTATTTTGCTCTCGGCTTTTATAAAGTAGAATAATGTTTTTTTCCACCAATAAAGGTATTACCATGTATTACTTTACTACTACTAGGTACTTACGTTTGATACAGAAAGTAAGTTGCCTCACATGTGGCAAACTTTTGCAGTTTGCACTGCAAATGACCTCAACAACCCATGAGCTTAGCCTTGTGCGGCATGCTTCCTATAGGGCTTTTATGTATATAAGTAGGTATTTAGTACCCGGATATAATCGTGCTTTGCTCGGATGAAACAATTGATTTTGTTGGCCTAGTCTTAAAAAAGGGACCTCAAACTGGAGTCTTCTGGCTTCAAGTACGCCCGATTTTCCACCTGATCTATTATAATCTTATAGATATTGGCGGATAAAACGACGTTTGCTAAAAAGGAAATCTAGATACATTCGTCGTTCCCAAAACATCCTACAAACAAAATTTCATAAAATCGTGGGAGCCGTTTCCGAGATTCAAATTATAAATATAGAAACCAAGTTCGCACGGCCAAATTTTAGCATGTTAATTGGTGCCATTAATGGCACCAACGCTGGGCCGCTCCGTAGTTAAAGCACGCCGAACGTGTTTCCCGAAAAAAAATTATAACGATTTGTGCCGTTAAATTAATTGTGTTACAACACTTTCAAGACAAGTTTTCAATATTTTGTAGTATTTTATAGTTAATTTGATCAAAATAAAAATATTTTGTTTGTCATCATCTGTATGAATCTATTTAGTGCTTCAATTTTGACAGCGCGCTTGTATGAAGACACTCCTTCTATACGTAATTATTCTAAGGGTATATACAAAAATTGCTCGTATAAAGGTATGAGATTAGGCAAACCCTCGATTCGACGAAATACTATTGCTTGTTTTGACTCATGACAGAATTTTGATGCCATATTGTTCTCGCAACACCAACAAATATTTTAAAGCCCTTTCTTATCTTTATTCGCTCTGTGATTCCAACCACATGGCGTCGATCGGTTTAATATTCGACGAATTAAAAAAATACGCTTATATTCAAAACTTTGCTGTTACGAATTGGAAACTAACCGTTCCACCTCAAACTCTGGAAAATGTTGTAAGATTTTCATTGCTCCCCATTTAACTGTACATTGCGCGCTGTTGGTGAATATAAAATAAATGTGTGGCTTAAAGCCAGCGTTGGAAGTTGAAACTGGGTGAAGCTTAAGCATCGTTGATATATGAATTGGTGTGGTAGTGAGAAATCAGAAATTTAGATAGTTTCCATTTGATATTCCACACGGAATACTCCCAGAGAGTTCTGATTTACAGACCAATGTAAACCAAACCTTACGTAAACTGAACAAGGCTGAAAATACTTTGAAAATGAATACTCTGTTTTCTCGCTAGTGTCCTAGTACTGACATCTCTGCGGAGCAGATGTTTCCACCGTTGGTTAATGAAGAGATCCTCTCTTTTGTATAATTTAAAAGTAAAACATGATATAATTTGAAATTCTCTTCACTTTGTTTAATTGTGTTGATTTCCGTGCATTTCTTATCGACTTCTAAAAGGAGGAATTTACTCCGCCGTTTCTGGACCGATTTTCAATTTTATTTTTTAAATTTATTTATATTTATTTTGGCGCGTTTGGATGAGAGTGAATTTGTAAGCTGCCCGCGCAGGAACAACACTATGAAATAGCCATAGAATAGAAATAATAAAAACATAATTATATTTTCAACACTGAATATAGTTACAGTACTTAGTGTCCATATAGTTGTATATAGTTGTTTGGTATAGTTGCCACCAGATAAAATTGATACTAAGATAAATAATCTATGAAGATATTTAAGAATTGTTAATCTTATTGAGGGTAAACTTCCAATAGTTTCTGACAAGCCGAGTCATCGCTGCCATATTAAAAAGTCGCGATCTTAGCGCCGCGAAGTAAGGACGTACTCTGGAGTGTGGGCAACGCTAGCCAAAGTAGCACCGTGCAGTTTTACGACGTGGCACGTGTGCTTTCCACTTAGTTTTCCAATCGGTCCGAGTGTGGATTATTAATAATTAAAAGTATACGCGCCTTCACGGGAAGGTTTCGGTCGCGTAATCATCAGAACTAAAGTGAGTGTAGTGTCGTCGACGGTGACTTGGGCCCCCGTGGCGGACATTACGAGCAAGGGTGCACCGACCACGCGGAGTGTGCGTGAGGCCAGGTTTCCTCGACAAGACGTCCTTACTCAGGATCCCATTAGATTTTCCATAGTATATTCTTTATATTTTATGATTTTTGTTCCCTACTTTATTTTGGGTAACCCAACCCCCCTTTACCTATACCTACTGACTGACTGGTGACCGCTTTACTGCGCCAGTACTCTGTTTTCCTCGGTAAGTAAGCTCACTAGTCAGTTTTTAATATCATACTGTCTTTACGTGTGTCCGTTTTCTTTTTGGGCTTGTGGCGTCGGGCCGCCCGACCCGCCCGCGTTGTATGCCACAAAAGTAGATAGATATTCATAAGCCAGTCAAGCCAGTGTTGTGAAATATAGTATTCATATAAGTTATTAATTTTGAATATTAATTTAAAATTATATGATATTCTAATATCACTACCATTATCAAAGAAATGTATCATATGCCAAGTACTGAACAATTTAATTTTTTACCGTTTGAAGTCGGTTTTATTCTTGTTAAAAACCTTTATAATGTAGTTTAAATATTCTATACATTTTAGCAAACTCTTTTTTCCTTACTAATCGATTTATTGCGATAAAATCACACGATGAAACACATAAAATATGAGAGCCAAAAACATGTTTTCTCCTCTTGTTATTGGAATTAGAATTATACTGCATGTAGATGGTTATATGACCTATATGAATATTTGTCATTGTTTTTCAATCTCTGCATTCGACAGAAATTTTAAATGTGTATCATTTACCAGCCAACATGCTTAAATCAATTGTAGTTCCTATACATCCGTAGTCGTATCTTCATATTCGTCATACACTATTACATTATTTTTTTCAACCTTTTTATATCCTACTGCTGAGCACAGGTCTCCTCTCACAAGTGAGAGGCCATAGTCCACCAAGCTGGCCAAGTGCGGATTGGCGGACGTCATGCTTTCGAGAACTTACGAATTTCTCTCAGGCATGCACGGCGTTGCAGAACAGCGTAATCAACTAAATATCACGATATTTTTGTCAGCGGCCGAGGATTTGTACCCGGGATCGTTCGCGTCGAAGACCGAGGTTTCAAACCACTCGTCCTTCGCTGCTCGTTGTTGTTGCAAAGTTATTGAACTTACCTTCTATTTATTTACTTCAGTTACTCGTACATAGTTTTATTACTATTGTGTAGTATGTGTAGTACTTATGAGTTGAAGACTTTAATTATATTTTAATACCATTAGTGAATAATTTTTCATACAATTTATTCGCGTTTTCTGTAAATAAATTCAATATTGGCATCACAAGCTCTGTCATGTATTGCCAGCGTCTAGTATAATCGTCAAGCGTCTAGTACAAGCGTCAAGTATAATTTTTGCATCACTCAGTAGTCATAGAAAAAATCAGTAAGTCGTCAGTAAGCAGTCAGTCTATTCAGACAGATGTACAAGTAAAGCGATGGCTACTTTAGAACCAGAAGGTGTCCGATGGAGTTTTCGAGGCAAGCTGAAAAAATAATTAACGTTACAATTTTATTTCACTACACTCGTGCACTGTAATCTGTAATTAAGCTATATCGAACAAAACGTCATCAACTTTATCTGAAACTAGCTGACCCCGCGAACTCCGTATCGCGTTTAAATATTAAATAATAATAATAATGGATAGCATATAAACCTTCTCCGTGAAAAAATACATATACATACCAATTTTCATAATAATCGGTCGAATAGTTTCTGAGTTTTGCGATATCATATATACAAACATCCTCTTTTATATGTATAGATAAATAAAAGAAAATACCCTTATTTGAACTTCAAGGCAAAATATAATAATAATAAATATATTTGGACAATTCACACAACACCATCTGATTCCAAACTAAGCAGAGCTTTTACTATGGTAATCAGAAAGCTGATAAACATACTTATATAATTATTCTAAATACATACTTATATAAATAAATTAACATACCTGCTTATATAGATACATTAACATTTAATACAAAGATATGAAAGATAAGATTTGTAGATATATAATTATTAGTGTTACTATGCTGTACGATGCTATACCAATATACATCTATGCTTTATAAATCTTTATCACAAATACAAACACATTTTTTTATTAATTACAGAACATAACACTCTTAATATATGATTCATAAGTATTTGCTTCTGGAATCCCTGACTCCGATTTACTTTATAAAAACTGTGTTGCAGTTCAAAAATGTACCAAAATTCATAAATTGAGTTGTATATGTATAAATATATACCACGCATACTATAGCACTAAATAGTGACCAGACTATCTACCGCTACGGCAAACAAAAGCAATAAATAACAAACTCGTGAATTGTGAAACCCCTCATAAACGAAATTAAAGTTCGCTTAATACCAGCACAAAATAATTCAACAGTAAGCAAAATACAAAACCATTTAAATATTAAAGTACGTAAATTGTAGCCCACTATTCAATTATTTGGCGGTTGAAACTTAACACGGTCCGAGCGCCTGTCGGTTGTACATAGCAATAATTTGCATTGACACAGAACGGACTTGATTTAGTTAGGCGTCGAGATTATGTGATGAGAAAATGTTAAAGTAAAGGTTTGAAAAATTGTTCCAAATACTAAAGATTAGTATCAGCGACTAATTAATAATAATGCTAACTACGCTTCCACTAAAACACAACAGAATTGTTTTACGGCAGAGTACCTAGCTGCGACCAGCACCACGAAATTTCTACCATTCTATAATTCTGATTGCTAGCGTTCTATACTAGCCGCAGGGCTATGTATTTTATGTCTCACTGCTGGGCACACGTTTCCTCTCGGAAGTCAGAGGGATGTAGGCCACCATGCTGGCCAAGTGCAGATTAGTAGACATCGTGCCTTCGAGAAGCTATGTGTAATTCTCAGACATGCACAGTGAAAGAAAACGTCGTAATTAAATATTCAAATTATGGAAAACATTAACTCATCGTGGAGCAGCAATAAATACGAACATAATTAATGTATTTTCAGTGTGTATAGTAAAAAGTATATTAAACTAGTGGTCTGGTCCGGTTTAGCTCGGATAATTTGAGTTTATAATAATATGAATATAATACCTTATATCCATACAAACTGCAAACCGCGTGGAAATTTTATTTAAATTTGTTAAGTAGTTAAGAAGTCCATCGCGGACAAACAACGTGACAAGTAATTTATATATAATAAGATGTATGCTTTTCTAGACTATAACCAATCACTGTGCCAAATTACATCCCGATCCAGTACGTAGTTTTTTCCTCACATATACCTTACGAACTTTCGCATTTATCATATGAGTAATGAAATGAAATGAGATGCAATGGGATGCGATGGGATGCGATGGGATGCGATGGGATGCGATGGGATGCGATGGGATGCGATGGGATGCGATGGGATGCGATGGGATGCGATGCGATGCGATGCGATGGGATGCAATGGGATGCGATGTGTTTTATTAGTGTCATGATAGACACTAAAAAACACGTTTGGTGGTATATGAACTGTAATCTTATAGGTACGTTCCTATGATAGATACATAGACCGGCGTGCGCACTGTGTGAGGTCCGTATGTTGAGTAAGTTAAAAACTGCGAGAGACCACGGCTGGCCCCGCACGCGCACTGTGCGATGAGACGAAGGAAAACAAGCGAAAAATTAAAATTAAACTTATTCAGAGTTGGGCTGATTTCAACATGGCACCAATTAACGTGAATTATTTTTAATTCATTATGCAATTTGGGTGATACTGCGTTGGGCGATTATGCAAATAAGGCATGACCATCAATTGAAACTAGAATTGATCCCAGCACTCAATTATTTATTTACCACACATTGGATCTGTCACAAATGGAGCTGCTTTTATTATTTATCCGTGATTGAATTCGTACAAGGTATATGAGAGCAGCGATGGCCGAGTGGTAAAAGACCGCGGTCTCCGACGCGACCGATTCCGGGTTCAAATCACCGGTGCGTACCTCTGACAAAGGAATTTGTAATTTGCGCATTTATCGCTGCTCCACGGTAATGGAAAATATCATGATATTAGATTGATAACGATGTTCTCCATCACCGTGCATGCCTGAGACTTACTCTGCTTCACTAGTGGTCATCGAAATTAAAGCAAAAGGCAAATAAGGGATGACCCTTAATTGAACCTCAAATTGATCTGAACGTTCAATATTATTAGTGTCTTTTTATTGGCTTTAGGCGATTGTATCGAAACGAATTAATCAGTTTTGTATTGTTATTATTGTTGTAATCAATGCGCTCAATCCCATTTGATTGTTATGTGTACATACTAGAATTCGAACATTTTGAGTAAAAGCAAATCATAATGTTTACTCTGTTATGTCATTAAATTTCGCTTCTTCTTGCATCTCACTATGGAACACAGTACTATTCGCTACTATAATTAAGTAGTAACAATTGGGGAGGCCTGTATTTTAATCCATTACGATCCATAGCAGACTGGTCGAGATGTTTATTAGGTAGTCGCCAACTTGTTACCGGTTGCTTTCAAACTCCTGTCGCTTGTCAGCTTTTCTCTGACTAGGTTTAATCACTGCTGACAACTTAACTTGCCTTGGACAAACCCAAAAAACATGACTCATGCGGCGTTACCTCGCTCTGAGGCGTTCCATTTAAGGCTTGAAGTGCAAGCGAGAGCGCGGAACGAGCGACAAATCTGTCTCTCTCCTACTTGAATGAGCGATGCGTCCGCGTGGACAGCTGTTCTGCTGTTCTACAATAATACATTTACATGTTTTCGTCAAGTATGAAGTGCAGTGAAAAGTGAATGTGGTGTCAATTGTTTATAGCAATAAGTATTTTCTTAAGACGTTGTCACGTTCAAGTATCGTCAGTAAACCGACTTTACAGACAACCGATATTTAAAGGACCACACCGATTGGAGCATCTCGAAAGATAGAAATGTTTTTTTTTTATTTGAATAGAATAGCAGACGAGCATGCAGGCCACGTGGTGTTAAGTGGTCACTGCAGTCCATGGACATCTACACACAACCTCAAGTAAGCATAGGTAAGTCTTGTCTGAGGTCGTATGCATTTTCGCTGCTACTCCGGAGGCTGGTGGTCGCCTCATGTAAGTGTGGCTGGCAACTGCACCTTTCCACCGAAACACAATAGAGTTGGTTCACGGCAGAACTGGGTGCAGCGGTGGTACTTTCCCGAACGAACCATAATAGTTCTACCACCTAAACAAATGTGAGCCAAAGTCACGGCGTAGCATTGAAAACAGCTCATAGTAACAAGGCGAGTCGTAAATGACAAAGACAAAGACAAAGACAAAGACAAAGACAAAGAACTTTATTTGCACAAATATGGGTGTTTACAAAAGTTGTTAATACATATTTAGTACGCCATATTTACCTTCATGAGGTATGCAAATATTACAAAGATAAAAGAAAAAAACTTAATAATAACACAATTTATAAAAATGTACATTATTATCATATCAAATTTATTTTTATTTGATCCCATATTGCGCATTTTGAAAATTAAAATTTTTAAATTTTATTTCTTCAAGTATGTATTTATTTAGTTGTTTGTTTATTGAATTATTTATTCATATTTATTTGTACTTCGGATCGAATCCGATCGTCGGCTTTGGGTACCCATATTGCAGGGTTTTTGTACACTAAGAGGAAAAAAAGCCGGCGGAAAAAAAACCTCCCAGGTTTTTATGGAATTCCTTTATGCCGTTTTGTCGTTTAAGAAATCAGTGACTGAGTAATACGCCTTTTTCAGTAAATAAGTTTTAAGTTCTTTTTTTAAACTCGTTGCCCGTTTTGATTTTGAGGAATTCCGGTAGACCGTTATATATTTTTGGTCCCATGCAAAAGACACTATTATGGTATTGTTTCGTTTTAGAAGCAATTGAACATAATTTATTAGGATGCCTTTTTGATTTAAGGGTTTCATATTTAGCTATTTCATTTTTGACCATTAAAGAGATTTCGTAAATAAGGAAAAGTCAATATTTTTAAATTTTGAAAGTGTGGCCTACAAGTATCCGTTTCCTTTAGCTGACATATGGCTCGAATGCACTTTTTTGGGCCTTAAATATGGTTTGTATTCCCGTCGCGTTACCCCAAAATATTATTCCGTATCTTAATGTGGCACCAACGTACGCATGGTATGCGTCCAGAACCGCCGTTTTGCTTACAACTTTTGTTAATTTATATAAAGCAAAAGAAAACTTATTTAACTGTTTACAGACGTGCTCTTTATGTGACTGCCATGTTAGTTTGCTATCTATGTATAGTCCTAAAAATTTTGTTGTTTCTATTTCTGATATCAACTTTCCTTTATAGTCAATATTTATTGTTTGCCCGTATGATACTCTGTTTTTAAATGACATTATATTTGTCTTATTGAGATTAATTTTAAGATTATTACTGTCTAACCAATCTATTAGGGATTCAAGAGCATTATTTATACTTCTTTCGAAAGAGTCTGTGTTTTCTTTTGTAAATATTACTGTACTATCGTCAGCAAATAGTATAATCGGTTGTTTTATGACTTTAGGAAAATCATTTATATAAATTAAAAAGAGTAAAGGGCCTAAAATACTTCCCTGAGGCACGCCATACAGTACTTTCCTAGGGTTAGAAAGATGTTTCTCTTGAGTTTTTGTGATTTCATTAATTTTTGCTATTTCTGTAATGTGTAATGACTTCAAATGTTGTTAACGCAGTACTAATACTATTGGAAAAACAAATTCTGTAATACCCATATTTGCGCAAATAAATAATTATTCTTTTCTTTTCTTTTCTTAAAACAAGTGATATGCAATTTTATCGGTTAAAACTGCATTTCATCATATAGTTGTCATATTTTTGAAGTGAAAACTTCTTTAGCGGCGTTGAGCACTTTTGTGGGATTAGTAAAAACTGTGAAACTCGCGTCAGGTCACGTGTGCTGATCGAAAAACCGTAAGACGGTTGGAGAGTAGTGTTGTAACATCGAAATCCATTAATCGAACAATCGATTGTCTATTTTTTAATCGATTGTAAGGGTTTCGATTAATTAAAAAAATAGATTTTTTTAAAATCTATTTTCATAAAAAATGGGTTAAAATTTTTTTTTCAAAGTATGAAAAAAAATTTGAAAAGAATTAGAAAATGAAATTTTGATTTTTTTACATTTTACTGTTTTACACATCGTTAATAATCAAGTTTTCACTTCTGCCGGCACTCCCGGAGTGCAACCCGTGCTTTTCTTGTTAAGTAAGAGTTTAATATAAATGGCGTTAAATAAAATTTTCGCATTTTTCCCTATAGTGAAATTTGAGTAATACTGCGGTGCTCGATTATGCAAATAAGCGATAACCATTAATTTAAACTAGAATTGATCCCATCGCTAAATTATTTACTCTCACAACCACTCATTGGAAATGTGGTTATCATTATCCATAAATTATCTTTTTATTACATTACCGTTTGGTTCAAAATCGTGTGACCGCTTCATAGGTGCTATCGATACGAATTAATCTGTTTTGTGTTAAACAGTGGAGTTGATTAATATTTGTGTATTTTGATTTTCTTTCATTTTGTATAATATGTGCTAAGCATTTCTTTGTATTCGATAGCTTTTTGAAGTCCATTGCTGGACAAAGGTCTCTTATGTTATGTCATGACGACCCGTGTGGCGCTATGGTTACCATACCGGACTGCCAATCGGAGAGTCCCGGGTTCGATTCCCGGCGAAACAGAAATTTGAATGATGAGTTTAAATTTCTGTTCTCGGTCTGGGTGTTTATGTTTGTGTTTTTGTATGTGTCCATGGTACCCACGACACAGGGTATTTTCACCCTACTGTGGGGCTATGAGTGTAAATCGTTTATTTTATTATTTATGTACTCCACTCCGTTCGGTCCTGCGCTCTCTGAATCCAGCGGCTCCCCGCTTTCTTCTTTAGGTAGTCAGTCCACCTTGTCTGAGGGCGGCCTGTGATTTTTAGGGTTCCATACCTGAAGGGTGCCAATGAGACTCTATTACTACTAAGCCTCCGCTGTCTGTTTGTCATCAGGCTGTATCTCATGAACATATTCACAGATAATGTATTTCTGTTGCCGCTATAATAACAAATAAGTACTAAAAAATAGAAAAAAAATATTTAAGGGGGTTCCCATACAATAAACGTGATTTGAATTTTTTAAAATAATGGTACGGAACCCTAGTCTGACTTACACTTGGCTGTTTTTTTTTATCATCAGTTATAACAACGTGGTCTGCCCATTGCGTTCAGCGTGAATATTTTGAGGGCTATGTCGGAAATTTTGTTCGTCTATGTATTTCATTGTTTTGGATTGCTACTTTCAAACAAAAGTAACCCATCGTTGACATATCTTGCCATTTCTTATACTTATTAATTCTACCAGGGTTGGGTTGTGTTTTGAACGTGTGCCAACTATTAAGGGGCTAATAAAATTAGCCTTGAAAGTTCCACGTCTATGGGCGGTGAGTGAAATTAATTACATTTTGGTCGTCATGTGTCAGCACAATTGTGTTTTGTTGAGCGTTTCACTATTATTACGTTTAAATTTTTAGCATATTGTCTTACATTTTATAGTATCTCAATTATTTTGCATGTATTCATACTAATATCTTTTATTTGGTTAGAAGGTGTTGTAACATACATTTTTCATGTTCCTTTAAACCCATATACCTAGAGCATCAGTAACGTATTCGTGTAATAGACCAGTTCCTTCAAGTTCCTACCAAAATAAGCAAGATACTTTTCAAAACCATTTACTTATACATATGTATGTCACACACTTATACACACTTCACCCTATTCTCTTTGATCGTCTCTCTCCTGAACATCTTAAAGAAATGCTTAATTACCTCTCCGATTTTCATGAGCGTCAGCTTCGCTCTAGCGATTCTTTATTACTTTCTTTCCCTCTTCACCGGTCTGGTTTTCTATCCAACTCTTTTGTACTTCATGCTGCTCGGCTTTGGAATGCTCTCCCGGACGACTTAAGGAAAACTTGTAACAAGCAGTCTTTCAAGACTAGTGTCACAGCTCACTATTTAAGTCGAATTACATGACGCTTTCTATATGTATGTTTGTATTACGCATAGTATTATTTCTATTTTATTTATATATTTTATATAAATTATATATAAATGCTTATACACATATTTTCATATTTATTTAGTTGTACTTTCATTGATAATTTTCCTATTATATTTTTTTGTAAGTTATTACGCCGCCTCCAACTGTATCTGTTGCGCCCAAAGGTAGACTTGCAGAGAATGCTTTTAGCATTAAGTCCGCCTTTTATACCATACTATGTGGTGTAATAAAGAATTAAATAAATAAAGTTTGATCATTTTATGAAACCAAGGACTATTTACATGATAAAAAGCTTGGGATTAAACTTAACTCACATAAGGCTGTTTCTATATACCATGTGATAATTTTAACCTTTTTAAAATTTGTGATAGCATTGACACACACGATAGCTGGCTCGTGAGCTCCTTGTCGCCCCACAGTCATGCTGCATATTTAAAACCTTTGTACCTGATATTTAAAACAGGACTGCAGTTTTTTTTTCGCACGCTTTTTTCTCCTAGTCCATACAAGCCTTAGCGCACCCAAAGCGGATGACGGTCAGACGATGGCCGTACAATGACAAACATCAAGTGTATATTATTACCCAGGATGTTAATAAACTATTTCATTTCAAACTATTTCATTTTATTTCGTAAATCACTTCTCATTTGAATAACTAAACACATGCAGCTTAATTAAAAGCCAACAAATGATTCGCAATCCTAAACTTAATTAGGTATAATATTCAATCATATCTAATAATAGTTCACGAACACCCAAATCCAAATGGAATCGTATTGGAACGAGTTTACATAACATTCATAACATTTTCCCCATAGAATTTGCCATATTGTAACCGGTTCTCCTTCACCTATGTCGTCATGGCAATCGATGTACAGACACCATGACATCATTCTATCTACCTATATAGAGTATAAATTATTCGAATGAGTTCCGGTATCGATATTAGCTTAAAATAATTTAAATTAATTGTGTTTATCCGAGCTCGGTCATCCAGGTACTTTGATTTTTTGATCTTTTCATTTCATAATTCTCTAAGCGCACCCAGAGAAAATAAAAGATATAGAAGTTACATCTAAATAATAATAAAATTCTAAATGAGCACAAATTTTTTATTAAACTTGAATGTTAAAACAATTATCATTAAAGAAATGATTCATCTCCAATTGTAATAATTGTTCTTGTAACAGGTCTCGCGGTTTTTAGTCTATAGAATTATTATCACAAGCTATAATATAAGGTTATTTTCCATTCCACAAGTTGTAATTTTATTGTTTTCTATAATTAAGTCATTAGTAGAAAAGTAATAACTAGCGCTTAATACATATCTAGATACAATCGTTATACTGCTACTTAACGGTCGATTCAGAGCGGAAGGTACTTCATTTTACTAAGGGCCCGACTCCAAAATAGTTTTAAGAGTCACTACCATTAGCAAGGAAAGTATCAAATGCAATGTACTGAACAATATTATTTTTTACCGTTTGAAGGCGGTTTTTTTTTTGTTAAAATGTTATATAATTTCACTGTTTTTAGTACCTTTAATTTAATAATTCTGTATTATTTAAGCATAATTGGCGATATTTCCACATATTTGTGCCTTTAAAATTTGAGAGCTTCCCTCGATTCCCCTCGGATCCCATCATCAGATCTTGACTTGGTGACAGTTAGACCACCTCGGGAGCATAAGTTTTTGAACAAAAAAACATTTATCGAAAGAATTTTCTCTCAACTCCTAACCTTCGTACTACCTTTCATCGTCAGCTCAGCAACATGAGATGATAGTCACTATGCACAAATATAAATTTTGGTTCAGAAAGTATAAGAAAATCAATAGTGTGCCTATAAAATTTGAGAGCTTCCCTCGATTTCCCTGAGATCCCATGATCAAATCTTGACTTGGTGACAATGGGATCATCTCGGAGAAGTATAAGCTTTCGAAAAAAAAGAATCATCAAAATCGGTTCATAAACGACGAAGTTATCCGCCAACAAACATAAAAAAAGCATATATACGGTCGAATTGAGTAACCTCCTCCTTTTTTGAAGTCGGTTAAAAAGAATAATCTTAACTAATGCCAGAATAAGTAGGTAGGTAGACTGTTTAAAACGCCAATAATAAGTTTTAACTTTTTATACTATGTATGTAAAAAGTCAACAATTAAGTATTTTCATTTTATAACATTTCATTTCAATTCTGAATTTTTTTGCATACTATACATAGTTATAAATCCACTCTCAATACCCTAACGGTAGGAATTTATTATTAGTTAGAAATTAGGCGATCGGTTCGTAAACTAGCTAAAATGACGGTTATGGAGCGCTAAAATTACGCTTTTATGTCCACATCGACACGTGATCTTAGTAACATTTTAGTACCATGTCACAGTTTTAGGGCAAAATTTATAGGGCACTACGAAAGTGTCGCTAATATTTTCAATGCCATTGTGAGTTTTTGTGCTAACTACGTTTTCTCGTTTTCCAGATAAAGCTTATCATTTACTTTACTCACTACCTACTTCGAATTTAACCAACCAGCAATAAGAGACAAGAAGATAGCAACAATTATTGAAGTACAGAATAGAACTAAGTCCTGCCCTCTTAAACCATTTCTATTCATCCACGGAAATGTGTGGTTGTGTGGAAGGTAGCAAGTTAAACTGAATGAATTGGTCTGAATTTTTTAATATATTTTTACGGTTCGAGGAGAAGAGAATGTTGACATCTCAAAGTCTGAATTGCATTAAATCGGAGTGTTGCTAGTATTACACCTTAATTTTACGAAATTAATCTGAATATTAATAAGTTTAATTAGAGTATCATTTACAAATAAATATATATGATATGAAAGATATAATTTTGGATATAAAAATATTAATTAAAACTATTTGTTGTGGTTGTCAACCACGTATTCATGGGGTGACCTTACGACTTCTACAGTAATGTTGACTTCTACTATACTACACCAGATATCGTGGACTCACTGATAGAGGAGGAACCTTTCTTGAAAAATAAAAATTTAAGCCATAATTCACCACAGTGGGGATGATTACACTTCATTGCCCTTGGCAAATTTTATTCAAAGCTTACGTTTTATTACATACTTATGTTTTATTACATTGATTATCTATTCTGTAAAGATGATAAAGCAAATAAAAATGTCTGCTAAAAAAATAAAAATCTAACTTAAAAACTAAAAATAAATAATGAAGTATAAAAAACTAAAAAAAACACACTATTGTGAAAATACGAAATAAAAAGAAAAAAAAATAAGAAGAAAATATATTTTTCTGTAAAAAAAAGCGTGGAGTGCATGGTGTCAATAGTATCTTAAAAACCACCCCACGCTTTTTTAACTTACAGTAAAATACATTTTATTCTTATTTTTTACTTTTTAGTTTGTATTTTGACAAAAGCGTGTTTTTAGTTTTTTAAACTACATTATTTATTTTTCATTTTTAAGTTAGATTTTTATTTTTATATTATTGCATTGTCATCGGCCTTTGACCCACGTGCCAATTTTCAATTTAATCAGACGCTTAGAAGTGTTAAAAATATAAAATTTTATATTTGTTTCATTAAGTACCTTACCAGCCTAGTGGCCTAGCGGTTGGCGTAGCGGTGAAGCGAAACAGGCGTGGTATGAGATGGGTGACCGCTAGTGGAAAATTACTTACGCGTTTTCGCACTTCTGAGGGTATATTGAACCATCGGAACAGGTTGTTATCGATAGTTAGCAGTCGCTAAGCTTTGTTAGAGGCCTTATCGACGGTTTGAATACGTCCAACAGCTGGTTGGCCACTAGCCTGCCAGTCCACCAAGCAATAGAGCAGCATGATGGAGGAAGCTCTAGGCCTGACCAATAATGGGACGAGACCTGTGCCGAGCTGTGGGACGCAATAAGGTTACAGCCATATACTTGGAAACTACAAAAGCGGATAGCTGTTTACAAAATGCTTATATTCAATAGTCGAAATGAATTTAAATCCCTTAATCGGTGTTCAATTCAGACTTGAAGTCAGCGATGCAGTTACATTCTGCATAGGCGGCATTTTAGCTGCCCATCGGACGGATATCCGAAAATTGCGAAAACGGCAAGAATTTATGTTTTTAATACTATTCGGTTGGTTTCCGAAGCGGCATCCAATTACTGTAGATCCTGCATATGCATGAACGCAACCATGCTGGCGTCAACATTCGAAATTAAACTCTATTTTGGGAGTAATAAAGTCCAAATTTGATTGGATAACCAAATGGATTCCAGGCTTTTGATTTGGGCACTATCGGGCGTGAGTTACAATTGAATAAATAAATTGGAACGTAATTTGTTTGTTGGTGACGATCTATAATTTATGCTTAAGCTATTGTCGTTTTTGAATGCAAATAGAAAAATTACGGTTTGTTGAAATATTTCCGGATTTTTGAAGTGAAAACTTCTTTAGTGGCGTTGTGCACTTTTTTTGGGATGGGTATAAAATGTTGCACTCGCGTCATGACGGCTCGACTTTCTATATGTACTTGTAAAATTCGTTTATATCAAGTATTTAAAATATGAACATTGCACAAAGTGCATAATAATATTAATGAAAAAAGTGACGAAGAAATAGTGAAAGAAAATGAGTAAGTACTTAATATAAATACTAGATGAAAACCTACTGAAACTACTAGATGAAAAATAATACTGATAATAAAAGCAATTCGTGCGAAATTATTACCTAACCATTCCAAAATATCAAAAATGCACAACGTTAATGTTCAAGTTTTCACTTCTGCCGGCATTACCGGAGTGCAACCCGTTTTTTTGGTATTTGTATTACATTCTATGAATAATCTAGTTGATTGATTGATTTTTTATTAATTATAATAACGTTTCACATTCATAGCCCCAAAGTTTGGTAGTTATACTCTGTGTATATGGTATGCTATGGTTCCCACTATTGGACACACGCAAAGCCAGAAACACCCAGACCGAGAACAGAAATTTAAACTCATCATTCTGTTTCGCCGAAAATCCAATCCGCGAGCTTCCGATTGACAGTCCGGCATGATAGCAATTGCGCTGTATATGTCGCAGTCGATTGTATTATCCGCCGTATAACATTACGGCTAGCCGTTTCATAAAACAGGGCCGTTCTGTATTGTGGCGGTTCCACGATTAGCCGGATTGTCATTGCGATACGTTCTACAAAATGGCGGCTCACATTAAGCCTCATTGTAATCAAGCCACGTAGCCGCCCACCCTTCTTATGACCGCACTCGAAATTACTGAGCTTTATTGACACCCACCCTGCTCATGACCATACTACATGTTGCTTATTACTTTAGACCACACTCAACTTTGCTGAGCTTTATTGACATCCATCCTTTTTACGACCGCACTAGATGTGGGTTAATGGCCACCCATCCTACTTATGACTGCACTCGACATTGTTTTGACACCCATTCTGCTTACGACCGCACTAGATGTCGCTGGATTGCCAACCATCGTAATTTAGACCACACTCGACATGTGACACATTTCTTAGTCGCACAGGGACCTTAAGCCGGAACCCTCGCATCTGAGATCGTTGTCTTAACCACTCGGTTACAGCTGCTCTACTTGCTCTGTTGAAAAGAATGCAATGCAAATTCTGAGGCATTTTCTGTAAAAAATGAGGTTCTTGAGGCCTTAAATGAAGTAATGAAGTAATGAAATATTTAGTCCGGTTAGTTGCACTACTAAGCCAAATGGGCGCGGTCTGGTGTGAGATGGGTGACCGTTAGTGGCAAAAATTTCATGCGCGTTTCCGTGCTTCGGAGGGCACGTTAAGCAGTCGGTCTCGGTTGTTGTCAATAGATAACAGTCGTTAAACCTTGTCGGAGGCCTTATGGGCGGTTTGAAAACATCCGACAGCGGGTTGGCCACTAACCCGCATCTCCGCCAACCCGCATTGGATCAGCGTGGTGGGGTAAGCTCCAGGCCTCCCCAATAATGGGGAGAGACCCGTGCCCAGCAGTGGGACGCAAAAAAGGGTTGCAGCCAAGTTGCACTGTTTGTTGTGTGAGTTTCACGTTAATAAACTAACTAAAACTATTATGGTTCGCCCGGGGAAGTACCACCGCTGCACCCACTTCTGCCGTGAACCAACTCTATTGTGTTTCGGTGGTAAGGTGCAGTTGCCGGCCACACTTACATGAGGCGACCACCAGCCTCCGGAGTAGCAGCGCAACTGCATACGACCTCAGACAAGACTTACCTATGCTTGCTTGAGGTTGTATGGAGATGTCCATGGGCTGCAGCGACCACTTAGCCTGCATGCTCGTCTGCTACTCTATTCAAATTAAAAAAAAACTGAGGAGGAGCGTAGGGCGCTGGCTGTGAGGAGCATGCTGATTCGCAGGTTTGCGAAATGCACGAAAGACGTAAAATCCATAAGAACAAAACCAGAAAATCAAACTTTTTTTTCTTTGCTGTGAGTTTTTTCTGCCGCCTTTTTTCTCTCAGTTCAACATCTAGACCAAACGTGCACCCAAAGGCAGCGACCGGGGTTCCCAAAAAGAAACGATATAAAACAAATATTGTTGGTATTTTTGAAGAACTCACCAAAAGGTATACAGATATACTAGTGGACCCCGCAGACGTTGTCCTGCCTTAAATATATTGAAAGAGGATTAGTTTCTTTATCATCTCAAAGAGTTTTTATGTTACTGCCAAATAAAAATTATAAAACAAATAGTGACAGATGTAGTGTTATTTAAACAATGTCAAACTTCTGGTCAATGGCGCTAAGAATCAATTTTTGACAGTTACTAACAGAGCGAATCCGGCTGACGGACGGAGTTGTCCTGCCTTAAAATATGAAAAATAAAATAATATTGCGACTGTAAATTGAGATTTAAACTATCCTATCTCTCAAGTTGGATCGAACTGCACATGGTGTGCGAATTTTATTATAATCGGTTAAGTGGTTTAGGAGTCCATTGAGGACAAACATTGTGACACGAGATTTATATATATTAAGATTATTATGTTTAAATCGTTGAAGATACATAGGCAATAAGTTCTACAGAGTTCATTATTGCAGGTTGACCATTGTTGTTTTTATAACGGTTCGGCCACTCCTATCCACAGAATATTGCCATTGTTGTCTATGGCAGTACAGAAACCTAGGTCTACGTACTTCCTATCATACAATTAAAATGATTTTAAAAAATCATTTTAAATATCCTACTTTGAGAAGGCTAGAGTCCACCAGTCCACCACAGTAGGGTAGATACCGTATGCCGTACATCATGGGTATCATGGACAGAGACAGAGACAGAAACACAAACACCCAGACCGAGAACATAAATTTAAACTCATCATTCAAATTTCTGCTTTGCCGGGAATCGAACCCGGGACCCTTAGATTGGCAGTCGGGCATGGTAGCCATTGCACCACGCGGGCGGATATGACAATGTTTTTTTTTTTTTTTATATGTAAACCGAACAAAAAGGCAGACGGGCCGCGTGGTGTTAAGCGATCACCGTCGCCTATGGACACGGGCAACCCCAGGGGAGCCACCCGAGCATTGCCGGCTTTGGAGGAGAGCTTTTTTTACAGCTTTCTTGAAGAACCCCATATTATTGTCCACTGGGAATGCCTCAGCTGGAAGGTTGTCCCATAACCTACACGTCCGTGGTAAAAAGGAGCGTGCATAGCGGACTGTGGAGGACCGCCACGAGTCCAGATGGTGCCTGTGGAACTTTAACCTTCGTCTGGTGGTAAAATCATGTGCCAGTTTTGTGTTACTATTAGCATAGAGAACAGAAGTGCATCCCATCGTATATCCTGAAGACTTAGGCAGGCCTGCGAAGTGGATTAAGTGCGGCAAAATCAGGTGTTTCTCCCAAAGTACTGGTTACCTTCCGGAGGATATTTATTGCTGCACGTTGCCTTGTGAAATTTCCTCCACAGACCTGGCATCATTCGTTTCACTGATAAAAAAGTAAGAACTATTTTACAAGTATACAAACGTACAACCTTACGTACGATACTCAATTTAAATTTAGTAACAAATAAGGAAAACACCCCTTGTGACAACGCTTTAAAAATGAAGTAAGTACAGAAGGAAAGAAGGCCTCAGTTCTTTGTAGGTGTACAAATTATGAATCCCAAGGGAGTTAAATGAACAGTTCCTTTGCCGCAATTTTATTGGTGAGAGATTTATTGTAACGATCCACTGTAACGGCAGATTGCATGGCGAGTTAGTGGCCATCAGTATTTAGGGTTGGGGGTACCACATGAATTTTAGCGGGAAATACTTTTCGATTGCTGAACACGTGAATAATCACTTCAACGTGTCCATTGCAAATCTCTTTAAAGTAGTAATAATAATAAAAACTGTCCATCGATTCATAGCTGTTACAAGTACGCACCGTGGTTTGAACTGGGCAAATCTGTGTCGGAAACTGGAGTAAAAACATACATACTCACATATACTTCAAATAATAATATGAAATAGGTTAATGAATTCAAAAATCCATACTGATATTATAAATGTGATGGTGTGTGTTTGGTTATTTACTTCTTTGTGGCAATGGTGCTACTCCTGATTTTTGGCATAGAAATAGTTGAGGAGCTCCTGAGTATCATGGGCAATAGAAAAAAACCGGCCAAGTGCGAGTCGAACTCGCGCACCGAGGGTTCCGATTTTGTTTAAATGAAAGATGTAACAAAAAATTTAGTTAGTTAGTTTCTGCAATTTTTCCTTTATCTGTGCTTTATGACGTTGCTTCGTACCAAATTTCAAGATTCTGAGTTCACAGGGAGTACCTTGTAGGTTTTGATTCCCTTGCGAGTGTCGAAAATTTGCGGCAATCTGCGGCATAAACGGCTGTATCTTTTGATTGCGCTGTCATAGAAGTTTGATTTTTTCACAGCTCCAAAGGACAGCAGACCCTGTAGCGGATATTTTATATAAATTCCAGCTTGATACCTCCATCCATTGCTCAGAAAATAGTCTTGACAGACAGGCAGACGGACGGACAACAGTGAAACTATAAGCGTTCTTTTTTTTACTTTCGAGGTACGGAACCCTTAAAACGTGCTGTTTACATGAGCGATGCCGCGGGCGGAAAGCTAATTAACGATAGAAATGCAATCTCACATTAGACCTGGGCCGCAAACCTTTTTGCGTCCCACTGCTGGGCACGGGTCTCTCCCCATTATTGGGAAGGCCTGGAGCTTACTCCACCACGCTGCTCCAATGCGGGTTGGTGGAGATGCGGGTTAGTGGCCAACCCGCTGTCGGATGTTTTCAAACCGCCCATAAGGCCTCCGACAAGGTTTAACGACTGTTATCTATCGACAACAACCGAGACCGACGGCTTAACGTGCCCTCCAAAGCACGGAAACGCGCATGTTTTTTTTTGCCTCTAGCGGTCACCCATCTCACACCCGACCGCGCCCGTTTGGCTTAGTTGCATAGATCGTTTGCGTTCTACGCTAACCGCCGGGCCATGCGCGCTTCACATTAGACCTACTCGTAGGTATTAGTAGGTGTACAAATTAATGTGAGGGTAGCTAGATTACCAGCTTCTTGGCAACACAATCTCATTGATGAGAGATTTATTATTACGATCCGCTGTAACGGCAGACCCAATCTGCGCGAGTAAGCGAAATGTCTTCTCTGGAGTTATTAGGACTAGTACATAGCTGGAGAAGATTGGGTAACGGTCTACAAAATTACTACCATTACCCGTTTCTATACCTTTTTTCAGTAATCTTAAAATGTAGCTCTAGATCAGTAAGCAAGATTTAACCATTAAGATTTAAAACCATATAAAAGTACTTGTATAAATAGAAAACATTTTGGTGGATTTTATAAACAAGCTTATAAAATGACTCAAGCTAATTGAACGGGCCTTAGCTTAATTTTACGTTAACTTACGAGTAGGTACTTATGTTAACTATAAAAAATTATATAAGTACTATTATAAGTCCTTAGTTCTTTGTCGGAGTACAAATTATTAATTCCCGGGGTGTTAAATGAATGGCCAAGGGCCACAATCCCATTGTTACGAGATTTAGTATTACGATGCGCTGTTAAAGCAGATTGGATCGTGGGTAAGCGAAATGCCTTCTCTGGAGTTATTGGGGCATCTAGTTGGGGAAGATTGGGTGTGTACAGAATGCTGCCGAAAATGCTTTAGTGGCAGACTGTATCGCAGGATAGCGAAAAAGCTTCAAAAAGAAATTAAATTAAAGTATTCTATTCACTGTGCGATTTTTGACAAACTCTTAGTGAATGTTATTGTACTGCTGCATAGAATGTGCCGGGAAATTAAATTAAAGTATTCTATTCACTGTGCGATTTTTGACAAACTCTTAGTGAATGTTATTGTACTGCTGCATAGAATGTGCCGGGAAATTAAATTAAAGTATTCTATTCACTGTGCGGTTTTTGACAAACTCTTAGTGAATGTTATTGTACTGCTGCATAGAATGTGCCGGGAAATTAAATTAAAGTATTCTATTCACTGTGCGATTTTTGACAAACTCTTAGTGAATGTTATTGTACTGCTGCATAGAATGTGCCGGGAAATTAAATTAAAGTATTCTATTCACTGTGCGATTTTTGACAAACTCTTAGTGAATGTTATTGTACTGCTGCATAGAATGTGCCGGGAAATTAAATTAAAGTATTCTATTCACTGTGCGGTTTTTGACAAACTCTTAGTGAATGTTATTGTACTGCTGCATAGAATGTGCCGGGAAATTAAATTAAAGTATTCTATTCACTGTGCGATTTTTGACAAACTCTTAGTGAATGTTATTGTACTGCTGCATAGAATGTGCCGGGAAATTAAATTAAAGTATTCTATTCACTGTGCGATTTTTGACAAACTCTTAGTGAATGTTATTGTACTGCTGCATAGAATGTGCCGGGAAATTAAATTAAAGTATTCTATTCACTGTGCGGTTTTTGACAAACTCTTAGTGAATGTTATTGTACTGCTGCATAGAATGTGCCGGGAAATTAAATTAAAGTATTCTATTCACTGTGCGGTTTTTGACAAACTCTTAGTGAATGTTATTGTACTGCTGCATAGAATGTGCCGGGAAATTAAATTAAAGTATTCTATTCACTGTGCGATTTTTGACAAACTCTTAGTGAATGTTATTGTACTGCTGCATAGAATGTGCCGGGAAATTAAATTAAAGTATTCTATTCACTGTGCGGTTTTTGACAAACTCTTAGTGAATGTTATTGTACTGCTGCATAGAATGTGCCGGAAAATATATTATTATACTTTTAACATTTACTGATCAGTGATAGATTTATAGTTACGATCCGCTGTAACGGCAGATTTGATGGCAGGTTAGCAAAATATCTTCCCTAGAATTATTGGGGCATAAAGTTGGGGAATGGTGAAGATGGGTAATGAATGGGGTAGGATTGGGATGATTGTATAGTATAATATATTCCAGAAAAATCATTTGTTTCTAACACCTAAATTAATTGTTGAGAGATTTATTGTTACAATCCGCTGTTAAAGTTGTTTTCTTCTCTGAAGTTATTGCGACATGTACTCGCAATTGGGCCTATCTATACTTAATATATAAAGCTGAAGAGTTTGTTTGTTTGAACGCGCTAATCTCAGGAACTACTGTTTCGAATTGCAAAATTATTTTTGTGTTGAACAGTCCATTTAATGGGAAAGGCTATAGGATATGTAACATCATGCTATGACTAATACGAAAGTTCACGCGGATGAAGTCGCGGGCGTAAGCTAGTTGGTATATGTAGAATGATCCAGGAAAATACTTTCCTCTTAAACAACACTTTCGTGCCTGTCCATCGACGACCCGCGTGGCGCAATGGTTACCATGCCGGACCGCCAATCGAGGGGTCTCGGGTTCGAGTCCCGGCGAAACAGAAATTTGAATGATGACTTTAAATTTCTATTCTCGGTCTATGTGTTTGTGTTCCTGTCTTTGTGTGTGTCCATGGTACCCACGACACAGGGTATTAATTACCTTACTGTGGGGCTATGAGTGTTAACGTTTATGAGTGTGTAACGTTTGTAACGTTTATTGATGAGAGATTCATTGTTACTATCCGCAATAAGGGCATTGGATAGCAGTTAAGCGGAATGCCTCTTCTGAGTTATTGGGGCATCTAGTTGGAGAAGCTTAGCTTGTGTAGACTGTATCCAAAAAATACGTACTTTCTTTTCACAGTTTTCAGAATATTTTCCTTGAAACTGAGCTCATTCGACCATAAACCTAGATATGAAAGGTGCAAGGTTTTCTACATTGCTATTTTGTTACTGATATTTTTAAACTGAAAATTTTCTGTGACGCAATTTTTTCGTACCAAAACGCTTTAAGAACCATAAATAGAACACAAAGCTAATTCAAGCAGTTCAAACGTTATGTTGAAGTTAGATAATAATCATACTAATATTATAAACGCGAAAGTTTGTAAGTATGGATGTTTTTTACTCTTTCACGTAAAAACTACTGAATGGATTTTAATGAAACTTTACAATAATATAGCTTATACGTCAGAAAAACACATAGGCTACAATTTATAAATATATTGTGTGAATATTCTGAATTATGACGATAAGTGTCAAGTAAATCTAAAAGGAAAAAATCTACCATCTGCGAGCTATTTTGGCGTGCGCTGCCAAAATCGCTAGTTACATTTACATGTAATGTATGATGAAAATGTTTATCATAAATAGTCCTACAAAAAAGCCCGCCACAGTATATATTTATAGCTAAAATGTGTAAGCCATTTTAGCCAAAATAGTGAACCATTTACTTACAATAACAACGTAACTACTATAAAAATTGTGATATGCATTATGAGTGGGCTATTGCCCACTTCCCGAACGCTATACGTCCCTGCAATACGCCACTTTTTGAGCAACTGTATTAAAATATATTTTCACAAAAAAACGCAATATGGTTTTAATTGAGG
Organism: Pyrgus malvae; assembly: GCA_911387765.1. NCBI lineage: Eukaryota > Metazoa > Arthropoda > Insecta > Lepidoptera > Hesperiidae > Pyrgus > Pyrgus malvae. The sequence goes on along the minus strand of OU426972.1, from coordinate 13,060,042 downwards.
ATTGAACCCGGGTCTCTAGTTCCGCAGTCAGCCCACGTAACTATACGGCCAAGGAAACTTTAACTCAATCAACGAATTTTATATAGAGCTCTTTCAAATTGACATTGTTTGACGGCGTTCTACGCCACAATATTATTAATACTCTCCAATAGATGTCAGGAAGAGTCGTATTTTTAAGTTTATATTCTATGTTTTAAACCTATATATAATTAAACTCAGCTGGATCGATATATCACCCCCGAAATTAGAATACTAAATTTCATCAAAATCGTTGGAGCAGTTTCCGAGATTCAAAATATATATTTAGGCATACACAAGAAGTGCTCATTTAAAGGTATTAGATTTAAAGGATTTTTTTTATTGACGGAGATGTTCAGATTTCTTTGCTGACGCTTCAAAAGCTTACGCACACAAGCGCGCTTGTCAGCACACATCACTAACAACCAGACAGGGTCGGACTTCGTGAAATAGAATATCTTATATTGTTGGAAGCCGTAGGGGTAAATGTAATGTTACGTTATTTTATTTATTTTATCTTATGCATTGCCTTTGTTTATTATCATTGATTAAAACCACTTCCCACACAATCATTTGCATGTTTTTTGTACATGTTCCTTGTGATGATAATGATAAGTCATCAACAATGACCTCAAACAATGCAGTTGCTCAGCAGAACATGGATTTGTTATTTATAATAATTTGCACAAAGGGGAAATATTAATAAAACTCCAAAGATTTGGTTTTATTTTTTATATTTATTTTATTGGCGAACCATAAAAGTTTTACCACCTTGTTTTGGTATCGGGGGGGGGGGGGGAGGCCTTCAAAAGGTACCGGACACCTTGGAAGAGGATACCGGGTTATGTGGGATTTGTTCCGCACTAAAACCCCCTCGGTGGCCTGCCTCTGCGCAAGCGAAGGAGGACTTCCGGAACCCAGAACGGGTCCATCTTCGGCAGAGCAGATAATCCTGCACCTTCCGATGCTTACGGCGACATGCGGCCACGCACACACCGCCGTCCTTCCCGGGGCTCCTGGCTGGACGGATCGAGCTCCCACTCTCACCGCCCATGAACCCGGTAGCTCCCTTTTAGTTGCCACTTACCAGCAGGCAGTGGATACCGTAGCTCTATTCTTAATCCCGAAGCTATAGGGACTAGAGGGATTTAGGCCTTAGTCCACCATTTTAGCCAAGTGTGGATTGTTGGATTCAAGAAATTATAAGATATCCTGGGCATGTGATGGAAAACATCGTAATTAAATATAACAATAGTTTCCCTCACCTTGGAGCTGCAATAAATACTCACTTGACTCACTACACGATTGATGAATCAAAGTTCAGACAGCCTCCGTGGCGTAGTGGGTGATGAGCCGACTGCGAAGAGTGAGGTCGTGGGTTCGATTCCCACCCAGGACAAATATTTGTGTGATGAACATGACTATAGTCAGGCCAACGAGACGAGACAAATAATGTAAACAAACAGACCGTTACCAAGTTACTATTGCGAGAGCGAGCAATTATTATCTCTGTCCTTATCATTCATACGCAGTAATGGTGTCAGTTAGTCGACGACAGCTGTTTCGTAGTACGCAGTCAGTACAGCAGTTGTCAACATTTGGTCGAGTTTTGATGGGAAGTGGAAAAAGACAATAAGTTGTACTCTTGTTTTATTTTCATGTTCTTGGTATATCTTTGAGTAATTGTAATTGGAATTTAGAAGACGCAGTGGTATAAAGCCACGTACTCATAAACATACAACTAATCAATTCATTCAAGCAGTGATTGTGGAGCGGTTAAGACCACGGTTTCCGACACGGAAATACCGAGTTCAAACCCCCAGCGAGCACCTTTGGTAAAATAGTTTGTTATGTGCGTATTTTCCGCTGCTCCAAAAATATGATTTTTAGAATTGCGGTGTCACTTTCTGAAGTAGGTATTTGGAAGAAGTGTTGTAATAAATAATAAATCACTACATATTTTAAAACAAATTCGCTTCCCACCGCTTTCCCGCGTCCCAATGTATGCTTCGATCTTTAAAACTACCCAACGCATTTTGTAGCGGTTTTTTTAAGTAGATAAAGTAATTTCTGAGGAAGGTTTAGGTGTATAATTGATTATGCTTTTATGTAACTAGACTAAAACATAACGATTTTTGTCACAAATCTTGCCTACTGGGAGAGTTATATTCTCTTGCGCTGCGTTAACCAGCGGAAAAACATTAAAGTGATGTTCTAGAGAATTGGATATACCTATTTGGCAAAGGGAGATCTCCCGCCGGGCGAGGTGGTCATGCCCGGGGAGCGGCCGCGCTCCAGCTGACTCAATTAGGAGCTTGTATATATGGAAGGGTATTCCGAAAACTTCGATAGCGTGATTCAGTAATACCCGTAGCGCCATCTCTTGATGAGTAGCGGAAGGTCGCTACATCACCCCCTGCTCAGACCGGAGGTCGATATCTTCAGAAATCCAAGCTTGTGCAGTCTTCGCTTTACAAGCGCCTTCAATGCCCTCTATCTTCAGTGAGTCGAGATGTGAAGGTGAGGCCTTGTGTTACCCTCTATCCGCGGTGAGTCGGGATGTGAGGGTGAAGCGAGGTGTGGAGATACCCCCTATCCACGGTGAGTCGGGATGTGAGGGTAGGTTGAAGTGTGGAGGCGAGTAGTGGGTTCTCAAGCCGTCCACGAAGTCGCTGGAGGTAGCTGGATCAGGATCAGGAAGCGTGGTCCAGACGCGCTGCGATGAACCTGATGAGCTGCTGAAGTAGTGCTGCAGTCCATCCAGGGAGTGAAATTGCGACTGATGAAGGTCAGAAGGGACGTATTCTTGTCCAGGGTCACCAGTTTGGCAAAGGGAGATCTCCCGCCGGGCGAGGTGGTCATGCCCGGGGAGCGGCCGCGCTCCAACTGACTCAATTAGGAGCTTGTATATATGGAAGGGTATTCCGAAAACTTCGATAGCGTGATTCAGTAATACCCGTAGCGCCATCTCTTGATGAGTAGCGGAAGGTCGCTACACCTACTTATATAAATTTGCTATACAAAAGTCCGCATTAGTGTACTCTATCTCTTACGGTTGACTTACAATATCTACTTTTATGTGTAAAATGTTAATGAAAAATATCACGTTATCTCGAAGCTGTTTTATTCTGTTCAGTATTAATCCTAATCTAAATAAAAACGTTAATTAGCTTCGTCAATTAAGATTAAAATTGTACAAAATGTAATCAAATAAATACTTTAGAGATGATATTTTGTTTTACCAAAAATCATCACATCCCCCGGCGCGCCTTCTCATCGCGCGTCTATTTTTTGCCTTTAGTACTTAAATGGGTTTTTGTAAAGTAGATTTTAATGTATATGGCTCGAGCGAAGCTGGGCCGGGTCGCTAGTATATGCTATGTATAAAATTTATTCAAATAAAAATGTTTTGAACTCCTGAAACTTTGTTTACCTTTTTTATCTCGTCTCCTTGGCCTTAATATATTTGTTCTGTGTCTGGGTGTTAATTTATCTATTTAAGTATGTATTTAGAATTATATAAGTATGTTTATCAGCTTTCTGATTACCATAGTAAAAGCTCTGCTTAATTTGGAATCAGATAGTGTTGTGTGAATTGTCCAAAGATATTTATTTTATATATTTATAAAGTTCAGTTTTTTTAGTAGTAAAAGGATTTGCCAGGTATTGTCCACCACGGTGGTCAAGTCGTTTTATACTTTACATTCATAGCTCCCTCTATAATGAACACTCATAAAGACAGAAACACAATCACTTAAACCGAGAACAGATGTCTCTTCTATCAAATTTCCATCTCGCCGGGAAACGAACCCAGGACTTCTGACTGCCATTTCAGAAAAGTAAACACTGCAGCATCCGTGTCATCGAATGTATACGTAACTCTCAATATTGTAATGAAACACTTTCCTTCACTATGTAGAACAAGTATAATTAAGATGAAGATAGTAAATACGTTTGGTCAATTGCAAGGCGCCATTCAAACCCGCTCGCATCACCAACCCGCATTGGAGCAGCATGGTGGAGAAAGCTCAAGGCCTTCCCAATAATGGGGAGAGTCCCATGTCCACCAGTGGGTCATAAAAAGGGTTGCAGCCATTCAAAGCCGAGATCTCGGCGTAGATTTTCACTGCATTGATAAAACCGTACAATACATTCGTATACAAAACAAATAAAAAGTTATAATGAAAAATTTACTTATTTAGGGTGCTAAATAAATTCTGTTTAATCCCAAGCTCCTTACGCTTTTCTACGTTTAATTTGTGGTAAAAATTATTGTTTATTGCCTCTCCATATTTTATCCCAAGGGCTAAGATTGGGTGTTTATATTGTTCGAATATTTTTTCGTAATTGGGATGTTTACTAAAAAAAATTCATTGGTTTTCATCGAAGCATTTTTGTTTAGAGATTCGCAAAAATTCTAACGGAAAATCAAATTTTGATTCGTTTCAAATTGAACATTAGACAGAGAGAACAAAACCAGATCGTGACGTCACTTGCCTGTATCACAGTACAAAATTTTAGTAAAGCTTCGTTTTGCTAGAAAGGGATAGGTTATAATTTTTAAAAGCTCAGTTTATCTTGTATATAATCGTTATTCATATTTTATTCATAAAATACTCAATATCAGTCAATTGACTGCAACCCTGTGTAGCGACCTTCCGCTACTCATCAAGAGATGGCGCCACGGCTATTCCTGAATCACGCTATCGAAGTTTTCGGAATATCCTACCATATATACAAGCTCCGAATTGAGTCAGACGTAGCGCGCCTGCTCCCTGGGCATGTCCACCTCGCCCGGCGAGAGATCTCCCTTTGCCAAACCTGTTTGCAGAGGGGTCTCTTCACGCTCCACCACGCTGCTCCCATGCGTATTGATGGAATGCGGATTAGTTGCCAACCCGCAATCGGATGTTTATAAGCCGCCCATAAGGCCTTCGACAAGTTTTAACGAGTTATTTATCTATAACAAACGGCAGCATAAAATGCCCTCTGAAGCACGGAAACGCGCATGTAACTTTGTCACTAGCGGTCACCCATCACACACCCGACCGAGCCCGTTTGGCTTAACTGCGTAGATGGCTTGCGGTTTACACTAGCCATCCGACCATGCGCGTTCCGTACGAAAATTTTATTTTATTGTACGAATATTTTACTGAATTCTAAACTAAACAAGAAGGAATAATTGGTACTCAGTGACTTCATTGTCTTCTAGCGGTCATGAGTGATTTCACGCTTCGGGAAGCACGTCAAGCTGACATCCTTAGTGTATTGTATAACCTAGGTTTTAACTTTATACGGTTTATACCTACATATCCACATATTAGTAAAACAAAGAAAATAAATGCATTTTTGCAGATCATTAACAACTATTATGATCATCATCATCATCATCATTACCCATAATAGTCAACCTTCAATATCCAATGATGATCATCGTAGACTTAGAAAGTCATAAATATGATTAAATTAAAAAACAGCACCAGTATGGATACGACTTAAGTCTATTGATACGAACGGATATTTAAAAAATCATTATCATCATATTAATCATCATATCATATCCTACGGTGTACAAGTTTGATTTAAGTTACTTTTTTAATTTTTATGTCCAACGTAGGGCACAGGTCTTCTTTTGGCAGATAGAGGGATTCAGGCCATAGTCCGCTGCGCCAGTGCGGATTGGTGGACATCATGTCTTCGAGAAATTATTAGTTTCTTTCAGGCATGCACTGTATTGGAGTCGTAAATAATTTAATATCAAAATATTTCCCGCAACGTGGAGCACCAACAAATTCGCACTTAGCTTTCTTTGTCAGAGGCGCGGCGCCGGGCGGTTCAAAGTTGGTAACTCCGTGTTGGAGACCGCGGTCTCAACCGCTCGGCCATCGCTGCTCTTTTCCTCTTTAAAGTTACTTTATTAAGGTGTAAACTTAATCTTTAATTCCACGGACTAACTAACTAAAAATTACAAAACCTTATAGTTAGTTTCAAGTTAACGATTGCATCGCTAACTTGAAATACTACCGCACTAAGTGTTCCAGATTCGATTCCCAGAGAAGCAAAAATTTGAATGTTCACAGTTTGTCAGTTTTTCCTGACGTTCCAACAATTATTTTTAGATGTAGTTACTTATATCTTCAACATACCTTCCATTGTTTGTTTAGAACGTTGACATGGTTACTCACAGTGAAGGACGTAAACAATTACACCTAATTCCACAGAAGACTCAGAAATTTGAGCCTCGTGAATCAGTGTGTGCTTAAAACATTTAATTCTGTATCTGTCATTTGTATAACTTGTATTGTAAAGAATAAGATTGTGTGCTTACTTAAAAATACATAGTTATTATTTTTGTTTTTCCGCCTGTGCCTGTGAGTATTGCTAAAGTACGAATGCAATCAAAATATGTGATTAAAAATTATTAAACAAAACAGCGAATAGAGCAGCGATGGCCGAGTGGTAAAAACCGCGCGCGCACCTCTGACAAAGAAATTTGTAATGTGCGCATTTATCGCTGCTCCACGGTGATGGAAAATATCGTGATATTTAATTGATATGTAACATCGTAATGTTCTCCATTGCCGTGCATGCCTGAGAGAAATTCATAATTTCTCAAAATCATGACGTTCATCAATCCGCACTTGGCCAGCGTGGTGGACTATGGCCTAAATCCCTCTCACTTACGAGAGGAGACCTGTGCCCAGTAGTGGGACATAAAAAAACTGCTTTGTCATTTCATTTCAGACAAAGCATTTAATACTTTTAATCGAAATGTTGTAACCAATATGTAAAACTTAGGTAAATTTTATTACTGAGTATTTATAGAAATCCTTTGTTTTGATAAAGATTGTGCTTCTCAGACTGCGTTGTGGTTGACTGGCAGAGAATGCTTTAAGCATTAAGTCCGCCCTTGTTCTTATATATTTAGTATAAGTTCAAAAAGTTTAAATAAATAAATAAAATTGTTATCCTTATAGAAATGTTTTCTTCTTGGTCAAATAGGTGAAAGCTGGGACATTTAATTAATTTTTAAAGTTTGTCCATTAGCACAGATCGGGTCTCTGACATAGGGCTCAACGGTTCAAGCCCCGCGCTGACTGACGAAAAAATCTGTTATATTCATGGCCGCAACCCTTTTTGCGTCCCACTGCTGGGCACGGGTCTCTCCCCATTATTGGGAAGGCCTGGAGCTTATTACACCACGCTGCTCCAATGCGGGTTGATGGAGATGCGGGTTAGTGGCCAACCCGCTGTCGGATGTTTTCAAACCGCCCATAAGGCCTCCGACAAGGTTTAACGACTGTTATCTATCGACAACAACCGGGACCGACGGCTTAACGTGCCCTCCGAAGCACGGAAACGCGCATGAATTTTTTTTTGCCACTAGCGGTCACCCATCTCACACCCGACCGCGCCCGTTTGGTTGCATAGATCGTTTGCGTTCTACGCTAACCGCCGGGCTATGCGCGCTTATATTCATATTGAATTAGTATTTTATTTCCTCGTTTTCTATCAGCGCATTATACTTGCATTATACAAAATTTCTTAAAGACATGCCTACAAAATTACATTTGGCCAGTAGTTCTAGTGGTTGACTGTGGAATAAACCCCGCAATTATTATGAAATAAGACCGGTACTCACTAGCGAAAGATTCAAAAGATTGATGATAATATAATAATCAATTTAGGCAGATAGTTACGAAAAGAGGTCCTTACATGGATAGAAAGAAAGAAACACATTTACAGCCCAAAGGTATCCAGTCGATGTAAGCATCTAATAGACACGAGCGAGCCGCAAATAAAACTAGGTACCCGCGTTGATTGAATGGTCCTTACATCAACGGCGTTTCAAATATATTAAAGGTAGTCAGCACACTAACAAAGTAAATATCCTTACATACCTATTAATATTATAAATTTTTAAGTACCTAACTCTGTCTGTCTGCTGCGCTTTTCCGCTCAAACTACTGAACCAATTTTATTGAAATTTGGAACACAGATAGAGTGGAGCTTAGAAAAGGAATTAGGAAGGTTTTTATCATACGGGAACCTTTAAAACGGGTCCACGCGAGCGAAGCCGCTGGCGAAAGGCTAGTACAAAATAAAACGTAAATTCTATTTAAAAAGAGAATAGGTTTGTAAGTTTCATTAACTATCAAGAAAACCGATTGTAAACTTAAATATATTTTTTTTTCAACCTTTTTTATGCCCCACTGATGGCCACAGGTCTCCTCTCACAAGTGAGAGGGATTTAGGCCATAGTCCACCACGCTGGCCAAGTGCGGATTGGTGGACGTCATGCTTTCGAGAAATTATGAATTCCTCTCAGGCATGCACGGCGATGGAGAACATCGTAATCAATTAAATATCACGATATTTTCCATCACCGTGGAGCAGCGATAAATGCGCACATTACAAATTTCTTTGTCGAGGTGCGCGCCGAGGTTTTGAACTCGGGATCGATCGCGTCGAAGACCGCGGATTTATACCACTCGGCCATCGCTGCTCAACTAACAAACAACTAACTAACAACAACCAAAAAACTTAAATAAAACTATAATAAATATCTAACAGCATCCCCAGTTTCTTTTTTTTTATTGACGAACCGCGTAGCGCAATGGAACCCATACCAAACTGTCGATCGAAGATCATGAGTGCGGCTCCGTGCGAAGCAAAAATCCTCCACCAACCCGCACTGGAGCAGCGTGGTGGAGTTAGCCGTAGATTGTGTCAGCTCGCCACTCTTCGATTATATCAATAAAGTTTGAAATCGTATTTTCCAGCGTCAAAGAAAGAAATGTAACGCCATCACAAAATCCGAATAGCCACTCTAATCCTTCATAGCTGACTCGAATTTTCCAATGTCGTAACGTTAAGCTCGTCACAGAGCCTTGTCCACCATTTGCTTTTACTGCGGCCATCTTGTTGAGGTGGCAATCGCTAACGTAACGTAATGTGAATGCTGACGTAATTTACACTTAAACACCTTCATATCGTCATAGAAAAGGAATGTAAGACTATGGTCCATAAGACTTATTTTTTGTTACTTTATGAAAGAGTTGTTTCCTAAAATGGGTAAAACCGTCAGTAGGTAACAGCTAAGGATCATTAATTTAAGAATATTGAAAATAGTATAAAAAATGTTGAACGAAATCCGTACCCATCACTAAAACCGAATAGTCCTCTTAATCCTTCATAGCTGACTCGAACGTTCCAGTGTGGACACGTTAAGCTCATCACAGAGCCTTTCGTTCGCCATTTGCTTTTATTGCCGCCATCTTGTTGAGGTGGTACAAGCTATTTTCTGGCGTAGGTAGGCATAAGATTGCTTTGACACCTTATTCAGGGACCTTAAAAAAGACTTCGATCTCAATGTTATAATTAATAGATATGTTATGAATTCTCTGTATCTAACTCTAATGCATTTATTTTGTACTGACATATCAAATACTATATTTTTAGGAATTAGAAGGGGAAAGTCATAAAACTTTAAAATTACTTTTTGACGAAACAAAATGTTTACTGGTCATCTAGGATCATTGACGTGTATTTTTTCTTCTTCTTTGAACTGTCATCCAATTAAAGTAGATTAACTAAAATAAATTTCCTTCAGTGAAACTAACATTACACTAAATGCAATTTGAGATTCTCAGATATCCGCCATCGAGGACGGGGAGCAAATAAAATAAAATTCAAGACGTTTATGCAAAATGTAACGTCATAATAAACCAGCTTAAGATGAATCTTCGTTTTAAGGGACAATCTTGCTGACGCTTCGAGATGTCTCCGGCTAGTGTCCGCCATTTTCTTTTACGGCAGCCATTTCGTGCCGAGCGGATTTGGCGCGAAACGCCATTTTGTTATCCGTTTACGACGCGCCCAGCTATTTCGCGTTTATTGTAGACATCTGGATCTTTTTATTAATAAATATTTGCTAGGAAAGTAAGCAAGGCTGTATAATCTGATATTTTTTGAGAGGAAATATGATTATAATTAAGTAGCTGACGCTGTCGCGTCAAGTAGGTAACAAGCTATTCACTGAGGTTTTTGATTGATATTGTTAGACTCATTTATTTATTTGTACAATGTTGCTGGCAGTGTGATTTAATAAGTAGTATTGTGGTCATAGATATTTTGTATGGAAACCGTTACTAAATAACGACGAATAATGAATATCATGTCGTATATAAAATTACAATAAAAGCTGTTGATTAAGTTTAATTGTTTTACTGAGATAAAAGCTTCCCTTTTAATATTAAGAGATGTATGTCTCGTATGCTTTAAAACTGGCAATGTATATTGGTCACTTTGCGCAAGTTGATAACAAGTATGCGGCAAAAACTAGATATTAGATGAATTTCTGCTGATTTAAGCATAGTTATTGTTCAATTTACTATGTTCTTCTCTATACTTTTATATTTCTTATTTTTTGTTGAAAAAATAATAATATGGTATACAAATCATGCCTTTCTGAATATTTGACGCACGAAATTAAATTAAGTAATAAAAAAGTCTACACTGAAAATCAGCAGCCGTGGCCATCCATTTCTGTAGATTATACAGCAATGGTCGAGCGGCAAAGACCGCGGGAGAACCCGGGTTCAAAAGTCCTCAAATTTCTTTATCAGAGGTAAGTACTCTTATTAAGAAATTTGTAATGTGCGTGAATCGCTGATCTACCATGCCTGATAAACTCAATTCATGATGTCCAACAAACCGCATTTGGCCAGCGTGGCAAAAAGCAACGTGCAGAGCGGACTGTGCCGCCACGAGTCCAGATGGTGTCGGTGGAATTCCATATAGTATAATTCCATGTGGTATGTTAACAGATGGCTGTGGGACGACATTGACACATGCGGTAGCTGTCACGTATTTCCCTTATCGGCCCATAGTTACTCTGTAAGAAAGCTAGCTATTGTATACCCCATATTTTAAAACAGGGCTGAAGTTTTCAGAGCAGAAAGAACAAAAAAGAATAACGTTCACTAAGAGTTTGTAAAGGAACCGTACAGTGAATAAAGAATATTTCATTTCATTTCATTTCATATAATGAAGAAAAGCTGGGGTGGGCATCAAATTGTACAGTTTCTAGGAGCACTTACCATAGTAAAGACGATTAAAAACACAGAGCGCGCCTACGTCTCTTCGCAAGCTATTTAGTTCTAGCCTGTCACTCAATAAGGAGCAGCGATGGCCATACCACTTGGTCTTCGACGCGACCGATCCCGGGTTCAAATCCTCGGCGCCCACCTCTGACAAAGAAATTTGTAATGTGCGCATTTATCGTTGCTCCACGGTGATGGAAAATATCGTGATATTTAATTGATTACGATGTTCTCCATCGCCGTGCATGCCTGAGAGAAATTTATAATTTCTCGAAAGCATGACGTCCACCTATCCGCACTTGGCCAGCGTGGTGGACCATGGCCTAAGTCCCTCTCACTTCTGAGAGGAGACCTGTGCCCAGCAGCGGGACTTAAAAAAAAGGTTGAAAAAAAAACTCAATAATGGGTCGTTGACTAAACGCGAACTCCAACAATACTGCCATTTTTAAAGAAAGTCATGTAACTCCAAAATGAAAGAAACAGAATTGAAAGTTAAATTTGATTTATTCATAAAGTTCACTAAAATATTTCATAGCCACGAATAAAATCGTTTGAAACCGAGCTAATAAAGTTCGGAAGATATCGAATAGGAACGTTTTTGATAGAATTATCATATAAATGGGATATACGTCGATTCATGCGAGATTTATAGTTGTTTGTTCGTTCCGAAGGGAATAGGAATGTGTAAGTGTGGATGAGATATATTTCACGTATAGAGGAGTAATGCAGCGTAGAGATGACACCTTAAATGGTCAAAGTACAAATTTGTGAACTTAGGGCTAAGTTATAGGATTACGCCAATAATAAATAAATAAATAAATATATTTGGACAAATGTATGTATTAAGAATTATAAACATACTTATATAATTCTAAATACATGCTTAAATAGACAAATTAACACCCAGACACAGAACAAATAGTCATGTTCATCACACAAATATTTGTCCTGGGTGGGAATCAAACCCACGACCTCACGCTTCGCAGTCGGCTCATCACTCACTACGCCACGGAGGCTGTCGAGTCCAATTGGTTATATACAAAAATACTCTCAAGAAATCTATACAAATAAATAAAATTGGAGTGTCTGTTTGTAATATTAAATGAAAGTATATACGGTACATAAACCAAAATATCATTTTTTCAAATTTTTGTCTATCTGTTTGTTCTGTCTAATCTCTGAACCTATTTTGACAAGACTCACTGACAGGTAGCTGATGTAATAAGGAGTAACTTAGGCTACTTTTGTTGTAGAAAAAATCTGAAACCAAAATCCACGCGGACGAAGTTGCGGGCGGCGGCTAGTATCATAATAAGTGTGAGAACTTGTATGAAGCGACCCTCAGTATCTTGAGAAACAGTGCAACTGTATACGTCCTTAGGAAAGGCTTAGGCTTGCTTGAGGGTCTGTGTTGTCTACACAATCTGGTCTGCAGCGACCGCATCGCATACAATGGCGTACAGGTCTGATACTCCTTTTAAATAAACAAATGAAAATAAAAAAGGGAGATTTAAGATTTTTATTACACTAACGCATTATTTTTTACATGAATAAAGGCTTGGCGGCAAGCAACCCTTTTTGCGTTCCACTGCTGGGCACAGGTCTCTCCCCATAATTGGAGCGGCCTGGAGCTTACTCCGCCATGCTGCTCCAACCCGCATTGGAGATGCGGGTTAGTGGCCAACCCGCTGTCGGATGTTTTCAAACCGCCCATAAGGCCTTCGACAAGGTTTAACGACTGTTATCTATCGACAACCACCGGGACCGACGGCTTAACGTGCCCTCCGAAGCACGGAAACGCGCATGAATTTTTTTGCCACAAGCGGTCACCCATCTCACACCCGACCGCACCCGTTTGGCTTAGTTGCCTAGATCGTTTGGGTTCTATGCTAACCGCCAGGCCAAACGCGTTTCGTAAATAAAGGGAACATCACATAAATAATCACCACATTAATAAAGGAAAAATCAAAAAACCATGAATTTGTGTTCAATAAATGGCAGACTGTTGTTCTTTTTACCGACACGATGAGGCAATTTAATAAAAAAATCGATTACAAAATATAAAATTGTTGGTGAAAATAAAACCACACACTAACTAAAATTTCCAGTCTCGTTTATATTTTTGCAGCCCTAACTACTCTATTTGCAAAAAAATATTTGTCGCTCCCAACCCCTAGTTTAGTAGAAAAACATGGAATTTATTTTGCAAATACTGCATAAATACGGCAGCGGTTGCAAATTGTGTCCGGCGCGCAGTTAACGAAGCGACGCATTTTATTGACACCCTGTACTTCTACATAGAGAGTTCACAGTTTTTTTTTATAAAATAAAGTAATAGACCAGTATAAAGACCGTTTGGTTTAGTGCTACCTATCGTTCTATATTTAATATTAGCATTTTATGTGTACCCTGTATCTCAACAAAATTATTATTAAATAATAACTAGAAATATAACTAGGTACTTTTTTTAAATAATATATTCATTGGTATAATAAATAATTTATAACCTAGGTACTTGAAATATTTTTCTATGATGCCAAGCAGTTATATGAAATATATATTTCCTTTTTCCCGCACTTTAAAGCATGAAGAATATGGAAAAATTAGTAAAATAATTAAATTCGTATCACTTTAATTTTATAACTGCGTCCTGCGCTATTAGTTTTCCTTCCAGAACACTATTTATTATAGAGCCAATACATAAACCGGCCAATGAATATTAAACCCTGGTACTATGTAAACAATACTCTAATAAATAACGCCACAGTAGGGTAGATATAACCTGTGTCGTATGTACCATGGACACACACAAAGACAGAAACACAAACACCCAGACCTACGAAGAACAGCAACTTTAAACTCATCAAATAAATTTCTGTTTCGCCGGGAATCGGACCGTCCCAGGTCCGGCCTCGCTTGGAAGTCCGGCATGGTAAGAATTACGCCACGCGGGTTGTCAACTAATTTATTTAAAAATACTTACCTATTAACGGATAAAACATACCCACTGCCAAAAAAACGGCTTTGAGGCATTTAGTTGTAAATAGCGCGCAGTTAACGAAGCGATGCATTTTATGGACATACTGTATCTCGACATAGAGTGTAAAACTGAAATACTAATTCTAGATTTAATTAGCGAAAACATATTTAAAAACCTTTAGGAATACTTCAATGTTACAACTGTCTCATTTGATTTTCAGAAATGTTAAGTTAGAATATCCATTTTATTGTCCACCTGTCCGCATTTGGCCAGCGTGGTGGACTATGGCCTAGGCTGCCTTCCTCTAGCACTTCCAAGTGGAGACCTGTGCCCAGCCGTGGGACTAAAAACAGTAAAAATTGTCTTTTTTAATTTTATACACGTTTAAGTTGTGAATAAAAAGCTGCACGTAAAATTTGTAGAGGCGCGGTCGCAGCCTTCAATTTAGGGGGAAGGTCGCCAAGAAATTTTGGGGGAGTCACTATGAAATTTGGGGGAAGACACCTCTTCCCAACTTTTTAGTATGTCTTCTCGTCATGGTACTTTAAATTTGAATATCGCACTGGTGGACGCTGTCCGTCCTTTTTAGTACCGCTCTGCTGGTAATTTTTTAACTTTCCACAATTGAATAATGTAAGTAGTACAAATTTAATGATTCGACCGAGGAAATACCAGGTTCCCACGTTTTAGGGCACCGCGCTCACCGATCGATAAAATGTTGGTGTCTTAGGAGTTGACATTACGAATAAAGTGCAGTACCGAAGTCATTTGGAGTACAAAGTCAAATTGGCATCCAAAAAGCTTGGTGTCGTCAACAGAGCGAGCAGTACTTCACAGCGGGGCAAGTTCTGACGCTGTATAAGGTCCAGGTCAAACCCCACATAGAGTACTGCTCCCATCTCTGAGCCGGAGCACCAAAATACCTATTTGAGTCCCTTGAAAGTCGCGCAGTCCGAATCGTCAACGACCCAAGATTGACTGACAGGCTATAACCGCTTAGCTTGCGAAGAGACATAGGCTCGCTCTGAGTGTTCTACCGACTTTACTATGGTGAGTGTTCCGAGGATTTTTTTAAAGTTTACCATCTGGATTCGTGGCGGTCTCCACAGTCCGCTTTGCACGCTCCTTTTAACACGGACTTGTAGGTTATGGGACAACCTTCCAGCTGAGGCATTCCCAGTAGACAATAACGAGGGGTTCTTGAATAAAGCTGTAAAAAAGCTGTCCTTCAAAGCCGGCAATGCTCGGGTGGCTCCCCTGGGGTTGCCAGTGTCCATAGGCGACGATGATCGCTTAATATTACGCGGCCTTTTTGTTCGGTCTATTTATAAAAAAAGGATCCACCGCTGCACTTACTTCTGCTGTGAAGCAATTCTATTGTATTTCGATGGAAAGCTGCAGTTATCGTCCAGACTTACATGATACCACCATCAGCCTTCAGAGAAGTGGCGCATTGTATGCGACCACAGGCAACATTTTCGGCTTGCAGAAGGTTGTGCGTCCTTGTCCATGGGCTGCAGCGACCACATAACATCACGTGCCCTGCATGGTAATTTAAAAAAAAAACTGAAATACAAAAAGCTGTACAAACATTAAATGAATAGAAGGTCGTATTGCTCTTGCGTATCTATATATATTTAGACACAAGAAGTAAAGTTAAAATAAACTCAGTGGCCAGTACAAAAGAGTAAAGATATTTTCTCTTTACGTTGTGACATAAACATAGACATCTAATAGATAGCCTAGATTCTTTTGCCGCTAGTTTATTGGCATTTTGTCAGCTGTCAAACCCACTTTTTCACAAGTAATAGAATTATTGCTATGAAACTGAGGCATCATAAGTAGGCTACAATAAGGCTAGACTTTTGGTAGTACACATATGTGCGTTCCATAGACAAATAAAATATTCGCGGTGAGAATTCAGAATTGAGGATTGAGAAGACTGTGAGATAGGGGCGAGATATCAATGAGCTGCAGCAACCATTTACCGCCATTTTATGCATGACCACTGCAGGATTGTCTGCTCCTCCATTTTAATGTGTACTTATATTGTAAATGCAAAAGTTTGGATGTTTATTTTCAAGTTTGACGGTCAATCACGCAAGAATGGATGAAAGGGTCGGAATAAAAATTAACTCAGAGATAGATTACGTAATAGTATACCATTTCAGAACGTTTGTACAGACTTTTTCCTTAGTCTTAAGTTAAGAATAAGTGTGCTTATTCTGTGTCGTGCATAAATAAAAAAATAGTACATTGTCAGTCTAATTTTTATTCCGGAAAAAATGTACAATTACCGTAAGAAGATTTAAACATATAAACCCAAATCACCCGAGCGATCCGTGCTGATCACTAGTAAATAATAATAAATAGAACCCCTCAAGCAAAAGGCTACAACGATTTTAGCGTCCCACTGCTGGGCACATTTCCCTCCTTCTAATTATGGAGGCCTGAAGCTTATTCGCTGCTGATTTGTGGAAAATGAACAAACAAGCAAATAATGTACGAGTACAAAAGATCCACAGTTTTTCGCTATCAGTTTTTGTCCTCTCATAGTCGAGTATAGCGCATTCCGAAAAATACTAAATGGCGAACGAAAACTTTTTCTAAACGACCGTCTGTCAGTCACATGCACAAACGGACCTCTCTATTATTTGCTTTTTTACATTTTCAAACGGGACCGAGTTCTAACTATGACCGCGGGGGTTCCAGAGTTTTTTAAAAACATCATAGGTTTAGATTTTATCACAGTCCGCAAATTGCTAGCCGTTCGTTGAAATGCGTAAAATGTACCTAAAATTGCAGTGTATTTTTTTCTGGGTAACTTTTTTTTAATTCGTGATTTCAATATTTTTTTTGGCTAAATTATTATAGAGTACCTGGACGCCCGAGCGTTGCTCGGATAAAAACAATTGATTTTCTTGGTTTATTTTTAAGCAAAACATTCATTGGCTTAGTGTTACTTAACAAAGCTTTCTGAAATACCTAGCTCCCAATTTAAAAAAAAAATATCGAAAAAAATATAAAACGCTACCTGCCTACTTGAGGTTTAACCCCGGGTCTCTAGCTCCGTAGTAAGCTTTCGTAACCATTCGACCAAAAAAGCTTTAATTCCATTGACGAAATTTTTATAGAGGTCTTTCATATCGACATTGTCATTTGTTTGAAGGGCGGATTGACGGTCGGAATTTGACGGCTTTCTACGCCACAATATTATTAATATTCTCCAATAGATGTCAGTAAGAGTAATTTTATATTTAACGGCATAAACATTAAAAAAACGACAATTTCTATCAATAAAAAATTTCTCCCCGAATGGATAATGGAATCTCCGAAACCAGGGTACTAAATTTCATTAAAATCTTTGGAGGCGTTTCCGAGATTCAAAAAATATATTTAGATATATATGTCGGAAATGGGTCGACGCTAGCGCCATCTAAATAATCAAAGGACGCCAGCGCCATCTAGAGGCGCTTGACAGAGTCTAGGACGAGCCGGTCGACCGGACGGAGCTCATTCTACTCCTAGTGGTCGAACGGAGAACACGTCGTGGAAACTGTCGCGCGTCCTAAAGAATATTAAGTTTGTGTAAAACTGTGATTCGAATAGGTTGTGCTGATTAAAGTGTGATTCTTGACGTAACGGTTCTTATTTCTTATCGCCAATACTACCCACATACTGCGCCCACAAAAGATAATGGCTGAGAATAACGAGTCCGACTACCCTACGCCGTTATCAGAAGTGGGATCAGTGTTGGCGGGACAAGAAAACTCAAGTGTAGAAAGTGATCGTTGGCGAGTTATTTTCGAGCAACAAAATGCTAACATGCGGGCACTTATTGAAGCATTACAGACTCCAAAAACCAAGTACCAAGTTGATTTACCGGTGTTTGATCCTGATGGAATAAATACGGACGCGAGATCGTGGTGCGCGACAGCAGACTTGTGTTTTGACGAAAATCCGTTACATGGCGGTCAACTTATCCTATCCATTAGCAAGGCACTAAAAGGAGCAGCGTCGACGTGGCTGTCACAAATAGCCTATCAAGGTATGACTTGGGAAGAGTTTAAGTCTCTTTTTACCGCTAGATTCGTTTCATCTGAAACATTGGCGGGTACCCTCGTTTTGTTAAATAATGACAAACCCGCGGACAAAGAGACCTTAGTTGCGTATGCAAATAGAGTAATGACATCACTGATGAATCGATGGAAGGAGGCAGACAAAGAGCAGATCGCGGTGGCTACTGTGCTTGCGCATATTTCTCAATTTGATACCCGGCTCCAGCGTCTCGTTTTTACTACCGACATTACGTCGAGGGATCGTTTGCAGAAGGAACTACATGCTTTTTCACATTTGAAACGCAAGATTGGTACGCCCGGTGACTTGTCAAATGCGACGGAAGCTAAGCGGGCTAAGATCTCTTCGCTTAGATGCAACAATTGCGACAAAGTGGGTCATAGGCGATCGGAGTGCAGAATCAAACCCGTGGAGAACATAAGACGACTAACAATGCCAGCGCCCCCGAGTCAAGCAATTCAGCGACCATTGACGAAGTCCCTTGTGTGTTTTAAATGCGGAAAGCCTGGACACATAGCGATCCGGTGCACGAGCGGTAGCGGCCCTGCCGACGGACAGGTGGCGACCCGCAACGAGCGGCGCGTGGATGTGTGCGTCGTTCAAGCGCCTTCAGGAACTTTAGAGCACAAAAGTAAGCAATATCGTTTTTCATATGATTCCGGAGCTGAATGTACGTTAGTCAAAGAGAGTATAGCTGCTAAATTGAGTGGCAAACGCTTTAATAATGTTGTTTCGATGGTCGGTATAGGTCAGACGCGTGTATTCAGCACGGAACAAATTTTATGCTATGTAACTATAAACGATCACCCTCTTGAGCTATTGTTGCATGTTCTACCAGATAAGTATTTGCAAAGTGACATTATGATCGGACGAGAAATTTTAAATCAAGGTTTTTCTATTTTCATGTCTGCAACGGAGTTTTTACTGAACAAACATTTTAGTGTAAATTCATTTAATAATCGTGAACAGTTACTTGATTTTACGCAAGTTAATACAGACGCACCTGTTGCGGACAAACCAAAACTATTAAAAACGCTTAATCGGTTTTCGGATTTTTTCATTGTCGGTATGCCTACTACGCGTGTGAATACGGGTGAACTTAAGATAAGATTAATTGATCCAAATCGTACGGTGCAACGACGGCCTTATAGGATGTCGGCGGATGAACGTAGGGTCGTTCGTGATCGTGTTAAAGAATTATTGGATGCGAATATTATTAGGCCGAGTTGTTCTCCATTCGCAAGCCCTGCTCTTCTTGTTAAAAAGCGCGATGGCACGGATCGTATGTGTATAGACTACCGTGAATTAAACGACAACACGGTGTCCGACCGATACCCTCTGCCTTTAATTACCGATCAGATAGCGCGTTTAGGGGGTGCCAATTATTTTTCTCAGCTTGATTGCGCAAGCGGGTTTCATTTGATACCTGTTCATGAAGACTCGATAGAGACTACCGCTTTCATAACACCTGAAGGCCAATACGAGTTCCTAACAATGCCATTCGGGCTGAAAAATGCAATTTCAGTATTTCAACGAGCCATTGTGAGTGCTTTGGGTGAATTGGCGCATGATTATGTCATAGTGTACGTTGATGACTTAGTGATCGTATCGGAAACTATAGAGCAAGGCATAGAGAGACTTAATAACGTACTAGAGGTCTTAACTAAAGCCGGTTTCTCTTTAAATCTTAAAAAATGCTCCTTTCTTATGACAAAGATAGAGTTTTTGGGGTTTGAAGTAGAGGCTGGCCAAATAAAACCTAACCGTAGAAAAGTAGAGGCGTTGACAGCTTTACCACCTCCGCAGACAGTTTCACAGCTTAGGCAGTTTATAGGGTTGGCTTCGTATTTCCGCCAATTTATTCAGAACTTCTCTCGAGTTATGGCCCCTTTGTATAGGCTGACTTCTCTTAAAGGCGATTTAGTTTGGAAGCCAGAACACGAAGCCATACGCCAAAAGGTAATTTCAATTTTGACAACCGACCCTGTTCTTAAAATTTATGATCCGAAGCATGACGTAGAGCTGCATACCGACGCTAGCAGCTTAGGATACGGTGCAATTTTGATGCAAGTAGTTGATGGAAAGCGTTGCGTAATAGCGTATTTCAGCAAACGAACCTCTCCTGCCGAAAGCAAGTACCACTCATACGAGTTAGAGACGCTCGCGGTTGTTAATTCTGTCAAACATTTTAGACAATTTCTCCATGGAAGGAAATTTACTGTAGTGACGGATTGCAATTCATTAAAATCTTCGCAGTCTAAACATGATTTAACTCCTCGAGCGCATCGATGGTGGGCTTTTCTTCAATCATTTGACTTTGACGTGAAATACAGGGAAGGAAAGCGAATGTCCCATGTAGATTTCTTTTCTCGAAACCCTTCCCCGTATGAATCTGACTCGACAGTTCCGCGCGTTGAACAAAAGAGAATTGATGTAACGAAACTTTCCTCCAACTGGCTCCAGGCTGCGCAACAAAGTGATGTAGAGATCTCAAAAATTATTAGTGATTTAGATAACGGTCGACTAGATGAACAAACGGCTAAGACTTACGTGTTACGTTCAGGGGTACTACATCGCAATATTCAGCGAAATGGTAAATCAAAATGCTTGCCATGCTTACCCCGCGCGCTAAGATGGTCGGTTGTCAACAACTTTCACGACTCTCTAATCCATCTCGGTGTTGACAAGACTCGCGAAAAGCTTTTCGATTTTTACTGGTTTCCGGGAATGGGTCAGTTTGTTAAAAAGTTTGTCGAAAACTGTGTCACATGTAAGGTTGCAAAGTCTCATTCCGGAAAAATCGAAGCCGAGCTACATCCGATACCTAAAGTCGCGACTCCGTGGCATACTGTTCACTTAGATGCGACCGGTAAACTAAGTGGAAAGAATGATAACAAAGAGTATGTTTTCGTGTTAATAGATGCCTTCACAAAGTATGTCCTTTTGTTTCACACTAGAAATATCGATTCCAAAAGTAGTATTCGTGCCGTAACTGAGAGCGCAGCGCTTTTCGGAGCCCCTAGTCGTATTATAGCGGATCAAGGCAGATGCTTCGCTAGTAAAGAATTCCGCGATTTTTGCGACAGTAAGAACATCAATTTGCATCTTATAGCCACCGGTTCTTCACGCGCGAATGGTCAAGTAGAGCGCGTTATGAGTGTTCTTAAAGCAATGTTGACAGCTGTGGAATCTAGTGGAGATAAATCTTGGCAGGACGCCATTGGGGAGGTACAATTAGCTATTAATTGCACTGTAAATCGCGTAACGAAGGCTTCTCCACTCGAACTTTTAATAGGTAAAGTCGCAAGACCTTTGTCTTTAATGTCTAGTGATGTAAATACAGAGGTTGATATTGAAGAGGTGCGCGAACAAGCTTCCCAGGGAATTCAAAAGGCCGCGACTTACGAGAAAGCTCGGTTTGACTGTACGAAAGCTCCAGTTAAAAAATTTTCGGTAGGAGATTTTGTGCTATTAGAGAATGAAGAGCGCAATCAGACCAAACTGGACCCTAAATATAAAGGTCCATTTAAGGTAATAGAGTTGTTGGAGGGTGATCGCTATACTGTAAAAGCTCTTAACTCGAAGCGTACTTACAAGTATGCACATGATCGTCTTAGAAGGATGCCGGAGGGTTGTGTACCAGTCGAGCTAGATGTTGATGTTCATGCTGAACACAGTAATGATTAAGTTGTTTGTGTGACAGGGAGTTCGAGTGAGTGCTCTATTTACCGTAGAAATGCCGACCGTACCAGTAGCTATTACGCAGTCGTAGCCCGGTAGAAATCGGTGTCTCTTGAGATATCTCAAGTAGTCCGTGGGTGCGCGGTGCGCGTTTAGCTCTGGCGGAGGTCGTGATCTTGGACTGTAGTTTGTGTGATCACGGGGTGATGCACATGGATTATGAGAGTGACGATAGAGTTGGTTCTATCGGTGTTCGGCTTGGAGAGCCGTGGAAATGGAGACTAACTCGAACGGTCACATTTTTTTAATTCTGCCGTGATTAGTGTTGATTTCGACTGTGGTACATAGCTCTAATTAGTCATTAAAATTAAAAGATTCTATTGCTTAGACTAAGTATGTTATTACGTTTTGTTTACCTAAGAGTATAGTCTTCAGAGGTCCTGTAATTAAAGTATTTTCATTGTTTAGTATTAAGTGTCAGTTGTGTTCCCTATTGTGAGTTACTTCGAAAGTAAAGAGTTTGATAATATTTGAAGTTTCCTTATTTTATTGGGTAAACAATGCGTTGGTCCATGAGGGCCGTAGAGACCATGTACTCTCGTCGGACGTATGGTTTCAGACTTACACGAGGACGTGTACGAGCAGGATGGCCGTGTCGGAAATGGGTCGACGCTAGCGCCATCTAAATAATCAAAGGACGCCAGCGCCATCTAGAGGCGCTTGACAGAGTCTAGGACGAGCCGGTCGACCGGACGGAGCTCATTCTACTCCTAGTGGTCGAACGGAGAACACGTCGTGGAAACTGTCGCGCGTCCTAAAGAATATTAAGTTTGTGTAAAACTGTGATTCGAATAGGTTGTGCTGATTAAAGTGTGATTCTTGACGTAACGGTTCTTATTTCTTATCGCCAATACTACCCACATACTGCGCCCACAAAAGATAATGGCTGAGAATAACGAGTCCGACTACCCTACGCCGTTATATACAAGAATTGCTCGTTTAAAGGTATTAGATAGGATTTAGCTGTAATATAAGATTTTTTGATTTTTATATAAGTTTGACGACCCGTGTGGCGCAATGGTTACTATGCCGGACTGTCAATCGAAGGGTTCCGGGTTCAATTCCCGGCGAAGCAGAAATTTGAATGATGATTTTAAACTGTTCTCGGCCTGAGTGTTCGTGTTTCTGTCTCTGTGTGTGTCCATGGTACTCACGACTCAGGGTACATCTACCCTACTGTGGGGTTACGAGTGTGAAACGTTTATTTATTTATATATGTATTAGGATGTATGTAGCTGCGTTGCTACTTCTTCATTGTCGCCTCATGTAATGTAAGTCTGGTTGGCGACCGCACCGCCGAAGTACAATAAAATCCCTTGAAGGCTAAAATTGATGCCGTGGTGAACCACGACAGGTCTACCAACTGCTAACCAATAAACTTTAAACAACGCCCAACATTGCTTTGTTTATTACATCGCTTTCGGCGGACTCTACTCCAAGGGGTAGTCTAGTACAAGTCAACCAATATGATATATTATGACTACCCGCGTGGCGCAATGGTTATCATGCCGGACTGCCAAACGAGGGGTCCCGGGTTTGATTCCCGGCGAAACAGAAATTTGAATGATGAGTTTAAATTTCTGTTCTAGGTCTGGGTGTTTGTGTTCCTGTCTTTGAATGTGTCCATGGTACCCACGACACAGGGTATTAATTACCTTACTGTGGGGCTATAAGTGTGTAACGTTTGTTTAACGTTTGTATATTACCAATATTACACTTTTACTACAAAACTACAAATTAAGTTTTTAACAAAAAAATAGAACCGACTTCAAACGGTAAAAAATAAAATTGTTCAGTACCTACTTCTTCTTGCTTATGGTAATTACTCTTAAAACTATTTTTGGATCCTGATTTGGTGACAATGGGACCACCTCGGGAGTCTAAGCATACGAACAAAAAAATAATTTTGAAAATCGGTCCACAAACGGTGGAGTAATCAGTGAACATATATAAAAAAAATACATACAGCCGAATACAGTACCTCCTCCTTTTGGAAGTCGGTAAAAATAAATTACGATAACTACGTTTTATATTTGTTCTAGTTTCTAGTTCAATTTTATCTGAAATCTGCTCGTAAAAGAACTGAAATAAAGAATTCGCATTCATCTGATATGAGATAAGAACTAATTTACTTAATGTTTCTTGAAGAAAAACCTTTTTAAGATAGGTGTTTTGGATATGGATCTCATTTCAGAAGAAAATTTGCTCTGGGTGTAGCATACTCAGAAAACTTTCGTGATTCTAATTTTGTACTCGAGTCTGATGTACAATTATTCTGAAATTTAGAATATCTGTATATTTTAATCTATTATATAATTTTATAATATACCTTTATTATTAGGTATATATAATAAGAGCAGCGATGGCCGAGTGGTAAATACCCGCGGTCTTTGACGCGAACGACCCCAGGTTCAAATCCTCGGCGCGCACCTCTGACAAAGAAATTTGTAATGTGCGCATTTTATCGCTGCTCCACGGTGATGGAAAATATCGTGATATTTAATTAATTACGTTTACGATGTTCTCCATCGCCGTGCATGCCTGAGAGGAATTCATAATTTCTCGAAAGCATGACGTCCACCAATCCTCACTTCGCCAGCGTGGTGGACTATGGCCTAAAATCCCTCTTACTCTCACTTATGAGAGGAGACCTGTGCCCAGTAGTGGGACATAAAAAAGGTTGAAAAAATATATATAATAAAACTAAGTTGATAAAATGTGCGTGCCGATAAAACTTAAAAAGGAAGCTTTCCACATTACGCGATGACACGCATACAAAATCCAAAGTCCACGCGGACGAAGTCACGGTCGGCCGTTAGTATAATATAAAATACAGAATCATTTAATGTATTTAAGAAGGAGCTAACACAATACATTATTGACAGTCCGATTAGTAAGTAATTCCGCGTTTTGTGTAATATTTAAAATCGTTTATTCAGAATATAACTTGTGTATTTTTTTAAGAACTACATAATATGTTCTCATGTAAGTGACGAATGTGTCTTTATGAGATTAAATGTATTTAAACCTAAACCTATAGAAGCACGCACTGCGCGTCGGCTGATAGAATTCAAGCTATTAGGTGTGATATGGGTGACCGCTATTGGCAAAAATTGCATAGGTACGATTTTCCGTGCTTTTGATTTTATCGATGGTTCACCGTCCATGAGGTATTCGACAAGGTTTAACGACTGATATCCAACGATAAAAGCCGGAGCCGAAGGATTAACGCGTCCTCTGAAGAACGGGAAACGCGCGTGTTTGCTAAATTTAACCGCCGTTTCAGAGATTAACTGGAACAAACGGACATATAGACAGACAGACAAAACAAAAGTAGCCTAAGTTACTCCTTATTACATCAGCTACCTGCCAGTGAAAGTCCCGTCAAAATCGGTCCAGCCGTTTCAGAGATTAGCCGGAACAAACAGACAGACAGACAGACAAAAATTGTAAAAAATATATTTTGGCATAGGTACAGTATAAACATTCATATTTTATTTATTTGTATAGAGTATAGATGTACCTATAGATTTCAAACGCAGTTTCCCATACTGAATTTAGGCCCGCGCGCTAAAAGTAACACGACGCCACGCGACTAATGGTCCCACCATTTATCGAACATGCCATGACACTTGCTGTAACCATGCTTGAATTGAATAAAATGAAGACAATTTTTTCAAGTATTTGAGGGGCCCTTTATTTCCAGTAAATGTTTTGAAAAACATATTTTAAGCCAAGCATTACGGGACAAGATATTTAGTTAAGTAAGTTTTAGTAATATTGTTACTAAGTATACCTTTTTTTTGTATCGGGGGGAAAACTTCAAAAGGTACCCAGCACCTTAGGAGAGGTTACCGGGTTATATGGGATTCGCACTAAAACCCCCTCGGTGGCCTGCCTCTGCGCTTGGGTGGACTCCGCGATCTCCATAGGAACGCACCGGTGTCCTCCACGCGCGGCGCCCCAGAACGGGCTCATCTTCGGGAGAGCAGATGTGCTCTCCTGCACCTTCAGGTGTTTACGGCGGCATGCGGCCACGCACACACCACCGTCCTTCCCGGGGCTGCTGGCTGGACGAGTCAAGCTCCGCAACCCCGGAAACCCCTTTTAGTCGCCTCTTACGATTAGGCAGGGGATACGGTAGCTCTATTCTTAATCCCAAAGCTACAGGGATTGTTACTACCTATCACACAATAAGAGATGGCGTGGCAAGTAATAAAATAAATACGATATTGAATTAATCTGTCCTAGACTTAACATCAGTGTCGTCAAAAACTCCCTACCAAGATATAAGAACAGTTTTAAGAACATTAATTGTCTTAACATTTCTCATAGACAAAACTTAAGCACGTTTTTCTAAATGCATCTTCTTGTAGTCAGATATCTTCAAATAAAAGTAAAACGTTTCTTAAAACTGTGCACTTCATCATAAAATCACTTAGCACTTGGCAAAATCCCAATACAGAACAAAGCGATGGCCACCATATTTTTCGCCTGACAGTGACAGTGTAGCTGCTATTTACCAGTACGATATTTGCCGAGCTTCTCAAAATGCAGTTAAAATTGACTAAATAATCAAAAATTTGCTATCAAGTACCTTTAAGTACAATACAAAGAGCTATAGGAGTCATTTGTCCTGGTCGATTTTAAGGCTTTGTTGTAAGATTTGAGATTTTCCAGTGAAACTGTCAGCGCAAATGTATAACTTTCGGTCTTAGAGCATCAAGGTATGACAGGTATGACACCCGTCAGAGGAGTGGCCTTTACGGGTGAAATTCTCGTCCCAACGTCCATGCACAATGTGCCATCTAGTTATACAACTAGTGTGTCTGAGTGTGTCGGTGTCAGTGACGGTGCATAGAAATGACGTTGTTAATCGAAATTTACATATTTAGAAATGTATGCATCTGTAGCGATGAAAGAATATTTGTGAATGTGTTACAAAATTAAATTTTTTGCGTTCTTTCCCCGCACCAGATTTGGCACTAAAATATTTATCGAAGCGAGGCGCAATGCCGTTTCTACTGAAGGGTGAGTCAGTAACTTTGATGTTCTAGGCTTTCGGTAAACATATTAAGGTTTTTGTAAACTTTCAAACGAGAAAAGACTTAGTTTCAAAGTACTGATATAAGTATAAATCAAAGGGCCTAATAAAATCAGGTAGAAAAAATGGTAATATCATCGAAAAAATATTATTCAGAACCATTTCCGGCTACGTTTGGTCTCGTGGGCAAACAACCTATGAAAACGGGGATGCATACAAATAGTCGTATGTCGGTCCTCATGGGATAAAACAGAATGAATAAAAAATCAAAAAACAAAAAATACACGAAAAATACACAACAA
This sequence comes from Pyrgus malvae, assembly GCA_911387765.1. Lineage (NCBI taxonomy): Eukaryota > Metazoa > Arthropoda > Insecta > Lepidoptera > Hesperiidae > Pyrgus > Pyrgus malvae. The sequence goes on along the minus strand of OU426972.1, from coordinate 13,032,775 downwards.
AATATTGATAACTAGCTGTGCCCCGCAGCTTCACCCACGTTATTTTTTTAAAAGTATCCTATTTTACTTCTGATAACTCCAAGAATATATGTACAAAGTTTAATGATGATCGGTTGAGTAGTTTTCGCGTGAAAGAGTAACGAACAAACTTACTTTCCTATTTATAATATTAGTAGGATTTTGGTTGGAATTTGACGTTGAATAAGACATTTTCGTTTTATTTTCTTGTAAGTACATTATGAGTTATATCGGATAAATATAATCTAATGAAATAAAATCATCATCATCCCGGTGCTGCGCCTTCTGAATCCAGCGGCTTCCTGCTGTCTTCTTTAGGTCATCAGTCCACCTGGTTTGGGGTGAAATAAAATAACAGTGCATAAAGCTGGACAAAACTTCATCGGACACGTTTTGGTAAAGTAGCTATCGCTTTACTTGAATATCAGATTGACTTGACAGACTGATTACTGAAGACTTACTGATTTCTTCTAGTTTTACTACGTCCAGTTTCAACAAAAGCGGAAAAATTATACTTGACGCTGGCAATATGCAGAGTTTGTGACGCCATCATTGAAATAAAGTATTTTTTTTTTCTTGAAATGAAAATAATTAGATTCAGATTGCGTTGCATGCAAAGCAAATATCAAAGTACCTAATAAAATCAGTTTAACATAAGAAAAGATCGGATAAAAGTTTTACAAGTATTATTCAGAAGCATTTCCGGTTACGTTTAGTATCAAGGGCAAACGGCCTTACAGTGCCGAGGACGCATACAAAGCGCCACATATTCATAACTCCCACAGGTTTGCTGTATATCTATATACTTTTATACTATTACTATTTAACTGGTTGCAACCCTTTCTTGCGTCCCACTGTTGGGCACAGGTCTCTGCCCTAAAGCATACTCCACCATGCTGCGGGTTGGCGGCCAACCCACTGTCAGATGTTTTCAAACCGTCCATAAGGCCTACGACAAAGTTTAACAAATGCTATCTAACGATAGCATCCGATACCGACGGCTTAACGTGCCCTCCGAAGCCACCATCACTAAGGCGGTCATTCATTTCACACTCGACCGCGCCCGTTTGGCTTAACTGCATAGATTAGATCGCTAGCTTTCCTTGCTAGCTTCACTATTACTACTTACTTTTTCTATTTTACTATTTGGCTGCAACCCTTTTTACGTCCCACTGCTGGGCACGGGTCTCTCCCCATTATTGGGGAGGCCTGGAGCTTACTCCACCACGCTGGTCCATTGCGGGTTGGTGGAGTTTTACTATTTACGATTATTTAATTATAGTATTAATAGAGATAAAAGGTCTGTTTGTTTGAAAGCGCTAATCTCGAGAAGTACTCTGGTTCGAATCGAAAAAAAAAAAATTGAATTGGATAGTCCATTTATGGAGGAAGGTTGTAATCTATAAAATATCACGCTATAAGGCGGATAAAACCACAAGGTACTTGTAGTAAGAATATAGAAAAACACCAAATCTTGATCAGCGATGGCCGAGCCAATGGTGATCACCGTTGTCTTTGACACGCAGGGCGCTATAAACTCATCATTCAAACTTCACCAGGAATTGAACCCCGGAACCCTCCGATTGGCAGTCCGGCATAGTATACATTGCGCCAGGCGGGACGTCGTGTAAATTTCTTAAGTGCGTATTTATCACTGCCACAGTGAGGGAAATTATTGTGATATTTAATTACGATACTTTTCATCATCGGAGTCTAAAGTAATTAATCAATAAGTAGTAAATCATGGTGTCCACCAATCTGCTTTTGGCCGACGTGGTGGACTATGACCTAAATCGCTCTCATTTCTGAGAGATGTATGCCCAGTAGAGGAACATAAAAAAGGTTTAAACATAACATAATTCTGTCTATGTTTAGCCCACACTACCGGTGAACAACCTCCAAGTACCAGGGACGCATACAAATGGAAGGGTATTAGTTTTGCCGGAATGTTGTCCTGAAAAAACAGGGATGAAAAATCTGTTCCTATTAGTATTCTATGGAGATTGCTATGTGAAAGCTTGGTCTTATTATATAACCAAGACTGAGGTATTGAGGTAATAGCTGCTACATCTCCCACTGCTGGGCATAGATCTTTCTCTATGTTAGGGCTATTACCGTTTGCGCTTACACGTGTAGGTCATAACCTACGTGTAGGTCATGTCCCATAGGACAACCTTCCAGCTGAGGCATTCCCAGTGGACTATAACATGGGGTTCTTCAAGAAAGCTGTAAAAAAAGCTCTCCTCCAAAGCCGGCAAAGCTCGGGTGGCTCCTCTGGGGTTGCCCGTGTCCATAGGCGACGGTGATCGCTTAACACCACGCGGCCCGTCTGCCTTTTGTTCGGTTTTGTTATAAATAAATAAAAACACGCGAATATCTACATTAAGTGCACAATGTCATTCTGCCATCATCATCACGCTAGTAAATACCACACACAGCATACCTACTTGATTGGCACACCTCCAACACTCAGTGCCAAAAACATAATACATACTAACGTAATATTAAGTTTATGCTTTCGATACCTACATTACTTTTGTTATCTGTGGTGCATGAAAAAGGTCGCAAAATACTTATGGTGCCACCTAGCGGGAGCTTGGAAGAAGAAGTGTAGTGATATGACCTAAATAAATCCCACTCAAATTTGAAAGATATCTGCCCAGTAGTGGGACAATAAGAAGGGTTGAAAAAATAAGGACTTAATCCGGGATAGCGGTCCTAATAGTAAACAGTCTCATCCAAAACTGCCCTAGAAATGTGGGAACCGATTAGAATAACAAAAGTCAACAGTCTCCGGTACAGGGGACGCATACAAACACAAATATTAGCCCCGTTTGTGTTTGTGGCAAACATAAATGGACAGAATGTGAAAATAACAATATTTCGTAGTCATCTCTCGGTTCGAGTACGGATTTGTCCTTCCCTTCCAATGCGGATTTGAAAATTGTTTGTTTGTTTGAACGCGCTAATCTCAGGAACTACTGGTTCGAGTTGAAAAATTATTTTTGTGTTGAATAGTCCATTTATTGGGGAAGGTAATAGGCTATATAAAATCATGGTATGCCTAATGTATACTAATAATATAAAGCGAAAGAATTTGTTTGTTTGTCTTAACGCGCTAATCTCAGGGACTACTGGTTGGAATTATTATTTTTGTGTTGAATAGTGAATAGAAGGCTATAGGCTATATAACATCACTTTATTTTTATTATACTTCAAATTTGTATTATAATTCAAATGTGTACTCTATACTGTGAAAAGGTAGGTCGATTGAAGATCGAACTTGTTCTATTACTTATGTTCTGACGTAAACGCTTACCTATTAACTTAATATTCACATATTAGAATGCTTATGTTTTAAAACCGGTTCGTATTTGATTAGAGTTTTGCGAATAATTTAACGCAGTTTTGCGAAGAATTTAAAAATGTGTCAGAAGAATCAAGATGTCTTTTTACAAAAGAATAAAGTATAAGATGGTATTAGTTCGAAAAATGCGTTCCAAGTTCGTATAACTGCTGTTGAATTTAAAAACAAAATACAACACATTTTTTTATAAAATTATATATAATCTTTTTATAGATGGTTTTCTATTGTAAAGTATACATATTTCATTAAGGTATGGGCAAAATACTGGCTATCTTTATGGTTATTTTGTTTTTTATTGTATTTTTATAAATATTTACCTATCTTTTAAATTATTAAAATTTACTCTTGTACGAAATTGATTATATAAGGTCCACCAACATGCGATTTTCTTCCCGAATCCGTTATTTTATCGTCACGATCTAATTCCATCTTTACATACGAAAATACTTTGGTCATGCTAATAAATTATTATTTCATTCATCAGGCCACACCTACGTCTGAACGCGAAAGAAATTTTTACTCACAGTCTAATCAATCTCGAGATTCCTTTACCTTACGACATCGGAACCTACATTTTTCTACATAACATTATGGTGATTTAAAATTCCTGCCATACGCGATCTCATAAGATTTACTCGAGACACGTGACTTCCCGTACACGGAAAACACGTTTTTCATAAGGCACCTGTCTTTTTGCTGTATTTTACACTAGCTGTGTCCCGCGGTTTGCCCCACTTTAGGAAAAATATTACAATAAGTGCAATGTAGGTACTTGAGATGAACCTATTTCGCGTTTAAAACTATTTATTGATGAGTGAGGCAAGGAAATATTAAAAGTATTAAAATATAATTATGAAACTGAGTATTTTATTAATAAATATCTCTCAAATTTTGAAAGCAAACCTGCCAACAGAGGGACCGTAAAAATGGTAAAAAAGTTCTATAATGCACATGTACTTTGGCTTAATCCGATTTTTAAAGGTACTGTATAAGAATTTTTGCAAGAAGAAGCAGCCTACTTTTATATACTCTTATTGCGGGGTTGTGGACGGTAACAGAGGGAGCTCGATCCGTCCAGTCAACGGCCCCAGGAAGGACTGCGGCGCGGTGCAGAAGAGCACCATCAGTCTCCGGAAGATGGGCCCGTTTTGAGGCCTCGTGCGTCGAGAACACCTGTGCGTTCCTATGTTTTTAGTGTGGGGAAAATACAACATAACCCGTTATCATTCCCAGGATGCGCGGGTACTTACGGAAAAGGTACTTCACAATATCTTGTGATAGTGTCTCACACGATCAGCTGTCACGTGTGCCCATGATAGACCCATAGCCATTCTGTTATCTCAAATATATAATGTACTTTTTTAATAGAGTGCTGCTGGGAGTTTTTTTCCGCCGCCTTTTTTCTCTCAGCTCAACATCTAGCCCAAATGGGCACCTAAAGGCCGAATATTTTGTATTCCTAATATGAAATAAATATTTTTTTTCTTTCTTTAAACATCAATACAAAAAATAATAGTTGAAGTAAATGAACTAATTGGCGAATGTCAATGACTATTACGTCATTATTTACAAGCTTGTTGTTGGCAGTTGTAAAATAGTGATGACTCACACATTCATATCGTGTGAGTAAGACGATTTTATACCGTGCCGTGTATGTATTCAATATATTATTTCTTATCCGTACTGCAGTTTTGTTTTTTGTAAACGTCATGTTTAATATTCGTAGTCCATGGCCATACATTAATACGAAATATAACTATCGAAACAAAGAAAACAAAATAATTTTCGTATTTCCTAAAACGTGAACGTTTCTGTCTTCAAAGAAGCTGACTCGTGTTTAGAGGCAGAACTTTAAAGGTTTTCGGAGTAGTAGCCCAACTGCATACGACCTCAGACAACACTTACCTATGCTTGCTTGATTTCGTGTCGCCTGCATGCTCGTCTGCTATTCAATTGAAATAAAAAAATAATTTTGATGTGAAACATCTATAGGCGCGGGTAAACCGGATTGTTGGTGTAGCGACGTGGCGACGTGACGACGCTTGCCGTGGCGACGGGTCGCCACAGTCAGTTGAAGCATATTGAAATTAATATAGATTTTTTGTATTAAATGTAAATAAATAGTCGTCATTCCCACCAGATGTGGCTGAATGCCCACCCATCCTATTTATAGCTTAGTTTTATTGACACCCTTCCTTCTTATGGCCGCACCAGATGTTGCTTCATGGCCATGGCCATTTAATGGCGTGGCGTAATGGTTACCATGCCGGACTGCCAATCGAAGGGTCCCGGGTTCGATTTCCGGCGAAGCAGATATTTGAATGATGAGTTTAAATTTCTGTTCTCGGTCTGGGTGTTTGTATTTGTGTCTCTGTATGTTTCCATGGTACCCACGACACAGGGTATATCTACCCTACTGTGGTGCTATGAGTGTGAAACGTTATTCATTTACTTATTTATTATCCATCCTACTTTTGACCGCATTCGACATTGCTTAACTTTACTGACACCCATCCTTATCATGACCGCACCAGCTGTAGCTTAATGGCCAACCATCTTTTGATTGCACTTGGCATTGTACGAACGCGATGTTTCACAACTACCAGGCGTCCCGTGACGGCTCACGGTTTTATTTTATTTTATTTTATTTATTACAAAATCCACAGCTCTTAAAACTTAAAATACATACAGATCTTATGTAATAAATCATACAGCCAATTAAGGATTTTCATTTTTTAAACAAATATTACAATATTACATGTCTGTCACTGAGGTATCATATTATGTAAATTTATTATATGCTCACGTTAGTAAGTGCAACTGCAAGTGTGTGTATGTGTTCATGTGTGTGCGTGTGTATGTGTATGTGTGTGTATGTGTATGTGTGTGTGTGTGTGTGTGTTTCCTATTAAAATCTGTTCTTATGCGAATAAAGACACAATAGGAACTGATGTTAGTTTAATTTTAAAGCCCCAACTTTATAAAATTGAAAGGTGCGTTTGCCGGCCAGACTTACATGAGGATACTATTAGCCTCCCGAGTAGCAGTGCAACACAACCGAGCGCATACAACTTCAAGCAAGGTATTGTCATCTCTCGAGTATTCTCATCTCATCTTAGGTATAAAAACTCATACATAAGGGTTTGCATACGATGTAGTCATGTATATCATTATATGTATACATATAGGTGAACATTGCGCTATTGAATAGGTACCGACATTACCGCAGCTAAAACATAGGTGTATATGACTCATGTTGCAGTTATGATCACGGAAATTATGGATACCACTAGTGTTTTTTAATGTCCCATGTAATTTCAAATTCAAAATAATTTATTAATTTATGGAATAATTATCTTAAAGAATGTGAATATTTTCAAGATCATAGCTCTAGCTGATCTTGTAGGCGATGAGTTGAGCTGAGAGAAAAGAGCCGGAACAAAAAAACTCTCAGCTCTGCTACTCAGCATAGGTCACCTTTCACAATTGATGTAAGAATGACACATAGTGGTTTTAGGTCATAGTATTTACAATGGTGGTTTAGTGCGTTGATTTTTGGTACCCTATAATAAAATAGTAGGTACTTCCTAAATAATTGTATTAATTGTATTCACCAATACATATTTTTATTTTCAAACAAACCTAAAAGAACATCGAGTGATTGATGTGATTGACGTAGAGTACACGTAGAACGAATTAGAAAAGCAAGTGATATCTGTAATTTTATATGATCGATGTATAGCAGCGACAATTCACTGTGTATAAAACGTGAGATTTTTATACAAGGAAATCTTATGTTTTTGCAATCTACCTACGTATTATTAATATTATTATACTATGTACGTACCTACGTGTTAGATGTGCCTTTTGCATGTTGCTGTTGATAACGTTCAATCTATAGGTTTTAAATAGTGCATAAAGACCTCAAATAAAATATAAATAGTTTATTGTTAACTGTTAACATACATACATACAATTAGATACCTATTTAAAATTATTATAAGAGTTTAAACAGTCTACCATGTTCTGGCATACAATATTATATTATTAATTAAAATTAACTAAAATAGAGTTTTTTTAAGATCCGTTAAAAATATTCTTAACGGATCATCGGCTTTTGATGCCTACCCACCGCTGGGCTGGGTCAATCAGAGAAAAAAAGCCGTCGGAAAAGTAAGTCTCAAGCCAGTGTTTGAGACTTCGTTTTCCGACGGCTAAACAGTTTTAGTGTTGGTATTTATGTTTTACGCGGAAGCTCCCCAAACCATTTTATTTCACGATTTAGGATGTTTTTTCTTCAAAACATTCGTTTATACTATAGTATACATATACTTTTTAATAAGCCATTGCTTTAGTTCGTACGTACTTGCGAAGCGATTTTTTTCTCGCCAAGTGAGGATCAGATGATGGGTGAGAATCGATTTCAGATAAATTTGTTTTATTCTGACTTCAATTTCTTCAGTCTTCAATTTTATTAATGGGCTGTCGCCAGCTCTTCAAACTCAGACAAAATTTGCTCAAAACGCCAAAATTCTTCACGTATGTTCATTCACATGTTCTCACGAAATCTTCGGTTCCCACGCTTTTGTTTGTAATGAATAGTTTGACGACTATAATAATGTATGCGGCTGCCAAATTATTTGCCACTTGAGGTAAAATGGGTTTGCTGACCTTGTCTTTGCAACGCGGTAAAAACAGACAGGCCGATATACCCGGGTTTTTATGACAAAGGAATCATACTAAAACATTTTCATTTCAAATGTTGCCAAGACAAGTGCATATGGCTTACTCTGTGGAAAAAGATGTTGTCATTTGACGACCTGCGCGGCACCATGATTACCAGGTTGAACTGCCAATCAAGGGTCCCAGGTTCAATTCAAGGCAAAGCAGAAATTGGAGTGATGAGTTTTTATTTCTGCTCTTGATACTGATGTTTGTGTTCCTGTCTTTTTGTGTGTCCATGGTACCCACGACACAGGGAGCTATGTGTGGCTGCAACCCTTTTTACGTCCCACTGCTGGGCACGGGTCCCTCCCCATTATTGGGGAGGCCTGGAGCTTACTTCACCACGCTGTTCAAATGCAGGTTGGTGGAGATGCGGGTCAGTGGCCAACCCGCTGTCGGATGTTTTCAAACCGCCCATTAGGCCTCCGACAAGGTTAAACGACTGTTATCTAACGACAACAACCGGGACCTCCGAAGCACGAAAAAGCACATTTTTTTGCCACTAGTGGTCACCCATCTTACACCCGACCACGCCCGTTTGGCTTAGACGCATAGATCGCTTGCGTTCTATGCTATCCGCCGGGCCATGTGCGCTTCGTGGAGCTATGTAGTGGAGTAGTAGTGGTTTTTTTTTTTTTTAATTATTTCTTTATTTAGAACCAAGCTCCTGAATCTACACGCCCTAACTCTACAAGCCGCAACCAACAATATCAGTCAAATTGTGTGGATTGGCCGTTTCGTTACTTCAGAAAATAGATATTTGCACAATCAAAACCGCTATTGACGTCATACCACGAGAATATTAACTATCTTCTATATTCTAAATCAAAAATAATGGAGGTTCAAAGACACGACGAAGCACATCAAGAAAATATGTGTAGTACTTGCTTGCGTGCTTTTGCCCTTCGCTTGGCTCATCTTGGTGGGGGCACTGCCGTGCCTCAAGATAGGAAATTGGCATGATAAGTGATTTTAAGCTCCCACTAGTAGCTTCACGGTATAACATGGCATCTCCGCAATCCATTTTACATTTTCTTGGGTACCTTGCCTATTATTATAGAGGAAAATCCAAGATAAGCGTGACAAGTCAATCCACTCTCAGATGTTTTCAAATTTCCGAAAAAACCCCAATACCAGAAACTATAATATGTAATTTTTACCACCAATGAAAGAAAGAAAGAAAGAATAAATATTTATTTCACATTAGGAATACAAAATATTCGCTTAATGAATGTCATTTTTTCCCGGTCATCGCCTTTAAGTGCCCGTTTGGGCTAGATGTTGAGCTGAGAGAAAAAAGGCGGCGGAAAAAACTTCCAGTACTCTTTAAAAAAAACGTACATAATAATATATTTGAGATAACAGAATGGCTATGGGTTGATAATGGTCACACGTGACAGCTGATCGTGTGAGATACCATCAATATTGTTTACAATAGCTTTGTATATTATTTACGGTCCTGACATACGTCCGAACGCTTCGACACGAGAGCCCCAGTTTAAGCTTCTGAAAGATGATGAACCCTTGACAAAAAAAAATCGTTTTATTGGTTATCCCAGCTCTGCATAATATTATACCTGTGGGCGGATTTTGTAATTCTGAAAGAAATTATTTCATTTACTTTGATTGAAATAATTTCTTTCAGAATTAAAAATCAGCGAATCGTAAATCAGCCAATCGTGGGCCCATTTTGTAATTCTGGAAGAATTTATTTCAATCAAATTAAATGAAATAATGAATAAAAAATATGTCTCATCGAGTTATCAGATCGCTGAAGGTCGATCTTCACCAACGACCCAAAGACCAAGACGGAGGGGTGACAGCTGATGACGGCTCAACTGTCTATACTTGTAAAATTCGTTTTTATCAAGTACTAGATATGTTGCTTGTTTACTTAGTTATATGTATTACAAAAATTAAAAATATGGACATTGAACAAAGTGCATCTATTAATGAAAAAGGTGACGAAGAAATAGCGAAAGAAAATGAGTGAGTACGTTATAAAAATACTAGATGAAAACCTACTGAAAATACTAGATGAAAAATAATACTGATAATAAAAGCAATTCGTACGAAATTATTCCCTAACCATTCCAAAATATCAAAAATGCACAACGTTAATGTTCAAGTTTTCACTTCTGCGGGCACTACCGGAGTGCAACCCGCTGTTTTTTTTAATTCATATTCAATTGCTTTTATCAGGTAGTGTTATACAATAATTCTAGTGCTTCTGTTCTTCATCTTCTGCTTCCCACTGGGCATGCAATTCCAATAATTTCAACACTAAATTACAAAACTAAATTTACACCCCATACTGATATCGGCTTATAATTTTTTTCTATATCCACTTCGAAGTAATGATTCCTTCTGATGCCGATGAAACTACAGTGCCGAGCTAGTATAACTCATGAATAAATAAATAACTAACAATAGTATTTCCCACATTATTCTGTATCTCTAACAATAGCAAGAGCTATAAAGGATGGTCTGTCAATAAACTGAGTACCCGAGTTACCAATAAATGTTAAACCAATCGGTGTTAACTGATTCGACATTGAGTTCAACTAATAATTGGGTAATTTGTTGATTCTTTGTGTTTTTTTTCGGTACTATTTTAAAGTAAATGGAATATCAGCAAATGTAATTTATTAAGTTGAGCTTTGATGGTTCGTCCGGGGAAGTACTACCGCTGAACCAAATCTATTGTTTTTCGGTGGAAAATGCAGTTTCCGGCCCGACAAGAAGTCGAAGAAGCGACCATCAGCCTCCGGAGTATCAATGCAACTTCATACAACCTCAGAAAGACTAATAAGACTAATTGCACAAATATGAGTAAAGAAGGTTTTATTTAGATCGCCATGTAATTTGTTTACACACGTACCTACACTCTAATTTATTTTAAGTATGAAAATAATTGTAGTTGAATTTTTTTTAAACGTGACACACTATAGCCCCACAATAAGGTAATTAATACACTGTGTTCTGGGTATCATGGACACATACAAAGACAGGAACACAAACACCCAGACCGAGAACAGAAATTTAAACTCATCGTTCAAATTTCTGTTTCGCCGGGAATCGAACCCGGGACCCCTCGATTGGCAGTCCGGGGTAACTATTGTGCCACGCGGGTCGTCATTCGGAATTTTAATTAGAAGCTATTTATTTACAGTTACTTACATATACTTGCTTGAGGTTGCTATAGATGTCCGAGGGCTACAGCGACCACTCAACACCATGTCGCCTGCGTATTTGTCTGTAACTCTAATCAAATAAAATAAAAACTGGCCACAAACTGTTGACTTCCAACACTGAATATACACTGTCTGAGACGATATTTTACTATTTTTCAAACGATGCACAAACTCGTTGGACTCTACGAGTTCCCTCTCTCTCGAAGTTGGTCTTACCCATTTGGATCACATGACCATGATAAATAAACTTGTTGACAACTTTGACAGTATATTTCCTATAATTATGTTTTCTTAAACGCTTTTTACTCCTAGAATTTTCTATGTAGAGGTTTTGTGTGCGTCCACGCACAAAAATAAAACACACACACTCAGACCATGATCAGAATTTTAAGCTCATCATTCAAATTTTATCTTCGCCGGTAATCGAAGCTGGGAGTGGCTTATCTTTGTCGAATAGTGTGGCGCAACGGTTACCATGCCGGACTGCCAATCGGAGATCCCGGGTTCGATTCCCGGCGAAACAGAAATTTGAATGATGAGTTTAAATTTCTGTTCTTGGTCTGGGTGTTTGTGTTTTTGTCTTTGTGTGTGTCCATGGTACCCACGACACAGGGTATATCTACCCCACTGTGGGGCTATGAGTGTGAAACGTTAAACGTTATTACTCCACCACGCTGCTCCAAAAAGGTAAGCGGAGTTATTTATTACTTAGAATTCTTTACTAGATTCCTAAAAACCAAAGACGGTAGCAAGTCTTAACTTAAGAATCTCATCTGAAAAGGCCAGGTTCACCTTGCGAAGTAATTCAGAAGTTAGGACGCTGTCTTTGTCTTGTAAACAAAACAAACTTAGTGAGGCCACTTCACTTAGCTCATTTGGAAGTCAGTCGACGTTTTCTTAAATTGGAAACCATCTTATGTAATGTTTATGTGAGTAAAGGTCTCATGGCATAATGGTAGTGTTATATAAGTAAGTACTGAAAGTGGATAATACTCGAATCTATCTAATATCTTTAAACGAGCAATTCTCGCATCTCAACTACATACGACTTCAGGCATGACTTATTCTTGCTTGAGGTTGTGTGTAGATGTCCATGGGTCCACCACTTAACACTATATGGACTGCAATACACTCGCCCGTTACTCTACTTAAATAAAAAAAACAACATATGTCGTACATGAAGACAAGAATACCAATTTCCAAAATAAACAATTGAAATACAAAATACTTCGAAATAGAGATGTTTTCTCATGGGTATCTCCACTCAACCAGTAAAACACTCAGATGGGTGGTTTGAATGAAAACACAGATTACTACATGGCTGCAACCCATTTTGTATCCCACTGCTGTGCGTGGGTCTCTCTCCACAACTATGGGGAGGGGGCAAGAGCTTATTCCACCACGCTGCTCCAATGCAAGTTTGTTGAGTTGCCTATTAGTGGCCGACCCGCTGTCGAATGTTTACAAACAACCCATAAAGCCACAAGGCTTAACCCCTGCTATCTATCCATAACTATCGGGACCAACGGCTTAATGTGCCCTCTCAAGCACGGAAACGTGCCTGAAATATGCCAATGGCGGTCACCCTTCCCACACCCGACCGCGCTCGTTTCGTTAGCTGCATAGATCGCTTGCGTTCTACACTAGCCACCGGGCCATGCGTGCTTCTATTTTCATCTATACTCCTTTTTCATTACATTTTATAGTTGCATTGCATAGTTAGGAGGACTGACAACCGATGGGGAAGAAAGGTCCTCGAATAGCGACCACGTCTCGGCAAAAGAGCACAGGCCGCCCTCCAACCAGGTGGACTGACGACCTGAAGAAGATAGCGGGAAACCGCTGGATTCAGAAGGCACAGGACCGGACCGAGTGGCGAACATTAGGGGAGGCCTATGTCCATCAGTTGACTTTAAAAGGGTGATAGGTAGATAGTAGTTAGCAAGCTTTTTCATTAATCAAAACTTTTTTATTTTTTAGAAACTGTCGAAATAAAAATCTGTATATCTTTTTAACTATTTACATCAGCCTCCATCTCAGTATACAAGGCCTTTAAAGACGGCCTAGAGTACTTATTTTTAACGCATTTTGGCTATAAAAATATACCTAGTAATACAGAAGTAATATCCGTTTCTGTTTAAAAAAAATATGTGTCAATGTTGTTTACTCTTTAAAAAGTTTTTTTAATATCACGAATGACCTACATAGTCGTTTGGTGTTAAGAGATTGTTTACGCCCATGGACATCTACACTCTACCTAACAGCCTCTCTTGTCTCAAGTCGTATGTGTACTCCAAGACTGATGGCTTACTCATGTGAGGGTTATCGACCACCGTACCCTTCAATCGAAGCCAAAACAAAAATGTCACTTCCCACTTGGGTACCCAAAGCCGACGATCGGAACCGATCCGAAATATAAATAAATAAATATTTAAATTTATAAAAGACGCAATATGGGACAAATAAAACAATAAAAAATAGATGTTAATGTACCTTTTTAATTGTGTTATAGGTAAGTTTTCTCTTTTATATTTTTATTTTTATCATTGTAGTATTTGCATAGGTACCCCTAGAAGGTAAATATGGCGAACTAAATATATGTAAACAACTTTGTAAACACCCATATTTGTGCAAATCTTTGTCTTTGACTTCATGAATGAATGCAGCGATGAAAGTTAGTTTTTCGAAGATTCGTACATCTTTTGCCAATGACAAATCAACAGATACCTGAAACAAAGCTATTTTTTATGTAATAACTTATTATTGGACACGCTATTTAAAACAATAAGCATGAAAAAAAATCGGAGACCAATGTAGCGCAATAATATCGTAATAACAGCGGTTACCATATCGAATTGCAGATGTGGAGCCTATGGTTCGATTCCTGGCGACGCAGAAGTTTGATAGATGGGATTGAATTTCTTTACTTGGTCCGTGGGTTTGTGTTCCTCTCTCTCTCTCTCTCTCTCTCTCTCTGTGTGTGTGTGTGTGTGTGTGTGTCTATGGTACCTACGACATAGGGGATCGTATAGGATCATGTTTGTAAAGCGTTATTTATTGCCAAAATAAAGTAAAATAAGTCTAGTGATTCTATTAGAGTCCTATTAATCATCTTATTCTCGGAACCCTAAAAATCTTCTTAATGATAGATAGGTTACACATTCATAGCCCCACTGTAAGGTTATTAATACCCTGCGTCATGGGTACCATGGACACATACAAAAACAGGAACACAAACGCCCAGACCGAGAACAGAAATTCATTTCATTCACATTCATCATTCAAATTGCTGAGTCGCCGGGAATCGAACCCGGGACCCCTCGATTGGCAGTCCGGTATAGTAACCATTGCGCCACGCAGGTCGACAAATACTTAAATTAATTGTTATCTAATAACTTAAAGGACAAATTAAACAGAATATGCAATACAAAAGAACTCTTAAAGAACTATTACAGAACATAATACACACTTTGCTCATCATAAATGCCAACAGTCATGCGTGTCGCAACCGAGAATTGAACCTTGACTCGGCAGGTGACGCGGCCTGAATATCGCATCGCAAGGAAATAATGTACTTTTATATTCTGTTCGAAAGTAGTGAGCTGTGCTTTTGGTGCTAGAGAACGCGTTTTTTTTTTTATTTGAATGGAGTAGCAGACGAGCATGCAGGCCACGTGGTGTTAAGTCGTTGCTGCAGCCCATGGACATCTACATAAAACCTCAAGCAAGCATAGGTAAGTCTTGTCTGAGATCGTATGCAGTTGCGCTGCGCCGGAGGCTGTCACCACAATAGTTCTACCACGTAGAGGGAGAGAGGTAGAGTGTTTTAATTTTTATTTTACTTCAATGGAGCAATATGCAGGCCTCGGATATCTTCACACAACCGCAAGTTCAAGCCTATGCAATTCCACTACTACTCCGAAGGCATTAGCCTCGTCGCCTCATATAAGTCTGGTTGACAACCGCACCTTTCTACTGAAAGCGGTTTCCGGGCGAACCATTCCAATTCTACTACCTACAATTTTGTGTTGGTTTGAGGCCGAAGTTGTTTTTCTTGTATCAATTTTTCTTTATATTTCTCTAGAATTTCTCTAGAAGCTACAGAACTTTATAATCTCCGATATAAGTGTACGATACAGAATTTTCAAAACGTACGCTCATTCAACCTGTTTAAAACTAAAGCAGTTGAATATATTTGTTGAAATAAATCACTGTTGTGTAACTGAATGTGATGGATGGGTTCGGATTGTTAAAAATGTTATCCACTAACGTAAAGACATGTATGAATGTTATGTTATATTGCAATACAATAATAAATATTGTAATAGACGAAATTTGTAATAAGTAATTTAAACCTGCTTTTTCGTAGTATATATAACTCACCAAATATTATATATTCATACATCGTCAGTTCACTTAGTTGAAGGGTCACCGGCGCTCCTTTTGTCAAAACATGGTCGCCATTCGAGGACTTTCCTTACCCATCGATTGTCAGTCTTCCTATCTATATGGCCTACATTATCACTAACCTTTTGATAAGACATAGATTAAAAAATGGATGGTTACCTGAAGACAAGAACTAGTAAAACCGCTCCTCGCTCCGCCTGTCACCACACCCGCATCCCACCCGTTAGAGACGGAGATTCAATTATCTCCGAAGTGAATTAACCGCGTTAATAAATTAAGCAATTGCAGCGTCCGCTGAATTACAATTAATGGCTATCGCCGCCATCTTGATAATTGCTGGTCAGGCGCCCTTTGTGTCATGGAGACTTCCGCTCAGCACTGATAGCTTTTACTTGGTACCATTGAGATTTTTTGAACACCATCTGTCCTTGCCAAGTAAGGACTGTAAACGGTAGCGAAACGTCACTGCATTCAAGAAGATGAGATTTTTTCAACATCTATTTTATATCCCACTGCTTGGAACTGGTCTCTTCTGGAAAACTAAAAAGGGTTAGGTCATAGTCCACCACCCTGGTCTAGTGTAGATTAGCAGACATTAATCCTAGGAGAAATTATGACTAACTCTAATATTTGCGCGGTGGAAATATCGTAATAATTTAAATATCACAATATTTTCCCTCCACCAACCCGCATTGGAGCAGCGTGGTGGAGTAAGCTCCAGGCCTCCCCAATAATGGGGAGAGACCCGTGCCCAGCAGTGGGACGTAAAAAGGGTTGCAGCCAATATTTTCCCTCAGCTTGGAGAAGTTATACTCGTAAATACGCACTTAACGCAGAGGTTTGATTCAGCCAGGGTTTCGGTATCTCCGTAGTCCGTATCGGAAACCACACCGTTCAGCCATCACTACTTAAAGCACACAAAATATTTTAAACACACACATCTATATTTTGCGTCTCTTTATTGCGTACGGGGTCATTCACTCACGCTGCTACAATGCAGGTTGATGGAGAAACGAGTTTGTGACCAAACTGCAGTTCGCAAGTATTAAACCGCTCCTAAGACCTCCATTAAGTAGCTATAAATGGGCCATACAATTTTTCCGATTGTTTAATTCTGAGCACACATACGTGAAGGAAATTTGAAGGTGATAGAACCCACTTCTGCCGTGAACCAATTCTATTGTTTTTCGGTGGAAAGGTGCAGTTGCCGGCCACACTTACATGAGGCGACCACCAGCCTCCGGAGTAGCAGCACAACTGCATACGACCTCAGACAAGACTTACCTATGCTTGCTTGAGGTTGTATGTAGATGTCCATGGGCTGCAGCGACCACTTAACACCACGTGGCCTGCATGCTCACCTGCTTCTTCATTCAAATAAAAAAAAACTCCCAACTACGCTATGACAGTCTTGTATAAGTAGTTCACCTCTTTTCTGCAGTAGATTAAAGCTAGGTATATATGCAGAATAAATTCACTCAATTTACTAAAAATACTAGGTATCTTTAACGCGGATGAAACCGCGGGCACAGCAATACTAGGTATCTCAAAACTTGTTGAAACGAGCTATATATTTGTCTGGTTTAATTTGTAAAGAGAAACTGATTATGTAGAGAGAAGTGAATAGTAAGATTGGAGTAGTGTATGGACTGTAAAGATTGAGAGAAAATAAATTGGGTGTCTTCTGACCATGAACAGAACATTGTATTATAGGTGGTTTCACAATTCATACTTTTTCATGTCCCACTGCTGGGCACAGGTCTCCTCTCACAAGTAAGAGGGATTTAGGCCATAGTCCACCACGCTGGCCAAGTGCGTATTGGTGGACAGGTAACAATAATCCATCCCTTTCAAGTCTATCCATGCGGACGACGTCGCGGGAACAGCTAGTATAACATAAATCTGTACAGAGGACAATATAAACAGGAGAAGTGAGAACTTAAAAAGGACAGCAAAACGCCGTTGGATTCAAATAACCACACCAGTATGCCGAGCCCCTTGCTGGCTTGCTGGGTTTGAATTCTAGCCAGGGTGCAATCTAAGTCATGAATTTTGTCTTATGCAGATGTGGGTGAACTAACAAATATCGTAGTCAGAGTTGCTTGCCAGTGGTTGTACCCGGGACGTCCCACTGGGAAATTGTGCACCGAGCAGGCCTAGCCGAGTGGACGAGGACGAGGAAGATATATTACTCGAAATCGGGTAGGTTAAGAACTTACTCTACCACAATGCTTCTTCGTGATTGATTTGCTGTGGATAACGATGGGTGGCCAATTTGTATTAAAGCCAAAAAGCTTGCGAATTTTTATCCAAAACGACTGCTTTCTTGCGACAATCTTTCTGACAATCTTTCTCCCCAAAGAGGCTGGATTTGCTTTGCTTTGTTAATTCCTAGCGTACAGTTTACTGGGGCATAAAATTATTTAAGTTTTCCCGTTAAACAAATAACCATTGGACGAATACATAAAGGGGTTAAAAACACTGAAAAAGAAAATATGAAATATATAAATAATAGTCTTCCGCCAGCAACTTTGCCCGCGTGGACCCGTTTTATAGGTTCTCGTAGGATAAAAACCATCGTATGTCCAAGGTCCAATGTATCTGTGTTCCAAATTTAATTAAAATTGGTTCAGTGGTTTAATCGGAAAAGCGTAGCAGACAGACAGACAGACAGAGTTACTTTCGAATATATAATCTACTATATAAAAATAAGTCGGGTTTTCCTTCCTGATGCTATAACTCCAGAACGCACGAACCGATTTCCACGGTTTTGCATTCGTTGGAAAGGTCTCGGGCTGCGTGAGGTTTATAGTAAAGAAAATTCAGGAAAAATTTCATACCAAAGTTCACGCGGACGAAGTCGCGGGCGGCCGCTTGTATTAGTATAAAAGAATAAATGTAAATATAAAAAAATTAAATATAGTCAAACCTAATTTAAGTTCAACAACATAATCCTGTATTCCATAGTATAAAAAAGGGGTTTGAGGAAAATAAACTACGTACAAAAAGTTCACGTAATGGTAAAGTTTACAATTCGGGGTTTTCACTAACAGTAGCACTGACCTATCGCTCTATTTAATTCGAAAAAAAGTCAATGACAGTCATTCTTCGACAAGGTTTGGCAAAAAATTTTGTTCACAATGCAGTCGGGTTTACCGCGAAGCTAAAAAAATATGACACAGTATTACGTGACTTCATAATATTGTAAACACAGTTATAAGACATTACAATAATTGTTTAACCGTTTGTGTCATAATTGCAGATGAAGTCTGTAATAGGACTATATTTTTATGACGGTTTATTCTATTTTATAGATTCCACTGATCTATTTTTTATTATTATTTTTGTGTTTAGTAAGTAAACTTTGAATAATTTTATTTAAATATCTTTACAATAATATTTACATAGGTACTTAAAATAGTTATAATAAAACTAAACTAATTATATACAAGTAGATTATAAAGAAAACTGTACATAAATGGTAATTACAAAAATAAATATTTATAAATAAAAAACTTCCTCTAAAATGTCCGTATTAGGCATGGTTCCTAAGACGCTGGCGGCATTTCCCCGTTGAACAACGAGGCTAAGCCTTTGGGCGAAATACTCGCCAGCTCTCAGGTCACCACATGCGAGAACAAGCTTGGATGACATTTCTGACATGAATTTTTTCATGTCAGAAGACCACGGGCCCAAGGTCTCTACAGCAAGCGCCGCAAATAAGTAATTGTCTGATAAATTACTGTATTTACGGCGCTTGAGGAGCTGGGCCTGGTCGGCGGCGGACCCGGCCCTCTCCGCAGTGTTACTGATATGCGATGGGGCCAAGGTATCAACTTTATTAAACTTTAGCGGAAAAATTGACTATTTATATAAAACCTTCTTTGTGAGAGCCTCGTACCTGGCTTAAAAATCCTGACTTACATTTAAGTACAATAAATGATTAAAATATTATAGGACTGTATGTACGTGTCCAAATGTATGTAGGTGACGTAACTAACCTATATTTTACATAGTTCCAGCACTTTTATTCAATATTATCTAAAGATACACCAAGAAAATTGAAATAAATTGAAAGAAAACACATTTGCGCCAAATCTCCGGGAATAAAAAATTATATATCAATCATCAGAAAACTATAAAAAGTTAAAATATTGTCAAACTTAATTAAAACTCAACAACTTAATCCTGTATTTCATAGCATCAATCGTAATTTATAATTTATCATAAATATTTTCATAGGTATTTACGTAGGTACATAGGTAATACAAGCAGTATCTGAGGAGGCTCGTTGAGTGCAGATTTATTACTCAATAGTTCGCCTCCCAACGGGTGGGTCTTAAAATGAGCATTGACAAAACTTTATGTCTTATATCCTTGTCACACCCATACCGGTTGTTTGAAGTTGTCGACGACAAGCGGCACAAGCGATCCGTATGGGTAAGACCAACTTCGAGAGAGAGATAACTGTGTGTCGTGGGTGCCACGGACACAGAAACACAAACACCCAGACCGAGAACAGAAATTTTAAACTCATCATTTAAATTTCCGCCTCGCCGGAAATCGAATCCGAGACCCTAAAATAGGCAGTCCGGCATGGTAACATTACGCCACACGGGTCGTCAAAATAAAACAACAAATAATTATTGAACATAAACATTAGGTGACGGTAATTGTCTAACTCATTGTGTATGCAAGAACACAAATTACTCACTTATTTGTATTGAAAACGTACCAAGACATGAACAAGGCTTTGTTCTATACCGGGCAGACAGAAGGCCTAATATGAACCTACAATAGACCGAAATACAGCTTTGTAAATGCTCGAACTACTGTGTTTATTACACAGTATTCACAGCCAAGGTATTAGAAAAGATGATATTTTTGAGATTCGTAAACGTCCGAGTTTGAGTAGAGAATTCTATACAATCGTATTTTACAACAAAAAACCGTCGGAGTCGGACTCACGCACGAAGGGTTCCGTACCATTATCTATAAAAAATCATGTTTATTGTATTGGAGCCCCCCTTAAATATTTATTTTATTCTATTTTTAGTATTTGTATAACAATAGCGGCAACAGAAATACATCATTGCCTTTGATATCCATAGCAATCATTGCATTAAGATTGAATGAAAGGTAAATTGTAGTTTACGATTTATGACGTATTAAAAAAAACTACTTGCTAGATCTCGTTCAAACCAATTTTCGGTGGAAGTTTGCATCGTAATGTTCATCATATATTTTTTTTAGTTTTATCATTCTCTTATTTTAGAACTTACAGGGGGAGGGGGGCACATTTTACCAGTTTGGTAGTGTCTCTCGCGCAAACTATTCAGTTTAGAAAAAAATAATATTAGAAACCTCAATATCATTTTTGAAGACCTCCCACACGTATGGGTTTCATGAAAAAAAAATTTTTGAGTTTCAGTTCTAAGTATGGGGAACCCTCAAAATTTATTGCTTTTTTCTATTTTTGTGTGAAAATCTTAATGTAGTTCACATAATACATATACGTACCGAGTTTCAATAGTATAGTTCTTATAGTTTCGGAAAAAAGTGGCTGTGATATACGGACGGACAGACAGACACCACGAATCTATAGGGTTCCGTTTTTTGCCATTTGGCTACGGAACCCTAAAAACACTTAAAAATTCTCGTAATGTTACGTAGGAATGTATAAAGTAACTTAAGAGATGGTTTTAGATGTAGAAGTATGGTGGAATGTTCGACGTGTACCACTGCTGCACCCGTTTATTTGTGGCGACATCCAGACTTAATATTCGTAATAGCGTAAAAATCATTCACAGTTTCAAATTCTTCGATTTGTTGTTTCGTTAAATGTTAAAAAAATATTTGTTTCAATTATTTTTTTATCGAGCCAACTTTTGGACCAAGGCAAGTAGTACAGTAGTAGTAATAGAACTACTATACTTACTCGTTTTAACGTGAAAAAACCGGCCAAGTGCGAGTCGGATGACCCGAGGGTTCTGTAAAATATTTTGAATATATGATGTAACTAAATTTAATTTAATAAAAAAATTTTTTTAATTAATTTAATTTACGGTTTTCGCAATTTTTCCTTATCTATGCTATAAAACATTGCTTCGAACCAAAATCCTTTACGCGAAGTACCCTGTAGGTTTGATTCCCCTGCGAGTGTCGAAAATTTGCGCAAATTTGCGGCATAAACGGCTGTATCCTTTGATTGTGCTGGCTTAGAAGTTTGATTTTTTCACAGCTTAAAAGGACAGTAGACCTTAGTATTTGATATAAATTCCAGTTTGATACCTCTACGCGTTCCTGAGAAAAAGGGTCTTGACAAACAGACAGACAACAAAGTGATCCAATAAGTGTTCCGTATTTTTCCTTTCCAGGTACGGAACCCTAAAAATGGTCGTTTACTCACAACTCAAGATTTTTTTTCAACCTTTTTTATGGCCCACTGCTGGGCACAGGTCTCCTTCTCACACAATTGAGAGGGATTTAGGCCATAGTCCACCACACTGACCAAGTGCGGATTGGTGGACTCATGAATACATCAGCCTTAAGACTAAATATTACATATTGATAATAATGCTTAAAGATAGGGTTTGCCAAATTTTTATGATGTTGAATAACGTATTAATATGTAAAACGAATATTGGGATCAATATTTGTTTGCTTAGTACCAATGTTTGGACCGAGTTTGCTCCACAACTACGCGCATACTAACGTGAAACATTCATTCACACACAAGTCATGAATGAATTTCACAACATATCGCATTACCTAACAGGTATTCTAGGTCATCTACCTTGGGACCGCGGCGATGTCTCAATCACTGCAACGTACTTAGATGATTTCATTCATAAATTCAAATGAACATCCTAGATCTTTTTCGCTAACTACTAGGCACGGGTCTCTTCATTTTAGTCCCTGTAACTTCGGGATTAAGAATAGAGCTACGGTATCCCATGCCTGATCGTAAAAGCCGACTAAAAGGGGGCTTCCGGGGTTGAGGGCGGAGAGAGTGGGAGCTCGATCCGTCCAGCCAGCAGCCCCGGGTAGGACGGAGGTGTGTGCGTGGCCGCATGTCGCCGTAAGCATCGGAAGGTGCAAGAGAGCACATCTGCTCTCCCAAAGATGGGCCCGTTCTGGGGCGCTGCGCGTGGAGGACACCGGAGTCCTCCCCAAGCGCAGAGGTAGGCCACCGAGGGGGTTTTAGTGCGGTCAAATCCCACATAACCCGGTATCCCCTCCCAAGGTGCCGGGTACCTTTTGGGGGGCCCCCCCCCCCCCCCCGATTCCAAAAAAAGGGTTTCTTCACATTACTGGGTTGCTATGGAGTTTACTCCACCACGCTGTAGTAGCCAATCCGCTGTCGGAAGTATCAAACCGCCCATTCGGACTCCGATAAGGACCTTAAGAATAAATAATAAGTTAACGTCTTCTAGTCATCGATAATAACCGGGACCGATGACATGGTACCAACCAAACCACGGAAACGCACATGAAGTTTGCCACTAGTGGTCATCCATCTCATACTCGACCGCACTTGTCTCGCTTAGCTGCATAGAACGCTTGTGGTCCACGTCAGCTGCCATTCTCTATCTACAAGTCTTTACTAAGCAAATTAAATCGCAAAAAAAATGTAAAACATGCTTCGATTGATTCAATAATATTTTTAGTCAAAGTTGGAGAGTAGGTGATCTAGTTAAGGCAAAGAAAAGTAAAAGTAAGAAGAAGTGCTAAGTAAACTTTCTCTGTTTACTTTGTAATTATTGTTTGGTTAGCTGGTCTTCGATTGTGAGTACTTTCTTGTTTAAAAAGCTGGGTTATTAATTATGCTTGAAACATTTAGGTCACTAATAACAATTGTAGCTAGGTAGAAGAGCGAAGTCCTTGTAGCTTCGGGATTAAGAATAGAGCTACAAGTCGTAAGAGGCGACTAAAATGGGGGCTTCCGGGATTGCAGACGGTGTGAGTGGGAGCTCGATACGCCCAGCCAGCAGCCCCGGGAAGGACGGCGGTGTGTGCGTGGCCGCTTTTAGTATAGGCATAACAGGCAGGTTTTATGCCTATTCAATTAGAATGAAGCGCGCATGGCCCGGCGGTTAGCGTAGAACGCAAAACGATCTATGCAACTAAGCCAAAAGGGCGCGGTCGGGTGTGAGATGGGTGACCGCTAGTGGCAAAAAAAATATTCATGCGCGTTTCGGTGCTTCGGAGGGCACGATAAGCCGTCGGTCCCGGTTGTTGTCGATAGATAACAGTCGTTAAACCTTGTCGGAGGCCTTATGGGCGGTTTGAAAACATCCGACATCGGGTCGGCCACTAACCCGCATCTCCACCAACCCGCATTGGAGCAGCGTGGTGGAGTAAGCTCCAGGCCTTCCCAATAATGGGGAGAGACCCGTGCCCAGCAGTGGGACGCAAAAAGGGTTGCGGCCAATTAGAATAGGCATAAAACCTGCTATAGGCATAAAAGTTATTACGTAGAAGACCAAACATGGCTCGGCTGGGGAAGTACAATCAATTCACCGATTTCTACTGTGAATCAATACTATAGTGTTACGTTAGAAATATGCGCCTCCGAAGTGCAAGCCTTCGGAGTAGTAGCAACTGCATGCACGAGGCAGGCTTTTGTGTACACGTGCATAGGCACATGGCTTGTAGGCTACTTCATTAAAAAAAAAAGTACCTGGACGACCGAGCGTTACTCGGATAGAAACTATTCATTTTCTTGGTTCAATTTTAAGCAAAACACCCATTGGCTTAGTGTTGCCTAAATAACGCCATCAGAAATAGCTCCCACTTCAAAAAAAATTGTCAAAAAAAGCCACATACTTGATTGAGGTTTGAACCCGAGTCTCTAGCTCCGCAGTCAACCTACATAACCATTCGACCAAGGAAGCTTTGCTTCCGTCGACAAAAAAGAGATCTTTCAAATCGACATGTCATTTTGAACGGCGGGTTGACAGATGACGTTTGACGGCGTCCTACGCCAGAATATTGTTAATATTTTCCAATAGAGGTCAGTTTATATTTAATTGCCACTGAAAATACCAATAAAACGACAATTTCTAAAAATGAAACTTAGCTGGATCGATCAAATCTATCAACTCTAAAATCCTGGGCACTAAATTTCATCGAAAATCGTTGCAGCTATTTTCGAGATTATAGGTATATTGTATATATATAGGTATTTACAAAAATTGCTCGTTTAAAGGTTTAGTTAAGAAAAGAGCAGTAGGAAAAAAACTTCACACCTTTTTTAAAACGCTGTTTATACGGTAGCAAATAAGTCTATTTTAACTTTGAACATCGCTTTTTTTTCAACCTTTTTTATGTCCCACTGCTGGGCACAGGTCTCCTTCTCACAAGTGAGAGGGATTTAGGCCATAGTCCACCACGCTGGCCAAGTACGGATTGGTGGACGTCATGCTTTCGAGAAATTATGAATTTCTCTCAGGCATGCACGGCGATGGAGAACATCGTAATCAATGAAATATCACGATATTTTCCATCACCGTGGAACAGCGATAAAACAACATCGCTTTAACTGTACCCTATGTGGTGTCTACGTATACAAATACTTACGTCATAGCTTCATAGCAAAACGATAGTTACCAAGTATTACCTAAGTTTGCCTATGACGTTAGGTGTCATAGGTCGTCAACCTTCCTAGCTGATGAGCGGTCGTCATGCGTGCATTTTGTTTAGATGCCGTATTGTTTACCTCAAATGGCTGTAAAATTTGGGTCAGGACAAAGAGTAACGCTTATCGCAGAAGTGCGACGATATTTCCACGATGTTATTGTTGGTATAAACGGTTCATGATGTTTTTACATGACTTTTAAAAATGGAGCGTATTTTTTGGGGTTTTCGTATTCCATCCTAACTTCTAAACCTCTCGCCAGATTGGGATGTACAAGTTAGAATAAGAATTCTTACATTATTCGAAAATGATTTTTCTATAGTAACAATAATTCTTTTAATTCCTTAGTCACTACTTATTTAAATAAATACCTAATTATGTAAAAGATATGCTTTTTATAGTAGTTAGTTTATCACAAGATCTGAAAACATTTGAATCCAACTTTTTCTATTTCGTTAAAACCACGAGAAGCAATAATTACCAAAATCAGTGAATCTTACGAATAATTAATTAGCCCAGTCAGTCAGAAATTCGAGTAAATTGATCTATCAAGCTACAGTCAAAAACTCATTCTTTATTTTAAAAATTATTTCACAGAATTCCTGATTGTAAAATCTATGTTATTTAATGGAATGTTGTTTAATTTTATTTATTTTCAGTATTTCTACAATGTTTAATCTGTGGCAGTTATCCATTAAGACGCGATCAAAGCGACCTTGAGCGTACGAAGTAGCTGGTTTCTTAAGACTATTTTACCTTTTTTCGCATTGACACTACTTTAGTATCTAATGTATTTACAGACAAACTAATTTGGCGTGTGGCTGTTACATTTATGTTGCTAGTTTACAAAGTTTACTATACGTTGCTACTTCTGAAAATACAATTGTTCAATGACCATTTTAAAGATATTCTGTTTCACGAAATCTCATGGTTGTAGATTTGTACTGATAAGCGCGTTTGTGTGCGTAAGCTTTTAAGGCGTTACCAATAATCTGAACATCTCTGTCAATATTAAAAACCTTTTAAAAACATTAAATTTACCGTAGTCACACAACTCTTCTAGGTTTGGTTGTCATTGGGGTTGCGGACGGATAGAGTTGGGAGCTCGAACCGTCCAACCAGCGGCCCCGTGAAGGTCGGCGGTGGTGGCCGCCACCGTCGTAAGATTCAGAGACATAAGAGAACCATGCTTCCCATGATGGGTCCATATTTGGACGTTGCGCAAGGAGGTCACCGGTGCGTTCCTCCGGAGATCCCGGGGTCCTCCGTAAGTGCTGAGGAGGGTCACCGAGGGGGTTTTAGTGTGGTCAAATCTCACATAACCCGGCGTCTCCCAAAATGCTCGGGTACCTTTTGAAGGTTTCCACCCGTTAAAAAAAAAGGTTTGGTTTTCATGCTAACTCGACACTACGCGCTCTCGAGGTTACGTACATTCAATCAGTGTCCATGTGCATGCCTCACAACATTCATACCCGAACGGACTTTGTGACATAGAACATATAATTGTTACTGAACACGTAAAAGTGCGCGTTGTAAATATTTTGGTGGTATGTCACGTACTTACTCGTAGTATTAAATTCCTTACCTTCCGATAACCTTGAGTTTTCTATTCGCGATCGGCAGATGTCAGGTTGTGGAAGTTATTTACAAGATCTTAAAATATTATGTTTGAATTAGCATCCCACAAAACGTAATCCTCAAACCAGATGTATAGTAGGTATATAGGTACTGTACAGTTTGATGCTTCACATCAACCACTATGGTGAAATGAAATGAAATGAAAATACTTTATTGTTGACTGTTTACATACATACAGTTAGATGTTTAAAATTATTATAAGAGTTTAAACAGTCTACCATGCTCTGGCATACAATATTATATTACTAATTAAAATTAAATAGCTAAGTAGTCAAATAGTTTTATTTTAAGATCCGCTAAGAATATTCTTAACGGATCATCGGCTTTTGATGCCTACCCACCACTGGGTCAATGAGAGAAAAAAAGCCGGCGGAAAAAAAACTCTCAGGCATTGTTTAGAGTTAATATTTTACGCGGAAGCTCCCCAAACCATTTTAATGCACGTCATCAAAAAATTCGTTTATACTATAGTATACTTTTTTTATAAGCCATTGCTTTAGTTCTCTTTTAAATTTATTACCTGATAATTGTTTGAAATGTATGGGTAATTTATTGAATATTCTAATAGCAAATATGTATGTACTATTTTTGAAAATCTGACATTTCACTCGAGGTAAATATAAAGCGTCACTATCTTTCTGCCTCGTGGGTACATCTCTTATGCGCATGTTTATTTGCTTTTCAAATGAATTTATGTTATTAAAAACGAAAGTACAAATCTCCAATATGTATATACTAGTTAATGTAAGAAATTTCTCTTCGGAAAACAATGAGCGAATAGATTCATCGCTCGCTTTACCATACATTATTCTAAGACTGCGTTTTTGCAATATAAATCGCACCTTCGGTGCAACAAAATCACAATAGCACAATTTGTAATTTTACAGGAGAGCACTTTTACGATATTTTTCGCATGTATGTCCAGATTACTGGATGGATATCGGTAGTAGGTTAAAAATATTTAAACCATGAATTGTTTGTAGTTTTTGCTACAGTTTCACGTTAAATGCTTATTTGAAATCATTACGATATACTAATAAAATGCGTTACAAATAAAAAGGTGTTGAATAGTGACTTTGTTGATCCAGAATTAATTATGTTTAACGAATAATGCATTGTTATTAAAGATGAAGTTTTAAATGAAATAAAGTTCGTTAAACAAATAAATCGTATACGTTTTCCTCAAAAAGTTTTGTGACTTATACCGGAGTTGATCCTACTGCTTTCTGTATACACACCACCGCGTAAAAAGCAACCAAGGAAAGTACTTTTTATTCAGGAAGTAAATCTAGCAGTGACTCCTCGAGCTGAATTAGTAGTTCATCTAGGCAGTAGTTTCAGCCAATCCACATCTAAAAGTGTTTCAAAATTATCAGTTGTACATAATACCCACATCGTTGAACTCCGTTACGATGACTGTATTAGCGGCAAATCGAAGGTGTGTGAGGTGATCGCCGTTGATGTCAATACATCACTTCTTTCACACTACAGTGGAAGTACGTCCTTTCCACTCCATTAGCTTAAACCCATGCTCTAGTGCCGTGCAGCTGTAAACAGTTTCAGGGATATAATATCTCCTTGTCGTACTTCGCGCTGCAGTGGAATAGGCTCAGTGCTTCCGTCGTGGACTTGGACTGTATTGGTAGCGGCTTTTTAACATTTCAACACCTCGATGTACTACTGTAGTCAATCTGGCACCGCTGGAGAGACTCTAGCACCGACCGATCTCGATAGAATCGAAAGGTTCCTAATAGTCCACAAACGCAACACTTAGCGGCAAATTATACTTCTCGGTCGTTTGTATAACTGGTATTGCAGCCTTTTCGAAATTTGGCTTGTTCGGGAGGCTGAAAGTAGTCTACCCATCGTGCAATACGATTAGTAAGGACCCTCGAGAACAGCTTACAGACGTGGCTCAGAAGCGCGATAGGCAAGAGAACCACTACGATTCTGCTCTACGCCTCCGGTATAGTTCCGAACGACGGTATAAAACAGTTTTTGGAGCACCAATGGAAGGGGTTTCTCTCCAGTCTTCGGCAGCTCTGATGTGATACCGTCATCTCCCGGTGCTTTGTGTTTTTTAACTGACTAAAGGCTCCTCTAATTTCATACAGGCTGACGTACGGGATATCTTCGGTATAATGTCGGGTCACTTTGGCTCTCTTGTCATTCACCACATTGGGAACTTTTTAGGAGGTATACTGTCCGTAGACTGCTCAATTTCTTTCAGAACTTTGGGTTTAGACGAAACTATAGCGCAAGACTTTGCTGCCTTCGTTCCGCTCTGTTGTGTTTTTGACGCGATTTGTGTTCTGTGCACGTACTCGTAGGTCGCACGGAGGTTGTTTCGTTGTCCAAAGAGCCCTGTTCTCTGCTCGTCGCCGTCTCACATACCCAGTCTTGTGTTGAAATCCCCTATCACCACTATGGCTAAATTGATTTTCCCATGGGAATTAAACTTATTTTCACGGTAAGAAGTAGCCTATGCCATTTCCAGGGTCCCGAGCTGAACATATAGGCTCACAGACAGATAAATACAGACCCAACACCAATACAAAGGGGACATTGTCCTTTCTGCATTCTACGACTACTACTATTCTCGTGACTTATGAACTTTTAAACAGTAGAAACTATATAAAAGTAATAGTTGTAAGTAGTGGTGTCATGGTGTGTAATAGTGCGCAACATGTAATTAAATTAATTTAACAAGTAACAAGTTAGTTACATTTATATTTATTTAAATATGGACCTAAATAGTCATAAGTATTTTGTTATTCTACTACCACCACCACCACCACTACCGCTACTTGGCCTCTGTGGTTCCAGAAGCTTAGTGGAAATGGAATATTATACTGGACCAAAAAAACATTTTTTTGTTAATGACTTTATAATTACAGATAAGGGTAGTTGATTGTAAATATTATTGTATCTACAAATACACTTTTTTAGTTAGGACATAGTTGTCCCAATTAGTTTAGTTCAAAACAATAATGTTGGATCAACAAAACCGCTTTTCTTTTAATGCCTTTGTTGCTCCAAAATATTTGTAATTTACAAAAAACAATTGAAGTCTCAAATATAGATACGCTTTTTTTAGCTCCAAATAAGTGACAAAAAAATGGTCATAAATATATTTGTGTGGCTGTAACTCCAGAATACCTGGAATACTTGCGGGAGCGGGAGCACTACTGGCCAATAATACTTTGTCGGCCCAGAACTCACGGAAAAATCACTCATTTCGACAAAAGCACTCGTGCCATCCAGTAGTAATAATTTTCGTAATAATTTAGTGGGTGTCTTTGTCTCCCCAATTGAAAGCATGATTCATAGACAATTTGGTATACTTAACTCAATTTTGCATTTTTAGCTACTTGTGACTTTGTTGCACCGAAGGTGCGAAATGTTCTACTAACATTGACAGAGTTTCCCCAGTATATAATGCCATAAGTTAGAAGGGGGTAAATATTTGCGTAATAAAAACTTTTAGCTACTTCAAGAGTTGACGCATCCACTAATACTGAAAGCGCATAACAATTGGCAGATATTTTATTATTAATTTTATCAATGTGACTTTTCCAGTTTAAGTGAGTATCTAAGGACACTCCTAGGAAATTAGTTTGTTCTACTTCTTCTATTTCAACTGAATCTAGTTGTATATTTAGATTTTCTAAATTCTGTTTATAATTTTTAAATTGCATAATTTTAGTTTTGTTTAAATTTACCGTGAGGTTCATTGTGTCTAGCCAAGTTTTTATAGTTAATAGTGTACTTCTTATTTCATGCCTATAATCCTCAACTGAAATACTATCGTTGTAAAATAAAATTGTTGCATCATCAGCGAACATTACACATGGGTATTTAGCTATGGCGGGTAGTTCATTTATATACATCAAAAATAATAGTGGACCAAGAACACTACCTTGAGTTAACTAGTCTACTAAAAATTACTTTTTCGAAAAATTTTGAGAAGCTAGGCAATAACGCTATTGGTCTGTAATTATTAATTATATCTTTAGGACCTTTTTTGTGAAGGGGTTTAATTAAAGTAACCTTAAGATCATCTGGAAAGCTACCGGTTTCCAGCATTATGTTCATAATATACACGAGAGGTTTGACAATTTCATTTATACAAGACTTAATTACTTGTGTGGAGATACCATCATAACCACAACTTTTTTTATTTTTTAGTTGCTTAACTATAGTAATTACTTCCCATTCATCAACAGGTTTTAGATACATACTTTTACAAGAACTATCAAACTGAGGGACATATGTATCTACAAATGAGTTATTAATATTTTGTGTTATGTAGAGATTATTGAACTGCTCTACTATCTCTGAAGCGTCCGTAATTTTTAATGTATCGATTTTTATATCTTTTATTGTTTCTCTTAGTTGGTTGCATGGTTTGGTTAAGTATTTAATGAGTCCCCATGTAGCTTTAGTTTTATTAGAGCTATTACTTAAGTATCTAGAATTAGACAGCCTTTTAGAATATCTTATTACAGATTTTAAAATTTTCTTATATGATTTATAGTAAGACTCAGACCTACTCGACCTATTCTTTATTAAGTTCAAATAAAGCTGTCTCTTTTTCTTACTTGACCTTCTAATGCCTTTTGATTTCCAATTAGACTTTTTAGAAACAGTCACCCTTACCCTTTTAATCGGTATGCAACAATCAAATATGGTTTTAAAAATATTAAGAAACGTCATGTAGGCGGCGCTCGCTTCTGTTTTTTTATATACTTCTGCAAAACTAACTTGAGACATGTACTTTAATAAAATAGGCAAATTTTTATCTACTTCCCTTTTGTACACGTACCAATGTTTTATATCAAAGTTTAATTTACATGGGATTTTTATGACCTGTCCTGAGTGATCTGATAATCCATTGTGTAATACTTGTGTTGTAAAGGACTTTAGATTAGTTATTATATTGTCAATGCATGTTTGAGAATGGCAAGTTACCCGTGTTGGCTCTGTTATAGTAAAATGCATTTTGTAGGTGTTTAACAACTCCACAAACTCTTTGGTGCTACTGCTTTCACTTAACAAGTCTATATTAAAGTCACCTAGAAGTACAATTTTATTCCTAAATTTTCGAGATTTCCTAGTAAGTTTTTGCAAAATTATGTCGAGTTTATAGAAAAACAACTGGATATTACTCTTAGGAGGTCTATACATACATATATATATACATATATATATACATATATATATATATATATATATATATATATATATATATATATATATATGGTGATTACTTGTTACTTATAAAAGTTTATTAAGAAGATATTATTTTAAAATACGAAATAAATATCGCTCTCTTCTGTTTTGTGTCTAATTGACGTAGTCGTAGTTCAGCTCTCATTACAATAATACTTAAAACCCTAGGCAGTTTTCCTTTGGTAGCTTCCCCGCAGTATAGTACCTACCTTCCTACTTTTGGATTTAGCTGAGAAATTGAAGACGGATTTTTACTGTAACTCTTCGGCCTCGGTCACCATCTCCAAGTAAAGTGTTGATTAGTTACGTCCCAAGTAACGTTAGTTGGCAAGTAAAAGCCATGAGTACGGGTCAGTTTCTCATACGATTAGTGCTATTCGAACATCGTGAAACTGAATTTGAAGTTACGGGTGACTTTAACCGACAATTAGCGTACTTGTCACTTACTTGAAGGTGGTGAAAGAGATACTTATAGGTACATAGTGTTTTGGCAAGACATTGAAAAAGATTATGTCGTTAAGTTAAAGTGAAATGAAAATGAAATGAAATGCAAATACTTTATTGTTGACTGTTTACATACATAGAATAAGATGTTTAAAATTATTATTGGAGTTTGAAACAGTCCACCATATTCTGGCATAGAATATTATTAATTAAAATTAACTAAAAATATTTTGTTTTAAGATCCGTTAAAAATAATACAGACAGCCTCCGTGGCGTAGTGGGTGATGAACCGACTGCGAAACGTGAGGTCGTGGGTTCGATTCCCACCCAGGACAAATATTTGTGTGATGAACATGACTATTTGTATCTGGGTGTTAATTATCTATTTAAGTATGTATTTAGAATTATATAAATATGTTTATCAGCTTTCTGATTACCATAGTACAAGCTCTGCTTAGTTTGGAATCAGAAGGTGTTGTGTGAATTGTCCAAAAATATTTTAAATAGTCGACCCACCGCTGGGTCAATGAGAGAAAAAAAGCCGGCGGAAAAAAAGTCTCAGGCATTATTTAGTTATATTTTATACGAGTAGTTTAAGCGGAAGCTCCCCAAACCATTTAATAAAAAAATTATAAAAATGGTTTGGGGAGCTTCCGCACGTTTCACTATGTCTTATTTTCATAAAATTCGTTTATTGTCATATGTATGTATATTTTTATAAAACATTGTTTTAGTTGTCTTTTAAATTTAGTACTTGATGAAAAATTTATTTATAACTTTATCCCCTTTCATTTTATTTTTCAAAATTAAATTTACTTTTTATATCTTAGTTATTTTACACGCGACCCTGGGCACACGATACTTATTAGGAAATCAAAACTATAATTCATGAGGCTCTCTATAATTGTAATGAAACTAATTATTCATTAATAATTACTTAGATATCAGTTAACTGTTTCGAAATACTTGTTACCTACATTATCATAACCACAGACCACATAACACTGTTTTAATAATAGTTCAACATGTATAGGTAATTATTAAAAACAGATAACGATTAAATTCCTATTTAAATTTGCAAAATGCTTATTAAATTAAATTTGTTTAAATGAAACACTAGCTGGTGCCCGTGACGTCGTCCGCGTGTATACAGACTTGTAAATGAGAGATGTATTAATTATTTTAAGTAGTAACTTCATAGACTATCCACCACAAAGAAAATCTGTTCCACCAGTAGTTCCTGAAATTTGCACTTTCAAACAAACAATCTCTTTAGCTTTATAATATTAGTAAGTATAGATTTATTTTGGCTCTTTGGCAGTTAAAGAAAGACGATGCGATCACACGGTGATTGGTTGGTAGATCATAAGTGAAAGCTAAGCAAGGTCGAACACAGTCAAAAAATTGAATAATATCTTAGCAATAATTGGATGATAGCAAAAATTCAATTCAGTCAAAAATTGGATAAGTTATAGCAAAAAAATTTTTCAAAACATATTGTTGAGTTCTAATTGGTGTAAACACTACTATAAACAAGAAAGCATGAAATTAAATAATTGTGTCATGTGTTGAAGAAGATTTTAATGATAATAAGAAATCAATATGATTTTCAGGTATCATTAAAAACTGTAATACATAGTTCATCAAAAGTTATTAATGTTTGTTTATCTATAACTTATACAACTTTTAGGTACTGAGATACAAAGGCGGTCAAGATTTGGTTATCTTTGGAAGAATGCCTCATTTTCCTTATTTTGTGTTGACCCTAACTAGTTATCTGACAAGTTTACTCAATTTACATTGAGTGTCTTTTCCGTGTCTGATTGGATAAGGAAATAAAAACAAAATGAGATTCGTAGAATATATTATTAAAATATTCTTTATTATAAACAAAACGACTTAAGACTAGTTTCGACTTATATAAAACTTTATTATGTATAAAAATAACTTAAAATTACACTAACTCAGTGGTGTGATCCCTTCGTTACAATTTAACTTCAAAAATATTTTTCTTCACATGCTTTTACTAACGTTTTCCATACTTTTATGCTCGAGAATATTTTGTACATTATACTTTCTTTGGCATATGAGGTTACATTAAAAGAAGCTAAAAAAATAAGCAAAAAATTGAAATATTTAGATAAAGCTGTGGCCTTCTTATCGGACGGAAATTCGTTCTACATACGAGCAAGCGCATAAAATTATATATTAACAATGGTAGACGGAATGTTTTATTAAAAACTTAGACTAACAAAAAATACAAACCAAAAATACATTCCAAAATGTCACATAAACTCGAATTTACATAAACCGTTATAATATCAAAAACATTATCAAAATAATTACAATTTAAATAACGTACATTACTCATCGACGGCAATCATAATAGTAAATTTGCGGCACACTTTCCATTTCAAATTACTGTAACCTAAAAAGCTTACCAAATAAAACTTTGTGTAATAGTAGCGACCTCTTTTTAACTCGAACATCAAACATTCAACAAGCCACACCTGTTCGACAGTCGCCGAACACAAAACATTGTCGCAATATCTATATTGTGTAACAAAATTTACATATAGCTGTCGATGTAGGCAAAACAAACGCACATACACTCTGAGAACTCCGCGACCTTACTCGAAAACTATAAGCGCATAGCTAAGGCGCGGCTGAGGCCAAATCTCATGGTTGACCTCGAGCTTAAACGAAAAGTAGGCGTCCATGGATATATACCTCACGACGTCCAATCTTGCGTAACGATACACCGCGATGCATCGCAAACGTTACGATAGTGACACTTGGAGGGGACGAGGTCATAACTCTTGCCACAATTGAGGCTCATTCGTGAGTCAGTCCAGGTGATTCATGAAGAGAGAAAATCGCCAATGCTTACAGGCGTGGTCACAAAGCAGAAATTTGGAATGTAAGAAACAGACTTAAACTAGACAGATCGATAGAACGAGGATAAAGATTTCGGACTTTCCTTCGGCAAGGAAACGAACTTTAGTCCCCAAATGCAATAAGCGCCTTGAAAAGCTTCGGAACTTTCGCCGCGCGTGAAAAGGAAAAGTTACGTGAGGCGTTCGTTCGGCTCGCAATCAGCCGGTTCGTTATTGTGACTTAAATTATATCGGCGGTATTTTAAATGGCTTGTTTTTCGCCTCCGAGTAAATAGGCACGAATGAGGTTATGGCAGTGACAGAGTTAACGTCAGAAGATCGGAAGACAAGTTAATCTATGCAATTATTCCTATTTACCCGTTTGCGATCCAAGTCGGTAATACTGTTCACTCAGCACTCAGTTTCACCTTCCTTCCTCTCGGTGATGTAATGTTCCACTTCACGTAGAGAATTGAACAGTTTCCAAGCGAGGACGACACCCACGATCTCCACTAATGATATCAAGAGACTGATTCCGGCGACGACCGAGCTAATAATCTTCGTGTAAACTGAGGCCACTTTAGCGCAGCCTAATCTCTCGTTGGCTTCCTTGTCGGTGAAGTCACAATTAGCTCTGTAGTAGCTGTCCAGACAGCAAGTCAAGGGCAGATCGTTTCTCCAACTCCTGTAGTCACGAGCGTCATTGGCACCACAGCATCTTAGCTTCCTTTCTATCCTCCCGAATGCCTTAAAAACTTCAGGATTCGATTGTGAATTGTAGTATCCGTCGTAGACCGTATCCTTGACAAATCTGTCCGTATCTTCACCGTCAACGTACACGAAAATCAAAGTCGCAGCGATCATTTGTCCGATTATGATTAAGATTAAAAACAATCCGAAAATCCCGAGAAGTCCCCGACTCTCCCTGTTCGCCCCACACCATCCACAGAAAGCCACTATCATCACAAATAGTCCGAGAATGATGAACAGCCATGGCGCAACTTGAGGCCAGTAGACCCTGTAGTCCAATAAGTAGTGGTTGCTATTCCTCAGGCCGACGAACTCCTGGAGTTGCACAAAGAACCAGATCCCGGTCGCGGCGATGGCAAGTCCGAAGATAGCGTACGCGATATTTAGGACGTATAGCACGCCCTTCATTAACTCCTCTTTTCCCATGATCGCGAGTGAAATTAAACGAATGAACCGTACAGCGTGAACGTTGACAACCAAATGAGAGGCTACGTAATGATGCGATGTATTTTATAAACTCTTGCGCAGTTATGTAGGACAGTTAATCGCTGCGAGACGGCTACGATATCTTCACGATCTGTGGTTGATAATTAATCTAATTTGGACGGTTAGTTTGCACAGTTTAGTCGCTTCATTTCTAGTAAAAGTGGACATAATTGGATTAGATTTGCGCTTTTTATTACATTATGTAATTGTTGACGAATGCTTTTGGAATTTCCCGACGTGATTTTTATTAATGAGAGTCATTTCTTTGTGCATTGAATATAATATTAGTGTTGTGGTTTACTTTAGGATAATGAGTGTGAATCATTTGTTCATAAATTTACCTACAGAGTACTTGTTGCATGGTTTGTATAAACAATGTGTCGTTTAAATTGTTTTAGATGATTCATTTCAATAACATGTGTGCAAAATTTTGCATACTGTAACCTTCATGATTTCTGATGACTTTTAGTGAATGATTTTTGCTACTACCTAGAGTGAGAGAGAAACTTAATCACGGTTGAATTTTTTTTAATAACATTTATTATATATTATGATTTCAAACACAAATTACATAGAGAAAATAAGTTTTTTTTAAAGGGATTAATATATTTCAATTGCTTTAAACATGTGTGTTACATGTGACGACCTCCATAAGTCTTAAACTCACGCCTCAAAATCGTGTCGTGAGCTGTAAAGAAACATACATCTACGTGATTTAACTGGCGCTAGAGCAAGTAAATCGATGACTCGTATGTATTACCATACGATGCAAGCCACGAACCACACAGTATTGACAAGGTGAATTGCATACTACGAAGTAGGTGGTAGCACGTTTTAGTAGTACAGTAAATACTTACACTACAGAACCGGATTAAGGTAGCTAAAGGCTATAACTAAAAGTTATGGGACTTGCGGTGCGATTACTTTCTAAGGTTTAGTTGAATGCCCATTTAAAATGGTTTTTGGTCGTGGCTAGTCCGGCAGGCAGGTAGGGCCCTGCTAAAATGTATTTCTAATGAAAATTCTGGACTGTATGGCACTTACTATTAATTTCGTAACACATGGGCAAATGGGAAATTTTATTTACCTAGTTTCTAATTCTTTTAAATTCTTATTCCTTTAAATTCTAATTCTTGTAATTTCTGAAATGAATGCGGTGGTGGAACTTCCCCGGTCGACCCATAAAACCACGTATTTTAGTGTTTATTGTAAATATTAGTTTTGTAATTTATATTTAATTTTAACTTGTAAAATATAACTTTTACAATAAAATTTGTACATCCTAGGGTAAATATGGTGATCTAAATATTTCTGTAAAACCTTTTTTGTTACCAATATTTGTGCAGATAAAATATTATCTTTTCTTTTCTTTAAAAAACTACTACCACTTACAGAAATGTACCAAAAAATTATCGATGTACTACAAATATCAAAAGAAAAGGTGCGTATTTCTTAATAGTTTGTTTTGATCAAAACCTCGTGGCCTACAAACATTAAGCTCCAATACAAAACATACTATCTACAACATTCACGGCATTGCATAACATACATACATACTTCGCTACTACGGACCCTACGGTTACAACATAGAGTCTTTATTTGGCCATAGAGTGGAAAGCTCAAAGTTTGCCTTGACATATTTTTTGGCCATTAGAAAAGAATTTAATTGCGAAACCTGTTTAATCCACGCCGATTGGCGAAGTTACATCGCATATTAGAGTTATTGGAAGCGGAAAGTGGTCATCATTGAATTTAGTATAAAACCAGTTTTGTTATGACAACCCGCGTGGTGTATATATACATACGAGTACCTACATACAGAGCTTCAAATACCGCTATAAAATCATAACGTTATTATCTACTTGTGCCCATATCGTTATAAAAAACAGAACGTTTTACAACTAAACGTTATTTACATATCAAAATAACGCTATATCAGTAAACGCTATTTAGAAAATATCGATATAAATAACGTTATATTTACGGGGAATAATAATTATCATATGCAGCAAGCTGACAACGCGGCAATATCGCTTAGCAATAACGATATTATAACTTTATTTTATTTCGATTTTGATATTTCATAACGTTATTCTTTTAATACCGCTATTCGTCTTTTCGATTGTAAGTAATGTTAAAATAATAACGAAACGATATACGTATAACGTTATACAACATTATATTTTGATATTTTTTATAACGTTATGAAGCTCTGCCTACATAGTTACCATGCCGGACTGCCGATCAGAGGGTCCCGGGTTCGATTCCCGGCGAAGCAGAAATTTGAATCATGAGTTTTAAATTTCTGTTCTCGGTCTGAGTGTTTGTGTTACTGTGTCTGTGTGTGTCCATGGTACCCACGACATAGGGTATGTCTACCCTACTGTGGGTATGAGTGAGAAACGAGTGTGTGTTCGACAAACTTGTTGCAAAAAAATTAATCCTACCGATCCTACTAATATAAAATAAATAAGTTTCTTTGGATACATTTAAGTAGGCGGTAGAAGTTTTATGGTTCAACTGGGGAAGTACCACCGCTGCACCCACTTCTACTATAAAGAAATTCTATTGTGCCAGTTACCAGCCAGGCTTACATAAGGCGACCATCAGGCTTCGGAGTAGCAACGTAACTGCATGCGACCTCAGGCAAAACTCAGGCTTGCAAGTCCCAATATCTTCGGGATTAAGAATAGAGCTACGGTATCCCTTGTCTTATCGTAAGAGGCGACTAAAAGGGGGCTTCCGGGGTTGCGGGCGGTGAGAGTGGGAGCTCGCTCCGTCCAGCCAGCAGCCCCGGGAAGGACTGTGGTGTGTGTATGTGGCCGCATGCCGCCGTAAGCATCTGTTGGTGCAAGAAGGCACATTTGCTTTCCGGAAAATGGTCCCGTACTGGGCGCCGCGCGTGGTAGACATCGGTGCGTTCCACTGGAGATCCCGGAGTCCTCCCCAAGCGCAGAGGCAGGCTACCGAGTGGGTTTTAGTGCGGTACAAATTCCACATGACCCGATATCCTGGTAGTTTTACCTGTGGTCGTATACAGTTACGCTGATGGGTGCCTCATGTAAATCTGGCCGGCAAAATGCTTCGATTAAAGAACTAAAGAAAGAATTTTGGTTAAAAATCAATCTATTTTGTTATGTAAGTTAACTAGCAGTTTTACTCTAATGTCTAAAATATTAAATTGAATTGCCAGTTTATATGAAGTAAGAAAAAGTATGAAGCAAAGGAACTGGCTAGCCTGCGCCGAATGTAATATTACACGAATCACTTTCGTCAATTCAAATGTAACCTACTTTAAGATCTCACATTTTCAAATAACAGCAATTGTTATAGGTATCCAATAAAGCAAAGAAATACAGTTTAATACTTGTTCATAATATTATTTTGTTCCTATAAATACATGTTTAGATTTTGCATAGAACTTGGCACTCATTTAGATCTCCATTCTTTTTGCGGCGAAGCCCACAGCCAAGCATAATTTTTGTATTGAACTTGGCTCTCCTTTTTTACATTTATGTTTAAGGTGAGATTGTATTTACGGTAATTAAACAAAAACAATGAAATAGTTATCAAATAATTTATTCTCGTATTCTTAAATGCGTACTATTTTAGTCAAAACTACTTAATATTACATTACCTCTATATGTACAGAATATAAAATTAATTGTGATGCTATTTGAACTTACAAAACATATCGAATAAATTATACTTACCTATTAAACTTCACTAAGTAGGTACCTACTTAAAAACCAACTTAAAATTAATAATTTACAACCTTAAACTTATAATAACTAAACACTATCTTTAGAAATCGACTATTCATAATTTGTTTTAAATTACCTTACCAAGAAAATGGTAAATCTTAATTATTAACATCAAATTGTAAGCGATTTTATCGTCAAAATCTAATTATCATTACAGTACAACGGTAACTACATTTTTCTCTTGATAATCTTTTCAAACATTCACTGTTAGCTATTAATCTGATTTAAATTATATTCAAAGGGCCGATTGGCCATCCCCCATTCATCACTTTTTCATATGAAATAAGAGTAATCTCTTATGTCATATGAAAAAGATAGTAATAATATTAACTGACTAATAACTTCGGTCTAAAAATATCTGGACATTGAAAAATCGCCCTTTTAAAGATTTAACACATAACTTTAACTTTTCCTCTTGAAAACAAAACCACTGATCAAAAAATATTAGATGCGGCTTAAAAATCCTTTAGATACCAGAAAATAAGGTACTTTTTTGTCAAAATTACTATACATCATTAAGATATCATCTCATTGACAACCGTCATTAACAAATTTCAATGAAAGCGATAAAGATTCATTGACTTAACAATTAAGAAGTACCTGTTAAGGATACTAAAGACATCAAAATCTGTACATTAAATTATAGCACTATCACTAATGGAACCAAATTGGTCTCATTTCGAATGACTCAGATCTTTGACTCACTCATTCATACAACTGCCATTGTATTTAATACCTACTGGTGGGAATAATTCAATATGCTTGTGGAAATTTTATACGTATATAACTATTATATTTGTAAGGTTACTATGTGCTATGACTTCCAATTTCAACCAATTCGTAACAGTTACACACATATTATGTACATGTAAAAATAATAAATTCGCCTGGTAGCTATATAAAATATTGTCATTACATTAAAGGTACTCTTCAAAAGGAGGCCAGAAATCCAGAGGAATTCAATATTCGCGTAATAAATTGTATTAACGTACGAAAATTCGCTACTATGAATTTTCTTGGCTAGGCACTTTAATAAGTAAGACCAGTCGGTGGGACAGACAGATTGTAGACTGAGGTGTGCATTAAGAACTAAACAGAAGGTTAAGTCGATTTTCCATTCCTGGATAAAACATATAAACGTATATTTAGGTAGGTACATTATATCTCTATAAAATACTAGCAAAAAATAAACACCAGATATTAATTGGGCTCAAATATAAAAATAA
Source organism: Pyrgus malvae (assembly GCA_911387765.1). Classification (NCBI taxonomy): domain Eukaryota; kingdom Metazoa; phylum Arthropoda; class Insecta; order Lepidoptera; family Hesperiidae; genus Pyrgus; species Pyrgus malvae. The sequence continues at coordinate 12,991,008 of OU426972.1, read as the reverse complement.
TCTATTAATTAATTATAAATAAATATAAAAATAATCTAATATTCTGCGCCCAGAGGCACCTACTATACGTTTAGCGAGCCTATTTTACATCGATCATATTTGCTTTTTTAAACTTTAAGTGCTGTCACCGTCACTCCTATGACATATGAAAAGGATAGCAATAATATCAACTGCCTAATAACTTTATCTGAAAGTAAAAAAAATGCCCTAAATAAATAAATATAAAAATAATCTAATATTCTGCGCCCAGAGGCACCTACTATACGTTTAGCGAGCCTATTTTACATCGATCATATTTGCTTTTTTAAACTTTAAGTGCTGTCACCGTCACTCTTATGACATATGAAAAGGATAGCAATAATATCAACTGCCTAATAACTTTATCTGAGAGTAAAAAAATTGCCCTAAATAAAGTAAAATAACAAAATAACTTTGCTAGAGAAAGTTATTTGTATTTTAGGAGGAAATATATGTTAGATCACTAAATACGCTAGCATTCCCAAATAACTTACAAAATATCCGATAACAACATACTATTACAATGGCAGATGTAACCTGAAAAATGTCGTTACAAAGTAAAACATTTCACAACACATTTTCACACTTGTCGTAAATTTGGTACGGACAAACAGCTTTTGTAAACTAACCTCAATGTAGTTACTCAATAACATGACCAAAACTACATAGTAACACAATTTGTTCTACCATAACATGTACTTAGTTACTGACCTATTCAGTTACCTGCTATTTTACAATAATTTTAAAATGATATATGCAGGGAGCACTTAAAATAGCAGCATATAAGAGCCTTAGATTTCTAAAAACATACCTACAGGTTAATTATAATAAAAATGTCGCTATTATTGGATGCCAATTTGGCTTATGTATAAAGATATCAGTCCACATTTAAAACTAAAGGTACTTCGTGTAAAATACGTATAGAAATGTTCGATATCTAAAATTTGTTATAAACATTGCACTGTTCGTATATTATTTTACTTATCTCAGCAGTTTTAATGTTAGCTGTATAATAACTGAGTATAGGACAATCAAAATGGCTAAATTTAATAAAGCACAGTGTATGGCAACCTTCATCTAACCTTGTATAAAATAAATTATTCATCCACAGAAAAAACCACAGAAATAGGGCCGAAGCTTCAATCAATGTTATGTAATCTTTTGGATATATGCTCCTTATCTATGGAATTGTAATTTGAATTTGCGTACAAAATATTTTTCGTTTTATTGAAAAACATATCTTTAGATTTACGACAGTATTAATAACATTTATATCACCAATTAATCCATTGTTAATTATTCCATTGTGTAAACAATGGAATAATTGTACTATTAAATCTTTTCTCAGACTGTCCGTTTTAATAGTTTGTAGCACATTACGCATATCAATTTATACAGTTTCTACACATTTCGTATTCTAAGTACTAAATAACCTTATTTCGTAATGGTACGTTCACACTGCACTCGAAGGTCCATGTAGACCCAAGTTTTCAGGAATGTCTTCGGAGATCCACTACATCTTTGGTGTAGAGTTGCATCGCTTCTCCATCTCTTCTCCATTTGAAGGTGCCTGGAAGGGAGAGAGAAGACAATTAAGTACTATGAAACAAAAAACAATGGCCTGATATGGTTGATATCATGATAAAAGAGATACTATTGAAACATATTCTATACTGATGCATATTAAATTTCTCTACAGTTTTATTCATTGCTGAAAATTGCTACGATTTCAACACATGCTCTGTTATATTAATATTACACTGTGTATTTTCACTAGTGGAGCTATCCTACGGTGTACTCGTAGTTTAATAAATCCGTACTCAAAACTATACTTGTGTGTGTGTCTTTTACGTTTTCAAGCCTAAAGTACTGCACCAATTTTAATGAAATTTGGAACCTTAGGAAAGGCCATTCTGTTATATTAATATTACACTGTGTATTTCCACTAATAGAGCTATCCTACGGTGTACTCGTAGTTTAATAAATATTTACTCAAAACTATACTTGTGTGTGTGTCTTTTACGTTTTCAAGCCTAAAGTACTGCACCAATTTTAATGAAATTTGGAACCTTAGGAAAGCCATAAGATAGTTTTTAAGCCGGAAAAATGTTCCCGAGGGATAGATTAGAATAATCATATAAGCTCAAATCACTCGAGCGAAGCCGGGCCTGATTTGTTATAAGACAATGAAACACAAAGATGAAATTTGAAAATTAAGAAAACCTCCCATTCAACCTACTTCAGTATATCTCAGTACACGAAAAGTTTCTCATCTATGTATATTACAATGTAGACACTAAATTACGTAAATTATTTTTATTTCAATGATAGTTATCCTTGGTCGTGAAATACAAATAATAATACAAAAATTTGTAGTAATACCAAAAAAAAATATATATTAACTTCCCCTGAAATCTTAGAGCATCAAGGTATGACACCCGTCAGAGGAGTGGCTTCTACGGGCGAACGTCCTTTCCCAACGTCCATGCACAATGTGCCTTCTAGATATACAACTAGACTCTGTGTGTGTCGGTGATGTTGAAATTTACATATTTAGAAATGTATGCGTCTGTAGCGATGAAAGAATATTTGTGAATGTGTGACAAAATTAAAATGTATGCGTTCTTCCAGATTTGGCACAAAAAATATTTATCGAAGCGAGGCGTTATGCCGTCTCTACTGAAGGGTGAGTCAGTAACTTTGATGCTCTAAGCCTGAAACTAAGGTTAAATTTTAGACAGTCTTATAATCAAAACAAATTTCATTACTACAGAAACTTATGAGTAGGTATGTAGGTACTTTCTGTATATACTAAACATTATGATGCCTTATTGTATCTGTCTTAACCTCATAACAGGAAGGAAACACTTTAAATCACGAATCGCAGCAGATAGAAGTTTATAAGGCCTAACCGCACTGCCGTAGGTACCAAGCATAGTGACTCAATAATTAAATTGTTGGTTACCTATACCTACCACTACTAACAGAACCACATTCTTGCGGAATCGGTAAAGTCTGTGTGAGTCAGGTAGGTATATATAGTCAGGTATATACAGAGGAAAAAATCTTACCACAAATTTTCGAGCTATAAAACGTGGTCTTACTTTTACTAGGTGTGCCCCGCGGTTTTACTAGCGTTATAGCGTGATTTTGACCAAAAAAATTTCCATTAAAAAATATTAGGTCCGGAGATTAGCGCTTTCAAACAAACAAATTCGTTAACTTTAAAATGTTATTCTTAATATATATAAATTACGTGTCTTATTGTTTGTCCGCGATGGACTCCTAAACTACTGAACCGATTTTAATAAAATTTGCACACCGTGTGCAGTTTGATCCAACTTGAAAGATAGGATAGCTTATATCGTTATTTATAGTCGCAATATTATTTTATTTCTTAAACTTTAAGGCAGGAAAACGTCTGCCGTGCCGGGTTCGCTATATTAGTATAGATTTGGTTTGCGCCGAGATCTACCATCTAAGCTGCTAGATACTAAGAAACTTTCATAACTTTGTTTCAAACTACCGTATATTTCAGCGCGTTCGCGCGTGCTTTTTAAGGTTCCGTAGCCAAATGACAAAAAAACGGTACCCTTATAGATTCGTGATGTCTGTCTGTCCGTCCGTATGTCACAGCCACTTTTTTCCGAAACCATAAGAACTATACTGTTGAAACTCGGTACGTAGATGCATTCTGTGAACCACATTAAGATTTTCACACAAAAATAGAAAAAAGCAATAAATTTTGAGGGTTCCCCATACTTAGAACTGAAACTCAAAAAAAAATTTTCATGTAACCCATACGTGTGGGGAATCTATGGATAGGTCTTTAAAAATGATATTGAGGTTTTTAATATAATTTTTTTCTAAATTGAATAGTTTGCGCGAGAGACTCTTCCAAAGTGGCAAAATGTGTGTCCCCCCTGTAACTTCTAAAATAAGAGAATGATAAAACTAAAAAAATATATGATGTACATTACGATGCAAACTTCCACCAAAAATTGGTTTGAATGAGATCTAGCAAGTAGTTTTTTTATTTGTTTGTTTTTTGTAGAGCGTCTACGCGCGAAACCGACATTTGGTATTTTCTGGTACAAAAAGTAGCGCGCAGGTAAGCGCGTTTTCCGAACTGATCATATACGTGCTGATAAATACGCTAGTGTGAAACCGCACTTACGCTGGAGAAACCGTCTCGAAGAAAAATTCATACCCGAGATATCCCCAATTTTCACAAAATATGTCTAAGCGGATCCTATTGATCCGCTTTTTGGATGTTTATCTACTGTAAACGGGATTCATAAATATCAAAACAAGATTAATTTACCTGGCTTTTTACTAATCTGAATTACAATATTTTTCAAGATAGAAGATCCCAAGCGCCCGGTAGATGGCGCTACGGTCTTTCGCGCCCCTTTTACGCATCTCAGATTACAGAATATAACGTCTCTTTATCACTACTTAATCAAAGTATCTGGACGACCAAGCATTGCTCGTATAAAAACATTTGTTTTTCGTTATCATTGATTTTCTTGCTTTTATTTCAAACAAAACATTTATTGGCTCAGTGTTACTTAACAACGCCATCAGAAATAGCTCACAATTAAAAATTCAAATTAATCGCCCCTAAAACTATGGTGAAATTTTATGACAGTATTTTATTAAAAACAAATTTCATTATACAGAAACGTATGACTTTCTATATTACAAATGTCCAAAAATGTTTTTTTTTATTATTTATTATTATTATTATTTTTAAATTGTCACACGTATATACAAGAATTGGTCGTTTAAAGGTATTAAATTAAGTATGCACATCATCATTATCCTAAAAAGCTACCTTGCTTAATAAGTACCGACCACAACGAGCAATAAACAACTTTTAGCACACAAAACATATTCAAATAACATATCAAATAATAATCAAATCTAAAAATCAATAGACATAATACTAAAATCCGGTTTTCCTTCGCACTTCGCGTCAAACGAATACCATACATTTCAATAATAGTACAATATTGTGTTAACTCTTGAGCATACCTTTACAACTTAAATAATGTAGTTTAAAAAACTAAAAAAACACGCTTTTGAGAAAATACGAACTAAAAACTAAAAAAATAAGAAGAAAATGTATATTACTGTAAATAAAGCGTGGGGTGCATGGTGTCAATAGTATCTTAAAAAAAACCACCCCACGCTTTATTTACAGTAATATACATTTTCTTCTTATTTTTTTAGTTTTTAGTTCGTATTTTCTCAAAAGCGTGTTTTTTTAGTTTTTTAAACTACATTATTTATTTTTAATTTTTTAGTTGGATTTTTATTCTCATATTATTGCATTGTCATCGGCCCTTGACCCCTATGCAAATTTTCAAGTTAACCAGAAAATTATATAAATTAACAAAAATCATATTTTGCAAATTGAAAAATGGAATAATTTTATCAAATTAGTGTATTGTCATCGGTCCTCAATAAATCTACAAAGTTTGAACGAAATCTGGCCGTTTAAAGTGGGTCAAAATCGCGCCCAAAGAAGTCGGTTACAAACATACAAACATACAGGTGAAGCTAATAAAAAGCGTGTAAAAAGTCGTCAAGGTGACAAAAGGATAAACACTGACGCGTGCAAATGAGTCATCAAGTCAGTAGTTATTCGCTCATAACATGGTGTAGTTACGAGTTATGGGAACTGAGATGCGTGACTAATTATAGAGAGTTGATAAATTTATAAGATATTAGTCATGTGTCGCAAATGGTCCATGATATTTGTTGCGAATTAGTCGTTAGTCATCGTGCTCACTACCTCATTCTTACGGCCAGGTGGTTGGTGTATTCGGTAGTTTAGGGTAATTGTATCTACAGTTACGGATAGAGGTCTACTTTCAATGCAAAAGATATCGTAATATGGAAATACTGGATATAATAACCCCTATCTACCGTTAAGAATAAAGGTCTATACAAAAGATATTGTAATATGGAAATTCAACTACTTTGTATATTTGCTAGGAAATTAACTAAAACCTTATTAATTTCGAAATAGGCTAATGATTAAAACTTTACTTAATAACGTAGAATAAAATGTTTCCTTTAGTGTTATGTACTTTATGTGTAGTGAAAATATTATAATTATGATTACAAAGACTCACACAAATTGACACAATTACTATGAAAACGGCATACATCGTACTTTTGTTTTCTAAGAACTTTTCATTAATAAAGGTTTGTTTTAAGTTCAGTTCAAATTAATTTATTAACTTAGCCATCATTCAAAAAGTTTTGCAATAAAATACAAAGAATAGAATAGTTGCCAATTTGTAAACTATTTATTTTTATTTTTTTAATAAACCTACAGCTAATATTACATTTATCAGTGTTATCACTAATGCTTTAGCTTGGGAGGTTTTTCTTCCACCGGCCTTTTTTCCTCTCAGTGTATAAAATTCCAGTAAATTGGGTGCCCAAAGCCGATGACGCGGAAATATAAAAATCGTATAAACATAAGTATCTTTTATAATTAAAGTAAAATTCATAAAACATCATAAAAAACCACAAAATCTGGGTTAAAATAAAATCAACGTTGTCTTGAATTATAATAAATTTAGTTAGAAGTAATTTTAGTTATACTACGAACATTAAATTAAGGTTTTAATTATCTTCTCTAAATTTGCATACCTCGCCGAGGTGAATGGCTGGCTGGCTGCAACCCTTTTTGCGTCCCACTGCTGGGCACGGGTCTCTCTCTATTAATGGGGAGGCCTGGAGCTTACTCCACCACGCTGCTCCAATGCGGGTTGGTGGAGATGCGGGTTAGTGGCCAACCCGCTGTCGGATGTTTTCAAACCGCCCATAAGGCCTCCGACAAGGTTTAACGACTGTTATCTATCGACAACAACCGGGACCGACGGCTTAACGTGCCCTCCGAAGCACGGAAACCACATGAATTTTTTTGCCACTAGCGGTCACCCATCTCACACCCGACCGCGCCCGTTTGGCTTAGTTGCATAGATCGTTTGCGTTCTACGCTAACCGCCGGGCCATCCGAGGTGAATATGGCGAACTAATTCATAAATGTACATAAAAATCGTTTGAAATACCCATATTTAAGCAAATAAATTATTTAAGTTTTCATTACATTTTCAGCGTAGTCTTAACGGTTCCAATCTTTAAAAAACAAACTCCAGAAGACAAAAAAGTTAAATTAAGTATAAAAAACGTCAAACAGCGCACCCATTCAATGACAATTCTCTATTTAAGCAGTCCTTACAATTCGTGTTTGGTACATTAATAAAATTAATATACAACAATAAAACTTATTCTGTCCTCCAATTTAAATTAAAAACTGTTTTAAACGATTAATTCCACAGCAAATTACAATTCACGTCCATCAATACAGGAGATCCAATCTCGGACAATTCATCCATTTCCTAAGTACGTACAACAATGACATAATGAGCAGGTGGGTCCTTGTCACATCCATTATGTAAGTATGTCACCGGTGGACACACACTCAAACATACTACATACATGAAGAATATACTGTAGTAAGTGTAAGTATGTGAAAGAAACAATGGAAGGAGTCGTTTCACAACCGAAACGACATATACTTATTATTTTCATGTCTTAGGGTCGATTTTTCAATCCCCTGATGAAAGTATACGTCGAATAAATCTTAGCGCTGTCATTGTTACTCTTATGACTAATGAAAAGGATAGCAATATTAACTTACTAATAAGTTTATCTGTGGATTGAAAAGTCGGTATTATATAAAACCATGGGAACTGGGTGCTCAAAGCCGATGTTGCTAAAAAGAAATAATAAACGCTACACACTCTAAGATTCCCCACACTCGTCGTGGGGACTGTGGACACACACAAAGACAGAAACACAAACACCCAAATTTAAACTCATTACTCAAATTTCTGCCCCGCCGGGAATCGAACCCGGTACCCTCCGATCGGCAGTCCGGCATGGTAACCATTGCGCCTAACGAGTCGTCCATAGGTCTTTAATAATAATAAATAATAAAATAATAAACGTAACACACTCATAGCCCCACAGTAAGGTAATTAATACCCTGTGTCGTGGGTGCCATGGACACATACAAAGACAGAAACACAAACACCCAGACCGAGAACAGAAATCTAAATTCATCATCCAAATTTCTGTTTCGCCAGGAATCGAACCCAGGACCCCTCGATTGGCAGTCTGGCATGGTAACCATTGCGCCACGCGGGTCGTCTTTATAATATAAGTATGTGTCATGTGTCAAAATATTGTTATTCTTTTAATTAAACTTTCATTTAGATGCTTAAAAATATATTATTTTATAAGTTATTGAATTTTTTAAGTGAAATGAGTAGTTGAATTGTTAAGGAAAATTGAAAAATAATATAATTTCTACACAATTTTATATTATAACACAGGACGGCATTTACTCTCACATTTTTGGGTTTTAAAATAGTAGGCAATGCACTTTCAAATATAAGTTTATCTAGGATAATTTACCATGTGTCTATATTGTAAGCTAACATTTTTGTAGAAGCTATAATGTCTCTACAGTTTTTACCTTATAATTGAAAACCTCCCATTATCATCCTACAATAATCGATAGTTCAAAAAACTCAAGAATTCCAATCAATTATGATTGTCCATACAATCCTTGTAAGTAGGTAGTAAGACAAAGGAGACACGTCACCAATATATATAAATGAAGACCTGACACCTTCCCTACGACATTTAGTATGGTTAACTAAAAAGCAATTGAAACCTCAATATAAGTATATTTGGATTCAAGATTCAAAAATCCTTGTAAAAAAAGATGAAGTAAATAACAAAAAAATATTCAACATTAGATCAGAGGCGGACATTGAGCATTTACGCCAGCGATAACAGTATAACCATAGGCATGGTACACACTGAGGACGTCAATACAAACGAAATGATTAGTCAAAGTAATTTATTTAAGTTTCAAAGTATACCCGAATGGGCGCAACACATATGTGATAATCATAGACATCTCACCTTTATACATTTGAACATACGATCATTGAGGAAGAATTTCGCACAGTTTCTATTATTGATGGAAGAGAGTAAAAATAATATAAGTATTGCTATATTAACAGAAATCAACATAAAAGAAGTTGAAATACCAATGTACAGAATTGAAGGATACAAATTATATAGTAACACAAGGGAGAAGCAAAAAGGAGGAGGAATTTTAATGTATATTGAAGAAAACCTAGCAGTGGCTGTGGAAAATAAACCATCACTGAATATGGAGATGATGTGTGCGAAGATTAGTACTGAGACATATATTTTGCATGTGTTGGTTATATACAGACCCCCACATTCAAATAAATCCCTATTTATAAATGAGCTTTCTGGAATAATACACGCCATACCGAAAGGCAGAGATGTAGTCATAATAGGAGATATGAATATAAATTTGCAAGAAATTACTATTAGTAATACTACAAATCAGTACATGAACAACCTGTGTGAACTAGGCTTTATGAGTATGATAAATGACACAACGCGCGAGGAGGTGGTAAGCGGGCGGGCAGTGGTGTCGTGCATCGACCATTTGTGGGTGCGCAGCTGCCGGCCGGTGCAGGCGCATCTACTCGCTTGTAAGATATCGGACCATTACATAATAGGCGGCTACATCGAGACGGATGATAAACAATTTAGAGGTAATGCGGTGAAATTTAAATGTGTTATAAGCAACCAGCGTGTTAAAGAACAGTTAGACTCGATTGACTGGAGTATTTTTGCGGGTATTGATTGTCCAAATGAGATATATCTAAAATTATTTCACCTATTTTGTAGTGTCTATAATAACTCAAAAATTATAATTAATATAGATAGAAGTTCCTCTCACCCGTGGATCAGTGTAAAAATAAAAAATATGATTAATAGAAAAAATGAGTTATTTCGTAGATGGAAATCTGCACCGAAAAATATGAATTATAGGTTACAGTACACAAGATATCGCAATAAAACTAATAGATATGTAAATAAGGTAAAAAATAAATATAAGCGTATGGAGATAGACCACTGTAACGGGGATAGGCGGAAAATTTGGCAGAAAATTAATAAATGGCTTGGACGCGAGACAAATAAAATTGACGACATTATTATGAGGTACCTAGGTAAATGCAAAGACCTACGGGCAATATGTAATGATTTTGGAAATACTTTTACTCAAGACATTAAAAATATTAGGCATGAGTGTGATGTTAAATTATTGGACCGAACAAAGTATATAACGGAATGCAACTCTTCCCTTCGATTTGTACCGACGGAACCTCACGAGGTAGAAAAAATTATAAGTAAATTAAGTGAGCATAAATCGGCCGGCTGTGATGAAATAAGGGCTCAAGATATAAAATACGTTAAAAAACATATTAGTCCGATTTTATCTACCTTTATAAACTTATGTATCAAAAAATGTTCTTATCCTTCACTACTTAAAACAGCTATTATACGGCCAATCTATAAGCAAGGATGTCATCTAGACTATGGTAATTACCGTCCAATTGCTATACTTTCGGTAATCAATATCATTACAGAAAAAGTGCTGGTCTCTCGGATAACTAGGTTTCTCGAAAATAACAACATACTTACAGATACACAACATGGCTTTCGCCCAAGTAGGAGCACTACAACTGCTCTGGCCAACTTCTCAGACTACATTAATGCCAGTCTGGATAATAGGTTACATGTAGTAGTGCTTTATATAGACTTTCGAAAAGCCTTCGAAACACTAGACCATTCCATCTTATTACAAGCTATGGGTGAGTGTGGGATAAGAGGACCACTCAACGACTTTTTTAAAACTTATTTAACAGATAGGCAGCTAAAGGTATCAATAGCTAATGTGACGGGGGCACTGGAAAGTGTAAGGTATGGTGTGCCGACTGGCTCTGTGTATGGCCCGATAGGCTACATAATGCATGTAAATAGCTTATGCAATGTTGTCAAAACATGTCGAATGTATATGTATGCTGATGACACTTGCCTTATGTATGCGGATAAGGATATTAATAACGCGATAGCTCACGTACAAAACGATTTTAACAATATAAATAAATGGGCACATGATAATGGACTAATCATAAATCTTAGCAAGACTAAATGCATGCACATACATTCGCCATATATTAGATTTCCTGAGCCGACGATAAACATAGTGGGCCACACCTTTGACTGCCTCCATCAAAATAAAAACCAGTGTCAATGTGAATCAATTGAGTGTGTTACAAAATATAAATATTTAGGGCTCACAGTGGACAGACACATGTCTTGGAACTACCACATCTTGGAAGTTTGTACTAAATTAAGAGCAGTGCTTACCCAATTTTATTATTTAAGACGTATTTTAAGTAGAAGCAATATGTATTGTGTGTATTACGCTCTCGTGGACTCGATTGTAAGCTACGGGTTGAGCAGCTACGGGTGTAGTTTTAAGACATATGTCGACAAAATAAAAGTATTACAAATCAGATTTATGAAACTATTGACCAGTAGTAAAATTAAAAATAAGTGTAAGCCCAACTATGTCCAACTTTTTAATAAATGTAAAATACTACCTATAGATTGTAAATTTAAGCTACATATTATTAAAGAGAACTTTAACAGGACTGATTATCTGCAGAAACCCACCCGTCGCTGCCCAAACCGTAAAAGTAAAAATCATAAGTTTATAAAACCGAAAACTACAAATTATTTTGGAAAACGAACTCTTAAATACATCGTGCCTGATATTTGGAATAGTCTGCCATTGCTATCAGAGGCCACTAGTTATAATAAGGCTAAACGAAAAGTAAAAGAATTTTTTTTAGAAACAATTACTTAAAAAAATTTTTTTCCAATGGGTAACTGAACTTATATGTACGCTTGATAGATATCTATATATATGTATACTTCTGCTAGTTATAGTTAATTAGTAGCACGTAAAAAAAACTAAATTTAATGTCACTGAGAGCATGTTTCTCCGCCTACAAACTGCACTCGCAGTTTGGCGGATTACAAAATATTGTAATAGTTTTTAAATGTGTTGATCAAATAAATAAAAAAAAAAAAAAAATTTAAGAACAATGCTTTTGGACGGACTAAAAAAGGATGGTCGTTGGTTAATGATCCTAAATGCTTGGGTCATACATGACTGCCACGAAGTAAAAACGGTACAAGTAAACGGTAAGCGGATATGTGCAGTTACTCATGCAAGTAATGTCAGTCTGATAATTGTTTTAATCTATAATACCTACATAATAAACATAATAAACGAGCAATTCTTGTAAATACTTAAATATATAATTTAAATCTCGGAAACGGCTTCTACGATTTTCATAAAATTTAATGTGCTTTAAATTTAGGGTTTCGAGGGCAATAAATCGATCTAGCTAGATTTCATTTTTAGAAAATACCGTTTAATCCGTGTTTTCAACTTAAATATATACTTAAACATATGACTCTTCCTGACATCTATTGGCAAGTTTATGTAATTATATTTTTTAAAAATTGGGAATTGAAGTTGAGTCTCTGAAAAATCAATAGTTTTTATTCGAGCAACGCTCGCTCATCTGGGTTCTCTATACTAATAAAATATAAACCTGAGTAGTATGTTTGTTTGAAAGCGCTAATCTCAGAAGCTACTGGTTCGAATAGAAAAAATATTTTTGTGTTGGATAGTCCATTTATCGAGAAAGGATTTCGTTTATTTTTGATGAACAAAATCTCTATCCACGCGGGTGACGTCGCGGGCACAGCTAGTCTATATATATATAAGAGATTTCCACCCATATATTGACTCATCACGATATCTCTGGAACTATAAGACCTACCGACTTCAAATTTGGTAGGAATATTTCTTTCGCCGAGTAGAGGTCAGCTAAGAACGGATTTTACGAAATTCCACCCGGAAGAGGGGGTATTTCCACCCATATATTGACTCATCACGATATCTCTGGAACTATAAGACCTACCGACTTCAAATTTGGTAGGAATATTCCTTTCGCCGAGTAGAGGTCAGCTAAGAACGGATTTTACGAAATTCCACCCGGAAGGGGGGGTATTTCCACCCATATATTGACTCATCACGATATCTCTGGAACTATAAGACCTACCGACTTCAAATTTGGTAGGAATATTCCTTTCGCCGAGTAGAGGTCAGCTAAGAACGGATTTTACGAAATTCCACCCGGAAGGGGGGGTATTTCCACCCATATATTGACTCATCACGATATCTCTGGAACTATAAGACCTACCGACTTCAAATTTGGTAGGAATATTCCTTTCGCCGAGTAGAGGTCAGCTAAGAACGGATTTTACGAAATTCCACCCGGAAGGGGGGGGTATTTCCACCCATATATTGACTCACCACGATATCTCTGGAACTATAAGACCTACCGACTTCAAATTTGGTAGGAATATTCCTTTCGCCGAGTAGAGGTCAGCTAAGAACGGATTTTACGAAATTCCACCCGGAAGGGGGGTATTTCCACCCATATATTGACTCATCACGATATCTCTGGAACTATAAGACCTACCGACTTCAAATTTGGTAGGAATATTCCTTTCGCCGAGTAGAGGTCAGCTAAGAACGGATTTTACGAAATTATATTATATTATTTAATATTTAAACGCGATACGGAGTTCGCGGGGTCAGCTAGTTAATAATAAATTTCATGTATTGATGATAGTGATATCATGAAGGACGTTAGAATTTGAGGACATTCGTTCTCGTACGTACATAAAGCACATTCCTAAAAGCACGTTCTATTAACTTTTATTTTTCTAAGATGATTGCAATTTATAGGTATATTTTGTAATACTGCGATATCTACTTAACTTCGATAAGAAGTTGTAAGTATGATTTATTTAATGAACTAAAAAAAATACGTATTTTTTTCTTAATTCGATTTTCTTAATTTGATCTACGTAGATCAAGTGATAAAAGTAAATATAATAAAGTTTTAGTCAAAATTGCGCGCCGGGATTTGAACAGAGACTGATGGAAGGTTGTCAATCTTTCTACCAATTAACACATATATGTGAAAAACAGTTACCGTGCCTTCTGTTTTAGGACAGACAAACATTATTCTCTTAACATTAATAGAAAGTTCAAAAGTAGATAGCAAGCACAAAGTAAAATAACATTTCAAACTTTTCATTACAATAAAAATTTCATTTAACAATGAAAATAAATACAAAGCTACTAGATAATTTTTTCCTCTAAAACGAGTTAATGCGAGGAACGTGTGAAATCATTCGTAGAGATTAGCCAACAATATTCGTATACGCAATGTATTACGTAAGTATGTCACGGGTGCTTTGAATGAATACCTACATATTATGTCTTATAGCGTAGAGGTATACATAAATATATTTATATTGAACCGCGCATGGCCCGACACAGAATGCAACCGATATAGGTACGCAGCTACGCGAAACGGGACGCGGTCAGGTGTGAGATAGGTGACCGCTAGTGGCAATTTTTTTTAATTTTATGCACGTTTCAGTACATCGGAGGGCACGTTAAGCCGTCGTTATCTATACATAACAGTAATTTACCTTGTCAGAGGCATTATGGGCGTTTTGAAAATATCAGTCAGCGGGCTAGCCACTAACCCACATCTCCACCGACCCGTATTGAAGAATGAAGAAGCGTGGTGAAGTAATCTCTCATCAGGCCTCCCCAGGAGAGAGAGCCGTGTCCAGTAGTAGGACGCACAAAAGGGTTGCAGCGATAATAAAATCAAAGATGGACAATCGAATAAAAACGAAACTCTCATATTGTTATTAATTAAGTAAAGAAATGACTTGCTTGTTTAAAATAGTAAAGCAAATAAATACAAATTGTGTATACGTTAACACTTAGTCAAAGGCTTTAATAGTATCATTAATTAGAAGCAAAACTATGCCATAACTATAATTTATATATAGGTCTAACCCATTGTCTTGTCTTAGAATAACTACATGTACCTAATTGATCTTTATCTATAGTTAAATCAGTTGGTAAGTACTTTAATTGATCAGTAAAACAAAGCAACAATGTTATTAAATAACTAGCCTTCCGCCAGCGGCTTCACCCGCGTGGATCCGTTTAATGGGTCCTCATAGGATAAAAAATAGCCTATGTGCTATTCCAGGCTTCATTGCTATATTAAAATCATAGGCGTTTAGCCAATTGTTTTAACCGCGTTGACCCTATTACACGTTTTCACGTAGGAATGAAGCATTTTCCCGCGGTAAAAAGTAGCCTAGTAAAAGTACTCAGGGTGAATGTAGCTTTCGAATGGTGAAAATTTTTATGAAATCGGAACAGTATTTTTTGAGTTTATTCATTACAAACATACAAATCTTTCCTCTTTATGATATTAGTATAGAAGGAAAAAGAACTTCAATTTTTATTTATAATAGCGTCCGCACGCGTCTTTGCCCGCATAGCGTGATGTTTTATAGCCTATAGCCTTCCTCAATAAATGGACTATTTAACACAAAAAGAATCTTTCAATTCGAACCAGTTCCTGAAATGGAGCTAGCGCGTTCAAACAAACAAATAAACCGATGGTTTCGATTAAGTTATTAACAAAAACTGTTTTTAAATTTGATCATCATCAAGCTACCAATCATTTTAAAGTTCCATTACTGGCACGCAGCACTTCACTCAGCACTAAGGCCTGTAGGCTTTAGGGCTGTAGGTTTATTTAAAAAAAAACAGTCAGAACTATCTCCTCCTATTGTTTATATGAATTAATATCGGTTAGTAAAAATATGAAGCTTATATGTTTTCTTTCGAAAAAAAAACCGGCATAATTCATGAGTTTCCTATGGGTTTTGAATTAAATTCCGACTTATATTAATATAGTGCTACGATGTTCGAATGAAACGGTTTCTTCAATTCGCAACCAACCAAAATCAACTAAACGGATGCCTCCAGTAATTGCCAATTATTTAATACGATTGCTATTGACACCACTGACCCGGCTAGTCTGAATTAGATAATAAGGCCACGAGAACAGACCTAATTGCCTGTCACGTGATAATCCTGGCTTATATTACCCACGCCTCAACTAACCTTGGCCAAAGCATTCATATAGTATGATTAAATTCGGAATGGGATTAACACTAACCCATATCGAAGTTGGCTGCAACCCTTTTTGCGTCCCACTGCTGGGCACGGGTCTCTCCCCATTATTAGGGAGGCCTGGAGCTTACTCCACCACGCTGCTCCAATGCGGGTTGGTGGAGATGCGGGTTAGTGGCCAACCCGCTGTCGGATGTTTTCAAACCGCCCATAAGGCCTCCGACAAGGTTTAACGACTGTTATCCATCGACAACAACCGGGACCGACGGCTTAACGTGCCCTCCGAAGCACGGAAAGTTATCGAATAGTTATATATCGAAGTTAATTATGTGAATGTACCACAATAATTACATAACTAAATAAAAAAATATCAATTTGGTGTTTTGGCGGGAAGTCGTAAAGCACATGTGCTCTTATTTTATTTTCGTTTTCTTGGTGTATTTTTGAGTTATATCGGATAAAGTTGATGTCATTTTGTTCTATAAAAGTTAATTACAGTGCACGACTGTTGTGAAATAAAATAACAGTGCGAAAGCATGATTTTTCAGCTTGCCTCCAAAAGTCCATGAGACACGTTTTGGTAAAGTAGCAATCGCTTTAAATACTTGAACATCTGACTGACTGATTACTGACGACTTATTGATTTTTTTCTTTGTCTACTGAGTGATGCAAAAAATATACTTGACGCTGAAAATATGCACAGATTTTGCAATGCCAATATTGAAAAAATGAATAATAATGATTTAAAAGAATAATTCCGGAACATGCCGGCATTTTTCCCCTGTTATTTTTACTGAGCCCAACTGCAGAACCCGTGTATGCAAAGGGTAAATATTATATCATTAATTATGTATGACTCATCATCTGTTTTAGATATCATGGATTTCAATACTTTTCAATAATGAAAGCACAAGAATGAAAGTTTTCCATAACTTTTAACTCAATTCGCCTACATATCTGATTCGTAGATATATTTTTTGTACAAAATTATTTGATATCACTTTGTTAAGTCAATATCATTCCTAGTTATTCTCTCGTTTCAAATCAAGGAAAACATCTTTAACACACAAAGAGAGAACTAGTCAGATTTTAATATTTCAACCTTATTCCACTTTCATAAAGTCGCATTTACAATGAACTCTATGTGGTCAGATGAATGTTTATCTACCTATATTTACTATACATGTGAGTTACATTGATGACGACATGTCGCGACATATTAATAATTTGAACACAACATCAACGACTTAAAACAAATTTCCCACTTTAGGGAGTTTTTCTCTAATTATAATAATAATAACAACGCTTCATACTCATAGCCCCACAGTATGGTATATATACCCTGTGTCGTGGGTACCATGCACACATGCAAAGAGAAACACAAACACCCAGACCGAGAACAGAAATTTAAACTCATCTTTCAAACTTCTGTTTCGCCGGGAATCGAACCGGGAACCCCTTCGATTGGCAGTCCGACATGGTAACCATTGCGCCACGCGGGTCGTCAAATTGTCGATTGGCGAATGATTAAGGTAATATCTAGCCTATTAAGTCAAGGGTATCTTATTTACTGGACTCAAAGTTGACGAAGAAGCAAAATGTTACTTTCAGTAAAAATAACTTCGTAAAATAACCGTGTCTCTACAAATACGTTAAAGATAAAATAAGGCAACTTTGTACAAAAGGCACACAAACAATATTACGTATTACATTAACACACTATGACTAACATACTTTTAAAAGAGGGTTGATTAAATCATTAATTGAGGGAGTAACCCCATGTTAATTACTTTGGGTTTTCCCTATGCGAAGGGTTGAAATCGGTAGTAATAATAATAACTGCTATAATATCACCAATTTCTATATCTAACCAATTATTATTAATGTTTAAAAACGAAATACTTGGTTCTAACGAAATATAGAGCATGCGTTGAAATCTATTGAAAGATTAAACTTAGTCATTAGAAAAAACAATTAAAAAGCAATTTTAAACCCATGACCTAGTTATGTACTGTGTTTATGTACCTATACTAGTATAACATAGTATTTCCTTCCTGTTATGTTATGTTATGAACAACTTATCTATTGAAACGTGTTTAGTGTAATATTCTATTAGCTAAACGTGAAACAACCTATATGACTTCAATAATCTGTAAGTAAATAGAATTCACACTTTGTCTTGTTGATCTTGACTAAGCGTGATTTCGTTATACTTACACGTATTTAACTCGTAAACAAGTTGAATAAGTCACTGAAATAACTTTTTGTCGTACAAAAGTACAATACATACATATATTTCCTTGTTATTTAAGTGACTTATACTTTAATTTTTTTGTAATAGCTTGTAATACTTACAGTCTATAGAAGCACCTTTTTGCTCTCCGACTCGTATTGTGCGACTGGTACTCTTTCACGTTTTTTCTTCAGCGCCCTGGATAAGGCTACGGCGGTGACAAGGCTCATAATTGAGATGACAGCGGTAAAAATAGACACTCCGGATAGGACCTTGATCGCAATTCTAGCGTATTGCGCCGCCACCGTCGAGCAGCCGTGCCTCTCGTTGGCGAGTTTGTTCGTAAATTGGCAGTCGATCGCATAAGGCTCCAGCCAGCCGTGGTAGTAAACATCGCAGCAGGACATGGGGAACTCGTCCTTCCAATTCTTGTAATCCCTCGGGCTATCAGCGCCGCAGCAATGCAGCTTCCTCTCGATAACTCCGAACGCGTCTGCAACTTCGTTATCCGTCTTCGCTTGGAAGTAAACATCCCAGACCGTGTCCTTAACGAATTCGTCAGTGGATTTGTTGTCGGCGAAAACTAGCGCAATCACCGCCGCAGTAATGAGACACACGATAATGATCGAAAGGAATATGATGTACAGGAAAATGAGTCCTCGGCTCTTCTTGCTGACGCTTGTGAAGCCACACACACAGACGCTGAATACGAAGAGTCCAACGAGACAGAAGACCCAAGGGATCGCCTGAGGCCAGTACACGTTGTAGTCCAACAGGTAATGGTTGCTATTCCTGAGGCTGGTGAACTGGTGGACTTGGACGAAGAACCATATCGAGGCCGCCGCGATCCCGAGCCCGAGGATCGCGTTGACAACGTTGAGGATGTGTAAGAGCACTTTCATTGCACTGGTACTACCCATGATCACACACGCACGGACAAGCGACGCCTTCAGACGGTCACAATCAAATGGCGTGCTCGCAAGTGAGTTGGTTTTATAAACCGCGTCCGCGATCAAGGTTGGATCATTTCCTAGCGTATAGATGAATCACTAAACCGTGGAATCATTGTTGATGACGGTGTAGTACGTTTATAAGGGATATATGTTTTTAGTAGTTTACCAATTTTTTTATGAATGAGTCATAATGTCATTAATTTTATCAAATCTTAATAAGTAATTTATACCTTTTTTATTTTACATATTTAAAAAATTACTGTACAAAAATAAACTATACATGTATAGTTTATTTTTATTTCTGTACAGGCTCTATCTAAAAAGCCTTTTTGAGAAAAAATACTTGATTATAAAAAATCTGATGAAATTGTAGAGGAAATAAATAGGTAAATAATTATTAAAATATAATAATTGTTAACCATTTGTTTGTAACGATCACTAGCTTTTATATATTTCTTGGTACATAGTTATCTAGGGATGAATAACTTAGCATAACTGACACATAAAATGTGTCATTTTACTGTAATATAACTGGCTGGTTTTCGATTATTTTGTGACTTTTTTACCGCATATTATTATTGTTATGAAACTTAATAGTCTTTCTATTAAAATTGAATGCCGTAAAAAACTAATTTTCGTACACCAATATTCATTTAATTATAATGTGCAAATAAACAATATTTTTTTAGTTTTCTATAAATACAACAATTATTTCAACGTTATCTACTTATGTATGGGATTTTAATATATTTGTTAATAATTTAAAAACTCATTGATACTTACAAAATAAATAAACATAGCAGTACATTCTACCATAAAAATATTTTATCTTCAAATCCCTTGTTTACTATTTTTTTATGTTTTTCTTTTATTTGGCAATTACTTCAAAATAAAATTGGAATTCATTTTGGAGTTAATAAGTCTCCGGCAAAAGATAAAAAATACGTTAAATTTTGTTGTTACATTTATTTATTTATTTATTTATTTATTTACTGAACTTACGACTAACATTACAGCTTAGAAACCAATGCGTTAGCGTAGCATAAAATAATACATATATATTTCAATATAACAACTCAGAATATAACAATTAAATTAATTCAATATAATAGAAAAAAAAATCTAACTTATATTTGACGTCAATTTGAATTAAAATTACAATGTAATGTATAATGTATAATAATGTATGTACCTATGTATATTTGTTAACACTGTTCCAGCTAAAACAACAAAGTACATACAACAGAATTATGCAATAAAGCCAGGAAGTGTTCCTGTGAAACCAGTTTGGTCCAACACCTAGCCGCTATCGTGATACCCTGCAGGTGACCACAAACCACAGAATAGTGATCCATATCGGGTCATCGGGTTATAGACTCAGTTCTATGTACACTATCCGGTGTTTACTTCGAGGTCGTAACCGTATCAAACCGCTCCACCAACCGAGTAAGCTCTAATCCTCTCCAGCAGTGGGACGCAAGAAAGAAACCAAAGGACGACGAAAAAAAGAAAAAAGGAAACATAGAAAATAAGGAAGAAGGAAAAGAAACGAAGAATCAGGACAGCCTGATTCTTCGTTTCTTTTCCTAATGGAAACGCGCTGAAATCTGCAACGTGATAGTAATAATTATTCAATTTATTTTGATCACCAACTTATGTAACATGATAAATAAACAAGATACTAAAAAGTTCTTTTTTCTTTCAATAAATGCACTGCAAACTGTATGCATATTGCTAGCATCAACTATTATTTTTGCATCACTTTTTTGCCAGTTTTGTTGAAACTTACTGATATAGTGATAAATAAAATCAGTTAATCGTCAGTATTCCGTTAGTGAAGACAGTCAGAAATTATTTTTGCATCTAAGTAAAGCGAAGTAAGCATAAGAAAACTTTATTAAATTAAATATAATACACATTAGAGGGTAAATATGGCCATCGTAAATTTGTGTAAAACATTCTTTATCTTTTTCTTTAAATTCGACAGATTTTTTTTCTTCAATTATGGCATCGCCGGCTATTTTCCGCCGGCTTTTTTTCTCTCATTGACCCAGCGGTGGGTAGGCATCAAAAGCCGATGATCCGTTAAGATTATTCTTATCGGATCTTAAAATAAAATATTTTTTAGTTAATTTTAATTAATAATATTGTATGCCAGAACATGGTAGACTGTTTAAAACTCCAATTATAATTTTAAACATCTTATTGTATGTGTGTAAACAGTCAACAATAAAGTATTTTCATTTCATTTCATTTCATTTCATTTCATTTCATTTCATTTCATTTCATTTCATTTCATTTCATTTCATTTCATTTCATTACATTTCATTTCATTTCATTTCATTTCATTTCATTTCATTTCATTTCATTTCATTTCATTTCATTTCATTTCATTTCATTTCATTTCATTTCATTTCATCGCAAAGTCTGCATATTGCCAGTAACTAGTGTAATTTTTGCATCACGTTTTTGCCAGTTTCGGTGAAACTGGACGATAATAGGTCAGTAAGTCGTCAGTAATCAGTCAGTCAAGTCAGTCAAACATTCAAGTAAAGCGATGCGATGGCTTCTTCTTCTTCTTGACCAATGAAATTTTGGAGGCAAGCCGAAAAAAACCATATTTATGCACTGTTATTTTAATTCACATAACTCAAAAATACACCAAGAAAGTAAAAATAAAACAAGAAGACTTTTTCGACTTCCCACCAAAACTCAAATTCAACAGATGATGATGAAGATTCAGAGTACATCAAATTAAAAGAATTCTTTTCTTGTACGTTTTAGTTGTTTTATTCATGTAGTTACTGAGTAATTTGAAAAAATAGCGTTAGTGGTGTGTAAACTCCTTTGAGTTCTAACATGCGAGTTTAATTTTATCCAGACATACATCCAGCTAATGACAATTACATGAAGAAGTATTATTAGAATTTCTAGTAATTATTGTACATGAGGCGCAATGGGACGCAAAGGGCCATCCTTTGCGTCCCACTGCTGGGCATTATTGGCCATTATTGGGTAGGCCTGAATACTCTACTACGCTGCTCCAATGCAGGTTGGAGGAGACGCGAGTCAGAGGCCAACCACTGTCGGACGTTTTCAAACCGCCCATAAGGCCTCCGACAAGTATTAACGACTGTTATAATGATATGATATCAACAACCGGGACCGACGGTTCCAAAGCTCGGAAATTTATTAGACTTAAATACACTTCAGTTCGTAATCAAAACGTTTTCTAAAAAAATCACATTATTAATCAAAATGTGGCAAAAATATCTTTTAAAGTAACTTAAAACTCGTATCTAATTCTTGACGCAAGCTAAAGAAGTGGCTGATGTATTAGATTATTATTGAAATGATCAGTTATATTATGCAATGACACTTATAGAAATACCGTATTTAACAGGTATTATGTTAACAGGTAAAATTAGGTAAATCAGCTAAATCGGCAAAATTTTGTATACTTACGGCTTCTTAAATTCATAATCATATTATTGCCACAAACTAACAAATTATCATGTTTGTTTCAACTAGGTTTGCCCTAACTATCTGAAACTTGGGTACTAAATGCTAAAACAAATATTAATCCAGCCTACACAGACTTACTTTGAAGTTAGCACCAGCGTGTAATTTGATTAGGTCGTATGTGAACAGTATTTAGTTAATTAAACCAATATCTGAATTTGTATTTTAGTTTAGTTAAGTTTTAAGAATAATTATAAATAAGACGACCTGCGTGGCGCAATGGTTACCATACCGGACTGCCAATCGAGGGGTCCCGGGTTCGATTGAAAAGAAAAGAAAAAAAATAATTTCATATTAGGAATACAAAATATTCGCTTAATGAATGTCATTTTTTCCGCCTTTAGGTTTTTGGGCTAGATATACACACTATATTTGAGATAACAGAATGGCTATGGGTTGACAATAACATAATGGGTTGATAAAACACGTGACAGCTGATTGTGTGAGACACTATTCCCGATTCCCGGCGAAAAAGATATTTCAATGATAAGTTTAAATTTCTGTTCTCGGTCTGGGTGTTTGTGTTCCTGTCTTTGTATGTGTCCATGGTACCCACGACACAGGGTATTAATTACCTTACTGTGGGGCTATGAGTGTATCACCTTCGGCTGCGCCTCGGCTCGGGTAGACATTTGTCGGAACTCCTTGCAATGACAGCCTTTCCGCACTTGTAATGAAATAATACTATTTCGTTGTGATTTTAGTAATGATCGATGAATCGACAATTCTTTAAACGCTTTGTCGTTTAAAATAATGCTTTCAAACAAAAACTGCATGAAATTCCGTAAAATAGTCGAGAACCCATGTGACGCAGTGGTCACCTCTCCGGTGTGTCGTGCGAGACGTCTTGGGTTCCATTCCCAGCGAGGAGATATCGAAATGAATTTAGATAAATTTTCTTGTTCTGGACGTTTATTACCATCTCTTTGTATAATGGCATGGACTTCATGGCGACCTCTATCCGAATATCCACCAGACGAAGGTTAAAGTTTGACTGACACCATCTGGACTCGTGGGGGTCCCCCACAGTCTGCTTTGCACGCTCCTTTTTACCACGGACGTGTAGGTTATGGGACAATCCAGCTGAGGCATTTCCAGTGGACTATGACATGGGGTTCTTCAAGAAAGCTGTAAAAATCTCTTCTCCAAAGCCGGCAATGCTCGGGTGGCTCCCCTGGGGTTGCTCGTGTTCATAGGCGACGGCGATCGCTTAACACCACTCCGCCCGTCTACCTTATTGTTATATGTATATTTTTATTAAAAAAATATCCTTCTGTAATTAAGTGCATGTTTTTTTTATATTGCTCATCTTTGACGATCCGTGTGGCGCAACGGTTACCATACCGGACTGTCAATCGGGGGTACCGGGTTAGATTCCCGGCTAAGCAAATATTAAAATGATAACCTTCAATTCCTGTTCTCTGGGTGCTTATTTTCATGTCCTTCTTTATTTATTTACCTTAATTAAAACGGTTACAGTGTGGGACTTCTGTGTGTCCGTGGTATCCACAATATAAGGTACCGTATGTCTACCCCGCTGCGGGCCTATGAGTGAGAAACGTTATATCTTAGAAACTAGCCTTCCGCCAGCGGCTTCGACAGCGTTGATGGGTTCCCGTAGGATAAAAAATAGTCTATGTGGTGTTCCAGGCTTCATTGCTATATTAAAATCATAAGCGTTTAGCCAGTTGCTTCAACCGTGTTGACCGTATTAACCGTTTACACGTAGGAACGAAGCATTTTCCTGCGGTAAAAGTAGCCTATGTTACTTAGGGTAAATGTATCTTTCTAATGTCGAAATAATTTTTGAAATCGGAACAGTAGTTTTTGAGTTTATTCATTACAAACATACAAAAATACAAATCAGTCCTCTTTATAATATTTATCAGTATAGATGAGTGTGGCAATGGTATCAAAATGAATGCTACGCAAAGAATGTTGCAATATTAAATATTTCCTGTCCCATATATTAAAAACGTGTCAATCCTCATGATGTAACGTAAAGGGGTTTCCACTCACGGGGGAAACTCACAAACGGAAAGTTTATCCTGTAAGGTGCAATAGTAAACATCGCTTATTTATGATGAAACAGGTAATTAAGTTACGTTTAAATTTACGTGAATGGAATCACATCACTGTATGTCTGCAACCTTTTTTGCGTCCCACTGCTGGGCACGGGTATCTCCCCATTATTGGTGAGGCCTGGAGCTTATTCCACCACGCTGTTTCAATGCGGGTTGGTGGAGATGCGAGTTAGTAGCCAACCCGCTGTCGGATGTTTTTAAACCGCCCATAAGGCCTCCGACAAGGTTTGACGACTACCGGTTTGTCGACAAAAACCGATGCTTAAGGTGCCCTCCGAAACACGGAAAATACATAACTGTATGGACATGTTGAATTAGGAGAGTTTGTATACGCAAGCTGTTTTTTCACTTTTTTTTTTCATCCTTTTTTATGT
The DNA here is from genome assembly GCA_911387765.1 of Pyrgus malvae. NCBI lineage: Eukaryota > Metazoa > Arthropoda > Insecta > Lepidoptera > Hesperiidae > Pyrgus > Pyrgus malvae. The sequence goes on along the minus strand of OU426972.1, from coordinate 12,965,737 downwards.
CCCACTGCTGGGCACAGGTCTCCTTCTCACAAATAAGAGGGGTTTAGGCCATAGTCCACCACGCTGGCCAAGTGTGGATTGGTGGACGTCATGCTTTCGAGAAATTATGAATTTCTCTCAGGAATGCACGGTGATGGAGAACATTGTAATCAATTAAATATTTACGATATTTTCCATCACCGTGGAGCAGCGATAAATGCGCACATTACAAATTTCTTTGTCAGAGGTGCGCGCCGAGGATTTGAACCCGGGATCAGTCGCGTCGAAGACCGCGGTTTTTTTATCACTCGGCCATCGCTGCTCACTTCACTTTACCATTACGCAATTCTTACGTTGTCCGTAGAAGGCGTAGCAAGTTGACAAACCTTATTTAGAACATATCAATGGGATCCTAATAGTGTCTCACACGATCAGCAGTCACGTGTGCCCATTATCAACCCATAGCCATTCTATTATCTTAAATATATAATGTACTTTTTTTAAAAGAGTGCTGGGAGTTTTTTCCGCCGCCTTCTTTCTCTCAGCTCAACATCTAGCCCAAACGGGCACCTACAGGCCATTCATTAAGCGAATATTTTGTATTCCTAATATGAAATAAATATTTTCTTCTTTTCTTTTTCTAATACCCCGTGCGATCATAAATTGACGACCCGTGTACCATGCCGAACTGCAGATCGGAGGGTTTGATTCCCGGCGAAGCAGAAATTTGAATGATGCGTTTAAATTTCTGTTCTCGGTCTGCGTGTTTGTGTTTCTTTTTGTGTGTGTGCATGGCACCCACGACACAGGGTATATCTACCTTACTGTGGTACTATGAGTGTACAACGTTAAAAAATGCAAGCTACTGTCTTCTGCCAGTTTTTTAAAGCTTTTGAATGAAGGCGATTATCGGCAAAAAATTAATTCATAATACGCATTTTTCCAAAATGTACCTACCCATTTGGGTGTATAAAAAGCTTTAAGCTGAACGCATCTGAATAATTTCTAATGTGAAGCACATTTCGATACAGAACAATAGGTTCTTTAAGGTTTACAAAGCGCAGAAAAATGTCGGTTCAAAAGCGAAGATTCTCACGTCTCCAAGAACACCGATAAGGGCTTCTCAATAGACCTGAAGGTCAAAGTCAATTGACCACACCAATCAATTGATTCACGCATCCTGTGCCGTCTTCTGAGAAAACGTAGGATTAGGTGTAAACAAGCCACGATTTGTCATGATCCGTTCAGAAAATGGCACTTGTTACCTAATTGTTTCAGTACATTGAGTACGTTAGAATCCATTCTAAACTTTTCTATCTTAATAAAATATACAACATATGGTTTTCTGAATAAATTCTATTTTCGAACGCTTCGCTAGATAGTTGTCCTTAAACATTTACCGGGAGCCTTACGGGCGAGTCCAGGTTTTATCTCTGTAAATTCGGGATTAAGAATAGAGTAAGACAGGTCTCTGAACAGACCTGTTTCTTCAGATTTATCGCACGTATGGATGGTAAATCGCTTGCGATAAATCTGAAGGAACAGGTCTGTTCAGAGAAATCTGAACGATTTCTCGTTACATGTGGGGCGGGCACTATGTTATCCCTGCCTAATCGTTAGAGGCGACTAAAAGGGGGCTGCCGGGGTTGCGGGCGATGAAAGCGGGAGCTCGATCCGTCCAGCTAGCGACCCCAGGGAGGATGGAGGTGTCTGCGTGGCCGCATGCCGCCGTAAGCAGGAAGGTGCAGGAGAGCACATCTGCTCTCCTGAAGATGGACCGGTGCATTCCACTGGAGATGCCGGAGTCCTCCCCAAGCGCAGAGACAGGCCACCGAGGGGTTTTGAGTGCGGTCAAATCGGGGTTTTAGTTTATTTACAATAGCGATGCCGGGGTCCGATCTCGGTATCTCCGTGTCGGAGCCGCAGTCTCTACCGCTCGGCCATCGCTACTCAGTCTGTTTCTGGCGTAAAGGAATTTTTATTTTGGCACTAGGGTTTCATCGCGGATCCACCCGTGGAGAATACGTTTTTTCTCATAGGAATGAGATATTTTCCCGGGTCCGGCTCCAGTCCCCAACTATCTCCATACTTTAGGTCAATCGGTAGCACCGCTTTGTCTTGAAAAAAGAACAAACGATCAAACACACTTTCACGTTTATAATATTACTAGCCTTCCGCCAGCGTCTTCGCGCGCGTGAATCCGTTTTATAGGTTCCCGTAGGATAAAAACCATCCTATGTCCTCTCTCAGTTCCACTTTATCTGAGTTCCAAATTTCATTAAAATTAGTTCAGTACAAGCGGGAGAGCGTAACAGACAGACAGACAAAGTTACTTTCTAATTTATAATATTAAGTATGGATTATGATTCCAGAAATATGAACCTAGTAAATAATTAATTAGTTGTAACTAAATTGATAAAAGCAATCAAGCTTTACGCACGTCGCAGTCACACCACAAATTTCCGAGAATACGGAAAATAGTAAACAAAAGGGTTCGCTTTGTCATTCATTCATAAACGCCAATAGGTAACCTACTGTAATATTACCTATACCATAAGAATAAATAATACTACGTAGAACGGAAACTCCCGCTCAAAACGGGCTCAAGGTCACGATATTAGCCTACACTTTAATTTCGGCTAAACCGACTACTGAAGACGGGGTGTCTCGGACGGGCGCGTCAATTACAATAACGGCGCCAAGTTAATGTGGTGTGTTTGGTTGTACAAACAATTCTAAAACAATGCCAAACTTAAGTTTTTTTAGTTTGCCCAAAGATGATGCGAGATAAGTAATATTTTTTAAATATTATTCCTTTTCCGTACCTAATTTATCAAAAGGATGTGACCAGTTCTTTTTGTGTAGCCAATTGTTTCACTTTCACTCAATTATTAAAAAAATGTTAGATAACTACAGCATTTTAACATGTCGCCAAAATATTTTTTAATAGCCCCCGCCATCGGTCATTGAACCTTTCTCGATTGTTTTGCCTCGCGATTGCGGCGCCGCGGCACTGGCGCACGCACGTTTTACTTAATATGCAATTCGTTTATTTTAAACCTACACTGCGTAAGTACTTACACCTATGTAGGTAAGTAATACTTACTTAAATGGCTTCATTTGGTATGGTACTCATAATAATTTATTATTCATGAGCAGGTATTTATAGTGTAGGTAAGTATTTATAATTCTCATACTTTGTAATACTAAACTAAAATAATGATTTTTAAGTAAAGGAAAACTTATATTTTAGCTACCTATATTATCTATAAAAAAGCAGTATTAACAGTTGACAACCCTGTCAACACGCCCGGGCGACAGAGGGGCGTAACGAGGTGAAGGTAATAATAATAAGATAATAATAAGAGTAGGTATAAAAATAGCGGCGTTTTCCACCCGGTCAAAGGAGATTCCGTTCTATGTAATTATTATTTATTCTTATGCCTATACACTGTTATGATGATTGAGAAGTAGGTAATAGAGTTGTGGTTAAGAAGTTGGCTATTGCGCCGGGGTGTCCTGGTTAAAATTATCCCACCAAAAACATAACTGTAAAAATGTAGGCCAAGTTCTTGTACATAAAAAAAGAGTTGAACTCTAAACTACAGCCAAGTTAATAATAATCAGAACCGATATTAACCATTCCAACTTGGCGGGTTTTCATCACACCAATACTTCTGAAAAGAGCAAATCTTGCGGGGGTAAGTTCTAGAGTTGGACTTTTTTCCTTCATTAAAATTGCAAAACCCGCCAAGTTCGAATGATTAATATCGGTTATGATTATTATTAACTTGGCTGTAGTTTAGATTTCAACTCTTTTTTATGTACAAGAACTTGGCCTACATTTTTACAGTTATGTTTTTGGTGGGATTTCATTTCTTTTTGTTCAGTTTGTTTTATGGTACCTATCGCAACGTTGTTCATATTATATTATTATTATTAAAATGAAGTGTGTCTCGTCCACCAGATGTAATAATAGCTTTATGTAACAGAGTCCTTAGTGTGAGTTTGTAAACGCGCAAACGTTACTTCTGCGTCAGAGTTACAATTGGTCAGATAGATCTTAACCTGAAAGGAATAAGGTCGATAATTAAATTCTTAACGCAAACGCGATAGTAACCTTTTCGCGTGTGCACACTTACACTAAGGCCTCAGGTAATAATTTAAACATTTATTTTAAACTGCAATACGATACTGTGCACGACATCATGGGATGAAATGGATTGTTTTGTTTATAGTTCATTTTAAAACGTAGTTAGTTATCTATTAAAATTAATTTTGATTATACTATAATTTCTTTTTTTATGTTCTGATTTTTTTTCGTGTATTATAATTTCTTTTTGCACTTGACCATTTTCTGTTTTCTAAAGTTTTCCTTTACTTTTATGCTAACGACTACCCCGATGCCAAATTTCAGATTTGTAAGTCTTAGAGAAGTATGACCAACATTTTTATATATCATAATGATAATGACTATAATCTGACTCGCACTTGACCAATTTCCAATTTTCGATGTTTTCTTTACTTTTTTAAATGTTAACGACTATCCCCATGCCAAATCCCAGATTTTTAAGTCTTAGAGAGAAGTATTACCAACATTATACATAATTTTGACTAAAACCTGACTCGCACTTTACCAATTTCCAATATTCGAATTTTCCCATTACTCTTACCCTGACGACTAGCTAAATGCCAAATTTCAGCTTTGTAGATCTTCTAGAAGTGGTCAAACATTTTGAGTCAGTGAGTACATGAGTCAGTGAGTACCAAATTTACAATTTTCTCGAGTCTATAACTTTTTTTCTGTAATAGCTACAATATTGACTTTTTATTTTCAAAGTACATTAAATGGTGTTATTATGTCCGTAAAGTTTCATCCAGATCTATTAATCAGGTAAGAAGATACAGGGGGGTCAAAAGTGGCTCGAAGCGGTTCGGGTAAATAGTGCACGGTGTGCGCGCGGCCTGTGCTTAGAACTTGTCCGGCGCACTTTCGTGCGCTTTGATAACTAGCAAAAAGCAAGCTTTGTGAGGGCTCACTTTGTTTCTTAGCTGGTAATAATTTTAAGGACTTTTTTATAATTATTTTGGTCTCGAACATTCCGTCCACTTCATGTTTTATCTTTTAATTTTAACATAACTTATGTTAAAATAAAATAAATAAAAATAAAAATAAAAAAGGCTTTTATTCCTTGCATATTACAATTTAGAAATTAATTAATTAATATTTTTAGTTGAAATGTTTTTACAATTTTCATAATTTTTAATTCTATAATCAAAATTACAAACAATTGATTAATAATAAATTGATACCATTATTATTAATTTCATTACTTTTGCTTTGATTTAAATAACAAAAAATATAATTAATGTCAAGAGTAAGTACTGCTAATATTTGTAATGTAAGAATAAAATAGTTTATGTTGAAAACATAATTGTCGAAAGATTACAAAATTAGTATCAATTTAATGCCCCCTCTTAAGTGAAGGTAAAGGCCTCCTCCAGTGATGACCAGTGTTCTCTATTTTTGGCGGTGTTCATCCAGTCTTTGCCGGCCACTTTTTTAATGTCGTCTGACCATTTAGTCAGGGGTCTTCCTCACCTCACTCATAACTTATGTTAGAAAAGTAAAATAAATTTTAAACTTATAAAAAAGTGCAAAATTTTCTTTAACTTCTTCTTCTTTGTCATCTAAACGAATTCATAGACGATGATACTTGAGTGAAGCCTGCTACTATGCGTTTGACGTGAATCGATGGCTTGACATAACGACCGCACGTCAAATAGCGCTCTTTGCATAGCGTTGCCTGCTTATTTAAAGGGTCAATAGAGGGTGCAGAGTCGAAGACGATTTTATCATAAGCCTTGACCCTTACGGTGCTCGAAGCACAAAACAATGTCAAAAGTATAACCAAGAGGCACGAAACAAAGTAAGCAAATAGTTGATATTAGTCGGTATTAATAAATAGACCAACGGTTCAAAGAGATCTTTTTGATATACTGTTATTGTATAGAATTGGGGATAACACATTTAATTCAAATTGTTTTTCTTATCACTAACTTTTCGAGAAATTTCTTCACTGTTCGATAGTAGACCTAATACCTGTTTATGCGTTTTTGGGGTTTTGCTGTATGACGCTTTGTTTTCGAGATATACTTAGGTACTCAGAGTCGTAACAATACAAGCTGGCAGAGGCTCTCCAGCTAGGTGGACTTTTCGCGACCATCCCATAAGGACAATCCTTATTACTTGGATTCACAGTGGAAACTGCAGGTGTATTAATGACGACCCGCGTGGCGCAATGGTTACCATACCGGACTGTCAATCGAGGGGTCCCGGGTTCGATTCCCGGCGAAACAGAAATTTGAATGATGAGTTTAAATTTCTGTTCTCGGTCTGGGTGTTTGTGTTTTTGTCTTTGTATGTGTCCATGGTACCCACGACACAGGGTATTAATTACCTTACTGTGGGGCTATGAGTGTGTAACGTTTATTTATTTATTCGCCCGAGTGACATAAACTGGTGTTACTCCTTTGTTGCTCTGATATTGTGCAGTACTGTTTGGCTTTGTGTATGGTTGTTGAGAGTAGTAAGGCCTATTTGGTACAATAACGGGCACCGGGAATGCGGGATAGGAAGGAGACAGGGGGTGGGGGAGGCGCGGAGGGGGACGCCGGCACCGGCACGGGCCCGGGCGTGGCCGCCGGCATGCCCATGTGCATGGACGCCATGGACGCGGTCGTGGGCTCCACGCCCGGCTGCCGAATGCGCGACAACGGCATCGCTAAGTACGAACTTGACGTCAGACACGACCCTGCGTCGCCGACACCCTTTTGCCCGTTAAATCTATATCCATTATTACTCTTGCTACCTTTTGGACTCATTCTATTATCAGGGTCTTACTGTAAATTATCCGAATTCGAATTCCGTACTAGTTCCGTAAACATGCTTATTAAGTGTGGTTTCGACTTCATTGACGAACCCAGTCTTGATAGGGGTAAAAATGAATCTTCCAATGAGCCCAAAGAACTTGGTAACTGCCTCTGGTTTTTTAATAAATAATCCATAAGTATCATCACTTTAGCCATGTTATTCGATGAAATTTGGCCCAATATATCTGGTAGCTTAGACTGAGGGGAAACTGCTCTTCAACCATTCTTGATATTTCTGACGGGACAAGAGCACGTTGAAGTATTTTAAGGTTATCAAATTTTTCAAATGCTCCGTTTAAAGCATATTTTTTGCAATGTTAATTTAATTCCAACTCCTGTATCATCACTTTAGCCATGTTATTCGATGAATTATTAATTTGGCCCAATATGTCTGGTCGCTTAGACAAGAGCACGTTGAAGTATTTTAAGGTTATCAAATTTTTCAAATGCTCCGTTTAAAGCATATTTTTTTTCAATGTTAATTTAATTCCAACTCATGTATCATCACTTTAGCCATGTTATTCGATGAATTATTAATTTGGCCCAATATGTCTGGTAGCTTAGACTGAGGGGAAACTGCTCTTCAACCATTCTTGATATTTCTGATGGGACAAGAGCACGTTGAAGTATTTTAAGGTTATCAAATTTTTCAAATACTCCGTTTAAAGCATATTTTTTTGCAATGTTAATTTAATTCCAACTCCTGTACCTTTTGCTTTAGGTCATCAATCCTGCGAAGTCGCTGGATACAGATATCGCAATGGCCTGCAATATAATAGACTGCAGTCTTCTTCTTTTCATGGTTTGGATGGACCGGCTTCATCATTTGTTGAACTGCGTTTTATGGCATTATTTGTCATCGATATATAATTGGGTGGTAACGGAGGCCTCGTTAAATCAATCGGAGGAAATCGCGGAGGTAGGAGGCACAGTATACGTCATATTTTGTATTGGGTGACATTGTTTTAAGCAAGTATACTTCTTGAATACGACTGTTGGGCTTGCTCGAGGTTGTATGTAGATGTCCATAGGCTGCAGCGACCACTTAAAATGTTGTAACCTGCACGCTCGTCTGCTACTCCATTCAAATAATAAAATGGACTACAACTCTTTTTATTTAGCTTAATTTGCATGCTTTTGGAAAAAATCAGACACACACGAGTTTTATAGCAACTCTGGTTACAGGTTACATGTATGTATTTTTTGTAACGGAACGTACGGCTATTGAATGATGATGGAGTCATTCCCGGTCATTCCGATAGTGACCGGGAATGAATGAACGGTGTACGAAAGCATAAGAATAAATAATATTTATTCTTATGACGAAGGAGAGGTTAAGGTGAAAAGTGTGCGAAGAAGTTGTAAAAGTTGAAATCCCTACTTAATATCATAAATTCGAAAGTAACTCTGTCTGTCTGTCTGTCAGCTATGCTTTCCCGGTTAAACTACTGAACCAATTTTAATGAAATTTTGAACACAGATAGAGTGGACCTTGGGTTTTTATCCTACGGGAACCTATAAAACGCGTTCACGCGGGCAAAGCCGCTGGCGAAAGGCTAGCGTTTAAAGAAGAAAAAGTTGTTCGGAGAAATAAAAGAAATTGTCGAGAAAAAGAATTGTGTATCATTTCGGTCCGCCAAACACGACCTCCCCCCGACCCCCACCCCTCCCCTTCATGTATGTGTAATATGACTATGTTATAATGTTTTACGCACTTCCGAAATGAATGACTCACGTTTCTAGGTACCGGTTGTGTTTTAGCAGGAAAAATACTACTAAGCGTCCATTGGAGTAGGTGACGTGGTTTCATTCATAAAGTTATTAAATTACTTGTATGGTACATCATTTGTACCGAACCTGAATGTCCAGAAATTTATGTACATTTTTTTTCCTTTGTAGATAATGTTGACAAACAAAGCTATGTGTGCAGTGAGTAAGGATTTTTTCAAATAAAAGATGTTAAAGAAATCAATGAATACCTATGAAGCGCGCATAGTGAAACGGGCGCTAATCTTTGGGAATATGTAAATGTACATACTAATAGGAGATTAAATATGAAACAGCTTGATCTCACCCAGAGAGACAGAATATTCGTTTCTACTTTAATCTACTGTTTCTACTGTTGACAGCCTTTGTGGCGAAGTGGGTGATGAGCCGACTGCGAAACGTGAGGTCACAGTCGGCTCATCACCCAACGTCGGGGTTCGATTCCCACCCAGGACAAATATTTGTGTGATGAACATGACTATTTGTTCTGTGTATGGTTGTAAATTTATCTATTTAAGTATGCATTTAGAATTATATAAGTACGTTTATCAGCTTTCTGATTACCATAGTACAAGCTCTGCTTAGTTTGGAATCAGATGGTGTTGTGTGAATTGTCCAAAGATATTTATTAATATGTCACTGTCAGATAGGTATGCTAATACACTTTTATTAATATTTTTGTTTAAGAGTTAGGGCATTATTTTTAATAATTTATATTATATATTTATAATACAAAATAAATAAATAATTCTTGTATATATCTAAATATATTTTTTGAATCTGGATACGTTACAAATCTACCTTGGCTGACACCGACTCCAAAATAACAATAATTGTAGTACCTACATTATATGGTAAACACAGATCGTACCTACATATTGATGAGTAGAAAATGTAACTTGACTATTAAATAAATAAGTAAACGAAAATTACTTTTTGATATTAAATGACAATTTAAGCTCAAAACCTCCTTTATTACTTTGGATACAACCCTTTTTGCGTCCCACTACTGGGCACGGGTCTCTTCCCATTATTAGGGAGGTAGCTTACTCCACCACGCTGCTCCAATGCGGGTTGCGGAAGACGCGGGTTTTTTTTCTTCTATTATGGCATCGCAAACTCTGCATATTGCCAGCGTCCAGTATAATTTTTGCATCACGTTTTTGCCAGCTTCGGTGAAACTGAACGAGTAATAATAGGTAAAATCAGAAAGTCGTCAGTAATCAGTCAGTCAAGTCAGTCAGACATTCAAGTAAAGCGATGGCTTCTTTACCAGAACGTGATCAATGGAATTTTGGAGGCAAGCCGAAAAAACCTATTTTCGCACTGTTATTTTAATTCACAATACTCGTGCTCTATAATTAACCTATATCGAACAAAATGCCATCAAATTTATCCGATACTAGCTGACCCGACAGACGTTTTCCTGTCTTAACTATGGATATTAAAATCGAATTTGTAAAAAAAAATATATATATTAATTATCAATTTTCTTAATTTTTTTCATTGATAAGAACCTTCTCCTGATAATAACAAACACAACAAAAAAGAATTATCGAAATCGGTCTAACCGTTCACGCGTGAGGCCGAGACCAAGGGAAATAGGAATTCAGTTTTATACATATAGAGTTGGAGAAATGTTTTGCCCGCGACTTCTTCCGCGTGTACTTTAGTTATCAGGACACAGTTTAAATTAACCCCGTTATAATTGTGTCATACGTATCTGTTCTGCGTCTGCAAGTAGGTACTGCTATAAAAGATAGGTAACAGGTTACTACAGTACTTACTTCGTTTTGAAGCTGGTGTTAAAATGACCAAGTTATTTGGTGCACTAACCCGCTAGCAAGCCACATAAACCTGACCGTGAGAAAAACAGCCCCCTTTTTAAATTAGTCCGACGAAATATAAAGGTTGTAATAATTATATTTTTAAGAAATAAGAAAGTCAGGCCCTATATACCAATGTTTATACTGCTAAGTTCAGAAATGAGATGATAATTAATTTCTATACATTTTACTTATCCCTTCCCCCGCCTTTTTACCCTTTTAGGCGGAAGTTTATCCATTTCACCTGCACAAATCATTTTAAATTGTAATCAATCACATACTCGTATGTATATTACCTACTCTACTTATTAGAAGTATAAGTAGAGTAGGTATATATATATATATATATATAGAGTAGGTCCAGAAATTAGAAAATTCCATGTAAACTTCACTCTCCTATTTCACTCTCGTAGGAGTTAGTTTACTTTTTAAAGGCTCAAACATATTTTGAGTAAATCTAGTATCGTGTTGCAGAGCCAGCTCCTGATTTATCTAATAACTTTATTCAACAATTAATTATTTTCACTTAAATCTACCTTCTTACGGTATCTGAGGCTACGCCCGAGAGAGACAGCGAGTTATTTATTTAATATTTTAACCACACTAAAACCCACTGAATAGGATTTTCAGCGAAACCTGCCAATGTCTTCCATGCGCAGCGATGTACTCTGTGGCGCGGTGTGACCAAGGGAAAATGGGATTCATTTTTATATATACAGATAGTATTGTACTATATTTCGGGACCGTTGAAGAAATATATAGAACCTACTACTAAACTACTAACTGATCTATTGTACAGAAAATACTATTTTCTGTACATTAGATCAGTGTTTATATTTTGCAACACCTAAAGTAAAAAAAATATATATATCACAATATTCTGTCGTTCGACGTAATGTATATTTGTGTTGCCGATAGCGTGTCTGTCGTAAATGTCGTAATTCGCTCGAAAAAATTGTTAAAGATTGCCACATGGATTGCAAGATTGCCTCATATTCATAACTTCCACCTACGGAGAGCAATCCCGAGCTAGCCAGTTTAGCTTCTTGAAGAAACTTTTTTGTATTGTACAGAAACCTACAACAAATGTATGAAGAGTATTTTTTAAGTATTCATATTATATTATCTATGAATTTTTTAGGTTACTGTCCAATAAACTGTCATGGAAGAAAATAAAATAATGACAGATCTCGTTTTAACGTTTGATTCCGAGAGCTATTTCGAGAGAAAGCGACAAAAAAGTACAAACATTTTCAAATAGCAATTTTTTTATATTCCGTCAAATTGGTGGAGCATAGAAATATTTTTGTCAGTCAGCAGGATTTCTTAACGTTTGGCTTAGAAGGTACTTACCTCAATTTAAAAATAAATATTCACTGCAGTAACTTTTCTAAAACCATAAAAAATAAGAAGCAAGCAGTCAATTAATGATAAGTTTCACAGTGTTCAGTCATGCAAAACTTGTAACTCGGTGTATCACGTATGAAAGTCGATAAAAATAGAAACTAACATTTTGCAAGTTCAAGAGTTTTCATATAAAAAATCAAAATCTTTTCCATAACTGATGATCAACGCTTAATTTTTTAATACCGTGCAACAGTTCATCATGGATTTCAAACACTAAGAAATTTAGCTGATGTGACGTAATTAAAACAAAATATTAGAAAATGGTTGCAAGTTTTCATTGCTTAGCTCTCTGAATATTTCATGTGAGTCACATTTTTGAAGGACGCTGTCTTGTCTTAAATGTTAATGTTGCATTCTAATTGGAAAATAGTTTTTAAATTTTCTAAGTTTTCGTGATATTTCCTTAATGTTTTATTACATAAGTACCTTCTTCTGCCAATTACAAACACAACAAAAGAAGAATTAGCGAAATCGGTCCAGCCGTTCACGCGTGATGTCGTGACCAAGGGAAAATGGGATTCATTTTTATATATACAGATAACTCGAAAATACACCAAGAAAATGAAAGTAAAAATAAAACAAGAGCTCAATATGTCTTTTTCGACTTCCCGTCAAAACTCTGAGGCACGGGTTAGTCGTTTAACCCACTGTCAGATGTTTGCAAACCTATATGACCTCCAAAAACGTGGCGACGTGAAGTGGGCACAGACAAACCACGTCTACTCTATGTTAATCATAGCCTTCTAATATTACGCTAGTATATAATTCTATGATGTAAACATATATAAAAAAAACATACAGCCGAATACAGTACCTCCTACTTTTGGAAGGTGGTAATTAAAATTGGTAGTTAGTAGTAGGTAGTAGTAGTTAGTAGTTTAGCCGCGAAAACGTAACAGATTATTCACGAATTTTTTGATTTCAGTTCCAGAATATAAATAATATTTAAACCTACGCGATCAAAGTTCATTCCCATTCGACTGGGAACCGCCGAAGCCCCCGATTTCAAAATAAGATCTGATATTAATTTGAATCGCAACGATTTGGTTTCTTTCTCCAACGAGAGTAATTTATTATTCCTTCCACTATGTGTAGTACGTTAAATATTATGTAAATAATATTTGCCGCAATTCTTGAGATCAGACACAGGGTTATGTGGGATGCTTTTTCAACCCTTTTTAGTCCCACTGCTGGAGATATATATCCTCTCGGATGTGAAAAGGGTGTTGACCATAGTCGCATGCCAACAGTGCATTAATGGGCAACATTTCTTAGAGAAATTATGAGTAACTCTCAGGCGTGCACAGTGATGGAAAACATTGAAATTAAATATTACAATTGGGTGGGCAGTAGAAGAAGTAGAAGCGTCTCGTGCTCTTGTATTATTTTATTGCTATATTTTGGTTAATAATAATAATAATAATAATAATAATTCCTTTATTTCAGGCATCGAGGCCCATACAATAAAAACCTTACAGACTAACATACATTGTATACTAATTATAACTTAAAAACTACGTCACACTTTTTGCGGCGATGTGAGCGCGGGTACGGTGACTTCTGGCGGTCGCCGGCGTCCATAATATTTTCTGAACACGACCCCCTTTGGCCACAACTTCTCGTCCAGGAAGGTACTGAGAAATTCAGTTGGGACGCGCACCGCAAATGAACTAAAGTTCACTGCGTTGCGTGACTCCAACTTCTCAACGCTTAGTGCGAATTTCGTTTTCACCTTCAGGTACTCCACGATATCGGAGGCCTTCGTGGTGAAGTGAAGACGAGACACGTAGATGTACGTCGCTGGGATGGCGGGACGCAGCAGACTGTTGTGTCCAGTCGGTGCAGTGCCGCATTGGTTGCGACAGGGAGGCTTCCTCTTCTTCCGCTCCACCTTGATGAAGCCATCCTTGTCGGCCTGCCCCTTAGGCACTGCACTTCGAGGGGGTTCGTTGCGACTCTTTCGGCTCCCACTCGCTGTACTTGATTTCGTCCGCTTTTCGGGTTGCTGGCGGGCGGCAGCTGCGGCGTAGTCACGTTGAGGAGTCAACGTGACTTTCACAGGCGACACCTCCGCGGGGGGAGGTAGCTGGCGGGTAGCGGCTACGACACCGCTATCACGTGCGGGAACAGCGGCCGGTGACGCGTCAAGTTTCGCTGAGTCGACGCTTGACGGCGAAGCGATGCATGCCCCGCGACGCGTGTTGATGTTAATGGCCTCTGGTGACCCACTTAGAGCCAAAGTATTTCTCAATGACTCAACTTCAGATCGTAGGTCACAGATGGTGTTTTGAGAGGCCTCCAACCTCAACACCACTTCCGCCAGGCTCGCTTTCAGAGTTGTTATGTCCTTCAGCAACCTGGTGACATCGACGTGGTCGAACGTGACGGGTGGCAACTTTTTCAAATTCCTCGCCACAAAGGACGGCACGTCATCGGGATCCGTCATCTTCAATAAGTAGATGATATCCTGAAGGCTTCTTTCACCCTTTTCATCCCTCCTACGGGACGGCATCTCGTCGATCTTCCCGAGCGACTCATACAGGAGCGCCTTTGAATTGGCTATCTCCTCACACGAAAAGTTGGACGAGCAGATCTGGATGATGCTGACCTCGTCCATGCTGTCGATGGCGTGCTGCAGAAACGCCAGCAATTCATTGGCTACGAGTTTTTCGGAACTCATAGCCATTGCACGTGCCGCGACAATCGCCGCGCAGATCGCGAATAATATTTATTCGTAAGTGCAATGTATGTGTACGACACCGAGCGCATACGGCACTGCACTGAGGTTAATGTCCAATAAAGTTGATGATAGTTCCATGTAAGTTAATTAGAATGCCCATATACTAAAAAGGAAAATGTGCGAAAATATTTCGCCTTGCCTCTAAATTCTATCAGGCACGTTCTGGAAAACCATCGCTTTACTCGGATATCTGACTGACTTGACTGACTGATTACTGATGTCCATTAATTCAATGTATACTCAAATGTCTCCTTGACTCTTGTATCATGCACAGAAATGCGATGCCATTACTATGACAAAAAGAAAACGTATATTCTCTTTTTTCCCCTCAATGGCCACCTCTAGCGTTGCCAGACGTCCGGATAAAGCCGGACATAGGTAGGCTTTTTGATTACGTGTCTGGCCAAAATAAACGGTGTCCGGCTTGTCAGGCTTTTGTTAGGCTTTTTACATTTCGCAAACGATCGAGCGCCGAGTGTGGCAGAGCGCAAGCGAGTTGACTGTCGCTCTCGCAGGCAGCAGTGCTGCAGTTTTTTTTGTCGTACCTATTAATAGTGAGACACAAAGTCCTCAATAATGTAGTGTGTCCGGCCTTTCTACCCAAATGTCCGGCCAAACTGGCTAGTCTGTCCGGTTATTAGGTTTGGCGACCTGCCAACCCTAGCCACCTCGGCGTCACAATGCATTATCAAATTTATTTTTCGCATATTTTCATTGCACTAAGATTCGGAGGTTACTGGTAAGTTCCCAAAAACATGTCTTTCGGTGGTTCATTGTGTTTAAACATGGAAGACTCATCTATTCAAATATGACCAAATATGATATATCCTTAAGCACACCATACCTATGGGATATGAGTCATGTATGTAAATTGTAAATAAGTGTGGGTATGATACACTAAGTTTAGTGACAATAAGACTCATCTTTTACATCACTGATTCTAATTCATGTACCTACCGATAGATAGCAATATATCTTCTTCTTAACGAATGGCGTTTCGGCCGTTTGAACATTTCGCCAATATGTCAAGTGAACATTAAATTTGTATACAGTTTTTGTGACGACCCCTGTGGCGCAGTGGTTATCATGCCAGACTGCCGATCGGAGGATCCCAGGTTCGATTCCCGGCGAAGCAGAAATTTGAATTGATGAAATTTGATGAGTTTAAAATTTCTGTTCTCAGTCAGACTTGTCTGTGTCCATGGCACCCACGACACAGGGTATATCTACCTTACTGTGGGGCTATGATAGTGTAAAACGTTTATTATTATTAGTTTTTGCTAGTTTGTTCAAACCGGGCGATGCCGCGATGTAGTAATAGTCAAAGTCAAGTTAGTCGTCAATAATTAGTCAGTCATATGTCCCAGTAAAGCAATTGCTACTGTCCAGGCATAGCGTATGCGAGGACAATGACCTCGCGCGGACAGAGCGTCGACCTCATCAGCGGTGCGCGCGAGCAGTCGGCCACAGTATCTCAACGTAGGCGCACGTCCGTTTTTACTCTAATATCTGTTGTACTGTGTTGCCGCTAATACATACGATTGAAGTCCTAATCTGGCCTATTATTTATATCTCCCGGATAGGACCCTACAGATTGGTCCTTCGTCGCAAAGAAATCAGCTAACCGTGGATTAAAGTCTATTTACTACAGTACAAATTATATTCAACGGACGGCCGGACATTGACCCCGTGGGAATTTCTTTGTTCGAGGAGCGCGCGCCACGTCTATTCTACACAAGTTGAAGAAGGAATTAAGAACGAAGACTGGATATCAGGATAAGGGCTGACATTCGTGAGATCGTTTCAATTATTATTCCTTTCCTGTCTAAATTTTCCAGAATATATTTTTATCCTTGTTCTTCCAAATTCTATCTCTAAAATATCTTAATTTATTTTGCCTCTATTTGAATTAATTAGCACGCCATTTAATTTCATTCAAATCACGCCACGCATTATAGTGCAATCTTTGCTTGCAATTATAATTTTTTACCGTTGTTGCATTGCATTACGTTGACCTTGCAGTGTCATTGACCGCTACGCGCTCAGCTGTGATTTATTCTTGTTGTTCTTATTATTGATGATTCATTTTAACATCTTTCTATAAAGAAGCACCCGTATATATTTTCTTTATATAATATTTTTTTACATTTAACTATAATAATGGCTGAGAAGCTTATTAAGAAACGCAGTTCAATGAAAGCGAAGCTAACAAATTTTAGTAACTATTTAGATATTTTATCAAGCTGCAAATCTTTATCTAAATTGCAACGCATAGAGTTAGAGGGCCGGTTTAGTAAATTTGATGCCTTATATGGAGTCTTCGACGAATTACAGACCGAGATCGAGCTATTATCGGACGAGGCAGACGAGGCGTACACGGCACGGAGCCAGTTTGAGGAGCAGTACTATGCACTGGCCGCGCTCGCGCGGAGCATGCTGGCCGACGCTGCCGACGCGCAAGCCGTGCGCGACTCTGCTGGGTTTGTAACGGGCTCAGAGGACTCTGCATCAGGTAGGCATACCAACAATTTTATTCGTTTACCGAAAATTGATTTGCCCTACTTTGACGGCGGTTATCAATCTTGGCTTGAATTTAGAGATACATTTTTGTCGTTAATTCATAATAATGATAGTATAGATACAATAAATAAATTCCATTACTTACGGGCTAGTTTAAAAGATTCAGCAGCAGAAATAATAAAAAATATAATATTTAAAAAAGATAATTATAATATAGCTTGGGGCTTACTTTGTGAGCGGTTTGATAACAATCGACTATTAGTTAATTTTCATGTACAAGCCTTATTTAACGCCGAACCTGTACAAAAGGAATCTAGCCTTTTTCTCCGACGTCTAATTGACATAACAAATAAAAATCTAAGAGCACTAAAAATGTTGAACGAGCCCACGGAACACTGGGATACTCTTATCATATATATGATGTCCACTAAGCTAGACCCCATGACCTTCAGAAATTGGGAGGAATATCGTAATACACTTAGTGCTCCCCCCACTCTTACACAATTTTGTACATTTGTAAGCAATAGAGCAGATCTTTTGGAAACTTTGGAAGAACAACACAAACACAACAAACAAGACAATAATATCAAATCAAAAAATTTTTTAATAACAAGTAGCACAAATAATCAAACAAAAAATAATTATCAATCCAATAAATTAACAATTAAATGTCCCTTATGCAGTAATGCTCATTTCTTGTATTCATGTGAATCATTCAAAAAACTTTCTATAGAATCACGTATTAAGAAAGTACAAGAACTGAATCTTTGTAAAAATTGTTTACGACCGGGCCACGTCGATAAACGTTGCAAGTTGGCTCATTGCAAGTATTGCAAATATAAACATAATACACTTTTACACTTAGATCAATCTCAACCTTCACTTATAAACCCAATGCCAGGGCCTTCAGAAAACGTTACACTTTCAACAAATGCTGTAAATAGTGTAAATCAGCCTACTACGCGATCAATTGTTTTACTGTCCACAGCTATGGTAAGAGTGGTGAGCTCCAACGGTGAGAAGCACGAAGCGCGTATGCTACTCGACAACGGTAGTACAGCAAACTTTATAACGGAGAACCTATGCAATAAACTGAAGTTGCCCAGACGAAGTGCGAGCTCCATGGTTACAGGTATCAACAATTTAATTAGTAATAGTACACAGTCTTGTTACCTCAAGTTTGAGTCGATTAACGGGAGCTATTCTAATCAAATTAATTGTCTAATCTTACCTGTAATCACTAAAAATCTACCTCCTACATCTATAAATATCAAGCATTTACCTATTCCCTCTGGCGTCCAATTAGCCGACCCCACCTTCAATATTCCGTCTGCCATAGACATTTTAGTGGGGGCAGAAATTTTCTGGGAGGTGGCAGGTAACAGTCATATAGATTTAGGTAAAAAACAACCAATTTTGTGTGAAAGCAAACTCGGTTGGATTGTGTCTGGTGCTTTATCTGTAAGATCACGTTCCAACCATTCACACTTTTGTAATTTTACCTCTATGCAAGAGACTCCAGATTTAACAAAATTCTGGGAACTCGATTCCGTCTCTTCTAAACATACACTGTCGGCCGAAGAACGTGCATGTGAGGAGAGTTTTAAATCTCACACGTTTCGTAACAAAGAAGGTCGATTTGTTGTTACTATGCCTCTAAAAGCGAATCCCGACAAATTAGGTGATTCTTTTACAATGGCAAAACGTCGTTTTCTATCTCTAGAAAGGCGATTTCAAAAGGACGTACAATTTAAAACAATGTACATTGATTTCATGCGTGAGTATGAAAGTCTAGGTCACATGACACAGGACTCGGATACCTCTAGAACTGCTGAGGTAAACTATTTTTTACCCCACCATGGTGTCCTGCGCGAGGCTAGTTCGACGACTAAGCTTCGTACTGTGTTCGATGCGTCAGCGAAAACTACCACAGGTGTCTCATTAAATGACATCATGATGGTAGGGCCGACCGTTCAAGATGATCTCTTGTCCATTATATTACGTTTCCGTCAACATAGGTACGTAGTTTCAGGAGATATCGAAAAAATGTACAGAGCAATTGAGGTCGCTCCCCATCAACGTAGTTTGCAACGCATTGTTTTTCGCGCGAATACTTCGGAGCCTCTACAAACGTATACTCTAAACACGGTTACGTACGGCACCGCATCCGCACCTTACTTAGCTACTAAATGCTTAGTGAGTTTAGCAGACTCAGCACAAAGTATTGACGCTCAAAATGCGATACGTCATGACTTTTATGTTGACGATTTCCTTTCAGGTTCCAGCTCTATATCTAGCGCCGTAGAAATGACCAAGGAAGTTATTTCTATTTTATCGTCTGCAAAATTTAACTTGAGGAAGTTACAATCAAATAACTTAGAACTTTTAAAACAAATTGCGCCAGAATATGAAATTAAAAATAATAATCATTTAAATCTTTGTAATTACAAAACTAACATTTCTTCAAAAACATTAGGTATTTATTGGTTATGTGACACGGATACGCTTTCATTCTCTATTAATATACAACCTGTAGAAATAATTACGAAGCGCCATATTCTTTCAGTAATCAGCCAAATCTTTGACCCCTTGGGATTAGTCACTCCGTGCATCATACAAGCAAAATTACTTATGCAAAAATTATGGATTGCAAAGTGTGAATGGGACGATGAAGTACCTACAGATATACAACAGGTTTGGTTAGATTTTTCAAATACACTACCGTATTTAAATAATTTAAAAATACCACGTTGGGTTTTATGTGAAAATGCTGTCACACATGAAATTCATGTCTTTACTGATGCTTCAGAAAAGGCCTACGGTGCATGCATTTATATACGGTCTATAGATAGCATTGGAAATATTACGGTACATTTACTCATTTCTAAAAGTCGTGTAGCTCCAATCAAACCTACTACTGTTCCGCGGTTAGAGCTGTGTGGAGCGTTGTTAGGTGCAAGACTGTGTACTAAGGTAAAGGAATCTATCACTTTACCTATACAAACATGTCACTTCTGGTGTGACTCCACGATTGTTCTTGGTTGGCTAAATACATCCGTTAGTCAGCTAAAGAAGTTTGTGTCCAATCGTGTAAACGAGATACAAGAAATTACATCAGGTAACTCATGGAGCTACGTGCCGTCTAAGGACAACCCGGCAGATCTGGTTTCTCGGGGCCTGAAGGCTGATCAGATCAGCGACTCTAAACTGTGGTGGACGGGACCTGAATTCTTGCTGTCTAGTCAAACTCTTTGGCCTATTTTACCCAACGCCGCATTGAAACAAGATCTACCAGAAATCGTTTCATTAATTAATTCAAATGATTTTGCATCCGATCAAATTAATTCAAATAACAACACTAATTACACTGTCATTCATAATTTAATTCATAAATATTCAAATTTTAATTATTTACAAAGAATTATTGCATATATACTAAGGTTTATTTACAATTTAAAAAATAAAAATAATAAATTGAAAGGTTTTCTAACATGCAAAGAGCTTCAAAATTCTTTAAATTTAATTTTACATGTAGCGCAATTAGAGATGTTCGCGGAAGAATATCTTATTTTGAAAGCTGGGAAAGCTTTACCTCGCAGAAATAGATTAATTTCTTTATCTCCCTTCTTAGATTCTAATAATCTTATACGTGTGGGCGGGAGACTTAGTAATTCACATTACGACTACAATACTAAACATGCAACAATACTGTGTAGTAAACATCATTTAACTAAAACTATTTTTAGATGTCAGCATGAGAAGCTTTTGCACGCTGGACCCCAATTGCTTCTAGCATCCATACGACAAAGTTATTGGCCTCTAGGAGGAAGAAATTTGGCTAAAAGTACAGTAAATAAATGCATTCAATGTTTCAGACAGAAGGCCAACAACATACAACCAATTATGGGTCAGCTACCAGCGTGCAGAAGTGCACTCGAATTTCCATTTTTAAATGTTAGCGTAGATTACGCTGGGCCAATTTTGATAGCCGACCGCAAAGGCCGAGGATGCAAACTAATTAAATCCTACCTGTGTGTTTTTGTCTGTTTGGCTGTTAAGGCAGTTCACCTGGAGCTCGTTACAGACTTAACAAAAGAAGCTTACATGGCCGCTTTAAATCGGTTTGTGGCTCGCCGTGGTAAACCGCGATCTATCTTGTCCGATAACGGAACTAATTTTATTGGGGCCTCTAACGAGCTTTATAAACTTTTACAGGAGTCAAACATCGCATCGGAGATTTCCCAGGAAGGCATTGAATTTTCATTTACACCCGCCTACTCTCCGCATTTTAACGGCATTGCAGAGGCCGCTGTTCGATCGGCGAAACATCATTTAAAGAGGTTGCTTAAACTAACCAATCTAACCTACGAGGAAATGGCAACGCTACTAACTCAAATAGAGAGCATTTTAAATTCACGTCCTTTAACACCTCTTTCTAATGATCCATCTGACCTATCAGTACTCACACCTTCCCATTTCCTAATTGGGCGACCACTTTTGTCAGTTCCGCATCCGCATATCTCAGACGCCTCTATCACTCGTCTGGAGCGCTACAAGCGGGTGGAGCTGTTAAAGCAACATTTTTGGTCACGATTTAACCAAGAGTATGTTTTGCTGCTTCAACAGAAAACGAAGTGGTCTGCAGCATCTGGTGAACTCCAGCAGGGCTCACTTGTCTTGGTAAAGGACAAGGCTCTGCCGCCTCTTCTCTGGCTACTTGGGCGCGTGGAAAAGGTCCACCCAGGAAGCGATGGCGTCGTGCGGGTAGCCGACATCAAGACACGAAAAGGAACCCTGCGGCGTGCCTTCAACAATATATGCCCTCTTCCTATTGAAGTACTTCAACCGGGGCAGGATGTCCAGGCATAGCGTATGCGAGGACAATGACCTCGCGCGGACAGAGCGTCGACCTCATCAGCGGTGCGCGCGAGCAGTCGGCCACAGTATCTCAACGTAGGCGCACGTCCGTTTTTACTCTAATATCTGTTGTACTGTGTTGCCGCTAATACATACGATTGAAGTCCTAATCTGGCCTATTATTTATATCTCCCGGATAGGACCCTACAGCTACTTTACCAGAACGTGTCCGATGGAATTTTGGAATCAAAAGGAAAAAACCCACTCGCTTAGTTATTTCATAATATACATGTTTGCTTTTTTCTTCTTATGTCATTGTTTGAAAACTTTGAACCCTGGCTCCGTCGCGTATCGTAATTATTAGCGGTGTTATTATATGTTATGGTACCCTGTAATCTATGGGTAGGCTAGTAATTACTTGTGACTCTTATGTCTCATATTATTACCTATAATATTCCATTCAGATTAACCGTCAGTATTCAGTCAGTATGGTTGAAATCCTGTCTTAAGACGCGCTGCTGGGCAGGTATCTGTCCCCATACTTGTGCCAGGAGTTAATAGATATTTTCAATATATAGATTTGTGAAAATAATGCTAGGATAATGATCATAGTCCCTGTAGCTTCGGGATTAAGAATAGGTAGAGCTACGGTATCCCCTGCCTGATCGTAAGAGGTGACTAAAAGGGGGCTTCCGGGGTAGTGGACGGTGTGAGTGGGAGCTCGATCCGTCCAACCAGCAGCCCCGAGAGGGGCAGCGATATGTGCGTGGCCGCATGTCGCCGTGAGCATCGGAAGGTGCAGGAGAGCACATATGCTCTCCCGAAGATGGGCCCGTTCTGGGGCGTAGCGCGTGGAGGACACCGGTGCGTTCCGCCGGAGATCCCGGAGTCCACCCCAAGCGCAGTGGCAGCCACCGAGGGGGTTTTAGTGTGGTCAAATCCCACATAACCCGGTACCCTCTCCCAAAAAAAACAAAACAATAAAAGGCTAATGGTCATATTTCAATCTCTTCCGACGAGGTTTAATGATTATCTACTAATAACAAGCATTTAATGGCGCTTAAATTGCTGACTTACTTACTTTAACTCATTCAACTACTGCGCTCTCACGCCTCACTTATCAACTTTATAATATTTATTAGAAACCACTTCGACATCAACATCATATAGTTGTATACTATTATGGCTTGATATAGCCTAGCTAGACTAAAGGGAAGGTACTTTTCCCAGTGGGAATATGGAATTACGCATTATTTTCACGCAAATTACTAAAAATTACGCCCAATCCGTAACGTAACTACCTAACATGTACCGATCGATACCTCATCATTTTAAAGTCCCTGCTAACCAGGGGTAGATATTATCGAGGGATATTATACCACGTTATGAGGGAACAATACCCTTTTATGCGAATTGGACACGCCACTTTGTTATTGTATTTTGCAAAATATCTACAATATATTAAATTTTTTCTACAAACTAAGAATTGCGCAATATTTTCCAAGGATATTATTCTGAACATGCACAACATGTATAGCAACGCTTTCTAGCCCTGCAACTGTCGTAAAATGAACTGTGTACACGGCTAAGCGAAACGAGCACGGTTGGATGTTCGATGGGTGACCGCTAGTGGTAAATTCCATGCGCGTTTCCGTACTTCGGAGGGTAAGTGCTGTACTTACCCTTACGATCGCGGTTGTTCTCGATTGATAACAGTCGTTAAACCTTGTTGAAAACCTGAAAACATCTAACAGCGGGTTTGCCACTAACCCGGGCCGTATCTTCAGGCATTGGAGAAGCGTCATGCAAGAAAATTATATATTGAATGCCATGACTAGCAGTGTGACCAGTCAAGAAAAGCCGCTGAATATGCGAAGCTGTATCCTTTATCAAAAAAACCCCTGTTAATACTCATAACGAAACTGCTGTTTATTTCGGTTATATACTAATAAAAAATGTATATATCTTAAATTCCTTTTCTTAAATTAAAGTTTAAAAAAATCAAAATACTGAGTGGGTAACTATTGTTATATTTAAAAAATAAAATAAAAAATTGATAATATTGATTTTAAACACATAGTAAACTGTAATTGATATTGTATAAGTTATTTTATTATTATACTATTATTATATTTATACTGTACTATCTTATACCCTTATGAATTTATATATTATCTACATATTATATTATATTTTTTTATGTATTATGCAGATAAGATTTTTACCGACTTCCAAAAGGAGGAGGTACTGTATTCGGCTGTATGTATTTTTTTTTTATATATGTTCACCGATTACTCCGCCGTTTGTGGACCGATTTTCGAAATTTTTTTTTGTTCGTATGCTTATACTCCCGAGGTGGTCCCATTGTCACCAAATCAGGATCTGATGATGGAATCCCAGGGAAATCCAGGGGAACTCTCAAATTTTATAGGCACACACATTGATTTTCTTATATTTTCTGAAGCATAAGAGATATTTGTGCATAGTAATTATCATCTCATGTTGCTGAGCTGATGATGGAAGGTACTGCAACAGTGAGGAGTTGAAAGCAAATTCTTTCAATAAATAGTTTTTTATTCCAAATCTTACAGTCCTGAGGTGGTCCAACTGTCACCAAGTCAAAGTCT
The DNA here is from genome assembly GCA_911387765.1 of Pyrgus malvae. Lineage (NCBI taxonomy): Eukaryota > Metazoa > Arthropoda > Insecta > Lepidoptera > Hesperiidae > Pyrgus > Pyrgus malvae. The sequence goes on along the minus strand of OU426972.1, from coordinate 12,941,081 downwards.
GATGAAGAATCCCGGAGAAATCGAAGGGAACATTCAAATTTTATAGCACAAGAAATGATTTTCATATTTTTACTAAAGCAAAACAGGCATTTTTGTGTAATTATCATCATATCATGTTGCTCATCTGATGATGGAAGGTACTACGAAGGTTAGGAGTTGAGAGAAAATTCTTTCAATAAATGGTCTTTTGTTCGATATCTTACATTCCTGAGGTGGTCCAACTGTCACCAAGTCAAAGTCTGATAATGGTATCCCAGAGAAATCGAAGGGAACATTCAAATTTTATAGCACAACAAATGATTTTCATATTTTTACTAAAGCAAAACAGGTATTTGTGTTTAATTATCATCATATCATGTTACTGAGCTGATGATGGAAGGTACTATGACGGTTAGGAGTTGAGAGCAAACTCTTTCAGTAAATGTTTTTTTGTTGGAAATCTTACATTCCTGAGGTGGTCCAACTGTCACCATGGCAAAATCTGATGATGTGATACTAGGGAAATCGAGGGAAACACTGAAACTTAATAGGCACACACATTCTTTTAGTCATATGTTTTAACATAATACAAACATTTATGTCCGGTAATTATCACCTCATGTTGCTAAGCTGATGATTGAAGGTACAACTCCTCAACGGTTAGGAGCTGAGAGCAAATTCTTTCTTAATTTATACGTTTAAGTGAACTGATAGTAGTATTCTTTCAAGCTATAAGATGGCTATTAGATAAACATGATTATAAAAAGTATCTCTTTAACGTTTAGAAGTTAAGTGAAAAAATTCCAATTATGCTTATTATGTACATATGTGCAGAATTATTAAAATTACTAAAAAGAGTGAAATAAATAAAGTTTTTAACAAAAAAATAGAACCGACTTCAAACGGTAAAAAATAAAATTGTTCAGTACCTACTTCTTCTTGCTTATGGTAATGACTCTTAAAACTATTTTTGGAGTCGGGCCCTTACTAAAATCAAAAATATCCTGTCTTAGTAAATATAGTGTATCTTTCGTTCTGAATGGTCACCGACTCCAATATAGTTTTAGCAGTCATTACCATAAGCAAGAAGAAGTAGGTAATTTCCCACTGTCTATACTGTTGGTGCCCATTTAGAACGAATAGTACGACATTTTAGTAAGGGCCCGACTCCAAAGATAGTTTTAAAAGTCATTACCATAAGCAAGAAGAAGTAGGTACTGAACAATTTTATTTTTTACCGTTTGAAGTCGGTTCTAATTTTTTGTTAAAAACTTTATTTATTTTTACCATATGGCTTGGCTGCAACCCTTTTTTTATATCCCACTGCTGGGCACGGGTCTCTCCCCATTATTGGGGAGGCCTGGAGCTTACTCCACCACGCTGCTCCAATGCGGGTTGGTGGTGATGCGGGTTAGTGGCCAACCCACTGTCGGATGTTTTCAAACCGCCCATAAGGCCTCCGACAAGATTTAACGACTGTTTATGTATCGACAACAACCGGAACCGACGACTTAACGTGCCCAGCACGGAAACGCGCATGATTTTTTTTTTGCCACTAGCAGTCACGCATCCTACACCCGACCGCACCCGTTTGGCTTAGTTGCATAGATCGCTTACGTTCTACGCTAACCGCCGGGCCATCCGCGCTTCATTCTTCATTCTTTTACCATATACATCATGATAATTTACTATATGTATTATATTACAAAAATATACAAATTTATACATTATTTTATCGCACCTACCACAGCTTCACACCAACGCCACGGGTTGACTGGCAGAGAATGCCGCTAGGCATTAAGTCCGCCCTTTGTACTTTATTTACGTGCAATAACGAATAAAATAATAATAATATTTTATAGTAATACTGTTCACCTGCTGTTTGAACTACGCGACTACCGGCAGGCTGAACTGAAAATCAGTGTTGTAGTCGTTGGCTGCAAGGAGGCTGAGTGGAGTCCTTTTTCTTCAAATATTACAACAATGCCACTGTTATGTTTGTGACCCTATTGATATTTTTATTTGTTTGCATTTTGTAGTTTTAACAAGAAATAAATATTTTTCTATTCTATTATATTCAAATATGTTTTGAGCTATTCACCGATAGTAGAAAACAGTTCAAAAGAGTAAACATTAAGCCTATAACCACTTTAGCCTTGACGGGAGCAATGACCTAACGAAACACTGGCGTTATCTCATCATAGGTACTATTGTAGATGTGATAAACATTACCACCAAAGCAGTAAGGATTTACTTGATCAAACAATGACTCATGACAGCTCACCTTTATTTTCGTTGTAGCTAGTAGTTCCGGAATTCAACTATACAATCCTTTCTAAAAGATTTATAATGTTGGCATATATATATTTTTACCTCCTTATTTTCTAAGGAAGCCAAAATGCTGATCAAATTGTATGTGAAATTGATTACTTTATAAGATTTATCATGTAATAAGGTTTTATGGGGGTGACTTTTTTATACCGAACCCTTTTTTCATAATAAAGATTTATAATAATAAGATTTTTACATGCTATACTCGTATGTATTCATTGATATTTCTTTCGTATATGAAATAAATGAAGTAGCAGACGAGTATGTTAAGACAATTGGATGCCAGTGAACCGTAAAAATGATCCATGTCGTTTATGATAACAAGAAAGAAAGAGAGAAAATATTTTTATTCACTTTACGGTTTTTTTTACAAACTATTAGCGAACTTTATTTTATGGTCAGCTCTGGACGCGCTTAACTTCAGCTCTGTTTAGCACTTAGCTTATTTACACAGTTTTTATATGGCCCTTACACTCGTAACCGTCCTGCATCAGAACAGGGTTGCGCAAGACATCGTTAGATGCATTGGCTGACGCAGCTTTTCCAGGAAAACTCGCGGACTCCAGCATCGATCTGCACCGGCTTTCTATCGACGCTCTTAATCCAATCGTGGAAGCAAGCGGTCGCCTCCGCTGCTGGGACTCCTGCTCGATCGTGTAGAAGTTGAAACCAGTCAGTAGGCTTAGATTAGGTATTTAGATTTAATACCAAATGCCAAAATCGTCCCAAAGCCATCTGTTTACATATGTACTTCAATATGGTTATGGTATTCTCTACTACTCTAGGTTTGAAAACATCCGACAGTGGGTTGACCACTAACCCGCATCTCCACCAACCCGCATTGGAGCAGCGTGGTGGAGTAAGCTCCAGGCCTCCCCAATAATGGGGAGAGACCCGTGCCCAGCAGTGGGACACAAAAAGGGTTGCAGCCATTCTCTACTGCCTGATGTTAAGAAGCGAGTAAAAGGTGGGAGTGGGAAGTATGAGCTCGTACCGTCCAGACATCGGCCTCGAAGAGGATGGTGGTTTGAGTGTGGCCGCAAGCTGTCATAAGCACAGGTGCAGGAGAGTACCATTGCCCTCTGGGTCCGTTTTGGACGGCCCACGTGGAGTACACCGGTGCGTTCGTCTGGAGACCCCGGAGCCCATCCTAAGCGCTGAGACGACACAGAATGTCTTTTAGACCGGTAAAAGATTATCAAAGACTCAATCAATGTGTAAAGGCAATATCCAGAGTCCATGGGTTTCATGTTGACGTCTATTTAAGAATCTTCAGATAATTGCTTTGGCCAGCATGTACATTTACGAAGTGTCAATATTTGTTAATTTACATTGTCAAACAGATGTAGAGGGTCAAACAAACTTGTTACTGACTGGACTCTACAAAAGAAACCGCCATGGCATGTGCATTAGAATATTTTTATAGTGTGCTCCTGCGGCCGAGCTGTGGGTGGGTTTGGTCACCATAGCCTTTCATGTTCAAGGAGCGGTGCCGACTATACCATCATATAGTCACCGTGGAGGAAAAGGGGAGATCTCCCGCCAGGCGATGTCACTGCCTGGGGACCGCGGTGCGAATGCTAACTTCGGACCATTTGTATATATACTGAGAATCTAAGAAACTTCGATAGCGTGATACGTCTTCTGATTGGCCAGTTCAGTGTGACGTAGGTATTCTATTGTTTACAATGTTCGCTGCTTGCTTCGTTTTGCATGGTCAGCATTTCACGTAAGGCGCGCGGTTTGGTATGTTACTGTAGGTATCGCGCTTTTACAGTTAGATACTATTAATGATTTGAGCCGCAGATCTCTTGCCACTGTATCCATACTAGCTTCACTAGAATCAAGTGAAATGAATAAAAGTGGTTTGTATGATAATGACAGAATTGCGCGAGATATATTCGTTCCCTATACGTAAACTCGTAGTGTACTATTAAAGTCTGACACATATTGTACTCCCGTTAAGGTCGCTTAGTCACAGAGGTGGCGCATGGAATGCTTATAAACTCCTTACTAGATATCAAACTGTTACGCAAATGGCCAGTATAGACGTACGTTATTGTTTGTTTTGAATTTTGATTAAGTTTCCATTTTATTGGCTGCACGTATTGGAACGGTGAGTAACTGTGATTTTGTCAAGAGAGTATTTATGTTGTCAAAAACATGCACATTATGTTAGTACGATCAGCTAGTAATACACTAGCTGATCCGGCGAGCTCCGTACCGCTTTTTTTCATTTTGGCGATTAAAAATGGGGGTTGATGAAAGAAGTGAAAATTAAGGATTGTACATATTTTAATGCCAGATCACATACTCATAAAAATAAAAAAATTACAAAAAAATGCTTGGGATGGACTTCTGACTTAAGAGTTCAAAAAATAGATTACCTATAAATGATTCTCAGACCTACTGAATATACAATTAAAATGTCATTAAAATCGGTCTAGCCATTTCGGAGGAATATGGCACTAACACTGTAACACAAGAATTTAATATTAGATAGATAAAGATAAATAATTAACAACATTTAAAGGCGGTTCGGAGTTCTTGGGGTCAGCTATAATAATATGATTTTCTATAAACTTTGGCAACAATAATGTGTAATTATTTGACAATATAAATACGCTCTTCACAAAATCACAGTTAGGTACCTACTCATCGTCCTTACGTGTAGCCCGTATAATCGAAACATAATCAAAATTCAAAACAAACAATAACGTAGTCCATGTGGTGATAATTTGCGTAACATAACAGTTGATGTCTAGTGTGGATATATTAGTCTAGTAAACTTGTTGGTTGCACATTATGACCTTCTCCTACGTGCACATAACACACTAAAAACATACCTATAGATAAGAATGCTAGAAGCGTGCTGGCGAAAATAAACGAAAGAAAAAAAATAAAGGCTTAATTAGAGGCTAGATTAGAGGTAGGTATCGTGCCGTGAAACATAGCCCTCGGCAACCTATCTTTGTTATGTATATTTAATTTTATTACTATTACTGTTATTACTTATTACATACTTTAAATTATAAAGTGGAATTTGATTGATTGTTTGTTTGCATTGAGTTCGCTCCGAAACTACTGGACCGATTCGAAAAATTGTTACCGTTATAAACATAAATATATATACATTATCCCTGATAACTCTGATAAGCTACAGAATATTTTCAAAAAGGTTAGGGATCCGTATGAAAACTTCGGTCATGTAAATCAACGTGTGAGAAAACTACCAAAAAATCCTTATATCGCGTACGCTGTGGAAACTATTGACAATAGAACAAAGTGATGTACAACAGTTTTATAGACATCAATATCAACAAATTATGTCCGCGATACCGTACGTCAAACTATTACTTTCATTTTAATTTTCACAATAACTACACTTACATTTTAAAGTATGCTATAGTAACGCCGGACATTTTAAAGTATGCAAAAGTAACGGAAGCGCGCATGGCTTGGCGGTTAGCGTAGAACGTAAACGATCTATGCAACTAAGCCATAATGCGCAGTCGGGTGCGAGATGGGTGACCGCTAGTGGCAAAGAATTTCATGCGCGTTTCCGTGCTTCGGAGAGCACGTTAAACCGTCGGCCCAGGTTGTTGTTGTTAGATAACAGTCGTTAAACTTTATTGGATGCCTTATGGACGGCTTGAAAACATCCGACAGCGGGTTGGACACTAACCCGCATCTCCACCAACCCACACTGAAGCAGCGTGGTGGAATAAGCTCCAGGCCTCCCCAATAATAAGGAGAGACCCGTGCCCAGCAGTGGGACGTAAAAAGGGTTGCAGCCAATAGTAACGCCAGTACAATGCATGTATGTAGGACACCAAAGGGGGTAAAGTAGGGAACATCATTTTGGGTCCCATGAAACCGATGGAGAATGTTCACTTCGCTACTGATTCTGATGCAGGTGAAACCGCGGGACACAGCTAGTAGACTATAAAACCAGTAGTTATGAACAGCAATCTCCATCTCGCCGAATGGTCTACAAAGCCCGGTGCTCTAAAAGGCAGCAGTTATCAAGCGGAGTGCTTTATTATGCACTCTACCCAATTAAATCAACAGGGATTAGTTTTTGTAGGGCTGCCAATTTCTAAGACTATAAAGGTAATATTAAAGTAATTTTTATTTATGACTAGTGGACGTTGACCAGCAGACGTTGTCTGTTTATTCAAGAGGATTAGTATCTTTATCATCTCAAAGAGTTTTTATGTTACTGTCAAATAATAAATTTAATATAAAACTAATAGTGACAGATGAATTGTTATTTAGAATACTTAGACTAAGAATAATGTACTTACGTACTATTAGAATAATTTATGTCAAACTTCTGGACCTCAGACTAAGAATAATGTACTTACGTACTATTCTGGACAGACGCGATGGCGCAAAGAACCAATGTTTGACAGTTACTACCAGTTTATATAGGAAAATAAAATACGTTCATTTACAAATAATTTCGCAAATTTTCTATATTTTCTCACCGTTTAAACCTTCCCTGGAATTGACAAAAATTAGCCACATCGGTTCACCCGTACTTGAGTTTTAGCGAGACTTACGAACAGCAATTCATTTTTATATGCAGAGATGATGAAGATCTTCGTCAGGTTTTTTTTTCAATCCCTTTTTATGACCTACTGCTGAATAAAGATCTCCTCTTTGAAGTAAGGTAGGCCATAGTCCACGTCCACCACACTGGATAAGTGCGGTTAATATCATACCTGAGTTTCTCATAGTTATGAGTTTATGAGTAACTCTCAGGCATGCACGGTGATGGAAATCATTGTAATAAAAAATCACGTTGTTTTACATTCACCAAAGCGATAAAAATGCGCATAATTTTTTTTTATGTCAGAATACACATCAAATTAAAAAATACATGCAGTCAATTATATGACCGCCAACGACTTTGTTCGCTTTTCTTTAGTTTATCCTAATTTTTCCCATGATATTGGGAAATCGGTATAAAATGTGTAGCGACCGTCCGCTACTCATCAAGATATATATACTCATCAAGATGGCGCCACGGGTATTCCTGAATCACGCTATAGAAGTTTTCGAAATATCCTACCATATATACAAGCTCCGAATTGAGTCAGTCGGAGCACGGCCGCTCCCCGGGCATGACCACCTCGCCCGGCGGGAGATCTCCCTTCGCCAAACTGGTGACCCTGGACAAGAATACGTCCCTTCTGACCTTCATCAGTCGCACCTTCACTCCCTGGATGGACTGCAGCATCACTTCACCAGCTCGTCAGGTTCATCGCAGCACACCATGTACACGCTTCCTCTTCCTGATCAAGCTGCCTCCTGCGACATCGTGGACGGCTCGAGTACCCACTCTACTCGCCTCCACATTCCAACCTACCCTCACATCTCGACTCACCGAAGATAGAGGGCATCTCCACACTTCGCTACACCCTCACATCCCGACTCACCGTGGACAGAGGGCGACACAAGGTCTTCACCCTCACATCTCGACTCACCGCAGATAGAGGGCATTCAAGGCGCTTGTAAGCGAAGATTACTCGAGCATGGATAGAAGCTATCGACTTCCGGTCTGAGCAGGGGGTGATGTAGCGACCTTCCGCTACTCATCAAGAGATGGCGCCACGGGTATTCCTGAATCACGCTATCGAAGTTTTCGGAATATCCTACCATATATACAAGCTCCGAATTGAGTCAGTCGGAGCACGGCCGCTCCCCGGGCATGACCACCTCGCCCGGCGGGAGATCTCCCTTCGCCAAAAATGTATTTCACGACCTATTCTAAGGTCTACTGCGTATAAACACAAATTATTATAACAATCATCAAACCGATTCGGAGGAGTATTGTTACAAATATTGCGATCCAAGAATTTGATATATTTGAAGATTATGAGAAGCGTCAACTTTGAAATAATAAAAAAAAACTATTAAATTTGGTTTACAATAAAAGTGTAGCATATCTTGATGGTGAATTTAACAAACAAGAAATGACCGACGATCATGAAAATTTTATACTGACAGTTCAAGTGTGCGTAGGTACTATATAGAAGCTGAATTTTTATGTTGGAAACCCTGAATAAGGATATAAGTGGCGTAAAGCGCCCGCTTACTACATAAGCCGCGGCTTACGATGATTCACAGCCAACCACCCTTTAGAATATTAACGAATATTCGGATAAGCATTCGTTTTAGGATAAAGAGTGTTATAAAATGAGAAAAAGCTGACGTAATACGGACATACAAAGGGTGGAGAATAGCAATATTATTCCAAAAATATAGTAAAGATTCCTTTTTTACACCTTCATTAACTTGCAATGTTATTCTTATATTTTATTAAGACGAAAATTGGAAATTATAATAGGTTTCCAAAATCTTTCAAAGCATTAAACGGTTTTTTATATCAGACAGTAAGACAATAAATCAAATGAAATCAAAAATATTTATTTCATATTAGGAATACAAAATATTCGCTTAATGAATGTATTTTTTCCCGGTCATCGCCTTTTAGTAATAAGATCCATTTTTGTTACAAAACTTAGAATCTAATCTAAAAACTGATTTAAAAGTCTTTTATATAAAAACTCAACAACCCGAGTTTAAAAACTGTTATTGTAAAGATTTATACTATTTGTTTTTAAGTCGTAAACCCTATTATAGCACCCGCTTACAGCATAAGCCACGGCTTACAATGATTCACAGCCAGCCACCCTTTAGAATATTAACACATTTTCGGATAAGCACCGGTTTTAGGATGAAAAATACCATGAAATGTGAAAAAATGTTATTAAAGTGACGATATAAAATCATATTACCAATATATTTATAAAAAACGTGGACTGTACTGAAAGATTTCGTTTCGTTCGTTCGTTTGTAGGTCGTAGAACTTTTATGGTTTGATCGCGGAAGTACCACCGCTGCACCCACTGCCCTAAATCATTTTTATTGTGTTCCCGTGGAAAGGTACCATTGCTGGCCAGACTTACATCAGCCTCCAGAGTAGCAGCACAACTGTATACGACCCAGACAAGACAAGACTTAGGCTTGCATGAGGTTGTGTGTAGATGTTCATGGGCCGCTGCAGCCATGCACACCAGTTAACACCGCGTACCCTGCATGCTCGTCTGGTACTCCACGAATAAATTAAATAAATCAAAAATGACCATAACTGAGCTCTATAGTCCCTTGAACTTGTGAAAATATAAAACTAGTCCATGTCACATATTTTGATATATGAAATTTGGCAAGAACCAAAACTTACGAAAAAAATACATTTGTAATTATATATATATTTTTTTATTATGTAGTACGGAGCCTTCGAAGGGCGAGTAAGACTCAACGTTGTCATTTTTTTTACTATAGTAGGTTTTTTATACTGGTAGGAGTCCAGCACAAATGTTTTAGATTTGCACATTATTTATCCCTCGCACGCTACAAGCCGTAAACAAAATAGTAATCTCTGAATACAGTAATTAAATGACGTACTACAATCAAACCGGTCCCGTAACCATTCGCGTGAACAAATAAAGAATGAGTCATACGGAAGCATTCTATTATGTGAAAATTGGATTTGGATTGGACTACTAAGAATTTGTCACATGTTTCTTAGGATGATGATGACCTGGTCATTCCGTGAATAGATCGTGGAGGAAGCGAGATATAGAGGGTTTTCTTAAATAATACGAGAAGCAAACCTTGAAATAATAACGCCTCACACAAACAAACCCACATTCAGATGTTGTGCGTGCCATTGACACACACAATGTCAAGGACGCAAACACATGAATTCAAAGACAAAGACTTTTCTGCCACGCATGTCATGGAATAGAAGAATATAAAGTCTTGGCAGGAAGTCGAAAAAGTCATATTGTGCTCTAGTTTTATTTTCATTTTCTTGGTGTACTTCAGAGTTATATCGGATAAATTTGAGGGCATTTTGTTCGATATAGGTTAATTACATAACAGTGCACGAGTGTTGTGAAATAAAATAACAGTGCGAATACATGTTTTTTCAGCTTGCCTCCAAAATTACATTGGTCACGTTCTAGTAAAGCAGCCATCGCTTTACTTGAATGTCTGACTGATTACTGACGACTTACTGACTTAACCTATTATTACTCGTCCAGTTTCAACTAAACTGGCAAAAACGTGATGCAGAAATTATACTTGACGCTAGCAATATGCAGAGTTTACGATGCGATAATTGAAGAAATAAAATATTTTCTATGGAGTTTCTGTGAAATGATGAGATTTTACCTACCTAACCTAATTACATAAGTTGACCATCAGCCCTCTGATTAACTGCGCAATATTATACACAAACTTACACACGCCATGAAAGTTGATTGGAATGTGGTGTTTGTCTGAACTTTTTTAAATAAAATAAAAAACAATATATTCAACGGAATGACGTAGTACTATTAAATCGGTCTCGAAATCACTCTCGCGTGAACGGGAAAGAGTGAGTCATACGGAAGCGTCAATTAAGGACCGGATCGGAACTGAATTTAGATTGAACTTCTTAGAATTTCACATGTGTTTACTAGGATTATGCTTACTACATTACGGTCCGTGAAATTCTCAGGAACACTTTCGAAGAACAAGCCAGATATAGAGCCAAAATGGCGCGATTTGTAAAGGCTTTACAGCCGAAATATTGAGCGAAAGCTCAATTATTAATGAATTAAAGTTTTTCTTTGTATATTTGGTGTATCGGCGGGAAGTTGAACGGTAATGAAACCCCAGAAAAATTAGTCGAAATTCTAAGACCTAAAGTTACAATATCTTCTATGTAAAAACTAAAAAAATAGATTCCAAAAATACCTATAATATACCTAACTATTCTTTTCTAGTTTTAGTTTATAGTTATTTTGATTATTACTTCTTTTTTAGTTTATATTGTTTGTTGTGAGTCGTATGTTTGGAGAATAAAATATATTTGGAGTTTTGGTGGGAAGTTAAAAGAAGCATGTAGTGAATAGAAGTACTTAATCTTGTTTCGTGTTCATTTTGTTGTGTAATCTTGAGTTATATAATTTTGTGTTTATAATTTTGAGTAATAAAGGACGACCCGTGTGGCATAATGATTTCTATGCCGGACCGCCGATCGGAGGGTCCCAGTTTCGATTCCAGGCGAAGCAGAAATTTGAATGATGAGTTTAAATTTCTATTCTCAGTTTGGGTGTTTGTGTTTCTGTCTTTGTATATGTCCATGGTAACCACGACACAGGGTTATCTAAGCTACTGTGGGGCTATCAGCGGGAAACATTATTTATTATTATATCGTTATGAAGAATTGCTAAGAAAAGTATACTGACATAAAGAAATAATAAACTTAGAAGTAAAATAAGATAAAGTAACTGTCAACATAGTTCGCAGGTCACCGTGACGTCACTCGTCAGACGCGTAGACGTGCAAACATTCAAAACACTCCGAGTCCGCTTTATCTGTGGATAGTTAGTTACGCGGAAGTACAAGTATCTAGCGATGAATATACGAGATTATCGGCACGTTTTCTCACGCCATCGTTACCGGCATGAATTGTTGTATATACCAACATTGTTGACGACCCGTGTGGCGCAATGGTTACCATGCCGGACTGCTGACTGAACCCTTCCTTCAAGGTCTCTGGCGAGGCAGAAAATATTTGAATGATGAGATTTAGATTTCTGTTTTTTGGTCTGTTTCTGTCTCTGAGTTTGTACATGGTACCCACGAGACAGGGTATATCTAACCTACTGCGGGGCTATGAGTGTGATCGTTGTTGTACGAGTATAATTGACAAACTTAGAAATTAAATAGAAATGTTCTTTTTCGAATCTAAATTGTGATTTTTCTCTGTAATGACGCAATAGTTAATCAAGAATTTCGTATGAAAATAATTGTTTATATTTTCTATTTTCGTCACATATTTTAAGAAAATCATGAAAATCCCAGATTGTCCTAACTTAACAATCTGTCCCCGCAAGAACCACCCCCGCGAACCCCGTTTCACATAGTCGGCACACTACACCAAGAATGAAAGCCCAACGGTCGCTAAACCGTTGATCTTGGTGGCTATCTTTAGAAATTATTATTTATTATTTATTTACCATGATTAAAACGATTACAAAAACCGATTACTAATGAATGTAATTGGTTTTTGGATGGAACTGACTATCATACATCACGCAAACAGAACCTGAGATATTCTGACAATATATCCTTCCACTCATCCACAAACAGATCGCATTCAGGGTTTTTCATTCATTCAGAAAGCAGTCGTTAAACCTTGTCGGGAGACGGAGGAAAGGCAGTTTTAAAACCTAATACAGTAGCTAAGCCACCTTGTTGTTATGATTCAGAAGTGATTATTCACCGGTAGTTTCGCGACCGCGCGACTGTGTGCGCTTTGCATAATAATGTATTACATTGAATTACATTCATTAAATGTGACACATTTATGGTCAAACTACAGTTCAATCTCTGTTTATGTTGCCGAGAAATTAAATAGATGTTTGTTGATTGATTTTATGAAGTAAGAAAAGTTTTAAAATATTTTTTTCCATTTTCTAAAGATACGGGATAAGCGATGAATATTTCTACGATATAATACTTATTAGCGCTTTCATAACATCATTTTATGTTATGAAATATCAAAATATTTGGTAAAATATTTTTAATTATTTTACTGCTTTGAACACTTGACTTATTACGTAAGGTGTAGTCCTTTTTTTTGAGTATCGGGGGAAGCCTTCAAAAGGTACCCGACACCTTGACATCTTGGGAGAGGATACCGGGTTATGTGGGATTTGACAGCACTAAAACCCCCTCGGTGCCCTGTCTCTGCGTTTGTGAGGACTTCGGGATCTCCATTGGAATGCACCGGTGTCCTCCACGCGCGGCGCCCCAGAACAGGCCCATCTTCGGGACAGCAGATGTGCTCTCCTGTTCACACCTGTTTAGGCGGCATGCGGCCACGCATACACCGCCGTCCCTCCCGGGGCTGCTGGCTGGACGGGTCGAGCTCCCACTCTCACCGTCCGCATTCCCGGAAGCCCCCTTTTAGTCGCCTCTTACGATCAGGCAGGGGATACCGTAGCTCTATTCTTAATCCCGAAGCTACAGGGACTAAGGTGTAGTCCTAAGCTACTTTGCTTTGATTATATTTTGATAAAGTATAACTTCCATTCTCCACCAACCTGCATTGGTGCAGCGTGGTGGAGTAAGCTCCAGTCCGCTGGACTCCATGTGCTTAATAAAATACATCATCATCAAGGTGTAGTCGATTTATTGCTTGCGCATTAATGTTGGTTAGAGGATCCCCTTTTAATATAGTCAGAAATGTGTGCCAGAATTTGAACCCGGGACCCATACCAGTGGCTTAATCACGCGTCTATCGCATAAAATTACATACACAATAATAGCAACGTACGCTCACAACTTCAATGTAAGCGCGCTCAAGCCACATCCAGCGCACAATGTCACCGCACGAGGAGCCTGACTCACTCAACACGTGATTCAACAACAAATGCCCACCTACCACTTACTATGTGATTACTATCAAACTACCGTAACAGTAGCTGGGCTTATATGGTTTAGACGGGGAAGTACCTTTTTTGTATGGGGGAAACTTTCAAAAGGTACTCCGCATATTGTGAGAGGTACCGGGTTATGTGAGATTTTTACTACACTAAAATCCCCTCGGTGCTGCCTTAACGCTTAGAGAGGACTCCACCTTATCATCAATCGAAGCGATCATTCTGATAGGCCTTTCAGCCTATGATCGCTTCGTACCAGGTGAGCACCATCGATTGACGACCCGCGTGGCGCAATAGTTACCATGCCGGACTGCCAATCGAAGGTTCCTGGGTTCGATTCCCGGCGATACAGAAATTTGAATGATGAGTTTAAATTTCTGTTCTCGGTCTGGTTGTTTGTGTTTCTGTCTTTGTGTGTGTGTCCATGGTACCCACGACACAGGGTATATCTACCCTTCTGTGGGGCTATGAGTGTGAAGCGTTATTTATTTAATCACAATCTCAGTGAGGTATCTAATAGCACTTTCGACGGTTTGTGCAGCCATATCAATTGATTCTAGATTATTTAACACGGTGTTTGTAAACACCTTCTAATCGTGGCGGGGGGGGGGGGGGGCGGGGGACTAGGGGGGACTGCGGGGAATAAGAAAACGCTACCTAAATTATTACGAATATATTGTTCTTTTCAAAATTCATTTATTCATAACCCATCAGAAAGAAATTTTTACTGTATTTTACTGATGGCGCGCGAAAATTGAGTTCACTAACTAATTTAAATAAGTTGGCGTAAGTTAAGGTTACTTTTACGTCGCTGCGTGAAAAGTCTCCTAAGTTCTTATGAGAAAAACTTTGTACTTTCGAAAAACTATTCTGAAATATTCGGTGCTTTTGTAGGGGTTTAAGCTTACTTATAAGATTTGTTGGAACAAAGTTCTGTATTGAGAGACGAGAGCTGTAATGTACAGATGCCTCTGCCAATATCGTTTTCATCTAGTCAAAACTTTGCATCATTAATAAATATCGATAGTGATCGTAGTTTCATTGATTATCGAAGTAAGGAAACGTTTACTGTTACACCACAGTACTGTAAAAAATATATTTTCAGGGTCTGAGAAGGCTGTTGCCCCCTCCTATGAATTTACAAAAAAGGGCGGTAATAAATCAGCGTACTATATCTGAGAATTGTATATTACCCGCCACTGAAATCTCTAATATCTCTACTATTCTCTACTAATATTATAAATTCGAAAGTAACTCTGTCTGTCTGTTTGCCACGCTCTTAAACTATTGAACCGATTTAAATGAAATTTGGAACACAGATAGAGTGGACCCTGGGAAAGGACATAGTATGGTTTTTATCCAACGGGTCCACGCGGGCGAAGACGCAGGCGGAAGGCTAATAGTAAATAATTAAGAAAAAATAAAATGAAAATTCATAGTTACAATCCTTTTTGCGTCCCACTCCTGAACTTGGGTCTCTCCCCATTATTGGGAAGGGTTGGAGCTTGCTTACACTTAATCGGTAATTGGGAAGAGGATTAAATTTAACTTACAATATTTTATTATTATTATTTTATATTATATGTTGACGCTTGCAACACTGCGCCAACGATGGCTTCGGGGAGAGAAGGGCGTGGGGAGAGGATTCGTAGGCCCGTTGCCGCCCTTACAACATACCCGCGCATCCGCACTTTTGAAATCAGATCGTCAACTAGTTAATTTCATAATTTGTACATAATTTTGCTTTCATTACATCTTTAAATTCTCAAATTGTATTTTCTTATGTTCCTTACGGAACATAAAGTAATAAGAAAATGCGACTTAGATTATTACTAATACATTGTACTTTTCCAAATTCATGTATTCCTTACCTGTCACAAAGAAATATTAACTGTAGATGGCGCTTAAATTGAGTTCACTGACTAATTTAAGTACGAGTAAGTTGGCGTTTACTTTTACAGCTAAGTGAAAAGTCTCCAAAGTTGTTATGAGAAAAACTTTGTACTTTCGAAAAACTATTCTAAAGTATTCTGTGATTTTGAAAAGGTTAAGCTTACTTACGAGATTTGTTGACACAAAGTTATATTTGAAGTAGAGCCAATCTCCTAAATCTAGAAGCCCTAACTCTACCAGCCCTTTTTTTGGTATCGGGGGAAACCTTAAAAGGTACCCGGCACCTTGGGAGAGGTGTAACTGTGGGATTTGTTACCGCACTAAAACCCCTTCGGTGGCCTACCTCTGCGCTTGGGGAGGACTCCGGGATCTCCAGTGGAACGCACCGGTGTCCTCCAGGCGATGGGCCCGTTCTGATGGGCAGATGTGCTCTCCTGCACTCTCCGATGCTCACGGCGGCATGCGACCATGCACATACCGCCGTCCTTCCCGGGGCCGCTGGCTGAACGGATCGAGCTGCCACTCTCACCATCCGCAACCCCGGAAGTCTCCTTTTAGTCGCCTCTTACGATCACGCAGGGGATACCGTAGCTCTATTCTTAATCCCGAAACTACAGAGACTAGCCCCTAACTTCACCAACTCTATAATTATTTCAGTTTAAATGTGTAGCTAAAGCATTGTATATTTACATAATTTTCCGAGAATTTCAACATCTCATTCCCATCCCATCCCAATTTCGAATTTGTAATAGTTTGAATGTAGTAGAATGTACTAGATAGTAAATTCGAAATCAAAAATGGGACAAAAATGACAAAGCAGTACAGGAAAAGTCTACTGACTGCTCAGGCTGCCGGAGAAGGATCAGTGCTTGTTCTCCTTGATTTTTCGCGTGCTTTTGATAGTATCAATATTACTCTACTGCTATCCAAGCTGTCTTTTTATGGTCTAAGCATAGATGCAATTAAATGGTTTGAAAGTTATTTTTGCAGTCGTACGCAAAAAGTCGTATTAAACAGTGATGATGGAAAGTCAAAAGAGTCGGTGAGCAAGCCAGTACGTAGAGGAGTTCCGCAAGGGTCAATTCTTGGACCGCTTCTCTTTATACTTTATAGCGCTGATATAATAGACCAGATCAAGTACTGCAAGTATCATCTGTACGCGGATGATCTGCAGTTATATATATCATTTAAGGCAAAAGATACTCAAAATGCCATTGATAAACTTAACGCAGATTTGAAACGTATAGAAACCTGGTCTGACTTACATGGATTAGCTCTAAACCCCAAAAAAAGTAAATATATGATAGTAGGCAATAAAGAGCAAGTAAGAAAAATTAGTAATTATAATATATCAGTGAACGTAAGGGGTCAAGCAATCGAAAGAGTAACTGAAGCTCGTAATCTTGGATTACTTATGGATGAATCATTACGATTTGAAAATCATGTTATTAGTACGGTACGAAATTGTTTCTATCGTCTCAAAGTTTTATACCGAATGAGAGAGTTTCTTAGCGTTCAAATGCGAATAAAACTTTGTGAATCCTTAGTGCTGTCGAAATTAAATTACGCTGATGTTGCAATCGGTCCTAGACTTCTTGCGCGTTCACAGAGTCTCTTACAGAAAGTGCAAAACGCTTGCGTCAGGTACTGTTATAATATTCCACGTCGAGCGCATATAACACCTTATTTGAACAGTGCTAAAACACTTAACATGAAAAACCGACAACAGTTGCATTTTGCGTCTCTCTTGTTCGGCACAATTAAAAATAAAAACCCGAAATATTTATATGACAAACTTCAATGGAGTCGAGACCTTAAAATTAAGTCGATTAGACAAGTATCCGCTCTCAGGCTCAATCTGAGTGCATTTTGTGCTCCTGCTTTTCGTGGTTGTTTTAAATATGCCGCTACCAAATGTTGGAACAACCTACCGCCGCCTCTCCGTGACTTACAATCGGTTAGTAGTTTCAGGAATAAATTTAAACTTTATTTAATGAATGCCCAAAGTAAACTACGGTAGTGGTATAAAAAAAAAATAAAAAAATAATGCTAATAAAAAAAAAACCCTATACCCCCATAACTGAACTGCCCTGTGTTGTTGTTTTTTGTGTGTTTCTGTTATACATATATAAATAATGATTATCTTTTATTTAGTTTTATTACATATTTATTATATGTATAGATTAAGTTTAAATATATAGTAAGCTGCAATTGTTTTTGTAAACTCAAGTTATTTATAGTCATAAGTCATAAAAGGTTTCACTTGCTGTTTGAATTACGCGAATACCGACAGGCTGCACTGAAAATCAGTGTTGTAGTCTTTGGCTGCAAGGAGGCTGAGTGCAGACCTTTTTCTTCAAATACTACAACAATGCCACTTTTATGTTTGTGACCCTATTGATATTTTTTATTTGTATGCATTTTGTAGTTTTAAGAAGAAATAAATGTTTTTCTATTCTATTCTATTCTATTCTAAAAGATAGGACTCGGAAATGCCCTAGTGACGCCAAGACGCTTGGCTCGTCTTGGCGAGACCACTACCGTGCCTACTTATTTTGTAACAAGTTTTATATATTACAACTGAAAATCATCAACAGTCGATGAGTCGTCTGAGAATTGTAAATCCGCCACTGTTAAATATTGAAATTATCTTTTCGGTTTCTTTCTTTCTTTCTTCTTTCAAATAAGATTAAATCAAACCGAAATTCTTAGTACGCGCCAGTATTCTGTCATTGTTACATTTTATTACTTATCTTTACTCCAAAAAGTCTATTCGATTATTTATCATATCGACCTAATCCGGTAATCTATGCTAAGTATGCTATTATTCAATTTACGCACAGTGAAAACATATGTAAGTAAAAATTCTTAAAAATCTTTTTTACTAACTTGTAACTAACTGAATTTTGTTAAAAGCAAAAAATATTTTGGCCTTTTTATCTAATTTACAAAACATTATATCTGTAACTATTGGTTAGTTTGCAAACTGCTCAATAATAGACAAAGGTACTTATATCAGAGCAAATCTATATCCAAGAGTCAATGGACGGGATGGCCTGTGCACGTAAGTTACTGCAAATCTTTTTGCCTCCTTTGCTGGACGCGGGTCTCAGCTTATTATTGGGGAGGCCTGAGCTTACTCCACCGCGCTGCTCCAATGCGGTGGAGATGCGTATTAGTGTCCAACCCGCGGTCAGATGTTTAATTGCCATAAGGCCTCCTACAAGGTGTAACGACTGTTATCTATCGACAATAATAGGCATCGACGGCTTAACGTGCCCTTCGAAGCACGGGAAGGCGCATGAAATTCTTTACCCATCTCACACCTGACCGCGCCTGTTTGGCTTAGCTACATAGATCGCTTTTGATCTAAGCCAGCCGCTGAGCCATGTGCGCTTCATATAAGTATGAATAGCTAACTTCAGAATTATTCAGCAAAAGATGCATTCTGCATGTGTTTCAAAGCAATGTTTTGGCTTCGGTGTACCTTTTATATGTCCCACTACTGGGCAGAGGTCTCCTCTCACAAGTGAGAGTGATTTAGGTCATAGTCCACCACGCTGGCCAAGTGCGGATTGGTGGACGTCATGCATCTGAGAAATTATGAACGACAATTTTAAATATCACGACATTTTCCATCACCGTGGAGCAACGATAAATGCGCACATTACAAATTTCTTTGTCAGAGGTGCGCGCCGAGGATTTGAACCCGGGATCGGTCGCATCGAAGACCGCGGCTTTTTACCACTTGGCCATCGCTGCTCTATACAATTATATACAGACAATTTAGTACATCACTGCCGGGGGCCACCAAATATAATTAACATGATGTCCCAAGTGCAATTAGCGATAATTACGATAAATGACATACACCGAACTGAGCTAGGGTAATTAAATTAGCCAATTTCACAGCAATTATGTGTATTAGATACCTATTAGATGAGATTTGTTTGAAGACCCCTGTGGCGCAATGGTTACCATGACAAAATGCCAATCGGAGGGTCCCGGGTTCCATTCCCGGCGAAACAGAAATTAGAATGATGCGTTTAAATTTCTGTTCTTGGTCTGGGTGTTTATGCTTCTTCCTTTGTATGTGTCCATGGTACCCACGACACAGGGTATATCTATATACCCTACTGTGGGGCTATGAGTGTGAAACGTTATTTATTTATTAAATTATGAAAGACTGACGGCCGCCCGCGACTTCGTCCGTATGGACTTAGTTTTTTGCCTGTATTATTAGCCTTCCTCAATAAATAGACTATTCAAGAAAAGCCATTAGTTCCTAAGATTAGCGCGTTCAAACAAACAAACAAACTCTTTAGCTTTATATTATTAGTATATATGTATATTTAAAAATGGAATTTCATGTCTAAAATAATAAAACCACTTAGTTTAATTAAACAAAAAAAAACTACTAGTTAACATAAAAGGCAGCATCCAAATTGCTGTCTTGTGGATGAGTGCCCATAATGCTGGCAGTGTTACCTCGCTGAATAGCTAAAGCTATTCTTTGCCCAAGGTAAGTACCAGCCCTCCGGTCTCCATACTTAATTTCATGAAAATCGATAGAGCCATTTCCGAGATTCAGATTATATACACAAGAATTGCTCGTTTAAAGATATTAAATTTTCTTTATTTGTTTGCAAGCCGTATCAGATTATAATGAATGAAAATTGTATAGTTCCGCAGTTGTATAGTGAATTTCAAAATCATTCTTACATCACTTTATCGACTGTAACACAGTTGATAACGTGATAAGCCACATTATCAATAGGTACATTTTGTTTTTGATTATTTGAAGTGAAGTGAGTTAAACAATACAACAGTGTTTTTTTATTAAAATGTGTAAGTAAATAAACAATTTTATTCTACGAGAATTTATTAACTCCAATCATAGCATAATGATAATAATTGTGATGGTGTTTGATTCTCAACAGAGTTGATAACAAAATGCTATTTATTTGACTGAATGTAATTTTCACTCATTTCCATTTTTATATTCTAATTCAAGAGATTTATTAATAAAAAAATATTTACACGGAGAAATGAAAATAAATATACAAAAGACACTAATTATTAAATTAAAATTAAACTATATCTAAATTTACTTTATGAAAAAAAAAATGTTAAAAACAAAAAAAAAATGTAAATTTACACATTAAATATAAAAGGCAGCATCCAAATTACTGTCCTTGGGCAGTGTACCCAGGACGCTGGCTACATTACCCCGCTGGATAGCTAAACTTATTCTTTGACCGAGGTAAGAGCCAGCTCGCGGGTCATGGCTCTACTTTTCTGGTACAGTTTATATCTCCACTATTCGATACCATCCTTTTCCATTTTTGTACGTCTTTGATTAATAAAATATTTTTATTACTTTTGATGCGCCTATAAAAAGGTTTGACTGCTGGACAGATTTAGATTAAACGTGACAGTTTAGATTAATTTCATTTGTTTGAAATCTATGTCATGAGGGCCGAATAGAATTATTTCAATCTACAATTAATCGAATAATCATGCCTAAGAGATATAAGGAAATTCCCCACTTTTGATATTTACTTGATCAGCGATGACCAAATTTAATGGTAATGACCGCGGTGGTGGATGGTCTAAATTGCTCTCACTTGTGAGAGAAGACTTGGACTTAAAGAAAGGTTGAAAGATATTCTTACTTGTATAATAATATACATAAGCCTTTTCAAGTTTAGTAACTAATAATAAATTAATTAACTGGTTGGTTTGGAGTCATAGGTTAATTTTTTTGCGGTTTGCGGTTTAACTAGTCATTGCTCATTAATAAAACTCAAACAATAAACAATTGGTCTTACTGCACCGCTATCAAAGACGTCAAAGTTGTACCACTTTCGAAGTATTCGTTTAATTTGAAAATATTGTGGTTTCTTACAATAATATTAGGAGATAAAGGATTATATTATTTATTGCCCGCGGTTTTACGTGCGTCTGAAGCCCGTCATTGTCATCAATGTTGTTATAAAATAAAAAGTAGCCAAGGGTGATCGCCCATGAAAGGTTCCGTAGTAGCAAGCATAAATTGGTTGCAACCCTTTTTGCGTCCCACTGCTAGGCACGGCTCTCTCCCAGTTATTGGGGAGGCCTGTAGTTTTAATTCATTTAATATAATTTTATAATTTTATTGAATAATTAAGACTAAACATAATTATAATAAAGAAAGCCACAATGTGCATGACTATAGCCGTCTATGGCAACAACCTGATTTTGGTAAGAGATCACCGTTTTTAACATCGGCGTCGGCGATTCCGGATGCGGTATCGGAAGCGCTCGTTTTGGATGCCTAATCGCTGCGTTTAGCAACTAACTCGCCGATCACGCTGAAAGAAGCTAGTGAGGCTTGGACGTATAGATCCAGGCTACTTTAGAAATGTCATATACACATATGTATATACGTTGCGAACTTTAGATGATGATGTTATATTGAACCCTATTTTGACATTTAATACTTTGGACATTTCTGCAATTTTAATTTGACTATTGTTTTTCTATAAACTGTATTACCTGTGTTCCTATTATTATTATTATTTGATAATACATTTGTAAATTTTAAAATGTAGGCGACAATTATGTTTTTTTTTTCTTCTTAACTATTATCATTATTATTTTGTAATTTAAATTAATTAGTGTAATTGGTTGTGAGCCGTGCTAATTAATTAAATAAATAAAAAAATAAAAAAATGAGTGTTTTCTCACATTTTTCTTGAAGCATCAATCATTTGGGCACCGAGTCCTGTAAATCCGATTAAATAATATTTTGAACGTTTTCATTGCCTCAACGGCAGATATAAAATATGAATGGCTCCATAAATACCCTCCATATTTATGAAGCCATTAATATTTTAAAGCCTCTTTCTGCCAACTCCAGAATTTTCCTTGGTTAAGTTTATTTTCTATTATTCATTTAGCTTTAAATAATTAAAAACAATGGATGAAATAGACTGCTAGGATATCACGCCTCTATCTAACAGTTATACTGTATTTTAAAAATTACTAGTAATAAGTATCAGTATATCATTACAGCGAGCAGCGATGGCCGAGTGGTAAAAGCCGCGGTCGTCTACGCGACCGATCCCTGGTTCAAATCCTCGGCGCGCACCTCTGACAAAGAAATTTGTAATGTGCGCATTTATCGCTGCTCCACGGTGATGGAAAATATCGTGATATTTAATTGATTACGATGTTCTTCATCGCCGTACATGCCTGAGAGAAATTCATAATTTCTCGAAAGCATGACGTCCACCAATCCGCACTTGGCCAGCGTGGTGGACTATGGCCTAAATCCCCTCTCACTTGTGAGAAGGAGACCTGTGCCCAGCAGTGGGACATAAATATGGTTGAAAAAAAAAATCATTACATTTACTATGTCTTCTGTCCATCAGCCTTTATTATGTCCTCCGTTGAACTGTCTGTCACTCCATTGTCAGTCCACCTGGTTGAAGGACGGCTTGCACTCTTTTTTTACCGACTTCTAAAAGGAGGAGGTACTGTATTCGGCTGTATGTATTTTTTTTTTTTTTATATATGTTCACCGATTACTCCGCCGTTTGTGGACCGATTTTCAAAATTCTTTTTTTGTTCGTATGCTTATACTCCCGAGGTGGTCCCATTGTCACCAAATCAGGATCTGATGATGGGATCCCAGGGAAATCGAGGGGAACTCTCAAATTTTATAGGCACACACATTGATTTTCTTATACTTTCCGAAGCATAAGCGATATTTGTGCATAGTAATCATCATCTCATGTTGCTGAGCTGATGATGGAAGGTACTCAAACAGTGAGGAGTTGAATGCAAATTCTTTCAATAAATCGTTTTTTATTCCAAATCTCACATTCCTTAGGTGTTCCAACTGTCACCAAGTCAAAGTCTGATGAGGGGATCCCAGAGAAATCGAAGGGAACATTCAAATTTTATAGCACAACAAATGATTTTCATATTTTTACTAAACCAAAACAGGCATTTTTGTATAATTATCATCATAGCATGTTTCTGAGCTGATGATGGAAGGTACTACGAAGGTTAGGAGTTGAGAGCAAATTCTTTCAATAATTGGTTTTTTGTTCGAAATCTTACATTTCTGAGGTAGTCCAACTGTCACCAAGTCAAAGTCTGATGATGGTATCCCAGAGAAATCGAAGGGAACATTCAAATTTTATAGCACAACAAATGATTTTCATATTTTTACTAAAGCAAAACAGGTATTTGTGTATAATTATCATCATATCATGTTGCTGAGCTGATGATGGAAGGTACTATGACGGTTAGGAGTTGAGAGCAAATTCTTTCAATAAATGGTTTTTTGTTGGAAATCTTACATTTCTGAGGTGGTCCAACTGTCACCATGGCAAAATCTGATGATGTGATACTAGGGAGATCGAGGGAAACACTGAAACTTAATAGGCACACACATTCTTTTAGTCATATTTTTTAACATAATACAAATATTTATGTCCGGTAATTATCACCTCATGTTGCTAAGCTGATGATTGAAGGTACAACTCCTCAACGGTTAGGAGCTGAGAGCAAATTCTTTGATTAATTTATACGTTTAGGTGGAGTGATAGTAGTTTCAGGCTATAAGATGGCTATTAGATAATATGATTATAAAAGGTACATCTCTTTATCATTTAGAAGTTAAGTGAATTTTTTTTCCAATTATGCTTATACATAACAGAATTATTAAAGTTACTAAAAAGAGTGAAATAAATTAAGTTTTTAACAAAAAAAATAGAACCGACTTCAAACGGTAAAAAATAAAATTGTTCAGTACCTACTTCTTCTTGCTTATGGTAATGACTCTTAAAACTATTTTTGAAGTCGGGCCCTTAGTAAAATGTCCTGTCTTAGTAAATATAGTGTAACTTTCGTTCTGAATGGGCACCGACTCCAATATAGTTTTAACAGTCATTACCATAATCAAGAAGAAGTAGGTACTGTCCCACTGTCTGTACTGTCGGTGCCCATTTAGAACGAATGGTACGACATTTTAGTAAGGGCCCGACTCCAAAATAGTTTTAAGAGTCATTACCATAAGCAAGAAGAAGTAGGTACTGAACAATTTTATTTTTTACCGTTTGAAGTCGGTTCTATTTTTTTTGTTAAAAACTTAATTTATGTAGTCGCCGTTCAGTTAAAAAATAAATAAAAATATTTTTTCATTTTTGGAACACAAATATTCTCTTAACTAACGTCAATCGTTTCGCGGTCATCGGCTCCAAGTTCCCTTATGGGCGATGAGTTGTGCTGAGAGAAAAGAACCGGAGAGGAGAGGTTTGAAGGTGGTAGAACTATTATCGTTCGCCCGGAGAAGTACCACCGCTGCACCCACTTCTGCCGTGAACCAATTCTATTGTGTTTCGGTGGAAAGGTGCAGTTGCCGGCCACACTTACATGAGGCGACCACCAGCCTCCGGAGTAAGACAAACACTTCAAACAGACAAAACTTACCTATGCTAGCTGCAGCGACCACTTAACACCACGTGCTCGTCTGCTATTCCATTCAAATAAAAAAAAACTCTCAACGGCACTGTTTTAAATGCTAGATGTTACAGATTTTTTTAAACAGTATGGCTATAGGTCGACAATGAATACACGTGAAAGCATTCGAGGACCTTTCGTCCCCATCGTTTATCGGTCCTGTCACTAATTTTTATCATCATCAACAAGTCATTTTATGTCCCGTATCAGAAAAAATCTGAATTCTTTCTCCGGGTTTACTTCAAATGCGTGCGAGAGAGTAGAGTTCAAGCCTCCGGCGCGCACGCTTAGGGGAAAAGTTTTTAATGAAAAACATGTTTGTTTTCAGGGTGGTTCCTCCTCCTCGTCCCCTCGACTCTGGCGCTGCGAGATTTCGAGCCGCCCGTGCCCACCACGAGATCTGATGAAAGAGTCGAAGAAGGATGGTTGCGCGTTCGTCTTAACCACTTCCAGGCAGCTGATATTAATACCTTTCCGATGGTAAGTGAATGGTCTTTTATCGCTAGCCTATTACACAGACTCAAAATCACACAGTGAGCGATGGAGAGAGGTACGCGACAGTAGATGAAAGAAGTACAAGCAATTCGTACATGAATGAGAGCAATCAACTGAGTTCTTAAAATGTGCAAGCTATAGGGTTGTTAGGAAGATGGGTTGTTAGGAGGAGCGATAATGAATAGTGGGGAAAAGTACTCAAAAGAAGGGGTGGTCTCCTCCGACCCCCATTGGACCAGCCTGACGGAGTATGCTCCAGGCCTCCGCAAAAATGGGGAGAAATCCATACCCAGAAGTGGGACGCAAACAGAATTACAGCCATATTTCGAACTACATGAAAAATAATAACTTAACCGAAGATCAAGTGATGAAATCTTAACTTCTTCACAATATATTCTATGGGTATTATCATTTGTACACGAGTGTCGGTGTAAATTGATTCAATTGTCGTCGATAATCATCGCATTGTCCAAGGGCCTTTGAATGCCAAGATGCCATGAATGGCGTCGCCGGATCTGAGCTCGTGGATGGAATCTACAAATAACAGGTGTTCACAACAAATAAATATTATTTGTCGTTGTGGGAGCTGACTCGGCGATAGGCTCACCGCCTCGCGCCAGCACCTCCCCCGGCCCGACAGTGACTCTCGGACACTGCACGGGTACAGACACACATGTTAGGTCCACATATTAGTATTTATTAATTGTTATTGTATTCCTTCCGGCCTAGCATATTTCGATGTTCTTTCCTTTCTATTGTCTATCTATATACATATTATATATTTCTCTTTTTATATATTATAGTGTGTGATTGTGATTGTGATATAAATAATATATAATTCTTTCTTCTTTAGTTGTTTTAATAAACCTTTGTCCCTACACACTTGACACACACAGTACACACCCGAGAGTCACTCAACAGTGGTGACCCCGCGAAGAACATCCCCGCGACGAACATCAGTGTCACCGGTACCCGTGTTCCGCATCATATCGTAGTTTCCGTATTTCGTGGTTGACCAAAAGTCCCACACCGCGCATCATGCAGCCGTCGCAACAGTTACCGTCACAAGTGCAACAAAGTAACGAATTGGCAGCAATCTCCTTAGCTTCGAGAATACCTAGTTTCTGGACGGACATGCCTCGGATGTGGTTCGTGCAATTTGAAGCCATCGTCGGTCCGCAACACCAAAGCGAAAACATCAAGTACGACCTAGTTTTATCCAAACTCGGAAGAGAAGAACTGAGCCAGATAGCAGACTTCATCGATGATCCTCCAGAGTCACAGCGATACACTATGCTGAAAAATCGTCTACTTAAAATATTCCAAGAGAGCGCCGAAGCCCAATTCCACAAACTTGTTAAGGAAATGGACTTAGGACAACAGCGTCCATCTCAGCTTCTGTCTAAAATGCGTGAGCTCGCAAAAAACACAGGTACGGCTAATGACACCTTAAAAAACCTGTGGCTTGCTCGCCTGCCAGGATGGGTGCGTGCTATCTTAGCCAGTAGTAACGCAGAGACCAAGCTGGATGAACTGGCAGGCATGGCTGACAAAATCATGGACAACCTACGGAGTGGAGAAGTGGCAGCTGTCGATGCACCTTCGACATCTGTGCAGGACCAGCACGTCAACGTTGAGCTTTTGTCACACCTACGCAATATGGCACTGGAAATCAAAGCCCTACGCGGTGAAGTGAACAGCATCAGAGGTCGCCAGATGTACCGCAATTTTAATCGCTGGAGCCGCAACCGTTCACGTTCTACCAGCGCCGGCCGAAGGCGCCCAGGACGATCACCTCACGGCAGCACCCGATCACCTCATCGCAGTGACCGTTTATGCTGGTATCACCACAAATTTCAAGCAGAAGCCAGGAAATGCCAATCTCCTTGCGCATGGAAGCCCAATCCGGAAAACTAGGAGTGGTGCAGACTATCGCGATGGAAGACTGTACCGTGAATCTAAGTGTAAATCATCGCTTGTGTATTATAGACTCAAAGACTGGTATGAACTTTCTCATCGATACAGGTGCTAACGTATCAGTGGTCCCCGTAAGTAAAGTGAGCCGTAAACAATGTCGTTCATGCAACTATAAACTTTATGCCGCTAATGGCACAGAAATAACTACTTATGGTGTTATTACTTTAGAGTTAAATTTAGGATTACGCCGTAGCTATAAATGGCCTTTTATTATTTGTAACGTAGACAAACCAATAATTGGTGCCGATTTTCTGAAAACATATAAGTTGATGGTAGATTTATTTAATAAGAAATTAATTGATAATGTTACTAACTTATGCTCGATAGGATCCATCATAAATTTTAATCAACCTTCAATCAAAAGCATACAGAACGATAACCCTTTTCGCGACTTATTAGAACAATTTGAAAGTATTACTAAACCTATTTCTTTTAAGGATAAAGTGACTTCACACTCTGTTAAGCATGTCATCGAGACTACAGGCCCGCCGTTACATTCTCGAGCGAGACCTCTCACACCGGACATGTATCGTAAGGTAAAAGATGAATTTCGTTTTATGCAGGAATTAGGTATTTGCAGACCATCCAGGAGTCAGTGGGCAAGTCCACTACACGTCGTCCCGAAAAAGGATGGACAAATCAGACCCTGTGGCGATTACCGTCGACTTAATTCTGTGACGAAGCCAGACCGCTATCCTGTACCACGTTTACACGATTTTACCTACGCACTTGCTGGTAAGATAATTTATTCTCGTATAGACATAAACAGAGCTTATCATTTTATTGAAGTTGCAGAGGAAGACATAGAAAAAACAGCTATCATTACTCCTTTTGGATTATTCGAATTTCCGCGAATGACTTTCGGATTAAAAAACGCAGCACAGACATTTCAGAGATTCATGGATAACACAGTCCTCCGTGGTATCGAAAACATCGAAAATGAAACAGGTAAGTCATCTTTGTTCTGCTACATAGACGATGTCATTATAGCTTCAGAAAACGAAATAATACACAGAGAACACATTAGATTAATTTTTGAACAATTTCATACGTTAGGTATTACCATAAATTTAAGCAAATGCTTATTTGGCCAAGACAAAATTGAATTTTTAGGTTATTCAGTATCGCCAAGTGGTATTCGCCCGTTACCCAGCAGAGTTAAAGCTATTTCCGAGTATCCTAAACCGGATACTATTGAACAGCTCAGACGTTTCTTAGGCATGGTTAATTTTTATAGGTTACATCTACCTGGTGCAGCAGAGTACCACGCACACCTAAATAAATTCTTACACAACTCTAAGAAAAAAGATAAAACTAAAATTGAGTGGAACGAGGAAGCCGCCACAGCATTCGAGCAGTGTAAGGTAAGCCTTCAAAGCGCCGTTACGTTGTCTCATCCAGTCTCAGGTGCTCCTTTATCCCTCATGACAGATGCATCTAACACCTGCGTTGGTGCAGTACTTCAGCAGCAAATAGAAGGGTCGTGGCAACCGCTAGGATATTTTTCAAAAAAACTTTCGCCTACTCAACAGTTATATAGTACCTATGACCGTGAACTACTTGCAATTTACATGTCTATCGTACATTTTAAAAGCATGATTGAAGGGCAGCAGTTAACGATATTTACAGATCATAAACCTTTAACATTCGCATTATCAAAAATCGGTTCAGAAAAAGAAACACCTAGAAGAATTAGACAAATTATGTACATTAGTGAATTTACTAGCGATATTAGGTATGTTAGTGGTAGTAAAAATCCCGTAGCCGACGCGTTATCGCGTGTTGAGACTATTTTTTGCCCAACAGTCATAGATTACGACGAACTGGCCGCAGCGCAGGAAACCGATGATCACATTTCACGATTCAGCAATGGTACGAGTAGCATGGGAAGTGTACAATTAAAACAAGTACAGTTACCCAACATAAGCAAAAGTATATATTGCGATATTTCAAATAACAATGTAAGACCCTATGTTCCAGAAAGGTTTAGAAAATTAATTTTTGAATCAGTTCATAATATTAGTCATCCAGGTACCAAAGCAACTCAAAACATGATTTGTAAACGTTTCTTTTGGCCTAGTATTAATAAAGATGTAAGAAAATGGACTAGATCTTGTTTAAATTGTCAAAAAGTCAAGGTTAATCGTCATACAATTTCTGGATTAGGTAATTTTCAGCCCAGCAATCGTTTTGAACATATACACGTTGACATCGTGGGTCCATTACCAACTACGAGACATGGTAATAGGTATTGCATCACCATCATAGATCGATTCACACATTGGCCTGAAGCAGTAGCAACACCTGACGTCACAGCGGAGACCGTAGCCAGAGCTACCTACGAGAATTGGATATGCCGTTTCGGATGTCCTAACCGCCTCACTAGCGATCAAGGTAGGCAATTTGAAAGTGAACTTTTTAACAATTTATTAAAGTTATTAGGAATTCAAAGAATACGGACCACGCCATATCATCCGCAAAGTAACGGTAAGATAGAAAGATGGCACCGTTGTCTTAAAGTAGCTTTATCTTGTAGGTTAACTGAACAATCTTCATGGGATGAAGAATTATCAACTGTTTTATTAGGTCTTCGTGCAGCAACGCGTTCCGATACTTCTCTCAGTGCAGCAGAGTTAGTCTTAGGACAGTCTTTACGACTGCCCGGCGATTTCTACAACGAGGTAAGTCCAACGCCTATTGATCAATATACATATGTTGAAAAGTTACGCAACATCGTTCATAATCTTCGTCCTAAGTTACGAAATGATAATAACTCTAAAAAATTTTTCGTTCATAAAAATCTCACTACTTGTAGTCATGTTTTTATTCGTAACGACATGGTTAAAAAATCATTAACACCTACATATGATGGACCTTATCGTGTTATAAGTAGAACACCTAAAGTGTATAAAGTGCAATTGCCTAATAGACAAATCGATATTTCTATAGATAGGCTAAAACCAGCATATTTGTTAAATGAAAGTAGCATTTGTAACAATTCTGACAAACTTTTAAATCATGCAGACAAAATTATACCTTATGTACCTTGTAACAATAGTGAAAATCAAAGTAAACATCAATCATTTTCTAACACTTATGTTACACGTAGCGGTAGAACTGTTAAGCCTACTGTGCGTTTTCTAAATAGTTATTAAAATAAACATAATTTTAATTTAATGCTTATACACCACACCTGGTAGCAATGTAATGTAGGTTACGAAAACAAGTATTTCTTGCAACTAATCATTTTTTTCAGATAAATATAACATAGCTTAAGATCATGATCATTCATTATAAATTTTTTCATTGAAATTGTTTGATACATACGTAATACTTCGTATAGTTGATCATTGTTAATCAGTTTAATAGACGCTATATGTCAATTATCGTTTTCAAAATGGGAAAAGCGCAATCCAAGAATTCTGAAGTTATTATTGCCCAAAATGGAGCGAGTAACTCAGCCAGTACAACAGCAGTTGAAAAGAAGGTAGACATCATTCACACCTTGGTGCTTATATTAATTGTACTCTTCATATCCATTTGTTTTTGTGTAATTATTAGAAAAGGTGGAAGAATAATGAAAAATAAATTAATAAAAAACGTTGTGTCCACAATGGAAAAAGGACGCGCTGGTGAAGTTTCTCAGGGTAACCCACAACCTACTGTAGCTCATGTTTATTAAAAATGCATATTTTTACATTATTTGAATAATTTGTTACAATAAAACAATTATTTGTGTTTATAAAAAAACTTTAATGTTATTTTTCCAAATTAATTTTTATCTGTATAAACTTTATATCCAGTGATTATACAACTTACTTATATCCATAATAAATGTATGTAAAATCTTTCTTAAAAAATATTAAACATTACATTAGAATATTTATAAGTGTTAAATTCAATTCAGCATAAGTGTAAGCTCGCCTTTATATTCAATGTAAACCATTTGCTCAATCCGCATTGTTGTTATGACTTCTACAGTTTCGCCGTATCAACATTTTTGTACAATGTGTACCTAATGTGTGTGCCTTATAAGTTTCTTTAAGTTTAATTGAATGATAGAGTAACCATAATTTTTGTTCTTTTGAGTCAGTCCAAAAATTTTTTTTAAAAAAAGGGGGGAATATTGTGGGAGCTGACTCGGCGATAGGCTCACCGCCTCGCGCCAGCACCTCCCCCGGCCCGACAGTGACTCTCGGACACTGCACGGGTACAGACACACATGTTAGGTCCACATATTAGTATTTATTAATTGTTATTGTATTCCTTCCGGCCTAGCATATTTCGATGTTCTTTCCTTTCTATTGTCTATCTATATACATATTATATATTTCTCTTTTTATATATTATAGTGTGTGATTGTGATTGTGATATAAATAATATATAATTCTTTCTTCTTTAGTTGTTTTAATAAACCTTTGTCCCTACACACTTGACACACACAGTACACACCCGAGAGTCACTCAACAGTCGTTATTGTCGTGGGTAATTGTATTGTTTTCTTTTCTTGTAACTCGCGGCTTTTGTTTTTAAGTTCCTCCGTTCGTCCTGAATGAGAAACTACAAGAATATTAGGGCAATATTTGTTTTTGTTGACAATAAATATTTGATTTGCGTAATTTTATCACCGGGATCACGGACGTTGGAGACAAGACTGCCAGATTAAAGTGGGAAAGGCCATGGTCACCCAAACGAAGCGCTGGCGTGATGATCTTGATGCATTTCGGAAGAGTTAGTAGGAGTTAGCAGACAACCGGCAGGAGTGGAAAATCATGGGGGAGGCCTTTGGAAAAAGTGAAGGGAACTAGGTAATAAAAGCCAAATGAGAAGCAAAATGATAAGTCTAAAACTGCACACCCATACCTATTGTGTTTTCACACTAAATAACCATTAAAATGTACTCGTATGACTATAGTTTTATTTTATGGTTTAAAATCGTTGATCAAATTTCCTTTCTTGTTCCAAAGCGCTACCTCTACAACAGCAGATTCGCCAGAGACAACAGCACGGACATGGTCATCTTCGTTGGAGGAGAATGGGCCATCTCAGAGGGCTGGATGCGGGCAGGCCTGGCCTACGAACTGGCGGAGATGGTGCAGGCGGGCCTTTTCTACACCGAGCACCGGTACTACGGGGACACGTGGCCTACGCAGTAAGTATCAATTAAAAATGTTTAGAATCTGAAAACTTAAAAACACTTAGCTCTTCAAAAAGTAGTCCAAATATCCTTTTCGAAGGACATTTGGTCCTCTGCATGAAAAACAACCAAAACCGTCAAACCGTCAACTAAAGTACTAGATAAATTTTATTGAAATTTAGGGGGACATAAATAGGATAGTTTTCATACCGGAAAATGTACTGTTCCCGTGGGATAGATTGATAATCTTATATATAGAATTCTTGTGTTGCAATGTTAGTTACCATACTCCTTCGAAACGGCTCGACCGACGTTTACTATATTATTGATTGCAAATCAATGTGGGACTTAGGGAGGCCGCACACCAGAGATACATTTTTATTAAAATAATTGTGGCGCCACATTTGAAACGCCAAGAACACATTTGTAGTACGAGTAGGTGCAGTTTGTGTCGAAACGCTTGCCGCGTCACACGAATTCAAGATCGAACACATTCGTTTTTTGTGGCGCCGCGCTCAAGAAAAATTAAAGACAACATTTAATTTTACATTAACTTTATCGCAGAAGTTGATAAAAACCCTATTTTATACCATCACACGCTCACTGATTATAACAGGCAGGCAATTATAAAACATTCTATAACATAATTGAAACTTTTCTTCATCGGATCGTAATTCTTGCGAAAATTTGAAATTTCCGTAAACTGTACAATTTTTAGTAAACGGTAGAACCCAATAACGTCCTTTTTTTTAATTAATCGCCACAGCAAAAAATCATCGTCGTCGGACATTCTGTTGCTGGTGCCACGCCATCACTGTGCTTCCGATGTGAGCATACACGGTACATTTGCTGAAAGCTGAATTGTAGCGTAATATTTGTAGCGACATAAATGTATGTTGCGTGTAGCGTGTGGCGCCGGTGTGCGGCCTGATTTACACGAAAATTCTCAAAGACATGTCAAATCCATCAAACGGCACTTGCCCAGCGTGGTGGACTATTTCCGTAATCTTACTCAAATATGAGATGAAACATGTGACAGACAGTGGTTCCTTTAAAAGGGTTGAAATCCAACATTTTGGCTACACTGCGTGGGCTTTGCAAGAGATAGGCCTTTCATACTTGAAAGGCAAACTAGAGTTCGTGCTACTGCATCTAAATCGCCTTATTAATGCAAAACCCCTAGTAATCCGAAGCCTAGAACCGACCAATACTTAAACTACTAGGTAAGGTCGGTTTGCGACCACTATGTTGAACTAATTACCAGCTACATAGCTACCTTCTTACTAATGAACTTTGTATAGGTGTACCCCAAAGGGTAGGGCCCTTTGGCTTAGCGGGTGTATGATGTTTACCGTTAGTGGCAAATGTCATGTGTGTTTCCTTGCTTCGGAGGGCACTAAATTGCCAGTGCACGCCGGGATTTGAAACCAGAACTAAGCGTTTATTTATTTACTAGTGGACCCCGCAGACGTTGTCCTGCCTTAAAAGTAATGAAAGAGGATTTGTTTTCCTATTATTTATCTTAAAGAGATTTCATGTAACTGTCAAACAAAAATATAAAACAAATAGTGACATACGAACTTTCCTTTCTGACTGTGTCAAAGTTTAGAACGACACGGCACGAAATACAAACGTTTGACAGGTAGGAACAATTTATATGGGAAACTAATTATAAATAAAAGAAATAAAAAAACAATTTCCAGTGGCCCAAATTGTGAATCTAAACCATCCTCGAATCCACTTGAACACACACAAAAAAATTCAATAAAATCCGTCCAGCCATTTAGGACGAGTTCAGTGACATACACACGCACACGAGAATTATATATATTAAGATTTGTTCGTTATATATACTGCAACGATTGTTACAGTATATAAACTTAAAGAAATCACTTCGTATTAATAACTTAATTCACAATTAATTATTGGTTAACACTGCATGAATTAATCAGGGATCTATCTAAACAAAAATGCATGAAATTGGTGAAACAACTTTAAGTTCGTTAGCGAACTAAGCATTCAGTACGTTGCACAAACGAGGTAGGTGGTTTTTTTCCCAAATACAGTCCTGCAGAAGGGCGGGTAAAACAGAGAAATAGGTTGCCGAGGAAGCCTACTGAGGATCCTGAATTTAAACAAATCTAGAAGCTGAAGGCGGTCAATGTGATTGTTCAAAATTTTATATGATAAAGTAAGGTCCAACAAGGTCCTTCACTTGCTTAAGGAGGACATTTTAATATGTTTTAAGTTTTTCGTAATAAGATAACTACAACGTTGGAGTCTTGTGACTTAATCAATGAGCTATCACTTCTTTATTGTCCCATGACATGTAGAGTAAGAGAACGAAGCGATTAAATATAAATTACATATTACTGATACTACTTAGTTGCACCTTTTTTCACGTACTTATGACAGAGAAAAAAAAATTATGCCTGCTCCACGGGGAGGGAAAATATTGTGTTATTTCAATCCGCATTTTTCCAGAGTGATTCTTAAAATCGCATAAATCATTTACCAAAACTTTGGCTGCAAATACCAAAAATTTTAGCGGAATTTTGGAAAACACATCCCTATAAATCCGCGGAGCGTGTATGGATTGTCAGCTCTTTTATTTCGCGAGCCATCCGTGTCACAGCGACACAGGGTTGAACGGGTGCCAGAAGCGCTTTGGGATCCGCACTCGAATGCCTTTTAACCCTTCGTTATGGTTATATTGTACTCAAAGTTGTGCTTTGAAAGTATTGGTAAAAGTGGAGGTGAAAAGTCTGTTCAACTTCGGTTGACGTGAAGTTGCACGAACGACAAGTTTGTAGCTTTGAAAAGAGTGTATAGAATTATAACATTATACTTCTTAAAAATAGTTAATAAATCTTATAAAAAATTAATAATAAACAAAGAAAGAGCAAGCTGCCTCAATAAGCTAGCCGTAAATATTATTATGGAGTTTTGGCGAGAAGTCGAAAATGACATATTGTTCTCTTGTTTTATTTTCATTTTCTTGGTGTATTTTTGAGTTATATCGGATAAATTTGATTGCATTTTGTTCGATATAGGTTAATCAAAGTGCACGAGTGTTGTGAATTAAAATAACAGTGCGACAATATGTTTTTTCAGCTTGCCTCCAAAATTCCATCGGTCACGTTCTTGTAAAAAAGCCATCGCTTTACTTGAATGTCTGACTGACTTGACTGACTGATTACTAACGGCTTACTGACTTTACCTAATATTACTCATCCAGTTTCACCGAAACTAGCAAAAACGTGATACAAAAATTTTACTTGACGCTGGCAATATGCAAAGTTTGCGATGCCACAATTGAAGAATAAAAAAATATTAATAAGGAACTACTGTATTGTAAACTATTGTAAAACAACATCGATTCGAGTATCAAAGCTTGTTTTACTTAACAACGGTTACCATGCCGGACTGCCAATCGGAGGTCCGGGGTTCGATTCCCGCGAAGCAAAGATTGATCTAATGAGTTTCAGTTTCTGTTCGCGGTCTGGGTGTTTGTGTTCATATCTTATCGTGTGTTAGGGTACTGTATACACCCAACTATTAATGTGAAACGTTATTTATTTATTTATTCAGAAATGGACGCACAGACACTGTTTCTTTCTACGCTTACATGCGGCAACTATGTGCAGTAGCAAGGCAACTACATACGGCCTCAGACTGTGTAGTTGGTCATGTGCTGCAAAGAGAAATTAACATCACCAGGCCTGTGCCCTCGGTTGCTTCTTTATTTGTATTAAAATCCTTTTTTTACTAAAAACACATTGCAGGTGGTAGAACTAATATTGTTCGCCTAGGGAAGTACTACCGCTGCACCCACTTCTGCCGTGAACCAATTCTATTGTGTTTCGGTGGAAAGGTGCAGTTGCCGGCCACACTTACATGTAGCGACCACCAGCCTCCGGAGTAGCAGCGCAACTGCATAAGACCTCAGACAAGATGCTTGCTTGAGGTTGTAT
Organism: Pyrgus malvae; assembly: GCA_911387765.1. Lineage (NCBI taxonomy): Eukaryota > Metazoa > Arthropoda > Insecta > Lepidoptera > Hesperiidae > Pyrgus > Pyrgus malvae. Next base: position 12,904,272 of record OU426972.1, on the reverse strand, counting down.
GATGATGTCCATGGGCTGCAGCGACCACTTAACACCACGTGGCCTGCATGCTTGTCTGCTACTCCATTCAAATAAAAAAATAATAAAAAAAACATTGATATTATTAACCAATATCACTTAATTTCTTATGCGTCAAAAGTCATATTATCAACCAATATTAATATAACGACGACGATACGAACTACGAGAGCTCGGTAACCCTATTTACCTTTTTTGTCAAAAGCAATAAGCGAATATAAAATAAACGGAACCAATTAGAAAAGAATCCTTGTCACGCTAGGCCCGCTTTGTTTCGTTATATTTAGTTAGTTTTCCGGATATCATGTTGCAGTCGCAGTCAAAGCATACAGCTTGGCAGCCGCCGCCATTTTGATGGATATCATGATATCGTGATTTTGTGAGAATTTGGTGAATAAAGCCATTCTTTGGCAATGTTGAAGATTTTTAATTTTATAAGATAATAGGTCCCCGTAGGATAAAAAATAGCCTATGTGCTATTCCAGGCTTCATTGCTATATTAAAATCATACGTGTTTAGCCAGTTGCTTCAACCGCGTTGACCCTATTACCCGTTTTCACGTAGGAATGAAGCATTTTCCCGCGGTAAAAAGTATACTGTGTGTGTTACTCAAGGTGAATGTAGCTTTCTAATGATGAAAGAATTATTTAAATCGGAACAGTAGTTTATGAGTTTATTCATTACAAACATACACAAATACAATTCTTTCTTCTTTATCTTAATATATATAAATCTCGTGTCACAATGTTTGTCCTCAATGGACTCCTAAACCACTTAACCGATTATAATAAAATTCGCACACCATGTGCAGTTCAATCCAACTTGAGAGATAGGATAGTTTAAATCTCAAATTATAGTCGCAATTTTAATTTATTTCTGATATTTTAAGGCAGGACAACGTCTGCCGGATTCTCTCTATAAGTAACTGTCAAACATTGATTTTGCGCCATCGTCCAGAAGTTTGACATTGTCTGAATAACAATACATCTGTCACTATTTGTTTTATTTTTTTTATTTGGCAGTAACATAAAAACTCTTTGAGATGATAAAGAAACTAATCCTCTTTCAATATATTTAAGGCAGGACAACGTCTGCCTGGTTCACTAGTAATATTAATATAGATTAACGAACACGTTTAAAAAAACGTTACATTACATATTATAACACAAGTTGGTACGGTTATGGATATTATTTTATTAGTTTTGTTAGTTTAGTTCGTTACAATAATATTAAAGTTAAGACGAGATCGTCCTTATCAATTTCGATGAAAGGGTTTACTATGTAGCATCATTTTCTCATTCGTTCTTATGATTAAAACAACGTTGAGTTCCGTCAAAATATGAAATGGTGGTAATAAAACCCAGTCGAAAAACTGGAGACAAGTGGGAATAGAAGCGTCCTATTCGCCATCGTAGTGTCAAATGGGAATTTAAAAAAACCACTTCTCGCAACTGGTGGTAACTGGGAATTATTTTCCCGATTGCCACTATTGCTGAATGGAACGCATCTATTTCCAGTTGTCTCTACTTTTTTGACTGGGCCTTATTGCCAGTTGACATCCATCCTTGTGACGGAATAGAACATTGGACAAAGAGTTACATTTAGTTGGGCCAGGCCAGGGTGCCGGCGTACAGCTGCCGGCACCGAATAAAAAAAAAAAAAAAAAAGGCCTATTTTTTTATACTGTATGAAATTTGTCCTCGCTCGCTCTGAACTAACCCAGGAACACTTTTAAACACACTAGACTGGCATTGTAAACTCAAATAAACATTTTATTTAAATGTAGCAGCAAAACATACGAACTATGAAATGAAATAGTTTATTAACATCCTGGATAATAATATACACTTGATGTTTGTCATTGTTGTACGGCCATCGGCTAACCGTCATCTGCTTTGGGTGCGCTAATCCTTGTATGGGCTAGGAGGAAAAAGCAGGCGGAAAAAAACTCCAGACCTGTTTAAAGGACTACCCGCGTGGCGCAATGGTTACCATGTCGGACTGCCAATCGAAGGGTCCCGGGTTTGATTCCCGGCGAAACAGAAATTTGAATGATGAGCTTAAATTTCCGTTCTCGGTTTGGTTGTTCGTGTTCCTGTGTTTATATGTGTCCATGGTACCCACGACACAAGGGATTAATTACCTTAGTGTGGGGATATGAGTGTGTAACGTGTAACGTTTAAATAAATGCAGTATTAAGTGGTAGTTGCAGCCCTTGGATAAAATACACAACCTCAAGCAAACTTGAGTCTCGCTACGCGGCCAGAGTCTGTAGGGTAGGCAGTTGCTTCGCTATTCCGGAGGCTTATCTCTCTCATGTACGTACAACGACTCAAATACAATAGCATTGCTTCACAACAGAAATGAGAGCTGTGATACTTTCCCTGGTTTCCCTGTCGAAACATACCACTCATGTTACAATTACCAAAGTAATATGGTGACGTCACGTAAAAATTACGAATTCTGTCCGTGATTGCGTCCATCCTGCTCAACGGAACAAACGTTCACACGGCGATGAAGTTTCAAGAGAACTCTTTGTCGCGCACTTAAGAGTTAAATCTCGAGTCATAAGTAGGTGTAATCTGGCGCGTGGGTGGTGGTTGACGATCTTAGTCAGTAATCAAACTTGGTGCGGTAGGGCTGTCCCTGAAGTCCTTTGGCTTTGGGATTAAGAATAGAGCTACGGTATCCTCTGCCTGATCGTAATCCGTAAGTGATCCGTCCAGCCAGTAGCCCCGGGAATGATGGCGGTAGTGCGTGGCCGCTTTCCGCCGTAAGCATCGGAAAGTGCAAGAGAGCACATCTGCTCTCCCAAAGATTGGCCCGTTCTGGGGTGTCGCACGTGGAGGACACCGGTGCGTTCCACTGGAGATCCCAGAGTCCTCTCAAAGTGCAGAGGCAGGCCACCGAGGGGGTTTTAGTGTGGTACAAATCCCACATAACCCGGTATCCTCTCTCAAGGTGCCGGGTATCTTTTGAAGGTCCCCCCAAAAAGGGCTGTCCCTGAGTAGTTTTTACACACGACTCTACGGATTTCATGGTTTAGATTCATTTCAATGTTATATTCGTTAGTAATTAGCTTTTCCAATACTCCTCCAGAATCAGAACTTTGATAGTTAAATAATCCAAATGCAAAGTAATAGGCATAGTAGTTGTTTCCGACCATAATTTTTTTAGTGTCATTGTGAAGAATGACATGGTATACAGTGGATAAAATCATAAAAATTATTTGACAATTTTTAAGTGAAAATTCCTATCAAAAACTGCTACACTTTGTGAGAGAATACATCGTAATTAATTAAATATCCCTCACCGTGGAGCAGGCATAAATACACTTATAGCACATTTTTTGTCAGAAGTGCGCGCCGAGGTATGGATTCTGTATATTTGTGTCAGAGTCCGCGGTCTATCGCTCGACCATCGCTGCTGGCCTCCTACGATCAGGCAAATATTATCGTATCTTATATTGCTCATCCCGAGGTATAAAGACCACGGCAACCCTAAGCCAACCGCGAGTTGACCGTTGCTCGAATAATCCCGGAGTCAAATTGAAAATAGGTACTAATCATAAGCATAAGTGATCTCACACAGTTAAGCGAAACGGGTGCAGTCAGGTCAGGTGATTGATAACCATTAACGACACTTTCAGCCGTGGGCCCCGGTTGTTATCAGTAGATGATAGCCTTTAAACATTGTCGGAGGCCTTTTAGGCGGTTTAAACGTTGTTTCGAGAATTGGGGTATAATAAGGGTTACAGTCAACTTATATTATTGCTGATACATTTCTAAGAATTAATAGAATCAGGCGTTACTTTGCGGAACTCCATTGTTATAAAGTTAGGTAAAAACTACTTTGCAACAATCCGCAATCAGAACGTATGATGGTGTACTTTATCTTAGGACTTATCCGTCGTAGAGTCAATAACCCTGATGATGCTCTGTTTTAGGGCGAAACACGTGTTGGTGGTGGTACGTATGTTGGTGTATACTTTTTGTTGTTGCATTGTGCATGTGTCCTATGTGGGAGGGAGGGAGGTGCTATTGCATGAAAAAAGTATACACCATCATACGTTCTGATTGCGGATTGTTGCAAAGTAGTTTTTACCTAACTTGATACATTTCTTGCAAAAATAAAATAAGCGGCAACCCTAGGCTCGCCGCGAGTTGACCGCTGCCCGAATAACCCCGGAGTCAAACGATGACTCGAGCGTCATGCTTCCAGTCATTGGCCATCGCTACTTATTGTAAACTATGCAATTTAAATTAGGTATTAATCTAGTAGTGATAGCTTAGTGGTTCGACGCGGTGATTTTCACAATAGAAATCAAGGTTCGACTTCTATTACTCTGCCGAATACTTTTTGAAATTTATACAGTCAGCTAACACTGATTCGATCAGCGTGGTAAATGTATAAGTCATACTCATATTATCATAACCAATAATAACCATGGGCGTACCCAGGTTTTTGGTCGAGGGGGAGGGAGGGCAATTTTAACTTCTTGGTCGGGGTAGGATTTTATTAAGTTTAGTACCGTGCTTAAAATTTCCTTCCACGTTACACGCAGACACGCACACAAAATATTAAATATACAAAGGAAACAACAGGAGGTAGCATATCTTATTTTTTTTTTCGTTTGGGAGATGTTTTGGGATTCTTGAATCCCAGAATCTGGACCTTGATCCAGGGGCGAGGCAATCGTCATCTCATAAGATGGACTATTCCACAGAAAAAAAATATACTTACCTACAGAAAAAAGTAAGAAAATAAGTTTAAAACCTGGAATAAAATAAACTAAACAGAGTAAAGCCACTTGTCTGTTGTTTACATTTTCGTCAAAAATAATTTTGGAATTTAAACTTAAGCCGGTCCCTGCTATCGACAAATAGCAGTCGTCAAACCTTGTCGAAGGTCTTATGATTTGTTTCGTTATATCCGAGCTGGTAGCCACCAAGCTGTATCTCCATCAAATCGCATAAGAGTACCGTGGTACAGTGAATCCTCCCCAGTAGTGGGAAGAGATACGCACCCAGTAGCAGAATGAAAAAAGGGATTACAGCCAAATGCCTCCCCGATCAAACCAAGCAAATTCTTTCCTACTCAGAATTTTAATCTATTCTCTTCTTCCAGGAATACTTCAGTATCTGAGCTGCGTTTCCTCAACGTGGACCAAGCGCTGGGCGACCTGGCCCAGTTCATTCAGTTCGTGAAGAGCGATGACTTCGAGAACGGCAGATATAGGTATAACAAACTTTTGTTATTACCTCTCAAGGATTCGTGAATGATCATGTTTAATTAGTAGGTGGTAGAACTATTATGGTCCGCCCGGAGAAGTACCACCGCTGCATCCACTTCTGCCGTGAGCAATTCTATAGTATTTCGGTGTAAAGGTGCAGTTGTCGGCCACACTTAGATGAGGCGACCACCAGCCTCCGGAGTAGCATCGCAACTGCATACGACCTCAGACAAGACTTACCTATGTTTGCTTGAGGTTGTGTGCAGATGTTCATGGGCTGCAGCGACCACTTAACACCACGTGGCCTGCATGCTCTTCTGCTACTCCATTCAAATAGAAAAATAATATTAATATCAATGGTCATCAAGTCGGTGCTGGGCAAGATGTCCTGGTTCGTTTTTTATCAGAATCTAAATGATGTTTTTCTGAAGATACAAAAATTATTAAGGTTTTTTTAATGGATCAACTAAAAAGCCATTAACTTTCTGTTTCTATGGAAGAACCAAAACACCTTTGAGTTTCGTATGTGCAGAAAAAAACTATATGTAGCTCCTTAATTTTTAAGATAGCAATGAAGTTATTTTGCGAACAAACGTTTTTTCTTTGACTTAACTATAAATTACAAATCAAATTCTATTAACAGAAATTGACCCCGACAGAGATTATGATGGTCCTTCTTCTACCTCCAACAGGAACGGCAAGGTGGCTCTTGTGGGTTGCTCGTACGCCGGTACCATGGCGTCGTGGATGAAGCTGGGCTACCCGCATCTGATTGACGCCGCCTTCTCCGACAGCGGACCTCTGCACGCTCAGGAGGACTTCCCTGGTATGACTCTCCAAATTCCGCTATTTCAAACATCGGAGGATGTGAAAGTTAAATTAGCAGGAGATGCGCTATAACGAGATCTGCGTGTTGGTAAGCTTGACAATATCCGGAGAAGCCGCCATATCACAAAAAACAATAAAACCAGACTTATGAAATAGTATATTGTGTGGCAAGGGGTGAAACAAGACGATTTCTGACGAGGGCGAGAGGTGACCCTGGTTTGAAATCGTGTTTCATCCCGAGCCACACACTGTATTTTTCATATCATATGTAATGAAACAACGAGTTTTGATTTCTGTAGGCAGTCGAAGTAAGACTATTTCAGACAAATAGCGCAGTAATATCTTTTGACAACGATTTGACGACAGTTTTCAATGCGGTTCTGACAGATTTGACATAAAGACGTAAATAATAAATAAATGAAGGTGCCGGGCAGAAACAACGTTGTTTCTGACTGACACATTCGCATTGGTTTGAAATTGTCTTATTTCGACTGGTAAAACAGAAATCAAAACTAGTTGTTTCATTACATGTGATATGAAAAGTCTTTTTTTGTACGCTGCAGAGGCGCGGACGATTTGGATGAAAGATCACCGTAAAATCGATGCCCTTGAGATGTGGTTTTGGAGACGATTTCTCCAAATTCCCTGCACAGCTCACCGTACCAATAAATCTTTCTCCCTCCTTTCTCGTCCTCCTCGCCCGGCGGAGATCTCCCTTTGCCAAACGTGTATTCAGCAATAATCAACTTAAACATAATCTAAAAAATTTGACTCTTCCTGACATCTATTAGAGAGTATATTATAATACTATTTTTTTAATTGGGAGTTTCTTCTGTAGATGGCATTGTTAAGTAACACTAAGCCAAGATTTATTGAAGAAAATTAATTGTTTTTGTCCGCTCATCGGTCTGTCATCCAGGTACTATTTTTTATATCTCGACCTTTACTCCTCAGAATACTTGGAGCTGATCACTCGAGCGCTCCGCACGCAGGGCAGCGAGCAGTGCGTGAGCAGCGTGGCGACAGCTGTTCAGTCGATAGTGGACTTGCTTACACAGCCCACTGAAGTTATCCGGATTTCTAACTTGTTTAAGTGAGTGGCTGAACTTAATTTATAAAAAAAAATTATAACTGGGTTAACGGAAGAAACGGTTAAGAAACGTTAACGGACGCATTCTCAGATTATATTTGTTTAGCAGTTTAACTTCAAAAATCTCCTTAGTCTTAAGACAAGATTGTAATTAAAATAGGGTCCCGAGAGCTTATATTATGAAAAAAAAATTCACTAAATTAAAGGGGTAAAAAAGGGGTTTTTCGATTTGTACGTTTTATTATTCGAAAGATTGCACCTCCATATTGGTCCTATATTAATTTGGCTGAGTGCTGATCATGGGATCCATGAGAAAAACCACCGTAAAGGTTGGTTGGATGTAAGCTATTTCTGTTACATAAATATTTGTGCTTTTCTGACTTGAAAAAGTGAAAAATTGTTTTTTTTTTTTTGCATAAGTTAGGCACGAGTATGTTTCTTACTAATTACACAGACTCCCAAATCTCAATTTAAAAGCGGTATACATTTCAAGATTTGTAAGTTTTGCCATGATATACGGACACAACTCCAAATTAAGTTTTTGGAGTCTGTGCAATTAGTAACAACCCTAAAAATCTGTTATCTCAAATAAATATGTAATTTCTTAAAAAGAGTGCTGCTGGGAGTTTTTTTTCGCCTTCTTTTTTCTCTCAGCTCAACATCTGGCCCAAACAGGCACATAAATGCGATGACCGGGAGAAAATTACATTCATTAAGCGAATATTTTGTATTCCTAATATGAATTAATTTTTTATTTGTTTTCTTTTTTTCTTCATCAGCACCTGTACCCAAATCCAAGCCACTGTGCCGCTGGATGTGGCCACGTTTTTCTGGTACGGCATCACGGAGAGTTTCGCGCAACTGGTGCAATATGCCACGCCTGGGATCATCGCTGAAGCTTGCCAGGTCCTCACTGATCCTACCGTTGGTAAGTGCTTCTTGATTTTTAAGATACTCTACGACATTGGAAAAGCCTGGTACCGTACAGTACAGTACTTGGTAACGAACTACAGAACATATTAAAACTTAAAAGAGGTAGAACGGCAATAATACGCCGTTCGTATGAAAACTGGTGTCGCCGATCAAGCCCCACCTTTCACCTCCATTACACCTGAACTTAAATAAATATGAAGCTGACGCACATATTTGCAATTTCAAATCTAGCCAATCTTAGCGCCGCATAATCACGCGATTTCAAATGAAAGAATCACACCCAATCACGCACACAAGTACGCATATCGCAGCACGATCACGCATTATGCACGCACGATTTATGTAGAGATACGAGCGTTTGCTCATATCCTTGGCGCATCGGCCCCGCCCACATTTCTATTCTAACCTCTTTTAATATGTTCTGTCTAATGAACCTTTTGTGTTTTGTATGTAATGAATCTTTTTGTGTTTTCAAATCAATGTAACTATTTAATTCAAGCAGCACTACCTATTCATCTCCAGAAAACTCCCTAATTGTTTATTATTATACACCTGGGATCATTACTAAAACTTGTCAGGTCATCACTGAACTTTGTTGGTAAGTGCTTCTTGATTTTTGAAAATGTTGGATACCATCCAAAATTTCGAAGAATATAGCGCACCACGATAGACCGGGTTCGATTCTTCGTAAGGCAGAAAGAATAGCAAGTTTAAATTTCTCTTGTAGGTGTGGATATTAGTGTATTATTATGTGTTCATGGTACCCACAACACAAAGCATGCTACTGTGGGGCTATGAGTTTAAAGCGTAAAAACAATTGATAGAGGTAGAGCAACACTTTCCTAATTATTTCCTACATCATAAATGGAGGTTCATCCGGAATCGGAGATAATTATTTTATATACATCCATCTCCTAAGCTTCCGTTATTGCGTAGCTTTATAAACTGTTTAGGTTGTACGGATAATTCATATCTTTTACAAATAAAAAACTATATATTGAAATAATCATAAAAAATCTATAGGACAATTTTATAAATCACACAATTTATTAATTCTAAGTTAAACGAGAATGTTATCCTTCTTCGTTCACCATTATGACACTCATGTCATCACACCCAGTTTCCGTTCAAGAAATGCCCTTACTGTGGGAGAAATGTCGAAATACTAAATTTGGAATAACCTATTTATTTGCGTCCGTATATCTGTATTATATTTGAGTAGGTATCTATTGTAGTATTGAAGTCCTAGATGCGGTTCCCAGTAGGGAAAAATGTAGATTACCACATAAAATGTCGGTTTTAGTAACATAAGTAACAAACGGAATATGTTTTTAATGTATAACTTCGTGTATTACCTAATTATATTTAATTTCAAGAAAATTATGCTGCTAAGGCGCTGACGATAGACAGAATGCTAGAATTGACCGTTTTGACAAGTGACAATTTATTGATAAATTCAGTGCCAATTTTTCTATCCCCGTATGAAATTATTCATTGAATAAAATGTTAGAGCGGTCATCGTTATCCTTATGTCGTATGAAAAGGATAGAGATGAACTGACTAATAACTTTATCTAGGGAGTGTAAAGTCGGCCCTAAAAGAGTAAAAACCAATATATATATAATACCAAGGTAAAGTCATAAAAAATCTATAGTAAATACCGATTCTCTTACCGATTGCCGCGCATACTTTATCAGGCGTTATGTGCCGGTCTTATCCTGGTTTGTTATGTCCTTTTGATTGCGTGTGTATCCATGGTACCATTGCTTTAAATAAGAATATGTTTCCAGAGGACCCGGTCCAAAGGCTCGCTACCTGGATAACCGCGCAGGCCTGGACGCAGCCCTGCATAGAGACCAGGTACACTGAGTTGGTGGCCCGACACCGGAACACTAGCTACCTCGCACCAGATGTTAATAGTAAGCATTCATATTCACATTACATTAATCAACTTAAAATTATATTTACATATTTTTCAAGGTTTTCGTTCAATTCAATTTCTTTATTTTCATAAAGTTGTACCTATACAGTTCTTATAAAAAACGATTTACCATCCACACGTGCGATAAATCTGAAGAAACAGGTCTGTTCAGAGAAATTTGAACGATTTCTCGCAACGTGTAGGGCAGACATTAGATCCCCGGCTTATGCTTCAGCTTCCGCTGTGTTGCATAAGGCGCAGTTTCTTTCTCCCAAGCAGTCTTTCTAAAGGTAGATTACAAAACAGGTCTTAGATACAGAAGTAGATACAGTTTTATAAAGAAACTAGTAATATTATTAGAGGCAGCAACCTTCAAGAGGGACATGTAATAGGTGTGTTTAAGTGTAAGAGAAGGATATAAAGATCTGAAGTGTGTGTGTGTGTGTGAGAGTGTGTGTTTAAAATAAATGAAAATGGTAAATGTGGTTCTCACTTTTCTCTTATAAATAGTTTTTCATCACTGTCGTCACGCTCAACCGATTGATCTGAACTTTTATAAATGCGTTAAGTTTGGATGATGCTTTGTCATCCAAATTTATCAAAACCATCGCAACAAAATGGCATGTATAATATTTTAGTACGATCTACCTGTTATGGGTGTGAAATGAAACGCCTGAGTTGAAGAATACAATGCATTATGAAAAAAAAATCCAAGATGGCCGCTACCACGTTATGGTATCAATTGAAGGAGCTAAAATACCCGACGTCTCCATAAAACTCAATAGAATTGGCTGCAACCCTTTTTGCTGGGGATGGGAGCTTACTCAACCACGCTGCTCCAATGCGGGTTGGCGCGCAATAGAATTACGTCACACTTATTTCGTGACCTAATTCTATAACTACTAACTAGGATTATACATACTTATAGAGAACTGGGTGTTCTCCATTTATCTAACTTCTTTCATACTACAACCTATCATTCAGTGAAAACGTGTGGTTGCCGGCCAGGCTTTAATAAAGCTACCAAATTTTGCAAACCTTCGAATCAGATATTCTATTTAGATTTCTATTGATAAGTAATTATTTTAAATGTTCTACAACTGGGCTTTCAGATCTCAGCTTTAGGTAGGTAATATTTCAATTCGATAGAATATTTTGAAACTCATCTCAAACCATTAACTAAACGAAATGTATTCGCAATACAAAATAACTTCTACAAAGCGCCGCGACGACAAACTTTTAAATCAAAGCGAAAACACGAATTAACTAGTAAATATTCAGTCACCATCCGAAAGTGATGTAACAAATGGCGCTGAGTTTGGAACTACGTAGTTTAAGTTTTGTTTTAGGAATAAATGATAATAGTTAAAGCGGTGACAGCCTAGTGTTTTGAAAGTTGGGTCTGTCCTGTGGCGCTTTAGTTCAAATCCAGGTGTGCAAGTGTATCTCTAAGAAAATGTGTTTTTTACAATCATTTTACTGTCCCACTGCTGGACACAGGTGTCCTCTCGGGAATAAAGAGGGTTTAGACCAATCCCGTTTTGGACTACCAAATCAATTACCTAACATACTTTTAATGAGCTATCAAAACGTAACATCCTCATACATTTTATATGAGAAAATTTAGTAATTTTTTATTGATTTAAAAGGTAATAAAAATCATGTGAAAAAATAAATAAACAATGGACCTGCTTTCCAAGCGTGGTTCAGTGCCAACTTTTTGGCATGCATTTTGAATTTTTCTATGCGTAGTGTCCAAGACTCTGGACCAATGGTTTAAATTGGCTAGTGTAGTTTGGGTGTACATCATGCATTTGACAAATTTATGTAACAATCTGGTATACAGAGTATTACAGAGTGATAGAATCAGGCGCGGTCGCAGCCTTCAATTTAAGGAGAGGGGGGCCACCAAAAAATTTTGGGGGTAGGGGTCACTAAGAAATTTGGGGAAACAGGTATTATAAATTGGCTTGTTTCGCCTTCCATCTAAGCATGACTGATGAATTTTGGGGGGTCATGTCCCCTGTGCCCCCCCCCCCACCCCGGGACCGCGCCTGAATGGAATGCATCGCAATGAAATATTAAAAGCTGTAGCCAGCGATACACAGGTGACATCCTTGAAGTTCCTCATGTCGGTGATGGTGACGGTGATCGTTTCGCGGCCTGTCTATGTTTTTGCCCAGTTTATTACTAAACACGCCTTTATTAAGAGGTGCTATCGCTGCCGATTCATTTCTATTTTGTAGTGCGCCTATGGACATATCAAACGTGCGTGGAGTACGGCTGGTACCAGACCACCAGCGGCGCCAACCAGCCCTTCCTGTCCACCGTTCCTCTGGAGTACTTCCACCAGATGTGCAAGGACTTCTTCTCTGCCGAGTAAGGATAACTCTTTCTGTACATTGAAGACCGAGGTAAAACTACGGGGTTAAGGCTAGTACATATATAAAGCTGAACAGTATTTTTAGGAGTTTATAGGGACCATAGTAGTCCAGTAAAAACCATATCACGGCAGCAGGTTAGCCCTCCAATCAGGTGGACTGACTTCCTGAATAAAACATCAGCCTCCTATGTCCAGCAATGGACTCTAAAGAGAAAATTAATTGTCCTATGCCGCAAGGACTATTTAAATGATAAAAAGGGTTGGGATTAAACTTAACTCACATAAGGCTGTTAGTATATACCATGTAATAATATTAACATTTTTTTTACATTATTTTGTGAGCGGATGGCAGTGTGATAGCATTGACACACACGATCGCTGTCTCGTGTGCTCCTTGTCGCCCCACAGTCATGCTGCATAATAAATACCCATTGTACCTGAATATTTATTTAAAACAGGGCTGGAGTTTTTTTTCCGTCCGCTTTTTTCTCCTATATCATTCAAACTATATCATTTCAACTATTTCATTTCATTTCACTGTCCCTTGGAGCTGTGAAAAAATCAAACTTCTAAGCCAGCGCAATCAAAAGATAAGCCGTTTATGCCGCACCGCAAATCGACACTTGCAAGGGAATAAAAAAAAGGGTCCCGTGAACGACGAAAGTCGAGAACGAACGAAGAATGAGGGAAAATCGAAAATTTTTAGTTACATCATATATTTAAAAAAAATATTACGGAACCTTTGGTGCGCGAGTCCAACTCGCACTTGGCCGGTTTTTAATTTGTTGAAATGTTTCCAAACTTAAATAGACCACTACACCCGATATTGGATTTACGGAAATTCGCATCAGAATTGTGCTACCCATTCAACTCCTAATAACACCCACCTACTTAGCTCTATAGATTAATATTTCTTGGTTTCTCGTGAATTGAAACACACTCTTCGAACAAAAAGCGTGAAAAATTGATTTCTTCCTATTTATTTTGTATTTATTTCCAGCTTCAACGAAGAACTTCTCAGAGCGGGCATTGCCAGGACGAACACGTTCTTCGGAGGGCTGAAGTTCCTGCCCGACAGACTGGTCTCCGTGGCGGGAGGCCTGGACCCCTGGTCCCCCATGGGGCCCAACACGACGCATGCCACTCCTCTAGCGCCGGTTATTTTTGTGCCTACGGCGTCACATTGTAGGGCGATCAGGTAGTTATTAAGAAGTCAAGAAGATTTACCATCATATTTTGAGCATCAACTTTTTGGCCGCACATAGGACATACACATAGGCTTGTGAGACCCGGGTAACTCGGGTAACCCGTGTGGCGTATTGGTTACCATTCCAGACTCCCGATCAGAGAGTCCCTGGTTCGATTCTCAGCGAGGTAGGAATTTGAATGAGTTTAAATTTCTGTTCTCGGTCTGGTCGTTTGTTTCTGTTTTTGTGTGTGTCCATGGCACCATGACACGGAGTATACATATATACCCTACTGTGGGGCTATGAGTGTGAACTGTTATTTATATACCCGTTTACAAAGCAAAAAGGGCGGCCTATCAGTCCGGGCCTAGGGCTCATCAACGTATTTCACTAAAACTAAAAGTCGTATCAACATGACCCTTTCTGATTTTATAATTTAACTAGCTGTGCCCGCGACGTCGTCCGCGTGTATAAAGACTTTTATAAAATGGATTGATTAAAAATTAAAGATTATTTATTTGCATTGAATAAGTAGTAGGTAGATTATTATTACATTATAGTGAAATCACTTATAATGTTTCAATCAATCAATGTTCATATGTTCAGAAGAAACCTAATGTATTTTTTCTAAATCCTTCAAACCTAAAACAGTAAGGAATGCTTACTGTACTGATCTTACTATCCACTTTTGTCACGTTTCGCTTTTCTCGCGCAATCAGATTCTCTTTACAAATATGTACCTCGTTTATTAAAGTTAAGAGATACTGCTGTGCCCGTGGCTTCATCTATGTTAAAAATAGTATCTTTAGTAAATTGGGTGAATTTATACTGCAAAGAATGTATAGACTCATTCTATATACATAGCTTTAACCTACTGCAGAAAAGAGGTGCACTAAACAACTACTTGTACTTGGGAGATAAAATTTCTAAACATACACGTGCTTAGGATTAAACAATCGGAAAAATAATTGTAAGGTCAATTAATAAACTATGGGTTTAAAACTTGCGGACAGCAGTTTGGTTATAAGTCATAACTCATATAACATTGTGAAAACTAAAGCAGAAGGCAGGGTCTCTACACGGTGTGCTATCTGTATTTGGAAATAAAGAATATTTTTATAAAGAATCTATAAATAATCCTTAATATCTCCATCAATCAACGTGTGTGGATGAGCCGCCCGTACGCAATAAAGAGACGCAAAAAATGAGTTAAGTTATCATTGGTCCCATACGTATACCTACCCAACGATGGGACAACCCGCGTGGCGCAATGTTTACCATATGCCGGACTGCTAATCGAACTGTCCCGGGTTAGAATCCGGGCGAAGCAGAAATTTCAATGATGAGTTTAAACTGTTCTCGGTCTGGGTGGTTGTGTTTCTGTCTCTATGTGCGTTCATGGCACCCACGACACAGGGTATATCTACCCTAATGTGAGGCTATACGTGTGAAATGTTATTTTTTATTTTTTTTACACTATGTACTTACTTTTATTAGACTTAAGGCTTTTATTTGAAATTATCTCCATCGAATCACTTTGGAGAAGAAATGAATATTGTTCAATAACGCCATCTACCGTACCAAATACTAATTACCAAATAGGTAATTTGACATTCGATATTGAGATTAACAGTTGGTTCACTAAAAGTTTAACTATTCGTCACCTAGATGTCTGCAGTAGTCTCGTTTTGTTAAGGCTTTGTACATTCTATTATATTAATAAACTAGTTTCAACTAAATATTTAGGTGTAATTATTGACCAAAGATTGTCTTGGCATTCCCATCAGGAACTACTATCTAGCAGGGTAAGGAAACTTATTTGGATATTCAAAACATTGAGATACATAGCTACAAATAAAGTACTAATCCAAGTTTATACGTCTCTTGTACAATCATTACTGTCTTACTGTATTCCAGTATGGGGAGGTGCATCAAAAACAAAATTTTTAGAACTAGAGAGAAGTCAACGTGCATTACTAAAAGTCATGTATTGTAAACCATATCGGTTTCCTACAAAAGAGCTTTATACCATTAATAATTTACTAAGTGTGAGAAAGCTCTATATTCAACAAATAATTTTAATGAGGCACAAAACAGTAATTATACATGCAAACACGAAGGAAAAAAAGAAGAGCAAACATCGAAATAGTGTCAGATGCTGTTAGGACTAAATTTGCTAGTCACCAATATAGTAAGCAATCGATATACATTTACAAAAAGATAAACAATCTGATAAAAATATATTCACTGAACACCTATGAACTTAAAAAGTCCCTAAGTGACTGGCTAAATAAATTAAATTATGAAGAGATAGAGGCACTATTTGAAAGTCACTCCTACATTAAAATTTCTATTCACATACAACACACACACACACACACACACACACTCACACACACACACACATTTGTGTTAGATTTAGTGTTAGTTAAGTTCTAATACTGAGTTTTAAGATTTATGTATGGAAGAGCGGGACATCCTGGCACAGGTATGTTATTTACTTAAAAGGATGTCCCAACAACGGAATAATGTACTGACAAACTCAATGTTATCAATAAATATTTTTTCAATTTTTTCAATTCTGTATGAAGGTTTAGATTCCGTATCTTACAACCTTAATGCTGGATGCATTGAGATTGTTAGATTTGGATTTCGGTTCATCGGAGCTTGAGGCCTCCTCAATATTGGGAGAGCTCCATGCTCAGCAGTGGAATGCTAAAAAGGTTGCAGCTTGATATAATGTAGCGATAATAATCGTTTCAGCTGCAGCCTGTTCATAATCTTCCACCCCAAAAGAAGACTAATAAGCTGAGCAACTAACTCAATGGAGCCTGTGATGTAAGGTTCGGCGGCGGTAAGGCTCGCGATGCGCTTATTAGGTACCTAGTCTAGCCATTCTCGGCCAACGAAAGAAAATACAGTAAGCTGATCTAAGTATATTTAATATAGTCGACAATATTAGTGAGAGTTCAAAATAATTAGGTACTTAAATTTAAACTTTTATTTATGGTTTTAAATGGGCTGTTACCGAAACTTTCATACAAATTCCCCAAAGTGACTTTTAAGTTTATGTCGCGTATTGTGTAAATGAACATATTTTTTTTTGTTTATCACCCGATTGATATGAAATACACACTAATGTTACGGAAATTCATTCAACAATATATCAGTAAACACAACATTCAAAGAAGGGAAAAGAATTTGAGACTGAAATATTAAGTTAAGGTTAATTATTGTACGCTTGAGATACCAACTTTCGAATCCATTTTATTTGCTATTGAGGGGTAGTTTTGAAAAAAGCTTAAATAGAATTCTTACTATGTTAGTAAAGATTACAAATACAAAATTATAAGTATATTACTCTGCAAAAAAATATTCTGTGCATCAAGTTTCGACACTCAATTTTCAAAGAGTTTCAAAGAAAATTGACATTTAAAGGGTGAATTTCGGGAAATGCTGAAACACGTATTCTTTTATTTTGGTTAGAAAATATTTATACGAAATTTCAAGAAAATCTATTGAAAAAATCCAAGTTTTCCATACAAATTTTCATCGCTCATTTCACACCCTTAAAGGGTGATTTTTAAAATTATCTATAGCCTAAATGTTAGCAAGGACCAATATATATAAAACAAAAAAAGTTTCATCAAAATCCGTCCAGTAGTTTTTGCGTGAAAAGCTAACAACAGACAGACAGACAGACAGACAATAATTTCAAAACTTATATTTTTAGCTTCTGTTACTTATAAAAAGACCCCTTTTTTTTTTTTTTGTTGTCGGGGGGGAAACCTTCAAAAGGTACCCGGCACCTTGGGAGAGAGTACCGGGTTATGTGGGATTTGACCGCACTAAAACCCCCTCGGTGGCTGCCACTGCGCTTGGGGAGGACTCCGGGATCTCCGGCGGAACGCACCGGTGTCCTCCACGCGCGACGCCCCAGAACGGGCCCATCTTCAGGAGAGCAGCTTTGCTCTCCTGCACCTTCACCTTCCGATGCTTACGGCGACATGCGGCCACGCACACATCGCCGCCCTTCCCGGGGCTGCTGGTTGGATGGATCGAGCTCCCACTCACACCGTCCACAACCCCGGAAGCCCCCTTTTAGTCGCCTCTTACGATCAGGCAGGGGATACCGTAGCTCTATTCTTAATCCCGAAGCTACAGGGACTAGCGCCGGGGGACGTTATCTACGTCTGCCCCGGCGGCTCCTTCGCCGAGCGGGATCTGCACGCTCCCGAGCTCACTCGGCTTCCTCCTTTGCGCACATGACAGTCTCGCAGAAGGAGGTCACCGACTCCCACGCGTCCCTGGAGCGCACCATCGCTTCAACGACGGCCGCCGGTGACAAGTTCGGTCCGATCTTTTGGACCAGGATCCGCCGCTCGGACTCCCAAGCTGGGCAGTCCTCGAGCGTGTGCTGCGCGGAATCCTGGTCGTGTCTGCAGTGGTAACACCGTGCAGACACCTCCCGTCCAATGCGGTTCAGATACTCACCGAAGCAGCCATGTCCGGTGAGTATCTGAGTCAGTCGGTAGGTGACTCGACTCTCCCTTTTCAGCCAGGCCCGGAAGCTGGGCAGAATGGCGCCGATGACTCTTTGCCGCGCGCTCTGCGGCTCACGGAGTCCGTCGCGCCAGCGCGTCAGAGCCCGCCATCTGGCTCTCCGACGCAGTTCCACGATTGAAGGTTCAGTCCCCTGGCGGAGGACGCGGATCTTATTGAAGACCTCGGTGTCCATATCCGCCAGGATGTCTAGGGGCGGAAACCGCGCCAAGACAGTGGCCGCCTCGTACGATATCATCCGATATCCTCGTGCGACTCTGATCGCGATCTTGCGCTGCGCGGCGTTGAGTTTCGCCGTAAGGCGACGGCAGCCCGATAGCCTTTGTGACCATACGGGCGCGCCATAGAGCGCGATAGAGCGCACGACCCCTGCATAGAGGCGGCGGACTTCTTCCCTTGGTCCCCCGAGATTCGGCAGCAGTCTGTGCATAGCACCCGCCACCTTGTGAATCCGGGGGATGAGACGATCGAAGTGCTCGTTGAAGCGCCAGTGGCCATCGAGCACCAGCCCGAGGTATTTCATATACCGGCCTGGCTGTATTAATGCGTCACCTACCCGCACTGACACGCTAGGGGGTTCCTGACGCCGTTTGCGGCGGTAAAACCATAGCGCGTCGGTCTTTTGTGGCGCCACCCGAAGCCCTAGCCCGCAAATTTTCTCCACAATGCAGTCCACCCCCAATTCAGCTAGCCTGCCGGTCCTTTCAAAGGCCTCTCCCTCAGTAAGGACGAGGGTGTCATCAGCGTAGCAGACGACGCTCACACCAGGTGGTAGCGCCGTCCGCAGTACCGAATCGTATGCGAGATTCCACAGGAGCGGCCCTAAGACCGAGCCCTGTGGCACTCCGCACACCACATCCCTCTCCTGTATGCTCCCGTAACGGCCCGGGTAGCAGATGCTCCTGTCCGATAGGTAGTCCGCCAACACGTTTTGTAAATATGCGGGCACCCGATGATAATCGAGTGCCGCCTTTATCGCTTCCCAGGGCAGAGAGTTGAAGGCATTGACGATGTCAAGGCTAATAGCCAAGACAACTCTACCCTGGGAGATGGCCTGCTCTGTGAGCGCTCGGACCCGAAGGATGGCATCCAGGGTCGAGCGCTGCCTTCTGAATCCAAATTGACTGTCGGACAGGTCCGGGCCGCTGTTAGCCAGGTGTCCGTTGAGACGAGTGGCCAAGATACGCTCAAAGAGCTTGCCCGCCTCGTTCAACAGACATATAGGCCTGTATGCCCCTGGCGAGTCCTGTGGTCTTCCAGCTTTGTGCAGGAGCACCAATTTAGCGGACTTCCATACTGCGGGGAACCGGCCGAAACGAAGGCAGTCGGTGAAAAGACGCTGTAGTCTTGCGCCCAGAACCGACAACACTAGTACCCAGGCCCGTCCGGGGATTCCATCGGGACCTGGGGCGGTATTGCGTTCGGCCAGGCGCTTGACCGCGTACTCCATCTCCGCCTCAGTGACTGCCAGCTCCACTGCCCAGTCAGCATGTACCGGTGCTTGTGTAGGGACACCGGGATCTTCCGGGATCCCGGGGAACAGCGTGTCCACCACTGTGTTCACGAAGACGGGGTCAAGGGTCTCCGTTAGTGGGGGCACCCACGGACGCAGTTTACCCAACACCATTCTATAGGGACGTCCCCAGGGATCTCTGTCGAGACCCTCCAACAGTTCCCGCCACTTTGCTATCAGCGATCGCGGCCTGAAGCGCCATAGTTGCGCTCCTGTACTCCCGGTACCGCTGCTCCCTCTCCTCGGCCCCGGCAGTACGACGCCTGCGTGCGCGGGTAAACAGGCGCCGGGAGCGCAAACAGGCCGCTCGCAACTGGGCAATGAGTCCCGACCACCAGTAAGCTGCTCCACGGCGGCTGGGACTGACCCGCGGCATAGACGTCTCGCACATGGCTGTCATTTCTGCCTGCAGTCTGGCAGCCTCCTCGTCCGGGTTATGCTGAGCGGTCAGCTCGGCAGGTCCGGTCCAATCTACGACGTGGGCAGCAGCGAGGAGCATGTCCCGGTTTAGTTGCTTCAATGCCCAGCGTCGTGGGGGGCCGTCACTACAGTGACCTTGATGATGACTCTGGAGATCAAAGGTCACGTCGATGGTGATGTGGCGGTGGTCTGACAGAGTTACCAGCTCTTCCGCCACTCTCCAGCCAGTCACAAGGCGCTCGAAAGGTGGAGTCGCCCATGAAAGGTCCACGACCGATTCCCCCTGCCAGCGTACGCAGGTACTGACGGCCCCACGGTTTAGAAGCCGAAGGTCCAGACCCGCTGCCCACTGTAGGGTAGCATCACCCCGGACGGTGTCACGGTGGTTTCCCCAGACCCGCGAGTGTGCGTTAAAGTCGCCAAGAACTAGCACAGGGCGAGGAAGGCAACCGCGAATGCAGCTACCCACCATGTCGAGGTAGTTTTCGTAGGCTGCCAGACTGCAATTTGGAGAGACGTAGCAGCCCACGACTGCTAGGGGCCCCCACTCCACCGCAACCAGGCCAGGCTCCGCGTGTAGCTGGGTGCATGGGGGCTCCCCATTACTGCCTCCCCAATAAATGGCCACTCTCCGTGAGATGTCCCCAAACCATCGCGGGTGGGGACATTATAAGGTTCTGCAACCACTGCCATGGACACAGAACGCTCAGCAAGAGTCTGCAAGAGCAAATCCTGTGCTACACGGCAGTGGTTGAGGTTCCCCTGCAGTATTTTAAATGATGGAGATCTATGCATTTTGTGTCCATTAATTCCGCGGGCGGGGGATGGGACGAGGCGCTGGCTGAAACCCGCGCGGGCCCATTCTCCGGGTTCGAGATGGCGGCGTTCGCCCGCTCGCTCCTCCTTTGGCCTCTTTTGGGAGGCGTACAGCGCTTGCTGCCCAGCCGATGGTCAGACCTCCGGCCGAGCTCCGCGCACAAGACACATTTAGGCGCTTGTGCTACGCAATGGCTAGCCGTATGATTAGGCTCGCCACAAACGTAGCACAGCGCGCTACGATCTATTGTGCTCTTGCACTGGTGCCTGGCGTGACCGAACTCCAGGCACCGGTAGCACTGTAGCGGCCGCGCCTCCAGGGCGACCACTCGGGCGGACACCCAACCGACCCGAACCCGACCGTCAGTGGCCAGCTTGTGGACGGCTGTCAGCGGGCAGCGTACCCACACCGTGCCCAGTGAGAAAGGCCGTGGGCGAATCTCTCCCACCTTAATGTTGACTATGTAACATCTTGTAGAAGTATTTTTTTTAATTTATATGCAATGTACAGAATTGACCCTGCTTACAGTTTTATTATATGTATAGATCAGGTACAATCAGGGTTTAAAAGGGTGCGTCTTTTGGCCGATTTTTGCCTGCACGTTTCAAGCAGGTAATTTATAGGTGATAATCATCATCAATCGAAGCGCGCATGGCCCGGCGGTTAGCGTAGAACGCAAGCGATCTATGCAAGTAAGCTACACGGGCGCGGTCGGGTGTGAGATGGGTGACCGCTAGGCGTCGTTCCCGGTTATTATCGTCGACAGATAACAGTCGTTAAACCTTGTCGGAGGCCTTATGGGCTGTTTGAAAACATCCGACAGCGGGTTGGCCATTAACCCGTTTCTCCACCAACCCGCATTGAAGCAGCGTGGTGGAGTAAGCTCCAGGCCTCCCCAATAATTGGAAGAGACCCGTGCCCAGCAGTAGGACGCAAAAAGGGTTGCAGCCAATCATCATCAATCATTCATAAGTGAGGTATTCATGGAAGGTTCACTCGATAGTTTCTGAAAATACTACTTCTTTTTGCACCTAACTGCATTCCCTTAGGAAACAGTCCGAGTTGCATCAAAATCGGTTCAGTTTTTTTGAGATATTTTATGGGTATTTTTATGGTTATATCTATGGAGACTTGTGTAGGCATAATATAAATTACTTTCATAGATATAATCAACATGATGTCGTTTTAATTTTTTAAATTACTTGTATCCCAGTCTCCTCTTATCTTCCAGACCTACAGGCGAGAATGAAACAATGGAGATAGAAGCCGCCAAGCAGGAGGTTCTGCGACACATGGTGACCTTCCTGGGCGGGACCCCGCCGCCGCCACCGGGAGGCTCCCGCGCCGCTGGGCTTGTGCCTGGCTTTGTGATCATTGTCGCTGTTGCCTTCTTGGCTGTCTTGGCTGATGCACGTAGCCCAATTTACACGTACATACAATAAAATAGGTGTAAAGGTTGTAATTGTAGAGTCCCGCTTGAACCATGAACGTTTTGTTGCATAAGTTACATAAAACTGAAATAAATAGGTAGGAGATATCCGAAGTAAGCCAACTCCAGTCCTCTCCTTGTGCATCTAAATGTAAGAAATAATTAATTCAATGTACAGAGGCCTAGAAATAAGAAAGTATTTTGTATAATTGTTACTATCAGGTAATAAAGTATTTTGTAAGTTGTTTTCGGAGTTTTACTAGCAAATTCCCATGTTCCCCTCCTTAGTACAACAGTTGGTCCGACTGGTACAGGATTTTTTTTCTTCGATAAGCCAACTCTTCGGTGATAAAGGTTATAACACTTATGCCATGGCCATAGCATCGGCCATCGGCGATTTGCTTGTGCCAGCGCACTTTGTTCCTTGGACACGGCATCGGAATAGCGCGTTTCGGATGCTGAATCGCTGCGTTTAGCGACTAAATCGCCGATCGCCATTGCAGCTAGTGTGGCTTGGTCGTTATGCCTGCTACACAAGTAAAGATATAATCATAACGATTGATCTGCGCAAAACCTTAACGATTTATTACACACACCGTGCGATAAAACTCGGATCCCTATTACAACAATCTGTTTGGAAAGTTAGAATGAAGAAGTTAGAGTTAAGGTCGATTTACATTGATCCAGCGCTGGATCGGCACTGGCTCAACGTAAACAAATTTCAATCCAGTACAGCGTCCAGTGTCCAGCGCTGGATCGGAATACTCGTAGAATCGTTCCTATTTTTCAATCCAGTGCCCTCCCCCGCATCCCGCGCCAGTGTCACTGGAACCGTGTAAACGCAACGGTCCAGCCTCCGCCGCGTACTCGTATAGTGACCACACTTCTGTTTGTCTGGTATACAAGTTTGCTAGAACAAAACAGGGTCTACCCGCCCGTACCACCAGTGGTAACAGCCACCTGTATGGTGGTACGGTGGGGAATGAACGGAAGTCTTATATCTTGGTCTGACTTTACCTGCAGTAAATAAAAGTTTTCTTATCCATTTCTAAAACCGTCCTTAAGTTAAGTGAAGATAAAATTAGAAATTAAGAGAAGTACCACATCTGATAATTTAAAATAAAACAAAGACTATGTATAGTAGAAATAATGTTGTATTGGTATTTAATTAAACACATTTGAAGATAGATACTTAACATTAAGTGCTTCTAAATGATGCAGTTCTGGTGCTGCTTTCTGTATTGCAATAGCAGAACTTATTCAGATGTGGATGTGTCTCGCTCACACACTTTGGTTCGTCGCCGTAACTAAAAAAAACGGCAAATTGTTTGTAAAGTAGGTTTACGATCGAGATGTTTACGTGATAACGTCCGCACGAGAAAATCTCCATTCGTTTGTATGCCGCTAGAGTGAGAGAGACGGAAGATCGGTCCACTCACTCGAACGCTATGCCAGCCTCCGCTCGTGAGGATTCCGCGTGACAAGTTTCACGGAATGACTGGCAGCGCTCGAGATGAGACGGGAGATCGGTCCGTCTCTCTCTCGTTATACCTGCGATCGCGCTCGTGAGGTTTTGGTGTGACACAAGTTTCTGAACATGTCACCCGACTAAAACGATTTTAAAGACGTTATCATGTCAAAAAAGATGTTCATTAAAAAACTTTAGAAAATGGCTGAAAACTTTGGTGGGACCAAGTTAGCGAAAAGTTGAAGTTTATTAATTAAATTTAGAGAATGATTACAGTGTCATTTAGATTAATCTCGTCTATTTACATAGCTTCCCTAATCTTAATACATTCATAGCGCAAGCCGATTTATGTCCCAGTGATTACGGGACGACAGCTGCAAATAAAAATCGGAAGTGAGGAAAAATACATTTTAATAGTAAATTCATTAAATTAATAAAAAAAAATTATTTTCCTATTTAATGGTTCCGACCTGTAAAATATTTGTAATTCGTTCCTCATTCAAAAATAAGACACAAGTATGAAGCCTTTACTTTTTTTTTCATTAGGTACTTTTTTTTCGGATGGCGTCTCGGTCTTTTGAACTTTCTGCCAATTTCAAAGTTGGGTTGTCATCAAATTAAATTAAATACACGCGAATATTTTGCTGGCGACAAACTAGTAGATCCTGAATGATGAAATATGTTTCTAGTAGGTATGTGCTCGTATTGAATTGTTTAAACAGAATTTTGAATGGATTTCAAACTGCTGCAAAATCAAATCAATCAATGAAAATTTAAAATTG
Source organism: Pyrgus malvae (assembly GCA_911387765.1). Classification (NCBI taxonomy): domain Eukaryota; kingdom Metazoa; phylum Arthropoda; class Insecta; order Lepidoptera; family Hesperiidae; genus Pyrgus; species Pyrgus malvae. Next base: position 12,879,687 of record OU426972.1, on the reverse strand, counting down.
TCTTCATCAGGTTATTAATTTGAAGGTTCCAATCGTAATCCAACCGTTTTTTTTCCGTTGAATCACCCTTAAACTAAGACTCGACACAAGGAGACTGGTTGGTTCATAAACAAATTTTTGAGCGTCGCATGGAGTAGCATCAAAAGAAAACTTACGCAGAAATTCTCGATATGTCCGCTTCGGAGATGATGAACCGGTCCTCTCTCACGACGTACTTCATCGAGCCTTCGTACACGGCTCGGCCGGGGCTCATCACTATCTGCAATAACACGTTTTCATTCATCATTGCCATCATTGTAGCCAATAATTAAGTCGTTTCTTTATTCCTTCGTCGATCATTTACACAAATGCAATTCATGTAACGACGAGCAACGTTACGCTTATGCACGTGTGTTGTATAATGTGAGTTTCACGGACAGCACACATTCGCAAAATTTAACTTGTTTCAGTAACCAAGCTAAAGATTGCGTAATAGCTGTAAATAAAGCATAGTAAGCAGAATAAGATAAACGGAGTCGAAACGATATTATCAACGCATTTTTGACAAAATTATGAAAGTTTTGCTATAGAATTAAATAGCTAAGGAGCAGGCAGGTAGCTGCGCTGTTACTCCGGAGACTCACCTCTTATGAATTTGTCTGGTGCACAGTTCAACCGCAACAACGTAAACGCAACGCAATACTTAATTATAAGTATATTTATTTGCTGCACAGTCTGCAGTGTCGAATTTATATTTTTTATGAGTGTAGGCCACTTTACTTCCGCCGCCCCATGTACATACCTAAGGAAAGCGGGGGTTGCTACGTTGCAACTGCTGTCCGCCCGCCTTGCTGCTCTCATCTATCACTCACACGATAATATAGGTTTCGATAGGAATCAGTTTCTATAGGGATTTTTTTAAAGTATCAAAACCATCAGAAAACCAGTGAACGTGTTTGACTTTTATCCTCTGAAATCTGCCGCCCCTAGGCCGCGCCCTATACGGCCTATTTATAAATCCAGTCTCGAATCATGCTAGTTCTGCACGTACAAAGTCATGTAAACCACAATGGCAGAGAATATCATCAGACATCGGCCATCGTTATTACATTTACTTTGCTTTAATAAAGTAAGTTTTAATGAAATACAATTTCAATATTCACCTTTGCCTGATAATATTCGCTGTAAGGCTTCACCAAGTTGGCGTTCGTCACGAAATCGGCGAAAAATCCCTCTGCGTCCATCCCTCTTCGAAATCTGAGGACCTCCTCATTGGTACTCTGCCGAAGGACCCACTCCATGGAGGCTAGAGCTCTTTCAGCACATAAGGTTCTGGAAGAACATTAAAACTATAATAATTTGTATATTTTATTTCCAGATTGATGTTATTCTTTACGATTGGCGCCTCGGTCGTTTGAACATTTTGCCAATGTAAGTTTGAACATTTTGCCAATGTGAGTTTGAACATTTTGCCAATGTAAGTTTGAACATTTTGCTAATGTGAGTTTGAACATTTTGCCAATGTAAGTTTGAACATTTTGCCAATGTAAGTTTGAAGATTTTCCCAATGTGAGTTTGAACATTTTGCCAATGTAAGTTTGAACATTTTGCCAATGTAAGTTTGAACATTTTCCCAATGTGAGTTTGAACATTTTGCCAATGTGAGTTTGAACACTTTGCCAGTGTGTACTACTGCCAATGTATCTACTATATATTATCTCCGTTGATTGGAAATCGAGCTGGGATACTATTGCCTATTTACGAGGAATGTTGTCGTCATCGGGACTGAAAATAATGAAGGTAGTAGGCATTATAGAGTTGGTTGTATTTTAAACTTAAACATCTCTATTAATAAAATAAATTAAGTCAAGTGGGGCCTTATCAAAGTATATTAAAATGACTTATTTTATCTTCCTTTACCATTTTCCATTTATAAGTTAAAATAAAAGGAGAGTTTTGGCGGGCAGTCTGAGGGGACATGTTGTGCTCTTGTTTTATTTTCATTTTCTTAGTGTATATTTGAGTTATATAGGATATAGTTGATGGCATTTTGTTCGATGCACAAATGTTGTGAAATAAAATAATAGTGCGAAAATATGTTTTTTCGGCTTGCCTCCGAAGCTCCATCGGACATGTACTGGTAAAGTAGCCATCGCTTTACTTGAACGTCTGACTGACTAGTCTGACTGATACCTGACGATATATTTTTTTTCTATGACTACTAAGTGATGCATAAATTATACCTGACGCTGGCAATATGCACAGAGTTTGCGATGCCATTTATGAATAATGAAATGAAAATATTGAATGGCTGCAAGGATTTCATCGAATGCCGTAAAACGAATTATAAAAAATAAAAATAATAAGAAAGAGAAAAGATGCTTTTATTTGTAGTTTATCAGCTGAAAAAATGAAAATTAGTATCTAAAAAACCGTAAATGGCTATATTCTTTTATTTGCCATACTTATTTCCCTCTCTAAGCTCTGCTTAGTTTGGAATCAGATGGTGTTGTGGAATTGTTCAAAAAGATATTTATTACTATTATTATTTGTACTCTATTGTAATAGATATGCTCTGCAACGAAGAATGGACACAGATAGCGGCGACAGAATTCCAGGGAGGATCTATGTCTCCGTTGATTGGAAATTGAATTGGGATACCTTGGTGCATATTTACGAGGAATGTTGTCTTCGGGACTGAACGTAATAGTACGCAATAGTAGGGTCGTTATAGAGTTGAAACTCAAGACTCAGTCTGATGGAGATTAAAAGCCAAGCTGAAACAACATCTTCTGATGATGTTCGCTTCATGGTAGTACCTGGATAATTTTAACCGAGCCTTGCTCCGATAAAAACACGGATAAACGACGTTTTCTAAAAATAGAACCTAGCTAGATTGATTTATTACTTATGGAAATACTGTATTTTAACTGCATAATCTCATTTCTAAATAAATATAAATAATACACAAATCAGCGAAATCCGCAATATTTCGTATACGGCCTCTTAACGCGGGTGAAACCGCGGGATACAGCTAGTCAAAAGATAAAGAAACTCACCGCTGTTCCGCAGTAATGTTATTGATGAAGTCAGCTAGGTATGACGCTGTTCTAGTGTACATCGGATCAGTGGGGGCCACGGTGATCCACTTGGTACAAACGCACCAGTGGGGCAGGACGGAAGCTTGGCCGCAGGAACGGGACTTTGGGATCTGGATAAAAGGAAGGCGGGAACTTCAAAAGTTAATAATAATAATATATCGCTAATATTCTCCTATATCCTATAGCTCCGTTCAACAATACGGGCTTAAATTTTATACGAACATTTTCTTGACATTGGCAAAATGTTTAAACGACTGCCATTCATAAAGAAAAAGAAATTTTAATTCCTAATTCAAAGTATTTCATTTAATTTTGGAATACAATTTTTTTAAAAGAGTTGTACCATTCTTCACCGGTTTTTTTTTCAATTTTGCAAATGTCCATACCCCAAGGTACGTAAAAACATGAAAAAAGATAATTTTTTACTTACACGATCCAATAAACTAATCCCTCTCGGTATATCAGCACCAGGTACTTTAAAGTCATTCGCAAATTTTTTCAGACCCATGGCGTCAAGTAAAGTAGTATGAACATCAAATGGTGTAGTCAGAACATCTATATTTGCTTTTAAGTTAGATAGAGCATCAGGCCCCTCTTGTAATAGGTTTTCTGGCAGGACTAAGGACATTAGGGGAAGCCGTTCTTCGATCTTGCCTTGATAGGTCTCGCGGATTGGTGAAAACCTGAAAATTCGGCATGAGGAGTTTTTAACGTTTCATACTCCTAGCCCCACAGTACTTACGGTAGATCGACACACACAAAGACAGAAATACAAACACCCAGCTCGGGAAATTTAAACATATCATTCAAATTTCTGCCTCGCCGGGAATCGAACCCGAGACCCTCCGATCGGCAGTCGAGCATGGTAATCATAGCACCACACTGGTCATCCTATTAATGTCCTTATAATGACGTAATGATTTATTAATGTACTTCTATGGATAAACCAAGAAAATTATTGCATTTTCTCGTATTTCCTAAATTCATAATTTAAACAGCATTCCTGGGATTAATCGAGACCTTTGCAGGTTCACGAAAGTGTGGCATGTACAGAACTAGGGATGCTTTATGACCTTTCCTATAATTTTATCTTCGTACTTGTTTGTGTAGTTTTTTTTTATTAGAGATTAAATAGGATAGATAGATTATATAGGAGAGTAGTTCTCAGTCTAAGAAAATTGGAGTTAAAAAGCACTGTCTTACGTTTCTTTCTTACGGATTTTTAAATTATTTCTAAACGGTCACCCTCATTCTCTTTAAATAGGAAACTACTATGGAAGCCAACCTCGTCCCATGATCGCCCATGACTATGAGTAACGTGTCCTGAAGTATCCCGGAAGATTTAATTTCCCTCAAATACTCAGAAAACTCTTCATCCGCGGTACTGATTAGGTTGAAATCGTTGTGGGTGATGTCCGCTATGAAGGTGAAACAGAACTTCTTGCCTTGTAGCTCCATAAGCTGAAAGTTTTAAAGAGGAAAATTGAGACAGAAGGTTTAAGAATTGTGTCTTTTGCAGTGCAGGCCAGGTCTTTTCAAATGGTTGCTGCAGCCCATGGGCATCTATCTACACACGTCCTTAAGCAATATTTTGGTAAATCACCAAAAAGCCACACAAGCCACTTTAAGCATCGGCGGTCGATGGTTTATTTGCATTTTAGAAGCTTAACGAAGCGACGGTACCAAACGCTGCACCGTGCACACTTCAAAACGCTAATAAGTGCGATTCGCTTTGTGTTTCTCTACGCAACAGAACCAAAAACTATGAAAGCCGTAGATAAAAAGCCTCCTACATAGCTCTCTATATTTGCAAGCTAAAGTAACCATGGGCAGGCCAGATTTTGGTAAATTAGGTTCTGAAGGAGACAGTGAATTCTGGTTCCAAAGGGCGCAGGACCGGACGAAAAGGCGAACGTTAGAGGAGGCCTATGTCCAGCAAGGGGACTTCTAAATGCTGTGAGATTAATTGATTGATTGGCAGGCCAACGGATGGTTGGATGGATGGAATACCAAGTACAAAATCAATCAACAATAGACATGATGACAGATTTTTAAATACCTTTCCTTATTGTAGGTTCTCCTAGTTTCGAAAAAAAGTTTATTTCAGCAATAAACTTAAGTTTTAACGTAAATTAATGTATATTCTGCTATGTAATTTGAATTAAGCGCGAAAACGCTCGTAGGTGTCATGGCGTCGGTTTGCTCGTCAAACTTCATGCAACACGATGACTTTTACTGAGACTTGACGTCATTCCTTTTGATTGGCGTTTCAGATAACATGGCCGATTGCTGTATTTAATACTTTTATTTTATTGAAAATCTTACTAATCTTAATGTTTATATTAAAACGGGATCATAGTTTAGAACTTTTTCAGCATATATTTTTCTATAAAATCATTTATTCTCTGATTCTTTAATAGTGTCATCATGCCTATTATAGAAGTTAATGCCTCGATAGATACCTGTGTAGTAATTCAGTTCAGTATCATGCAATTACCTCGGTAATCAAACCACCTATAATACCTTCGATAACGTATAATGACTCCATCAGGGGACTGTAGACCAAAAGAAGAGAAGATAGTGGGAAGCCACTTTGTTCAGTCAGAGCCAATACAGAAGGCCAATGTTCAACATAGTACCTATAAATGTGGACCAACTACAAAGTCAATTAACGATAAGAGAGATCAAAACTTAGATGGATACCTGTTTAGTAACGCCTTCAACAACAACCTTTGTAAACAGCCTTTACAGGTCCGTTGCTGGTTAATCAAAGACAAGAGAGGAAAAAACTATTAGATACCTGCTTCGTAAGATTCAGCATCATTCGATACCGCGGCGTCTCTCCCACGCAGTACCTGGTCTTCCCGTTCCACCACTTGGCTCCGTACAGGGACTCTTCCAGGAAGAACGCTCGGAGGTAGTGGTCTGCTGGGGACGAACTGAAGCCGTTGAAGCGCAGCTGGAAGGATCCTATCCAGGGCATGTCCTCGAAGTAGGCTGTTTGGTAGCTGCAAGTAGATTATGAATACGTCCCTAAGTCCCTATCGTAACGTAAGTTTTGGCGGAAAGATAGAGGCAAGTCGTAGTAGTAAATTGTATGTTCTTAATAGCTTTCCGCCCGCGTCTGCGCACATGTTTTCCAATAAGAAAGATATTTCTCCTTCGCCTTCTCTTCGTTTTCCTATATCTACGATTAAAAAGAAGCCTATGATACCACCCATCCCCCCAACTCTCTTCATAAAAAAATCAGACCAATCCGTAGCACATATGCGGCATGAAACCTTATATCAAACCTTATATACAGGTCGCGCCATGTAAAATGAACGCTTGAAGAAAGTGGAGGGGGTATGTTTGCGCATGGGTACACTCGCACACGAAAGTCTAGGCCTTTTTTTTTGGTATCGGGGGGGAAGCCTTTAAAGAACCTTGGGGGAGGATATCGGGTTATGTGGGATTTGACCGCACTAAAACCCCCTCGGTGGCCTGCCTCTGTGTTTGTGAGGACTCCGGGATCTCCATAGGAACGCACCGGTGTCCTCCACGCGCGGCGCCCCAGAACGGGCCCATCTTCGGGAGAGCAGATGTGCTCTCCTGCACCTTCAGGTGTTCACGGCGGCATGCGGCCACGCAGACATCGCCGTCCCTTCCGGGGGTGCTAGCTGGTCGGGTCAAGCTCCCACTCTCACCGTCCGCATCCCCGGAAGCCCCCTTTTAGTCGCCTTTTACGATCAGGCAGGGGATTCCGTAGCTCTATTAATCCCGAAGCTATAGGGACTGAATATTAAATGCTATATAGTTTTGATTGAGTTTCGAACCCGGTTCTCTAGTTCCGCACCTATGGTTTTATTTTTAACTAAGTAAGAAAACTTTATCTCGTGATTTCGCATATTGGTTATCGGTAGGTTATTGAAAAACCTCATACTACCAAAAAGACCGATAAATCGTCTAATGCGCAGCTTGAGCATCAGCGTTCATTTTACACGACGCGACCTATGTTTATATTTTTTTAACCTTTTTTTATGTCCCTCTACTGGGCACAAGTCTTCTCTCAAGATTGAACAAGATTGACGTTCATTGAGTCCGCACTTGACCAACGTGGTGTATTATGGCCTAAATCCCTCTCACATGTTATAGGAGACCTGTGCCCAGCAATGGGACATTTAAAATTTATACATTTAAAAATAAATTACCCGTCTTCCTTTGCGGTATGGAAGATAAACAGTTTCGGATCCAGAAACGCTTTAGAAAACTTCTTTCTGGCATCTGGATGCTCCAGTTCAGTCTTACCGGAGAGAAGTGGGAATAGTGCTGACGCAGTGCCGTCGCCCAGGATATGGTATCTGTAAAAATAATTAAATCAACGACATTTTACCAAACAAGCACTGACACTCTGACAGTCACAGGTACAGCTGTTCGTAGGTCATAGTTGTTACAGGGATGCAAGAGGGCGCGAAGTTACATCCTGAGGCGACAGTAAAATTAATTATAATTAATGTTTTTTATTATTATGTTTATGATATATAAGTACTTACATGTAATTAAGTCAGAAATGTTCTGAAATTTTTGTATATATCCTCCTGACACCTGAGCATTTCAAACATTTGTTATCAGGAAGACCGAAATGGATTTCTGTAGAACATAATGGCAACCATTATTAAGTCCTGATTAGTGTAAAGTGACAGATATCGTTATGACCGAACGTTCTACGAAAAGAACAAATTTTATATTTTAATTTATGGCAAGTTGTTAGAAAGAAATGACGCTATACCAATGTATATCTTCGCCTCTGTCATCTGGGGTTTTTTAAACTATAGGAAGTCGCCATATTGGTATCCATTTTCAAGGAACTCGCAATCATGGTGACACGTCGTGATCGAGGTGATTAAATCAGCAAATATCTTATACAAATATGTTAATTATTTAGAGAAAGGATTTTTTTTTAAAGGAATAGATAATTATATTGCCTTAATTATTTTACTTTTGCAAGAAATGCATGATAAATCGTAATAATTGATTGTAATTGATTTTGTTCTACGTGTAGTATGTTCTTTTATTTAGTAAAGTTGAAACCGTTATTTGTTCTTTTAAAATCACTCTCGGTCTCAGTTTAATTCATATTACGTTATTATTACGTAACCAATTAATTTTAATCAACAACGTCATTGTCATTAGTTTAATATGTATGTATCTATATTTATTTGTTTATATGCCTGTAGCAAGTAAAGATGTATCAATTTATACATGTTATTTTATTTAGCATTTCAAGACCAGGAAATTTATGACATTCTCAACAATTCGGAGATTGAAGTTGCAACGATGACGAGGATTCAACTTACCGGGAGCCTGAAATGGATGGAGTTTCACATGGATATATCGATGAGGACTTTTCAACGTCAGAGAATGAAGAGTCTAATAGCTCGGAAGTTGATATAAGTAAATAAATAAATATAAATATATTTGGACAATTCACACAACACCATCTGATTCCAAACTAAGCAGAGCTTGTACTATGGTAATCAGAAAGCTGATAAACATAATAGATAATTTAACACCCAGACACACAACAAATAGTCGTGTTCATCACACAAATATTTGTTCTGGGTGGGAATCAAACCCACGACCTCACGCTTCGCAGTCGGCTCATCACCCACTACGCCACGGAGGCTGTCAAAAGTTTTCCATCTGCCACTAACTACCACAACAGATCTGGACGAATTCTAACAAGTTCTCGATCGCTTCGGAGTGTGTCCTCGTGGTAGAGTGCTTAGTCGAAGTGCAGCACGCTCTCGTGTGCGGAGGAGCTAGAGCTTCTAGAATCGAGACTTAGATCCCATGGACAAGATCGAGTTTCAGAAAAGAATTTTCTGCTCTATTATAGGCGTCATATCTAGCTTCTGAAGCGAAGTCGTCTATGATTGATTATTTATTTATAAATATATTGATGAAGAATTACTGTCTTTAATGGTTATGTTGAGCAACCAAACTGCTATAGAAAAAACTGGCAAAAGTTTAAATTTAACTTTAGGAGAGCACAAAACATAGGCTACCTTCATATTCGCATGTACTGGAGCGAGAAATATGCGGTACAAAATGGTCTACTTTTTGCTTAGAAAGGTTGTTAGCTATTTGTCCATCTAGAATGCGTACCAAAAAGTGGATGGTAAGATTTATAAGTCAAGTCATGGGATTATCTAATGTTAATGCCTGAATAAAGTATAAGACAGATCAGAGATTGTAAGGGGTTGTTGTCCTCACAAAATACTTCTTCTGCTACGAGCTTTTAAGCAATCTATTGCCGAGAAGATATTGGATGATTAGGTACTACTTGCATTCAGAAAATGATGTTGAATGCACAATTGCTGCATTCTTTGACGTAGTGCAAAATGTTGCTAACACTTCAAGGAGAAGCAGACCTCCGGTTAAAGCAATTCCTTCAATTGCTTTCTGCCAATGGGGTTCTCTTCATTTACCTGCTATGTAAATTTATTTTTCTTTCGTTATTAACAAAGACCCAATGTTCTTTATAAAGAACAAAAATATTTATGTTTTCGCTTAGTGCAAATAAATGTTTTCTTAAGTACGACAAATGTTTGTTCTAACAAAAATTTTAGAGTTAACTTTAAAATACTTTAATTTGATGTGATATACCCAGGACTTAGTGATGATATTTATATTGTTCTTTTAGTAGGACTTCCGGTCACAACAGCATCGTCTACCAGATAATGCTAGGACTTAATTATGTACGCCATTTTGTTCTTTCTGTAGGAACATGGGACTTAGGAGGATATTAATATACATTTTTTTTGTACATACATGTTTATATACAAAAATTGCTCGTTTAAAGGCATAAGATAAGTTTTGCAATTTTAAAGGCATTATTAGCTGAGGCATTCCCAGTGGACTATAACATGGGGTTCTTCAAGAAAGCTGTAAAAAAAAGCTCTCCTCCAAAGCCGGCAATGCTCGGGCGGCTCCCCTGGGGTTGCCCGGGTCCATAGGCGACGGTGATCGCTTAACACCACGCGACCCGTCTGCCTTATTGTTAGGTTTATTTATAAAAAAAAATTACAAAGCTTACTTATATTAATGTTTGGTATCACTCTCAGCGCGCGTAAAAGCGAAACGCGCATGGCCCTAGAACGATGCCCTACCACAGAAAGTAGGTAGAATCATAGCAAGCGATGCGACTAAGCCACGCTAGGGCGCGATTGGGTGTGAGATGGGTGACCGCTAGAGGAAAAAAACGTTGTACATTATACATTTTACTAACTTACCCTTTAAGAACAACAGCTCCCAACTCTTGAGTAAGAACTTTGTAACTCTTCGGCATTCTCCGTATAAATCCGTTACGAGACGTGGAGTCAAATCCTAATATCAATATGTTGATAGAGCCCCCCCGTCCATCGGGGTTTTTTGTAGTGACTGGTCGGAGGCCTGCCTTGTAGCCATACCATCTTGAGGATAGGAAACCTAGGCTAAAAAGTTGAAAATATGAGTAGAACAATGTTATTTCTAGAATTTCCAATATTTTCTTGGACAAACTATAATATGTAATTTTTATTATTATTCTGAGAAAAATATAAAACCGCCCGGTTTTATGTATGTAAATTTATACTATTTTAAACTAATTTATTGGTGGTAGAACTATTATTGTTCGCCCGGGGAAGTACCACCGCTACACCCACTTCCGCCGTGAGCAACTCTATTGTGTTTCGGTGGAAAGGTGCAGTTGCCGGCCACACTTACATGAGGCGACTACCAGCCTCCGGAGTAGCAGCGCAACTTCATACGACCTCAGACAAGACTTAGCTATGCTTGCTTGAGGTTGTATGTAGATGTCCATGGGCTGCAGCGACCACTTAACACCACGTGGCTTGCATGCTCGTGTGCTACTCCATTCAAATAAAAAAAAAACTGTAAGGTTTTCTTGACTAAAATAATCAAATAATAGTCAATCAATCAGTTCAGTCAGTCGGTCGGTGTAACATTTAGGGCCAATTTTTTCCATCCGTTTCGTTTGCGTTTTTTCTTCAATTACATAGTAATAATAAGATGGCAACGCAATTGTTAAGGGGTTTTTGGCGGGAAGTCGGAAAAGACATATGGTGCTCTTGTTTTATTTTAAATTTTTTGGTGTATTTTTTTGCTATATCGGATTAAGTTGTCAACATTTTGTTCGATATAGATTCGAACACTCGTGCACTGTAATTAAATTACCTAACCTATATTGAACAAAATGCCATCAACTTTATCCGATATAACTCAAAAATAAAACAAGAAAATGAAAACTGCTAGTATTGCCATCTAGTTTAAACTTAACAAAGTAAATTCTACAATTGCTCCCTCTACGAAAATTTTATATCCTCAAAAGTTTATTACAACTGTCCACAGATGACGATATATTGCTATGAGCATTTAGTACTTCAGTGTATCAAGAGATGGCGTTTACTGCCTTATAGTGCTGTTACATTATACAAGCTAAATATTCTAACGAAAACGAAAAATGAAGAGTCGGAGTGACGACGACACCGCAGTTTTATGTAATGGACTGACCGTCAATGGCCAGCTTAAATGTACCTACCTAGTAGTTTAGTAGTTAGTTCGAGTTAGTTTGATGAAAGATGGCGCTTAAACTCATAATATTTTTACCTATTTTTATCGAGTCCAGAACACGATACTTTGACATGATCGCTTCTATTTAATTTATATTTTTCATCACCTATAACCTTGGCCGGAGCACCAATAAAGTGGTTCTGATCATCCACATACACAATGTCCTTATAGCTGCAAACTACGTTTCGGTATTGCATCAATATTTCCTTCTTCACTTGACATTCTGTCTTCTAAGAAAGAAATATTAGAAATAAATAGTTGAAAATAATAAATTCACAAAAATTGTATAGGTGCAGTAGTTACATTTAATTTTGTAATAGCTGAACTGTTTCATCTTTAGAACATCAAGGTATGACTGGTATGACACCCGTCAGAGGAGTGGCCTTTACGGGTGTACCCCTCGTCTCAACTTCCATGCACAATGTGCCTTCTAGTTATACAACTAGTGTGTCTGTGTGTGTCGGTCTCAGTGTTGAGGGTGCATAGAAAATGACGTTGTTAATTGAAATTGACATATTTAGAAATGTATGCGTCTGTAGCGATGAAAGAATATTTTGTGAATGTGTGACAAAATTAAAATGTTTGCGTTCTTCCCCCGCACCAGATTTGGCTCAAAAAGTATCATGTATCGAAGCGAGGCCATAAGGCGCTGCCGTCTCTACTGAAGGGTGAGTCAGTAACTTTGCTCTAAGGTTTCATCTGAAATATAAGGATTTTTAATAGTAGTTAGGCTTAGAGCAACGACTGTGTTGAATATCGTTGTTTCTCGGCATTCGTCGTTGATCTAATAGAGCAGGAGTCAATACCTTTGATGCTCTAAGCTCTAAGTTGGTCATTAATGAAACTTTGCATCGATTTGAAGTCTATTCAGCTATGACATATTATTATTAATGTACAGAAAATATCTTATTACGATACAACTATGAAGTCTGTTCGCTCATCGGTCTGTCCAAAGACACTATCCAAATACCTTATGCAAAATCAAAATAAGTACTTAAGTAGGTACATAACGTTTAAAAAATGCGGCTTTTAACGATGGCCTAAATTATGGACCAACCAATCAACTGCAACTGGTGGAACGATACAAAAAACAACGTAACAAGGCTTTTATAAAAATTCCGAAAAAAAAACTACGTAAAAACTTTGGTGCTTTATGTTTTTGTGTTTGGTGTTTTGTGTTTGGTTGGTCGAAATAATAAGGAGGCAAGGGGCTCCCGTTTGCAGTGCAAATTTGCACATTGTCATGTAATATTATTCCGACCCACATTTTCTCCGATTTTCAATTTAAAAAAAACAAAGTCTTACATAACACTCGACCCAGTCCCGGCCCGCACAGACAACCTTCGGCAAGTCCTGATTGAACCTCAGGGCCTCCTCAGAGAAAGGGTCTAAATTCGGAAACTCACATCCAACCTCTTCGGGCCCATTATCCATGCTTATACGGAGTTTCTTCTGGATTAATCTATGTACAAATATTGTTAGTGTAGTGTGACTTTTAGAACTGAGAATTACGTACTTATGTAGCTACTTTGTAATCTATGTTTACAAAAAGAATTAAAACAACTTTAGTTGTTTTGTGATTTTTAAGTAAGACAAGTTCATTTTTATGTGAATTAATTCCACTGAGAATGCACTGAGACGAGTAAACCGTTCTCGACCGTATGCTAAGGAAAATTCAGGTTTACACCGTACAGACTATAAAGAACTACATACAAGATATTTTAGGCCATGGAAATATAACCATTTATTAGTAAGGTTCTTGCAAATAAATTAAATTAAAACATAAAATATATTAAAATGAAAATGAAAAAAAAAACGTTCGAGTCTTTACTGTCTCATGTAGTTAAGCCTTGCCGGCAGGTGGCAACCGCCAGGCGCGGTCGCAGTGGGAGGGTCACAAATCCATCAGCCATGCGTAGATGGAAGGCTAAACAAGCCATTTGGGACACCTCTTCCTCCAAAATCTCTTAGTGACCGAAATTTCGTGGTAACCCTCCCCAAAATTGAAGGCTGCAACCGCGCATGGCAACCACACCCACGAAGCCAGTAGGTAAATACTACCATCTACAGAGACAAAGACAAACATTTTCATTTCCACAAATATGAGTGTTTACAAAAGCTGTTAATACATATTTAGTACGCCATAATTTACTTTCATGAGGTATGCAAATATTACAAAGATAAAAGAAAAACTAAATATTAATTGTATTTTTAATAGAATTACACTTCAACAAGTGAAGTTAATTCAAAACTCTTAATAAAATACCATCTTGACTCACTTAAAAGACACAGCCCGTTCAGGCGCTAGTGTTTGGTCCCACAGTAACAGCAGATAGCAGCTTGTGGCCAAAAACGTCAGTAAACATACGCAAACGTACAGCTGATAGCCTCTGGAGCGTTGTTGGAACCTCTTCAGCGTCACCGATATCTACAAACGCGGATGTGTTACCAAACCTGACCACCACCAATAAAGCTACAAGACCGTACAAATATCTACACAGGTATGTATTTTTTCAAATTGAAAATCAGGAAAATTTCCGGAAAATTAGGCATTGGCAACTAGAGGAGTCACCTAAGTAAGCATTGCCTGCTTTAAACAAGCGCCTTTTCTGAAGAATCCCCGCGGGAAATGCCTCAAGAAGTTTACACGTTCTCGGCAAAGAGGAGCGTGGAATAAAATATATTGCTGATAGTACTTTAACCTTCATTGGATGTTGGATCGTTATCACAACAGATGCGCATGCATCAATATCATTATAGAGTTTTTGGTTAGTTAAAGACACGTTACTATGTACCTTCCTGAAAGGTGCCATTAGTCTCCACTTAACTTCCATCATAAAGTTAGCATGAATTCTCTTGTAGCTATTTCGTAAATAAAATAATGACCTATAATGGGAAGAAGCGAATAAAAGCACATAGGAAGTAAATGACATAACACTGACAGATACGAAGATTAGTTTTATTTTTAATGATTTTTAATTTCAGCCGGCATTTAAAATTAACCTCTTTTTAATCCCATTTTTCTCTAAGCTCAACAATACATAGAGTTTTATCAATTTGAAGACGTTTACATGTATTTATTATAGTATTGAGCAGTGTGTCAGGGATTCTGACTAATACAATACATAGAAGTGAGAGATATTTACATAAAAGATCAGTTGTGTCCATTATGTGATGCGTAAATGATATTATGAACGTAGTACCTCTACCTGTAAAATGAATATTTTAACTAAAAAAAAAACGGCAAATTGTTTGTAAAGTAGGTTTACGATCGAGATGTTTACGTGATAACGTCCGCACGAGAAAATCTCCATTCGTTTGTATGCCGCTAGAGTGAGAGAGACGGAAGATCGGTCCACTCACTCGAATGCTATGCAAGCCTCCGCTCGTGAGGATTCCGCGTGACAAGTTTCACGGAATGACTGGCAGCGCTCGAGATGAGACGGGAGATCGGTCCGTCTCTCTCTCGTTATACCTGCGATCGCGCTCGTGAGGTTTTGGTGTGACACAAGTTTCTGAACATGTCACCCGACTAAAACGATTTTAAAGACGTTATCACGTCAAAAAACAAGAATAGCCTAATAAATCACTAGCCCATCACCCTAAAAAACAAATTTGAAAGAAATAAAACAACCTTACGTAGCTCCAAAAGTTTAATCTTCAAAGCAGGGCACTTCATTGTAATTCAATTTCACTAACAAATCTCCAACCCCGTAAATAGGTTCATTAGTTCTCGTAAACGTAAGAGCTTTTAAGTTAGTTATATCTGCAACCTTATCTAGAACAAATTTGTACTTGTTGTAAACAAAAACACCGTTATTGGAACACACATAAGCTTTCGAATGTATATCTGTTGCAATTGCGTCAACTATTTGCTTCTCGTGTATGTTCACAGCTCGCGTCCCAAGCTTTACTCTGTACAACTTTTTGCCGACTAAAAAGAAGATATTATTGTCGTCGTCCAATATTAATTTGTCTACTTCGAGACCTTGTAGCTCAGGCAAGATGTGAGCGAATCCGTCTTCAAACTTAAAAGCTTGCTTTCTTGCATTTGTGAAGTAAAGACCGTTTTTGAAATGCATGCTTCGGATATCATCTTGAATTGGTAATCTCTCGGGTACTTTTCTGTCGTTTATTTTGAATAGACCGTCTGCACCGCCGATGAATATTTTGTTCGTACTTTGTTCAATAGCTATTGCTGTAGCATTTCTGATTCCATTTATGACGTTAACAGCATACGTATCTAAATTAAGGTAGCCTAATGATCTACTAGGTGGGTTTGAAAGTTGGTCAAAGGTGAAATAAACTGTGTTATCGTTCGTATTGTAAACCAAGTCGTGTAGCTTGTTGATACCATCTTTAATTATGTCCACGTTGTAGTATTTCTCCTTGAAGTATATTCCACGGCATCTCTTGTCTGCCGATGTTAATAGAAATAGAAGTTGGAGGATTATCAGGTACTTCATTGGTGAGTTCCTGAAATAGAAAAAGCGAAAGAGAGTTAATAAAGTTACACTGAAGAATCATGCAATTTTAATAACTTACTTATTAACAAAATTAATTCTGTTATTTCATCAATAAATAATCAATTAATTGAGAACACCGAACATATCGTCCGCGAACACAATGTAACGGATTTTAACGGTGTTTACTCTTTTTGGAGACGCAGTTTATATTTACAGATAATAAGGAAATAATAAATGAGATGTTGTTTTAGGTAGATATTGGCTTTAAAGCAAATTACGACTTCTAGAGAATTGATTTTAAAAAATAACCTAAATAATTGCATTTCAGGATGTATACCTAAGGCTTACATTCTTTTTCAGTCTAACACATTATATAGTTTTATTATTTTATACTTTTTTTAAGTACGTTTGTGATTTCATGTGAAGAGGATCTATAAGAACTTTCTTTTATTAGATAGATTTAAACATAAATATACTTATTCTCTACGTAACAGAATTCGTAATGATGAAATCCGTAGAAAAACGAAGGTTCCCGACATAGCTCTCAAAATCTGTAAGCTGAAGTGGTAATGGGCAGGCCATATAGTTAGGAGGACCGACAACCGATGTGGAAGAAAGGTCCTTGAATGGAGACCACGTCTCGACAAAAGGAGTACAGGCCGCCCTCCAACCAGGTGGACTGACGACCTGAAGAAGACAGCGGGTAGTCGCTGGATTCAGAAGGCCCAGGACCGGGAGGAGTGGCGAACGTTTAGGAAGGCCTATGTCCAGCAGTGGACAATAAAAGGCTGATGGATGGATGGATGGATACATATTATGTCACTACTTTAATTGTGAAATAAGTATGATGACAAAAAAACGTTCAGTCATAAGGATAATACTATAGTAATTTGAAATTACACATAACGTCCCTTTTTCCTTGTTGGTTGGTATGTCCATAAGCTTTTCATGACTTCATAAATTGGCCACTGAACATACTCTACTTAAACTATTACCAGTACGAGTTATGTAAGTAAATATATTTAAATTATTTAAACACGAAGGGCTTACCTGTGTACACAATTGAGATTCACGTCAGTAACAAACTGTTGGATCAATCGTACTGAATGTCGACTGTCGGTTTCTAGGCCAAGAGGTCAAGCGCCTTGACTCCATTTATCGCCAATTTCCTATGTTTAATAGTTAGACTTATAAATTTCCATTATGTAACAATACAATGAACAACTAAGCACATACAAACAAATGTGTAAGAAAATGTTTTATACTATTACTAGCCTTGCCCCGTGGTATGAATTTAATGTTCTCCGTATTTAATGGGTCCTGATGTAACCCAATATTTTTCTACTTATTTTACCCTATAGTAACACCTACAACAGGTGTATTTTTTCTGAAACAGGAATATTTACTCGCTTTGATCTGCTTCTCAGCCAAATTTTAAGTTTGTAAAACAAAAAAAGAGATTTTAGACCTATTTAATTCAAACCTGTCGCAAAATCCGTTCTAACCCAACATCTACCTACTAATAATCAGTATGTACACCGCCAAATATTGTAGCATAAAAATTTAACTATTATACAGACTTGCTAGAGCCCAGAGATTGCTGGCTGCAACCCTTTTTACGTTCCACTGCTGGGCACGGGCCTCTCCCCATTAATGGGGAGGCTTGGAGCTTACTCTACCACGCTGCTCCAATGCGGGTTGGTGGAGATGCGGGTTAGTGGCCAACCCGCTGTCGGATACAATGTATTCAAACTTTTCAAACCGCCCATAAGGCCTCCGACAAGGTTTAACGGCTGTTATCTATCGATAACAACCGGGACCGACGGCTTAACGTGCTCTCCGAAGCATGAAACGCACATGAAATTTATCGCCATTAGCAGTCATTCATCTCACACCCGACCATTTGGCATTTTGCATAGATCGTTTGCGTTCTACGCTAACCGCCGCGCGCGCCGGGCCATGCGCGCTTCACTAGCCCAGAGATAATATTGAGTGCGTATTATCAAAAGGTCAAAAATACTTAAAATAACAAATAATAAACACATTTACTAGTTCCCTCTTTGTAATGTAATTATCGCATATTTTCCTCTTTGCTTTCACCTACAGCTTAGGTAATTATCGTACTGTGCGTCACAACATACAAAAATATTTTACTTAGTACCTAACTAATAATTAAGCCTAAGTTAATTTTAAAATGTATTTCGATACCTACTTTTTAAGCACATATCGTCTTTTAGGATAAGCTTGTATGAGACAACTTATGTACTGGAAAGTGTACCTGTGGCTGTAACGTATACCCATGGAAAAGATATTACATCTCATACTAAGCGCCTCAATCTGCAAGCTTTAAATCTACCAGCCGTAACTTCACCAGCTGTACATTTCAATAAAAATGTACTGCTTTGCCATCTTCACGAAGGCGAGTCATCTCATATCAGTCAGGTTCTGATAAAGTAACGTTCACACTAA
Source organism: Pyrgus malvae (assembly GCA_911387765.1). Taxonomy (NCBI): domain Eukaryota; kingdom Metazoa; phylum Arthropoda; class Insecta; order Lepidoptera; family Hesperiidae; genus Pyrgus; species Pyrgus malvae. The sequence goes on along the minus strand of OU426972.1, from coordinate 12,861,059 downwards.
CTTAAATATTTGGCTGACTGTTTACTGATGACTATCTTATAAATATTCAAGAAAAGAACTATTAATATATTACCTGATTTTTAAAGGAGATTGGCAAAAACTGGATACTAATGTTCACTTGACATTGGCAATACGTACAGATTTCGCATTATTACTGAAAAAAACATTATGTCAACGTCACATGACGTAAGACGTCAATCAAACAAAATCAAATAATCAATTCTTGTTTAATCTTGTTTACCTACTTGAGTTACAGTTACCTACATTTTTACTATTTTTTACAAAGCTTTTTCCTCAGGTACCAGAATTTTCTTAATTCACTTTCCGTACAAAAATAAAAGTTAGCAACGGTACATATTTATGTTTAGTGCCTAGAATTAAATTTGATTAAGAATAGAAAAAGAATTTAGTGAATGATAACGTGAATATTCCGGCTGACTATTGTCTGGTGTAAGTATTTTCATTTAAGTATTTTATGCAATCTTTCCTCGAAGAAACATTCCTTTAGCCTTTAGTACGTTGTATCAAAGAGTATTATGTAATAATATATATAATTATATCAATGCAAGAGTAAAAAATACGTGTAATTTATATGAGCGGCTTTTTAATGCTAAATACTGCGAAATAGCAGCGTATTTATCTCTGTTCAAAAGTGGGCAGTTTGCATCTTGTTTATAGGTACAAAATCAGCAGCATGCTAGTGTAACAATTTAAAATAGTACAGAAAAAAGTTGCTGTAATGTGGTGAGTTCAGTCTTTGAAAAAAATCATGTTTATTTTGTTTGGAAGGAATATCTAATCTAAGCGAGCCACTCATAAAATATTGTGTTAAATTAGAGCCTACACACCTGAGCGATTGTGGAGGCAGTGGCATATTCGTTTATTATTTTACATTTTAAGAAATAAAATGAGTAAATAATCCCTACTTCCCTACTTAATATTATAAATTCGAAAGTAACTCTGCCTGTCTGTCTGTCTGCTACGCTTACCCGCTTAAACCACTGAAACAATTTTAATGAAATTTGGAACACAGATAGAGTGGACCTTCGGAAAGGACATAGGATGGTTTTTATCCTACAGGAACATATTAAATGGGTCCACCTGGGCAAAGCCGCTGGCGATAGACTAGTAATTTATAAATTTACTTCAAAGTACATATTTGAAAAGAGAAATAATTCAATTTTGTATTTATTTAAGTATGCCTCCCTTAGCATGAAATTTTAAGTTCTAGAAAAGCAATAAAAGCCCTTTTGTGGAAACCTCACAGTTTTAAAACGAATGGACAGAATTTTAAATATTGCCTTAGATATCAAGCTACAACTGTGAATATGACTTCAAACCTTTTTATGTCCTACTAATGGGCATCTCTCCCATCATTATGGAGGCCTGAAACCTGCTCCACTATGCTGCTACAATGCAGGTTGGTGAAGATATGAGTTAGTGGCCAACCCACTCTAGACATGAGGTGGTCACATGTCAACATACGCAATGAACCTTGTGATACATAGACATTATCTATTTATCCGACCCGTGTGAAGCAATGGTTATAATAATAATAATAATAAAGCCTTTATTTCTGAACGACATAAGACATCTACAATTTACATAAAATTAAATGATATTTAGCTTTACAATTCACTTTACAGAATATCTCTTCGTTCAGTGTGCCTTAAGGCATAAGCCTCCTCCAATGCCTTCCACTGTGTTCTGTCTGTTGCCACTCTTAGCTAACAGGGACCTAAATTCATTTTCAGGTCGTCCTCCCATCTTCTTAGTTTCCGTCCTCTGCTCCTAAAGCCATCCCTTGGGTACCAAACTGTTACCTGTTTGCTCCATTTTTCTTCCTTGCAACGCAGCATATGTCCAGTCCATCTCCATTTAAGTTGATCTATACGTCGTGTTAGTATGTCAGTTAGTTTTGTTCTGTTTCTGATGTCTGAACTTTTTACTCTTTCCTTTAATGTCAGTCCTAGTATGCTCCTCTCCATGGATCTCTGACATCTCGCAAGTTTTTCTCTATGGAATTGTGTTAAGGCCCAGGTTTCACAGCCATATGTAATGCTTGGGAGAATGCATGTATCAAATGTCTTCTTCTTGATCTTTATTCCTACTTCCTTGTTTTTCATAATTTCTTTCAATGCCCAGTACTTTTTCCATCCTACGGCAATCCTTTTATCTATTTCTTTTGACATTTGATCACTAGGGGATATTATCTGGCTTAGATATACATATTCCTTAACATATTCAAGTTTATTTCCATTGACTATAATATCTACGTTTACTGAGTTCGTCATCAGTTTTGTCTTACTAGAGTACATTTCTAAACCTATTTCTCTGCACGATGCAATGGTTATCCTGCGGTATTGCCAATCGGAGGGTCCTAGGTTCAATTCCCGGCGAAACAGAAATTTGAATAACAAATTTATGGTTCTGTTCTCGGTCTGGGTTTTTGTGTTTCTGTCTTTTTATGTGTCCATGGTACCCACGACACAGGGTATATCTACCCTACTGTGGGGCTATGAGTGTGAAATGTTGTTTTATTTTATTTTAATATAAATATATAAATATCTTTGGACAATTCACACAACACCATCTGATTCCAAACTTACCGGAGCTTGTACTACGGTAATCAGAAAGCTGATAAACATACTTATGTAGTTCTAAATACATACTTAAATAGATAAATTAACACCCATACACAGAACAAACAGTCATGTTCATCACACAAATGTTTGTCCTGGGTAGGAATCGAACCCACAACCTCACGCTTCGTAGTCGGCTCATCACCCACTACGCCACGGAGGCTGATTTAATATAGTATGTGCATGTCACATTCAAATTTTAAATCAAAAATTTATGATTTAATCAATTAATAATTAATCATTTAATAAATTTAATAAAACTAGCTAACCCGACAGACATCCTGCCTTAAAGTATCAGAAATAAAATAATATTGCGACTATAAATATTGTGATGTAAGCTATCCTATCTTTCAAGTTGGATCAAACTGCACACAGTGTGCAAATTTTATCAAAATTGGTTAAGTAGTTTAGGAGTCCATCACGGACAAACAACGTGACACATAATTTATATATATTAAGATAATGTTAGTTTTGAGTATTTAAAAGGCTATGTTGATGGCACTGAATGATGGTCATACTTAATCCATACTTAATTCATACTTAAGAAGCTTCATTGATTAAGGTATGATTTTCAGACTTAGGCTTGGTCATTTAGCTGTGAGTTAAAAAAAAAAAAACAAGAAAAAAAGTGATAAAATACATAGCAAGTTAAATACATACGATTAAAAACGCAACTAACAAATAAATAAGCATTTAAACGTTAAAAGGAAGTACTAAATTGTACTTTGCACAACAATATACATTTTTATGGCCTGTAATGCATTTTACTTTTATTTTATTACAACCATAAAACATTATCCTAGGCCAGGGCATAGTAAGTGTTTGTTCTGTTATTTATAATATTTATTGAGTCTTTACGGACGGCAAAGTGCTCATTATAAGGTGGTAATTATATGTTTATTAAAATGGAGTAAAAATGGATATTGTTTAACTTTACCACCAGATATAGTAACATATAACATACAAAAATAGTAAATGGTTACCAAAATTAAATCCGTATTTTAATGTAAAATTATAACCTAAGTTTTTACATCTTGCTATCCTAGTAAGCAAACTGACTCCAAAAAGATCATTGTTAACCCAAAAATAGTTAATTAACACCGAAATATTAACCACATTTTAATTTAAAATGACATGCAAGCAGATTAATTTTTTTTTTGCACTTTTCAATGGTACCATGTCAACGGAACCACGCTGCGGGGTGTTCCTTTTTTTGTATTAATTAAAAAAGTCCAACCTAACCTAACCAATCCCATTCATTTTAAATGACGAGTCCTTTTTGTACATTTTTTGGCGGGGGGCTTCGCCCCCCACCTCCCCCCATTCGGGAGTCTTCGCCCCCCGAAACCTCCCTTTCCCGGAGGTTTATTTAGGCAGAAATAGCGCATTAATTTGCTCGCTAAGATTTGGTGATCATTTACTACATTTGGTGTTCGAATACAATTTGAAGTGCAGTCGTGACTAAAATAGCTAGTACTATTGTAATTTTAGACTTTATTTTTCTGGTGTTAAGTATGTAAATATTTTTGTTAAAAGAACTAAGGGTATCAAAGCTTTTTATGGTGATCATTATATTTAACCCCGTAAAAAATTGGACAATCTACATAGTGTTTAGTGGTCGCTGCTAAAGATAGTAGACTAGGGAATTTGCTGGAATTTTGTTCCCTATTGCTTCAAACAGAAATGGGTGCATCACGGGTATATTTCCAGTCAAACCTTGCAAGTTCTACTTTTAGGTTAAGATACTGGATTTCCACGCTATGGCCCCAGGCTCAAATCTCAGTAGCCATCTAACAAGCAGAATATGTATAGAGATACATAAAGCCCAGATCAAAGATTGAAATAAAACAGATTATTTTTATAATTTTAGTACGTAAAACTCATAGATAAAAGTTGATAAAACACCAACAAAAATGCCCTTCTTTGGAACACCTCGCCTTAATAAGTGCCGAGGCTCTTACTTAAGGCTGTAAGCTGTAACCAAGGTACTAACTAGGTCACTATTTGAGTGTTTAACCTGCGACCAAAAGTGGTATGAAGAGTATAGAGCAAAATTTTTCAAATTTGTACATGTCATTATTGACAACACCTTTAATTCTTACTTCTCCACCTCTTGGTAGAGAGTATTATGTTCCTTGTTCTCCACGCTGCTCTAATGCAGGTTGGTGGAAACTTGCCATAAGTCACATTGGCTGCAACCCTTTTTGCGTCCCACTGCTGGTCACGGGTCTCTCCCCAATATTGGGGAGGCCTGGAGCTTACTCCACCACGCTGCTCCAATGCGGGTTGGTGGAGATGCGGGTTAGTGGCCAACCCGCTGTCGAATGTTTTCAAACCGCCCATAAGGCCTCCGACAAGGTTTAACGACTGTTATCTATCGACAACAACCGGGACCGACGCCTTAACGTGCCCTCCGAAGCACGGAAACGCGCATGAAATTTTTGCCACTAGCGGTCACCCATCTCACACCTGACCGCGCCCGTTTGGCTTAGCTGCATAGATCGCTTGCGTTCTACGCTCGCCGCCGAGCCATGCGCGCTTCATATTACTTTCATAAGTCACATTATACCATGGATAATCTCATGATCATGATGTGTTTAAAATAACTATATTTTCAGCATCATTATAATAACATTTACTGAAACGACTATTACACGTCTGAACCGTGAAATTGCGATTTGTTACAGTACGCAACAGACAAGAATTTCATCACGGCCGCGTTTTGTATTTTAAATGACCTTCATTGACAAATAGTTGCTAGGGTTTTTAATGGAGTTTATTTGAAGGACTCTTGTGTACCATTGCTGGTCATGGGCCTCTCTACAGTATTTAGGAGGCCTGCTTATTTCACTAAGCTGTTTCAATGCGCATTGGTAAGGTATAGCTTTTAACGGCATACATTTAGTTGTTTTTATGTTTAACTGGAGATCATTACCCTTAAGCCATTAGTAAATGTTATCTATTGTCTTAATAATGTTATAAAATTGTCATCTTTATATTAGTCGGGGATTACAACTGTTAAGTCGTCGACAAAATTATAAGCACTGATATATAATGCCATCAAATGGCCATCAATGTATAAAGTAAATGTGACTGGTCCGAGGATAGTCCCTGAAGAACGCCTACTTTGATATATTTTAAAACAGATAATAATTTAAAAATACATATTTATTTTTCTAAGGGTTTATTCTTTTATAATCGACATTTGATAACTAAAAAATTTCATAAATTTAATTTTATATATCCGTCCACTCCTCAGACAATGAATATGATGGCGAAGCGATGGTACCGTTCTAGAAGAAACCAGCTGTTCATCTTCTTCGTGCTCCTGCTTTGTTTATTCTTCTATATAAATTTAGGAGATAACCTGCATAGAGAACAGAATTTGGATGTTACGAGAAGGTAAGATTAGGTTTGTTTTATCTGTCTGAACATATTAAAATAATAGAATTAACGAAGTACAGTCTGTCTATCACTTTAATAAATTGAGTCATATTTGGTATATTTATGTTATTATGATGTATTATAAACAACATTATTTTAAAAATTCGATAAAGAAATCTAAATAATGTACATAATATGTTCGCATGGAAATCAACTCTTGAACCTTCATTGTTGTTTATAAGAAATTTCTAAAGAAATGAAATATTTAAAAAAGCAATAGATTAATACATTTACGAAATAAAAAAGTGAAGAATTATTCAACAACCTTGCTCTAATCTCCTCAAGACGATGTTATTTAACCGTTAATTATAATAGAATTAACACTTGAGTATGTTTAGAAACAGAATAGGAGGAGAGGAACTTTAAAAGCTACATACCGGTTATATTTTCTAACAAAAAAACGGCAAATTGTTTGTAAAGTAGGTTTACGATCGAGATGTTTACGTGATAACGTCCGCACGAGAAAATCTCCATTCGTTTGTATGCCGCTAGAGTGAGAGAGACGGAAGATCGGTCCACTCACTCGAACGCTATGCCAGCCTCCGCTCGTGAGGATTCCGCGTGACAAGTTTCACGGAATGACTGGCAGCGCTCGAGATGAGACGGGAGATCGGTCCGTCTCTCTCTCGTTATACCTGCGATCGCGCTCGTGAGGTTTTGGTGTGACACAAGTTTCTGAACATGTCACCCGACTAAAACGATTTTAAAGACGTTATCACGTCAAAACATAAAGTTCTTAAATAAATTAACTATCAACATAATGACACGTAAAGTGCAATAAATACCATGTGATGTATACATACGCCCACTCTCGAATCAATTCAGTTATCAGTAGAAACGTAATATAATAAATACCTCAAGTGAAATTATTCTATCGTAAGGATTTTAGCAATATGAGCAATATGAGCAAAAATACTGTAAAAGTATTGAATTTTTTAATGATTGATTAACGTTTCACACTAATAGCCCCATAGTAGGGTATAGTATACCCTGTGTCGCGGGTACCATGGACACATATAAAGACAGAAACACAAACACCCAGACCGAGAACAGAAATTTAAACTCATCATTCAAATTTCTGCTTCGCCGGGAATCGAACCCGGTACCCTCCGATCGGCAGTCCGGCGTGGTAATCATAGCACCACACGGGTCGATATTTTTTATCTTCTTACATTTACATAAAGTAATTGGTCAATAATTATAAATTAACATAGTAGTGAAAAGTTGTGAAATAATTACTGAATCAATATACATTTATCCTTGACACAAAATCTGATAAAGAGTGTATTAAAAGTAAAAAGCATAGTAATGTTTTCGATAGTAATAGATTATTGACTTAAAACTATTACTAACAGTTTTTCATAAAAAACATTTGTTTTGATAATGTTACTCCTTGTTAAATTAATTGATTTGAAACAGTGCTTGAGATTGTCTAGAAATGTCCGTAAAACTGAAAATTTTACTAAACACTTCTTAAAACAAATTAATAATAATAAATAATAAACGCTACACGCTCATAGCCCAACACCAGGATTCCGTGTGTCGAGAGTACCATGAACATTCACACACACAGACAAAAACAATTTTTTTCATTAACAAGTAACATTCAAAATTTATTATGAAGTGTACCACTATAACAACCTTAAATGAAGATGCAGAAGAAGAAAAAGAAAAAGGTCAATTAGCTATTTTATGACTTATGAAAAGCCTTTGATAGTGATTAGTTTAAATACTGATTGAGACTTACTTATCTTTATCTTATGTCTTTAGGTAAATGTCATGAAGGTTGACTGTACTTTGTTTTAAATTAATCATGAGTAACATTTTATACTTAATATTACTATTAATGTTCTTTTGGCTAATTACATTTATTTTGCTTGCTGTGAAGCATTTTATAAATTGCCTGTGAGCATGTTCTGATAAATCTGATTGTAGTAGTTATATCATACAGTTTTTTGTTATGTTATGTTATATTTTGTTGTGTTTCATTATAACTAGCTAAATTTCAAGTTGTGAACAGGTACTGCTTCAGCGTTTGTTGCTGTTGTTAATGTTGTTATATGTTTGCCCTAGATTAGTACAAACCAGATCCGGTACACCGTCTGATCTGTACTGCAGTATTTTTTCACCTTCACTGTACTTTATTCACCTAGGTGAATGAAGAGCCGGTGCTTATTTTAGTTTTTAAAATTCCTTTTTTAATAATCGCATTTTTAAATACATTTCCTATGCTGCCCTTTTCAGAAAAAAATACGTTTTACCAAATCTACTTATAAGAAACACTAACCCAATCTAAGCATTTGTTTAGTTTTTTTCCTTATTGTCATTTATCTGATTGTATTTATTAGATTAATTGTTCTTTATAAGAATAAAATATATTTTTTAAATAATTTTTTACACAATTTTCACATTCCAAGTGTTTTCGTTTCGTCAAAAATTTTTATGATTTTTTTTTTCTTTAGAGGGTGGTATATACAGTTGTCACAACGGATATGGTTTAGAACAATTTTTGGCTTCTGGCACGGCAATATAATACTATATTATTAATACTTTATTATATTACCGTGCTTCTGTGCAGCTATTCGCACGAACTTCCTAGAGACAAATATCCGTTGTAAGAACTGTAATTGTGTCTGTTTCGTTTTTATCAGTAATGGCTTAAACCTTCCGACTATTCTAGTGTAGACCAGTCTAGTTCTCAAGTACGTTTGCCTACCGCTATCGGGCCACTAAATGCACGCAAAGAATGGACAGTATCATCTGTTGTGCCTGATGAAAGGTAATTCGGTCATAAAATTTAATATAATGAGACCATTGTCATGCGGTCATTATCACCAATCATGGGTCTCCTATCAAGGTTACATAAATTCGACCAACATTTTTTCCGGCTATAATAAATATAAAATTGCTTTGCTTTATTATAATTTGAGTTAATTTACTGCAGACGTCCTCTGGCAGGAATCGGGCAAGATTGTACCTACTCATTTTAAATAAATAAATTATTAAAAAATACTGCAATCCTTTGTAATATCAAATGATTGACTGCTACAAATTGGCGAAATCTGGCTTGGGCACTCCACCTCGCTACTCCCACCTGGAGACATGGGTTACTGTCCTTTATCCCTCATCCTCATGCAACAGCTAATGGACCGCGACCTTTGGTTAAACATGTTTTTAAACGGAATGTATATGAAATGATTTGCTACCCATCCAACTACTAACGGCAACCATTTATTTAGTTTCGCATTGTTTTCATTATCATATTTATTAAGTTGAGGTTTCCTGTTAATAGTATTTCCTTATGCATGAAACTCTATTAAAAATTAGGCTATTTAATACCGCGATCAAATATCTCCTTTTAGCTTTCTGTCTGAGCTATGAAGCGGTAAAAAGTTTTGAGCCATAAGAATTATGAGATAAAAAATTAAAATAATAAAATCAGGCTCCTATCATAAAACAAAAAATATTTGTTCCGCTCACGTTTTTTTTTGTGTCTTAAACTGTACTTTTTTCTCTTTTTTTTATAAAATACAGGTTCCGTCCAAAAAATGGAAATGGATTTACTTTATACAATATACTTACTTACATATGTATGTAAGTACTTACAAAATTTAATCTATTTAAAATATTAGTGAAGGCTAACATAACTGTTTCCATTTAACTACTTATAATAAATTCTTAAATTATTTAAAACCAATAATGATTTATATACAATGTAACACTAATCATATTCTGTGCTTTTTATGTTTTCATTTCGTGCCATGCATGCCGTAGTTGTAATGTGTATTTGTTCAATAATTTTGCATGTTCGTATATGTAATGCTTATACGTTATATTTTAAATAATGCAATAAGTATGGTAATATTTTGAGGTATTTCGAAGCATGTAATTTTTTAATTAATGCATATTTTTTGTTCCGTATTTTTCAGAAAGTCTGTTATTGAGTAAGTAGTCTTTGTTTTTGGTTGTTGTATTTTGCTTGTATTAAATTTATAGTTTTTGCTTTGAGCTTGCATTTAATTTAAATTATATGCTTAAAACGCATTTCACCAATGACTTCATAAACTGAAATATATAGGTATATAAAAATATGTTTAGTAAGTAAATGGTCGAATATTTTTGTTACAATTACCAATTAAACGTCAATTAAATGTTATTCTACAATTAAAGTAATGGTATCAAATCCCTTAATTTTAATGCTTACTCGGATGATTTATTAAGCATAATAATATGGTTATTTCAATTCAATTTCAATCTTATACTGACTTACCCTGTGACCCTATTTTTTTATTTAGTTATGTATTTATTTATATAAAAACAAACTGAGCCGTCGCGGAAGTCCTGGCAGATATGTAAACATCTTAATTATTTTGCATAGATAACATATATAAATGAATAGTTTAAGAAGACAAATAAATATGGACAAATCGAAAATAAAAGTGTTAAAAAAATTGTAGTTCTCATTTTTCCCTAGTATGCGCGTTCTCTTTAGGTAATGATATTTTTGATTGATAGTTTTGGTGAAATTGGTTCCTTACAAAATAATTACGCTTCTCAAAATATTCGTACAGCACTGCTAAGCTTTTTAGACGCATGTTTTTTATTTTTTTTTCTGTTCCGTACTTTAATATTAATTTTAAATAAATAATGTCTTCAGGTACATAGAAAGGAGGTTGCAAGAAGCTCTTAAGGAAGACAAAGGTTCAGGGTGTGAAATTCCCAAATTAGACCCCTTTGCGAAGGAAGTCACACAGTTCGACAAGGAACTGCCTAAAGTCGTCTGCCAGGGGACTGATTGGGTCAAATGTTACGTACGTAGTCTTGTTTTTTTTTTTCATTTTTTTTTTTAATAGATTACAAAGAAATGAGGTTACAAGAAGCTGTGAAGGAGGACTGAAGGTCCGGATGTGAAATCTCCAAATTGGAACCGTTTGCTAAGGATGTCACACAGTTGACAAAGGAACTGCCGAAAGTCGTCAGCCAGGGGACTGATTGGGTCAAATTCTATGTAAGTTCTTTAATTTAATTGTTTGTTTTATATTTGTTTGCGAAGGAGGAAACACAGTTCGGCAAGGAACTGCTTGCTGATTGGGTCAAATGGACTTTGGGTCAAATACACATGTACTTTCGGTTTTTAACAGGACCCGTGGTGTTAAGTGGTGCTGCATGCAGTCCATGGACATCTTACATAGGCATTTGGCTTCGCTATAATCCGAGCATGCCAAAATATTGATAAAAATGTATGTGAAATTGATTACATTATAAGGTTTACTGTGTACCTTAAAACTACCACCGTTGCCCACCGTTACCCTTCTACTCTAAATCAATTTTATTATGTTTGTTGTATTTCGGTGGAAAGGTTCAGTTGCCGCTCAGACTCTTTCAACGAAGCGCGGAACAAAACATTGTTCAAGGAGGCTACCGAGGGAGTTTAAGTGCGTCAAAAATTCGCCATAACCCAGTATCTCTTCCAAGATACTCAAATTCAAATTCAAATTACTACAGAAATTTTTAAAGGTTTCCCCTGAAGAATTTCATGCCAGGGTGTGATTGAAATAGTGTCATAAATAATCAATGGCATTATATAAGTAAAATTACGTAAACATGTCAGCAGAATGATATTTTAGTTCGAAAATTTTGTCCCTCTCTTGTCTTGTAGTTGTATGCGGCAAATCGTTAAGATGACAAGAGAACTGACGTGCTTAATATAGGACAGGGGTGTTTTATCTTATGCCACCTTTCTATAACCATTTTTTGAGCGACTATAACTTGTTTTGCATCTGTGAGCAGGTGGAAGTGGGTTGATAGTGTCTCACACGACCAACTATCACGTGTGCCCATTATCAACCCATAGCCAATCTATTGTGTCAAATATATTGTACTTTTTTTTAAAGAGTTTTTTTCCGCCGCCTTTTTCCTCTCAGCTCAACATGTAGCCCAAACGGGCACCTAAAGGCGATGACAGGGAAAAAATGACATTCATTAAGCGAATATTTTGTATTCCTAATATGAAATAAATATTTTTTTCTTTTTTTTTTCTTTTCTTTTTTCTTTTTTTCTTTTTTTTCTTTTCTTTTTTAATATGATTGTAAGTAACAGAATCTTGTCATTACAGCATTCAGAATGCAGAGTGGTGAAGGAGATATACGAGACGACGAAAGATATAGTGTGCGCGTACAGCGACATCATATACGAGAGCGACCAGAAGTACAGGGTCGCGGAGCCGGTGGAGGTGGCGGGCGCCGACGTGTACACGCTCGCGCGGAGCGACCACGTCAAGGTGAAGTGCACCGGCAAGCACAGGAATAGGTGGGTTGGCTTGTGTTTCTTTTTAACCGACTTCAACGAAGAAGCAGGTTACTCAATTTGACCGTATATATGCTTTTATTTATGTTTGTTTTATTTAACTTCGTCGTTTATGAACCGATTTTGATGATTCTTTTTTGTTCGAAAGCTTATACTTCCGAGGTGGTCCCATTGTCACCAAGTCAAGATCTGATGATGGGATCCCAGGGAAATCTAGGGAACTCTCAAATTTTATAGGCACACTATTTTAGAAAACGGTACAGAACTATTTTGGAGTCGGGCCCTAAGTCATTTTACTTAGTACCTTTCGCTCTGAATGGGCACCGACTCCAAAACAGTTCTAAGAGTCACTACCATCAGCAAGGAAAAGTATAAAATGCGAAGTACTGAATAATATTATTTTTTACCGTTTGAAGGCGGTTATTTATTTGTTAAAAAGGTATTTAGTTGACGCTTCACACACTTCATAGCCTACTAAGAACACAAGAACTACTACAAGGACACACACAGGAGAATTTAAGTTTCTTTCTACTTTCTGCCTTGCTGGGAATCGAACTCAGGGCATTTTAAATGTCTATTAAGTATTCTATTTGACACACAATTATTAAAGTTCTAGGTACCTTGCCGGTAATCGAACCCAGAAACGTCCAGGATGATCCGTCCTATATTGATTGCGCTATACGGCTATACTTTTTACTATTTTTTTTATATTTCCAAAAGTACCTGTAGAAGTTTAATAAATAATAATAATAAATATCTTTAGACAATTCACACAACACCATTAGATTCCAAACTAAGCACAGCTTGTACTATGGTAATCAGAAAGCTGATAAACATACATATATAATTCTAAATACATACATACTTAGATAGATAAATTAACACCCAGACACAGAACAAATAGTCATGTTCATCACACAAACATTTGTCCTGGGTGGGAATCGAACCCACGACCTCACGTTTAGCAGTCGGCTCATCACCCACTACGCCACGGAGGCTGTCAAAGTTTGTAGGAGAAGTAACTACCATCGGCTCCGCTTTTCACTCCACATATTTAGCTGCTAAGTTATTAAGTGTGGATTGGTACACTTACATTGGTTTGTACCTTCGAGAAATTATGAATTTTGCTCAGGTATGCACGGCGATGGAAATCACCGTAATAAATTAAAAATCATAATCTTTTCCATCACCGTGGAGCAGCGATAAAATGCTCACATTACAAATTTATTTTTGTCAGAGATGCGCGCCGAGGATATGACCCCGTATCTCCGAGTCGGAGACTTTTTGACAAAAAACACTTATAAAGTTATTGACCTCTTAATTTGTAGGTAAGGCCGTCTGTATTTCCCTTAAACCACTAAATAGATGGACCAATATACATTTATGCCTCGTTGAATTCGCCTAGCCAAGGTGTTGCGAGCTTAGAGCAACAACCTTCAGGAGAGACAGCATAGCCACAATACAATGAGCGCCTCTCTAGACTCTATTGTGGCATAGCGCTCCTCTGACGGGTGTCATACCTGTCAATTTTGACGCTCTACGGCGAAATATCAAGCAAGCAATTTCTTTAAAAATAAATTTAGCCAATGTAAAATAATTGAACATTAAGGTTATTATAAATTGTTTTTTACTAAGACACACATGGCGATGCAGCTATCTAAATAAACGCATGGCTTCGACTTAAATATAACCACAATGTATTTTCACACACGAATGCATTTTCATATTGCGACGGACAGCGATGTCACGTTTTATGCATGTGTGTCGCATGTACGCAAATATTAGTGTGTTGCTTGTGGTGGTTTCAGTAAGAGACCTATGTATGGATTGAATATTATTTTTCTTTACAATATTTAGTGTTATTAATAAAATGGATGACGTAATCTGTAATAGGGAATATGCATGATTTTTTATAGTACAGTAAAACCTCGATAAGTTAAAAGTCCAAGGGAAACACAAAATATTTTAAGTTATAGAGGTTTTAACTTATCAAGGGTCTATGTTAGGGATGAATAATATAGAGGTAGGTATGTACATGTATGTACCCTTGTTCCTATTTTTACTCGAATGCGAGTGTTGTTAGTTTTTTTAACTCATTTTAAGCCACTTTTATCACACGCGTAAAGCGTAGTTTCCAGGACAATGATCAAAAACTTATGATCCAAGTAAGCCAATGTCTTAAGGGCTAACCGCCGCAAAGCTTTAAAGAATTTCGAAGAAGCAAACAATAGGTGGCATATATATTGTTTACGTTAACAATTTAACTAGTGAACACGTGCAAGGTGCAAGCAATAAATACCTACCGAAATCTTTTGTTTTGCACGCTCTTTCAAATGAATCATTGAAGTCATTGACAGACAATTTTATGTTATAGAGGTTGTGGAAACATTTCTTTAAGTTACTGAGGGCCAATACAGAGATTACTTATTTAAGTTATAGAGGTTGCGTATTTTAAGTTATAGAGGTTTTGGGCTCTCATGGGAAGGGAACATGTAATTTTTTGAAGTTATAGAGGTTTTTAAGTTACCGAGGTTTCCTATTGATGTTAATTAAAGGATGCATCGAAATTTCTACTTAACAATAGAACATTGTACAATTCTTATCTACAATGAACAATTTACTGAGAGTTCTCACATTTTAATCATAGTTTTCATTATCTATCAAAAACAAATTAGCAATTTATTTAATTTATTAATATTTTTTTCCGTGGTAATAAATTTAATATCTTTAATTTTCAGTTCGTCGGTAACAGAACCGTAAGTTATTTTGGGTTTTTAAACATCAGCGACATATTGGGGCGTGACCATGGTTTTTTCACAGTCATTACTCATTACTAACTATACGCACAGACCAGGTTAAATCACTTTCTCGTATGTTTCAATGTACTTTATTCATAGGTTTGCGAGTACATTCAACCATATTATTATCATTGTCATCTATTTCCATAATTTCAAGGTATTAATTCATTGCTATATCGTTACAACTTATACCTATGATGTTTCTAAAGGTTTGTTTTGGTAAAGGTTGGTCCAATTACATACATTTTTTAAGGCGTCTGCATAATTACACGGGATTTTAAAGCGCTTTAAATAATCATACTAATATGTATTATAACTTTAGGGGCGTGTATATGCTTGTATGTTTGTTTGTTCTTCATTCACGTCGGGACGGTGCGCTACAGATTAATCTGATCTTTCTTATCTTTCTATGGGAATAGTTTGAGCGGCTGGTACAGTTCAGGGCACATTAATCATAATACAGCTAAGCGAAATGGGCGCAGTCGGTACTAAGATGAGTGGTTGCTAGTGGGAAATAATTTCTTGTGCGTTTCTGGTTACAATTGCTAGTTTGAGGCTAAATGGGTATAAATGCATTAATCCTTCACAGCTACCAAAATGCTTAAAAAAGTAATAACGTTTCACATTCAAATGTAAATAGGAATAAAATATTAAGATTTTTTTTTGTAATTTCTTCCCACGACTGTACTGTGGGGCTGTGAGTGTGAAACGTTATTTTATTTTATTATTTTACAGAGGTGCGCGCCTGGGTTTGAACTCTATTATAATAACTAAATTTCAAAGCTTTAAATTTTCCAGCATCCTGCCATCAAAATGGGTGGGCCACTGCGTGGGCTTCCGCTCCACGGTTTCCCCGGAGCCGCCGCCAGAGGGCAGGGAGAACAGTCTAAACGTGCTGATCATCGGGTTCGACTCCACGTCGCGCAACGGGTTCATACGCCGCATGCCCAACAGTTACAGGGTGCTTACTGAGACTCTGAGGGCTACTGTGCTTAACGGGTATGTTCATACGTTTGTAAAACATGCCCAAAAAGCTACCGCCATGGCATACGTCGCCACGCGGCAATAGTTTGTCAAAAGAATATCTCCTACCGGAGCGGCCGTGCACCGATAGCCACATTTTGTGGCTTGTATGCAATTCTTTTAGTTTTAAGGATTTCAAGCCGCCCTCCAACCAGGAGGACTGATGAGCTAAAGAAAACAGCGGGAAGCCACTGGATTCAGGATGCGCAAGACCGGAAGGAGTGGCGAACGTTAAGGGAGGCCTATGTCCAGATGTGAACTACAAAAGGATGGATGGATGGATGCAAATCTTAAGGAACTTCGATAGCGTGATTTAGAACACATGTGACGCCATCTTTTGGTCAGTTGCGGAAGGTTGCCATAAGACTGTCTTACTATGAAACATGAAACCGTTTGTTACGTTCCACGATTTAACCGTTCAACAAACAAATAGCTCTTCTTCTATACGAATGGAGTTTCGGTTGTTTTACCGTTCTGCCTTGATATTGGCAATTGGTGTTAACAATGATAGAATAAAACTGCCGAGACCCATTTAATAACTTGGTATATTGTAATCAGATTTACAGTATCTTGACTAAAACCGAACAATGGTGGACGCGAAGCAAGCGAAAAAGGAACCACATAGTAGATTTTACATAGCGGCTTGTGGATGTCATATAAAAACATGATTATATTGAAATGTTGCCATTATGTTTAACTTATTTCAACAAACAATTTAGACAGATTGACTATCTAAACTGCTGTTGGATTTTACAAATTTATGTGTCAAAAAATTAAAGTCATGGGTAATATCATAGCTAATTCTAATTCCAGCTACAACATAGTGGGGGATGGTACCCCAGCGGCTCTGTTCCCCATACTGACCGGCAAGACAGAGCTGGAACTCCCCGATGTGAGGAAGAAGACCAAAAATAACATCACCATGGACGCTATGCCGTTTATATTCTACAAGCTAAAGGAAGATGGGTAAGCTTATTATTTAATCTCACTACCTAGCAGTAGGGGATTGTTCTTCTGTCGTCTTGTCAAAATTAATACTATACTATATTAATATATAGTATATTTTCAGAGTTGAGTGTAAGTTTCTCGATGTATTCTCGACAAATTAGAAGAATATCACGATGGCTTATTTTAAATTAAATTTTAAGGCGCTTATACGTAAGAGCACGCGTGTTTCCATGTGTGCTTGTGTGCGTTTATGCGTGTGTGCTTCCGTGCGTGTTTGCGCGTGCGTGCGAGCATGTATATCTTTTACTTCCCTTCTTTATCGCTATATGTTTCTATTCCACTTTCTCTCCTTTTTATTTTGTTTCCTTCTTTCTAACTTCCATTTACTTTATTTCTTACTTTCTCTTTCTCTGTCGGTGTATGCGTGCTTCATTTTCTTTAAACCTTATTGGAGGCTTTATGGGTGGTTTGAAAACATCCGACTGAGGGTTGACCACTTATCCGCATTGGAGCAGCGTGGTGGATTAAGCTCCAGGCCTCATCAATAATAGGGAGCGACCCGTGTCTTGCAGTGGGACACAAAAAAGCGTTGCAGTCGATCTTGTTTCTTTCTTTCTACGCTCTTTCTAACCCCTATTTTTCTTTATTCCTCTTTCTGTCTGTATTTATGTATGTATGTGTGTGTTTGTTTGTGCGAGTGTTTGCGTTTGTTAGCGCTTATCACTCGTTTACATTGTTACTGTGAACCCGATTTCCCTTCCCAGGTACCGCACGGCATACTTCGAGGACATGCCCTGGATAGGCACGTTCCAGTACCGCTTCGACGGGTTCCGTCACCAGCCAGCCGACCACTACCTGCGCGCGTTCTACATGGAGCAGTCCGGCAGCGGCCGCCGCTGGTGGAAGGGCGACAAGTACTGCGTGGGCGCTACTCCGCAGTACCGCCTCATGCTGAACATCACCGACCAGGTATATAGTAGCCTTTCGACCAGCCCGACCAGTCCTTGTGTCGTAAGATGATATGCCTGACATCCTCATAATTGATAATATAAGTGACAAAAGTGATGTAATCAAACGAAATTTATTGTTGCAAAATATTGAAAAATGTTGAAAACAGTTGATTTAAATTGCTTTAAATTTGTACCAGAAAAGTTCATGTTTTAACTAATTTTACGCATTTTTTTCGGATTCTTGGAATGGTGTACAATACGTAGCCAAGATCTTTTTTTCCTTATAAACTTGTCAGCGTTCTTACTGACAGACAGTAGCTGTCATATTCGTGCATTGTGTAAAAATCTGCAGGATCAGGGAGTTTTTTGGCGGGAAGTCGAAAAAGACATATTGTGCTCTTGTTTTATTTTCATTTTCTTGGTGTATTTTTGAGTTATATTGGATACAGTTGATGGCATTTTGTTTGATATAGGTTAATTAACGTGCACGAGTGTTTGTGAAATAGAATAACAGTGCTAAAATATGTTTTTTCTGGTTGCCTCCAAAATTCCATCTGACACGTTCTAGTAAAGTAGCCATCGCTTTACTTGAATGTTGGACTGACTAGACTGACGACTTACTGACGACTTACTTACTGACTTTGTTATTACTTCGTTCAGTTTCATTGAAACTGGCAAAAAATTTATGCAAAAATTATACTTGACGCTGGCAGTATGCACAGAGTTTGCGATGCCATAATTGAAAAAAAAAGCAGGATCAGGGCTCAAAATCAAGGACCAATGTAAAAAGCTTGGTTGGAGTGGACTGTATATTTGTTGATTGGTGAGCAGGGAAACAACGTTTGGTGATATAAAAATATATTACACGCTTGGATGCAGGGAAATATTGACAATTTAAAATTTGCACACGTAATAAAGTATAAACTAAAAATGTTGCCATAGCACATACAATATTTGTTGGGTTGCCAACACATTGGAGGACAATAAATGAAACTGGTGATGTGATGGTGATGTGTACGTATTTTTTTAAATATATAAGGTGATTGATATTCCCAGTTCCTAAACCTGGACGGCAAGCGGTTCTGCTTCACGTTCATCGCGGACATCACGCACGACGAGTTCAACATGATCTCCACGGCCGACGACGACTTCGCCGCCTTCCTGCGCGCCTTCAAGGAGGACGGCCGCAACGAGGACACCATTCTGTTCGTCATGGGGGACCATGGCCCGAGGTAACCGTACTTTTACCTCTACACTAGGGTAACTCAAAGACAAAGTTTTTAACGTGACAACGTCTTATAATTCGATGGAGCCGGCTGCACGCACGAAAAAACATGACTCTTGCGGCGTTACCTCGCTCTGAGGCGTTCCATTTAAGGCTTAAAGTGCAAGTGAGAGCGCGGAACGAGCGACAAAGAGGCACAATCAGCCTCCGCGTTCGGCAGCGTTCGACATCTGTCTCTCTCCTACTTGAGTGAGCGATGCGTCCGCGCGGACAGCTGCTATACAATAATACATTTACATGTTTTCGTCAAGTATGAAGTGCAGTGAAAAGTGAATGTGGTGTCAATTATTTATAGCAACAAGTATTTTCTTATGACGTTGTCACGTTCAACTATCGTCAGTAAACCGACTTTACAGACAACCGATATTTTTTATTCCTTAGAATAATTACATTATAGAAACCAAGTTCGCGCGCCCAAATTGAAACATTTTCATTGGTGCCATTAATGGCACCAAACACCGCGCCGCCGGCCGCTTCGTAGTATTCAAGGTTAAAATATTTACCGAAAAACAAAAGAAATCTAATAACATAACTTTCCACAGTGAAGTTTTAAGTGAGTTAATTTGGTGAAAATAAAAATATTTTGTTAGTCAGATGTGACATCTGTGTAAATCTATTTAGTGCTTCAATTTTGACAGGGCGCTTATATGAAGACACTCATTCTATATTATTCTAAGGTTTTGACCAAAATTTTAGTATGTGCTAGTTTCTTAAATATAAGTGATAACATTTATGTATAATTAAAAAAAATATGTAAAATTTAGTGTATAAGCTATATTGTGGGTGAGAAGGAAACAAATTATTATTGTTATTTAATAAAGACAAAGATTTTTATTTGCACAAATATGGGTGTTTACAAAAGTTGTTAATACATATTTAGTACGCCATATTATTTACCTTCATAACCATGATTCATGCAAATTTTAATATTACAAAGATAAAAGAAAAAAAAAATTAATTATAACACAATTTATAAAAATGTACATTTGTATAATTTTTTTTATTTGTTCCCATAAAGCGCCTTTTAAAAATTTAAATTAAAAAAAAATATTTTTTTAAATTATTTTTTTAAATAAATTTATTTTATTTATTAAAAAAAATATTTATTCATATTTATTTATAATTCGAATCGGATCCGATCGTCGGCTTTGGGTACCCATATTGCAGGGTTTTGTACACTAAGGGCCTCGTTTACCATTTCCAAGTAAAGTGTTGATAAGTACGTCCCAAGTAAAGTTAATTGACAACTTAAAGCTATGAGTTAGTCAGTTTATCATATGATTAGTGCTACTCGAACATCCTGAAATTGAAATTGAAATTACGGGTGATTTTAACCGACAATTAGCATACTTGTCACTTTACTTGAAGGTGATTAAAGAGGCCCTAAGAGGGCCTTTGATTCCTCTGCTGGGAATCAAATCAACAATTTTTACGTGGTATAGTGACCACTTCCATTAAGCAACACTTTTAACAGTCTTCAACTAAATATTCTCATTTCGACTGTATTTTTTATGTATATTATCTCAGATATTTTAGGGTGGACCGATTTTGATGAGTCTTGGTTATAAAATAATGATGATCTGGCAATGATCTTTGGATTTATGAACAAAACGATTCCTCATGATTCCGTCTTCTTCAATTGACTTCAATATATGTATATATTTTTTGTTAATGAACGACCTGCGTGGCGCAATAGTTACCATGCCGGACTGCGAATCGAAGGGTCCCGGGTTCGATTCCCGGCTTAGAATGATAGTTTAAATTTTTGTTCTTGGTCTAGGTGTTTGTGTTTCTGTCTTTGTGTGTATCCATGGTACTCACAACACAGGGTATTGCTACCCTACTGTGGGGCTGTGACTGTGAATTGAGTGTGTGAGTGTGAATGAACGATTTGAACGATTCTTTTTGTTGGGTGCAGAACAGATTTAAGAAAGTTGGGTGCAGAAAAGATTAAGTAAAAAAAAAGATTGAGACCTGATGAAGAATTTCATATTGATAAATAAAATCATTTTTAAAATCTCTTTATTTCCTTCATGTACCTACTCCTGATTGTAATCGGATTTTTATTGAACGATTCATTATTAATTATTGTAAATAAGTGTACATTATTTACTGAGAAGCCACCCCTCCCAGATACGCCAACGTCCGCGACACGCTGCAGGGCAAGCTGGAGGAGCGCCTGCCGCTGATGGCCGTGCTGCTGCCGGAGGCCCTGCGGAGGCTCCGCCCGGAGGCCCAGAGCGCCCTGGAGGCCAACGCTGAAGTCCTCACCACTCCTCATGATATCCATGCCACAGTGCTGGATGCTATCGGCTTGAGGCGGTACTGGAACCCCTACAAAGTTATGGGGGCTGATCTTACAAGAGGAATGACGCTTTTAGAACCGGTAAGTTTTCCTTATTTTATCAATAAGCAACGAAGTAAAAAATCACCTGAAAAAAATATATCTGAAATGAAACACAAAAGACACACGCGGCTTCTTAAATCTTATAACAAGGTATGATATTTAAAGGATCAGTAACGTTCTACCAGACCTGTATTTGACGCGGTTACCTGCTGCTCATTCTTGCAGATATTTCGAAAATTTAAGTTTTGCTTTTAATTATGACCCATAAGACATGAGACTGTGACCAACGCTACTTAGTTTAATAGTCTACTCAGGTATTCTGGTATTATTCTTGATCAATCTGGGTAAGGCATTATCCTTACCCATATGAGGTTACGGGCGTAGTTTTTACAAGAGACCTTACTATTAGTGCCCTACCTCACCGGGACGCCATGGTTACGTCGCTGGCTACCTCTGGCTTCTTTCGGATGCCAAATGGAGTAGCCATTGGAGTGGCCAGTCAGTTCTCTCGGCTTGTAGAAAATGGACGCGTTGTCAATAGAGGAAATCACACTTATTTATTGGTACGTGCGTCGTCGCAAAGAGAGAAAGAAACCTAAGAAACTTTGGGTCCATCCTTTTGTATCAGATCGAAGCCGAAGTGGTGTTTTTTCTAAACTATACGAAAATTTGAGAAAATATCCTACAAATATCATCGATCACAATGAGCGCGAATTTGGTTTGGTGTCAACGTCTTGCTTGGCGGACCGTTGGCTACCGAGTGATTGAGATGAGACGCAACTTGCTCGTATAAATTTTGTTGGCGACGTTGCCAGGCTGCCAAGTATCCAGTCTCCACCTAAGTGATCCATCGTCGTGGCTATGCTTCCAAATTGGCGACGTTGCCAAACCGTCGCCAAGTGAGTGAGGCGCCATACACGTGAATACTAATTGTTTGGATACGTAGCCGGCGACGTAGCCATGGCGTCCCGGTGAGGGAGGGCACTTACTGTGTTCAGTATGTAGGTATGTAATAATGAATAAATTATATCTGTTGGCGAGCTGCGCCTCGCGACATGATTGCAACGTGAAAAGAGTGCGCAACTAACTAGTCTTTGCTGGTTGTCCCTCTACGCTTCCCTACACTATTAACACATAACATACTACAAGTGTCTTTGTTTTAATGTAGAATGCTTTAGAAGCCAACTATGAATTAGAAAAAAAATACTATTTGCCGAAAGTAATTTTTGTCATTTGCAATATTCATCGAGAAACATAACACATGATCAAATGAAATATTTGAAATCAAATAGTTTATTAACATCCTGGGGAATAATCTTAAAGCATCAAGGTATGACAGGTATGACACCCGTCAGAGGAGTGGCCTTTACGGGCGAACCCCTCGTCCCAACGTGCATGTACAATGTGCCGTGCCTTCTAGTTATATACAACTAGTGTGTGTGTGTGTGTCGGGTGTCGGTGTTGTCGGTGCATAGAAAATGACGTTGTTAATTAAAATTGACATGTATTTAGAAATGTATGCGTCTGTAGCGATGAAAGCATATTTGTGAATGTGTGACAAAATTAAAATGTGTGAGTTCTTTCCCCGCACCAGATTTGGCACAAAAATTATGTATCGAAGCGAGGCGCTATGCCGTCTCTCCTGAAGGGTGAGTCAGTAACTTTGATGCTCTAAGGGAATAATATACAGTTGATGTTTGTCACTGTACGGTCAACAGCTGACCGTCATTCGCTTTAGGTGCGCTAAGGTTTATATAGACTGTTATTAAAATAATTGAAATTAAATCAAGTCATTAGGATGTATTAATTAAATATTTATTTATTAACAAATTTTCCAACTGCTACGCCTAATGTGATATTTTCCCGGGTAAAAAGTAGTCTATGTCACACTGCAGGCCCTAGCTATCCTCGTAGAAGTGTTGCGACATGAAAGAAGGATAAACAAATTGATAAATAAGCTCTCAAATTTATAATATTAGTAAGGAAGTATGGAAGGGCGTAGCGGTGGTAATTTTCGTTGAACTAAGGTTGCTCTGCTAAAAAATGTGTTAGGGGGTCCTCCATAGCCGCTGAGGAGGGTTACCGAGGGTGTTTTAGTGAGGTCAAATCCCATATAACCCGGCGTCTCTCAAAATGCTCGGGACCATATTGAAGGTTTCCCCCTTGTTAAAAAAAGGGGTTGGTCTGCAGGGCAATTGCGGAGGGCAGAGCTAGAGGCGGCTCATGTTGCCCCCCTCCCTGCCTGATGCAATAACAATAATAACGCTTTACACTCATAGCCCCATAGTAGGGTAGATATACCCCGTGTCGTGGGTACCATGGACACACACAAAGACAGAAAACAGAAACACTCAGACCGAGAACAGAAATTTAAACTCATCATTCCTCTGTATTCCTGTCATTGGATGTGTCCATGGTACCCACGACACAGGATATTAATTACCTTACTGTGGGTCTATGAGTGTGTAACGTTAACTACTTTAACTACATTCAAATATCTGCTTTCGCCGGGAATCGTACCCGGGACCCTTCGATAGGCAGTCCGGCATGGTAATCATTGCGGCGCGCAGGTCGTCAAATGAATGTTTGGCAAAGGGAGATCTCCCGCCGAGCGAGATGGTCACGCCCGGGGAGCGGCCGCGCTCCGACTGACTCAATTCGGAGCTTGTATATATGCTCGGATATTCAGAAAACTTGGATAGCGTGATTCAGGAATACACGTGGCGCCATCTCTTGATGAGTAGCGGAAGGTCGCTATAGATACTTCAACTCAGTTGTGCGCGCGGCGCTATGTGTGGGTAAACCGGTATATACACAGTGACTTTGTGTGAGTGACAAGAGGTACAGTGAAGTTGCTCGGACGACGACGGCCGCGTCACTGTCACACAAATGAAAGCTGCATAATTACTAACCCACGCACACATAGCGCCGCGCGCACAACTGAGTTGAAGTATCTGTACAAATGTTTGTCGCAGATCCCCAAGAACCGGTCGTGCAGCGAGGCGGGCGTGGAGCCGCACTGGTGCGCCTGCTTGTCGTGGCAGAACGTGTCCGCAGGGGACGCGCTGTACGAGCGCACCGCACACGCGCTCGTCGACTATATCAACTCGCTCACTGAGAGCGTCAGGTGAGCTGAAATAGTACATTTCATTACAAGTGCGGAAAGGCTGACATTGCAAGGAGATCCGACAAATGTCTACCCGAGCGTAGGCGCAGCCGAAGTTGACGGTTGACAGTCGGAACTCCTTCCAATGACGGTTCCGCACGTGTACTGAACAACTATTTTTAATACAGTTGCGAAAAAATGAAGCAATTTAATAAAATAATAAAAGCTCGCAAAGAACGTTTTTGAAAAATGGCGCCAACCTTAAAGTAATACCTATATGCAGATTTTTTTTTATTTTCTTCACCCATTCTGGGTAGACAAACGGAACTATGCCCATACAGCCAAGTCTTCAGTAGAATTTTTTTATTGATATAAAATGATAATGTTAATGAGATGAAACCTAACCTAACTCATTGAATCAAATCATTACATCTGATATCGAAACAAATTAGTAGCTTCTTTTTAGAAATATTTGCATGAACCATAAATACTTCTAAAACTTCGTGGTTGGTTTTTTTATACACATTATTTAGACAGTTAAGAAAGAGAACGCACGAGTCCGAAAAAGGTAAAGAAAAAACACGTGTGTAATAGCCCACTTCCCGAACACTATACGTCCCTGCAATACGCTACTTTTTGAGCAACTGTATTAAAAATCTTATTTTAATAAGTATTGGCTGGCTACAACCCTTTTTGCGCCCCCCTGCTGGGAACAGAGCCTGGAGCTTACTTAACCACGCTACTATAATCAGAGTTAGTATACTATAGGTGTTGAATTTCCAACTCGCTGCCGGATGTTTTTAAACTATAACACTTTAGACCAGGTTAAACTTAACTTAAAAGGTTGAAAATCATCTTAACTAAATGACTAGTAGAACAATGATTGTTTATTAACTTGTAACCTTAATGTGCTGTAATTTATATAATTTGAATCCACATTTGCACGAGTCTGTGTCGCTCATGTGCAGGTTAATAAAATATTAGTTCGATAAATTTAGTTCACATAAAATTCTTGCAAATAAAGACATTGATTGATTGAATGATCTATTAACACTACATGAGTTGGTAATTGATTTAATTTTTTTACTTTTGGGAAAGGGATATTTCCCGCCGGGCGAGGTTGTCATGCCCGGGGAGCGGCCGCGCTCCGACTGACTCATTCAGAGCTTGTATATATGCTCGGATATTCAGAAAACTTCGATAGCGTGATTCAGGAATACCCGTGGCGCCATCTCTTGATGAGTAACGGAAAGTCGCTACATACTAAAGTTATTTTCCTCAGGTCCCGATGCATTCCTCGAACGCTAACCTCAATAGCGTGGGTGATGCGTCAGCTGCCTAACAAGGGGGTGTTGACGTTCGTGGAGGCGGGCGACGCGGACGGATATGTGGGCAAGTTCGGCAAACACGTGCGCCCCAACAAGGAGAACTACCAGGTCAAGGTGTGTACGATTGGTTATTCCGTCAGAAATGTGCTGTATACCCCATCGTCGGTCTTCAAAAGTTGACACGGTGTACTTAGGAACTTAAAGTCAAAGGAGATGTCCATAAGTGGATCTTTATTCCGAAAAAATCTAACCAGGGCACATGGAAGGTATCTAGACAGACATTACAAACTCCAACTTATAAACCGTGGAATTTTTTTTCGTGGAATTTGTTCCATAGTCCAATTCTTTCACAGTTTCTGTGTTTAATGAGATGTATTGCATATATTTTTTAAATCCATCTTACAGACATCCCACATAGTAAATTTTAAGTGCCAAGTCAAGGAACATTACCTGCGAACTTGACTTGGTTTCTTCATTATTATCTAAAATTGTTCATATTCATCAGTGTTCATCATTATAAAAAAAAAACGTATCTAAGGCTCGCCTGCACACCCTACCTCTATCTTAATTTCTTTCCTTAACTCCTTACCTCGATGGTTGTCTGGAAGAAATCGCTGTTTAGCGATAAGACCGCCCTTTGTACAGTATATCACAAAAATCTGTTATACTTTGTTTTTAAGTGGTGTACAATAAAGTGTATAAATAAATAAATTTAAAAAAAGTATTGCAAACATTCTCATATATCAAGTGTTCGATATGAGGGTCAGGGGTCTCAATTTTTATGGTAATTTTAATGTAATTTTTATGGATATATTCATGAAAGAAGATGAATATTGACCATTGCCCCCTGATCTCAGAAACTACTAAGCCTAAAATTTTGAAAAAAAATACGTAATATAGTTCATTGCTTACAGATTACAGGAAAACCCATACACCTATTAGATCAACATTTGATTTTGACATTGTACGGAACCAACTATTAAAAAGTTTTTATTATAAACCATTTCACCAATAAAAACTATTAAAATGGTCAATATTTCCGAAATTGAGGTCAGTAAAGTGAGTATTTTTGAACTTTAAACTTGTTTAGGCTCCTGTAAATGTAGTAAATGCTTAGAATAATAAAGAATGAGTGTCTTCATACAAGCGCACTGTCAAAATTGAAGCACTAAATAGATTCACACAGATGTCACATCTGACTAACAAAATATTTTTATTTTCACCAAATTAACTATAAAATACATACTTACTACAAAATATTGAAAACTTCACTGTGGAAAGTTATGTTATTAAATCTCTTTTGTTTTTCAAAAGTGTTGTGATAGATATTTTAACCTTGAATACTACGAAGCGGCCGGCCGGCCCGACGTTTGATGCCATTAATAATAATAATAATAATAATAAATATCTTTGGACAATTCACACAACACCATCTGATTCCAAACTAAGCAGAGCTTGTACTATGGTAATCAGAAAGCTGATAAACATAGTTATATAACTAAATGCATACTTAGATATAGATTAACACCCAGACACAGAACAAATAGTAATGTTCGTCACAAAATATTTGTCCTGGGTGGGAATCGAATCCACGACCTCACGTTTCGCAGTCGGCTCATCACCCACTACGCCACGGAGGCTGTCAAATTAATGGCACTGCACTTTGCCTGAGAGTTTTTTTCCGCCGGCTTTTTTTCTCTCATTGACCCAGTGGTGGGTAGGCATCAAAAGCCGATGATCCGTTAAGAATATTCTTAGCGGATCTTAAAATAAAACTACTTTACTACTTAGCTACATTAATTTTAATTAGTAATATAATATTGTATGCCAGAGCATGGTAGACTGTTTAAACTCTTATAATAATTTTAAACATTCTCATATATCTCATATGTAGTTAGCTACATTCACACTACATACTATGTAAACAGTCAACAATAAAGTATTTTCATTTTCATTTCATTACAGTTTGGGCGCGCGAACTTGGTTTCCATAATGTAATTATTGTAAGAGTAAATGTGTGTGTGCAGATCGCGGTGGGTCCGGGCCGCGGCGTGTACGAGGCCTCGCTCACGTACTTCGTGGCCGAGGACGAGTTCCGCCTCGACACCAGGGACATCTCTAGAACTAATGCGTAAGTGTACTGTTTTAAAAACACAAGTCTTAAACATGCTTTTGACGTGATAACGTCTTTAAAATCGTTTTAGTCGGGTGACATGTTCAGAAACTTGTGTCACACCAAAACCTCACGAGCGCGATCGCAGGTATAACGAGAGAGAGAGACGGACCGATCTCCCGTCTCTTCTCGAGCGCTGCCAGTCATTCCGTGAAACTTGTCACGCGGAATCCTCACGAGCGGAGGCTGGCATAGCGTTCGAGTGAGTGGACCGATCTTCCGTCTCTCTCACTCTAGCGGCATACAAACGAATGGAGATTTTCTCGTGCGGACGTTATCACGTAAACATCTCGATCGTAAACCTACTTTACAAACAATTTTTTTTTATTGATTACTAGCCTTCCGCCAGCGGCTTCGCCCGCGTGGATACATTTAATGGGTCCCCGTAGGATAAAAAATAGCCTATGTGCTATTCCAGGCTTCTTTGCTATATTAAAATCAAGTAGCCAATGTTACTCAGGGTGAATGTAGCTTTCTAATGGTGAAAGAATTTTTGAAATCGGAACAGTTGTTTTTGAGTTCATTCATCACAAACATACAAAAATACAAATCTTTCCCCTTTATAATATTAGTATAGATTAGGTTTCACAGTACTGCGTGTATTTTTTTGGAGTTTTGCACTATTAGAGACGAATACGGCGACCTCCGAAATAACAGTTCACTGTTCAAGCAATTTTAGTTTAGGTACACTCAGCGTGTGTGATCTGCTCATGGAAGAAAGTCATAAGTGCGACCAACAAGTTGAGCGATAGAGTTTTGAAAATGCTGCGTGTATTCTGCACCTTACCTCTGCTATTCCATTTAAATAAATAAATAAACACATACAAAGAAAAGAAAAGAAAAAACGGCAAATTGTTTGTAAAGTAGGTTTACGATCGAGATGTTTACGTGATAACGTCCGCACGAGAAAATCTCCATTCGTTTGTATGCCGCTAGAGTGAGAGAGACGGAAGATCGGTCCACTCACTCGAACGCTATGCCAGCCTCCGCTCGTGAGGATTCCGCGTGACAAGTTTCACGGAATGACTGGCAGCGCTCGAGATGAGACGGGAGATCGGTCCGTCTCTCTCTCGTTATACCTGCGATCGCGCTCGTGACGTTTTGGTGTGACACAAGTTTCTGAACATGTCACCCGACTAAAACGATTTTAAAGACGTTATCACGTCAAAAATATTTATTTCATATTAGGAATACAAAATATTCGCTTAGTGAATGTAATTTTTTCCCGATCATCCCGTTTGGGCTAGATGTTGAGCTGAGAGAAAAAGGCGGCGGAAAAAAACTCCCAGCCGCACTCTTTTAAAAAAAGTACATTATATTTTTGAGATAACAGAATGGCTATGGGTCTATAATGGGCACACGTGACAGCTGATCGTGTGAGTCACTATCAACCCACTCCCACCTGCTCACAGATGCGAGTAATTACTAAAACTAATACATTCTATGAAGAAACAGCGTTGTGTGAGCGAGATTCATTCCCACGCTCCTTTATCATTAAGATAGTCCTTAGTGTAAGCCTTGCGGCAGAAAACTTGTTTGACTACCTTACACATACATATACATTGGTTATATTTACATTTTTACTTTGAAAATGTTCTTTCCAGGTACAACAACGAACCTAGCTGTATAAGCGCCACCCATCCGCATCTGAACATGTACTGCTATTGCAATAACCAAACGTAGTAACGTCAAATCACCAAATAGTCGGTTTCTTACACAACCGGCTAGCTAGTTGTACTAAATATTAAGCCTAAATTCAAAGAAACAACTAAAGAGAGTCTCATGTCCGTTTTATATAGAATTGTCCTAATAGTAAACAAATGATGATTGGGGTAAATAAAATATACTTAGTTGGCCATATTTTAATTTCTCATGCGTCTATTCAAAATTGCTTGATTCTTTTTTCGATTGTATGCAAACTAATATAAATTCTCGTGTCACAGTGTTTGTAACAAATTCTTTCGAAACAGTTTGACCGATTCTTATGAAATTTTGTGTGATAATTCAGTAGGTCTGAGAATAGGATGAAAGCAATTTTTATACCCCTAGGTTGGTATTTGAAAAACCGGCCAAGTAGGAGTCGGACTCGCGCACTAAGGGCTCCGTACCATTATCTATAAAAAAGCACGTTTATTGTATGGGAGCTCCCTTAAATATTTATTTTATTCTATTTTTAGAATTTGTTGTTATAGCGGCAACAGAAATACATCATCTGTGAAAATCTCTAATGTCTAGCCGTCACGGTTCATGAGATACAGCCTGATGGACAGACGGACAAACGGAAGGACAGCGCAGGGCAGCGCAGCGCGTAATAGGGTCCCGTTGCCACCCTTCGGGTACGGAGCCCTAAAAATTGGAGTACCCTAAAAAAAAGAACAAGGACGCGGGCAGTAAGCTATATAATATATAATATTAGAAGGGGTTTCTGGTTTAAGTAGAACAGTTTTTGACACTAAACTAATATGACTGCATATTCCAAATGAATGTGATATAAAAATTTATTGATTTTTGTATTTGTTTACTACGTGTGACTTTTCTATAAAAACGGAATTTAAGCAAATTTATTTGTTATGTGAATATTCATATTATTGTAAATATAAAGAAATATTTGGTATCTACATTAAGACTTTAATAGCAACAAACCAAAGGTAATGAATGTAGTCATATAAAATAGTAAAAATAGTAGATTTTTAAATAGGTACTTACATGAAGCGCGCATGGCTCGGCGGCTAGCGTAGAACGCAAGCAATCTATACAGCTAAGCCAAACGGGCGCGGTCGGGTGTGAGATGGGTGATCGCTAGTGGCAAAAATTTCATGCGCGTTTCCGTGCTTCGGAGGGCACGTTAAGCCGTCGGTCCCGGTTGTTGTCGATAGATAACAGTCGTTAAACCTTGTCGGAGGCCTTATGGGCGGTTTGAAAACATCCGACAGCGGGTTGGCCACTAACCTGCATTGGAGCAGCGTGGTGGAGTAAGCTCCAGGCTTCCACAAATAGGGGGGAGAGACCCGTGTCCAGCAGTGGGACGCAAAAAGGGTTGCAGCCACTTACATTTTAGACTTTAAAGATAGCTATATAAACATTTAAAGAAAACATTACAATACAAATATCATAGCTATACTGTCACTAAACAATATTCTATGCATAATTTGTAGACTTTATTTATGTACAAATGTTACCATAAATTTGTCATAGTAAACATGAATATTGGGCTTCAAAATACGAGTACCTATGTAAATAACAATGTGTCTTGAAGAAAAATTAATTCAGATTGTATTGTAATTTTACCTTAGAATAATTACATTATAGAAACTAAGTTCGCGCACCCAAATTGAAGCATGTTAATTGGTGTCATTAATGGCACCAAACATCGGCTGTGCTATTAAATTGTGTCACAAAACTCTTGAAAAACAAAAGAAATCTAATATCATTACTTTCCACAGCGAAGTTTTCAATATTTTATAGTATTTTATAGTTAATTTGGGGAAAATAAAAATATTTTGTTAGTCAGATGTGACATCTGTGTGAATCTATTTAGTGCTTCAATTTTGACAGCGCGCTTATATGAAGACACTCATTCTATACGCCATTATTCTAAGAATTTTACTGTATTTCTCAAATTTTAAAATTTAGAGTTAAAGCTGTTCTCTATTTGAGATTTTTATTCATTCCTTGTCACTTTCATCACCATCATCCAGATTTAGTTTAATTGTTTAAGTTAATAAACCATTAACTTCAAGTTTATTGTGAACATCCCATTTTCTTAAGGGGCTATTAGACTTCCCTATTTATCGGGCCCGATTTGGCATACACTGCTGGTTCTCTGAGTACATTGTGGGCTTAGAGCATTAAAGTTACTGACTCACCCTTCAGGAGAGACAGCATAGCGCCTCGCTTCGATACATAATTTTTGTGCCAAATCTGGTGCGGGGGGAAGAACGCACACATTTTAATTTTGTCACACATTCACAAATATTCTTTCATCGGTACAGACGCATACATTTCTAAATATGTCAATTTCAATTAACAGTCAACACTGACACCGACACACACAGACACACTAATTGTATAACTAGAAGGCACATTGTGCATGGACGTTGGGATGAGTGGTTTGCCCGTAAAGTCCACTCCTCTGACGGGTGTCATACCTGTCATACCTTGATGCTTTAAGATTGTGGGCCGTCTAATCGCTCCTGTAGTTATGCTTGCCTAGTTTTATAAAAATCGTAAAATTAAATTATTTTGTTATTATTTTTTAAATTGACTATGCTCTTACGCATAACTATTTTATCGGCTCATATTTTTCATACCTTATTTTTTCATTTAGTATAATTATAAAGTATTTATTTTTTCTGAATGGCTTTACTCTCACTTGCTAACGTACTTATTATTATATAGAATATTTGTACTTGTAGGTGCTTATTACTGTATAATTATAATTAAATTTCATAATAATAATAATAAATAATAAACTATTTAGAAGTCATAATATAATTAAGGCTACTATCCCACCGGTGCTTTACGAGCGTTGGCGTTTCCGCTACGTTGACGCTGCGGAAACGCGCTGTTTATATATAAGAGTATATAACGAGAAGAAGTGACGCTTTCTTCTTAGACTTCGCAACGTTATGGTCTCGTCAACGCCACGTTGACGTTGCGTTTTGTTATTAGACTTTGTGTCAACGCCTAATAAAAAAGTAGTGGCTAGTAAGGCGCTAATGGGATAGTGGCCTAAATAAATAGTATAGTATGGTATATAAAACGCAATTTGCACTGATTGTAAAAATCGCTTTATTTCCCAAATTTAACTTAAGTTGGCTAAAATCTAGTAAAGCCAGTGTGGGATTTAGACTTGACGCCGCCCTAGGTCCCGACTGATAAGCCGCCCTTTTTTGCTAGGTTGTGAGGGGATAGTTATAAAAATCCATATTAAACATGTTTATTTTTCCTTCCTGTATTTGGCTCTCGCAAAGTCGAGTTTAAAAAAAATCATTGATTAAAGACTAAGAGCATCAAAGTTACTGACTCACCCGAGGCATAGCGCCTCGCTTCGATACATTATTTTTGTGCCAAATCTGGTGCGGGGAAGAACGCACACATTTTAATTTTGTCACACATTCACAAATGATTTCATCGCTACAGACGCATACATTTCTAAATATGTCAATTTCAATTAACAACGTCATTTTCTATGCACCGTCAACACTGACACCGATACACACAGATACACTAGTTGTATAACTATAAGGCACATTGTACATGCACGTTGGGACGAAGGGTTCGCCCGTAAAGGCCACTCCTCTGACAGGTGTCATACCTGTCATACCTTGATGCTCTAAGATTAAAGAGAATCTTATATAATCTAGTCTAAAAAGGAATAATAATTATAACATTTTTAAGGGTTTAAGATGAATGTTACCAAAATTGTGATTGCCGAACTTTGTGTAAGGAATCTGATGTACGTTTTAAGTAAATATGTTTGTGTATGCAAGGCTGAATATTGTAATAGAGATGAAAAAAGAATAAAGGTCTTACCAAACTATAATCCGAACGCCTGATTCACTTACGATTGGTAGTAATCTATAATATGTTGAATATTTGTAAAAAAAATATATAAAAATATAGTTTTGTTTTCATGGTTACATTCTGTTTAGAAAGATAAATAGGCGTGGAACTGAGAACTTTGTTTGCCTTTCCCCATAGTTTTGTCTTTTTACTAATATTGGCCTTATATGGTTTCAAAATAGCCACTCCAATATTCTGTCTGAAGAGACATGACATTGGATTTAAAAAAAAATTACGAATAAAGATGACCACTATTATTATTGAGAAAAACTAAATTATATATCGGAGTGTTCTTTTGCTTAAGTATATACTTTAGTAGTTGAAAATCGTGTGGCGTTATATGGGCGTTGGCGTTTCTCCAACGTTGCCGCTGCGCAAAAGTGACGTAGACGTTGCGAATGTTGCGATAACGTCGCGTCAACGCTGCGAGTGGCCGCAGGCCCCGCCCCCGCTATTACGGACAGAGTCGGATGGCGTGATACCAGTTTGCTAAAACCGCAACGTCGACGTTGCGTTACCGCGACGTTAACGTTGCGAAGTCGCAGCGTGAACCCTTGTCGTTAAGACTTGCGACATAAATGACGCGTCTACGCAGCGGCAACATTGAAAAAACGCCAGTGGCATTGCTTTAGGCTTTAGGTCGAACGGAGAAGTAACAATTTCGAATCCATTCCTAGCATTATTTTATAATATATGGATGAAAATTATATTAAAATATTGTTTGTGAAGCACATATTACACAACACACGCACAGTAAACGTGACGACACCGCATGAAACATGAAAATGCATTTGTGTGAGTTGTGTCAGCGTACCATCTTACAATAATATAATCGGCCTTTCAAAAGGTTATATAATAACTTAAAAATGCCTTATTATAATTACTGAAAACCAGTGTATAAAATAAATGTAACTAAGTAAGTAGTCGTAATAGTTCTTATTTTATGTTCGTTTTAATTAATTAGTTTATTAAATTATTGCTTTTGTGTATAAATTGTAAAACCATACCTTATTCTTTGCTTATGTATAAATGAAGAGATAAGATCCTAGAAAATAGGTATAAGTTGTACCCAAAAATAAATAAAACTAAGGATAAGTGTTGCCATACTTGCTTTGTTTCATATAAGTACATCTATGATAATAATATGTTCTTTGTTGGTCTCCCTCCCTCCCTTTTTATATGTCTCCAGACCTATAGCAAAAAAAGGGTATTAATATTTAATGTTTTCTAGGTACGTGTATCAGTATTTTTTTAACGTTTATTTGAGAAAACAAACAGTTACAAATTATAATTTAAATAATTCTTATGAGCTATACAATAGTGTGTAAATTTGCAATCAGCATAATATTATAAAGTGGTCTTTGCTAGATAATAAAGTTATACAGATTATACTTAAGGATTTTATTGGAAATCATTAGACCGGCAGGGTCTGATAATTACACTTATACCAATAAAATACAAGGAACATAGGAATACAATTAATTTAAGTTTTAAAAATAGAAACATATATATGTTAAAAATTGAATTTATATTATATTAGTAGCCATGGAAAAGTTATTTTGTTTTATTATTTTCTCTTTATTTACTCAGTATTTTTTGTGTTGTGCAGTCGGTAAAAAATTGAATAAAATTAAATTATTATACCATTTCTTTTAATTAGTAATAAGTATATTATGCCTTTGGTTTTCAGATTGCTAAAGTTTTATTTTTAATCTTTCATAGATAAAATTATGTAAAAAAAAAACAATATTGTCATAGTATTTTATTTCTTGTTTCTCATTGTTTTGTTTCTTATTCTGATTTTAGTGTAATATAAATAAATGATTATGACTTTGTAAGTTGTTTTATTTTATTAGTGAATAATAACTACACATATACGTATGTATACAGACTGCCTGACGGCTTCAACCCTTCTTGCGTCCTACTGCTGGGCACGGATCTCTCCCCATTATTGGAGAGGCCTGGAGCTTACTCCACCACGCTGCTCCAATGCGGGTTGGTGGAGATGCGGGTTAGTGGCCAACCCGATGTCGGATGTTTTCAAACCTCCAATGAGGCCTCCGACAAGATTTAACGACTTATCTATCGACAACAACCGGGACCGACGGCTTAACATGCACTCCGAAGCACGGAAAATCGCATGAAATTTTTTGTCAGCCATCTCACACCCGACCGCGCCCATTTGGCTTAGTTACTTACATAGATCGTTTGCGCTCTACGCTAACCGCCGGGCCATGCGCGCTTCGACTGCCTGATATAAAAGTATAAAGCAAAGTAACTAAACTCCGAGGTACTCTAAGTTACTTCGGAGTACACTTGGTTAAGACTGGTTCACAGCTGTTACCGCATACAGAGATAATGCACAAACAATCACGATTATCTGGATTAATTTAAATTACATGACTCGATATTTAATTCATAATGTATTGACAACCCGTGTGGTGACCATCTGACCACGTGAGATCTCAGAGGGTCCCGGATTCGACTCCTGGCAAGGTAGAAATTTGAATGAGTTAAAATTTCTGCTCTCGGTCTGGGTGTTTGTATTTCCGTATTTGTGTGTCTATGGTACCCATAACACAGGGTGTTTTATTGGTTACTGTATGTACCAAGGTCTTAGCTACTGAAAAATCTCAACAATTACAGTAGACAGGCTTTTACGCGAATAATATAATACACAAAACGAGGTAAATTTAAACATTTAAGTGTTGAACTATGTGCTCAAAAGGTGCGTACAGATTAAATAACATCTTGTATAACTTGTGTTTTATATTTGTAACACGTCCACATTATTTGACATTGTTTTTTAACTTTGCAACATATAACAATACTGTACACATCAGAATAACAATGGTATATAACAATGTTGTATAACATTTTCGTTAGTCGTTCCTATTCACAATGCCCCGCGCACCAAAAATAATAACATGTTAGATAACTTAATAACATGTTTTATAACATTCTGTGTCCACATTATTGAAACATGTTTTATAACATTGTTTTAAAACTTGTTATGTTATATAATATGTACGCACCTTTACCCGTTGTACTACTGGAAATTGTTTTAAAGATAAAGGCCTCGAGGATTAAAAAAAAAACGCTATTTCAACGAAAAGTTAATTTCGTTTATTAATGAACGTGTTTATAAATCAAGCATGTATCGGGCGGATTCCCGACCCAGAATTACCACTTTCCCCCTCAGACTCTCAGGTATAAAGTCCATTTGTGATAACAACGAATCTGGAATAGAATGAAAGATTACTCGTGGGGAAGTCGAAGCTATTACAAACTCTGCATCACAGAACATTATTAAAAGAGTAGAACGGCAATAATACGCCGTTTGTATGAAGACTGGTGTTGTCGATTAAGCCCCGCCTTTCACCTCCATTACATCTGTACTTAAATAAATACGAAACTTACGCACATATTTGCAATTTCAAATCTAGCCAATCTTAGCGCCGCACAATCACGCGATTTCAAATGAACGAATCACACCCAAGCACGCACACAAGCACGCATATTGTAGCACGATCGCGTGTTTCTGTAGAGATTTTGGAATTTTGAGCAAACGCTGCCCCGCCCACATTTCCATTCTAACTTCTGTTAATAATGTTCTGTGCTCTGCATATTGACAGCGCGCTGCGGCGTCAAAAGTTATATTTGCGTCATTTAGTAGGTAGTCATAGAAAAATCAGTAGGTACCTAAGTCGTCAGTAATCAGTCACTCTGGTAAGTCGTCAGTGAAATGTTCAAATAAAGCGATGGCTACATTGGCTTCTTTACCAGTGACTGATGGAGTTTTGGAGGCAAGCTGAAAAACATGTTTTCGCACTGTTATTTCATTTCACAACACTCGTGCACTGTCATTAACCTATATCTAACAAAATGCAGTCAATTTTAACCGATATCAATCAAAAATACACCAAGAAAATGAAAATAAAACAAGAGCATAACATGTCCTTTCTGACTTCCCGGCCAAAACTTCATCGTCCGTCCCAATTCGTCTCCATCACCAAGCTTTTTTTTTCAATTATGGCATTGCAAACTGTGCATATTGCCAATTTAATTTTTCCATCACGATTTTGCCAGTTTCTGTGAAACTGGACGAGTAATAATTTTAAGTCTTAGTGCGTGTCTGTTACCTGAAGCGGATTGGAAGCTGAGACTCGACGTATAATGATAATGTGTGTTTCATATCAACTTACTCAATACCGACGCTATTAGATTTAAAACACAAGCCTCTTCTTTGCTTTCTAGCTTTTCATTTTGCTTTTGGTCGCTGGTTGGTTTTGCAATCTAAAATGGTTAAA
Organism: Pyrgus malvae; assembly: GCA_911387765.1. Lineage (NCBI taxonomy): Eukaryota > Metazoa > Arthropoda > Insecta > Lepidoptera > Hesperiidae > Pyrgus > Pyrgus malvae. Next base: position 12,822,834 of record OU426972.1, on the reverse strand, counting down.
GAAAAATAATAATTGGTATTTTAATCACAAAAAGAACACGGTGATTGATATATCGAGGGTTTACTGCGAAAACCTGCTAAATTACATTTTCTGAAAAAATTGGGTAAACACCTCTATGAACTTATTTTTTTAAGATCTTTATACTGGTAAAACAGGCTAAGCGCTAAGTTCATCCGTTTCGAAGATATTTCATGTTAAAAACAGATAAATAACGCGAAGTGTTCAAAAATTGAATGCAAAAATAACGTATAGGCCTTTACTAACAAATTTGCTAAAATATTACCACGAAAAAAGTTGTATGCATTCTTAACGCCTTTTACTTTAAATGTTATTATATTAAATGTTCTTACACACAAAATACATGTACATAATTATTAGAATTACTGCGATTTGATATCCTGTAAAACCGATTATACGCATCTAGCTAGTAAACTATAAATACAAGTTGAATGAATTTAAGGTCATGACTTACTGGAAAAAACTAATAAGCGATGTCAAATTGTTTTGAGTATGAATGAGCGAACTATTTCGGTGTACTTTTTAATGGTTTTAAAAAGCAGTGGCAGTAGAGCAGCGTGTTGGAGTAAGCTCCAGACCTCCCCAATAAGGCGGAGAGACCCGTATCCAGCAGTGGGACGCAAAAAAGGCTGCAACCACTAAAACTATTTCACGGGAGTCAATACTTTCAATGTTCTAAGGGTACAAACTAAGCCTTGATTTTGATTAGCGATTTGATTAGATTATTAATTATTTCATTGAATGAAAAATAAACTTACTGCTCCAACGAGTACTATTAAAAGAACAAATAATGGGCCCTTCATGTTCAAGCAGACAAAGTTATAAGGAATGCCGAATACCTACTTAAGGATGCAATAAAAATATAGCATATTTATACAAAATTAAGGCCATTGTTAATTTGTCTCGCTTTATCTAAACATGATCTATAGCCTGTATATATTTGTCACGACTTAATTATTCATCATGGATGTATTTGTTTAATTTTGTTTACTAGTCAGTGCTTGCGATTTTGTACGCCCTGAAGTTTTTTTTTAAATAACTTAAATACAATAATAAACAATAATCTTTTAACTTTATATTAAAGTCCTAACTAGGATAAAAAAAATATATACGAGGGGCGGCTGATAAGTTCGTAGCCTAAGGTACCTACTTAATGAAACAAATATAAAGTTTTATATTTTTAACACGTCTAAGCGTCTGATTAAAAGATGTTATTTGGTCACACCAACGGCTGGGTGATCTGCCGCGGGGTCTCTTTCCTTCAACCTTGCCCATCATAAGCAATTTATCGAGTTTGTCGGTTTCTCGACGGGCAATGTGACCAAAATACCCACAAGGATCCTACGGTAGCATATTATCGTTGAGAGTCTTGATTTGATCTTTAACTGCTCCAATATAGATGTGTTGGTCTTTTTAGCGGTCCATGGGATGCGGAGCATTCTTCTCCAGCACCACATTTCGAAACAGGACAGATTTCGGACAGTGTCCGTAAATCGATTCAAATGTTTATTCACCGTGCTTTGTTTCATCGTCATTCATCCAGTTCAGAGAATTTTTGTTCATTTAACTCTTAATTTGATGACCCGTATGGCGCAATGGTTACCATGCCGGACTGCCAATCGGAGGGTCCCGGGCCCCGGGTTCGATTCTCGATTCCTCGAGGGTCCGAATTTAAATTTCTGTTCTTGGTCTGGGTGATTGTGTTTCTGCCTTTTTATGTGTCCATGGTACCCGTGACACACGGTATACCTACTCTACGGTGGGGCTATGGGTGTTTTTTAAAAAAGTAATAGGTACTATGTTATTATATGAATAGCAAAAGCTGGTTTTTGTCCCAGTGATTACAGGACTATAGCTGCACATAAAAAATGGCCATAGATGTGCAGGTAAATAAACATTTTAATAGTAAATTAATTTAATTTATAAAAAACAACAATTTTACTTTTCCATCCATCCAATAATTACAATTACATTATAGAAACCAAGTTCGCGCGCCCAAATAGAAGCATGTTGATTGGTGCCATTAATGGCACCAAACGTCGGGGTTAAATTTTATAACAACACTTTTTAAAAACAAAAGAAGTCTAATAAAATAACTTTTCACAGTGTTTTCAATATTTTGTAGTATTTTATTTATAGATAATTTGGTCAAACTAAAAATATTTTGTTTGTCAGATGTGACAGCTGTAGGAATCTATTTAGTGCTTCAATTTTGACAGCGCGCTTGTATTAAGACACTCATTCTATACGTATTTATTCTAAGTTTCCCATATAAATCCGTCTTCATTTCGTTGACATTGACAACAACTCGCAGCATGGTGTCATTAATGGAAAAGGTCCATTCTCCAAAAACGTTGTCGCACACGAGTGTAACATGATTACCTACAATGCTCGCAGTTCATTATGTTGACCTGCATTTATTACAAAAAAAAAACAAATAACAATGTATTAGTAATGTATGTTGAAATTTTATTCTTAAAAAATTAAATACACGCAGATGTTTCGCTGGCGACCCTAGTAAGGATAAATGATTCAAACGAAAAGTATACAAAATAAATGATTTATTTTCATATAAAATAAAATATTTACAATTGAGTATTATAACATTAATGAGTAGTACAAAAAGCAAAAAAGAAATAAGAATGGAAATAAAGAAAAAAAAACAACTGAAAAAGATATATAGATAGAAACATCAAAAGCAAAGAAAATAATTTGACATTACTGGCCCTTAAATCCTTACAAGTAAATCTTAAATATGTAAACACCGAAAAACACATGAAATACCAAAACGTATTTCATGAGGTGATTTTCAATTTGTACTTATTACAACCTATTCTTTATGTATGGCTCAAAATCCTTTTACATGGCAGAAGTCGTCGTTTATGTCTCTATATATATTATATAGATTATACAATTTTCTCAATTGCTATAGGTAAATAATAATATTCTACTATATTTCACAATTATTAACATATGTTTTAAAATTTCTTTTTTATATTTGAACATTGAAATTTAACTTTATTTTCAAAATAAAGTTGTATCTCTACAATACTTGAAATTGCATCAGATAGATAAAAAATATTTACAAATTACTAAAATCTTGGTGGGACTCATAAATATATTACATGCCTACTTATGGAAGTAAAAATCTCAGATTTTTCAACAATCCGAAACGTTACCAATTATTTCATGAAATATTTAAAATTCACTAACAAATATGCACATTAAAATTGGTTGTATAAAAGTTCCGTTATATAATCACTATAACTTTCTTAGTAGGGACCAGATCCAGATCCCTGCCCACTGCTGTAACCGCCTTGTCCGCCGCTGTAACCACTTTGTCCGCCGCTGAAACCGCCTTGTCCCCCGCTGTAACCGCCCTGCCCACCGCTGTAACCACTTTGTCCGCCGCTATAACCACCTTGTCCCCCGCTGTAACCGCCCTGACCACCGCTATATCCACCTGCACCACCTTGGCCAAAACCCCCTCCGAGACCGGTGTCTTCGTAGGAAATCCTGGGCTTGTAACCCCCTTGGTCGGCTTCGTATTCTACGGTCTGGAAGAACATACAGAAATATTAAGGTCTTTTTTTGTGGTACCTTACAGGATTACAGGGTAAAACTTAATGCTTTTTTTGTATCTTGGGGAACCTTCAAAAGGTACCCGACACCTTGGTAGAGGACACCGGGTTACGTGGGATTTAACAGCACTAAGGCCGATATTAGACTATTATATAAATAGGATTGATCATATTATCATTCATACATCTATGAAGATGTAGGAGTCATATTTATATGAAGAATCTATGACCGTTTCATAATATATTATGATTCATATTGTCTTTGATCATAGACATGGGATCCTATTTAACAGCCAGCGTATAATTATGATAATATATTTAGTAGTATTTAAAACTCTTTTGGTGGCTGCCTCTGCGCTTGGGGAGGACTCCGGGAAGTCCAGTGGAACGCACCGGTGTCCTCCCCACGCGGCGCCCCAGAACGGGCCCATCCTCGGGCGGGAGAGGAGATGTGCTATAAGATGCCGTCCTTCCCGAGGCTGGACGGATAGAGCTCCTACTCTCGCCGCCCATAACCCCGGCAGCCCCCTTTTAGTGGCCTCTTAGGATCAGGTATCCCCTACACCGTAGTTCTATTCTTAATCCCGAAGCTACAGGGACTTAACTTAATGCCTTAATGAAATGGCATTCTCTGCCAGTCAATCCTGGGTGACATACCGACATTGCTTGGTAGCCAGAGCCTCGTTCGCTGTCTAGCAGGGCGCACCATAATATCATTTTGGGTATCTTCGTCGGCTAATCGGACGCGAGCAGGTGAGGTTGACTCTAAAGTCAACCTCACCATGTCCGGCCCTAAGGCCGGACATGGTGTTAGTGCCGTTTTCCTCTTACCCCGCAAGGGTAGAAGCGCTCTCTCTATGCCGTCAACAGAACAACCACGACCACGAACGACTAAGAAGAAGAACAAAAATAAAACTTGATTCTGCTCTCTTGGGATTTAATTTATAGAAAACTACCCACCTGTTTCCTGCCATCAGGGAGGAGCACGTAGTAGAGTCCCTCCGCCCTGTCCCCCTGACGCGACTCCCGGTGCCCGAAGTCGTTGCCGGACTCGTCGTCCTTCACCATGTACTCGAAGCTGTAGTTGGCTGGCTCCTGAAATGTATATCAACAATTTTTGAGCTAGTGAATTGTGTATGTATTTTTTTACTTGGGTTCTGTTAGACCAGAAACTTTTACCTATTAACATTGTTCATATACTTATAGCCAAGTTACAAATCGCCATACAACCCAGTGGCCTTGTAGAAGACCACTATTTTATTGACAGCGTTTTGGTTGACTTTACATCAATAAATCAACATCAAGGCAGATCATGCCTACCTAGATGAATGCCTAGATTGTGGTTAAACACACCCCATTAAATTGTGAGCACTTTAAGATGGCATATGATATCCCGCTTACTTGCTTACAAATTTTATGCTCTATCAGTCGAACTGAGTCCTAGATGCGGCATGTGTCTATGAAGCCTGTAATAATAAAAAAATACTCGATTTCTACTGAGTATACTTCTATATGAGAAACTTAAGTTTAGGAGGCAAAGAAGCATTAAAAATATAGGTTGGTAGGTACTTACTCCATTGCTACCATCATCATAGCCACCGTTTCCCCGGCCACCACCAGGGGGCAAGTACTGTCTGCTTTGAGCTCCATTGAAACCACCTGATCCGGCACCGCCTGTGATGGAATAGTAAATTTTGTAAGTATGAAGAATCTTGCTTCCTTCACCTCCAGATAATCCCTAGTAACTTTAGATAGGTAGATATTCTAAGGAAAGGCCAGGGATATATCACTGATAAACCATTTTAATAAATGTTTTCTTATATTAATTATTTGAAGTCCTCTGCTTACGGTCTCGAACAGTAGATTTGCATTGCTTATGTTTGGATGAAAGAGTCTATGATGGATTCACGGACATCCATATTTTTGCAGGTCGACTACTATATTCTGATCGCGCCGGCGCTTTTTGAATCCAACGGCTTCCCGCTGTCTTTTCAAGGTTGTCAGTCCACTCATAGCCTTTGCGGTGTTTGCCAAGGCTTAACCTTCTTCACCGCCAACTTGTATCTGAGTCCATATAACAACATCATCTGATTGTCATTACAACGCAAGGTAACCTTAGCTTGTACGTCCGTGAATGTTTTATTAAAATCTCTATTTAAGTCTCAAGTTTACAATGTGGACTATCGTCACGAACAATCCTTAAAAAGGTCGATTAATAAATATGCAGCACGAAATTACAATAATGCCACTATCTAAAATTTAAAAACAGATAGAAAAGACTTACCACCAAAACCAGGGGCACCGTACTGCTGAGACGGAGCCGAATATTGCGAAGATGGGGCTGAATCAGTATTCAGCAGAGAAGATGGGGCACCATACTGGCTACTGGGTGCTTGGCTCTGTCCAAAGCCTTGTCCGCGACCCTGGCCAGGAGCTCCGTACTGCTGGGAGGGAGCACCGTACTGCCTGGAGGGCGAGCCCTGGGATCCGAAAGATCCAGACCCAGATCCGAACTGAGAAGGTGCTCCGTATTGAGATGAAGGTCGGCGCGCGTTCGAAGGTGCTCCATATGTTGAGGATGGACGGCCGCTGAAAATTAATAGGTTAAGAGTAGATACTACAGAGTGAGGTGTGACTTAGTTTGTTTGGAAAATAGTATTTTAATAGAAGAGTTTTAAAAAGATTCTTTTAATGTTAACGTAGGTATTTATATATCGATTTTTGTGGAATCACGTTAATACTCGTACATTGTGTTGAATAACTACCACGTAGATATTTTTGACAAATGGAGTAAAAATAAAATAAAAAAATATAAAAATGATTTTTAGGAGGCAATGTGGCCTATTAGACTTTTGAATCGCATCTTTGAAAGTGATAATGATTACAAAAAAGGGGTGTATATATTGTTACTCGTAAGTACTTAAAACTAATAGAGTTTCGTAACTAGTTTTACTTAGAAACTACTCCTCAAGTTTTTTTAGTATGGCATACTGACCGCAAGCTGTTATGTTCAGATTAAGACCTTATTCATGCAAGTACGTAAAGCAGTTTGATTTGATTTAGATACCTACCTATTTTGGTAAAAATGGACAGGCATGCAGACAGACACATTATTATATAGATAGGCAGACAAATGTGCATAAGTAAGTAAATAGTTTATAATGATTATTTTTTTAATCACATTAAATAACAAATATACCCGAATGTAGCGCTTGTCTGTCTTTGTCCACCAAATCCAGGAGCACCGTAAGTAGCTGAAGGAGGCCCGAAACCACCACCACCACCGCCAGACCCACGGTTTGGAGGTAGGTAGCTGTAAAATATAACGATATTATTCTTACAATGAAATAATAATACATCGAACATTTCGTTGTAACCAATAAAGTTATCTCTTTTCAATTTTTTTGCATTCCATCGAAAAATCATAGAATAATTTTAGCCGGCATCTTAAAGTGAAACAACGAATGTGCTACAAGAACAACCTAAATTACTTCCCATTGCTGGGCACTCTCCCATGGAGGAAAGGTTTGGAGCTAATTCCAACCTGTTGATTCAATGCTTTTTCTTAAGATGTGGTTTATTGGCCAACGTTCTGTTATGTTTTCAGACCGTTCATAAAGTCACCAATGATAATAATCGGAACCGACGACTTAACGGGCCCGTCTAATAACGGAAACGATTATGAAATTTGTCACTATCGTTCACCAATCTTGCATCCTGCCGCGCCTGTTTGCGCTCTCCAGCTGCCGAGTTCAAGCACGCTTCACACATGTTTTCAAAAATGACTATTAAGTTGTTAACCAACAATTTTTACACATTGTAGCCTGTATGTTATTATCGTCAACTAAAGTCTTTTCATGTTCCGCTGTTGGGCGAGGACTTGCTCTTAGAGTGATATTTAGCCAATAATGTTACTGTCACGTATGTTCCTTATCTGCCCATAGCTACTCTGTAAGAAACCTAATTATTGTATACCCCATATTTTAAAACAGGGCTGAAGTTTTTCTCCGTCTGCTCTTTTCTTCAGCTCAGCATTGCCTAAGCGCACCCAGAGCAGACAGAACAAAAAAACGTTCACTAAGAGTTTGTACAGCAACCGTACAGAAAAATTGTTTTGTCTTTTGAATGTTAATTTCCATATAACTACTCAAAGGTTATAAAGATATATCTCACTATCATATATACATTATGTTTGGTACAAAAAACGGCATACTCGAGAGTTTCGTAAAGTTTGTCGCGTCTCAATGGTATGTAAAGTTGTTGCTGATAATGATGACATCTTACCTATTTACTGGAGGTTCAGCGATGGCAGACACCACAAGCAACGCACTTACTATGAGAATCTGAAAAAATAAATAAGTCAGTATGAAAATAGAGTCAAAATATTAGTATACAAATTATTGTAAAGACTTTAATGTTTGAAACATATGGAATCTCTTTGAAATGGTTTATTTAATTGTTTGGGTCTTTAACAATAGGCATGATGACACTATTAAAGAATCAGAGAATAAATGGTTTTACAGAAAAATATATGCTAAAAAAGTTCTAAAATATGATCCCGATTTAATATATACATTAAGATTAAAAAGATTTTCAATAAAATAAAAGTATTAAATACAGCAATCGGCCATGTTATCTGAAACGCCAATCAAAAGGAATGACGTCACGTCTAAGTAAATCTCATCGTGTTGCTTGAAGTTTGACGAGCAAGCCGACGCCATGACACCTTCGAGCGTTTTCGCGCTTAATTCAAATTACATAGCAGAAAATACATTAATTTACGTCAAAACTTAAGTTTATTGCTGAAATTAACTCTTTTTCGAAACTAGGAGACGTGTACCAACAATAAGGAAAGGTATTTAAAAATCTGTCATCATGCCTATTCTTAAGGCATCACTGAGTTTATTAGATATTGAGTTATAAAAAGAACTTACCTTCATTTTCGTATTTTTTATTATTTTTTCTTTTGATTCTGATGTTACCTCCTAAATCTGAAAGGCAATGATTTTTAAATTCAATTAAATTGTTATTAGCTTTAGACTAAGGTTCGTATATTTAGTGTTGCTCTGCTGAGCTCTACTTCTATAGTGATATCCTGATTCTGAGTTTTCTGTCTCTCAGGAAAAAAATATTTTAAAGCAACTTAATTTGGGTAGGTGGTAGAACTATTATGGTTCGCCCGGGGAAGTACCACCGCTGCACCCACTTCTGCCGTGAGCAATTCTATTGTGTTTCGGTGGAAAGGTGCAGTTGCCGGCCACACTTGCATGAGGCGACCACCAGCCTCCGGAGTAGCAGCGCAACTGCATACGACCTCAGACAAGACTTACCTATGCTTGATTGAGGTAGTATGTAGATGACCATGGGCTGCAGCCACCACTTAACACTACGTGGCCTGCATCCTGCTACTCATAAAAAATGTATATTGTATCTTTATAACTACCAGTATTAAAAAAAATATTGAAAGGTTTGAATGTTTTTTTTTTTTGTATTATCCTGATGATCCATTTGTATTTCACAATTTTGTTACTTTCGTTAATTATTAAAAAAGAATTCAGGAGAAATCGAAATACTAATATCCTATATTGATATAGGATAGTACGTAAAATGTAAACTTGCGAAGGTTTCAGCAAGTTCTAAACCCAATCGAGCCAGAAACTTACTAATTTATTTTGAAAATTAAGTTTTGAATCTACGAAGCTTTTACCTAATTACGTCTAGTAGCTAAGCCTCTACAAGATGTTCCGTTTCGGAGGCTGTGGCTGACTGGTGATGGACAAGCGTGAACCGACTTTATATAGTGCGAAGGCGCATCGGATGCGTCGTGAGTGAATGTTCGATACTATACTCTAGTTTTCTAGAAATAATAGTATGGGAATTGATTAATGATTTTTAGAAGGATCAATTTATTGGGGCGAAGGTGTCGGATTACTTATGTATATTTGAGCTTTTATAATCGGCGTAATTGTGAATATAATTTTAGTGCGTGAAACATTACGATTAAAACCACAAAGTTTTCTTTTACAGAAATTAGATCTACATTTTTATAAAAAGAACTTGGTACGTTCGCGTATTTCATACGGTGGGATGATAATGAGTACAAAATGATTGCTTCAATTTTAGAAATAGGGATTCAAAAATGGGAGGTGCATCTGAATTCGGCAGTAGTTTTTTATGTTTATCGAAACATCCTCGTGTTTTGTATAATAATTTTTTTAACTACCATCTGGGGTAAAATGAATTTGAAAATTTCATCCACGGATAAATGTATTATCCTATGCGTGATTTCACCCTGAAGAAAATTAAGATGCGGAATTCTTCTGAATAAATTTCTGCCGCATATGGAAATATCATAAACATATAGTCCTCTCCACAGCCCAGTATTATACGAAAACTAGATGATCATAAATAAATAAATAAATAAACGATTCACACCCATAGCCCCACAGTAGGGTGAACATACCCTGTGTCGTGGGTACCATGGACACATACAAAGACAGAAACACAGACACCCAGACCGAGAACAGAAATTTAAACTCATCATCCAAATTTCTGTTTCGCCGGGAAACGAACCCGGGACCCTCCGATTGGCAGTCCGGCATGGTAACCATTGCGCCACGCGGGTCGTCTCATCATCGATCATCATCGTCGATCATAATATTTGACTTCCATAATTTTTGGAATATTTCTACTTACCTAAAGGACTTTTAGTCCATAGATTTCGTAGTCGACCCAATTGAATTAAATTCTTCAAGCTACGACTGTCCCTACCTTGAATTTGGACTTACATTGAATCACACATACACACCTGATGCTATGAATGGAAAATTACATTACAAGTAATGATGTCTTCGACTTTTGTTATTGCATTAATGTAGCCGAATTTCGTTAATGCATTGTTAAGTATCCTTCAATGAATGAACGAGTGTGAACATGTTTGAATTGTAATGAGCCCATAAAATTATTTAATGGCTATGATTCAAAATACATGATCTAGCTTAAGCCACCAAAACAAGAAGCATTGTTTAGCAATTTGGAAAAGAAAATTGTCATAAAAAATAAAGCTCGTTGTGACCCTCTTAATGCTTTTAAACCTAAGCTGGATTCATTAGGAAAAATAATATAGTTATAGTAAGGTAAATAGATTTTGTCATTTCCACATACTTATATATATTTAGTATACAAATACATTTAGTCACAAAGTATGGAGCTGCTGCTTATATATTACTAAAGAACCCAAGACCGCGGAAACGACCGCGACCCAGTATTTTATTTTGACAGCCCGGTACCTAGTTGCGACCCGGCAAATCGGAAAAACTGTTCTACGCAATTCTAAACGTTAATTTTGTTTTGTGACAAGCGATGGAAGTAAATTGTTTATCTTGTAGTAGTCACAGAAAAAATAATAAAGTCGTTAGATATCAGTCAGTCAGATGTTAAAGTAAAGCGATGGCTACGTTACAAAAACGTATGCGATCCTACTTATATTATATCGATGTATGCGATGGAGTTTTGAAGGCAAGCAGAAAAGATATTATGTTTTTAATAGGTACAGTTGCTCAAAAAGTGGCGTATTGCATGGACGTATAGCGTTCGGGAAGTGGGCTATTACACACTCGTGCTTTTTCTTTACCTTTTCCGAACTCGCGCATTTTCTTTCCCAACTGTCAAAATAATGTCTATTAAAAAAACCAACCGCGAAGTTTTAGATGTTTTTATGATTCATGCAAATATATCTAAAAAGAAGCTAGGTACTAATTTGTTTCAATATCAAATTTAATGATTTGATTCAATGAGTTAGGTTAGGTTTCATTTCATCTCATTAACATTTTCATTTCATATCAATAAAAAAAATCTACTGAAGACTCGGCTGTATGGGCATAGTTCCCTTTGCCTACCCAGAATGGGTGAAGGAAACAAAAAAAAATCTCTGCATATAGGTATTATTTTACGGTTGGCGCCATTTTTCAAAAATGTTCTTTGCGAGTTTAGATGATTAGTTAGTTGAGTTTATTGTGATTTTATTATTTTATTAAACTGCTTCATTTTTTCGCAACTGTTTTAAAAATAGTTGTTCATTACACGTGCGGAACCGTCGTGGAAGGAGTTCCGACTGTCAACCCTCACCTTCGGCTACGCCTCGGCTCGGGTAGACATTTGTCGGAACTCCTTGCAATGACAGCCTTTCCGCACTTGTAATGAAATATACTATTTCACAATGTTATTTTATTTCACAACACTCGTGTACTGTAATTAACCTATATCGAACAAAATGCCATCAAATTTATCCGATATAACTCAAAAATACAACAAGAAAATGAAAATAAATCAAGAGCACAACATGTCCTTTCAGACTTCCCGCCAAAACTCCATCGCGTTTCCGTGCTTCGGAGGGTTAAGCCGTCGGTCCAGGCACCAACTCGCATTGGAGCAGCGTGGTGGAGTAAGCTTCAGGCCTCCCCAATAACGGGGAGAGACCCGTGCCCAGCAGTGGGACGTAAAAAGGGTTGCAGCCAGATATACGATTAGAATTCCAAATTAGAACTTGCTCTTGGGATAAATAGTGATTGCACAACTACTCAGCCCGTGATTCTCAGGCGCGTGATCTAATGCCTCCCGATCTACAGAAGCGTTTGACAAGTTGATCTACTTTGTGACCTTCGTGAATCAAGCGATACGTATGCCGCAACCGAGCATGTACCTTATAACATTCGTGAGATCCTAAGTTCGATTCTAAGACGGAAAGAAACTGGAATGCTTAAATTTTGCATTTGAATTGAATGTATTGTTTTTGATTATTATGTTATTGTCTTAGTACCAACACAGGGACTGGCGGAAAAATGTGTTACTTTTTTTCTTCTGTCATCATGTGTCTTCTGACATAATACATAAATGCCGGACTGCCGATGATGAGTTTAAAATTTCTGTTCTCGGTCTGGTGTTTGTGTTTCTGTCTTTGTGTGTGTCCATGGCACCTACGACACGGTATATTTACCCTACTGTAGGGCTATGAGTGTGAAGCGTTATTTATTTATTTATTAATCAATATAAAACACACCATGCCTATACTTATAGCGATACGTAAGATCTATACTACTTAATATCATAAATGTCAGAGTTTGTTAAAATTTCTTGATTGACATGATTATTTTTATGTTAAAGTTAGGATGTTGGAGAGTAACAGGATACTTTTAAACCGATAAAAAGGGAGGAGGTTCTTACGTTATATTCGATGGGTTTATTTCTATTTTATTTTATTTATTTTTAGAGATTAGTTCGAAGGCTTTTTAGAAAGTCTGAAGGCACTCGACAGTGGGTTGACAATTAATCCGTTGTCGGATGTTTTCATGTACCCTTGGTAATGTCCGCTGTTGCTTACCCGGGTTGTATCCGCATGGTGGAGTAAGCCCCCAATCTGCTTAAATTATTGAGGGAATCACGTGTCCAGCAGTGGTACTTTGCATCTGCAGAAACGTTGCAGACAATCTGGTTGGTATGCAATCCTAGAACTGAGAAAAATTCTAAGTCAAAGCACACAAAAGTCAGGGCAATTTTACGCCACATATCATTGACCATTATCTGCAGCATCTCTGCAAAATGCAGTACCGATGACGCGATCATCTTTAAAACATCTCGTAAAGGACGGCACGCACTAAGCTAATCCAATTCCACTTTAAGTAGTTGCAATTCTTTGACACGTCGCTAACATAATCATCACCTCATCTTGACCTGATTTTGAGCAAAAAAGCGTAACATTCACATAATGTGGATGTATGCGTCCTTATTTTATAACTTCGTTGCTTTACTGTCAGTGTATAAGAGATAGTCTTGCGATGTTTTGATTATTTATGGAATTAAAAAAGATGATATTAATTCACTTACTAGTGGGTCGCCAGCAAAACATTCGCGTTTATTAAACATATTTTTTTAGGAATATTGAAACCTATGTCAGGTTTTGTTGATTTTACACCATTGTGATGATCTGCGTGACGCAATGGTTACCATGCCGGACTGTTAATCGAAGGGTGCCGAGTTCCATTCCCGGCGAAATGGAAATTTGAATTTTGAATTTAATTTCTGTTCTCGGTCTAGGTGTTTGTGTTTCTGTCTTTCTGTGTGTCCATGGTACACAGGGTATATCTACCTTACTGTGGGGCCATGAATGTGAAGCATTATTTTATTTAATATTGTAAACTGTAAGACACTATGTACATTTGGGGCAAAAATGATGAAACCTTTTTTAACACTAGAGTACACGCGCCCCTTTTTTACACCAGTGCCTACACGCGTGGCCTACTATATTAGGCCATTTAAAATGTCATAAAATTTAATATAACTAGCTATTTATTTTATTTCAAACAATGGCTGAAATTTTATTGAACTTCCTAAAACCAAAATTTTTAGTAACAGTGTTCTTAATAATTTAAATTAACAATAAGAAATATCAACAGTAAATAAGAAATATCAACAAAAATGGAACTTCTGAGATCAATGTGTTTTTTTTAACTTAAAACTGAATTTCATTATTATCTTCAGTATTTTTTGTAATATTTGATACAGTTAATGACGTTTTGTTCGATATAGCTTAATTTACAGTGTACAAGTGTTATTAAAAAATAGTGCGAAAATATGTTTTTTCAGCTTGCCTCTAAAACCCTATCGGACACGTTCTGGTAAAGTAGCTTTACTTGAATATCTAAGTGACTAGACTGACTTACTGACGACTTACTGTTTTTTCTATAACTACTAAGTAATGTGAAAATTATACATATATGACAAATATATAAATATGTACAGAGTTTGCGATGCCATTATTGAATGAAATGAAAATATTGATTGTCTGCAAGTATTTTATTTAATGCCGTAAAACTGATTAAAAAAATCTAATTAATAAAATAATCTGTCATTCAAGGGCTCATTGAATCACACATAGCGCAAGCCGATATTTGTCACAGTGATTGCGGGACAATAGCTGCACATAAAAAATCGGTTTTTCGCTACTCAAAAAGATCAATGAATGAATAAATTACGTGAGAAGTACTAATCAAATGTAAACTACAAGAGAAAATTTAAAAAAAGAACTAAATACCTACGCTTTTATAAGAAATCCAACAAAATAATAGTTAATAAATTTTAATAAATTTGAATATCTATCATATAATTATTATGTAGAAAATTGTTTTTCATTTTGGTGTCACAAAAGATATTTGGAAGAGAAGTAGGCGAAATTGAGTAAATATTTTTGTTTCAGTAAGATGACACACACTGAGCAGCGATGGCCGAGTGGTAAAAAACCGCGGTCTTCGACGCGACCGATCCCAGGTTCAAATCCTCGGCTCGCACCTCTGACAAAGAAATTAGTAATGTGCGAATTATCGCTGCTCCACGGTGATGGAAAATGTCGTGTATTTCATTGATTACGATGTTCTCCATCGCCGTGCATGCCTGAGAGAAATTCATAATTTCTCGAAAGCATGACGTCCACCAAGCCGCACTTGGCCAGCGTGGTGGACTATGGCCTAAACCCCTCTCAATTATGTGAGATACTCCTACCTGGTCTCCTACCTGTGCCCAGCAGTGGGACATAAAAAAAGGTTGGAAAAAAAAAGATAACACTTGTTATCGTTTATCGTACATCTAAGAGGGTAAATTAAGGAACAAATGTTTGTGTTATAACTTGAATAAGTCTATGGGGTATATTCACTTCATGGTTATGACTGACATTCGCTTATCGTTTCACATCGGCAGTGTAGCTTCAACTTTTGTGACATCTCAACCATAAAATATCTGTGACTAATAATATAAAATATCTGTGACTAATTAAATGGTAATCAGTTTTATAGTGAACATTCATCGGATCTAAACGATCGCATTAAAACTTTATTTGTGAGATCCGATCGTGATCTGTGAAGGTATCAATAACTTTGGTTAAGATGTAGGTTTACATTCTGATTAGGCGAAATACCAATTATCGTAATATTAATGTTTGTACCTTGTAACTTTAATAAAAAGTACCTGGACGCCCGATCGTTGCTCGGATAAAAACAATTGATTTTCTTGGTTCATTTTTAAGCAAAACATTCATTGGCTTAGTGTTACTTAAAAAGGCCTTTTGAAATACCTAGCTCCCAAATTTAAAAAAATTGTGAAAAAAATATAAAAAAGCAACTTGCCTACTTGAGGTTGGAACCCGGGTCTCTAGCTCCGTAGTCAGCTTTCGTAACCATTCGACCAAGTAAGCTTTAATTCCATTAACGTAATTTTAACCGACTTCCAAAAGGAGGAGGTACTGTATTCGGCTGTATGTATTATTTTTTTTTATATATGTTCACCGATTACTCCGCCGTTTGTGGACCGATTTTCAAAATTCTTTTTTGTTCGTATGCTTATACTCCCGAGGTGGTCCCATTGTCACCAAATCAGGATCTGATGATGGGATCCCAGGTAAATCGAGGGGAACTCTCAAATTTTATAGGCACACACATTGATTTTCTTATACTTTTTGAAGCATAAGAGATATTTGTGAATAGTAATCATCATTTCATGTCGCTGAGCTGATGATGGAAGGTACTACGACGGTTAGAAGTTGAGAGCAAATTCTTTCTATAAATGGTTTTTTGTTCAAATCTTACATTCCTGAGGTGGTCCAACTGTCACCAAGACAAAGTCTGATGATGGGATCCCAGAGAAATCGAAGGGAACATTCAAATTTTATAGCACTTCAAATGATTTTCATATTTTTACGAAAGCAAAACAGGCATTTGTGTATAATTATCATCATATCTTGTTGCTGAGCTGATGATGGAAGGTACTACGACGGTTAGGAGTTAAGAGCAAATTCTTTCAGTATGTATTTTTTTGTTGAAAACCTTATACTCCTTAGGTGGTCCAACTGTCACCATGTCAAATCTGATGATGTGATACTAGGGAAATCGAGGGAATCACTGAAATTTAATAGGCACACACATTCTTTTAGTCATATTTTTTAACATAATACAAATATTTATGTCCGGTAATTATCATCTGATGTTGCTAAGCTGATGATTGAAGGTACAACTCCTCAAAGGTTAGGAGCTGAGAGCAAATTCTTTCATCTCTTTAACATTTAGAAGTTAAAGTGAATTTTGTTCCAATTATGCTTACATATATGTACAGAACTATTAAAGTTACTAAAAAGAGTGAAATAAATTAAGTTTTTAACAAAAAAATAGAACCGACTTCAAACGGTAAAAAATAAAATTGTTCAGTACCTACTTCTTCTTGCTTATGGTAATTACTCTTAAAACTATTTTTGGAGTCGGGCCCTTAGTAAAATGTCCTGTTATAGTAAATATAGTGTACCTTTCGTTCTGAATAGGCACCGACTCCAATATAGTTTTAACAGTCATTACCATAAGCAAGAAGATGTAGGTGTACTGTCCCACTGTCTGTACTGTCGGTGCCCATTTAGAACGAATGGTAAGACATTTTAGTAAGGGCCCGCCTCCAAAAATAGTTTTAAGAGTAATTACCATAAGCAAGAAGAAGTAGGTACTGAACAATTTTATTTTTTACCGTTTGAAGTCGGTTCTATTTTTTTGTTAAAAACTTAATTATAGAGGTCTTTCATATCGACTTTGTCATTTGTTTGAAGGGCGAATTGACGGTCGACATTTGACGGCTTTCTACGCCACAATATGAATATTCTCCAATAGATGTCAGTAAGAGTAATTTTGTATTTAACGGCATAAACATTAAATAAAATCACAAATTCTATCAATAAAAATTTGCTGGATTGATTTATCATCCCCAAAACCAGGGTACTAAATTTCATCAAAGTCTTTGGAGCCGTTTCCGAGATTCAAAAAATATATTTAGATATATAAAAGAATTGCTCGTTTAAAGGAATTAGATATTAGATACGTGTTTTACTCCCACGATTTTTAATCTTTTAAATGCTTGCAGACTGTAAATCTCTACTAATCTAAACTAATTTTATTAATATGAATATTTGGATATTTTGATTGTCGCTCAAACTCTCAAAAACTGCTGAACGAATCGAGATGAAAATTAAACTTGACACAGAGATAGATTATAATGACCTGCGTGGCGTAATGGTTACCATGCCGGACTGCGGATCGGAGGGTACCGGGTTCGATTCTCGGCGAGACAGAAATTTGAATGATGAGTTTAAATTTCTGTTCTCGGTCTGGATGTTTGTGTTTCTGGCTTTGTGTGTGTCCATGGCACCCACGACTCAGGATATTTCTACCTTACTGTGTTACTCAGATAAATAAATAAAGGGGCTGGAAATAATTCTCTGTAGTCTATTTCTTTGTGCGCGCCGTGGGGTTTGAACTCAGTATCTCCTTCATTCTCCGTGACGGAGACCGCGGGTTTTTTTACGCTCCACACTCATAGCCATAGTTAAAAGAAAAAAATATCCTTACCTATGGTCTGCAGGTACTAATTTTGGTTAACAACCACACTTTTTCATAGTAACTCAGTAGATTTTTTTCACGACACAAATGAGTACCTATTGCATGTTCAATACTCATTACAATTACTCGTAGCTTCATGGTATTGCAGCAAAACATCATAATGGAAAACCATACTGTTTACATCGCTTAGTGCCGGATTTAGAGGTCTGGAGGCCTCGGGGCAATAAAGGAGTGGAGGCCCCAAATTATTTTCCAAATAAAATGTACAATTTTTTTCAGTCGCGACTCGTGTTTTCCAATCACCAACAATTTATTGTGAAACCAACTGGTTATTTTATTATTTAACAAACATGTAAATATACCTAATCGGAAACAAGAAAGAAAAGTTGTTTAGGTATTTACTAGTGTGTACTAGTCTGAATATGAATAATTTTTTCCGAAGTATTTATTGTGGGGGCACCTCTTTTGTAGAGGCCCCGGGGATGTAGCCCCAGTTGCCCTCCCCTAAATCCGGCCCTGACATCGCTGAATGGATTGTTTTCAGAGTATTATTTTTAGGCTCGATACTACAACAGCGGCAATCCATGACTACAACCTGGTAACTGCCATCAGTCACAGGGACATGACGGTCATTGACAAAACCATGGCAACGTTAAAACGACCCCCGGGACCACACGCCGGGACCTCAACGGACTGAATACTAATATCACTACAATAATAATAATATAATAGTTTTCCATCCATCCATCAGCCTTTTACTGTCCACGGCTGGACATAGGCCTCCCCTAACGTTCGCCACTCCTCCCGGTCCTGGGCCTTCTGAATCCAGCGGCTACCCGCTGTCTTCTTTAGGTCGTCAGTCCACCTGGTTGGAGGGCGGCCTGTACGCCTTTTGCCGAGACGTGGTCTCCATTCAAGGACCTTTCTTCCCCATCGGTTGTCGGTCCTCCCAACTATATGGCGCCCATTGCCACTTCAGCTTGCAGATTTTGAGAGCTATGTCGGTAACCTTAGTTCTTCTACGGATTTCATCATTACGAATCCTGTCGCGTAGAGAAATACCAAGCATAGCCCTCACCAGCGCTCGCTGGACGACCCTGAGCTTATGGAAAAGGATAACTGTAAAATACCACGTCAATAGTTTTAAAAATACAAAAAATTAACCAACTACATAAAATAAAAAAAATCTGGAGCGATTAATCGTGCTAAAAAAGTAAAAGAATAAACAAAATAATTTGACGCACAAAAAGGCATGGACGCCAATTCTGAGGAGTTTAACTATTGTAATAAAAAAAACTCGATACTATTTTCCCTTTCTCGCAACTTGTAATAATAAATAATACATCACATCATCAAATCATCGTAAACCGTTTAATTGAAAGATCGGAACCGGATCAAGGTTCGACGTATATGGCGATGATCTTTGAATCAACCACTTATTGGTTTCGACAGACCACGTTGTTTGCTGGCGGAGCTATGGGCAGTGTGGTAGAGATGGACACATTAGACTGGATGTAGGAATAATCAACTACCTTGAAAATTAGGATTGAATCACTCACCATGATGAAATTACGAGCAATTAAATGTAATATTACATGTACTTATTATTTAGTTCCCTATGGTAAATTTTTATCTTTAAAGTTAACTAAATAATCAATTAATATTAATTGACAATTGCAGTTACCGATATTAGCTAACTAATTAATCACTAAATACCTTAGAGCATCAAGATATTGACAGGTATGACACCCGTCAGAGGAGTGGCCTTTACGGGCGAACTCCTCGTCCCAACGTGCATGCACAATGTGCCTTCTAGTTATATACAACTATTGAGTGTGTATGTCGGTGTCAGTGTTGTCGGTGCAAAGAAAATGACGTTATTAATTGAAATTGAATATTTAGAAATGTATGCGTCTGTAGCTAAAATGTGTACAAAATTAAAATGCGTGCGTTCTTAACCCCCGCACCAGATTTGGCACAAAAATTATGTATCGAAGCGAGGCGCTATGCCGTCTCTACTGAAGGGTGTGCCAGTACCTTTGATGCTCTAAGCTAAATACAAAACAGCAGCACGCAGAAATCTAATAGCTAATAGCTTCTTTCACCACCTTCAAGTAAAATGACAAGTACGCTAATTGTCGGTTAAAGTAACCCATAACTTCAAATTCAATTTCACGATGTTCGAGTAGCACTAATCATATGATAAACAGACCCGTACTCGTAACTTTTACTTGCCAATTGTCTTTAATTGGGACGTAACTAATCAACACTTTACTTGAAGATGGTGAACGAGGCCCTTACTATTTATTTTATAATCATGGAAATAATTGTAAGAAAATGTGAAAAAAATAATAGAAAGAGAGAGAAAAAAAGAGAATAACATATAAATAAGGATTTTTAGGATAGTCTGTTCAAATAGAGAATAGGCATCACACCGTTATAATTACTTATACAGGTTTTATGTTTCTCACTTTAGAAGGCCAAATGACGGGACCCGGCAAAAACTCTCATTATGACGACCTGCGTGGCGCAATGGTTACCATCCCGGACTGCCAATCGAGGGGTCCCGGGTTCGATTCCCGGCGAAACAGAAATTTTAATGATGAGTTTAAATTTCTGTTATCGGTCTGGGTGTTTGTGTTCCTGTCTTTGTATGTGTCCATGGTACCCACGACACAGGGTATTAATTACCTTACTGTGGGGCTATGAGTGTGTAAAGTTTATTTATTTCATAATATCGTTTTTTGTTTTACATATGAAATTTTTCACCCACATTCCCTTTTTGAAAAACTCTAATCACTCTTCTAAATATAAACAAAATCAACTGCAGTAAGGACTCATCTCCATAAAAGTACTTACCCGTGGAATCATTTTCAAATTTTATCCGAAGTGTAAATTTACTTGAAAGGGATAACAATCGGGTACGATATCTTGTTTACTCGTAAATTGAAATGTACGGCGGAATTAGAATAAGTAGCTATAGTTTTCTTACATTGTAGTCGTTTCGAAACTTTATATCGCGTGAGAAAACGTGAATTTGAGCGATATATTTACGAGTTTATCTTTAAATATGGATGAATATAACAAATAATGTCGTAAGCTGATATTGTATTTCAATCAGTAAGATAAGAAATAAAAAGACCATAAGTTTGGATATATTTTATATTTTAGATATAAAATTCTCGTGTCACGGTGTTTATAACTAAACTCCTTCGAAATGGCTCGACCGTTTTTCGTGAAATTTTGTGTGCATATCGGTTAGGTCTGCGAATCGGACATCTATTTTTCATCCCCCTAAATGTTAAGGGTGGTCCACATACATTAAAACGCGGTACGGAGTTCGCGGGGTCAGCTAGTAAAATTGACAATTCTTAAAATATCTATAATGCACTTTTGCTCCTACAAAAGCAGCCGAGCATCTGAGTCCTGAGCCTTTTCAGAATTAAGAAGGATTTAGATTAGACCACAATTTTCCTCGCTGGAAAATTAAGTGTCTGTCTCAGGCGTGCAGGTTTCATTCATCGATCACCACTGAACTTTGTCTTACTGTTTGACCCCGCAAACTCCGTACTGCCTTTAAATGTTTGTATTGGACCACCCTTATGACTAAGAGGCTTCAAAAATAAACTACAGCCGATTCTCAGACCTACCGAATGAAACATATAAAATTTCATAAAAATCTTCCAAGTCCATTCGGAGAGGTATGGTAACTAACAGAGTGTTACGAGAATTTTTATACAAAAAAAAAATTACAACCCTCTGCCAACCCGTATTGGAGCAGCGTGGTGAAGTAAGATCTGGCTCTCTCCAATAATGGGGAGAGTTCCGTTCCCAGTGGTAGGACGCAAAAAGGGTACCTATTTGTATAGCAATATATTATGTAGTATGATAGTGGTCCGGCCCGGCTTCGCCCGGGTGCAGACGTTTCAATGCCTTAAAGATATTGAAAGAGGATTTGTATTTTTTTTTATCATATAGAGATTTCATGTTACTGTCAAAAAATATAAAACAAATAATGACATACAAACTGTCCTGTTTTTTTTCTTCAATTATGGCATCGCAAAATTTTGCATATTGCCAGCTTGCCAACATAATTTTTGCATCACGTTTTTGCCAGTTTCGGTAAAACTGAACGAGTAATAATAGGTAAAATCAGTAAATCGTCAGTAATCAGTCAGTCAAGTCAGTCAGACATTCAAGTAAAGCGATGGCTTCTTTACCAGAACATGACCAATGGAATTTTGGAGGCAAGCCGAAAAAACCTAATTTCGCACTGTTATTTTAATTCACAACACTCGTGCACTATAATTAACCTATATCGAACAAAATGCCATCAAATTAACAGATATAACTCAAATATACACCAAGAAAGTTCAATTCAATTCAATTTTATTTATTTGCTAGATAAGGTATGTAAAAATAAAACAAGAGCACAATATGTATTTTTCGGCATCCCGCCAAAACTCTAACTGTCCTGTTATTCTGACTGTGTCACAGTTTAGAACGAGTGGACACGGCACGAAATACATACGTTTGACTTCATCACAGGTACGAACAATATATCTGTGAATCTAAACTATTCTCCTAAACCATTATCCCCTTGAACACACACACAAAAAAAAAAACATAATCGGTCCAGTCCTTTCGGAGGAGTTCAGTGGCATACACACGCCCACAAGAAATATATATTTCAAGATAAGATAGTATAATATATATTGTAATATCATCAATAGCAGTTTACTTAAGGAATGTGCAAAACCCACGACACACTGTCCAATTTCCTTCCCATTCTCGCACGAGGACATGTCTCCGAGAGCACAAAATAAATAGGTGCAGAATACAATCTTCATACAAAGTGCGCTCGAGCAACGACACATTGACACTGTTCACGAACTTGACATCCGCGAGTGCCATCCGTTTGTTGAGGCACGCGTTTTTCAACTTTTTCGTGCACAACGAAGCAACAAAAAATAACTTAAGGGGCCCCCTAAACGGTCAATTATATTGCACAATATTGCGAATTGTGCAATATTATTGACCGTCTAGGGTTAATATTGAAGACTACGCAATGATTGACCAAAAGTTTGAGCGAGTTTAATTTTTATTGCACAATATTTTTCCATTGCATCGTCTAGGGTCAGTATTGCGCAATATTTTTCAGTCTGTGGTTCGTCGTCACGAGGAGTACACGTACAAAAGAGAATCCAAAAGAAAACGAAAGTGAATTTATAAGAGACTTTTTTAATTCAAATGTATTTGAATTATTTTGAATTTGAATGTTTAAGTTTAGCCACAAGCAACAAAAATACAGCTGCAGCTTAATCTTGTTCGGACATGTTTTTTTATTTTGATTTTTATTTGTTTGTATTACAAAAGCTCCCCTGGAATGACCGGAGTCCTTGATTGCTATGACATAATATCTGTAAATACTTTTAACTAACAATAAATTCCGAACAATATGAATATGTAACAAAATCCCTAATAATAGTAGTGCATAATAATATAACAATAACATTCAAAATTTTTACATCCTACATGTCACAAAATTTATAAAATCCTTAATCGGACATGTTGCTTCGCACGGTGCACACGGGTTCAATCCTATTCCCGACTGAACACGAAAACATTGTCCAGTTCGATTTATTGTGCAATATGTATAATTGATCGTTTGGACTCAGAGCGCCTTTCAATCTTATTGTACAATAAAAATATTGTACAATGTTATTGTAGGTCTAGGGGCCGCCTTAGTAATAACTTTTTAGTGTTCGGTTGTTTAAGATCAATTTATATAATGGTTCCCACTAAGGGTTCCCATTTTGAATCAGTATGAATGAAGTAACAAAATTTTTGTAAGATAGATTCACGCCTCCAAATAATTTTAATAATTCGTAAGTTGAGAATATGTTTTTTCTTGTGAATTATTTGAGACGCTTAGATCTTAAACGGATGGAGCAAAAGAAATTGTGGCAATAGGTGAATCCGTTTACAAAATAACTAGGTACCTATTGGGGGTATCAAATGTAATGTCATAAATTATACTAGTATTTCGTTCTTCCTGTTTCATTCAATAAATTAATTAATGAATAATTTTTGTGCATAAGTCAAATTCACTACCCTAGCGCAATCGCCCATTGTAGGTATAAGAAACGAAGTACTTAACCTTATGAGATTATGTTCTGTATCTATTTATATATATTTATTTTGTGGTCCTATAGCCGGCACACGACGCGGCGACGGCGACTGCGCATCACGAGTCACGATCGTAAAAGCACTGGTGCTTCACTGCAAGCGAGGAGCCAATCGGAGCCATAGGACAAGATTTGAAGAAAAATATCTGTCTGAATATTTCTTACTGCATACGATTAAGTGCGAAATCAACCGATGCTTTCCTAGGAGTCTGGATGTTATTCCGCCACGCTGCTTCAGATTGTAGCAGTGCAAAAAAAAATATATTTTATTTATTTTTGGGAATACAAATATTTTCTTATTGAACGTCAATTTTTCGCGGTCTTGGGCTCTAGGTGCCCGTAAGGGCGATGAAATGAGCTGAGAGAAAAGAGCCGGAGAAGAAAAACTCTAAACAGCACTTTGCAGGTCTAGTCTGTTACGAATAAATGAGATACATAGATACATAATTGGATAGGTAGTAGAACTGTTATTGATCGATCAAGAAAGCATTTCTACTGCTTTTCAGTGAACTCCGGTTACATGAGGTGATTATTAGCCTTCGGAGTAGTACTGCGACGGCACATGATTTCAGGCTAGAATCGACTTTCTTGAGGTTGTGTGTAGATGTTCAGGATCTGCAGCGACAACTTATATCTGAGGCTTCCATACTCGTCTGCTATATATATAACAATGTCATTTTAAATAAAAAAGTGTCAATACAATCTCAAGCAATTATTAAATGTTTTAACTCTCCACACAGAGATGTTTATTTAATTTTCATTAGAATGGCGTAGCAGACGACGTGATGAAGCTACCTGGTTTTAAATGGCAGCAACCACTGGAGATATAATGATGCGAATTGTTGTTTCCTCGCTCATATCTTGATCGCGTTAGCTCAGACATGTCGTAAAACAGTAATAATATAATTACGCAAGGATTCTTGGAAGATCGGTAATTTTGAGAGCTTTAATTATTTATAGATTGTCGACCCGCTTTACTAAGCGTTAAATGTAATTTGTACACTAGCGTCGGCGATAGGTTGTGACTTATTTATTGTACTATGGAGATCGATGAAACTTTGCAATCTATATTGATCATCCACTGTTATGTGCATGTAACCCTTTTGGATAATATTGCACTGGAAACTATCCATCTGCGCACCCATTTGTTTGTAAGATAGAGAAAGATTTATTAGTGCACCCTCCTTACATGAAATGCTATTGAGAAATGTTGTATTAACACTTTCAACTTTTTTAATTTTTTGAATCATTTTTATGTCCCACTGCATTCACAAGGTAAGAGAGGATGTAGGATGTTCACCACGCTAACTGCGGATTGGTGGACATCATGCTGTAGAAAAATTATGAGTAAATCTCAGGATGTGCAAACCATTGACTAAAACAATGTGATTAATATATCACATTGATTTTGCCTCCACGCAGCGTTAAATACACACATAACAATTCTTTGTGAGAGCCTGGTGCCTGAAGTAGGTTTTATGAAAATCCTGGGGTGCACTTCCGAAAACCCCCCACCTCCGATCGCTTTGAAACTTTGCACAGACCTTCCTTTCCATGTTCTAAGACAACCCCTAAAGGGATTTTTGGCGCATATCAATATTTTCCGAGAAATCGAATTTAAAAAAAATGGATCGGCAGGCGCGTTATATCTATATAGTGGGAGTTTTCTGGGAGTGCAGTCATAAGAAGTAACACCCTTACTTCTTATGACTGCACAACATGTTGACCACCCATCCTACTTTTGACCGCAGGTGTCATTGAGTTAAGCAATGTCCCTGAAACACATTTTCATTATAATTAAAATCCTGTGTTAGAGGATATAACAAAATTCTTTGTCAGAGGTGTGCGCCGGGATTTGAACTCGGTATCTCAGTGTTGGGGACCGCGCTCTTTACCGCTCGGCCATTGCTACTCTAACACATATACAATGTTAAAAAGCTATACCCCGTAAAGAAAATATCGCATTGAAGTATTGCAATATTTTCGATCACCTACAGACAGTCGCGGTATGCGGATAAAAATACCGTATAAATAATTACCAAAAACGAAATATATGTGATAAATATAAATTAATAATATGGCTTGTAAATTTAATACTTAAATGAATTTGTTAGTTATATTTTAATCAGTACTGTTATTTTAATTAACAATATTTGCATACCTTACTGAGTTAAATATGGCGGAATATTAAATGTTAAATTTTGACGACCTGCGTGGCGCAATTTTTACCATGCCGGACTGCCAATCAAAGGGTCCCGGGTTCGATTCCCGGCGAAACAGAAGTTTAAATTATGACTTTAAATTTCTGTTCTCGGTCTGGGTGTTTGTGTTTCTGTCTTTGTGTGTGTCCATGGGTACCCACGACACAGGGTATATCTACCCTACTGTGGGGCTATAAGTGTGAGGCGTTAATTTTTTTGTATAAAACAACTTTTGTAATACATACCTATATTTGCGCAAATAAATCATTTTGTCTTTTGTCTTTTAAATGTTACCAATTCATCACCATCAGTAATCATCGCTATCATTCCACAAATGTAAGACAAATACCAGTTCCGTGTTTGTCCATAACGAGGATGATTTAGGCCACAATCCTCAATCATTCTGGAAAAGTGTTACGCCATTGTACATTTCCTTTGGATAAAATGTTTTGTGCTAATATTTCGCGTGTGTGTGCTTCGCGTGTTGTATAAATTCTGAACACCTACTGGACTATCAAAACATGATGGTAGGCACATATGACTCCAATTAATATCAGATTGAATTTATTGTGAAATTAAATTTCCTTTGATTTCGATATAATAACAGTCATGTGATTTGATAGTCATTTCATGACTAATAATTGTGTGCCAAATGTTTTATAGTTTTAGCTTATTTTGATTAACGGGATGAAAATAATCTTTATAAACTAGTGGACCGCCAGACACATTTAGTACAGATTATTTAAGAGTACCTACCTAATATTATAATTATATTATAATGTCAAATAAAATGCAAAAAGTATGTATAATACGTATAAAAGTATGTATGTACAATGTACAAAGTAAATAAAAAGTATGTGTACACTTCAACTTTGACACTGGCAAAATGGTGAAATACCGAGACGCCGTTCGAAAGAAAAAAGTAATGACAGATGCCTCTTGTAATACTTCATCGTAGGTTTTTGGCGGGAACCCGGAAAGGACATATTGTGCTCTTGTTTTATTTTCATTTTCTTGGTGTATTTTTGAGTTACATCGGATAAAGTTGGGCATTTTGTTCAATAGAGGTAAATGACGTGCACGAGTGTTGTGAAATAAAATAACAGTGCGAAAACATGTTTTTTCAGCTTGCCTTCAAAACTCCATCAGACAGACTTACTGATTTTTTCTATGACTACTAAGTGATGCAAAAATTATAGTTGGTTGACCAATTAATTCTATAGTTACCAAAAAATTAAGGCTGAAAAATTTAAAAACTTTTTCACAAAATCGAGATAGATTGAAAATGCTTTTATTAAATTGCATTTTCTTATTTTGATTTTTCAAGAGTGCAAACTCAACTTCGACAGTATAATCGTGGCTTCTAAAGGTCAGAACTCCTTGGAATATTTAGATACGCCCATGGCTCTATGGCAAAAATATATTCCTACATAAAGTCTATGATTAATGATTGCCATAAGTTAGTCAGTAAGCCACACGTTAATTAGTTGTATTGCGGCGACCGACGGACAATATTCACGATATTCGTGATATGGAGTCATATTGTGCAATAAAACTTATGGAAATACTGTATTTTAACTACAAAATCTCCTACGTAAAATCAGCTAAATCAGCGAAATCAGCAAAATTTCGTATGCGGCCTCTTAACACCTAGTAATAATAGTTCACACATGCTCTTAATTATATATGTATAACTTTATAGACCAAATCATCCTTGCGCACAACACAGCGATTGCATTAATTCGAATGAAGACCATTATTCACGCAATTATACATCGAGCTTCAAATAATTCGTGCATACCACCTCTGACCACCAAATTCAGCCTTGCGCCAATTCAATAATCTCGATAAATCGATTACTATCGATGTTATGATTGTAATAGCCTGTCATGATCGCGTTACATCCCATGCTTGCGAAATAATTTAGTGATGTGCCGACGTTATCGATGCAGTATATTTGAGTGGTTTTAAAAACTCGATTGAATACCAATTTTGAAATAAAACAAGTAACGTATAAAAATTTATTACATTCATTCAGAACAACCATTATTTGGGTTCATGGGCGTACCCAGGTTCTTGGCCGGGGGGGGGGGGGGAAGGGGCAAAAGAAGGTTCTAATATTAGGGGTTTCAAGCTGGGTACCGCAATAACGTACCGCAGCAAATTAGCTTTCCACGTTACGCGATGACACGCATACAAAATCCAAAGTGCACGCGGACGAAGTCGCGGTCGGCCGCTAGTATTTATATAAGTTTAAGTTATTAAATAACTTATTAAGTACGTACTATTGCCACTACAAATTGAACAACTCTTTTATTCCGTCCTATCGATATCGATGCTAAATAGCCCACCGCTACTTCACAAATCAATCACTACATATCAGGTGATCTGCAATTATGGTCATTGTTTAACTCTTGATTACGAATGACCTTCGATTTTAAATATTATACTCCTTTTTTAACGATCGGATAGAAGTTACCTAATCAGTATCATCTGCTCAGCCGTTTGGCAGGCGCGGTCTGAGCGGTCGGGGCAGAAACCTTCAAAAGGTACCCAGCATCTTAGGAGAATATAACGAGTTATGTGGGATTTGTACCGCACTAAAACCCCCTCGGTGGCCTGCCTCTGCGCTTGGAGAGGACTCCAGGATCTCCAGTCGAACGCACCGGTGACCTCCACGCGCGTGTATGTGCTCTCCTACATCTTTAGCTGTTCACAGCGGCATGAGGCCACGCACACACCACTGTCCTTCCCGGGGCTGGACGGGTCGAGCTTCCACTCTCACCGTCCGCAACCCCGGAAGCCCCCATTTAGTCGCCTCTTACGATCAGGCAGGGGATACCGTAGCTCTATTCTTAATCCCGAAGCTACAGGAACTACGATGAGTGACCCTAGTGGTCAAATTTCATGCACGTTTCCGTGCTTCGGAGGATACTTTAGGGCACCCGGTTGATAACAGTTGTTAAACTTTGTCTGAAGCTTTATGGGCGGTTTTGTAAACATCTAACAGCGGGTTGGCCACTTACCCACATCTTCACCAACCCGCATTATAGCAACGTGGTGTAGTAACCTCCAGGCCTCCCCAGTAATAGGCAGAGATGCAAAAAGGACATAAGATAACATTTAGGCCTTGAGGTAGCGTGAAGGTGTCGATTGGCTGTAGCGACTATGTAACACCACGTTGTCTGCAAGCTCATCTATATTTAAAAAACGGGGGACTATAGACCTGATTGTAATATTATTGTTTTTATTTTCAATCGTTATTATGAAAAAAGGGTTTTGTCACGCTCTTCACATGGTAAACCTTATAAAGTAATCAATTTCTCATACAATTTGATCAGAGATCTCATAAAATTTGGCTTTCTCAGAAAACGGGGAGGTCAAAATACTATTACAAATGCCAACAATTCCTATAAAAAAATAATGCTCTCTGCCTGAATGCTTCATTCCTCACACACACACAATACGTGAGAAACAGCGTCCACTCTGTTACACTCCGGACGGATTGGAGATTCTCATCAACAAGGACACTATATCTTTCCTGCTAGCATGTTTAGCTAACAATGAGGTTCGAGGAGGTTGCTGTTGAATTGTTATATACCAAATACCTTTAGTGAGGGATCTCTCGCTAAAATATTAATTCCATGATTGTATGCAAATAGTTTTAGCGTTAAATTGTACGTCACTAAACAATTATAATGAATGCCGTCGCTTACTGCTTGTCTAGCTGCTCGGTCAACCTCCTCGTTAATTTACCCATCAAACCGACGTGTCAGGGGATCCACTGTAAAATTACCTTCCTATTTAAAGCAAATATTGTTTGAAGTACAACTTTATATCTCTATGTGTCCAGATGAAGCGACGGAGTACAAAGCAACCCTATCTCACTTCCGTCTTTTTTTCTTTTGAGGTAAAAACAGACGGATTTAGACACTTAAGAACTTCTGCCTAAACACAGGTTTACCAAATTACTTCCCATCTGAATAACTTTAACTAGAAATGTTATTGATTATTCGCAGTATCCTCGTTATTGGCTGATGCATCGCTTCGTGCAGCGCATCTTCTCAGATTGCGTATTGTGAAATAGAGCGGAGTGCTGCGCATTCATCAAATGTGTGGTAGGTACTGGTGCAAGTTAAGTACTTAGGTCTGAACGTGGGTCATATTATTCGAGAATTAGAACTAATTAGCCTTCCGCCAGATGCTTCGCCAGCATGGACCCGTTTTATGGGTCCCCATAGGATAAAAAAACAGCATTTTTGCTATTCCAGGCTATATCTCGAACTCTGTCCCATATATATTGCTATAATAAAATGATAGGTGTTCAGCCAGTTTCTTTAACCACGTGGACCCGTTTTCCGGTAGTAATGAAGCATTTTCCCGCGGTAAAATATAACCTATGTTCATCAGGGATAGTGTCGGCTTCTAATGGTAAAAGAAATTTTCAAATCGGTCCAGTAGTTTTGGAGTCTATTCAATACAAACAAACAAGCAAACAATCAAAGCAGTCGCAGCCTGGTGGGGGTCACCAAGAAATATTGGGGGGTCAGTAAGAAATTTAGGGGAAAAGGTGTCCCAAATTGGCTTTGTTTCGCCTTCTATCTACGCATGGCTGACGGATTTGGGGGGGGGGGGGTCATGTCTCCAGTGAACCCCTTGGACCGCGGCTGGTGTAGATAATACAGATAATACTATTGAAACTACCAAGAGCACAAACATGTAAGCTAAGCGACACAGGTATGGTCGCGTGTGCCAGCTATTTCTTTCGGGGTTCCGGGTATCGAAGGGCACACTATGAGAAAATGTTAAAGTAACACTCAGGCCTGTTTGAGTTTTGTGTATGTTATAGTGTTCATGGACTGTTAAGTTTTAACACCACGTTGCCTGGAAGTTCCCCTAAGTTAATTACTTATTTATTTATTTATTTAACAAGCTTACCACTAACATTACAGTAACACCAATTCGTTAGCGTAGTCAAATAAATTCATTCACATTCAGATTTAAAATTAAATATAACAGAAAATAAAATTATGTAGGCATTGAATTGAATTGATGAAAATTAATAAATTAAATTCAGTACGTCACAAAAAAATAAGAAATGTCAAGTCAATTATAAAATACTATCATTACATTATACACGAACAACCAACCCAGAGTTTTAGTGCATAAAAACCTTAAAATTATTTTGAGCTCCGGCACAAAGCCGGAATCAAATTTGGACTTTCGATGCATGATGTCTGAGCCACTAAGTTATTAATGTGGTAGGTCAGTATGTCGACACATATTCAGGTCCTGCCGTAACAGCGTGAGCTGTCGTCAGTTGCTATCGATAAGTTATCGTGTGGTGCAAACATAGGCGAATGCGTGTAAATTTATCAACTAGCTGACGTTGTCCTGTCTTAACTATGAATATTGCATTAGAATTTGTAATGAAAAAATTTGTTTGTTAAGTATTCTTAAATTTTCTAGATTTCCGCGCAATTTTCTACATTTTTCATTGATAAGAACCTCCTCCTGATAATAAGAAACACAACAAAAAAAAATTAGCGAAATCGGTCTTACCATTCACGCGTGATGCCGTAACCAAGGGAAATAGGGATTTATTTTTATATATAGAGATAGCTGGTCCCGCGAACTCCGTAACGTCTACTACTTAATATGGCTATTAAAAATAGGGGTTGATGGTAGAAGGGTGAAAATTTATCGTACAGATAACCTAACGTTACATTTTGCTTAATTTTTATGTTGATTTTTTTGAATATATATATTGATTTTTTTGTGTTGTTGAGTTTTAAGTTTTTAAAGCAACTTATCTATAGCTAATTTAACATTATTAGTTTGCCAGAATCTTTTAAGTTCTGCACAAATACTACGGGTTAATCGGAACGACTGATAGAGGATGGTATGTAGGTACTATAGTAACATTTAATATCATGATGTAGGTTATTAAACACTACTTTAAAAAAATCAGAAGGCTCGGAGGCTGCCGACACTGAAAATTTTATGTAAACACTGTAAAGCCAATAAAAAAACATAATTACGTTTTATGTTAGGGCGGTATTCATTATTCTACAGCAGGTTCCCGCTTTTTACGTTAATTATTATTAGTTTATACTTTTATTTCTTCTTTTCTTATTTTTATTTAGTTTTAGTTTGTATATACTTTCGTTTTATTTTTAATGTTCATAAAATAAAATAAAATTAATTGCTGCAAATTATATTTAAAATATCTAAATTTGTGTCCAAGCGTGTAATTTGAACAACACCGATCTGTGTGTTCATAATTTCCTTCGGCACGATCTCGCTATCTTCGTATTTACACCGGTAATGGAGATCGCTCGATCAAACGCCACCGAAATAATTAGCATTCAACAACTAATTATCGTTATATACCTATGTGTATGTGTAATCTTTGTAAGTTGTTCAAAATATTAAAACTAGTTCGCCAGAAACCATGAAGTTGATAACATGAATTAAATGAATGTATCTACATAGAAGCATGATCTTCCTAAAAATTTAAAATGCATCTGAACAAGTTTTTACTTAAATACTCTTGGCTTTAAGATTTAGTTACTTATCGTCGCATTGTTGATAGTCATTATCACACCGAGACAGAAAATAAATTTCTAATAAAACTGCAATCTTTGCAGTCTGCAATAAGGAATGCGAGAGAATTACGTACGTAACGCGTGCCATGATATTTTTTGTATACCTAGACTTGTTGATTTTCATTGGTTGTCAGCCCGCCTCCCTTTCGCTCGCCCGCAATTCCGGAAGCCCCCTTTTAGTCGCCTCTTACGATCAGGCAGGGGATACCGTAGCTCTACTCTTAATCCAGAAGCTACAGGGACTTGACATCAACGCCTAACAGCATTGGAGCAGCGTGATGGAGAAAGCTATTCAAGCTTCCCCATTTATGGGCATAGCTCGGCATAGCCGTGTCGCCAGTGTTACAAAACGGGTTGCAGCAAATAGTACTATCAGAAGTTTCGTGTAACGAATAAACAATTTGTGTCATTAGGGACAAATATTCAAACGGGCATTACATTGTGACAGCTTAGCTTTGTTTGACATTTTCAACACTTATAATTCAACGCAACCACATTAATGCTTCAATATTGTTTTTCAGTGAATTACAATGACATTAGTTGCAACCCTTTTTTGCGTCCTTTATTGGGGAGGCCTGGAGCTCCACCACGCTGCTCCAACGCGGGTTGATAGAGATGCGGGTTAGTGGTCAAGTAGTGTCGAATGTTTTGAAACCGCCCATAAAGCCTCCGATTAGGTTTAACGACTGTTATCTATCGGCAACAATCGGGACCGACGCCTTAACGTGCCCTCCGAAGCACGGAAACGCGCATGAAATTTTTGGCACTAGCGGTCACCCATCTCACACCCGACCGCGCGCGTTTGGCTTAGAGATCGCTTTCGTTCGACGCTCGCCGCCGGGCTATGCACGCTTTCGAAGTTTACGTATACCTATGATGTTGCAAATCAACTCGCATGCCATGAATTTATTCCTCTCTCTTAGTTTTTTTTTCTAGTCCTTGTAGCTTCGGGATTAAGAATAGAGCTACAGTATCCCCTGCCTGATCGTAAGAGGCGACTAAAAGGGGGGTTCCGGGGCTGTGGACGGTGTGAGAGGGAGCTCGATCCGTCCCGGTACCCTCTCCCAAGGTGCCGGGTACCTTTTGAAGGTTTCCCCCCGGTAACAAAAAAAGGTTTTTTTTCTGCTCGAAAAAAATAATAAAAAGTTTCGATACCGGTTAAGATCGAAGTACTGCAATCTGCATGAAAGTTCTGTATTTGTTTACCTATCATTACCATCTTCAAGCTTTCAAAACATCTTGTAGCTGTTAGACCCGCTTAATGGTTTGATCGGCGAAACCATCGATTTGTGGATGCTGCAATAATCGCGCGGTTATACTTAAAGATATTATTGCGTGAACTCATCTTCGGCTCAGCAATGGAATGGTGTATTGGAAATATAGGTTCGTTTTTTTTAAAACAAAAGAGTAACATTTATGACTGGTCCTTACATGGACAACGGATATCTACCAATATAGATAAAGATACATAATCTCAAGCACACCTACAGAAAAATAACGAGTCCCAATAACTTTGGTCTTATCTGATGGACATATGGAGCTTCTTTGCTTCGCTTTTAATATTAGAAATCGCACCTTTCACGACGCACTACCACTGTGTTCCGCTACATAGTGATATTAAAGATTTTAGGTAAAAGCGTGTAGCTGGGACCCTTGTTAAAAAAATCTGCCACGCCTTGACCTTGTTAAAAAAAATCTTGACCACGCCAGAGGAACACAGGTCTTCTATGCCATCTTATGCAAGACTTGGTCAGCATTTTCAACTACTAAAAATTCTCCTTTTTATTCCATCAAATGACTCCGTTCCTAAAAAAACAGAGCCAAAGCGCAAAGTCAATTTTCAGATTGAAGAAGAAGAAGAAGAAAATTTATTTCGTCACACAAATTTTATCATAATAAACAATTGTATGACGAAACGGGTCCACGCTCAGCCTATGCCGCCGCAGTGAGCCACGGCCACTGATTTTCAGCGTGAACCACATTTTCGTGCAGTTCGGATGGATGACGTACATATTGCCTTAAGGTTAAATATTGGACACAATATTGTAAGGAACAAGGATTGATTTTCTTTATCCATAAGGCACTGATTTGTAGTTAATTTTAGGACTAATTTGTACTGAATCTTAAGATTTACTAAAAGTAACCACTGAAATGCACCAAATAGGAACCCAGGTGCTTGAATTCTAACAAACAGAATACAGGTCCACGTACCAGCCAGACTGACGACTCGAAGAAGACAGCGGGAATTAATTCATTGGATTTAGAAGACAGAAGACCGAACCGTGTGAGCGAAAATAAGGAAAGGCCTACGTCAAACAGTGGTTCTCTAAACACTTATAATGATAACGATGATGAAAATGACGATATGTACTAAGTTAAACATGGAGATTTATCAACCAATTTTAATCGAAGATTCCAAGGAGATATAAAATTAGTTAGTACATTTGAAATCACCATCACAATTCTGTATAGGTAACATTTTAATAGCAGCAATATTATGGGCAAACACTTAAGGATTGATAGTTTTATGGACGATCTAGAATTCTACGTGAACGATTTAGGATGCGTCTTTTGCGCAATCTGGGTGATTCTGAAGATTTTCTTAAATATTATGTGTCAATGCTCAGCATAAAATTAACAATCTTTCTTATTCTACACGGATAAAGTTTCAATATCTATAATGAAAGAATATTTAGCTGTCGCATTTTTTTGTCGAAGAACCTCACGTTTGTTCTTTGACGTACTTACTTATCATTTCACAGGTTAGTATTGCAAATAAAAATAAATTTGTTTTATCGAGTGAGCGAAAGAGCTCTTACTTTTACTGCGTAATTCCTCCGGGTCTAACACACTTAAACTTATAATGAACTAAGCAGTATCCCGTGTGGAAAATCTGTGTGGCACAAAGATTACCATTTCCGACTACAAGAGTATCGGGTTTCAATTTATTGTTCACGATCGGTCAGTTATAGACACACGAAGTAATAACTTAAGAAATAGACACAATTTTTTTTGACAATATCACGTTTGAGGCCCGAGCAATAAATTAACGTTTTCCTTAGCCACGTAATGTATATCTGTCAACTCTAAAAACTTAATTTTAGAAATCTATATTAGAAAAAAAATAAGAATAATAATATTGTCTTTAAATACGATGGATACTGTTCCTACCGCGGTGTTTTTCAGTGGTACCCACGGAATCCTAGTGTGAAAGTAGAATGTGTAGGATTATAAATTAAAAGCAGAATTACCCAGCTCGTGGCGGCACAATATCGGCACGCACGACCGACAGTTGCAACATACGAAGCGGATCAGGAATATTGTTTATAATGATACTGAGAGTCGAATTATGAACCTCTTGTATAAACTATATGGAGACCGCTAGTTCATGCGTATTTTCTTGCTTTGCATGATAAGCCGTCGGTCCCGGTCTAAAGACCGAGAGATACGATAGCATCTTTAAACCTTGTCGGAGGTCTTTATATCCGGTAAACATTCCCGTGACAGAAGCATCTGAGCTTTCGAGTCACGCACCTATAATAATAAATAGGTACATATAGGAATTTCTTCTTCTTCTTTTTAACCTTTTTTTTATGTCCCACTGCTGGGCACAGGTCTCCTTCTCACACAATTGAGAGGGATTTAGGCCATAGTCCACCACACTGGCCAAGTGCGGATTGGTGGACGTCATGCTTTCGAGAAATTATGAATTTCTCTCAGGCATGCACGGCGATGGAGAACATCGTAATCAATGAAATATCACGATATTTTCCATCACCGTGGAGCAGCGATAAAATCGCACATAACAAATTTCTTTGTCAGAGGTGCGAGCCGAGGATTTGAACCTGGGATCGGTCGCGTCGAAGACCGCGGTTTTTCACCACTCGGCCATCGATGCTCTTCATATAGGAATTTAATAGTAGCCAATAATTAAAACCATTGCAGCGATCTTCCCCTACTCATCAAGAGATGCCACGGTTATTCCTGAATCACGCTATCGAAGTTTTCGGAATATCCTACCATATTATATACAAGCTCCAAATCGAGTCAGTTGGAGTGCGGCCGATTCCCGGGCATGACCACCTCGCCCGGCGGGAGATCTCCCTTTGCTAAACTGGTGACCTCGGACAAGAATACGTCCCTTCTGACCTTCATCAGTCGCACCTTCATTCCCTGGATGGACTGCAGCATCACTTCACCAGCTCATCAGGATCATCGCAGTGCATCGTGATAACGCTTCCTGATCCTGATGCAGCTACCTCCTGCGACGTCGTGGAAGGCTCGAGTGCCCACACTACTCGCCTCCACATTCCAACCTACCCTCACATCTCGACTCTCCGCAGATAGAGAAGCGAAGATTACTCAAGCATGGATTACTGAAGTCACCAGGTCTAAACAGGGAGTGATGTAGCGATCTTCCACTACTCATCAAGAGATGGCGCCACGGGTATTCCTGAATCACGCTATCGAAGTTTTCTGAATATCCGAGCATATATACAAGCTCCGAATTAAGTCAGTTGGAGCGCGGCCGCTCCCCGGGCATGAACACCTCGCCCGGCGGGAGATCTCCCCTTACCAAACCATGAACAGTAACCACCTAGTAGTTAAGGCACCAGTCTCCGATTCGGGCATCCCAAATTCAAGTCACGGCAGGTAGGTACATTTTAAATTTTTTGTTATGGATATTTATCACTCAATTCACTAATCCACGGTGGAGCCATTGCCATATTATAATGCAATGTATTCCATCATCGTGCATGCTTTAGAAGTTATAGGAAATTACTCAAAGCTCTGCTGTTAGGGCATCGTGCAAGGAAGGCCGGTGCGTTCCGCACGGAGCGCTGAGCCAGACCACAGACAGGGTTTTAGTGCGGTAAAATTCAACATAGCCCTTCATTTATTCCAAGGTTCAGAGTACTGCAGAGCAACTTTTGAAAATTTGAAATGAAATAGTTTATTAACATTTGACATTTGACGACCCGATTGGCGTAATAGTTACCATGCCAGACTGCCGATCAGAGGGTCTCGGGTTCGTTTCCCGGCGAAGCAGAAATTTGAATGACGAGTTTTAAATTTCTGTTCCCGGTCTGGATGTTTGTGTTTCTGTCTTTATATGTGTCCATGGCACCCACGACACAGGGTATATCTACCCTACTGTGGGGCTATGAGTGTGTAACGTTTACTTTACTTTAATAAATTTACTGTACTTTACATGTCAAAATATGTGTGACTATAACTTTAAAGTAAAGTAGTGTTTAGCTTGAAATAACCCACTGGCCACTCTTACAATAATTACAACGAAAAATAATTCATTAATAACACTTTTCAAATAAAAGCTTCAGGCCAATGCACTTGAAGCCTACATCTTGTTTTGTAAGGTCATCGGGTTAAAACAACTTAAATTTTGACCTCAGGCTATTTATCAAAATGTTACAGTGGAAACTTGTCATACAACAAGTTTATAAAATATAAACGCTAAAAATAACTAAATAATTAATGTTTCACACTCATAGCCACACAGTAGGGTAGATATACCCTGTGTCGTGGGTGCCATGGACACATACAGAGACAGAAACACAAACACCCAGACCGGGAACAGAAGTTAAACTCAACATTCAAATTTCTGCTTCGCCGGGAATCGAGCCCGGGACCCTACGATTGGCAGTCCGGCATGATAACAATTACGCCACGCGGTCGTCGTCAAAATTTTACCTTTGAAGTGACGTGAAGCATAAAATATCAGCTGAAAATCGTATTTTTACCGACTTCCAAAAGGAGGAGGTACTGTATTCGGCTGTATGTTTTTTTTTTATATATATATGTTCACCGATTACTCCGCCGTTTGTGGACCGATTTTCAAAATTCTTTTTTTGTTCGAATGCTTATACTCCCGAGGTGGTCCCATTGTCACCAAATCAGGATCTGATGATGGGATCCCAGGGAAATCGAGGAGAACTCTCAAATTTTATAGGCACACACATTGATTTTCTTATACTTTCTGAAGCATAAGAGATATTTGTGCATAGTAATCATCATCTCATGTTGCTGAACTGATGATGGAAGGTACTGCAACAGTGAGGAGTTTGAAGTAAATTCTTTCAATAAATAGTTTTTTATTCCAAATCTTACATTCCTGAGGTGTTCCAACTGTCACCAAGTCAAAGTCTGATGATGGTATCCCAGAGAAATCGAAGGGAACATTCAAATTTTATAGCACAACAAATGATTTTCATATTTTTACTAAAGCAAAACAGGTATTTGTGTATAATTATCATCATATCATGTTGCTGAGCTGATGATGGAAGGTACTATGACGGTTAGGAGTAGAGAGCAAATTCTTTCAATAAATGGTTTTTTATTGGAAATCTTACATTCCTGAGGTGGTCCAACTGTCACCATGGCAAAATCTGATGATGTGATACTAGGGAAATCGAGAGAAACACTGAAACTTAATAGGCACGCACATTCTTTTAGTCATATTTTTTAACATAATATAAATATTTATGTCCGGTAATTATCACCTCATGTTGCTAAGCTGATGATTGAAGGTACAACTCCTCAAAGGTTAGGAGCTGAGAGCAAATTCTTTCATTAATTTATACGTTCAGGTGGACTGATAGTAATATTCTTTCAGGGTATAAGATGGCTATTAGATAAACATGATTATAAAAGGTATCTCTTTAACGTTTAGAAGTTAAGTGAAAAAAAATCCAATTATGCTTATACATACATATGTGCAGAATTATTAAAATTACCAAAAAGAGTGAAATAAATTAAGTTTTTAACAAAAAAATAGAACCGACTTCAAACGGTAAAAAATAAAATTGTTCAGAACCTACTTCTTCTTGCTTATGGTAATGACTCTTAAAACTATTTTTGGAGTCGGGCCCTTAGTAAAATGTCCTGTCTTAGTAAATATATTGTACCTTTCGTTCGTAATGGGCACCGACTCCAATATAGTTTTAACAGTCATTACGATAAGCAAGAAGAAGTAGGTACTGTCCCACTGTCTGTACTGTCGGTGCTCATTTAGAACGAATGGTACCTACGACATTTTAGTAAGGGCCCGACTCCAAAAATAGTTTTAAGAGTCATTACCATAAGCAAGAAGAAGTAGGTTCTGAACAATTTTATTTTTTACCGTTTGAAGTCGGTTCTATTTTTTTGTTAAAAACTTTATTTTATAACAATGCATTCTTTACTGCCTGAAAGCTATAAAGGTATCTATATTTTCTCAATACATAATTATCATTTACAGGTGCTACAATTTGTGTGACGGAAGAAGACTTTGTGAACTTGGCAACCGACTTTTGAAAATTTGTTTTTTTTTTGGTAGTCGGGTGCCAAGTTCACAAAGCCACGGAAGAAGAACCAACAACGTACCCACAGAACATTATTAAAAGAGGTAGAACGGCAATAATACGCCGTTTGTATGAAGACTGGTGTCGCCGATTAAGCCCCGCCTTTCACCTCCATTACATCTGTACTTAAATAAATACGAAGCTTACGCACATATTTGCAATTTCAAATCTAGCCAATCTTAGCGCCGCACGAATCACACCCAAGCACGCACACAAGCACGCATATTGTAGCACGATCGCGTGTTTCTGTAGAGATTTTGGAATTTTGAGCGTTTGCTCAAAATTCCTTGGTGACGTCTGCCCCGCCCACATTTCCATTCTAACTTCTGTTAATAATGTTCTGTGAACGCACCCATTACCCATTACTGCTGTTAATGAGTTATATTATGTTAGATGGAAAGATGGAGATCAGCCTTCGGAATAGCAGCTCGACTGCAATGACCTCAGGCATGACTCACACCTTTTAGTCGCCTCTTAAAAATAAGACATGGGATACCATCAATTCCAAGCCATAACTTGGACTTGTAAAAAAAGGGTGAAGATTGGATGGTTAAAAATTTTCTTCTCCTTCTCGTTCATCGCTAGTAGTTAGATCGTTACCTTACATTAGTTAATTGCTTTCAAATAAGTTAATTCTCCATTGGTTATTAAAAATTGGATCACGTACAATATTTCACAACCGACTCATATCAAGTGGTAAGATTTGTACGTTTGACCCGGCAAGTACCAGTTATGAACTCATTTTTGCAAAGGAAAAAACTGTTGAGTGTTTCTATGCTTACCGGTATTTTATTATTCAGCGCTTGTATGTTTTGACCACAGAACATATGTATTAAAAAAGGTAGAACGGCAAGAATGAGCCGTTCGTATAAAAACTGTTGAACCAGCCCCACCCTTCACCACCACTAAATCTGTACTTAAATAAATATGAAGCTTACGCACATATTTGCAATTTCAAATCTAGCCAATCTTAGCGCCGCACAATCACGAGATTTCAATTGAACGAGTCACACCTAAGCACGCATACCGATGTACAGATCGCGTGTTTCTGTAGTGATATAATCGTTGCTCATATCCTTGGCGCGTCTGCCCCGCCCACAACTCCATTTTAATATCTCTTAATATGTTCTGTGGTTTTGACCCTCGGATATAAAAAAAACCAAATTCCGTTTGTTTTCGGACTATTGTGTGGATTTAAAAGCAAATAAACATATTATAATGTTCTAATTGGTCTCAAATTTAAAAAAGGCCCTGTAGGTTTTATTCCCTTGCGAGTGTCGAATACTAATTACTTTAAAATAAAATATCGTCATCTCTATACATAAAAATTAATTGCTGTTCGTTAGTCTCGCTAAAACTCAAGAACGCTGAACCGATGTGGCTAATTTTGGTCTTAAAATATTAGTAGAAATTTAGGAAAACGGTGTGAAAATATGGAAAAATTGTGGAATTTATATTAAAACTTTATACTATATTATTTCCTTTAAATGTGTTAGTAACTTTTTTCTTCAATTAAGGCATCGCAAACTCTGCATATTGCCAGCGTCAAGTATAATTTTTGCATCACCTTTTTGCCAGTTTCGGTGAAACTGGACGACTAATAATAGGTAAAGTCAGTAAGTCGTCAGTAATCAGACAGTCAAGTCAGTCAGACATTCAAGTAAAGCGATGGCTTCTTTACCAGAACGTGACCAATGGAATTTTGGAGGCAAGCTGAAAAAACATATTTTACGTACAGTTATTTTATTTCAAAACACTCGTGCACTATAATTAAACTTTATCGAACAAAATGCTATCTACTTTATCCTATATAAATCAAAAATACTTACACCAAGAAAATGAAAATAAAACAAGAGCACAATATGTCTTTTTCGACTTCCCGCCAAAACTCTCCAAAAAATGGTTCTTCGCGCCGGTGTACAGGATTTTGAATAACAATTTATTGATCTGTCATTATTTGTTTAATATTTTTTATTTGACAGTAACATAAAAACTCTTTGAAATGTTAAAGAAACTAATCCTCTTTCAATACTTTTAAGGCAGGACACACGACTAGCAAACGTCTGCGGCGTCCACTAGCGAAAGATAAAAAAACTGGGGTCAAGAAGGGAGCAGAGTTAAAGTACGTAATAAAAGAAGCTTTACAGTTTAAATCATTTATTTAAACCATACAAATCTATTTCAATCACAGTCTACAGATATAAGTATTGTATCGATCACAATTATTATTATAAATAATAATAACTTTATAGAATACGCCCGCGGCTATTGTCTGCGTTTTGGACTTCATAAATTCGTCACTTAAGTTGATAATTTTACTTTTTCTACACATTTTATTCTCCCATAAGTTTTAATTTAAGCGTTTTAAAAAGTTGCATCAAAATTGGTTCAATTGTCAAATTTCTTCAAAATATTGTTTACAGACCACGCAGCTTTATTTAATACAAACATAATACTATTATTAAACACAATTAAGTGTTACTTTTCTTTATAAATATAACAATAATATAAAAATAAAATAGGCAGACTCGGTTTATAAGAGCGAAAATATACGAACCGAGCAAACACTACGTTTGAAAAATATTTTGGTATACAAATTCATTATTCAAATAGCATCAACTTGATACAAATAAATTGTGTCATTCGGACCAGCCGTAAACATTAATACACAATTATATATTTGTACCAGTTCTTTTTGGAACAGCAGAAAATTAAATATTATTATAATATATTGCATGGAGTAACTCTAAATATATTTGGATACAAACCAAGGAAGTAGATATTTACAGGAATAAATATACACCGTTATGATATTGCTGTGCTACATATTTTATTAATACTCTTGATATAAAGGCAAAACATATTATTATTACATTTGATATAGATTCTCTCAATTAAAGAAGTATCAATGTATACTTACTACCGCAGATTTTTAAGTATTTCTTTTTCATAAATCGTTGCACACTTAAAAATAAATTCAAAAGATACAACGAAATGTGCGTTTTAAAAAACGCGTTGATAGACGAGTTTAAAAAAGCGTGCGTTTCCGCTGCGTGTGTTGCTCCAATGCGTGCTTAAACATAAACAGGAACATTCAGGTTAAGTGTACTCGAAGTGGCGAATAAAATGTTGTTTATCCGTCCGTATCGTTGGGCTGAAACAAAAAGAAATCACCATTGTCATCCCTGTCAACATCTCCTTATTTATGATCTACTTATTTGCGGGTTACTCTTGGAAGTTATTTTCGTATATTTATTTATTTATTATTAACTTAACTAACACGAATAAACACCCATTACGCCAATTAAGGAAAACTCATTCATAATACACGCTCGCAGAACATTATAGACTAAAGCAACTAATTCAAAACTTAATAATTATGTATCTTTTTCATTTCGTAGGTGATAAAATTGTTAAGTCCTTGTAGCTTTAGGATTAACAATAGAGCTACGGTATCCCCTGTCTAATTGTAAGAGGCGACTAAAAGGGGGCTTCCGGGGTTGTGGACGGTGAGAGTGAGAGTTCGATTCGTCCAGCCAGCAGCCCCAGGAAGGACGGCAGTGTGTGCGTGGCCGCATGCCGCCGTGAGCATCGGAAGGTGCAGGACCGGTGCGATCCACTGGAGATCGCGTAGTCCTTCCCAAGCGCAGAGGCAGCCACCGAGGGATTTTTAGTGCGGTCAAATCCCACATAGGTTATGTGTATCCTCTCCTAAGGTTTCCGCCTCCCCCCGATACCAAAAAAAGGTTGAAATAATTTCAGCATACGACCTCAGACAAGAGTCAGGCTTGCTTAAGGTTGTGTGCGTCCATGGGCTCCAGCAATCACTTACAGCACGAGGCATGCTGGGTGTAAGTGTACTGGTGTGCTAGATAGGTATTCCATTTAGAAACGCGGCGACTCACCCGCGCGGGGTACAGGAAGGTGGCGGCGCGCGCGGCGCCGAACGCGTTGCTGGCCGTGCAGCTGTACTCGCCCATGTCGCTCCAGCGCAGGGACGAGATCACCAGCTCGCCTGAGCGGAGCACCTATACATACAAAATTAAATATACATTTATATGGGCAAAAAATGCCTTTAATAATAATATTAGGACGGCTTGTGGCGAGAGTAATGACACCACGGACCTGAGTTCTCCAAGAGAAGTCCC
Source organism: Pyrgus malvae (assembly GCA_911387765.1). NCBI lineage: Eukaryota > Metazoa > Arthropoda > Insecta > Lepidoptera > Hesperiidae > Pyrgus > Pyrgus malvae. The sequence goes on along the minus strand of OU426972.1, from coordinate 12,778,309 downwards.
CCTGTTACTCGTCGAAGTAATAACTCAGAGGAACAGGTCGTCACCTCTGGCTTGCCTTAATTGGCCGTCCAGAGTGGAATCGTTAGAGCTATATGCTCGGGGGTGGAAGTGATGTATGTAATTGGCGTAATAACGAGGAAACCCACTCCGGGTTGGATTTATCCCCCCGAGATGGTGAAGTTGGTGCCGCTAAACTAAAATAATAATAATTCCACCATCACGATGGTGGATTCTGGCAGTCACACAAAAAAGGGTTGTAGGAGGGCTGCAGCGCCTCACATTGCGAGTAACCGTCGGCGTCGTAGAGTCAATAACCCTGATGCTCTGTTTTGGGGAGAAACACGCGTTGGTGGTGGTGCGTATGTTGTGTTTATTTTTATTATTGCACGTGCATGTGTGCTATGTGAGAGGGAGGTGGTGTTGTATGAAAAAAGTATACACCATCATACGTTCTGATTGCGGATTGTTGCAAAGTAGTTTTTACATAACTTTATAACAAAGGCGTTCCGCAAAGTAACGCCTTATTCTATTAATTATATAACTACGTTAGGTGTTACTTTGGACCTGAAGAAATCATACTACCGTACAGTTCTAACTATGGTGGTTTCCAAAGGTAGAAAATATTGGTAATTGAGAGTTGTAAAAGGCTTTGTAATATTAAATCGATTGACTTTTTTATCTAAACTCACCTTCATCCTAGGATCCTTAGTGACGAGCGTGTTGTTCTGATTCCTCCAGACCACGTGAGGCCTCGGGTGGCCTCGCACCCTGCAGGGCAGGACCACATTGTTGCCCATGATATCCAGGAACACCTTGTACGAGACCAGGATCCGCGGCGCGAAAGGTACCAGCTTGGATCGCTCTGAGAGATCCGTGCTGCTATCTAGTGGGGAATAGCGGAACTTTAGTTTCTCGTTTATGGAAATGGATTTAGAAAATAAAAGTTTAAAACAAAATATGACTTGCATATTCATTCATTGCACTAAAATCTATGAAAGATGTAATTTTCCGTGATAAACTGGGTATATAATATATATATTATTAATTGTACTTTAATTAATTAATTGTACTTAAATGTTTTTTTTTGTATCGGGAATAAAAACGAGTAGGGCACGTTTTTTTGATCTTTCATCTTTTTACTTTATATTATTTAGATAAGATATTAAAAAAAGTGGTCAAGTGCGAGTCGGACTCGCCCATGAAGGGTTCCGTAGTAGGGGAAGTCCCGTAACGCCGGACGGCACCTAGCGCCGGACACTCGTACTATTCAAGCGTGTATAAATATGTTCGATTCAAAATACAAGTGAAAGGGGCGCGGGGGGCACACAGGTACAGTACAGGATCACGCGCCGCGCCTCGCCAGTCGCCAGTGACGCACACGGCCACGGCGGGAGCAACCGTTTGCTGTTTTAGGCGCGAAATCACGGCGTCACCTAAATATCGATGTAAGTAATTCTAGTATATTTATGCATTAACATTTGAGTGGTATTCAAAGATAAAAGTAGTACTTGATTGTTATCCGTAAAATGGTAGAATATTGTTAGATCGTTTAAACAATTTTAGTAGGTACCACCTAATGAACAAAAATATCTGTCCCTTAGCACCGGACACTAAGCCGTCCCTTAGCGCCGGACAGTAAACATATTGATATTTCTTGTGAGAATTTACGTCATTTATTCTAATTATTTAATTTTGTTTTAGAGTATAGAAGAAAGAAGATAATTAAAATGGAAGAGAAGAAAAAGAAAGGATTCTGGGAGCCACAGAGCTTACTAACTGCTATTGATAAGGTTATTTCAAAAGAACTGAGTGTAAGACAAGCTGCAATGCAATACAATATTCCTAAAAGCACTATACATGATAAAATAAAGGCCCTAAATCGAGGAGAAGAAGTAACAATGAAACCAAAGTTAGGTAGGTTCACTAGCACTTTCTCAGCAGAGTATGAACAAGTCTTGGTGGACCACATTAAAGATTTATCGAATAGATGCATGCCGCTCACGAAAAAGGAGTTTCTAAAATTAGCATACGACTTAGCTGAAGTCATGAAGATTCCTCATCGATTTAATGAAGAAAAGGCAGTGCTGGTAAACATTTTTATTACGACTTCATGAAAAGGCATTCTGACATTTCGTTAAGAGCACCGGAATCGACAAGCATGATGCGCGCCGTAGGATTTAATAAACCACAAGTGGATCTATTCTACGACAACCTTGAAAAGCTGATGAAACAGTACAAATTCACACCCTCAAGAATTTATAACTGTGATGAAACTGGTGTCAGTTGCGTGCACAAACATCAAAAAGTTCTCGCTCCGAAAGCCATCCGTCAAGTAGGTAAGCTCACATCTGCTGAGAGAGGCAAAAACATCACAGTTTTGTTCTGTATGAGTGCTAACGGGCACTACATACCCCCATTTTTCGTATTTCCTAGGCAAAGAATGAATGAAAGGCTTATGGTGAATGCTCCAGCTGAGAGCATCGGTGTGGCCCAGCCAAAAGGGTGGATGAATAGTGACTGTTTTTTGCAATATCTAAGAATATTCGTCAAACACACGCAACCAACCAAAGAGAACCCTGTGCTGCTTCTACTGGATGGCCATTGCAGCCACAAGACTTTAGCGGTAATAAATTTTTGCAGAGAAAATCATATTCACTCGATGAGTTCACCACCACACACTACGCACAAGCTCCAGCCTCTGGACAGGACATTTATGAAGCCATTTAAAGATGCATACAGCCAACGATGCGACTTGTGGATGAGAACAAATGCTGGATGTCGGATAACGGATTACGACATTGCTGGTTTGGTCAAAGAAGCATTTATAAAAGTAGCTCGATTGGATATTGCAGTATCTGGATTCAAATGCACTGGAATCCATCCATTTGACAGACATTTATTTTCTGACCTAGATTATTTGGCTGCAGATATGACCAATATACCACTAGAACAAACAGAAATTTCATCGAATGCACTAAACAACGAACAAGCTGTCGTGATATCAAACTTAATCATAGAAGAGCAAATGAAAATATCTGAACAATCTATTAGTGAGCCTATAACCACAAGTCCCAAACCGTCGACAAGTTCTGCTCCCGATCTTGTTCAGATAATCCATAACTTATCACCGTTGCCTGACGCAGCAAAAAAACGAACAGCAGCTCGAAAAAGAAAGAGTGAACGAAGTGAAATTATAACTTCATCGCCATACAAAAAAGTGGCAGAAGAAAAAGAAAATGAAAAGAACATGAAAGATAAAAAGAAGGAAATAAAATCTAAGTTTGAAGTAGCAATGGGAGGTAAAGGAAAGCTAAGCAAAGGAATTAAAACCAAAGGAAAGAGCGTAGAAAAGGGAAAAGAAGCGACAAACGTGAAACCTAAAGGAAAGAAAGGAAGTGAAGTAGAACCACTAACTGAAACATCTAACAAACATAACAATTTGCGTAGTTTGCTTAGAAGACACTGACGAAGACTGGATCCAGTGCTCATCCTGTCGTGGGTGGGTACATGAAGCATGTGCAGACATTCCAGAGTGTGGAGATGGCTTCATATGTGATCGATGCAGGTTATTTTGAAATGTCCGGTACTAGGGGTATGGCACAAATATTCGTCCGGTACTAGGTGCCACTTTTTAAAATTATAATTTTTGTTACCAAAGTTTGATTGATAGTATTAATTATTTTTTAGCAGAGGCTGCAATTTTGTTAATTTAATTTGATTTCTAACTTTGTTATCTAATATAAGTCATAATTTAATAAATATTTCTTAAAATATTTTTTGTTTTATTTATAAATAACCTTAGGTGTCCGCCACTAGGGGACTTCCCCCTAAGCATTATTATTTTTCGTCAGCAAAAATAACTTTGTTTTTCATAGTGTTTATATGAACGACAAAGTTATATTTGCGGTTTTTAAAAATTTACTATATCTCATAAACTGCGAACTATAGTATGTTGGGGTAAGTTCGGATGGTTTTTAACTGCATTCGTAAGATGTTGGCAATTTTTTTTTCTCATAATCTATACCAGCCAGCGTAAAAAATAAAGTAAAAACTGATAATCAATAAACAAGCTATAAGAAAAATATTTTTTCGTTTGCACAGACATAACGACTACTGAGTTATGCGAGTTTAAAGTACGGACATACATTTCAAAAAACATGGGAAAGAACGGACGATGTAGGGGAAAGACCGGAATACCCTCTAAAATCACCCAAATGGCTAAAAGCATAAGGTTTATAAAAAGAAAATATCCGGTCTTATACTTGCTACAACATACTTCTTGAATAATTTATTTTGTTTAAAAACATAGCAGGAACTATTTACGTTTTAACGTTTTACGTAACTGAAGGAAGTAGCAGAACAAATTGGCGCCTCGCACTATGTTGAGAGTATAAAAAATAACCACATATTCGGTAGATATTTAACTTATACGTTCTTAACCCATTCACGATCTTACCCCAACGTACCTATATATCTCGTTCGAACCAATTTTCGTTAAAAGTTTTTATTGAGATCTACAACATATATTTTTTATAGATTTTTCACTTTCTTACTTTAAAAGTTAGAGGGGGGGGGGGGCACATTTTACCACTTTGGAATTGTCTATCTTTCAAACGATTAACTTTGAGAAAAAATGATTTTAGGAACCTCAATTTCATTTTAAAAGACCTATCTATAGACACCATACACGAATAGGTTTGACGAAAAAAAATTTTTTTTTGTTTGAGTTTCATATATGGAGAGCCCTCCCTTATTAATATTTTTTTATTTTTGTATAAACATCGTAAAGCGGTTCAGAGATTACCTACCAAGTTTCAACTTTGAAGTTCTAATAGTTTTGGAATGAAGTGGCTATGACATACGGACGGCCAGACAGACAGACAGACAGACATGACGAATCTATAAGGGTTCCGTTTTTTTGCCATTTTGGCTACGGAACCCTAAAAACCAATCTCACGAAAGCTAAATAGTGTCTTTGATATAAAGACTTGTACTAAATGTAAATGGTATCACACCTTAGAACCGAAACTTAAATATGTCCATTAGCCATATACAAAACAAAAGATCTACCGTTAAGAAAATTAGTTTTAAAGTTATGAGGTTTTCTACTAAACATTATATTTGCAATACCAACAGATTAATCTATACAAATAAATAAAATTGGAGTTTCTGTTTGTAATATTTAAATGAATAGCTATTTACCACATGAATATGAACCTACGAGTAAATACAGTAGTTATACCAAAATATCATTTTTTACCATTTTTGTCTGTCTGTCTGTCTGTCTGTTTGTTCCGATTAATATCTGAAACGGCTAGACCGATTTTCATGGGACTTTCACTGGCAGGTAGCTTATTTAATAAGGATTAACTAGAGCTATTTTTATTTTATGATAGAAAAAAAAGTAGGTAAAGTCCACGCGGACAAAGTCGCGGGCGGCAGCTAGTCATAACTATAATTAGGTATATCCGTTCATGTCATGGGGAAACGATATCCTCAAATATTTTTAGTGTATTCCTCAATATTCCATATTTTTGAATTATCTACGTAGTGGCAACGTAGCAACTATTTAACAGCCCAGTAAAACTTTATCTCAAACAAAATCAATTCACGCCATAAAAAGAGTAAGAAAACTGCGTAACGAGAATTTTTACGATTGTGTTGCCTCCGTGGGTTGTGTTTTGATACGCAAAGTAGGACAGTAACAAAGTTATGTTGTTTGTTTGTATTCCTTTTTGTTTGACACAGTTTTCTTTAACCTTCGTTGTATTGTTTTCCCAATTCATAGAGTTGTTTTCCTATTGTTTCTTTTAAAATATTAAAGTGGTGAAGGAGTTTCTTGTTTCTTTTCTTAGATATTTTTTTTATAAAATTTAGTTAAAGGCGTAAATCTGTCGAGCATGCAATCCACGTAGGCTTACATAGTCTCTGCAGGCAAGAAAAAGAAAATAAACAGAAAAAAATATATTTCATATTAGCAATTCAAAATATTTGCTGGTGATGTATTTTTTTAATGGCAAGATCCTCACCATTTAATTGAGGATTTACATTTTCTTTCCTTATATTTGAGGGTGAAAATCTAAAGACTGTCAGATATGGTCCTAAAATTGAACCCTGTGGGACCCCCATACTGGAGACTTTGAGGTTGTGTGTAGATGTTCAGAGGCTGCAGCAACCGCTTCACACCTTGTAATCGTTCAGTACTCCAAAAAAATATAAAAAGTAAGTCATGCCTGAGGAGCGGTCGTGCTTTATCAGATTCATTTTCGGCATGTGTACATGCAACAAAAGCGGAAGGTCACCACATAACATTGCGACGTTGACGTGATCCGTATACAATATATGGATCTGACATGTTTTACTTCCGCTGTCTTCTTTTAACAGAGACGGTGATCAAACAATACTTAATTAGATTACAACAGTGCCTACTTGAGCAAGCAACAGAAAACTTGCCCAAAGGCCGTGTAACGAGCAACATTGACCTGACCCCCTATGTTGTTAAATTTGCGTGTTAATGTGACAAACGTTACAAAAGTGCTTACCTGAGCTAACAACAACAGCAGAGGCCTTGCTCTTGACATGGCCGGCGACCACCACGCATGTATATCGCGCACTGCCCGAAGACCGCGGTACCAGCAACGTTGACGTGATCCGCGCAAGTGACGTGGGGTTTGTATCAACGATCTCGTTTGATTCTAGATCGAACTGGAAATGAGAAGATTGATTTTTAATTTTCATTGTTGGGCAAAAGTCTTTGGTCGGAATTTAGAGCTTAGGTCTTATACAGCCAGTCCCTGTAGTTTCGGGATTAAGAATAATAAATAAATAAATATATTTGGACAATTCACACAACACCATCTGATTCCAAACTAAGCAGAGCTTGTACTATGGTAATCAGACAGCTGATAAACATACTTATATAATTCTAAATACATACTTAAATAGATAAATTAACACCCAGACACAGAACAAATAGTCGTGTTCATCACACAAATATTTGTCCTGGGTGGGGATCGAACCCACGACCTCACACTTCGCAGTCGGCTCATCACCCACTACGCCACGGAGGCTGTCAAATAGTAAAGTAGTAGTAATAGAGCTACGGGGATACGGTATCCCGTGATCGTAAGAGGGGACTAAATGGGGGCTTCCGGGGTTGCGGGTGGTGGAAGTGGGAGCACGAACCGTCCAGCCAGCAGCCCCGGGAAGGACGGCGGTGTGTGCGTGGCCGCATGCCGTAAGCATCGGAAGGTGTAGGAGAGCACATCTGCTCTCCCGAAGAGCACGGGGCGCCGTACGGGGTATCCTCTTATTACCTGGTATCCTCTCCCAAGGTGCCGGGTACTTTTTGAATTTTTCCCACCACCAAAAAAGGCCTTCTACGGCGATGGCCACGTGCAAGTTGATGGACAAAAAACACAACATGCTAGTGAGAGTTTTTTTGATAATTCTCTGTCACTCTCACTCAGTTACATTGAGTCAAGATCTAATGTACCGGCATGGGTGTTTTAGTCACTAGGTTAATTTTGTCTTTGGAATTGTAGTCTTTATTTACTGAAACTATAGTTACTATGCAAGCAAATTATGCTCACGAATTCCGGTGCGCAAAACATATCTAAGTACAAATTAAAAACAGATTGGAAAAAATCGTCATTAAACTAACATGCTTGAGACACTGAGGGCCTCTTTCATCATTTTCAAGTAAAGTGACAAGTATGCTAATTGTCGTTTAAAGTCACCCGTAACTTCAATTTCAATTTCGTGATGATCGAGTGAGTAGCACTAATCACACAGACTTGTAAATATAAGTCTGTGACTAAATGGACTAATCATATGATAAACTGACCCTTACTTATAACTTTTCCATCCATCCATCCATCCATCAGCCTTTTATAGTCCACTGCTTGACATAGGCCTCCCCTAATGTTCGCCACTCCGTCCGGTCCAGCGGTTTCACGCTATCTTCTTCAGGTCGTCAGTCCTGTTAAACAGGGGTTGGAAGGCGGCCTGTGCTCCTTTTGCCGAGACATGGTCACCATTCGAGGACCTTTCTTCCTCACCGGTTGTCAGTCCTTCTAACTATGTGGCCTGCCCATTGCCACTTCAGCTTGCAGATTTTGAGAGCTATGTCGGTAATCTTCGTTCGTCTACGGATTTCATCGTTACAGAGAAATACCAAGCATAGTCCTCTCCATAGCTCGCTGAGCATAGCTTTTACTTACCAATTAACTTTACTTGGGACGTAACTAATCAACACTTTACTTGGAGATGGTGAACAAGGCCCTGAGCCTGATAGAATCAGCCAAGCTTATATTTGTGAAAACGAGATTTACATACGAGTAGGTGTCAAAAATTAAAGATGAAAATGACATTGGGCTGTAATATTTTAGTGGTACTACCGAAACTCAGACTAAAATTTGAGGATACCTGAAAAATACATCACAATTGCCGCCTAATAATAAATTTGAAAGGACAATATTTCATGAGTATAAAGAGTACTAAAGGTAATTTGCAATTCAAAATTTTAACCTTCAGAGCATAAAAAAATCATGGCGCCTTACACGTGTACAACTGCGCAAAAGAAAAATGTAGCATTGAAAACAAAAATTCAAATTGTATTCAAGGTTTAGGTGCCGGGTTGCAATTAACATCTTTCTACATGTATATAAAAATGAATTGGTGTTCGTTAGTCTCGCTAAAACCCGACAACACGCATTGGAGCAGGGTGGTGGAGTAAGTAGCTTTCCAGGCCTCCACAATAATTTCAATTTCTTTTAAGCGTTGTGATGACAAATTTTAAGTAAGAGTGCGTTCGTTGATTGAGCTACTTTTGAATAATCATTTATTAATTAGAACACGAACATAAGATTGCTCCTGGCTGCAACGCTTTTTACGTCCCACTGCTGGGCTCGGGTCTCTCCCCATTATTGAGGAGGCCAGGAGCTTACTCCACCATGCTGCTCCAATGCGGGTTGGTGGAGATGGGGGTTAGTGGCCAACCCGCTGTCGGATGTCTTCAAACCGCCCATAAGGCCTCCGACAAGGTTTAACGACTGTTATCTATCGACAACAACCGGGACCGACGGCTTAACGTGCCCTCCGAAGCACGGAAACGCGAATGAATTTTTTTGCCACTAGTGGTCACCCGTCTCACACACGGTCGCGCCCATTTTTCTTAGTTGAATAGATCGCTTGCGTTCTACGCTAACTTATAGATATTTAGAGAGATTTAGAGATTGCGCCTAGGAGCAATTATTTATTAATAGGTGTCCTAGACTTTAAACAGGCAACTAAAGTTCTTATTAACCTCATAAACCGGTGCATCATTCCGAAACCAGTGTATAGAGGGCGCTGGGGAGGCCAGGGCCTCGCAGGTCAGCTCCAGCGTGGTCCCGGTCTCGTGGATGGAGATGGCGGGCGGCTTTTTCGTCAGGGATATGAACTTCTTTGTTGACGAATCTCTTATTGGGACCGCTGGAAAGGAAAATTTTGTGGATTTAAAATCAAGGCTTTGGATAATTCATAAAAAGATCCTCAATAGACCTATTCAGAAAAAAATAAGAAGAAATTTTGACGGGACCTTGAAAGAGGCATGCAGTCGTGTTTTATTTTTATTTTCTTGATGCATTTTTGAGATATCTACACTGTTATAAAGTTCAAGACTGTTCGTTTGAAGCGCTAATCTTCGGAAATACCTTCTGCTCGGAATTGAAGGATTATTTTCGTGTTGGAGGATTTATCATGAAAAGTTTAGCTTATATAACATCATGTTATGACGTGTGTAAAACCGAGGGATACAGTCATCTAGTATCGAATAAGGTTTATGGCATTTTGTTCGATATAAGTGCCTGTGTTTTGGAATAAAATAACAGAGTGAAAATATGTCTTTCTGGGTGTAGGAGCATGCAGGCCACATGGTGTTAAGCGGTCGCTGCAGCCCATGGACATCTACATACAACCTCAAGCAAGCATAGGTTCGTATTGTCTGAGGTCGTATGCAGTTGCGCTACTACTCCGGAGGCTGGTGGTCGCCTCGTGTAAGTGTGGCCTGCAAACGAAACACAACAGAATTGGTTCACGGCAGAAGTGGGTGCAGCAGTGGTACTTCCGCGGGCGAACCATAATAGTGCTACCACCTTACAAAATTGGGTTGCATCCAAAACTCCATCAAGGCATGTACTGGTAAAGTTACAGATGACTGACTGATTACTGAATGACCCACTTCATTCGTCATTTTAGGTTTTAATAAAACAATGTACGCAACTGAATTCATTATGTTTTTGATTTTGTATATTGTATTTATTTTATTTATTTATTTATTTAAAACTTTATTGAACCCACAAAATGTGGTACAATAGGCGAGTTTAATGCCAGGTGGCATTATCTACCAGCTTAAGGGAGTGCAGAGAAATTCAAAGGCGGTTAAGGAAGAGACAAGAGAAGAGAAATAGATACAATATGAGTGATAAAATTGTATTTAGATAAATAATGTAACTATATCTATTCGACACTAGATGGCGCTAACCTGGAAAAACGGTCAATTATATTTAAAATCCTTTACTTTTAATTTTTTAATCATATTAACAATTAAAAAGGTAGATATTTTTAGAAAACAGCGGATGAATTTTTTTCATTAAAAATTTGTATTATTTACAGTTAATGTCAAGGGTATATTATAAGATTTTTTAGTTGTTAAATAATTCTTTATTTCCAAGATTATAATATATATTGTTCGAAACTAATTCTTACCATTAGATTGCATGTGGTTGTCCATTTCAGCTAATAATTTCAAATGCCTATTAACGTTTGCGCTCCGGCCTCCGCTCAGCAGCGCCGCAGCGGCGAATAGCAGAACTAAGTAATACATTATGTTTGTACTAGAAGAGATTCAACGTTTCGAGGGATGTCTGAAACAAAGGAAAAACGTTATTAGTATTAAAATTTAACAGCAATAGTCGGGTGGAAAACATATCGCTCTACGATGCGGAGGTCCTGAGTTCAAACCTCGACTGTCATATTTATTTGATGTGCATTTATCATAGCTTCAAACCGAGGAAACACATTGTAACATTTCGTTACAATGTTTCTAATAATAGACGACCCGCGTGGAGTAATGGTTGCCATGCCGGATCGGAGGATCCCGGGTTCGATTCTCGGCGAAGCAGAAATTTGAATGATGAGTTTTAAATTTCTGTTCTCGGTCTGGGTGTTTGTGTTTCTGTCTTTGTTTGTGTCCATGGCATCCGCGACACAGGGTATTAATTGCCTTGCTGATGAGTTGCTGATGAGTGTGTAACGTTGTGGAATAAGCTCCAGGCCAAGCCAACTAAATAATGAGGGAATAGGTAAAGTTAAGTAAGTCGTCGGTATCAGTAATCAGTCAGTCAAGTCAGTCAGACATTCAAGTAAAGCGATGGCTTCTTTACTGGAAAGTGACCAATGAAATTTTGGAGGCAAGCCGAAAAAACATATTTTCGCACTGTTATTTTAATTCACAACACTCGTGTACTATAATTAACCTATATCGAACAAAATGCCATCAACTTTATCCGATATAACTCAAAAATACACCAAGAAAGTAAAAATAAAACAAGAGCACAATATGTTTTTTCGAAAAACTCCAACGAACAACTTTTCTTCGCGCTCTCTTTTTTTTACCCTTCCATTTTCAAAATGAGCGTCTTCACTTTATTTTTTTATCGGTAACGCTAACATTAGAACATTCAAACTACATATTAATATATATTGTCACAGACAGTTAAATATATGAAACTATTTTTATTATATTAACTTATGACCCAAAATGCACATAGAATATTGTCAAATCATTCAATAGTTGAAAGAAACGTTCCTACGATAGCTGACCACACTAAAATCACCTTAAATTGGATGACTTTCTACTGGCCTTTGAAATAACAGCACAAAATGCTCATGACTACAGACAAACAAGACACTGGCTTGCTTAAGTTATTTGTGGAAGTTGATGGGCTGTGTGTAGTTAGTAACAAGTGGCCTGTATGTTCATCTGCTACTTAACTCAATATACATAAAACGTTAGGAATAATTCTTTGACAAACAAAAGCATTTAATAAAATTACCTTTCACCGTAAAAATGCTTCTTCTAAGCATATATTTGGAGGAAAATATGCTACTTATTACAATATCACATTTGAGATTAAATTCTTAGACAATCTATTTCGATATGCTTCGTAATTTTATTTTCTGGTACGCAAATAGGTATTCTTTGGTATTTTTATTACTGATGTTCAAAGACTAAAGGAAAACCTCAATTATTAAAAATATAGAAATTCTTGTGAACGCCTTTTTATAAAACATAGCAATAATTTGTTTATACGGCTAAGGCATAGTAGCTTCGGGATTAAGAATAGAGCTACGGTATCCTCATCGTAAGAAGCGACTAAAAGGGGGCTTCCGGGGTTGCGGGCGATGAGAGTGGGAGCTCGATCCGTCCAGCCAGAAGCCCCGGGAAGAACGGCGGTATATTCGTGGCCGCATGCCGCCGTAAACATCAGAACAGCAAAAGAGCACATCAGCTCTCCGAAGATGGGCCCGTTCCAGGGTGCCGCGCGTGGAGGACACCGGTGCGTTCCTCCATTCCTGTTCCTGCGATCTTCCATTGGAGATCCCGGAGTCCTCCCCAAGCGCAAAGGCAGGTCATCGAGGGGGTTTTAGTGCGGTCAAATTCCACGTAACCCGGCATCCTCTCCCGAGGTGCCGGGGAAATTTTGAAGGTATACGAAGTATAATATTTCAAAATAAAAAAGACAAAATTATTAGATTTTTTTCTGTCTTGAAAAAGCGCTGTTCAACGATAATTTGTAGGTAGGTACTGAGTATATTTGTTAAAATAACTGCTTTACGAATTATCCGTCGTAATAATCGTCGTAGAGTCAGTAACCCTGATGATGCTCTGTTTTGGGTCGAAACACGTGTTGGTGGTAGTACGTATGTGGTGTATATTTTGTATTGTTGCATGTGCATGTGTCCTATGTGGGAGGAAGGGAGGTGCTATTGCATGAAAAAAGTATACACCATCATACAATCTGATTGCGAATTGTTGCAAAGTAGCTTTTACCTAACTTTATAAAAATACTTTAATGTTTAAATTGATGTACATTAAATAGTAAATAAATAAATAAACAAAAATGTTTGTATTTTTTCAACCTTTTTGACCCACTGCTGGGCACATGTCTCCTCTCGTAGTCAAATGTATATTGGCCACAGTCTACCGCATTGGCCAAGTGTGGACCGGTGGACTTTTTTGGATTGGGCATCAAGAATTGCTAATAGCTCTAAATAAAAATTCATCATTAAAAACATCTCCCGATTATGTTCACTAGATAGCTTAGAGTTAGAGCATCACAGGTATTACACCCGTCAGAGGAGTGGCCTTTACGGGCGAACCCCTCGTACCAACGTGCATGCACAATGTGCCTTCTAGTTATATACAACTTGTGTGTGTGTCGGTGCATAGAAAATAACGTTGTTAGTTGAAATTGACATATTTAGAAATGTATGCGTCTGTAGCGATGAAAGAATATTTGTGAATGTGTGACAAAATTAAAATGTGTGCGTTCTTCCCCCCGCACCAGAGGGCCCACTCTGTACGCCCGTATCCGAAACTAAGTGAATTTTCGGGCCTTATTTTTGGATTAAATTGAAGAAATTCTAGCAATATTATTCATTCAATAGCTTAATGTCATCAATGACAACGCTTACTTTATTAATTTATGAAAAAGAAACGATCTGAGTATGCTAAAAATGATTCCGAAAATGTTAGAACTTACGGACGGATGCTTACGGAGTGGGCCCTCAGATTTGACACAAAAATGATGTATCGAAGCGAGCAATGCACTCACTGACGGGTGAGTCAGTACCTTTGATGCTTTAAGCTAGATAGTAATAATCTATTCTTACTATACAGAGCAAAACCACAGATGTACATCGAGTTATATTATTTAAGATTGGCGTAATTTCGCTGTTGTTGTGTAAGTGTCATGTACAATGTAATGTAAACCACATGGTAATAGTTAGACGTTTCGCGGTTCCCAGCAGTTATCATGTTTACCGTCAGATGGTAACTGTTTGTGGAATTATCATAATTTTCGTGTGTTCAAAGTGCGATATACTAGAGAATATGTCACTGGTAGGTAGTTTCTCTAAGCGACAAAATTCGTAGGTTAAACGTTCGTGGCTAGTACCTGAGTCCTTAGTGTATAAGCCTGCATACGCGAAAACGTTACTATCACGTTTGCGTTTAGAATTTAATTATAAAAATTAATAAAAATAAATATCTTTGGACAATTCACACAACACCATCTGATTCCAAACTAAGCAGAGCTTGTACTATGGTAATCAGAAAGCTGATAAACATACGTATATAATGATAAATACATACTTAAATAGATAAATTAACACCCAGACACAGAACAAATAGTCATGTTCATCACACAAATATTTGTCCTGGGTGGGAATCGAACCCACGACCTCACGTTTCGCAGTCGGCTCATCACCCTCAACGCTACGGAGGCTGTGTTATCCGTGTTAATTATCTACCTTATTGCTTTCTGTCTATCCAATTTTAACTCGGACAGTAACGTTTGCGTGTGATAAACTTACACGGGCTCTGGACGAATGAGCGTTGCTCGGATAAAAACAATTTATTTTCTTAGTTTAATTTCAAACGAAACACTCATTTGCTTAGTGTTACTTAACAACACCACCTGAAATAGCTCCCAATTAAAAAAAAGTTTTCACAAAAAAATATAAAATAAACGCAATATTGTTTTTATTTGAGGTTTCAACCCGGATCTCTAGTTCCGCAGTCAGCCCATGTAACCGTTCGTCCAAGGAAGCTTTATTTCATTGAACGAAACTTTTATAAAAGTCTTTCAAATCGACATTTTCATTTCTTTGAAGGTTTTACGTATGGCGTTTGACGGCGTTTTACGCATGTCAGGAAGAGTCGTATTTTTCAGTTTATATTTAAGTTTAAAGCTAAATATAATTTTTAATAATTTAAAATTTCTATAAATAAAACCTAGCTGGATCGATTTATCATCCCCGAAACCAGGGTACTAAATTTCAACAAAATCGTTGGAGCCGTTTCCGAGATTCAAAAAATATATTTAGGTATATACAAGAATTGCTCGTTTATAAGTATTAAGCCGGATCGATTTATTACCTCCAAAACCAGGGTACCAAATTTCATTAAAATCGTTGGAGCCGTTTCCGAAATTAAATAACCCTCCTTCTGTCTCAGTCGCGTAAAAAATATATAAATTGCTCGTTTAAAGGTATTATTTATAGTTACGAGGACTGACAACCTATGTAGAAGAACGATCCTCAATTGGTGACCACGGTGAAAGGAGCAAAGGTCGCCCTCTACCAGGTGGACTGACGACTTGAAGGGAGAAGCCGCTGCATTCAAAGGGCGCAGGACCGGACGAAGTAGCGAATATTAGTAGGGAGGCCTATTGACATAGGTAGTCAATTTTTAAAGGCTAAAAGGTGGAGGTAGTGGTGGAAGTGGTGAAATGCGTATGACCCCGTGTCTGATGTAGAACGCAAGTGATCTTTGCAGCAAAGCGTAACGGGCGCGGTCGGGTGAGATGGGTCACAGCTAGTGCCTTTCATGCTCGTGTCCGTACTTCGGAGTGCAGATAAAGTCATTGGTTCCGGTTATCATACATAGATGGCAGTTGCTTAAACTTAAAGATGTTTGAAGACATCCGATTACGAAGACCCATGTGGCGTAATGGTTATCATGATGGACTGCCAATTGGAGGGTCCCGGGTTCGATTCCCAGCGAAGCAGAAATTTGGGTGATGAGTTTAAAATTTCTATTCTCGGTCTAGGTATGGGGCCTATGAGTGTGAAACGTTATTTTTGAATCTGACAGCTGGTTGACCATTATCCATATCTCCACCATCTTGCACTAGCGCAGTGTAGTAGGGAGTAAGCTCCAAACCTCCTCAACTATGGGGATGGACTTGTAGTCAGCAATGAATCGCTAAAAAGGGTTGCAGAACCACACGTACAAGCACCTAATTCTGTCAATTGCTGGCTAGAGAGACATGAGGCGATTGGAACCATATTTAAGGTTGTGTGATTTTGATATGTAGGATACGGCGAGCACTTAACCCCAGTAAACTACATATCTTTTTACAACTTTATTTTGTAAAAAAATTATAAAAAGTTTCGATAACCTTCGATGATAAAAGTTTTGGTCAACATTTAAATTTTATTTTTTCTCTTTTTCTTTCAACCTTTTTTTATGTCCCACTGCTGGGCACAGGTCTCCTTCTCACACAATTGAGAGGGATTTAGGCCATAGTCCACCACGCTGGCCAAGTGCGGATTGGTGGACGTCATGCTTTCGAGAAATTATGAATTTCTCTCAGGCATGCACGGCGATGGAGAACATCGTAATCAATGAAATATCACGATATTTTCCGTCACCGTGGAGCAGCGATAAATTCGCATTTACAAATTTCTTTACCAGAGGTGCGAGCCGAGGATTTGAATCTGGGATCGGTCGCGTCGAAGACCGCGGTTTTTTTACCACTCGGCCATCGCTACTTATTTTATTTTTTATTAAATTTTATTACCTAAACGAAAACTAAAATAGCAGGATTTTGTGATTCACAAAAATATATTTTATCGTGACAAATTCAACTTTTTAAAGAACTCATAATTACCAATTCATAGAATTCGATTAATGAAAAACCGTTAGAACTCTACCACAGCAAAATTTTAGTACACCGGTTCTTTTACGAACCACCATGATGACGCAGACCAAAAAAATCGTGCGTAGCATTCCTGGGTGACGTAACAGTGAAAAAAATGGCCCTTTCTTAGAAGGTGTGTCGGTTGGCAACAGATAAAGATACTCCGACTCGTAAGCTTGCAAAAAAACAGCTAAGTGCGAGTCGCACTCTTCCGTGTAGGTTCCCATAAAAGTTTTTTTGTGCCCTTTATGGAGACCTATGTATAAATCCCGTTATATACAAAAAATAGTTTCAGTTCAATTTTTTTAAATCGTTTTACGGAATTTGATAAAAATCCTTTCAGCCAATCAATATTTTCGATTCATTTTTTTTAATAATGGCTCGTAAACTCTGTTCATATTGCCAACGCCAAGTAAAATTTGTGCATTACTCAGTAGTCATAGGAAAAATCAGTAAGTCGACAGTAATCAGTCAGTCTAGTCAGTCAGATGTTCAAGTAAAGCGATGGCTACTTTACCAGAACGTGTCCGATGAAATTCTGGAGGCAAGCAGAAAAAAAACATGTTTTCGCACTGTTATTTTATTTTATTTTATTTGTGCACTGTCATTAACTTAAGCATATGGAACAAAATGCCATCAACTTTATCTTATATAACTCAAAAATACACTAAGAGAATGAAAAAAAAGAGCACAACATGTCCTTTCCGACTTCTCGCCAAAACTGAGTTTCAGTTTCCGTTTCAGACAGACTCCATGATCTTCCAATTTTTAAATTTTTGTTTAAAAATCGTTATCCATGGTATAAATATTTTCGGAATAAAGTGGCTGTGACATACGGAGGGACAGATGAGACAAACAGACATGAGAAATCAATAATGGTACGGGACCCTAAAAGGCGGGTAAAAAGATTGCGCGGGAACTTCCTGTTATTTTTTTAGTATACAGATTATAATTTGTCTACATCGTCTAAGTGTAGTATTAAGTGCGTACGGAAGACTTTATACCGACAACGTGCGCGCTGATTAGATAATATCAATTTCAGTAAGCTCGCGACACAATGCAAAGAGCTCCTTTCGATGTATTCGAAATATAAATAAAATTTTAAAGATATTTTTTTATTTGAATCGAGTAGCAGACGAGCATGCAGGCCACGTGGTGCTAGGTGGTTGCTGCAGCCCTATGGACATCTACTTACAACCTCAAGCAAGCATAGGTAAGTCTTGTCTGAGATCGTATGCAGTTGCGCTGCTACTCCGGAGGCTGGTGGTCGCCTCATGTAAGTGTGGGCGGCAACTGCACCTTTCTGTGATAAAGTATTTATTTGGGTGCCCAAAGCCGACGACGTGGGAAAAACACCGTCTAAATAAATTCATAATAAATATGGGATAAATAAATAAATAACATGGTTTGACATAATAAATAAATTTGTTATTTAGATTTAAGTTAATTGGTTATATAGGTAGATTTAAGTAGGTATATTTTGATTTCTTTAATATAAAAATAGTATTTTTTTAAATTTCTTTAAAAATATTTGCATACCTTACTGAGCTAATATGGCGGACTTTAAATATATAAAACAACTTCTGTAATACCCATATTTGCGCAAATAAATAATTTTTCTTTTCTTTTCTTTTTCTTTTCTTTACTATAAAACGTCTCGTGAGGATAGGTAAATATGTTTATAAAGTCCCGGCTTACCTCGCGGATTACTTCGGGGGCGCCCGACATGTTTCGGACCGTATTTATTTATTAAATTTTGAGGTATTAAAATTGTGACTACAGAGACATCTGTTATAAATATCGTTTAGGTATTCTAATAGCCTCGCCAAATATGGGGCTTCCTCGATAATTGGCGCCCGTGCCCAAAAGTGGGACGCAAAATGGGTTGTAGCCAGGCATTCTAAAATGATTTTAAACCTATTTTGAAAGCAAACGCATTGCTAATATACAAGGATTACCAAGTCCCCTTCATATGGCCACTGACAAAGGTATATACGATACGACGTTCATAAACACCTTGGAGGTATGTCGCTTAGCAACAAGCATGGAGATAAAATCATAAAAAATGGCCCTCGTAAATTACTTCGAACGCCAACTTACAAGTACAACGTTTTGAAATGTAGAGATTAAGAGCGGTTTCACACGAGCGTATTTTTCGGCGCGTATACGGTCGTTTCGGAAAACGAGCTTACACCCGCGCCATTTTATGTTTTTATTTTATTTGAATGGAGTAGCAGATGAGCATGCAGGCCAGGTGGTGTTAAGTGGTCGCTGCAGCCCATGGACATCTACATACAACCTCAAGCAAGCATAGGTAAGTCTTGTCTGAGGTCGTATGCAGTTGCGGTGCTACTCCGGAGGCTGGTGGTCGCCTCATGTAAGTGTGGCCGGCAACTGCACCTTTCCACCGAAACACAACAGAATTGGTTGACGGCAGAAGTGGATGTAGCGGTGGTACTTCCCCGGGCAAACCTAATACCACCTATAACTGGTTTATTTTTTTAATGACATTTCTATGCACAGAACAAAAGCTGCTGCTGCTGTAATCCTATTTTGCGTCCTACTGCGGCACGGGTCTTATTGGGGAGGCCTGGTGCTTACTCCACCACGCTGCTTCTATGCGGGTTGGTTGAGATGCGGGTTAGTGGCCATTCCACATTAGAAACCGCCCATAAGGCCTCCAACAAGTTCAAATAAATAAAAAAACAGCGTATAAAGAAACGCTGGCAGTGTGGCTCCTCTCTAACCATTAGACGAATCTTCTCTCCCAACTATATAATTTCGTGTGTCGCGTCCGTCTGTCTGCACTTTCACGGTAAGACGTTTGTAATGACGGTCATTTTGTTAATAATGACCTGTGATCGAAATTCGTGTAGTGTATTAAGGTTATTTACCGAAACTAGTTAAGTTTGAATCCGCAATGATATTAAAAAAAACGTGTAAGTATATGTATGTAATAGGGATTCGAAAAATGGCCAGTTTAATTCTGGCATATGACACGTATTGGCATTCGCCCTCATATTAAACGCATTTTGCGATCTTGACGCGTGTTCTGGGCACACTACATCAAGACATTCGAGGGATACGTTTCGAACTGAAATTTTATATTGAAAACACATCTACGATTTTTTTTATTTTATACAGATTAATATGTTATGTCGGGATATCGATATATAGCAATCGTTAAACCTTGTCGGAGGCCTTATAGGCGGTTTGAAAACATCCGACAGCGGGTTGGCCACTAACCCGCATCTCCACCAACCCGCATTGGAGCAGCGTGGTGGAGTAAGCTCCAGGCCTTCCCAATAATGGGGAGAGACCCGTGCCCAGCAGTGGGGTGCATAAAGGGTTGCTGCCAATATGTTATAGATAAGTAAGTAAGAAGTAGTCTATTCACAAATAGGATAAACTTCGCCGTTTTGTGTAGAAATTAAAACACAATACAACAAAGAACGAAAATATACAACACGTTTTATATAGCGTCGCATGCAGCATGGGATTAGGGACTCCCATGCCTATAGTTTTTCTGAGCAAAATCTAAAGCAAAGCTTCGAAAAAATCTTTGCACTACTGTTCGTATATAACATCTTTTAAATCGTTCGTATGTCTTTAGAAGTTAGGGAAATTTCATAATTATATTTTCCTGTATATTTTGAGGTATGAGGTATGTACATTTGAGGCATCAGCTTTTTAAAAGTAGGATTTACATGTCTACTAGAGATTTTAAGCAGTAGGTTAACGGTTATGAGTTGACTTTTTTATGTATCAGAGTAACTTATTGGCTGCAACCCTTTTTGCGTCCCACTGCTGGGCATGGGTCTCCCCCCATTATTGGGGAGGCCTGGAGCCTACTCCACCACGCTGCTCCAATGCGGGTTGATGAGATGCGGGTTAGTGGCCAACCCGCTGTCGGATGTTTTCAAACCGCCTATAAGGCCTCCGACTAGGTTTAACGACTGTTATCGATCGACAACAACGGGACCGACGGCTTAACGTGCCTTCCGAAGTACGGAAACGCGCATGATATTTTTGCCACTAGCGGTCACCCATCTCACACCCGACCGCGCCCGTTTGGCTTAGCTGCGTAGATCGCTTGCGTTCTACGCTCGCCGCCAGACCATGCGCGCTTCTTATTACTATATTCTAAATCAAACAAAAATTCGTTCAGATTTGAAAAGTAGAGTATATGCACGTCCCCCATACTGCACATTTTAAGTTCACCATTTAGCCACCAGTAACAAAATTATCGGCCACTACCTAACCAGGAAACAAGTAACAGACAGTTTTAAAAACGGATCTTGGATCTTCATCGAGGCTTAACATATAAAAATCGAAACCAAAGCTTAAATTGCACCCTCTATAGCATAGCAACACCTGCGCAATATTGACACTGCAGTCACCCATTCAAATCAAGATGACTGCCGCCCTGACCTTGCTTATTTTAAAAGATATACCGCCCACAGAGTTGAGTTTAGTTTAGTAATTTTAATTCGGAGTATTGTAGGTCAGAATACTAGAAATATTAGAGTTGGGCAGACATTGAAACGAAAAAATACTTATTTAGTGTATCATCTAGCCAAGTTGCTTCTTACAATTTTACAATTGCTTCTGCATTTAACTACTTTTGATTCAGAAATAAAGCAAATGTTTTATTATTTGTTTTTTTTTTATTGAAATATTATTATATATAGATACTACTTGCACAATCACGACGGGGCTAGTTATAGGTAGGTATCTATTATCAATATCATACTAACCATGTTGATGTAAATTACACGATATTAACGTCATAGCAATTATATTTCTATAGAAAAGAAATTAAAAATAACATGGAAATGACGTGAATAAAAAACTGGGTTTTTTTCGGAAAGAGGATAAACACCGAGAAAGCCGTTTTTATAAAATATCGTTAGTTATTACCTAACTGTTATTAGTCGCAGTGCATATGACCTAAAAGAAAGTAAATTTAGGTCAATTTATCAGTTTTGGTTTTATTTAAATACGCAAAAGTGCTAAACAGGGTGCTATAATTAGATTTTCCTCATCGAATTGCTGAAATTGAAATTTATTACATGGCTTAATAGAAACTGAATGACGAAATTAAAATTTTGATTACAAAGCCAAAAAGATATGGCAAATAAGAAGCTTAGAAAATTAAATTACAAATTAATACAAAGTAATAATATTCTATTCTTCTAGAAAAACTTTTTTTTTGTAAAAGGACATAGGACAAATGTTTCAAGAAAAGAACTTTACCATTTAATCGACCCCTTACATAATTTACAGTTTTATGAAAATATATTTTTGACATTGAACATTAAATAAAATGGAGAGAATGATTACCTATTTTCACTTAGTAGCCACAGAAAAAACATACCTAACAAAATCCGCTAAAACAAAATAAAGAACAACCTACCACAAATAAAATAACGACGCGTCCACACTACTTACGCTAAAATTGCGCGCGAAACACAACGCAAGTAAAAAGTATAACCCTACCTTTAAAATCACAGCTTATTTTCACTTTCCGAACGCACAATTCACGAATTAAAAAATGGAACTGTCAATTCACTTTTTGAAATTGGGCGCGCTCTCCAGTGCAATGTCCCAGGGACTGTGTTAGCAAATGGAAGAGCGTCATTTATATAGCCGGCGGGAACGCAGCCCGGTGCGTGGTTTTCTTGAATTTAAAATTGTATTCAACACGCCTATCTCTAAGACATGGGCTGTAAAGAGGCGTGTCGGTGATGACGTCGTTTTAAAATATAAAATTTATCGATAAGCAAACTTATCTATAGGTAGCTAACTAAGCCTTTATCTGTGTTTCACACGTACTTATTATAGATATAAATATTTTGGCTGCATCGGTTCCTAACTAAAAGTTGGAGAATGTAACCGTCATAAGTTTTTGTTTTAATTTTTTATAGTGTCTTATTTAAGTATGTAACAGCATTAAAATAATGCCAATTTGATACAACTATTTGTTCATCTACGGTATGACTGCATTACCTATAGATTTCAAGGCGGAAGTTTTTTTTTCACGCTATGAAAATATCCGAAAATTAAATAACAATTCATAGACTAACTGTAATAAGTTACTAATAAGGAAAAGGTTATATTTTTTTTAAAATTTCTCTGTTTAATACGCTATATAAATCGAAAACTTTAAACTCATTCTATATTCTCTAAATCTAAAATAAGCCGGAAAAAAGTGATGAGGGACGAATCAAAACTTTTTCATTTTTCCAAATGGTAACTTTTTGTTAGCGCGCATAAAATATAATTAATCTGTGCTTCGTATAACTGCGTGCATGCTCAAAACGATTTGTCCAGGATTTTTAAATGTGAAATTGTTTTTACTTCTTAATTTTTTGCTTTCAGACCTCATGCATTTAAATAAGCTATATCATGACTTAATATGCCCGAGCATGCAATTTTAATATGTTTTATTTACATCTATCTAATATTATGAAGAGGAAAACTTTGTTTGTTTGTTTGTAATGATAGGCTCAAAAACTACTGGACCGATTTAAAAAATTCTTTTACCATTCGAAAGCTACATTAACCGTGAGTAACATAGGCTACTTTTTACCGCGAGAAAATGCTTCATTCCTACGTGATAACGTGTAAACGCCATGATTTTAATATAGCAATGAAGCCTGGAATAGCACATAGGCTATTTTTTATCCTACGGGGACCCATTAAACGGGTCCACGCGGGTGAAGCCGCTGGCGGAAGACTAGTGTAAAATAAAATATAAATATAGCGTTAAATTGTGCAAAAAAAACTTAAAGTAAAATATTAGAAAGTAGGTTATTAAATTACTACCTAATGAGAAATGTTTTAAAAAATCAAATAATATTTGCAATACTTTTATGACGACTCTACTACTCTCTACTGTAACTCTATCTACATATTTCTAAGGGAATAATAATTATGTTTAAAATATCGATAAATAACGCTTCACACTCATAGTCCCACAGTACGGTAAATATACCCTGTGTTGTGGGTACCATGGATACTCATAAAGACAGAAACACAAAAACCCAGACCGAGAACAGAAATTTAAACTCATCATTCAAATTTCTGTTTCGCCGAGAATCGAACCCTTCGATTGGCAGTCCGGCATGGTAACCATTGCGCCACGCAGGTCGATACATACCATGTTTCTATAAAATTACTTACTCGTACTATTAAGGGAATAAAATATCGATATATCAAACTTAATACATATGATTAAACATATTCAATGATCGCAGTCAATTGATTGAAATTGTATATCTGGTGTAATTAATGATTTAATCACACGGCGTATATGATACGGTAGATGAGATTTTTTTTAATAATATAAATCAAGTTAGTGATGAATAGCAATCTAGCCATATTGTGTCAATTTAAAGTTATTATAAAATAACGGCGTTCGAACATACAAGATAATTCTTTTATGTCTACATCGTCATTAAATAATTAAGTACCTGGACGACCGAGCGTTGCTCGGATAAAAAAAAAACTTGGTTTAGTTTCAAACGAAACACTCATTTGCTTAGTGTTACCAACGCCATCTGAAATAGCTCCTAATAAAAATAGTTATTTTCATAAAAATAAAAAATACACAATATGGTTTTGATTGAGGTTTGAACTCGGGTCTCTAGTTCTGCAGTCAGCTCACGCAACCATTCGGCCACGGAAGCTTTAATTCAACGGACGAAATTTTCATAGAGCTCTTCCAAATCGACCTTGTCATTTCTTTGAACGTCGGATTGGCGGAATGTAATAGGGGAGCCCAAGAGGGGATTTACGGATTTACTCGAGCGCGTCAGATTAAGATATGGGATACACCTTGCATCCTGTGCAGTGCTGCCACGATTAAAAGAGACCTTTTATATAGGTACAGTTTTTTTCTTACTTCCGGATGTCAAAATGGTCAGATTAGAATACCCAGTAACCGTTGAACCATGAATTTTAAATAATAAAAATTCGAACTCTTGCGAGTTTGCCAAAATGCCGTTTATTTATTTCGCTGTCTTGTATACATTCATACTATAATCTTCAGATTACTGAAATATGACTTACCATACCATTCATTTAAATTACTGAAATAGCACGCTGACTTAGCATGCATTTAATTTATTCTACTATTTTACCTGTACCTTTCGTATAAAATTTTTGAAAACCTATAGGCGCTCTCTCCACCAGTTAAACGCAAAAGTCATGAAATATAATAATATTAAATAATATAATATTTTAATCTTCCTACCACCCAACCTATAAAAAACACAAGGTCCTGATGTCGCTTGAGGAAATCCACAATGAGCCTCGTGGGCTTCCCCGTTTGACAGCGTTTACGCCACAATATTATTAATACTCTCCAATAGATGTCAGGAAGAGTCGTATTTTTCAGTTTATATTTAAATTGATTATCATTGAAAATATTTTTATACAGTTAAAAATTTCTAACATTAAAAATTTTGTGGATCAATTTATCACCCCTGAAACCAAGGTACTAAATTTCATCAAAATCTTTGGAGCCGTTTCCGAGATTCAAAAAATATATTTAGATATATACAAGAATTGCTAGTTTAAAGGTATTAGATTTTATAAATTGTATCCAGCGTTCCGTATAGCAACATTTTAATACAATACAATTATTGACGACCCGCGTGGCGTTACCATGGTTACCACGCCGGACTTCTATCGAAGGGTTCCTTGTTCGATTCCCGGCGAAGCAGAAATTTGAATAATGCTACTGTGGGGCATTTAAAAAATATATTTCAGAGTAGTGTTAAAAGACTGGATTCCTACGCGTCAAAGAAAATTAATTAGAACCTGACAATATTGTAAAACATATGAGAAGTTTCATTATAATAGTAGGGGAGCCCAAGAGGGGATTTTCGGATTTACTCGAGCGCGTCAGATTAAGATATGGGGTACACCTTGTTGTACACCTGTTGAGTACCGCCACGATTAAAAAAACCTTCTATATAGGTACAGTTTTTTTATCTTACTTCCAGATAAAAATGGTCAGATTAGAATACCCCGTTACCCTTGAACCATGACTTTTAAATAATAAAAATTCGAAGTTCTTTTTTTATTTTATTTTACTTTTTTTTTATTTCGCTGTTTTGTATACATTCATACTAAAATCGTCAGATTTCTGAAATATGACTTACCATGCATTTAAATTATTCTACTTTTGATCGATATTTGTCGTTATTTTACCTGTACCTTTCGTATAAAATTTTTGAAAACCTATAGGCGCTTTCTCCACTGGTTAAATGGAAAATGGTAGTAAGATTAAAAGATTATATGAATCTTTTAATCTTCCTACCACCCAACTTACATATAAAAATTTGATTTTCTTTATCGTTTAAAAACCTTTTATGCCGAGAACAAAATGTGGGTGTAGTACTGCCCCTCCTCTCATCATTTTCAAATGTTTTCCGTAATTGAATCAAAACATTCCAGAATAACAATTCCAATTTCGAAATAAAACCTTGAAGGGGCGTGGCTATATTTTTAGAAGCGCGAGGCCTCCTTCGAATCGATTACCAAATATCGAATTGAATTTAAAACTAGTGAAATATGTTAATCGATTCGAAATTTCAATATTTAGAGGCGTAGTATGGGGCCGTTAAAATATAGGCCGTGGAACATTCTAGGGGAGGAAGCTAAAGAAATGATAATATATGTAATTTCAAGATTCAGTACTGATTTTTATATTTTGTTACAAAATGAAAATGAAATAGGTACTTTAATAACAAAATATAAATAATACAAAATAACGTTTCACACTCATAGCCCCACAGTAGGGTAGATTTACCCTGTGTCGTGGGTACCATGGGCACACACAGAGACAGAAACACAAACACCCAGACCGAGAACAGAAATTCAAATTTCTGCTTTCGCCGGGAATCGAACCCGGGACTTCGATTGGCAGTCCGGCATGGAACCATTACGCCACGCGGGTCGTCAATAAAACTGCACGGTTTTTTACAAACTCTTAGTAAACATTATTTACGACTTTGTCTCTAGCTCTAGAGGCGCTAAGGCATTTTACTGAAGAAAACAGCAAATGGAGAAAAACTTCACCCTTAAGAATAATGTATTGTACACAATAATTAGTTCACGCATACAGAGTATATGAAATGAAATGAAATGAAAGGAGTTATTGTGTTTAGTTTTGGGCCGATCGGGAACATATGTGACAGCTATCACATGTATCAATCTCCCTAACTTATAACCAATTTTACCCTATTATATAGGGTAGCTAGGGATTTTTAATATAAATAAATTGGTAAAAGATCATACTGTATTTTACCTGCAAAATCTCTTACGTACCTATAATCAGCTAAATCAGCGAAATCAGCAAAATTTCGTATACGGCCTTTTAAAGGTTTATTATGTACCTCACCTTAAGAAGCCTGATGGAGTTAGGCTACTACTTTTGAATAGATTGCTCAGATTAGAAATATATTATGTAGATAAGAATTACTTGCTTAATTAATGAGCGCATTTAATGTAATGAGTGACCGTACTTTCTTTAGAACTTGCACGTTCTTTCTTTTGAAAACAGAACAGTTCTATAAAAATTTTAAAAAAGAGCCTTGCTTTAAATTTATACGACAAAAGATTACTTGACACGTTCGAATCGTAATGTTCTGAATCCGAAGAAAGTTTCAAACCCGGGTTTTGATTCGAATCGTATCTGGTGAATGTGAAATGTGTTATTTGAAATTTAGAACTGTCCAGGTCGGTGGTAGGCCAATGAGAGAATTCTACATCGCTATTGACTGCTAATTTGGATCACCATATTTATATTTATTATCTACGATTAGACACGTGAGCATTGGAGTAGATTCGTCAAGAATATTTATTTAAATTTTTAATCTTAAAAGTAGGTACCTAATTTGGTAATTGATATAAGTAATATTAAATAAAAAGTGCCTATATTATTTTGTTTTTTAATTGGCTCTGGCAGTATTGTTTCATCGAATAGAGTCGTCATCGATTAAAAATAAAAATAAATAATGGCGCGCCATTTGAAAATGGAAAGTTGGGGAAAATTATTTTGTATACATTGAGAGATCTAAAATTTATTTGTGAGGAGATTTAAAGAATCATGAATAATAATTTTATGTAATGTAAGTTAATGAAATGAAATATTCATTATTCACTGTACGGTTCCTTTACAAACTCTTAGTGAACGTTATTTTTTTGTTCTGTCTGCTCTGGGTGCGCTTAGGCAATGAAGAAGGCTTAGGCGCCTTAAAGGCGTTGGAACTTCAATGTACCTCGGGGAAAGGAAAGAACCACTGCCCTGCCTTTTCTACCCCTCGGTTTTGTTGCAGTTGCAGTTTTGGGACACTTTTATAAGGTTAAATTTATATCTCACGTAAGCGTGTGTGGGCGTGTTTGTACGTACTCATTGTCGTTGTGAGTTACATCAGTCATCGGTCATCAGTTAGGGCTGATTTACATTAATCCAATTTTTTCCATTTCATTTCATTTTCATTTATTTATTGAACAATAAACAGATTTACAATAAACATATTTGTTCGTAAACAACTGCACTAGTTATAACTGTGTTGCAGCCATTTACGCCCATCCCTGGACAAGTAGGATTTATGTTCTTTTCACAAACTACTATTATACAACAATTTACTATTTACAACTAAAATTAAAATAAAAATACTGTGGGTATGTTTGTGTGTGCTTGTGTTTGTAGGTGTACATATGTGCATAGGGAGGTATATACCTATATATGCGAGTGAGTATAGTGAGTGTGTGTGTGTGTGTGTGTGTGTGTGTGTGTGTGTGTATGTATGCTTAAGGACCAGAAATAAGTGATTCACTCTCATCATATAAGAGTGTAATTAAATAATTTGTTAGCTTATTTTTGACTACCCAGTATGAATTCGAATAAATGTTTATTATATTGTTAACTTTGTTGTAAACTATACAAGCAAGATAACTATAGTGTCGTCTTGCCAGTGCTGTTCGACTAGTTTTGATTTCACAGATCCAGATGGCTGGATCCAGCGTCGATGCATGCCAGCGTTGGATCGGCATTGCTACTGAATCAGGCCGTTTACATTCAATCCAGTAGACACTCTTCCTTTTTTATGCTGACAACTAGTTTACAGCAAAATTGAGTATTCCGTGTCTTGGGAGGCGCAGGCAATTAAAATACTGTCAAAATTCTTCGTATCAGAAGCAGTATCCGATAGAGCGCTGGACACTCTAACGTTATCAAAACTCTAACGTTAGTAGCTTTTGAGACTCAAATAACTATCTGCAGGGATTTTTGTAGAAAACCAAGTGGTTAAGCACTGGTCTCCGACTGGTTCGGGTTCAAACTCAGGCGCGAACCCTGGCGTGCGCAACTACTTATTTGTTATGTGTAAATGTGGTTGTTATTACGATGTTTGCGTGTTACACAATTTTTTTAAAGGTATGAGTATCATGTCCACCCACTCCACCGACCTGCACTTAGTCAGCGTGGTGGTATGTGGTCCTAGCCCCCCTAAATTACGAGAGAAAACTTTACCTGGCCTAAATCCACCTCTATTCCTAAAGCAGATTAT
Source organism: Pyrgus malvae (assembly GCA_911387765.1). NCBI lineage: Eukaryota > Metazoa > Arthropoda > Insecta > Lepidoptera > Hesperiidae > Pyrgus > Pyrgus malvae. Next base: position 12,748,974 of record OU426972.1, on the reverse strand, counting down.
ATGCAGCAAGTGGATACTAAAAAACTAGTTGGATACAAACTATTATTGTGAAACGAAACCTTGACAACCTTTAACAACCATTAGTACCTACTTACTTCCTAATAAATTCACTATACCAAAATAGTAGATCATGAATCTATTAGCTATGTATACAGTATTAATACATTCCTCTGTCGAAACAACAAGAGGCCAGCAAGGCTGGATGTGATTTGGAATTCCCGTGATTCATGGAAATGGTAACGGTTGGGCAGAAAGTAGGGCATGGGACAAGGAAAATTACTATGTGATTCGGCCATGGGGCACGTTGAATGGACATGTGACATATGATACAAAATACTGCATTTAAGCGGCTTTTCTTAAAACAGTGTGATTAGTTACTATTTGGCTGAAGGATTATGCTTTGGCTGAATTCAGGATTGGACAGTAGCTCGGGTGATTGACTGTATCATATTTTTTCAAAATTCGTTGGTATATTCGGAAACTTAAAATGCTACAGGGTTATCTACTGCAATAACCTCAATTGCCTCAAGGGAGTATTCTTGCACCACTCCTATTCATAATCTACATCAATGATCTACCAAACGTAACACACCACCAATGCTCACTTTTTGCAGATGACATAGCAGTAATCATACCCGAAACATCACAAGACTATAATAATGAAATAAACATAACAGTTCACAACATTATACAGTGGCTCTCTGATAACAACCTACAAGTAAATATGTCAAAATCTAAATACATACAGTTCGGAAACAAAGGCTCAAAAAAAGCCAGTCTAAATGTGCGTTATCAGAACCAAACTTTCACTGAATGCGATTCGACCGTATTTTTAGGCATAACTATTGACAACAAATGCACGTGGAAAGAACATGTTGATAAAGTATGCTCTAAAATAAATAAATTTGTATATCCGCTATGGCGCATACCAAAATTATGCGATATATCAAGTGCCTTACAAGCTTACCATGCTTACATAGCATCAAATTTAAGGTATGGTATATTAATATGGGGTAACTCTGTATCTTTAAACAAAGCTTTCATAGCGCAAAAGCGATGTATTCGTGCCATATGTAATTTAAAAACGGAAGTGAGTTGCAAGCCTCTTTTTAAACAACTCAAAATTCTCACTTTGCCTAGCATCTACATATACGAAGTAGCAGTATTTGTACATCGATATTCACATCTTTTTAAAAAAAAGAAAGATGTACTTAACTTTTGTAGTCGATATCGAGAAAAAATATGGATACCACCAAGCAAATCGGCTCTGAGATCAAGATCACCGTATCATATGTGTGTAAAAATTTATAATAATCTTCCTGAGGATCTCAAAAAATTACCTCATCTCAAATTTAAACGACATTTACATGAATGGCTCTTACACAAATGCTACTATTCTGTTAAATCGCATATGAAATAATAATTGAATTTAAATGATGTTTTATTAATTCAATCTAAATATTATTGACTATTGACATGCATAACAAAAATAATGACATTCTTTTATTCAAATTAATTATCTGTAAATTATTTAATTATTGTATAATGTTTTAATCATCAATTTGTTTAAATTATAATATACTTAAATTGTAATAATTGTACTTAATATAAAATTTGCACACCATGAAAATGGTAAATTGTGAGAAACGACTCTCAGTGTAACAACTCTGTAACCACAATTTGAGCAAATAAATGAATTATGATTATGATTATGATTATGAATAATCAAGCGGTTAAGACACCAGTCTCCAACATGGAGGTCCCGGTTCAAACTCCGGCTATAAAATATTATGTGACTATCGTTGCACAACGGTACGTTAAAAAACTTTTCACACTCATAGCCCCACAGTAAGGTAGATATACCCTGTGTCGTGAGTACCATGGACACATAAAGAGACAAAAACACAAACACCCAGACCGAGAACAGAAACTTAAACTCATCATTCGAATTTCTGCTTCGCCGGGAATCGAACCCGGGACCCTCCGATCGCCAGTCCGGCATGGTAACCATTGCGCGACACAGGTCGTCAAACGTCAAACGACAACGTTAGTAATAGTTGGGTGTTCGTGAGGGAAATTTTTACGTCATTACAAGGTTTATTATGTCCCCCGAAGAGACAGAATTTTCCTCTCGGTACAGAGTACAGACCCAGCAGTCGGAAATAAAAAAAGGTTGAAAAAAAATCAATTTAAAGTGGCTATCCTCAGAGGAGTCGGAGGGAGGAGGAGGAGTGCTTATGAGGGGACATTAAAACGCAAGAATGCACCAATGCTTGTGAGATATCATAATAAGAAACCAAATACGTATAAAAAGTATCTGCTTTAGAGAAACGGAGACATTAACACAAAATAAAATTGTTATTGAGAGGTACACGCCACGATAGAACTAGGACGGCTAAAACTGTTTACCTTTTTTGAATCACGGGGAATCCTTCTAAAGGTACCCGGCGCCTGGGAGTGGATACCTGGTTAGGTGGGATTTGTACCGCACTAAAACCCCCTCGAGATGACTCCGGATCTCCAGTGGAGCGCACCGGAGTCCTCCGCGCTCAGCGCCCCAGAATGGGTCCAACTTCGGGAGAGCAGAAGTGCTCTCCTGCACCTTCCGATGCTTACGGCGGCATGCGGCCACGTACACACCGCCGTCCTTCCCGGGGCCGCTGGATGGACGGATCGAGCTCCCACTCTCACCGCTCACAACCCCGGAAGCCCCCTTTTAGTCGCCTCTTACGATCAGGCAGAGGATACCGTAGCTCTAGGGACTAAAACTGTTTACCTAATTAATAAATATTTGTTACTTTACTACCATTTTTAATTTTTCTTTGTCCAAGAAAGAGTTGCAATAATAAACGTAACCATCCATAAATCAATTGAAACTAAAATGTATTGTATGTGTACAGTAACGTCTGACAAATTGATAAAACCTTGACCGTCCGTATTATGCAATATTATATGTACAAGCTTAATTGTATAATCTTGATACAGTATGTACAGTAAAAAAATACATTCGAAAACAAAGCAGTTCGAATTACATTTGTCTAAAAAGTGTTCCGTTCCACAAAAGCATTTTTCCCAACTTATTTATGTCCCACTGCTGGGTACAGTTCTCTTCTAACAAGTGAGAGGCCATAGTGGACATATATATGGACATCATACCTTCGAGAAATTATGAGTTTCTCTCAGGCATCAGTGTTGGAAAACATCGTAATTAATTAAATGTCACAATATTTTACATCACTGTGGAGCAGCGATGAAATTTACACATTAAAATTACTTTTGTCAGAGGTGCGCGCCGAGGATTTGAACCCGGAATCTTCCGCGTCAGAGATCGCGGTCCTTACCACCCGGCCATCGCCGCTCGATAGCATTTAACACTAACAAAAATAAAAATCTTTCGCGATGACAGAACCGCAAGATTCGACCGGCTATAAGGGTCATGTTCGTTTAAATAATAGTTTTGGGATGAAATTGCGAATTAATTATTCATGTAACCATTCGACCAAGGAAGCTATAATTCCGTTGACGAAATTTTTATAGAGATCTTTCAAATCGTCATTCATTCATTCATTCACATTGTCATTTATTTGAACGGCGGATTGGCGGACGACGTTTGACGGCGTTCTACGCCAAAATATTATTAATATTCTCCAATAGATGTCAGAGTCATATTTTCAGTTTATATTTAAGTTGATTATCGCTGAAAATTTGAATAAAACGACCAATTCTAAAAATAAAACCTAGCCGGATCAATCTATCACCCCAGAAACCCTGGGCACTATTTCATGAAAATCGTTGGAGCCGTTTCCAAGATTCAAATTATATATTATAGGTATTTAAAAGAATTGCTCGTTTAAAGGTACAATAGATACTGTTATGTAACACGAAATCATTCCACGTGTTATGTTTCCACGTGTCTTAATTGTATCTCACCGTGTCACGATATTGTCTCCACGGGTAACGATCTAACATACAGATGTTATTTGCCTTTTATATTCGCAAAAACTGACTATATTAATGTGCTAATGTAATGTAAGCGTCTGTTTAGTGGACGGGTGTTCGTATTTTTTTATTTTCACGTTAATATTTGTCTAATGTGGTGTATATACAATTATTATACAGCAAAATTTGACGACCTGCGTGGGGCAAAGGTTACCATGCCGGACTGCCAATCAAAGGGTTCCGGGTTCGATTCCCTGCGAAATAGAAATTTGAATGATGAGTTTAAATTTCTGTTCTCGGTGTGGGTGTTTGTGTTTTTGTGTGTGTCCATGGTACCCACGTCACAGATATATGGGGTATGGGGGTGGGTGGGCTAAGGGATATGAGTGTGAAGTGTTTATTTATTCATTTATTTTATATATTATTTATAGCAGTAGAAAAGCAAGTCTAAAATATTAAGAGTGAAATTAGTTTGATTTAATCTAAAAGGAATTTTATCAGCAATTGCATATATAGCACCATTCTCGAATTTCTGTTAAAGAATGCAAAGTTTTCTTCGTTTTCTTAATTTTTTACGCTTAATTTGTAAGGAATGCGCGAAACGGAACATGTGAAATTTTAATAGCGTTAAGTAAGACGCGATAACAAATCTAAGTAGGTATGACCAGGCGCGGTCGCAGCCTTCAATTTGGGGCGGGGGCAAGAAATTGGGGGGGGGTCACTAAGAAATGTGAGGAAAGAGGTGTCTCAAATTGGCTTGTTTCGCCTTCCATCTACGCATGACTGATGGATTTTTGGGGGGGGGGGGGATGTCATGTCCCCTGTGACCGCGCCTGGGTATGACTATGTACAAGACTTCCATTATGATGATAACACTTAAGATAAACCACTGCACCATTGTAGGTGGTAGAACTATTATGGTTCACCCGGGGAAGTACCACCGCTGCACCCACTTCTGCCGTGAACCAATTCTATTGTGTTTCGGTGGAAAGGTGCAGTTGCCGGCCACACTTACATGAGGCGACCACCAGCCTCCGGAGTAGCAGCGCAACTGCATGCGACCTCAGAGAAGACTTACCTATGCTTGCTTGAGGTTGTATGTAGATGTCCACGGGCTGCAGCGACCACTTAACACCACGTGGCCTGCATGCTCGTCTGCTACCCATTCAAATAAAAAAAACCTACTATGAAGCTTACTCGCTTCGCCACTCCAATGTGGGTTGGTGAAGATGTAGGTTAATGGCCAAACCGCTGTCGGATATTTTCAAATCACATAAGGCCTCAAGGACAAGGACAACGACTGTTATCTATTGACAACTAGCCAGACTGACTGCTTAATTTATCATATGGAGCACGGAAACGCGTATGAAATTAGTGCCATTAACGTTTACTTGCGTAGAACGCGCGCATAGCTCGGCGGCTAACGTAAAGCGCAATTACGTTAGCCGCCGAGCTATGCGCGCAAGACCTTCTTTTGGTATCGAGGGGGAAACCTTCAAAAGGTACCCGGCACCTTGGGAGAGGTTATCGGGTTATGTGGGATTTGTACCGCACTAAAACCCCCTCGGTGGCTTGCCTCTGCACTTGGGAAAGACTCTGGGATCTCCAGTGGAACTCACCGGAGTCCTCCTCGCGCGGCGTCCCAGAACAGGCCCTGAGAGAGCAGATGTGCTCTCCTGCACCTTCCGATGCTTACGGCGATATGCGGCAACGCACACACCGCCGTCCTTCCCGGGGCTGCTGGATGGACCGTCCGCAATCCTGGAAGCCCTCTTTTAGTCGCCTATTACGATCAGGCAGGGAATACCGTAGCTCTATTCTTAATCCCGAAGCTACAGGGACTATGCGCGATACACCTAGCACAACTATTTTAAATGAAAAATAGTACATCTAAATTATTACATCTTTAAGACATTAGAATAACAGCATTGAATTCACGTTCTTCTTATTCAATATTTTTTTTCAACCTTTTTTATGTCCCACTGCTGGTCACAGGTCTCCTTCTCACACAATTGAGAGGGATTTAGGCCATAGTCCACTACTCTGGTCAAGTGCGGATTGGTGGACGTCATGCTTTCGAGAAATTATGAATTTCTCTCAGGCATGCACGGCGATGGAGAACATCGTGATCAATGAAATATCACGATATTTTCCATCACCGTGGAGCAGCGATAAATTCGCACATTACAAATTTCTTTGTCAGAGGTGCGAGCCGAGGATCTGAACCTGGGATCGGTCGCGTCGAAGACCGCGGTTTTTTACCACTCGGTCATCGCTGCTCAATCAATGCGTTACGCAATCTTATGCAATGCGTTAGGTTTATTAAAGTTTATGTGTCCGGTATGTATATTTTACATGCACATTTTTCTTTAAAATAGGAATAAATAAATTTAGATACAATAAATTACGCAAACATTATATAACAATGGTGTAATATAAGAGGAAATGTTTTCTAGTAGGTAATCCATTTTGAAATTCAATAAGACCTATTCAAATGAACGCGTAAGTACATGGTACATGGTGTGTAATAAAGTGAAACTAGCCTTCTGCCAGCGGCTTTGCCCGCGTGGACCCGTTTTAAACGTTCCCGTAGGAAAAACCACCCTCTATGTCCTTTCTCAAGGTCCACTCTATCCGTGTTCCAAATTTTATTAAAATTGGTTCAGTAGTTTAAGCGGGAAAGCCTAGCAGACAGACAGACAGACAGAGTTACTTTCGAATCTATAAAATTAGTATGGACTAGCTGTGCCCCGCGGTTTTATCCACGTTAGAAAGGATCATTAGCATGAAGTGAATATACTCAGATTTCATGTGCCCCAATGAAACCCATACTTTCATTTTTATTATGTGTGTACGGTACTTGCTGGTTTTATCAGGAATCATGAGGGTAGTTGTACATACGTGCTCCGCTGGCCGACGACACAAGCCGTGCTTAGGTTGGTCGGGACAGAGACGTTTGAGCGTTCGTCGGGTGTAGTCGCTACTGCTACATTGTAAACCATGTTTACACCGAGCGATATCCTGTGGTCATCAAGTCTACCGCAAGCCTTGTGACTCTCCACTAGTGTTGACGTTCAGTGGTAGTGTCTTTACGTTACTATCCAAACTTTGTAAGCTTGCAATTGCCAGTGTGACGTTCACCTTGGAATACCAGGAGTCCTGCCGATGGAGCTGCTGCGCCGCCATCACCTGAGCAGCGTGGTAGTGTTCAAAGGTTGGTGGAGTGCATTTTACTTCTCTCCTTATGATTCTTGGTGTATTGCAAGTGCCTACATAAATTCATTCTTTTAAACTAACCAAAACCGGCGAACCTATAGAAAACCTTAATACAGTCCCAAATAATGTGTAATCAAGACCCTATGTACCAATTTTTACAGCTAAGTCCAGAAATGAGAAAATTTCCTAATTAAACTTAAAAGAAGAGTGCTGTTGAGAGTTTTTCTCTTCCAGCTCCTTTCCCTCAGCTCAACTCATCGCCCATGCCACCTAGTGGCGTTCATTAAAAGAACATGAAGCGAACATGGCTCTGCATCATGTACCCCTATTTGTACCTATCACTCGGGCGCGGTCGGGTGTGAGATAGTGGCAAAAAATTTCATGCGCGTTTCCGTACTTCGGAGAGCACGTTAAGCCGTCCCGGTTGTTGTCGATAGATAACAGTCGTTAAACCTTGTCGGAGGCCTTATGGGCAGTTTGAAAACATCCGACAGCGGGTTGACCATTAACCCGCCTCTCCACCAACCCGCATTGGTGCAGCGTGGTGGAGTAAGCTCCAGGCCTCCCCAATAAGGGGGAGAGACGTACGCAGTGGGACGCAAAAAGGGTTGCAGCAAACATCAACAACTAGGTAAGCTTACTTTGTCACGTAGTCGGGGCTTTTCCGAGCAATTAGACTCTACGACATACTTTAGACAATTACTGTGATTACTATGTAACGATAATTTCATTTACTTCTAGTTAAGTAATTTATTGAATATTAATTATATTGCATGCCGCAGTGCCTGAAGTCGAAAGTTTTCGAGCAGTGTGTGTTGCCTACGGCGCTGAGACGTGGTCTTTTACAGTTAGCCTTTTCCACAGGCTCAAGGTCGCTCAGCGAGCGATGGAGGCTTGGTCTCTACGCGACAGAATCCGTAACGATGAAATCCGTAGACCGGTAACCATCGTTCGTCTACGGATTTCATCATAGCTCCTACATAGCTCTCAAAATGTGCAAGCTGAAGTGGCAATGGGCAGGCCACATAGTTAGGAGGACTGACGACGACGAATGACGAGGAATGGCGACCACGTCTCGGCAAAAGGAGCACAGGCCGCCATCCAAACCGCTGGATTCAGAGGGCGCAGGACCGGACGGAGTGACGAACATTAGGGGAGGCCTATGTCCAGCAGTGGACTTTAAAAGGCTGATGGATGGATGGATGGAATTTACTGTAGGGGAGTTCATAGTGTTAAAGGTGGATTTGAAGTGTATTATACAGATCAAGTGGCAGAAATAAGTTTTATAAGTTTAGTATGACAATGTTTTTCGTTTGACCGGTGAGGATGTCTGTTAAAATTTTAGCCCACTTATAAAGAGTGTTTGGTTAATATTGGAGGTACTGGAAAGTATTTGAGGTATAGACGTCATTTTAGTGTGATCTACTCTAGTACATCTCAATATCTAATTACAAAAATACGGATATAAGTAGAATACAAGGGTGAACAAGCTCACGTCTCACAAATAGATATAAACATTCAAATGTATTTATTTATTTTATTTGAATCGAGTAGCAGACGAGCATGCAAGCCATGTGGTGTTAAGTGATCGCTGCAGCCCATGGACATCTGCACACAACCTCAAGCAAGCATAGGTAAGTCTTGTCTGAGGTCGTATGCAGTTGCGCTGCTACTCCGGAGGCTGGTGGTCGCCTCATGTATGTGTGACCGGCAACTGCACCTTTCCACCGAAACACAATAGAATTGGTTCACGACAGAAGTGGGTGCAGCGGTGGTACTTTCACGGGCGAACCTAATAGTTCTACCACCTAAAAAAGGTAATGTTTGCGAGATAACAAAAGATTTATTTATATATCAAATATAATCCAATTTACATAACTGTTACCTGTGTTTTATTTAATGTTGTATATCGATATAGCTGAGTGCTACAGAAGTCGGGTTCCGACGCGGAGGCCTGAGTTTAAAGCCTGGGGAGCTCGCGTTTTACTAAGAAATAATCATGTGCGGATACGGCCACGAGTAGAAAAAGTATTGATATATTTCGACGACCCGCGTGGCGCAATGGTTACCAATGGTAACTTACCATGACGGACTGCCAATCGAGGGGTCCTGGGTCCGATTCCCGGCGAAACAAAAATTTAAATGATGAGTTTAAATTTCTGTTCTCGGTCTGGGTGTTTGTGTTCCTGTCTTTGTATGTGCCCATGGTACCCACGACACAGGGTATTAATTACCTTACTGTGGGACTATGAGTGTGTAAAAAAAAATCAATATGACGTTTTCCATCACCGTGAATACCTGAGAGTTTCTTAAAAAATCGAAGGCATTATATCCATCGATTCGCACATAGCGTGGTGGATTATGGCCAAGATTCCTCTCAATTTATGGGCTGGACTTCATTACAAAGTTAGTAATACATAGCTATAATACCTCTGGCAACATTTTTTTTTCAAAGAAAAAGACTTTTATTTGCACAAATATGGGTGTTTACAAAAGGTGTTTTATTAAATACATTTCGTTCAACATATTAAAAAAAAATAAACGTTACACACTCATAGCCCCACAGTAAGGTAATTAATACCCTGTGTCGTGAGTGCCATGGACACATATAAAGACAGGAACACAAACACCCAGACCGAGAACAGAATTTCTATTTCGCCGCGAATTGAACCCGGGGTCCGTCGATTGGCAGTCCGTCATGGTAACCATTACGCCACGCGGGTCGTCTCTTTACCTTCATGAGGTATGAAAATATTTATTGTGGTGACAATCAACAAAACAAAAAAATCAAAGATTACAACCAAAAGCTACATGTTAGAGCTTGGTTTTATCATGAAAACGCTTATTAAATAGTGACTCCTCGTCGAACCAAGCTACAAAACAAGTAGTCTTACAAGATTATTGCGTCACAGATCGAACAATTAACATTGTAACTCTACAAATAGTAGCCCCATAGTATTGTTTCGGTTTCCTTTCAACAAATTACTACGAACGTTCATTTGCTTTGGATTAAATTACAGGCTGAAATAGCAAATTCGCACGTCGTAAGCAGAATTATGCGCGTATTTTCAAAACTATCCCGTTTCGATTGAGCACTATTTTGAGAAGAATTTGAAGTATTGATGATTCATTCTTGGATTGGTACACATTGGAATGACTTCAAGTGGCAATCATCGATGAAAGTTTTATTCGTTACTTTGTGTGACTCTCAGCAGCTTTAGGTATTAAGAGGAAACGCAGCTTCAGGCGAATTAGCAAAATAGGTATTTTTGAGTAACTATTGCTATCGCGCTGCGCCCTGCGCTAACCGCCGCGTGCGATAGGGATAGATGCAGCTCAGACCGATTATACCTTATATCATAGAAAGTTTGTAACTTTCTAAACTAAATCGAGGTTTCGTATTCTCCTGTTTCCTTCTTTAAAATTGAGTTTATTAATATATTTTTTCACAAATATCAAGAAATAGAATAATTCTATGCTCCAATGTTTTTATTTGGTTGTAAAATCCTTTCAAATTTGTTTCGCAGTTGTTGGATTATGGATGTATGAAAGAGGCATTTTCTACGATTTTTCAAGAGTCATATTTTCTGATCTAATTAGTTGATTGAAAAAAAAACCTAGGGGCATAGCTTTAGCAGACTTAGATATTGTCACAAAAAATCATTCCTCTAGAAGCATTATCCAGGGAGAAAATAGGAGAATACATTTGTATGGGAATACGCCGGTAGCGATTCCTCTTAAGCGCAAACGGCAAGGCCAAGATTTTACACTACTACTCTGATAACCAATGACTTTCATTTGTCTACGGATTTCATCGTTTCGGATTCTGTCACTATGTTTTCCTACACCAAGTATCACTCACTCAACATGGTTTTCCACGGCCTACAGTAAAATTATTTAGACAATTTGAAATGTAATTTTTACTGATTTCCAAATATAATTTTAATGTTGATTAATTTAATGTATAATAATAAATTTTAAATTGATAATGTATAATGAATCGATACTATAATAAATTAATAATGTATATGTAATGTAAATTAATTGAATTTAGGTATAGTTAAATAGCACTAAATAAATAATGTAAATATTGCACGTCTAAAAGAGGCAAATGTAAGATCCTATTTTAATTACTTTGTCATCTGTTGTGAACCACATTTATGCAAATAAAAATCTATTCTATTCTATTCATTATTCGTGAATTTTCGGGCCCTTTTTTGGTAAGATTGAAGAAATTCTAGCAATATTATTCATTCAGTAGCCTAATGATATCAATTACTATGCTAATTGATAAATTGACTGCAGCCCTTGTTTCTATACGCTGCCAGGCACGAGTCTCTTGTTGCTCTCCCCATTATTGGAAAGGCCTGGAGCTTACACCACCACGCTGTTCCAATGCGGGTTGCTGGAGTGGTGGCCAACCCAATGACGAATCTCTTCAAACCGCCCATAAGGCTTCCGACTAAGTTTAAAGACTGTTATTTATTGATAACAACCGGGATCGACGGTTTAACGTGCCCTCCGAAGCACGGAAACGCGCATGATTTTTTTTGCCACTAGCGTTCACCCATCTCACACCTGACCGCGCCCGTTTGGCGTTACAGTGTAGATCGCTTGCATTCTTCACTAGCTGCCAGCCATGCACGCTGATAAATTAGTGAAACACGCCTTCTGATTCAATCGCGTAGAGAAACACCAAACATAGCTCTCTACATCATCTGTTAAGCGACTTTGACCACATGAAGAAGATTCACAGTATAAGACCAAGTATCAGCACGACAATAATACCTCAGTGCCTGAAGTCGAAAGTTTTCGAGCAGTGTGTGTTGCCAGTGATGACCTACGGCGCTGAGACGTGGTCTTTCACAGTATTAAGCCTTTTCCATAAGCTCAGGGTCGCCCAGCGAGCGATGGAGAGGGCTATGCCTGGTATTTCTCTAAGCGACAGAATTCGTAATGATGAAATCCGTAGAAGAACTAAGGTTACCGACATAGCTCTCAAAATCTGCAAGCTGAAGTGGCAATGGGCAGGCCATATAGTTAGGAGGACCGACAACCGATGGGGAAGAAAGGTCCTTGAATGGAGACCACGTCTCGGCAAAAGGAGTACAGACCGCCCTCCAACCAGGTGGACTGACGACCTGAAGAAGACAGCGGGTAGTCGCTGGATTCAGAAGGCCCAGGACCGGGAGGAGTGGCGAACGTTAGGGGAGGCCTATGTCCAGCAGTGGACAGTAAAAGGCTGATGGATGGATGGGATCAGCACGACATACCGTACATGGCAAACATTACCCGAAAAATTCGCTGCGCCCATTTCGTTCTTAAAACAATTTAATTCTATTGTCTTACATGAGGCAACAATTTTATTAGCCTCCGGAGTAGCATGGTTTTTTTCCTTAGCAGAATCTGCAAGCGATCTCAGGCAAGACAGGTTTACTAGCACTATAAGGCATTTTTCTCATCTGCTACTACATTTAATAATATTAAAAATTACAAACAACAACTTACACTAGCCCATTTAAGATATCCTTAAGATAGGCTTGTCTTATCAACATCCTTAAGTCCCGGGTTCAATTCCCGGCGAAACAGAAATTTGAATGATGAGTTTAAATTTCTGTTCTCGGTCTGGGTGTTTGTGTTTCTGTCTTTATAGGTATGTGTCCATGGTACCCACGACACAGGGTATATATAATATACCCTACTGTGGGGATGTGAGTGTGAAACGTTATTTATTTATTTATTTATAAGCCCGATTCCAGCCGGATTTTTTCAGAAACGCGCAAATAGACTCTTCATTATTATTGTAGAGTTCAAGATCCTTAGAGCTCTCAATCACAGCAGAGAGTGATCGATCGAGTCGTAAACACCCGCGAAACACTGCAGATCTTTCAACGCTGCTCGGCTATTTGCAATCTGGGCGCACGGTAGCAAATAAGCCAAGTTCCCAAATGCCAAATTGTATACTAAACATATGAAGAAAGCGATCTTATAAGTACATTTTGAAGGCCATGAAAAATTACTTGTTCTAGAAAGGAAATAATAGAATCTTTAATCATTTCATTAAAAATTATTTCCTTAAAACATTGGTTGTCTGTAAAGTAGATTTACGAGCGATAGTTAAACGTGACAACATCATAACAAAAGAATGAAAACCACATTAACTTTTCACTTCACTTTATAAACAGTCGCAACGAACGACGAACGGAACGGCGCAAGCCGCAACGTAACGCTACAAGCGCCGATCGTAACGTAGAATAAGCGTAACGTTACAATGAGTCATCCTTTTTCGTGCGTGCAGCCGTTGTTCATCGATTTAAAATAAGTTGGTCACGTCAAAAACCGTTGCTCCTAAGCATAAATTTGGTTGAAAACATAAAAAAAAACCTTTCTCTTCAGAAACATTTCCACAGTTTATGAATAATTGAGCTTATGCAGCGGCGTTTCCAAACTGTCAAAAGTTACTTCGAAAAATTGGATAAGAACTTGGGATTCACTATCACACGTTTCATTCAGGTAAGTTTTGAAAATAAACGAAAAAATGCGCAATCTAAACTGTTTAGACTATTCCGTGGAGAACAAGCATCCGCCGTTGAAAGATCATGTATAAACACATCGATAATCCGCCGCAATGTTAGGAAACTGCGGCGGTGAACATCTATCTGGGTGTAGCGATTTGTGGCGTTCTTTAATAAATGCTTCCAATTCAGGTTAGTTTACACTAACGTTAATTATTATCCAGCGCATGACTCTGTGAATTTGAACAGACTTTCTTTTTACTTGCAATCTTTTTATGAAGCAGGAAGTCTAGGTCTTTATTTTTATAGACGAGCATGCAAGTCACGTGAGGATAAATCAGTGTTGCAGCTCATGGACTTGTTCACGTGACCTTAAGCCTGTGACTGATGGGCGCTCTTGAAGGAGGACTATGTATTAGTCTTAAACTTAGTCCAAAATTGGTGAGGCGATCTCTATAAAATATAAGTGAGGTAAGCTGTGAAAGAGCACTAAGAAAAGCTTGAAGGTATTCTTTTATATTTTGATATAATTGTATCGTCAGAAATCTTACAAGGAAATTCTAGTTAGGTATTACCCATGCATGCCTAAGCGTACACATAATTGAATCAGAAAAAAACACTATAGCTTTGTAAAAAAACGCATTGTAGATAAAATGTTTTGCATTTCTTTAAATTACAGTACGGCATTCGTTTTCAGGACATTACCGTTTTGCCTAACCGATAGCGGTATGCAGAGTGTGCATTCGCTTGGAAACCCGCAAGCTTCCTAATTCTTCTACCAAAAAGCTCATTCTTATCTTTTGTAGACTTCTTCGGAAATAAAAAAAATAGCTAGTATTATTAAGCTTACTGTATGATAAGATTTTTTGGTTTTAATGAGGCTGTGATTGTCGAGTCATAACATCTTCATTCAATCCAAAAATAATATTACTTACACGCTTTTATTAGCTTGACCTGTATGTATGTATGTAACGGAATCTTTTAACTTCATTTTCACTTACTTCTAGGAGTCTGATTAACTGAAAATTTGCACAGTGGTCAATGGCCGATGACAATACAATAATCTCATAACTTTATATTAAAGTCCTAACTAGGAGCATCAGGATATAAAAAATATTCGAGGGGCAGTTGAAAAGCTCGCGGTAAGGTACTGAATGCAACAAATATAAAGTTATATATTTTTAACACGTTTAAGCGTCTGATTAACTTGAAAATTTGCACAGGAGTCAAGGGCCGATGACAATGCAATAATATGAGAATAAAAATCCAACTAAAAAATTAAAATTAAATAATGTAGTTTTAAAAACTAAAAAACACGCTTTTGTAAAAATACTAATTAAAAAGTAAAATAAGAAGAAAATATATTTTACTGTAAAAAAAGCCTGGGGTGGTTTTTAAGATACTGTTGACACCATGCACCCCACGCTTTTTTTACAGTAAAATACATTTTCTTCTTATTTTTTACTTTTTAATTCGTATTTTAACAAAAGCGTGTTTTTTAGTTTTTTAAACTACATGTCATTATTTATTTTACTTCATTTAAAACGATTACAAATTTTACCTTTCAAAATATCAAAACCGTCCCAGCGCTTCTTACGAAATAATTATATCACAAACTTTTAAGTAAATTAAACTTTTTTACTTACGTACACCGAGTCTTCCAATTCACTAAACTAGCTAAATTTGATACATAACTCTGTAACGAAACCTTGTAGACACACGAATTATATCTTCCTTTTAAAAATGCACTTAGAATTATCATCCTAAATGCAACTGGAAAAAACCGAAAACGTGCAGCGTTATCTTCGACTTTCATGAATTGAGATAAGGTTCAATTTTGATTTTTATGGGTATACATGTTAATTGAAATGTCGGCTGTCTGTCTGAGCGTGTGGTCGGTCACGTAGAGGGAAAGTGGCCGTTTCCACTGCCACCCGTCACGACAAGATTAAGTTTGAAAGTTTACATGTATCAAATTAATTGTTTTAGACGTGTCTTTAATAGTTGGTAATTCTTTGCTAGGTATATAATTACACTGAAAGAAAACAACAATAACATATTTCATGCTAATAATACAAAATACTTAATTTTTTTCGGTCATGACTTTCGGTGCCCGGCTGGGCTTAAGTTGAGCTGAAGGAAAAAAGACGATGGAAAAAAAAACTACCAACACCAATCTTTTGATTAAAAATTAGTTCAAATATTTGAGTTGAATGGCTATGGGCACACATGACAGATGATCACAGACCATAATAATTTAAGTTCGCGTTCCAATTTTGAATGGAAATATGTAACCACATAGCAATTTATTTTACGAAAATTGTTTGTTATTTAATTGCTGTAAAGTGTTAAAGTGTTTAACTCCGATAACTTATATGTATGATAGAAAAAGAAACCACTAATGAAATTATGTTTTTGCTAGAAATATTCCGCCTTTTTTGTTACTTTCACAATTTTACTTTTTCACTAGTGATCCGGCCCGGCATCGTTCTGATATTTAAGTTTATTATAATAATATTAATGTATCCCATGGGAACAGTTCATTTTTTCAGGATAAAATCTATCCTATGTCCTTTTCCAAGCTCCATTGGTATCCGTATGTATTCTCAGTAAGGATTGGATCCCAGAGAGCTTTAAAAACTTGAGCAAAATAAAGTAAGCCAATTTTAATGCTAAAATTTCTGTTGTCATGCAACAATGGAAACGCGTACGGTATCTGGGGCAATGTTTTTTTTAATGTCCATCCATTCGAGGTTTTGTTTAAACATGGACAAAAAATATCTTTTTGTGTATTTTTTGTCTTCACTACCGCTGCATTATTAATCTCATAAAAACTGTGACAAGATCGACAGGATTCTTTTTCAAGTGAACTATGGTTTTAGGAACTAAAGTTACAATTTTTATCTTTGTTAGAAATCGTTACAGTAGTTTTGACTTTTATTATATTAATTATTCAGGTAATTGTGCTTGAACTATTCTAACTTAAGATATTTATTTTTTTCAATTATGGCATCGCAAACTCTGTGCATACTGCCAGCGTCAAGTACATTTTTTGCATCAATTTTTTGCCAGTTTCATTAGAACTGGACGAAGTAATAACAAAATCAGTAAGTAAGTCGTCAGTAATCAGTCAGTCTAGTCAGTCCAACATTCAAGTAAAGCGATGGCTACTTTACTTGAACGTGTCCGATGGAATTTTGAAGGCAAGCAGAAAAAACATATTTTAGCACTGTTATTCTATTTCACAAACACTCGTGCACTGTATTTAACCTATATCAAACAAAATGCCATCAACTTTATCCGATATAACTCAAAAATACACCAAGAAAATGAAAATAAAACAAGAGAACAATATGTGTTTTTCGACTTCCCGCCAAAAAATTTTATGCTCTAAAACTTTCAAACTCCAATTTTAATAGTTATGAAAAAGACTTCAATCAAAGTGGAGCTGTAAAGCTGTAAGTGGTTGTAAAGGAACTAGCCTATATCTAGTTCCTTTACAAGATTTGTCTTCTTCTAAAACAAAACGTGTTGCACATTATGGTCTGACACCGTCCCTTGAACTATTGCGTCATGTCGCGTCAGATTGCGTCATTATTATAACGAGACTGTGACCACGCTTGAAATGCAAAGGGACATTCTTGGGAGAAAAAATATGCGGTTTTAGTCTATCGGCACGTGGGAGAGACTTGGAAGAAAAATATTAACTTGCTTCTTTTAGTACATGCCATGTTTTTATTGAAATTTTGTATAAGTCTTAGGTATGCACGGGGCGATAGAAAACATAGTACATAATTTAATATCACAGAGCTTTAATATAGTGCACATTGTAATAAATATAGAAATAAATAGATGAACCCTACAAACATTCAATCATAATGACAAGGTTTCATAATGACAAGGTATAATTACGTAATATATTCAATATAATAGTTATTTTTAAATCATTGTTTTCCGTCCGCCTACCTTAAGTTCTATCCATCACCCAGGGTTGACTGGTGGAGAATGCCATTAGGCATTAAGTTTACCCTGTAGCCCTTAGTTTTAGGTGGTTACAAAATAATAAATAAATAAAATAACATTGAACTCCAATGTGTTCAGTCGTGTCAAAATGTTTGTAGGTATGTGAAGTCATATACGTAGACTTTACCTCCCTTTTCTTCTATTACAATAGTGTCTGTCTAGTCTGTAATAGTGTCTGTCTATAAAAGGCCTGACGCCGTTCCTTGAACTATTGCGTCATGTCGCGTTAGATTGCGTCATTATAACGTGAGGGTCACCACGCTTAGAGAGGTAGTGTGACAGAGGGTGGGACAGTGTTGAAAGTATTTTGTATTTCCGGTTTTATATGGATTATATGTCCTAGAATGTACTATGATCCGATAGCTTCAGTTAGTTCAAATACGATTACGAGTATAAAAACAGAATAACTGTCTCACGAAAGGCATTTGAAAATTTAGTTCTACGAGCATAACTGTATATATATATATATATAATAACAATGGTATAATTGGCTGCAACCCTTTTTGCGTCCCACTGCTGGGCACGGGTCTCTCCCCCTTATTGGGGAGGCCTGGAGCTTACTCCACCACACTGCTCCAATGCGGGTTGGTGGAGATGCGGATGTTTTCAAACCGCCCATAAGGCCTCCGACAAGGTTTGACGACTGTTATCTATTGACAGCAACCGGGACCGACGGCTTAACGTGCCCTCCGAAGCACGGAAACGCGCATGAATTTTTTTTTTGCCACTAGCGGACACCCATCTCACATCCGACCGCGCTCGTTTGGCTCAGCTGCATAGATCGCTTGCGTTCTACGCTAGCCGCCAGGCCATGCGCGCTTCAAATTATGGTATAATTACAATATTATTATTATTTATCTCTCCTTATAGGTCACGGGTCGAAGATGTTATTTGACCTGGTCACCTGGAAGGCTTGCGTGGGGAAATAGGTCCAACACGTAGAGGCTCCTTTGAGACACTTTAATATTGTTATGTGGTAACACGTGGCGAATACCATCATCGGCCGTATCATATAAAAAGTTATATGACCCAAAGATAGTCCCCGCCAGGTGCACAAGATCTATTGCTACAAAAGGGGAGACTAATTAATTAATTAATTAATTTTTGGACGTTTCTGGCATTCATTTATTTATTTTTATTTATTTAACACTTTATTACACCACATAAAAATGGTATAAAAGGCGGACTTAATGCTAAAAGCATTCTCTACCAGTCTACCTTTGGGCGAAGCAGAGATTATTCATTCACGGAAAACTACCACGGAACCGATAAATTTAATTCCAATTTATCTAACAAATTAATAAATGAGCCCTTTTAATAACGAATCAATCAATTAGATAAAGCAATAAGGTGACGTTTGATAAAAATGTTTTGATTGCAATAATTTATTGAGTATCAATTGTAATTGTAAGTGATTGCTATCTCAAAAGGTGCACAATGAAAAATCGATGAACATTTTTCTCTCATTATAGTTAATTAGGAATATATTGAAACACAATTTAAACTCTAGATGTCAGTTATAAAACCCACATATTATATTGATAAAGACACAGCTGTTATGATGAGCAGCGATGGCCGAGTGGTAAAAAACCGCGGGCTTCGACGCGACCGATCCCAGGTTCAAATCCTCGGCTCGCACCTCTGATTAAGAAATGTGTAATGTGCGAATTTATCGCTGCTCCACGGTGATGGAAAAATATCGTGATATTTCAACGATTACGATGTTCTCCATCGCCGTACATGCCTGAGAGAAATTCATAATTTCTCGAAAGCATGACGTCCACCAATCCGCACTTGGCCAGCGTGGTGGACTATGGCCTAAATCCCTCTCAGTTGTGTGAGAAGGATACCTGTGCCCAGCAGTGGGACATAAAAAAGGTTGAAAAAAAAACAGCTGTTATCGTCGAATATTTCAGACATTCATAGTGGAATCAAAAATATAGTAACCTAAACAGCGAGAAGCAATGTCTCGTATCACAAATCAAAGGATTCTCAACTTTGTTATACTAGTTAGATTATAAAAACCTTTAAACCAAATCCTGTGATTGATGGACGATCTATGCTCGTAGGAATTCTCGATGAGGGAGATATGCACTTACTTTTTTAAAACAAAAGAGAGCTACAGCCTGATATGTAGTTCTTATATTGGTTTATACAAAACCATAAGTTTTTTATAAAATAAACCGAGCAAAAAGGCAGACAGGCCGCGTGGTATTAAGCGATCACCGTCGCCTATGGTAACTGGCAACCCCAGGGGAGCCATCCGAGAATTGTCAGCTTTGGAGGAAAGCTTTTTTACAGCTTTCTTGAAGAACCCCATGTTATAGTCCACTGGGAATGCCTCAGCTGGGAGTCTGTCCCATAACTTACACGTCCGTGGTTAAAAGAAGCGTGCAAAGCGAACTTTGGAGGACCGCAAGGAGTCCAGATGGTGTCGGTGGAACTTTAATGTCTGGTGGTATAATCATGAAATGATAACGTTATCAATGATGATGACGGTATCAATTTGATAAGTTCCTCGGATCACTCGCCATAGTAAAGTCGGTAGACCAAAGTAGAGTAGTAAAGTAAAGAGAGCGAGCCTGTGTCTCTTCGCAAGCTAAGCGGTTCTAGCCTGGCAGTCAATCTTGATAATGATATCAATGTATAATGTTTGATTTCGTATGCAAATCGATGGAAGTTGTAATATTAGTATCATATAATAATAATAATAATAATTGTTTATTGCCTTATACATAAGATTACAAAGATATAAGAACGACAAACATAAGTAGTAAGGCAAAAGGATGTGACTCAGCTCATGCTGCAACAGGATCGAGCGAGATCCTGCGCAGCGCTGTTTTTCAGTCACACCCTTGTCCCTCAGGTATTATGCGGGAGTAACCAAGCCATCATATATTGATAGGCACAATCTGTTGCATTTACAGTCTTACATACAGTTTCAATAATTAATCAATTGTTGTAACAATATATCTTATGGTTTGATTTTAATTTGGATAAGGGAACGAATTAGAATAAGAACAACAGACAAAATCTCTCAATATTTGCATTGTTGAATCTGTATCCCATGAAAGAGAATATCGGTAAATTTTAGAAGCTACACTATAAATTAATTTACACTAAAGTTTCTTGATCCAATAGCGTTTAAATATTAATTGTGCTTAGATCGCCTGATTGAAACTCAAAAGTATTAAAATAGTTTTATGTCATACTTAAAAGCTATAACGATAAACTATTAAAGGGACCATATAATACAAACGTCTTTAATTTTTTTTTACTGGATTGACATAAACATTTTGATTTTATTGATGGTTAAACGATTTTTAGTTATTTTTTTCTTCCATACAATGTTCATTCAACAATTACAGTTAATGTTGCCCGTATGTTAACCACCCATTGACGTTATCGGGGCCTCCCATTAGATCTTGGAGTCTTTGTAAAGTATTAATTTTTATAAAATTCTACTGTAAAATGTAGCATTTGGATATGTTATTAGAACAGCGATAGCTAGGCCAGGTTGAGATGACGAGGAATCTTCAAACTCCACGCATCTTTGACTAAGAAATAAGTCATGTAAGTATTTATCGCTACTGATAATCACACATTATAAATTATAGCCTGTATGTTTCTTAATTCTGAAAAGAGACCTATGCCCAACAGTGGGATATTATAAAGGGTAGAAAAAATATGTCATAGAATAATCATAGGCCATAGCTTATCGCTCCTCGCTTACGATACTGTGCTTCCCTCATGGTGCTACAAGTATCACAAAGTCGATAAAGTAAATAATTATCTCAGATCAAGACGTCCAAATCAAATCTCTAAAAATAGCCAAAAGTAATTAAGAGAGACATTCAGTGGCTTCGTTGACTAAAATAATAGTTTGTTAGTACCACAGATAAGATTTCAGATAGAAATTCTGGGAATTGCCATAGAAACAGTTTTAATAGTGTAAGCGTAGTTGGAAATTAAATCTTCCTTACCCCGTCTGTAAATACACCCCGTAGTTACAGTCATTCCGGGTAACTTTGAATTGACGTTTAACTTTGAACAAAGTCGGAAAAAAGATTTAACAATTTATTACATCGAATTTTTTTGATGTTTCATGTAATAACTGGATATAATGGATTGCCAAAATGTTTTTGTAACAAATGAAAATTAAAAAAAGAAACTGTTAATGCCATAATTCTGAAAATTCACGCCTTTTCCGTGGTGAAGTTGCTGGAAGTTTTTGAGCTCCGATTTGGAATCGTAAACTAGTCCACTTTGATTCATATGGCAAAACCAAGCTATTTATTACTTTTGCACGTCAGTGTAGATGTAATTTTTATAGAATACGTTTTTAAATTTAATAATACCTTCTTTTTATTTTACCTAAACCTTAAAATATTAAGGTTTTTACATTCTAAAAAAAATTATTCAAAGTTACCCAAAATTCATGATACACGAAAATTCGAGTTTTAGGGGAAATTAGGGGTAGTTCTGTTGTTTCTTTCGTAAATTTATTTTGTTAGAAAAAAAAAACAACCCAAAAGGACACTATTCATTCAAAAAAATAAAGGTGTCATAAATTGAAATCAGTTTTAATAATAAAAATAGTGTAAAAAATGTTCAAAGTTACCCGAATTGAACGTAATGAGAATAAATTATCAGTCTTCATCTCATTGAAAGTTTTCTAGCAATATTTTTAATGGGATTGCATTAAAAATTACTTTTTCAAACGACATATATAGGCGGTTTATAAACATCCTAAACTGGCCATGAAGTAAGATTTAAATCTTCGGACTTCCCCTGCCTGATCGTAAGAGCCACTGTAGACGATAGTATTTTTCGCCGTATGGCGTTTTTGTTGCCCGGTGAAAAAAACGTGCAAGCTTGTAGAAGGCACGGCAAAACTATGTAAACCAAAACACATTTTTATTTATTGGTAAAATCAAATCAGCGTACATAATCCGCCATGAACGTGATAATATCCGGCTCCGTCTACACGCTCTATATAGTAGGATATCAGAAAGCGTGCACTTAGGACGGGGATATGTGCGTAGCGGCATAGTTAGCACCTGAGGAGAGCATCATCAATCTCCCAATAAGTGCCCCGTTGAGGTGGTGCGTGAAGTGGACAACGGTGCATTTTGGTGGGCATACCAAAACCTCCCCAAGTGCTGAAGCAGACCCAGAGGGTCTTTTACTTATCGCACTCATCGGTAATCCCACATAACCCGTTACTTCCAAAGTGCCGTAGTTTTAAAACTTTCTATCAAAATCCTATAAAATGAGTATCAGCTATGTTTTAGATAACACAATACAAATACAACACTATCCTTTCACTTAGGTAGCTCAAATTATGTTACGTGTGTATCATTTCTAGTAGATAAACATTCTATGACATATCATGTCTTCAACACACAAGAGATACGGACTGATATGTTAGTATAATGATTTGCAATATCTTTTTCGTTTAAGCCAAAGTCTAACGTATATATAAGCAATTTGCGGTTCTTTTCTTTATTTCGCCATTCGATTAAATTGCATAGTAATTGCACAGAGAAAAAAACACCCATACCAAGAAATCTCCACAGGCCAGAAAACCAGGCCACCGAGGGGGTTTTAGTGCGGTACAAATCCCACATAAACCGGTATCCTCTACCAAGGTTTCTACCTTTTGAAGGTTTCCCCTCTATACAAAAAAAAAAGGTATGTAAATGATCGGATTTACGTTTTAGGGTTACAAATCTTTGGAGGTGTGATCCGCCATGCAGTATCCATGCATTCATATGGTACTCACATGGGCTTATGTTATCTTAAGGAGTGGCCCTTGCGTGATAATTAATATAGCGTTAGAAAGATAATAATATGTACTTTGTACACTTCGCTTTATTTGAGGAATTAGCTTTCTTTGAACATAATATTAGTTTAGAATGTTGCAATATTTTTTGATATTAGGTAATATCAATAATTTTATTGCAGCCCTGACTGCATCCCATTGCTGGGCACGGTTCCCTCCATAATCGACCTAGAAGAAATTTCACTACGCTATTCTAATTTGGGTTGGTCGTGATGCGGGTTGATGGCCAAAATGTTGTCGGATCAAATCGTCCATAAGACCTCCGACAAGATTTAACGATTGTTGTTAATCGATAACAATCGAGACTTATGGCTGAATCACTTTCCTGGGAGGACTTCCCAGGCACAGAAACGCGCATAAAATATACCTGTAGTGGTATCTTACACTTGAACGAGCTCGTTACCCTTAGCTACGTAGATCTTCACACATCTTCGTCAATCGTAAGTCCATGCACACTTCTATTTTAAAGTAAGAAATAGAAGCTACTGCCATTAAATATTTGAATTATGTATTTACTTTCGTTAATAGATGGAACGTAGTAAAAATGTTTACAAAAAAAATATTTAAAAGATTCGAGTAATAGAATCGCTTTACGACAAAACTTTTGTACGCATTGTCATTTAACTGCTGCTTAATTTAAATAAAAGATAGATAGAGTTGATATATGAAAGCAATTGGTTTTCGAATCTGCAATGTTTATATTACTATGTATTAATTAAATAAATAATAAATTAATATCCGATCTTACCTAAATCCCCGGCTAGTTTGTCGTTTGGTTGCAACCCTTTTTTGCGTCCCACTGCTGGGCACGGGTCTCTCCCCTTTATTATTGGGGAGGCCTGGAGCTTACTCCATCACGCTGCTCCAATGCGGGTTGGTGGAGATGCGGGTTAGTGGCCAACCCACTGTCGGATGTTTTCAAACCGCCCATAAGGCCTCCGATAAGGTTTAACGACTGTTATCTATCGATATCAACCGGGACCGACGGCTTAACGTGCCCTCCGAAACACGGAAACGCGCATGAAATTTTTGCCACTAGCGGTCACCCATCTCACACCTGACCGCGCCCGTTTTGGCTTAACTGCGTAGATCGTTTGCGTTCTACGCTAGCCGCCGAGCCATACGCGTTTGTCGTTTATGTTCACTAAATTAACACTAGAAACCTACTTAAAAAACTTTAATAGAAAGTTTAGGATTTTATACAATATTATACTTAGTACCTGGACGCCCGAGCGTTGCTCGGATATATACAATACAATACAAAAATACTTTATTGCACCAGATTTTATACAATGAGATAACATTAAATCGTTTATTTTCTAAAAAAAATATTTTCTTGGTTTACTTTAAAACGAAACAATAATTTGCTTCGTGTTACTTAACAAAGCCATCTGAAATAGCTCCTAATAAAAAAAAGTTATTTTCATAAAAATAAAAAATAGACACAATATGGTTTTGATCGAGGTTCGAACCCGGGTCTCTAGTTCCGCAGTCAGCTCACGCAACCATTCGACCACGGAAGCTTTAATTCAATTAACGAAATTTTCATAGAGCTCTTTCAAATCGACGTTGTCATTTCTTTGAACGTCGGATTGGCGGATGGTAGTAGCGGAGCCCAAGAGGGGATTTTCGGATTTACTCGAGCGCGTCAGATTAAGATATGGGGTACACCTTGCATCCTAAAATAAAATAGCTAAATTTCTTGGCATTGAAATCGACTCAAATTTAAATTGGAAAAAGCATGTAGAAATAGTATGCCAAAGACTAAATAAATTCATATACGCATTACACCATCTTTCAAAAGTAGCAAATAAAAAACAGCATTGATGGCTTATCACGGATACGTGTGTTCGGTCCTAAGATACGGATTACTCTTATGGGGGAATTCAACTGACTTCAATAGAGCATTTATTATACAAAAGAAATGTGTTAGGGCCATTTAAGGTGCGGAACCTATGGACTCCTGTAAGCCAATATTAAAAAAAAACTAAATCTCCCGCCATTGCCATCAATGTACATCTACGACATTCTGATATGTGTCAAAAATAATCAAAATCGATTTGATACCAAAGATGATACATTCTTCAATCGACATCGGGGTCAATTGCATAGACTATTATCTTATACGGCATGCTATTCGAGAAACAGCTTTGTGATGTGCATCAAAATTTATAATTTGCTGCCATCTCGGTTAATAAAATCTAACATTAAATCGGTTCAAGGGTTTTATTTTTAAATTATTGATTAAGAACTGTTTTTATTCCACAAAGGAATTTATAGAATATTGTCATGCTGGACACCTCAAACGCTTGGCTAATAAATTATAAATTTTTATTCAATTATGCAAATATTATCATTACTATTAATATCTAATATTATTGTTATTAAATTATTATTGTTATTATTTAAAAAAAATTGACATGTACCTTCGGGTATGAAATTGCATTTAATATCCTTAAATTAAAAAAAAGTAAATTAATGATTTAACCTATAGTTATCACTAAAGACACGATGACTTTATCTTATTTATTAATAAATATTTGCCCACCGACTAGGTCGGTAAGACACGCATGAACAATATTGTAAGTTTTTTATCGTAAAATGTACCGTGTTTTATGCAAATAAATATTTCATTTCATTTCATTTCCTGTTGAGTACTGCCACGATTAAAAAAGACCTTCTATATCGGTACAATAATTTTTTATCTTACTTCCGGATGTCAAAATAGTCAGATTAGAATACGCCGCTACCGTAGAACCATGAATTTTAAATAATAAAAATCTCTCTCCACTGGTTAAACGCAAAACGTCGTAAAATATAATAATATTAAATAATATTTTAAACTTCCTACCACCCAACCTATAAAAAGCACAAGGTCCTGATGACGCTTGAGGAAATCCACAATGAGCCTCGTGGGCTCCCCCGTTTGACAGCGTTTACGCCACAATATTATTAATACTCTCCAATAGATGTCAGGAAGAGTCGTAATTTTCAGTTTATATTTAAATTGATTATCATTGAAAATATTTTTATACAGCTAAAAATTTCCAACAAAAAAAATTTTGTGGATCGATTTATCACCCCCGAATCCAGGGTACTAAATTTCATCAAAATATTTGGAGCCGTTTCCGAGATTCAAAAAATATATTTAGATACATACAAGAATTGCTCGTTTAAAGGTATTAGATATTCAAAAAGTGTTCCAATCGCTCGTTGCGTAAGAAATAATAAAAATAATAATAAAGTGTGAATTTTTTTTTTCAAATCTTTACATAATGAATTAAATACGTATTCCAGATTCAAATTTGAAGATACATCATACGATAGGGGAATTAGATAATGCGATAATAAACTAATCATTTTATCGTAAATAAACTTCCGATCACTCGATAACGCCACTATCTTTGGATTGAATGGAAAATTCAAGATAGGATTTAATTTACTTTAGGTTTTTAAATGAATTAAGGAAGAAGCGTGTAGACCGTGTTCAGTTTTCATTTATCAGTACTAAAAACGTGTACTCACTTCAAGCTGTATGATGTTACTCCATGATATGTATATAATAAAAATATAAGAAAGCCATCAATTAAAGTCTTCAAAGATTTCAAAGATTTGAAATGGAATAGTTTGAAATGAAATAGTTTATTAACATCCTGGGTAATAATATACACTTGATGTTTGTCATTGTTGTACGGTCATCAGCTGACCGTCATCCGCTTTGGGTGCGCTTAGGCATATATGGGCTAGGAGAAAAAAGCGGAAAAGGAGATTTTTTTTAATAGTTGCAAAAACATACATTAAACACACTCATAAATGAAAACTCATGTTGCAAAAAGAAAAAACAATACTTGAATTTTTGAGCATTGGCGGCAAGGAGCATTACAACCACATTGACGGGCAGTTCAGAAAAGAAAAGTAATTCTGAGGCATGCACGGCGATGGATTGTAATTAATCAAATCTCACGATATTTTCCCCCGCCGTGGAGAATCAATTTAATACACTTGTTTGTCAGAGTTCTTTTCTAGTAAAGAAGCGCTTTACTGGGATATCTGATTGACTTGACTGACCGATCACTTGATCACTCACGGCTGGTTTCGAGGAAACGGACAAAAACTTGATGCAGATTTTTACTTGCTGATTTTACTTGTTGATTTTTATTAGCATAAGGGTCAAAAATGCCATTCGTAAAGAAGAAAAAGACGGTAGCTTTAGTACGTAGAAAATACCCGCAATGTTTCCTCTTAACTCCAAGCACTTATTAAATTATGAGGGATTGGCAAGAAGTAGGTATATTACGCAGTTATCAGTAAATGATATTGTAATCTGGACTTCATGGGCGACACATGACACATACTTAACCCACAAGCCGTTCAGTATAACTTATCAGTAACACGATAAAATGGCGCGTGTGTAAAATCGTAAAATTATCGAGTTTGATAAGACATTTGTCCATATTAAAACATTTAAATTTATGATGTCTGCCGCTGTGGTATTACCTACACAGCGGTAGACAGCGTACTTCGTGGTAAAAGATCAGGATTTAGGCACTGAGGTACTACTACTATGTATAGAAAAGACAACGCGTTACATGATATTCGCGGCCACGCACACACCGCCGCCCTTCCCAGCTGCTGGTTGGACGGATTGAGCTCCCACTCACACCGTCCACAGCCCCGAAAGGCCCCTTTTAGTCGCTCGCTTTAGTTACGATCAGACAGGGGATACCGTAGCTCTATTCGTAATCCCGAAGCTACAGGGACTATTCTACAAATACCTAGTGTAGAAATTTGACACTTATTAATCTAATCTAAAAGGAAAACAGTCATAAAAGCAGTGCTTCTCATACGATTTGATAACATTTTTGGATTGGTCTCGTTTAAAAGAAGGGAACAGATAAGAGACAAAATCACAACTTTATAATATGTCAAAATGTACTTATAACTACACTCGACTAGTCGGCTATAAACGGTAACGCGACAGGAAGGCCGTGTCTTATCTGGAAGGTTACGTGAACCGCCTCACGTGCCTTCCGAGAACTGGATTCCTTATGAATGGGCTCGTGTGGCCATGGTTGCTTGAATGTATGCGGGAATCAGTAAAAATGACATGACAATAGGGTATACTATTCACATTTACTTGGGTGTGAAAAAAAAAAACAGGTAGAATTGTATCCTAATATTGAATGTCTGTTTTGTGTAAATAGCAAATTAAGTGGCTTAGTTGCAATTTTTTTACAGACAATATAATAATAATAAAACTTTATTGAATCACATGAAAACATACAAGTGACAGTAAGTAAAAACAAAGGTACATTTACATAGTTCACATATTTAATTTAATTTAATTAGGTATTTAATAATTTTGTCATTTTTTTGTTGTGCCTATTTTTTACAATCTATTTTAATTGACATTAATTTATTGAATTTAATGAATATTCGGGTAATGTTAATTACAAATATTATATATATTGACGACCTGCGTGGCGCAATGGTTACCATACCGGACTGCCAATCGAGGGGTCTCGAGGATTCCCGGCGAAACAGAAATTTGAATGATGAGTTTAAATTTCTGTTCTCGGTCTGGGTGTTTGTGTTCCTGTCTTTGTATGTGTCCCTGGTACCCACGACACAGGGTATTAATTACCTTACTGTGGGACTATGTGTAACGTTTATATATTCGACAGCCTCCGTGGCGTAGTGGGTGATGAGCCGACTGCGAAACTTGAAGTCGTGGGTTCGATTCCCACCCAGGACAAATATTTGTGTGATGAACATGACCATTTGTTCTGTGTCTGGGTGTTAATTTATCTATTTAAGTATGTATTTATAAATATATAAGTATGTTTATCAGCTTTCTGATTACCATACTACAAGCTCTACTTAGTTTGGAATCAGATAGTGTTGTGTGAATTGTCCAAAGATATTTATTTATTAATGATTTTGTTAAATAAGGATCACTTCACTAACGCATTGGTATTATACTGTAATGTAAGCTGTAAGTTTAATAAATAAATAAATAGTAGAATGTAGGTCTTCTCAATTATTTAATCAGCTGGTACTTAAAAAAGATGAACTTTAAGTTACGATTATAGGCGCCCTGCTGCTGAGCACGTATCTTGGTCCATAATTGGGGAATATGTTGGAGGGATATTTGCTTAAAACTCCGTTCCAGTGAGGGGACAATACTAATAATAATAATAACGTTTCACACTCATAGCCCCACAGTAGGGTAGATATACCCTGTGTCGTGGGTGCCATGGACACACACAGAGACAGAAACACAAACACCCAGACCGAGAAAAGAAATTTAAACTCATCATTCAAATTTCCGCCAAAGGCCTCCCCAATAATGGGGAGAGACCCGTGCCCAGCAGTGTGACGCAAAAAGGGTTGCAGCCAATTCAAATTTTTGTTTCGCCGGAAATCGAACCCGGGACCCTCTGATCGGCAGTAATCATTACGCCACGCGGGTCGTCATGACATTTTATAGCAGACGGACCTACCTACATGCCACGTGGTGTTAGTAGTCGCTGCAGCCCATGGACATCTATACAAAACCCACCGTAATCTATAATTGCTTCTCAGCAGAAATAAGTGTAGTTTCCTTTTTTTTGTATCGGGAGGGAACCTTCAAAAGGTACCCAGCATCTTCGGAGAGGATACCGATTTGAACGCACTAAACACAACATATTCAAAGCAAATAAATGATTATTATTGTTATTAAAGCCCTCTTCGTGGCCTACCACTGCGCTTGGGGAGAACTCCAGGATCTCCAGTGGAACGCACCGGTGTCCTCGACGCGCGGCGTCCTGAAACGGATCTATCTTTGGGAGAACAGATGTGATCTCCTGCACCTTCCGATGCTTACGGCGGCCGCTCTCCCACTCTCCTTTACTCGCCTCTTACGATCAGGCAGAGGATACCGTAGCTCTATTCTTAATCCCGAAACGATCGAACCACGAAATTACTACCACTTTTTTCTAGTTCTTTTTCTACGGTATAACAAAGAAACATGACTTGCATCAAATAGGGCCTCAGACATGCAATATTTACAAATCAACACAGTTAACACTTTACAAATAATGATAATTCACTACAACGCTGATAGTACATCTGCGCGCATGACCTCAAGATACTGTCAGAACTGCTTACATCCGGTATACAGAAGATATCTCAGAATTAATTGATATTAAATGTTTCAATAATTACCTTAATGATCTGCTAACATTAACATCATTGCGCGAGAATCAATTTGCGATAGGTATTGTTCTTATTTTTCCTCCTTTTTTCTTAATAAAAAGTATAGCAGAAAAGCAAGCTGGACGTGATTTTAAGATAGACATACAAGACCCGGAAATACTTAGTTCAAACATTGTTTGCACCTCTCCAAAGAAATTTGTTGTGTGTATTTGGCGCTGCTCCACGTTGAGAGGAAACATTGGGATATTTTATTACGATGTTTTCCATCTCCGTGCATGCCTGAGAGTTATTCATAATTTCTCAAAAGTATGATGTCCACTAATCCGCACTAGGCGAGCGTGGTGGACTATAGCCTACATTCCTCACACTTTCAAAAACCTGTACCCAACTGTCTTAGACCCATCTTTAACGACCTGCGTGGCGCAATGGTTACCATGCCGGACTACCAATCCCGGGTCCCGGGTTCGATTCCCGGCAAAATATAAATTTGAATGATGAGTTTAAATTTCTGTTCTCGGTCTAGGTGTTTGTGTTTCTGTCTTTGTGTGTGTCCATGGTACCCATGACACAGGGTATATCTACCCTACTATGGGGCTATGTGCATGAAGCGTTATAACTGTATAAAAAATAACTTGTTCAGTCACATCATAGGCACATAATCCTTATGACATAGGGTTGTGAGTTGTGTCCCACCCGAAAATCTTAAGTTCATTGCAATGGAAACCAATTAATTTCACTTATCATACAACTCATCGCTATTAAATTTTTCAAGACCCATAATCCATGCTCCCCCAAGATACACGATCCACCTCGAAGTCATGACCTACCAAAATTCTTCGACTGTGGCTTCGCCAGACATGGAAGATTTGTCAGCGATCGCATGTTGCGTTATTGGACCCGTGATGAAGTAAGCTCCAGGCTTTCCCAAAATTGGGGCGAGACCCATGCCCAGCGGTAGGACGCAAAAATGGTTGTAGCTAAAGGCAGAAACGATGAAATCCGTAGACGAACGAAGGTTACCGACATAGCTCTCAAAATCGGCAAGCTGAAGTGGCAATGGCCTCTTATGTGGCCTGCCACATAATTAGGAGGACTGACAACCGGTGGGGAAGAAAGGTCCTCGAATGGCGACCACGTCTCGGCAAAAGGAGCACAGGCCGCCCTCCAACCAGGTGGACTGACGACCTGAAGAAGATAGCGGGAAACCGCTGGATTCAGAGGGCGCAGGACCGGACGGAGTGGCGAACATTAGGGGAGGCCTATGTCCAGCAGTGGATTCTAAAAGGCTGATGGATGGATGGATGGATGGAAAGGCAGAAAACATACGTGATCGTTTCTATGTAGAAAAGACCGCCCACATTGCTTCTTAAAGAGATACATTACGCATCAATCTATCACCACGCCACAAAGTCTACGTCAACCAAGATATTGGCCATATGCAAACCAAATTGATCTTTAACCCCTCAATTCAAAGGCGTAATTGGCATGATGAGTCACAGGGTCTGATGCAATGGCGGGTAGTTTCATTCAATTGTTACAAAGAATGAACTTGCATTGATTGATTTATCTTTTATTTGGTATCTTTGTAGCGGTTTGACGTCTTGCACTCTTGGCAAGACAATTACATCAGGAAGTTTTATTAATATTAAAGTAGTTTTTTTTACTATTACCTAAAATATTTTATTGTGACAACTTTAAAGTAATATCCATTGTAAACCAATTTTACATCTTAAAAATCGTCACTGATTTTTCGGATCTATAATTAGTTAAAATTAAACACATTATGCGTGATAATGTTTCTTATCGAGACTGAATCAAGGAAAAGAAATACAAATGCAGACGGACCGCGTGGTGTTAAGTGATCATCGTCGCCTATGGACCCGGGCAACTCCAGGGGAGCCACCCGAGCATTGCCGGCTTTGGAGGAGAGCTTTTTACAGCTTTCTTGAAGAACTCCATGTTATAGTCTACTGGAAATTCCTCAGCTGGAAGGTTGTCCCTTACTCTTCTTAATTTCCACCTCGGTGGTAAAAAGGAGCGCGTAAAGCGGACTGTGGAGGACCGCCACGAGCCCAGATGGTGGAACTTTAACCTTCGTCTGGTGGTATAATCATGAAATAAATGGTGACGTAGGTATCATTTTGAAAAGTTCCTTCGAGCACTGACCATAATAAAGTCGGTAGAACACGCAAAGTGAGCGTATTTCTCTTCGCAGGCTCGGCGATCCGAAATAATACTCGTGAATAAATCAATAATTTAATTTATAAAAGGAGCAATTTGGGACATACCTCAAGAAGGTAAGATAATCAAACTTATTTATCTGATACATGTACGCTTAAGGCAAGACAATGTATACCGGTTTCGCGGATTCAAAATAAAGTTATATTTATCACGTTTTTCTACAGTTTCTGTCTTACATTGTATCCGCTCATTTCTTAGAATATTAGAAGTATATAATGTAATCACATTTCCTACAACGCAAATCTAATGAATGAAAGAAATAAATGGGTTTATTGACCTCCTTTATCTACTGTCAACTGTTAGGTTTGTCCTCACGTGCCACTCAAGATAACGCGGATAGTTGACTTTGAACTTAACTAGGATATTGTAAGAAAATTATTTATTGACTTCTATTCTGCAACACAATAGCAAGCAAGCTGAAATTGGCTTGATCATTCATCATCTAAACCTGTCATCATCATCACCATGTGTCCTATTTTTGAGCTTTTTTGACGTCCCACTCCTGTCGGAAATGCGAGGGATTTAGGCCTTAGTCCACCACGCTAGCCTAATGCGGATTAGAGGACATCATGCCCACGAGAAATTATGAGTTGCACGGTGATGAGAAACATCGCAATTAGATAAACATCACATTTTTTTCCATCACGGTGGAGCAGCGATAAATAAAAATTACTTTGTCACACGTATGCAACCAATATTCAAACTCGGTATTTCTGTCGTAGAAATTTCGTTTAACTCAACTTATATGACTAGGTACCTACTACCTAACGAAAAATGACATCTAACTTACAAGAAAATAATTATCTTCTCAACAGTAATATCGTTTATTAATTAAATAACCATTTACATAATTTCATTGTTACGGTATTCAAAATTAAGTGCTTAGTTACTTAAAATTACAATTTCTAATTTTACCTTACC
This sequence comes from Pyrgus malvae, assembly GCA_911387765.1. NCBI lineage: Eukaryota > Metazoa > Arthropoda > Insecta > Lepidoptera > Hesperiidae > Pyrgus > Pyrgus malvae. Next base: position 12,715,074 of record OU426972.1, on the reverse strand, counting down.
TCAAATTCCGAGAGCCAGCTGGTAATACCGGGAAATTTTAACTAATTGGTAAACGCGTGTATGATAATATAATTATTTCCCTACATACTTAATAAGGCCATCGTTGTTTTAGGATGATAACATTATTATCTATTCACGAATTTTCATACATCGTTGAGGCGAGGGTTTCCGTGAGACGCATATCGTTACTGTTTAATTTTCTTCACAAAACGCGACATACAGGTGAATGATATTCGGAAAAAATGCGATATAGAAAGATGCATTTTCGGAAATACATTATTATCGATACTCAATTATCTCTATTTGTATGCGACGTTCTGGTATTTTTGAAGTGAAAACTTCTTTAGCGACGTTGTGCACTTTTATTGGGATGGGTAGAAAATGTTAAACTCGCGTTAGGACACGTTGCCTGATCGAAAATTCGTAAGACGGAGGGGTGACAGCTGATGGCGGCTCGACTGTCTATACTTGTAAAATTCGTTTATATCAAGTATTCAAAATATGGACATTGAACAAAGTGCATCTATTAATGAAAAAAGTGACGAAGAAATAGTAAAAGAAAATGAGTGAGTACTTTATAAAAATACTAGATAGAAATTAATACTGATAATTCAAGCAATTCGTGCGGAATTATTCCCTTACGATTCCAAGACATCAAAAATGCACAACGTTAATGTTTTCACTACTGCCGGCACTCCCGGAGTGCAACCCGTTGTTTTTTTTTTCATCTTTCGAAACCGATGTGATTTGAAACAAAACAAGATTTTTATAGTTTTCAGACCAATAAATAAATAAATATCTTTGGACAATTCACACAACGCCATCTGATTTCAAACTAAGCAGAGCTTGTGCTATGGTAATCAGAAAGCTGATAAACATACTTATATAATTCTAAATACATACTTAAATAGATAAATTAACACCCAGACTCCGAACAAATAGTCATGTTCATCACACAAATATTTGTCCTGAGTGTGAATCGAACCCACGACCTCATGGTTCGCAGTCGGCTCATCACCTACTACGCCACAGAGGCTGTCAATATTTGCAATGTTTTCCCCTGCAGCGAAATAAAGATTATAATGTATAGATAAAAGACTGAAATAAAACATATACCTATCATTTTAAAAATGTTTGTATGTATCTTTTATGGATAAAACACAAACAAAAACATATGTTTTCGGAAACCCTCGCCTTAATAATTTTCTGTAAGTACATATACTTTATACCCAGGCTATTTATAACTGCGGGAAATCACGCAGCGCCCAAAACTAAACCCGCAGCCAGGATTTGTGAGAAAATCTGTGAGAATGTGTTTGAGGACTATTTAATTGATAAAAAAGCTTGGGATTGAGCTGTAGTCCCACAAGGCTGTTTCTATAACTGATGTAATAGACTTAAATGAATTAAACTGGCTATGTTAGCAGATGGCTGTGGGACGACATTGACACATGCGGTAGCTGTCACGTATGTTCCTTATCGGTCCATAGCTACTCTGTAAGAAAGCTAGCTATTGTATACCCCATATTTTAAAACAGGGCTGAAGTTTTTCTCCGTCTGCTCTTTTCTTCAGCTCAGCATTGCCTAAGCGCACCCAGGGCAGACAGAACAAAAAATAACGTTCACTAAAAGTTTGTAAAGGAACCGTACAGTGAATAAAGAATATTTCATTTCATTTCATTTCAATCATTCTACCCCTTTTAAATATTCTATAAGAATAAGGAAGTTTCTAAGAACTAAGGATGTTTCAGATTGTAGGTACTGGATTTACCAGTCATCATGATATTATTTGCACCGAAGAGCAAGATAAATTGGATCACGGAAAAAGATTAGGACTGTGGAGGCTATCACTGAAAATCTAAAATTATTCTCTAAGCTATAACCACTTCTGAAATGAAATTAAATGAAATGAAAATGAAAATGAAATGAAAATATTTTATTTGCACAAATATGGATGAAAAAGGTTTTACAAAATATTTAGAACTCCATATTTACCCCTAATTTATTTTAATAAAATAATGACTTAATTTATACATACTTAATTTACATAATTTACTTCGACTGATTGATTTTGATTTCGATTGAGTCGGCATGATCGGCTGGTGGTGTTAAGTGGTCGCTGCAGATCATGGACGTCTACACACAAATTCAAGCAAACCTTGTCTTACTTGAGGTTGTTTGCAGTTGCTCTGCTACTCCAAAGGACGATGGTCCCCTGGACAAGTGTTTTCTTTCCACCACAAAACTGGTTTGTTTCACGGCAGAGCGTTAATTATTGATCAATAACAGATAGAATCCTTTAAACGTTTCTATAAACTGTTACGTAGATAACATTAACATGAACAAACAACGCTTCACACTCACAGCCCTACAGTAAGGTAGATATACCCTGTGTCGTGGGTACCATGGACACACACAAAGACATAATCACAAACACCCAGACAGAGAACAGAAATTTAATCATCATTCAAATTTCTGTTTCTTTTGGTTCGATTTGATCTAGGTAATATTGATAACTGTATACTTACCAAAATTACTGCTTCCAGACGCGCCAGTCAACCAACACATTAAGAGGTACTTTTCACTATACCGCTAAGCCGCTTTTGATAAAACTTTGAACAGAAATAGCCCAAGAATAAGAGAAAACCTTCAGATACACCCACACCAGTAGAGACGTAGACGAGTAGTAGTTAATCACTTATCACGGAGTACAAGAATAGCATATAAAAAGTATTATGACGCACAAACTTTTTTAGAGAGAGGTTTTATTTTATTTTTTGCCAAGTACCTTTGGCTTGCCAAATGTGTGGATGCTGAATCATACATCTTCTTATATACAACGGATTCAAACCCGCAGCACAAGTTAAAAGAGGTGGCGATTATGACTTATATGGTTTATGGTTTAAGATCTTTATTATTCCTTCTTAAGGAATCAAAGGAGCATCAAAGGTACTGACTCACCCTGACGGGTGTCATACCTGTCAATACCTTGTTTCTCTAAGCTTCTTAAGAATTAAACAATTCACTTACAAAGGAAACAGTTTTAAAACATTAGTTAGTATAGAGTGCGTACAAAACAAAAATATTATAATGTCCAAGCAAAAACACTTTTGAATTGTTTTCACTATCGGAACACTATTGATTTTTTAACCGACTTCAAAAAAGGACTTATGAAAGAATATTGCCCGCTATACTTTAAAACAGTGTTTGTGACGGATTTCCGCCGAATTGTGTTTTCGGCGGATTGTTTTTTCGGCAAATTGTGTTTACGGCGAATTGTTCTCGACGAATTGTTTTCGATGGATAGTTCTCGACGAATTTTCCGCAGACAGAAATCCTGACTAATGTCTAAGGCAATCATTTCTTAAGACATGATAGTCGTAAATCTTATAACTCGTACCACACCCGAACCTACTGCCTGTAAGCAGATTTGTTTAAAGGAGGACGGAGAGAAATTGACCATTATTAACTGTCAATTATTACCATCCTTTGTAGTTGCCACTGTGAATATGTGGTGGTCAAATCGCTTTGAACCGCGGCTTCGCTTGTACTGCCAATTATTGTAATGGGCTGCAATCTTTTTTTGCGTCCAACAGCTGGGCACGGGTCTCTCCCCATTATTGGGGAGGCCTGGAGCTTACTCCACCACGCTGCTCCAATATGATTTGATGGAGATGCGGGTTAGTGGCCAACCTGCTGTATGATGTTTTCAAACAGACCATAAGGCTTCCGACAAGGTTTAACGACTATTATTTATCGAAAAAACCGGGACCGATAGCTTAACGTGCCCTCCGAAGCACGGAAACGCGCATGAATTTTTTGCCACTAACGGCCATCTGATACTCGCCCGCGCCTGTTTTACTTAGCTGAGTTGATCGCCTGCCTCCCTAATTATGATCCAGATATTCAAATGTGACAATTATCAATAAAATTACCAATATCATTCATTCTCCAGAAACAAACATTTTATCTAAAATAATATTAACGTAAAGAACAACTGAGTACAGTATTTATAGATTTTTTATATTTATTCCCTTTTTAGTAGAATAAAGTTTTAGTAATATTTTGTATGACCATAGGTAGCTCTCGGTGTCGGCACGACATTCTGTTGCTCTCTGTGTCTAGTGTTACATTTAAAACGCACTTATTATTATCATGCATTACTAGGGTTGCCATCCCTACTATATAATATAGTATCCTACTATTTTAAGGGATCAAATACTATATTTCAAAAAAATATATATAGTAGGCGAAAATACTATATTTTCGCTAGCTCCCGAGCTCTCGAACTGTCATCGAACGTGTCGCGGTAGGCGTAGGCGTAGGTCCTCTGTCTCTGTCTGTGTGCGTTAGTTCAATTTTAACCACATACTATTTTTATAATTTTTTTGCTATCTACTATATTTTTTATGTCAATAACTTCAAAAATACTATATTTGATAGAAAAAAAGTTGGTAACCCTATGCATTACCTATACTCAAGTTGGATTATGGCGGGAAGTCTGAGAGGACATGTTGTGCTCTTATTTATTTTTATTTTGTTGGTGTATTTTTGAGTTATGTCGGACAAAGTTGATGGCGTTTTCTCGTAGGTTAATGACAGTGCAAGAGTGCTGTAAAAAAAATAACAGCACGAAAACACATCTTTTCGGTTTGCCTCCAAAACTCCATCTGGTAAAGTAGCCATCGCTTTATTCGAACATCTGACTGACTAGAGTAGACTGACTGATACCTGACGACTTACAGATTTTTTCTATGACTACTTAGTGATGCATTATACTTGACTCTGGCAATATGCACAGAGTTTGCGATGCCATTATTGAATAATGAAACGATGAATGACTCAATTTATCCAGAATCTGATTTGGTGTGACAATCATACTTCATACTAATATTATAAACGCGAAAGTTTCTAAGTATGGATGTTTGTTACTCTTTCACGTAGAAACTACTGAATGGATTTTAATGAAACTTTACAATAATATAGCTTATACATCAGAATAACACATAGGCTACAATTTATAAAGATATTGTGTGAATTGTCCAAAATATTTATTTATTTATTTCATAAACTTATAGCTGACATAACAGTATAACACTAATGCGTTAGCGTATGAAGTATGAAGCGTATGACGTATGAAGATAAGTGGTAAGTAATTTACTTTACTTACTTTTATTTATTAATAATTAATTAAATAATTAATGAATTTTTATTTACATACATTTGTTTATTAATAATACTTATTTGCATACCTTACTGAGGTAAATATGGCGGACTATTAAATGTATAAAACAACTTTTGTAATACCCACATTTCTGCAAATAAATCATTTATCTTTGTCTTTGTCTTTGTAAGTAGGAAAAAAACTACCATCTGCGAGCTATTCTTGCGTGCACAGCCAAAACCGCTAGAGTTACACATATGTAATGTATGATAGAAATCTTTATCTTAAATAGTCCTACAAAAAGCCCGCCACATTATATATCTATATCTCATGTGTAAGCCATTATAGCCAAAATAGTGAACCATAACTACAAAAAAATGGGAGCAGCGATAGCCGAGTGGTAAAAGCCGCGGTCTTTTACGCGACCGATCCCGGGTTCAAATCCTCGGCGCGCACCTCTGACAAAGAAATTTGTAATGTGCGCATTTATCGCTGCTCCACGGTGATGGAAAATATCGTGATATATAATTGATTACGATGTTCTCCATTGCCGTGCATGCCTAAGAGAAATTCATAATTTCTCGAAAGCATGACGTCCACCAATCCGCACTTGGCCAGAGTGGTGGACTATGGCCTAAATCCCTCTCACTTGTGAGAAGGAGACCTGTGCCCAGCAGTGGGACATAAAAAAAGAGGTTGAAAAAAAAACTACAAAAAAATATGTAATTTACAGACCCTTTCTAACGCGGGTGAAACCTCTAGTTGGATAATAAAATGCTTTGATTGAACCAATAAACATACCTATTCTATTAATAGTATAATCCTAAATGTCTCTACGTGAGTTCCCGCATGCAGTCGCGCCGGATCGGAAGCGGCCTTGAACCCGGCGGAATGCCGGACGTCGTTCCGGCTGGTCGCGAGCCGGATGCTGGACGAGACCTGCCTTCCTAACCGATTCATTCTAGACGTTTTAATATCTCTATTAGTGGGGTATGGACTCGGAAAGAATTTGATTAACTTTTGCAGGAAACTGGCAGATAGTCGACCATAGCCATATTATATTACCATAACATATATTATACATTGATATTAATAGAACAAAATAAATTATTGCAAGTGATATTACAAGAGTACCGTTTCAGTAATAACGTTTCACACTGAAAGTCCAACAATAAGGTAGATATATCCTGTGTCGTGGGTTCCATGGACACATACAAAGACAGAAACAGAAACACTAACGTCACCATGCCGGACTGCCAATCGAGATGTCTCGGGTTCTATTCCTGATTTTTTTCTACAACTACTAAGTGATGCAAATTATACTTGACGCTGAAAATATGCACAGAGTTTGCTACCTAGGTTCCTGGTACCTCCTAGACAATGAGTCTTAACGCATTCTGAGCATTCTCTTAGATTTTTCAGGTTTTTTCACTGGCTATGGATTACAGAAACCCCGTAGCGGCATGAAATACTTGTTTCAAATTAATAACAAATAATAAAGCGAGTTATTGTACTTCAAAAAACATTTTAAGACGTGGAAACAGTATTAGATAAAGTTATAAAAACAAACATAAAGTGAATATCTTTTATGGACAAAATAGAATAAATTACACAGTTAGTTACAATTTACTTATACATAAGTACTTATCTAATGCGTGGGCATCAAAATACTAAGATCCTTAATGTACATATTATGGATTTTATAAATATTTATTATTATTATTAACAAATCTTTAAATTTTATTTTATTTCAAAGAAGCAACATAACCCTCACAATTAGTGCGTGAAAAAAGAACCATTAATTATGGCATGACGCTATTGTTAGTGCTGTGCTGCTGTTAATGTCGATAATGTACTAGTTATTTATAGAAAAAGTAGCTGATATTGCGAACTCCTTACCACCTTTCAATAGATATTTAAATGTATGTTAAATGTGAGACAGTCTTATGTCTTAGGGGTTCGAAAAATAGATTACGATCAATTCTCAGACTTATCAATATAAAATTTGATGATAATATGTCAAGTCGTTTTAGAAAAAAGTACACGAGAATTTATAAATATAGATTTCATAACTGGAAGACAAAAATAAATAAGCTAGCATATTATTAGAGGATAAAGCAGTCAATGCAAGTTTTATATACTTCTTTTATCTTCGTACATAGTTTTGATAAGCAATTATACTTGTGTCTGTTTAGGAATTTTTAAATTAATGTCCATTCAATCAGTTTTGAATTTTTATATCCATTTTTTATGTTTTTTAAACACTGGCTGTCTTCGTCGTAAAAGTAAAATAAATTCTGCAGTTTTTTCTTTCTTTATATAGTAGCTGATTCCTTATTTATTTAATAAAAAAATAAAAAAATGAAACTTTATGTTCAATCGCTGCAATACTCTTAAGATTATAATTCTTAAGATATTTTCTACAATGCTTATCGATATCGATACTTTCAGCATATCACTATGTCATTGTTTTTAAGCAATCACGATAATCATTTCGTTGATTCTTTAGCTATTTCTCAGCTATAAAATAAATCAAGCAAAGGCAGGCGCCTAACTATTATCTCATAATTTTTTACGACATTACCAACTTTTGTTATTAATGTTAAAGCAAAATGAGAATAGTTCAATTTGGCCTAGTTTTTCAAGCTCTTCTTGTTTCCTTTTTAGAAGTTTCCTTAAAAATGGATGGATATAAATTTTAAGTATAATTGTTAGTTCTACAGTAACTGTTAAAGAGCCAGTTTCTTACTTTTTTACCTTTTTAAAAATTTAAAGTAATAAGAGAAGGTGTTATGAACCCTAATTAATGCAAGTTTTTTCAGTTTTATGCTTAAAATACTTTATATACTTTTTTAGAAACAAAACCCCCATTTTTACTTAATTGTCTTTGAAATTACAGAATCTAATAAAAAAAAATATATACGACCCGTGTGGCGTAATGATTACCATGCCGGACTGCCGATCGGATCCCGGGTTCGATTCCCGTCGAAGCTGATATTTGATTGCCGAGTTTAAATTTCTGTTCTCGGTCTGGGTGTTTGTGTTTCTGTCGCTGTATGTATCCATGGTACCCACGACACAGGGTATATCTACATTACTGTGAGGCTGTGAGTGTGAAACTTTATTATTATAATTATAAAAAAATATGAACTGAATGAACGCAGAAATAACATAATATAGTAACGCTTAAAAACTAAAAAGTACAAAAACCGCTTCCGTCACTAGATTATATTTTTGAAAAGAGAAATAACAAATAAAAGAGGTGTGGCTAAAGCTACTGAATTCTACCACAATCAACCACATAAAACAAGTAATCGCTTCACACGACTCAGCAGAACTTAAAAAAAAGAAGAACTTTCCTTAGCAACAGCACTCAAAAAGATAAAAGACAACCACAGATTACTAAACTCGCTACCGGAAATATACTTGGGGATTAAAACTGTATTCTCTATGAATCATTTCAAAAAAATCATACAAAAAGTCGAGAATGCCTACATGGTAACCTCACGGCATCTGTGCGCAAAAAGTAATCACCGGTCACTATTGACTTGTCAAAATCATTTTGCGTTTAATTCTGAATTACGTAACCATTTTGACTGTTGTAGGGCTGGCAATACAAAAATATACTAATCGATATCGAATCGATTAGAGTTGAGTTATCGAAAGTCTGGTTCCTAGGAGTGTGAATTGCAGCTTCGGGATTAAGAATAGAGCTACGGTATCCCCTGCCTGATCGTAAGAGGTGACTAAAAGGGGCTTCCGGGTTTGTGGGCGGTGAGAGTGGGAGCTCGATCCGTCCATCCAGCAGCCCCGGGAAGGACGGCGGTGTGTGCGTGGCCGCATGCCGCCGTAAGCATCGGAAGGTGCAGGAGAGCACATCTGCTCTCGCGAAGTTGGGCTCATTCTGGGGCGTCGCGCGTGGAGGACCGGTGCGTTCCACTGGAGATCCCGGAGTCCTCCCCAAGCGTAGAGGCAGCCAGTGAGGGGGTTTTCGTGCGGTCAAATCCCCCACATAACCCGGTATCCTTTCCCAAAATGCCGGGTACCTATTGAAGTACCCCCCCCCCCCCCCCGATGCAAAAAAAACTGCATACAACTACAGGTAAGAAGCTTGCTTTGTGATGGTACCCCAGATGCTGATGCTCGCCTCATGTCAGTCTAACCGGTAACCGCATCTTTTCATATAAACACAGCAGAATTTTCATTGCTTCACGTCAGAAGTGCAGTGCAGCGATGGTACTTCCTCAACACCTTATTTATACCCATATCTTTGCAAATAAATATTTTCATTTTTATTTTCGAACCTTTATAGTTTATTTTTACCTTTTTATTATGTTTATTGAAGGATAAGATTAAACAATTACCTTTTTCCGAAAAAAATAATAATTTGTAATTAAATCATAAATATGTATTTAAAATTCTTGTATACAGAAACTAAACGAACACTTCATGAATATTAAACAGAACACAACCATCCAATTCCAAAATCAAATTCCATGATGAATTTCGATTACAATTTCAAACGACCAGGAACCATTAATAAAAACGTCAAAACGAATTAGGAACATTTTTTAAAATTATTCAAAATGACAGCCCTAACCAGTCCGCATTAGCTTCGCGAATGAGTCAGTGCGACTGTGAAAAAAGAAAAAAATACATGGCGGTTGAAAAAAGGAGGGAAAAAATGAGAGAGCAGGTGTGTCGCTTGAAGGACATCCCGATGAAAGTTGTTTTTCGACGTGTTGGAGATCCTAACGTGAAATGAATAAGGTTTACTTACCTTAAAAGAAAATTTACTATATGAGATAAAATTTGTTTAGAAAGAAAATGAGGATCGAACTGGGGCGATGTTTGACGTTTCTCATAATTTCGCTTTTTCTATTCTATTTATAAACACAAAATTTATGAATGGAATCTATACGGTATTTGAAATATTTCTTAAAATATAATTTGTTTTTGTAATATTAAGCTAGAATAAGCTCTTATTCATTTAATTATAATTAATATCAATCTTGAAATATTTTTGTCCTTATACCTATGGCGCATAGGAAAACTTAATAAGGAGCGCCGAGTGCGATAATTTTTATTTTATTCAATTGCCAGCTTTGCTAGAAAGCTTGATTTACAGTTTTCTTGAAAACATATACGTATAGTACACATTCTTCTCAGCTGAAAAGTTGTCCCAAAATTTACAGGTTCACGGGAAAAAGAGCGGTATAACGGTATAGTGGTAAATATCTTGTTTTCGATGTCATTTAACTTCTCCTCAACGACTGGACGGATTATGATGATTTTTTTGCGTGTGTTTAAGGGGATTTGAGAATGGTTAAGATTCACAATTTGGTCCACTGTTAAATTTTTTTTTTTAAATGTATATTTCTCATATAAATTGTTCCTATCTGTCAAACGTTTGTATTTCGTGCCGTGTCGTTCTAAACTTTGACTAAGTCAGAATAACAGAAAAATTCGTATGTCATTATTTTTATAGTTTTATATATTTGTTTGATTGTAACGTGACATATATTTTAAATAATATAAAACAAATCCTCTTTCAATACTTTTAAGGCAGGACAACGTCTGTACCCGGGCGGAGATTGGCCGGACCACTAGTACTTAAACATATTTAAAAAATATATACGGAACACTCAACTCCCAACTCACACTCAATACGACAACCTTGACAGAATGTTAAACAAAAAACATAAGCTAATCCAATTCAATTCAAAACCAACCCAGTCACGGAG